>CADWAE010000129.1:10000000-11269587 GCA_902982915.1 Phalloptychus januarius | reverse complement strand
AATTTATTGAGAGCCAATTATAAAGATGTTTTCAGTGACTTATGTGCAGCACTGCATTTCCTTGTTACTTTCTATTGTTGGTGGGTTTCTCTTTCAGGTATGGGCAGCAATCCCACCGTGGAAACAGGGCAGTTTAGCTGAGTTTGTGGTTCTTAGTGCGAATGAGGTATGAATCTAATTCCTGAAGTATTCTTGATACAAACGTATAACCTTAGTGTTAAGATATGCTGATATATTGTCTAATTTTGTGAGAAATCGGTTCCCTGCTTGTTTTTTTTTTCTTCATGGCAGCATAAATAATCATAATCATTCAAGTGTGTTAACTTATTAAAAAAGGGGGTGGAGCACAGTCGTCTTTTTTAAAGACGTTTCACCCAGGAAGCCGCTCATAAATTAATGTTCTTGTGTCTTCTGTTCAGATATCCCATAAACCAAAGTCAATAAGTCACACACAGGCAGCAGCCATCCCCTATGTGGCGACCACTGCCTGGTCTGCACTGGTGAACACAGGTGGACTCAGTAAAGATAACTGTGCCAATAAACGGTGAGGAAACATGGACACACACAAAAGCCTGCTATCACACGTTAGGCAAACAGAATGGTGGGTCAGGTTGCTTTATAGCATCAGGGTAAATTTGATCTGTAGCAGAGTTAAAGTGGGCTAAGACTTCATTAACTTAAACAGATGCATTTGGTTCAGTCAACAGAAAATCATCTGTGATGATTGTAAAGAGACAAAGATGACAAAAATAATAAAAATAAGTATTGTGGGCACCAGAGAAAACAGCAGTTACTAAAACAGTGACAAAACACTAAATTCACTTCGTGTGGGGGTTATGTATTTTTCTGTAGCTTTATTTTATGTTATCCTTTGTGTATTTCAAGGTTGAAAATTCACAATACCACCCTTTAAGCCTTCTCTATTCAAAATCAGCCTTATGTCTTATTTAAAACTGTTATTGCTAATAATAAAGCTTCAGTAAGGCTACAAATCCCAGCAGATATTGGTTAATCAACATTTTCAAGTGTATCTTTTTTTCACTCTTTCTCCTTTTTGCAGGATTTTGATTCTTGGAGGATCTGGTGGAGTTGGAACATTTGCAATTCAGGTGTGTATTTATGACGGATAAGTTTTTATTTATTTATTTCATATGATTCTTATGTCAAAATCTTAAAAATTTTTGTGCGAAGGATAATCTAATGTCCAGACCACTTATGATGTGTCCTTGGACAAAGCATTTAATCACATGTTGCCTTCTAATCTGGATGAAGTTGAATGAATCTGAATGCAGTGTAAAAGCACTTTGAGTGATTGGAATGACTGGAAAAACTCTATAGATTCAATCTCATTTGAGGCTTAAACTTCTGTCCAGATGCTGAAGGCGTGGGGAGCTCATGTGACAGTTACCTGCTCCCACAATGCCGAGCAGTTCGTAAAAGGACTCGGGGCGGATCATGTGGTCGACTACACAGCCGGACCTGTTGAAGAGCCGCTGAGTGCACTTGAGAAGTAAGTCACTTTTAACCTACCTTTGATTTTCTGACTATCTGAACCCTTTCTGTCCCACTTTTTATGATCACTCCTCAGTCATTGTCTCTGCTTTTGTTTCTTGCTCTTTCAGGTTTGACCTGGTCCTTGATAACATAGGGGGCGACACTGAGCGATGGGCCCTGGGCCTGCTTAAACCGTGGACTGGAGCCAAATACGTCACTCTGGTTACACCTTTTCTTCAGAACACAGACCGGCTGGGTGTAGCTGACGGCATGCTGCAGACAGCTGCCACAGTCGCTACCAAAGCTATCAAGGTATTTCTGACACTGTGACATGTAAACAGTCTTTACTACCTCTTTATCTGAACCAACTCCTATCAAGAAAATAAATAAATTAAAACGTTACAGTGATATATCTATGGTAGATTAGAGATCTGCTACACATGTTTAGCAGAAAAACAGTCATGGCTGAGAAAGAGAAGTTGGTCAGGATTATTTGAAGAATATATCAATAGGCTGCCACAATAACAAATATTGCTTGATGATAAATTGTCCCAGTAATTATTGTTATAAGTGGTTGTTGTCTAGAGACCATGTTCAAGTAATATATTGATAATAAGATCATTAGTCCAGTTCACCTTCTTGGAAAAAGAAAGCAAAACTATAATTTTGTGATTAACTCTGGGTCTGTAAGATATTTTAAATATCCAAAATAAAGCACAACAACCAAAAACAATAATCAAAACTAAAATAAAAATTGCACACAAATGAAACTATAACCTCGATGGATTGATGTTTAAACAAAATTGCCTTTCAAAAATCTTAAGCATCTGATCGTGTTTATTTTAATTTATTGTGCGATTACTTGCAGTTTACAGATAGTGTATAAAAAAACTGTAGGAAATATCTTGGTAATTTGCTTCCATATTGAAAAAGGAATCTCTGTCTTTTAGACATCTTTCATTTTATCTGTCCAGTTTTGGACAAATCCATATGTCTTTCTATTAACACAAGGACTTTGCATTGACTGCTATTCATTTTTATTCTCTTTTATAGCCTAACCCTAACCCACGCCCTAAACCAAGTCATCACCGGTACATATCTCACCTAACCTAACCTACAACTCTGTTCATTTCTTAGTCCTAAACCTACCCCATTTCCCAAAGCAGCGCTACTTTTTAAGCTCCTCACAACAACCGACTGCTCATTGTGAGGTGCAGTCGGTCCCCACAACGTAGTACTTGTTGGAAAAATGGTCTTTACACTGTCTTAAAAACAAGGCCACACACACACAGACAGTGACTTCCTGTCAGTTTGCTCTCTGTGGTGAACATCAAACCATGCAGTTTGCATATCTGTGCTTCATTCTTACTTCTCCTTTCTCTCGCTGCACTACCTAATCCACAGCTTAAAGCTCATTAGGCATGAGTCTGACATGTAGGTGTAAAGGAGAACTAGAACATAGAATAGTGTCATTCTGCTAAAAATTACTTGTTTAGAAATTCTGTATGGCCCTTGCTAGTTCCTGAATTTATTATAGCCTAACTTCACTTGCACAAAAAAGCACTAAAACAGAGAACAATAATGCTAAGATATTTCTTTAATCAAATGAAGGTTCACATTTTATCTTTGTCATTGAAGAATTGAACAATTTCTGTGTTTCATTGTAATGACATTGTACACTGGGTTGTCTGCAAACCTTTGAACAAAGATCTGTGTTATTTTTAATTACAAAGCGTTTCCAGGCCGACAGAGTTCTGTGTAGTGACTTTAAAATGATTTACAGTAAATTCTTCTTTATTAAGGTAAGAAGGAAGGAAGACCAGAGCTGAAACTAGGACAAGCTAGTGCCAGGAAGTTGCACAATATTTGAAAAGTTTTTTTTTTGCCTGGAAGAAAACTGCACATAAGACTAAAACCTTGATAAAAGCAGGAACAAGACTGATGAAATGTTGCTACTCTTTTTTTTTTTTAATTATTTTTATTTTTATTATTATTATTATTTTTTAGATCTATGACTTGAGCTGTTGAAAATGAGTGGAATAGAAACTCCCAAGAAGTATCTGCTGGAATGGAGCTTGATTTTTGGATTGTTTTCTCACTAACCTTTGTGTCGTGATAACGATGTGTGTTGCAGGATGCCTGGGACAGCCCCACAGAAACATCTGGTTCTTTTTATGTTAAATCTTGAGTGATTTGGTTGCATTCAAGTAAAGAGTTCTGGGGGTTTTAGAATTTTTTGTTTTTCAATGCAAAGTATCAAATGTGTCATTTGAAACTCATTTAGATGTGTTAGCAGTTTCATAAACTATTTTTTGTCATTTGTTCTGGTGACATTTGTTTTTCATAAATCATAAATGGTGTTCTCCCTGGGGAAGCACTGATGTTTAGAACTACTGACACCAGAACCATTCAGCATGTTTGTTTGATCGTTCCTACTCTATTTTTACACATGCCGACGCACATTTTCTGTACTGACAAAATTAGTTTTTAAGTCGTTCTCCTTTTTTCATCTTCACAGTTTTTCAAACAAACATATTAAAAGTAGAACAACAGCTTTGAGTTGAAAGTGCAGCAGAGGGGCGTAGCTCATGGGAGTACTGGCAATATGCTGCAGGACACACCTACCAGTTGCTGCACCAGACTTTGTACTAACAGGAAGAGAATGACTGCAATTTCAGTGGGCCTAACTTACTTTTTTTACACTATTTATTTCTGTATTTTCTCATACACAAGATATATGGATTTGTCCTAAATTGGCGCCTTGCAAAGCTATTCATCTTAAACCTGTCCACACCATTGTGTTTTTTTTATTACCATTTACTTTTTTGTCTATCAGATAAGATCATGTATGATATTTAAATTGGAAAGAAGATGTGGCCTAGTTTTCAAAACTTCTTACTCGGTTACATTTTGCAGCTGTCCTTATAGGGAAACATAAGTCATGATCGAAATGTACATATTCTAAGCTTTAGCAGCAACTGAGCCCATCAAACCTTTCATACATGAATTAAAAAATATATCTTTAAAAGGATGTTTTATTTAAAAAGTAACTCTTGACTATTTAATGATTCATTATAAGGATTTCAAAAACAAAAACACTCAATTCTGTTTTTCTGCAGCATTTAGTCAAAGGAGTTCACTACCGCTGGGGTTTCTTTGCACCGAGCGGTCCAGCTCTGGATGAGATAGGAGAAATGGTGGATGCAGGACAGGTATGAGGCCACGCTTTGTTCATGTCAACTTTATAAATGGAAGAACACATGATGAGCATGCATGTTTTCTGCTCTGCTGTTAGATCCGTCCCGTGGTGGAGGAGACGTTCAGCTTCTCCCAGGTCCCTCAGGCCTTTGAGAAGGTAGAGAAGGGCCACGCCCGAGGAAAGACTGTGGTGGAAATCAGCAAAGCGGGATCTTGATGTATAAAATGGACTCTCTCCAGGAATGTGTATGGGCTTACACAATTATGACACAAACTTGAAAATCAGTGAAATGCTGCAGCTTGCACTACTTTTTTCATAGCAGAAAACACAAAACCTTAAACAAGGGTCACTGTGTTTGTTGCTACTGCAGTGTGACATTTGAACAGAGATAAGGAAATAGGTCTAAAAAATACACTTTTCAAAACTTTTGCCATTGTCACTTAAATAAAATGTTATACTGTAACTCTCTTCTGCATTAAGAAATATGAATTTATTTTAAATTTAAATAGAACAAAGATTTTAGTAAAATCAGCTAGGTTGCTGCTTTGTAACACAATGTGACAATTTAAACAATTTGTTTTTTCTCACATCATTTTAAACACTTTAGAAAGAGTTGTGAAATTAGACAAAGTTGTAAAATATATTCTCTTCACATTTTTTTTAAAATTTCCTAAAATTGAAAGTCCTCAGGAGAAGTTAACAGTGGATCCAAGAAAACAATGAAAAATCATTTTTATTTTATTGTAACAGCCTGTAAGATCAAACATTTTCTCACATATTTACAACTTCTCAGGGGCAATATTCTAATTGCATTTTTATTTAAAATTGTAAATCAGTTTATACAATCATGGTGAATTATGTACAGTGTAATAAACAAAGCACAGTTTGTGTCAAAAAGTCCTAGACAGATATTAAAACTTTGTACAAGATCATTTTGATCTATGCAAAGAAACCATTTTTACAGTGCAGGCTTGATGCCTTCTGCAATATCGGAAAGTAAGTTATATACATTCATATCCGTAGGAAAAGTAGAGATTTATGATCTGTGTAATGGAAACTACCACAGGTCATAAAGTATGCAGCATCACAACAAGGCAGAGTTTTCGCTACATGAAGAGAAAACGTGGAGTTCTAAATGCTTGACAGAAACTTAAATGCGTCTTCTGATGTAAATCAGATGTTCTAAACAGCAAACAACAGCTCATAGTTTTCCTTCTCTAAAAAAATGAACAAGTGAAAATATTTACGACAGATGTGCATAACAGCAGCCGGCTAGTTGTTTGGTCCTCATCAGATCACAGAATCTCTAAAATCCACCTTTGGATCCACTTCTTTTCATCCAAGTTGCTCAGGATGATCTGGTTCTTGTCGTACTGATGACCTCCTGCAGATAAACAGTGATATGTGTTTAAAATACAACCACAATTTGAAACGCTCAGGGTTGATGCTGCAGTTAGTTGCAGCTGCAGTGCTTTTTTCGGACCAGGAGATGGCGCTGTTGGATTAAGACTAAATCACAACAGCACATACAGATCTCTGGTGAGCTTGTTTTGTTTTAAACACACAGTATAACTACTTATTGAAAGATAAAGGGTATTTTATTAACTTTTTGATCAAACACTCTAAAGATGGAAGTGTCTGACCTTTGACTTCCACAATGAGATTGGGGTGAAGGTGGCAGCGGACCAGTCCGTCCCGGGTGATACTCCACAGCTGGTTGTCTTTGCCTCGCTCTGGAGAGATGCAGAGTCGTGCCCCTGACATTACCACGCTACCTGCTGTCTCCAGGAAGCATTCCTCCATCAGCTGGGGACAGACAGGATATAAAATAAAATGCAAAAATACAGAGTGGTCTTGCCTAAAAACACCACAAAATTAAGCATAGTAAAAATAGTTGCTTTGTGAAATTACTAAAACACGCCTTTGTTTTGTTTGTTTTTTTAACTGAATTTACTGGAATCCTCCACTGATATGAGTTGCCGAAAGGCTTCGTTAATATTTCAGTCGTTCTGGAGGATGATGAAGAAGATGTGAACCTTGCAGGATATTTGTCCATCTCGGTAGAGCCACAGCTGCTCTTCTCCTCCCGTCTCCTCCACAGCTTGGATCCTCATCAGTTTGATGTCGTCCAGCGTTCCAGTCAGAGTCATCAGACATCCCGTCTCCCTGTTCCGCAGACGGAAGTACATTGGTTTCTGTTGGAAGAAAACATGACAATAACTGGGATGCATTTATTTAAGCACAGTAATTACTCAAACTATCCCCTCCCCCAACAACTTCCATCTCAAAAACATGATCTGTGGCTGTTCTGTTCATTATCGAAGTCAACAAAAGCCAGTTTCAGATTGGTGCATGTCACTTCTTCCACACCTGCATCAATGGACGGAGGGACCCTATTCGCTGCCAGTTGCTGTGCTTGCAAAAGTCGCCCACTTCACCTGGACGGATAAACAGCTGGCGGCCTCTGTAGTTGTTGCCTTCATACAGCACCCACCTGCAGAGAACGCCATTAGATGTGTGAGGTTAGTTTCTGTATTTATTTTAAGACTTTTCCAGACTCTGCTTTCCAAGTTATTAGTCCTTTATGTTCATTTTCAAACATTATAAAACATATCAATATAACTCATGATAACTTTCTAGCAGATGTTTCTTTAGCGGACTGGATTAAAGTATAGAACCAGGAAAAAACCAAAACTAAAAGCAAACAAAGATGGAAGTAAGGAATAAAAAGAGACTATAGGAAGGAAGACCAGGAGGATAAAAAGTAGGAAAAAAGGAAATGTGTACAGGGAAAAGGGAATGACAGATCTTTAATTGCCATACCTATCTGGACCTGGAAAACAAATGTATTGGAGCAATTAGCATTTACACCATTACCCAACTTAAAATCAGATTCTACGTACATTCCTCCCTCCACCAGCAGGGAGCGTATGCGTGAATCCATGCCAGTCTGCAGCAAGTTTACTGCTCCGCTCATCAAAGCGACCCTGCGACCTCTGCAGCCCACTTTGCTGAACAAGGTGATGGAGGGCAGGGATAACTCCTGAAGATTAAAGATTTACTTCATAACTGATGCATGTGAAACATTTACAAGACATTTCACTTCAGTTTTAAAGACAATACACACATGTCCAGTTGTCTGCACTGATCGAATGATGGACTCTGACGATAAGAGGCCCATAGCCTCTGTGTTAGGGTACTCTCCTTGTTCCAGGACATACATGTTCCCTTCGAACTTAGCTTCCTCGTACGCCACCCAGCTGAAACATAACAATATTTATTCTTTTAGTTTTAACACCGATTGATCTTTGGAAATGCCATGGAAGAATATCAACGAGAAATATAAGTTGATGGTTTTCTAGAAGCAAGCCAAAGAACAAGAGGGATATGCTTTCAGATGGATATGTACAGATGAGCCTACTATATAGAAAACTAACATGTTATACTTTGGAATTATACAAAAAATTATTTCTGACATATTTACCTGCCAGCCTGGACTTTACATGACTTGGGTGTGAAATCAGCATCCAGAGCATCTGTACTGTCGTCCAGAGCCAGGATTCTGCCCTGAAACTCTGGCTCAGAGTACAACTGGATCTGTAAAACATTCAAACAGGTTTAGAATTGAGGCAGAAAAACATATCAATACTCTTCATGATGCCTTTTTAAAACAAATCTGTGAAAGAAGCGATAATACCTTAAACCTTGTTGTTCCCATCAGCATGTCCTGCAGAACAAAATAAAGGGATCTGTTAGAGGTTTTTGTTTAAAATGACCAACAAGAAGAAAATGTTACACCCATAACTTAACGGATCCTCACATGGAAGATGGGCTGGATGGATGAAATTCTGAAGTTCTGTGCTCCCCAGTCCTCTGGGTTTGAGTACATGCCTTTCTCCAGGACATACAGCTCTCCGCTGAAGCCAGGTTGTTCAAACGCCACCCAGCTGCAATTTTCCCAAACAAGACTCAGTTACTTATTCATAAGCAGATCTGTCTTTATTTTTGAAATAAAATAAAGTTTAGGGCTGAAGGTTAATGGTCGAAGAGGAATGGCTACAAGATAAAAAGACTGTTAAATTTCTTCATGATCTGTGCTAATGGGGAACTTTAGAGTCTAAGAGGTTTGATAACAATATTATAAGTGTACAGAGACAACAAGCACACATTAATCTAATGTTAAGTTTAAGTCTTAAACATTAGCTTAAAATGTTGATTTTGCAGACAACAAACAGCAGCAGCAGTTTTAAGTAGTGATGCAGTCTTGGGGAATGTGAGCTGCAGGGATAGGTTCTTCAAATGAACCTCTGCCTTTACTGCATCATAAAACATAGGTCTTCATGACTGAGAGGTTGTAAAACTATAGGTGAGACAGATTTAAAGCAAACAGAAAAATGTCATATAAAATAGGATAAAGTATAACCACACTCAACCTGCTCAGGGTGACATAGCACAGAAACAGCACACATCTCTTAAAAGCCTAAGACTTGATTTTAGTCTTTTAAGTCCTGACAATAAAACTAATGATAATCTCTTCTTGAAAGGTGACTCATGTTAATGTTAATTGAAAGTTGGCTAGGAGCTATATAAATTCTTCTGCAGGGAAGGGCTTTAAAGAGGAAGCCAGGCTTTGAAAAGAAGAGCTGAAGCAAAGCAGACAGGGATGTGGCCTGCAAGATGCATAGAGTTAATGAGGACGGTTGTTTCGAAATGAAATCAACATTCTGGTTGGAGATGATTTAAATCATTACAGTAACGCACTGTACTATGTGAGAAAAGCTATGAGATAGTTAAAATGCTCTGGGAACAGCTCCTTCAAGTTAAAAGTAAAAAAAAGTTACTTTTTGTACAAACTTCAATTGGGGTGATTTGACTTTGAGTTAGACACGACTAGTTTGACATCATCACCTTGTTGCCTGAACCACTGATATATGATGTAGTGCAAAATAACTATTACTTTATCAGTGGTGCACACTTTATTTTTCATTAGATTCTGCATACAAGAAATGTAAAAGATAACCTAAAAGAACCGAAAAGTTATGCTATCAATCTATAGTTATTGATTCACTAAGCCAGTGGTTCCCAAAGTCGGTCCTCGTGTGCCGGCATCCTGCATCAAATGGTGGCTCATTAGAAGGTCTAAGAAGAACACTGACAAGCTGAAAGGTTGTTACCACCAGGGAGAGAACTAAAACATGCAGGATGCTGGCCCACGAGGACCGACTTTGGGAACCACTGCACTAAGCTATGTGCAAAATAGCTACTAAAAGAATATATTTTCACTTTACAAACATTTTCATCATTTCACAGGTTTAGCTAATGTAACAGAAGTACCATCAAGTCTTCAGGATTTCTTGAGTCACAAGTAGAAATATCTAGCTTCAAGGAAATTACGAGTCTTTTTAAAATCTTTTGTATGTCCTGCCATATTAGTTACAAAAATCCATTTTTAAAAATTATTATTATTTATCCTGTGAAGCTTTTTAAGTAGTGGGTATGTCTTGTGCGATATAAGTCCTAGTCTCGGCTGTAAGATGAGAAGCACGCCCAAATCTTTCAAAGTACACAACAAATACTGTACCCTCCCTGTGTTGGTGAGCTGAACTTTACTGTGTTTAACAGAAACTTACACTCCTCCTGTGACGGTGGCTGACTGGGTTTTAGTGGTGCGGCCAACTTCTTCCATGTTGATGACGGGGCCCACCAAGTCCATGTGGCCCCCACGCTCATTAAAATTAGGATCGCTGAACAGTTTCAGGTGTGGGGACTGGAAATCCTGGGGAACAGCATAACATAGAATGAAATATCAAGACCCTTCATGCCAAAAGTAAAAATTCACCCGTGTTAACTTGAAATTCTTCAAAAGATACTTACTGCAAGTATAGGCCGCAGTGACTGTAGGCCATCCTCAGATCCTCCCCATTCACTGCAGTGAGGATACTCCCCCTCCTCCAGGATGTACTGCTGGCCTTCAAAGTCTGTCTCCTGATAGCCAACCCAGCTTCAAGACAAAGCAAGAGTATCGTAGAGACACTATTTCAAAGCTACTCTGTAACTTTGAGTATAAAATGATTGGCTGCTCACTCCAATACAGTACTTACAGACCCCCGAGGATCTTTATAGAGCCAACTGAACAAAGAGTTGTGTTTGTCCCATCTGTTTTTTGTTGCTCCAGCAAGTTGTAGACATCACCATCCAGCTCCAAACACTCCCCATCAAAGTTTGGCTTTTCAAACACAAGAGCCTAGAGTAGAAAATGAGAATTAAAAGGACAGTTTTTTTAGGTTTGTCTAGTACTGTTCGTCTTTGTTGACAGTAGATTAAACAGGAAATGGGCACAAAGAAAAAAGGGGAAGACATGCGGCAAAGGTTCTAGGGTTGAAAAACAAACCTAAGGGCTGCATCAAGGACCTTTAGGCTCTATATATGGGGTGGTCGCTCTACCTTTCTCTAAACTCCTCCCTAACATGGATTGTTTTTCAACATATTCATTCCTTGTTTTACATCGGACTCACTTAAAGCATTAATGAAAAGCTCAATGTTAATCTAATCTGTAAAATCCCATAAGACTTCAGCATACTGGGACATAACATGTCGGGTTTCTTTTCATGACATGCCTCCCAAATAGCCATTTGGCTTGTAAGTGTGTGTTGTATTTGCTAATCTATGGAGACTGTGTGACCCTAACATGGTATTTTTGGCTGCAGTTATCTTGCACTGAGCTTCAGAGATTTTGTACCTCTATCAAATCTTTGTCATAGCAAAGATTTGAGTTCCCATCGAGCCATATGTTTTCTGGTTTGGTTCTTTCACAACTTTTGATTATCTCCTGACTGATATGGGACATTTAGGCAAAGACCAATTTTATAATCTTGTTGCCATTTCAAGACTAATAAAATCAATCCCCGATTTAATGGTCTCTCTCTTTCTCTCTGCCCAATAACTATAGAAGAAGTTTTGTGAACATTACTCTGCTGATTTTAGGATTTTTAATACATTTATAAGTATTAAATAATGCATTTATAAGTCATCCATTTATTGCAGACTTATTGTTGAGTTTATTGAAGAACCTGTTGCCCAATGAGACCAAAAGAGTTCTTGTTTTCAATTTTTTCTATAACTTCAAAGTTCTCAATTTACTTTACGTGTTTGGAATCATTATTTTACAGGAAAATCAATGTTTCTTTTTTATCATACATTCTATTCATAGGTTGTTGTTAGGCTGTTATGCATGCTTCAATAAATCACACAGTTTCCTAACCCTCTGAATCTGAGCCAGGCCATCAGCACCACTAAGCATCAGGCAAATATGCAGAGGCTGACTTTCAGTTATTCTGCATATCAGCAGCAATCTTTGCCTCTGAAAGCGAGTTCTCTCAGAAAAAAAAACTTGTTTGTGTTAAAACAAGAACAGGTTGAATAAGTAAGATGTGACAGAAACTGGGACAAACCTTAACATCAGCTGGATGCTCCACCCTTATTGGTCCCTGAAATTGAGACATATAAAATTAACCACACGCAGCTAATACATTTTTACAGAATTACAAATATGTAATACACTTTACCATTCGTAGCGGTTTGAGAGAGCCAATGAAAGGCTCAGGGAAACCCCAACTCTGTGGGTGGGGATACTCTCCCTCCACTAGCACTTCGAGGAGTCCATCAAATCCTGGATCAGAGTACACCAACCAGCTACACACAAAGGCAGAGATTATATCAGACACATCCATATCATTATGATTTAAAGCTCTCAGCAAAGGTTAATGACAGCTATACCAGGAACACTTTCACTGTCTAAACCATGAGGCAGCGCCAACCGTCAATAATCCACAGCAGTTCAACTATGACAACCACAAGCTGTGGCCTGCTGCTCGCATTCCTCCACAGACACAACACAGATGATGTTCACAGAAACTTTTTTTCAATTCTCAAGAAAGATTATTCAACGTATGATGCATGATTTTCAAATGCTTATAACACATTGGAAAGAGTGAGATACAGCCCTTTTGAGATTTGCAGAACCACCTTTCACTGCAACTACAAATCATTTGAGATAAGTCTCTACAATATTTGCACATTGGGAGACATTTTTGCATATTCTATTTTATTTGCTGAATCTTAGTCCAATTGAATGGAGACTGATTTTTTCACATCTTGTCAAATATTCTTCATTGGATTTATGTCTGAACTTTGGATCATTCTAGCACATAAATATGCTCTGTTCTAATCAATTCAATTTCCGGTCTAGTTGTGTGCTAAGGCTCACTATCCTGCTAGGAGGTGATCCACCACCTTCTCTTCCGACAGCCTTCAAAAAGCCTCCTTATCCCTGCAGAAAAGAAGCATTGCAATAGCAACAATCTGTTTGGGAGGTTATCAGTGTTCGTCCAGAACTTTATCTCTGACCTGTCTGTAAAGTTCCTTGAGTTCCTTCTGTCATATCTTTTATCCTCAAATGTTCACTCACAAACCTTTGAGGCCATCACAGAGCTGTTATGGTTAACTGAGATTATAATGCACATTGAATTTATTAATCAGGTGGTTTTTGCGCTGAATTTTATTTTCGAGTATCGGAGAGAAGGGGGCTGAATAAATAGACATGCCACAATTTTCAACTTTTTATTTGCCAAATTAAATACATTAAAGTCTGTGGTTTAAAATCTGATAAAATGTATGCAAGGCACTGTATTTACAACCCTGGACGTTTTCCCAGCACAGTGAGTTGAATGTAAGTATCGTCACAACTTACATTCCAGAGTGAATCTTAATCGAGCCTGTGGTCTGTGGGATCCCGTATGAACTGATCTCTGGCGTGTCATCACAATAAGATGTCATCCTCCCTAACCCATTCACCTCTGAGTACAGGTCAATCCTGGGAATGCTGTAATCCTGCAGAAAGAAAGAAATAAGGTTTTAAAATACAATAACGTATGCTTTTTGCTTAAGCTTTTGGTATAATATAGGTCACATAAGCTTATTCATGTATCACAAGTTCAAAAGCAACATTTATCAGGTAAATTTTTTAAGACCTATTTAAAGTTCAATTAATTAAAATTTAGAACATTTCCATAATCTGGTTTATCCCAATCTGTCTCAATTCTACACAATTATTGTTCACAGGAAACACCCTAACAAATCGATCATATCAAATTATCAATTGAATTGAATCTACTGAAATTATTAAAAAATTCCAATATCCACAATTATTGTCATCACTGGTGAAAATGCTTCGAAAAGCCTTATTATGCCATTTTCTGCTGAAACTCTCCATCATCAAGAAATGGAGCTGTAAACTCTAAAGCTAGGTTATGTTCCAGTCTTGCTACACTTCTAAGAGTGGATCTGAATATTAGGCCTCTGACTCCCAGGGAAACCTGAAGAATTACTTACAAAAGTAAAGTATAAAGAACAGTTTTGCTTTTGTTGCCTTTATTTGCATCGGTGCAAAATAAAGTGCCACCATTCATTTAGTTAAACATTTAAACAAATGAATCTGAATTAATGTACCAATGCTTCAATTAAGTTGTACATTTTTCAAAATTTTCATTGGGAGATTTTTCTGCTGCAATAGAATATGAGTTTTAACACCGTTTACCACATAGAAGTGCTAACAGTTGTGACTATAGAGTTCTGCACATAGTCACACCATACAAAACATGACAGTTTTTTTTGTTTTAAATGTAGATGACTGAATATTTCTAAACTATTGATAAAAGTATAAGTTCTCACACATTTAGTGAGTCCTAGAGTTTTTGATTACAGTTTGATTATCAAGACTGACTTTTCATTCCAAACTCTACACCAGTATAGATATAGGGACAGTTTTAATCCAGAAGTGGTGAATAGGACTGATGGAATGAGCTAAAATGAATCATGACTCACTCTGACTGCCAGCCGAAGGGAACCTATAACCATTGGTGCTGTTGGAACAGGTTGACCCAATTCATTTAGCGTCTCTGGAGTTCCCTCCTCTGCCCACATGTTCACTAACTGGTCCATGGGACCCTCTTCCAGGGCAAGGATACGACCCTGGAAGCCAGGCTTTTCATAGAGAAGCCAGCTGAAAATAGAGTAAGAAGATGACACTACATCATAAGTAAGAGAAAGACATTCACAATAATCTGAATCAGTGTCAGCCTACCCTGCAGTTGATCATTCAATAAGTTATGATAACAAATTACCATAAAACAGAGATTGAACTGGGCTACTGCTGAATACATTTCTATGGACTTGACCGATAACTGATTCCAAGGTAAATATTTTCATCAATGTTATTAACTCCTCTAGCAAGAGGTGTCTTGTCTACTGTTGCTATAAATAAAAGCAACACTTTCAATTAGTTTTCTGCCAAAATATTTGAAGACTTGCTTAGTGCTTACTGATTTTGCACACATTAAGACAAGAATATCATTGTCATACTGTATTAGAAAGAAACTTAGACACTCAAAACAATTTTCTACAGTACAGAACATTTTGAATATATTTTTTTCTTGATTTCAAGTTTAAGATTTTAACCACTGCAGATCCTGACAATCCTACTGCATATGGAAATGCCAAAGGAAATCAAACCTCTGCTGCTCATCCTATTTTTGACCGGATTAAACTCTGATGTGGCAAAGTATTGCAATCATGTCATACCTGTCATACCATCATCTCATACTCACAGTCAGCCATAATAAGATATGTCATGTTAAACAATACTTTATATGTTTCCCTCTGCTTTCTCTACTCCTATTATACTAATAGACATTAACTTTCTTTGTACAACTAATAGTAGAATCCCCTACCATCCTCTGACGACTTTGACCGATATCACAGGAGACAGTTTCATTGAGGTAGAATCTTCTACATCACCATAGACTTCAAATGCCTCCCCACCAAACTGAGCATGTTCGTGTATGACTATCTGCATGAACAAAAAGAACCATCAGTGAGATAAAGAGACAATGTCACTCAAAATGCAACTAGTAATATTTCAAATCCTACCTTTCCAGGTCTTCGGTGGTGTCCTCTAACCACAGGTTTCTGCAAGACAGGTGAAGACATATTTCTTTAATTATTTTGATGCAAATCAACCCTCCAAGGAAAAGTCAACTTTAGGTTGGTAAGCTTGGATAAGGTTACGGTTATTTGATATATCTATATAGGTAGAGTTGTTCAGCAAAAAGACACCACCTAGAGTTCTGCATCTAATTAGAAAAGTAAGATTTAGTGGTATATTTCACTCTATTTTTTCTATTAAATTTAGCATTTGCTTGAATCACTAATATGTTGTATTTAACTTCACATTTATTAATCCATCTCTGAATAAATGCATACAAATTTAAAAGCAATCCATCTTTGAATTATTTTTTTCTCTTTGCAAATTCCTTGTAGCAAAAAAATAAAGATGTGTCGCTTGTTGTGTTATGCACGTTTACTATGAATGGATTTAGTTTTCATATCAGTGTTATTTGCTTTCTGATGCAAATGTTTTGCCCAGAGTCAGAATAAGTCATGTGCACCAATGTTGCAAAACATTTCCTGTGTAGAGTGCCACACGGAATGCGTGCTCATTTTTCCTGTTCTTTCTTGCAAATGATTCACAACTTGGCAACATGAAGTATGAAATCCACTCCTTTCACCACAAAAAAAAAAACAAAACAAAAAACGAACAAGATACAACCTGAGTGTTGTGTCTCCATGCGAGTAAAGCAGAAACAAATATGTGCTTTGTAGCTGTGACTTTCAGAATCATTTGTACTCAGTTAAAGCAGTATGTTCCTCTTGCAATTTCTAATTATGTACTGAAACAAAAAAGCTATTACCTTGATTTTAGTTGTATGAACTCCATTTTGAGATATGTCATGATTGTAGTTTGTTGTAGAAGGCAGTACTGCAGATTTCTTCGGGCCCACATCC
Organism: Phalloptychus januarius; assembly: GCA_902982915.1. Classification (NCBI taxonomy): domain Eukaryota; kingdom Metazoa; phylum Chordata; class Actinopteri; order Cyprinodontiformes; family Poeciliidae; genus Phalloptychus; species Phalloptychus januarius. The sequence continues at coordinate 11,252,993 of CADWAE010000129.1, read as the reverse complement.
ACAACGGATATGTTTGTAATTGACAACTGCTCCATAGCAGGAGGGCTTAGGTCAGTTTTCTGTGAAACGTCCATGGAGGCCTCTGTCTCTGATGTGTCTTTCTTGATCTGTTTCTCTAAATGATGGGGCAGGTTCTTCTCAGAGAGTGCCGGCAGAGGAGGAACAGAGGAGGAGCTATATGGTGACTCACTAACACCAACTACTCCACCTTCTGTAATCAGGCTTTGATCTGTATCTTTCACGCCCCTTTTATCAGCAGGGGGAACAGGCAGAGGCAAGGGAGTAACTCCCTGCGGTCCAACGTTTTGCTGCTGGTTAGACGGGACTGTGCTGTTTGAGGCAGAGGAAGCTTCAGTTCTTGTATTCCTGGAGGTCCGAGGGGAGCTAAGCAAGTCTGTGAGGATGGACATCCTCTCGAGTCTTGACGTCATCTTCCCCGGCTCATTGTTTTGCCCCTCTGTTTTTCCCTCTTTGACTTGAGCCTCCTCTTTAACCTCATCCTGCCCTTCAACCTTATGAGTTGTTAGTAGATCTGCTGAGGTGCCATTCTCTTGAGAGTCAGTACTTTTACCATTCCTGTTAGCATTCTTTCTTTTGATTACCATAGCTGGGGAAAGGTTTATGCCTCTCTTATTTTTTCTTAAGCCAAACTGAAATTCATCAGGATCAAATGTCCGCTCAAAGCGGTCCTCCCTGATGGCTGGCAGAGCAAAACGTGAGCACTGGAGATTTTTACGAATATGTTTCTTTCGAGGCAGTGAAAAGGGGATTCCTCCTTCTCTGACACTGCTGAGAAAATAATCAATGTCCTCTGGCTCAAGTAAGTCATCATCACTAGCTGTCTCATCTTCATTTCTTCTACGTCCCTTTTTCTTTTTGTGACGGTCTTCCACATCCAACCAAGCGGATGGAGTTAGTTTGGAAGGAACCAGTTTCCGTGGAGGCTTAGCGTTGTCAAAATCAAAGATTTGAGTTGTTACTTTTTTTGAAATTTCGTATGCCTCCTGTTTTAAGCCACCACCTGCAGAGGATTCTGGTTTTTGAATACTTTCTTCAAATACCTCATCAGTCTTCAGAGCATCATTCCTAAGTGATACTTGAATTGAACCAATGGAATATGCTTTCTTTTGGTCTGCACAATCACTTGTGTTTGGTATATTTTGAACCACAAGAGTGACATTTGCATCCTGTTCTTCTTTGGCAACAGTCAGCTTATCTGTACTTCCTACAACATTAGGTGTCTTCTCCTGAATGTCCCTTGAAACAGAAATATTGGAATCCATGTCTGATTTAATCTCAACTTTGCCATCTTTGTCAGTTGAGATACTTTGTTCTTTTTGAGTGTCTGCTTTGTGAATTTCAATATTCTTGGCCTGTTCGACTGATGGGTCAATTGGTGCTGATTTTTCTTGAGAATGGTCATGAATCTGAACTCCGACAGTTCTGGCATTCAGCTCTTGAATTTCAGTCTTTGACTCTGCTGGTATTGGTGACTCCAGTTTTTCTTTTAGGTCTGCATTTGGGGCAGATTGTGCTGACTTCTCTTGCCCTGGTGTTGTACCATTATTTTGTTCTGTAGTAGTCGAGGGCTTCTGGGTCTGCTCTGCAGCTACTAGCAATGGCTCCTTGACCTTAGTTTCACAGTCATCTTTAGGATCTTCAGTTCTAACATGATCCTGGATGCTGTTCTCCATCCCAGTTTCCTTTGTGCCAACTTCAGTTATTACAGGATTTGAATCTTTGGATTCTTGATCTAGGTTTGGTAAATCTTCACCTTTTTCTCTAGTAGTTTTGGATTTTTGGACTTCTGTATTGCAAACTTCACTGATGTTTTTCAAAGTTACTGTTTCACTCGGCAAACTTTCTGAAGATAAATCCTGAAGTCTTGTTTTCTCTTTCTTATCATTATAAGAGAGTAGATTGTCAGGATCTTGAGTTGCATCCATGCCATAGTTTTGTATTTTCTTCTCTGAAACTTCCTTTCTTAATGTCTCTGACTCAGACCCTGTTAACTTTTCTTGATCTGATGTTGTTAAACTTTCATTTGAGTCACCAGAGACAGTGGACTTTGCGTCTTTCTTGACTTCAAGTTTGCTGGTGACATTTCCATTCACTGATTCATTTACTAAACTGTCATTTGTTTGGTCCTTACTTGTATTCTTGTCTTTAGTTTCTTTAGCACTTTGACCGATGGTGGTTGTAGGTTTAACCTTTTGAATTTTGACTTTCTCTTGTCTCTTCTGAAGCTTTGCCTTCCAACATTTCTGGTCTTAACTTGAATTTTATGTCAAAGCTTTTAGATTCTTGATGTGATATTTTGATTTCCCTTTCTTGCATCACATCAGAGTTTGACTTCTGAACATTAGCTGTTTCATTCATCAAATCTCCAACTGCAGTGGTACTGCAAACAGAGTGAGCATTTTGGGTGTCATTTCTATCCTGAACTTCAGCATCAATATCTGGTTGTTTTTCTGATTTTTGACTTGAATGTTCAGATCCTGGCAATTCATCTTCAGCGTGTTTTAATTTGTCTGCGCCTTCGTCTCTACCACTTATTGGGCTGCACTCTTGGAGGCTTCCAGGGTCCTTTCTTATATTAGCAGTTTCCAACTCATTCACCAAGGTATCTTTTGTTGTAGAACCATCTCTATCTTCTTCAGAACCTGATATTGGTATGTCTTCAATATGGTTTCCTGTTGTAGCCTCAGGTGCTTCTGTTCTTGGCATCTCACTTCTGGCAGATTTTTGACCTTCAATCTCTGTTGATATTCCATCTTGCTCACCAGCAGTAATTGTTGCTTGTTGCTGTTGACTGATAATTTTGTTTGTGTGATCCAGAGCTTCTGTCTCATTTGTCAGACTTTGCAACGATGAAACCCTGATATCGGATTTTACAAATTCAGAATCTGTTGACTTCCCTTCATGGTCACCAACAATTATTGGCTTCTGGACCTGTTTGTTGCTAACTTCACTGGAATGATCTGGAACTGCGGTTTCATTTACAATAATTTGCATCGGTGAAGTACTTTTTTCAGACTTTAGTTTTTCAGATTCTGAAGATATTCCATCCTGGTCGCCAACAGTTAACATTTTCTGGGCTCTGGGATTAATATGTCCTGGAGTTTCTGTCTCATTTGACAAAGTTTGCAATGATGAATCAGCAATTTCATATTTCAGATGTTCAGATTCAGATGATTCTCCATCATGATTACCAGTCACTATCACTACTTGAGCCTGTTGGTTCTGAGTCGATTTTTCAACAACAGTTTTGGCTGTCCGAACCTTTTGCTCTCTATCCTCACTGTTAGCTGTTACAATTTCATTCCCAAAGCTTTCTGAGATTTCAACTTCAGGTTTTACATTGTTTTCTTCAACATGAGTGCTCACTAAGGATAGTTTTACAACTTGAGTCTCCTTTGTCTTTTCTTCTTCAGATTTCGCAACCTTTAGTCCATTATCTGATACGTGATTTTCATATCTCCCTTGGTTTGTTATATTTCCACTTTCTTCTCCTGCTTTAGAATTAGATAATGTCTGAGCATTTTGTTCTGTTGTTTTATTCATAGTTTGGTCTTTAAGTATGATCTTCTCTTTTTCTTTGGAGCCATCTTCAGATTCAGTCTCCAGCACTTCGCTGTCAGTCGTTGATATTCCAAGACTTGGTTTTTCCTTTACAACATCAACATTTTTGCCTATTAGATTTCTGGAGTCATCTTTTATCTTTTTATTTTTGGTTATTAGCTCCTTGGCTTCCTTTTCATGTTTCCCCAGTGGTTCAATATTTTGAGGCTTCGGTCTCTCTGTATTCATAGTTTCGCTTTGTGAAGTTTCTTGTTGTAAGTTTTGCTGTTTTGTGTCAATCATACTTGCTGTAGTTTCAACTATTATGCTCTCTGCTTCCTCACTCTTGGTTCTCATTCCTTTCAGGACATGTGCAACTACCGTCTGTTGATTCTTTGTAGCTTTAGGCTGCAAGCTTTTTTCTTCTGTTGAGAGATGGCCTGCTTTCCCTGAACCCATAATTCTTTCCCCTGCAAAGTCCACAGATCTTTCTTTGAGCTTCTCTTTACAACTATTTTGTGACTCAGAACTTTCTACTGCAGTGTGATTAAGCATTTCGTCTGGCTTTGAGTCTTTCTTCGTGCTTCCAGATTCGTCTAAAAGAGCCTCTTTGTGTGACTGATTTTGAACATTCTTGGGTAATTCACAAACAGTTACAGTCTCTGTTTCTACATCCAAAGCCTCAGCTGGTTTCCAGCCAACCTCCTCTTTATTTTTCTCCCCTACATCAAAACCTTTTGCTGCTCCCACAGTTAATGTTTGGGATACTCTGTTATTTATAGCTTTAGTTGGATCCTCCAAATAGTCCGGTGAGCTCACAACATCTGATCCTACAGCTAGATTCTGTGAGTGTACATTATCAGGCTTAGGAAATTTATTATGTGAGACATGTTCAGCAGGAATATTCTTTCTTGTTTCTGATGTAGACATAATTCCTTCCTGGCCAGTTTCTGTTAATGGCTCATAATGAATGCTTACATCCAGCACAGGTTTGGCCGGCTTGGTGGTTACATCCTTAGGAGTTGGTTTAATGTCAAAAACCTGAACTACAGTGTTTTTGACCTTGGTAAATTTAAATTTAGTCTTGCTTGGCAGCTCCCCTGACACATCTTTGGCTTTAACTGAGGTGGACGTTTTAAATGATGGTAGTGTTTTTTCCCCATGTTTGTTATCTTTCTGATTTTCTGGTTTTGGTTCTTTGGCTTCCAGCTTCCTTTCCTCAGTTTCTGCATTATTACCCCCAGTGACCAGTGAATTTGCTGATATTTCCTTGTCTACAGTGGCCACTGAGTGTGCAATCATCTGAGTTTCGTCTGTAATTCTTGAATTCCTGATTTCCTCAGATTGAACTGATAAAATATGTCCATCTGTAATGTCTCTTTCCAGTGTAGTTTGAGGAGTTTTAGTTTGTTTTTCTGCCATTTTAATGTGTTCCTCTGCAGACTTGCAGTCACTGTCCTTCATAATATCTGCTGTGACAGTCTCTTTACCATTCGCAGTTGACTCTTTAACTGTGTTTGAATCCTCATATTTTGATGAGAGTTGTTGAATTTTGGGCTTTAATTTGTTGGCTATTCTCTGATTTCTTGTGGGAAGCTTGCTCCCGGATGATGAAGTCTCACTTAGCTCCTTCACAGGAAATTTTCCATGCTGTCTGATGTTTTCGTTTGGCTTGGTGAGCCTTGCGAATACATTTTTCTCTTGCTTGGTGGGAGAAGAAGAAAGACCTGCTGTGTCATTCTCTTCATGCCTCATGCTTCTTTTAGATAGATGTCTGGATGGTTTCATTGGTGGCACACTTCCTGTTCCTGAAGAACACAAGCACAAATGTTGTTGAAGGGAACTGAAGTGAAAAGTCGTGAAAGTATTCTATTACAATGGTATGCATCAGGTTGCAGTACTTCCTTGATGTGGAAATGTGATGGAGTTTTAATTATTTATGCAGTCAGACATGCTAAATTTGCAAGTTTGCTCAGCAAAAATAAAAGTAACTTTACAATAATATAGGAAGTTCAGAACTGCCTTCTCAAATAAACATAAAATTACCTGACAAAACATTTTCAACAGCTTCAAAGTTGACCCAGTCTAAATATGAATAAAAAGATCAGCCTATAGACCCTGACTGGGCTCTTACCTTTCTTTGGACTTCCAGGTGTTGCTGTTTCATTTTCAGGTTTCTCATCAATGGGAGTTACTTCTTGTTCTTCTGGCGTCTGTTTCTGGACTGCTTCACCTTTGTCTGAGTTAGTCTGACCAGGCAACACCTTTTTAAAGCTGTGGCTGCTTGTCGGTGTGATACTGATATTTGTTTTTCTTGTTGGAGATGAAACTGGCAGCTTGCTTTTTGATGCCAGGAAGGAACTACTCTGTTGTTGGTTCTGCTGCAGAGTGTCCCTGTCAGGATGGCTCACTTTTTTACCGGTCCTTTGCTCAAGCTCCATTCCATTGACAAAGTCTGCATACTCCTCATCTGACTTTTCTTTATTCAACTTTGTCCCTGTTCTAAACATAGATTTTGTAGGTGAAATATTTCCTGATGTGGCTCTCACATTTTTGGTTTCTTCAGAACTTGGTTTTCTGACTAATTTGGTTGGAGACTTGACAGGTTCTTTAGATTTAGTTTGCTTTGGCAGTTTGGAAACGACTGCTGGCCCAGAGACATCAGGTTCTGATATTTTATCAGATGTTTCTGGAGATTTCACATCAGTTTCTGATGTTGAAACTTTGGGAATTTTAGGCTTTGCATGGCTCACACCACTTTGATCTTTTAACACTGGAAGTGCAGAAGCACGTTTCTCAGTGCTACGCTCCGTAAGTGGAGGATGATCACTGGAACTTTCTGTTTTTGTGCCTGCTGTGGTCTTTCTTGAGACAGTCTTCAACTTAAGTCCAGCAGCAGATGAAGAGATCTTTGGTCTGCTTCCTGTGGAAGTATGCAAGTAATCTACTGCTTCTTTAGTTCCTTGCTTAGCAGCAGCTATGTGACTACTTTGAGCTTTTACTCCATCGTCTTCATCTTGTAACTTGGGTTTGCTCATGTCTGAAACTGCAATAGTAACTCCGGAGGCAGGGGTCTCAGTTTCTTCTTTAACTATGGATTCAGTAGTATGTTTAGCGTTGAACAGCGAGGGCTCATCTGTTGCTGTTCTTGGTGCTTCAGTTTTGTTATTTTTGATTTCAGTTTCATTGTCTGTTTGAAAGCTTGTCAATCTGTCAAAGAAGAAGTAGAGAGAAACAAGCTTGTTTTACAGCATATCTTTGAAACAATTACAGAAAGTACAGAGTTCATTTTAGTAATTATGAAATGTTTAAACATGGAACAGTACATGGTCTCTTTAAAAAGCGATTTTTTGATTCAATTTCACTAGCCACACATGCCTGATTACTAACTGTCTTACAGAAACAAAAAAATAGAAAACCTAACTGATATCATGAAGTCAGATAATCTCAAAATGAAATGCTCATGCCTGGATGTGAGAAAATTCAAATACAGATGAGAAACAAATGTAATGACATTTATCAGTCAAGTAAGGGTTAAAGAGACATTTCTAAGACTTTGGTACTCAGTGGACCACAGTGAGATTTATAATCCAAAAATAAAGGAAACAGTGGGGAACCTCTCCAGGAGTGTCTGGCTTACCAAGTAGTTGAAGAAGGCATCAATGACTCATTCAGAAAGTCACAAAAGAACCAAGAACAACATCTATACCCCTGCAGACATCACTTGCTTTAGTAAAAGTGAGCATTCAAGATTCAATATTAAGTAAGAGATTGGCCAGAAATTACATGACATTTCCACAGTGAAAAAAACACATTGCTGAGTTACCAGTGACACATTTTGCATTTGACAAAAAGAATCAAGATTTTGCAGAACATGTTTTTGTTGAACTGACTAGATGGCCATGGAACATTTTAGACATTGTGGCATAAAATTAATGGTACAACTACCTTTTCAACAGTCTGGTAGTTGTAGTGTACCATGTCCCAGAGGATTGAGTTGGTTTATACTGCCCCATAGGAGCTAAAATGACAAAAATCTATAAAAGAAACCGGTGTCTGTTTCGCAGCCTTGGTGTTTATCTCTTTGTTTACTCCATAATGCCATCAAGAACAATAACATGACTATCGTATTTTATAAATCACATTTCAAAAGATAAGAAATGATAAGATTTCTTTCAGAAACTCAGATTATCTCTGTAAAACTGTAGCAACAACAAATCTGACTAATCTTAAAATACTCCAGTGATAATAATCCTGTCCTCCATGTGAGCAGTTTTAGACTAAATGCCTTTTTACTTGAAGAAAACAGTGATGTTTTTTGCAATTTGTAAAACACACTGCTCGCATCATGTCCAAACACAAGAGATCTATCTTTGATGTTTTCACCTACTCCTGTTCATTTATCACCAACTTCAGCCAGGATGGCACATTGTTTTAAAAAAGGTAAATCAATGATCTTGGCTAGAATCTCTAAAACAGCTGATTTTTTTGTTATAAATTTGTTCAGATGGCAATAAACCAAAGACACATCCACAAAGGTGGATATTTTTCAACAATCCTTGAGAAAAGTAATAATAATTCACAATTATTAAACTGAATTGGTCATTACTTCCCTAATAAATTCACTTTAGGTACATTTTTAGCACAGTTTTTTCCAGCACTTCAGAGAACATACAGTATGTGACTGATATTATCTACTGTAAATGAATATTTCAGTGCCTCTCAACCAGCTTATTGTTTTGCTTGGCTACAAAGAAACATGGGAACTTGGATATCAGGTTGCGTGCATGCTTTATTCTCTTCTGCTTTTTCAGTGATCAAAAGGGATCATAGGGGAAACCATACACCATAACAAAGAAAAAATAAAACTCACCCCTTTAGCTCTGCTGTCCTGGATGTCTCAGAAGTTAAATCTTCGTTGTCGTCTTCCAAACTCAGCTCCGAGTCAATAATTACTTTCTGTGCATAAACCTTGCTTGGCGGCAGACTCACAGTCTTTCGAGACAAGCAGATTTCTCCAAGTGACTCAGGTTCTGGGATCGTGCTGGTGTCGGGCTCTCCTGGCTCCTGCGAGAATGTTTGAAACTTCTCTGAAGTCGCTGCCTTGGTGATGTCGGACTCTGGCAAGCTGCCACCGGATAGCAAACTCTCTGAAGGGGTGGGTGGTGCTTCCTTCTGTGCTACCACCTCATCCACAGGTATTACTCTGACAGGTATGGCCAGCACAGGAGGTGAGTCCACCCTAAGGCCCTCCTCCTGTTTCATTACATCTGTCTCTCCCTCCTCTTCCGTCTCATCTCCCAGGTATGTTTCCACCCAGATGGCTTTATGGAGCTGAATGGGAGAATCCCTTTCGGCTGTTTGCTCTCCCTCGGGCGCCGGGCTCCATGCTGCAGCTGCTCTTTCCTCAGACAAACTACTGGAAGGTTTTCTGACTTCGGATCTTCCCCTCCGTGCATGTGGGTCATTTTTTTCTTGCTGACTGCTGGTGCTATGTGATACGGATGACTGAGAGCTTAAAGTTATTCCTTTTAACACAGTGCTGTGGCCTTTCTCTCCAACTTTCACCACGGTTTTCTTTGATGCCAAGCATATGGAGGTTAAGTTGGGAGACTTCGGGGTGTCCAGCGTCAAGGAAAGTGGGGATTTAACCGACATCGGTGTGGTCGGGGTGACAACGTTCTCCTCACTGGAGTTCTGGATGTTGTTGTCCAAATTAACCTGCAATCTCTTGCTAACTTCTTCCACCACTGATTCTACAAAGCCTAAATCTGTGTCTGAGTTTGGACAAGCTGCAGATGGAAGCTTTGTACTGGTGGGCGTCACATTCCCAGAATTCTTCTGAGCTCCAGCAATGCTAACCCTGGACACACGCACCTCCCTCACGCTGCTCCTGCCACTGCTGCCGCTGTCTGCGAATGGGAGATCTGTGCCATCCGCAATCAGAGAGGTCACACTGGGGCTGGAGCTTTGACTGAGGGAGTCGTCGAGCTCAGTTCTAGGGGATGCATCATGTGACCCCGTTTGAGAATTGACCAGAGGCTTTAACCCATCTTCTTCGTGGGATACAGGGAAACGGGGAGACACAGGAGAAGTTGGTGTACTCAAACTTGTGGAGGTGTTTGACTGTTGCTGGCTGCTGCTGCTCTTTTTTCTGTGGAATAAGCTGGTGATCCGACCAATGACTCCCTTCTTTTCCCCCTGAGAAGGAGAAGAACAAAAGGAGATGTAAAAATAAGGAAGACGTCTGGGTTTAATCTCATCAAAAATGAAAAGAAAAAAAATCTGAAAGATATGTGCTGGAATGCACATTAAGCCTGATGCTAAACCAGAACAATGTCTGCAGTATAATTTGTTTTAGATGCTACTTCAAGGTGCTCGTCTCTCTTTAAAAATATTGGCGCTAGAAATCTCTCCTGTTTTGCAATTATTTAAGCTGATATGTGCAAGTTTTAAATAGCATGAACAATAAACAAATTTCATAATTTGTTAAGTAAACTACACCAAATGTTAACAATTCTTGCCTGAATCTCAAAACAAAATTAGTAATAATCTTTTTGACATTGCCAAACCTTATGTACAATGCAATAGAGAATAAACTGACATAGCAAAGCCTTGTAATTTAGATGTAGAAATTGCATATGTAACATGAATAATTGTAAGTTTTCCTCATGTCACATAAGCAATATCATGAATTTATATGAATAATGTATAAACACCTTCTCTAAATGTATCTATATTTATTTTTGCTTAAGGCTGGGATGAAAATTTCCTATAATATTTATGGTAAATTATTTTTAGTTGGCATACCAATTTGATTTAACATTACTATGACAAACGCCAATCAATAATGTCTATCAATCTCTCAAGTTACTTTTATTATTTTTTCCTGTGTAGGTTCCATGAAAGTAGGAATAAGTATCAGTATTATTAAAAATATAAATATATAAAGTTGTCATGTGTAGCTTAGTGCTAAAACTGTACCACAGTTTCTTGACTAGTAAATTGCTTTTTTTCGTTAAGTAGGATTTACCATCAATCTCAAACATTCAATATATGGCCAAAAAAGACTGCAATACCTCTTCAAATATTGTTTATTTTATTATCACGTTCACTGTCATAAATAATGACAGAATCACAGAATGTGATAAACTTTTTAACCCCTATTGCCATTTGTATGGCAAATGACATTTGTAAAGGACACATCACCATTTAATCGAAAAAAAACAAAAAGATCACAATTGGCCAATACTTAGGATCTAATCAATATATTTCAGGTTAAATACTGACGAGTCAGATTTGTGTCAGATGTAATAAAAAGAGGATCAGTTAGGAACTTCAGTGCATAAAAGTTCACATGTCTTATAACTGTATCTACAGTAGTATTCAAATTAATACATTCTAAGAAGTTCCTAGTTCAGCTTTGGTTCTTAGTTGAAATATCCAAATTTTGGTGACTAGTGCAAGATTCAAAATCTGAGTGGATTCAGGCTTTCAAGGGGTGACTCAGTTGTGAAGTAAGTCTCCTATGTTTTCTTGTCCTTTATTCCAATTTTGCAAAGTACTGCTTGTCTGACTCAGCATCCTTTTCTGAGTCAATTCTTCTGACTCAGACAAGCCATAAAGCAAGAAACTCTTTAACTCTTTTACATGTTGTTAGTATTTCTTGCTAATAAATGAATAGAGTTGGATATGCATTACATTATCTGTTCTTAAGCTGGAATGGATCCTCTAAAAAGGATACAGTTCTAGTATCCTTTTTAGAGGACACTAGAAATATTGATGGTAATAAATATTTCTGACATTAATCCTAAATCCTAAAGAAATTAAGGTTTGCATCTCTGAAGGAAGTGAATTGATTGTGAGTACTAAAAAGATTTGTATTTCTTTTTTTGTCTCAGTCTTTCAATATTCGGTACATGATAAGACTTGACTTTGAAGGCAACACAATATAGTCTGAATGGTCCTCTTAAAGTGTTCTACCCAATCCATCACTTGAAGCTTCAGTGACACACAGGGCAAATAAGATTTACTTCAAAAGCTACAAAAAATTTAATAAAATAGAATCACAGCAACAGTTCTACTCAACAAAAGGTTCTTTGTTATATGTTTTATTGTTATACAAAAGCACAAACATAAATTGTGTCAACATGTATTTGCCCCACTTTTGTAGTATAGAAGGGCTGAAAGGCTGCAGATATAGTTTGATTGTAAAATATAATTCTGAATGACTAACCAACTGATAAAAATGCCTTTCAGGCACCGAACAAGGGTCACTTTTTATTACTAAATACTAACCATAAGCAAAAAATGAAGTAAAATATTTAGATCCAAAGAGGCAGCCACATGTAGCTTTAATTTTAGCTGCAATCAACACCTTTTGGGTGCCCCCCCAACACTGAATGGGATTTGCTATACAATCCTCTCAAGGCAAGGGATATATGTTACTTGTGCACGTGTTTTCCTCCTTTCACTAAACTTTCTATTAATGGCCTTAGCAACAGCATTCTGTAAAAAACAACCAGCTCTTTTACAAGCCTCTTTAGAGGCTTACCCTCAATGAAGAGTTGATGACAGTTTTCTGAAAAGCTTGTAAGCCATCAGTCATTTCTGACATTTAAGCCATCAGACTTCCCCATGATTGAGTAGATCATAGACAAATATTTCTGTATTTTAAAAATAGATGACTAGTCTCATCTAATATTCAAATTTATAGGGAAACAAAATTTTGGGTTTTCATTAGCAGAAAACAACATTCATCAAGATTTACAAGGTTGCTTTGTATCTATATGATTTACAAGTATACATTTTTGGATCTATCTCTTAAAATGAGCTGATTTTAAGATCTTACTCGTTTAGCTTTCACAATAACCTTTTTATATTCTGAAACAGAATTCACAGAAAAGCTAAATTAATCCATACTGTTGACACCAAACAACATGACTCTGAGAAAAGACAGCTTACATTGCAAAATCTGCTGTGGTAATGTCAAAGCAAATAAAACATGTACGGACGAAAAATGTGGACCACACAGAGAGAGAATAGCGCCTAAAACAACAACCCAGTTACTGATCAATTTAACTTCCTGGATTCTGAGATTTGCTAAGCCGTAGACAGGAACAGATACCTTTTCTATTTTCCTACCTGTAGTTGTCCTGCTTTCTAGTTGACAACTTGAAAAGAGTGAGTCTTAGGAGAAAAATAGAATAGAAACAGAAAAATTGCTCTGTCTTCTCTGAGCTAAGTGATCAGCTCACAAGTAAAGGGAAACTATGAGGCATTCACATTCCCACAGATAACAAACAGACATGTTTATTGCTACGGACGGACCCTTTTATTATTCGTAACAGATCTATAAAGTAGGTCTGTTATCTGCTGCTCTGATTATAGAGGACAAATCAGGTTTGAGCAGTAGAGTCGTAAAGCCTGTGTATGAATTATATAGTTAAAAAGCTAACCGCCAGAATTATGTCAAACTGCTCAGGGACAAATGGAAATATATTCAGCAGACTTTGGAAGTGGTTTATTTAAACAGACTCAGCACTGACATCAAAAGCACATATTTTCACTGGGCAAACACGAGTTTGTCCGGCTTATTAAAAGAGATGAGACACTCTGATCTCATCTCATTTTACCTTCAAGATGTGATCAAATCTGTTCTACTTTACCTCCAGATTGTTTCCAGTGATTCACAAATCCACCGCGTGGAAGCCGAATGAAAACAGCCTGAATGAAGTATCCAGTGAGCCTTTAGGTCTTTCAATCATTACCTGTAGTCCCTATATGAATAGCTGCCACTGTGTTGTATTAGCCCTTATCCAGCTACCACTTACCTTTTATTTACGCAAAGCAGAAAGAAATGTCAGGTAGGTGGAGATTGTGTGCCACATCTGTGTGCATTACACTCCACTTCCTTATCTGTCAGCCAGAGCTCTGCTTCAAGTTCCGATGTCAGATTATAATACAGGAATAAACAACGGGAAAAGTAATACTTTCATCCAAAAACACCTGTAAGCTGTTTTACAGGTGTAAAAGCAAGTCCTGAATTTCTAAAATTTAGAACTTTGTCTTCCTCCACATAACAGGAGTTCTTGTCGAGCACTCCCACTGACACCAATAGAACAGAGGACTGGTTTGACTGGTTTGATATTGTTAAAAAAAAAAAAAAAAAAACGCCCAGGGATATTCAGATCCTTTAGAGTTATTTGTACCAAATCTTAAATCCCTCATTTCTGTAAAATTAAACTTTTTCTTTTAAAATTAACTAAATCTAAAAAAAAATCCCTATTTTTTTACGCAGAATTTATTTTTATTTTCAGATCAACTTCATTCCAGTAATAATTTATTTTATTTCCATTAAAATATCCTGAATTAACTCTCAATAAATATGAACTGATTTCCTTGTTGTCATAAATGTTTTGTTTTATTGTTCTGAAATATATAATTTACATTCAAGCAAATTTTACAGAAAATCTTTGCAATCTTTTTTTTGTCAAAAATTTGCCTTAAAATATGGACACATTTCTGTTTTCCCTCAAACTGACATAAATGATCCACATGTTAATCACAGCTGTGATTAACAAGTCATTAAACATGACCAGTGGCGCAGCTGGTAGTGGCGCAGCTGGTAGAGCTGTTGCCTTGCAGCAAGAAGGTTCTGGGTTCGATTCCCGGCCCCGATCTTTCTGCATGCGTGTGTTCTCTCCGGGTACTCTGGCTTCCTCCCACAGCCCAAAAACATAAATGTCAGGTTAATTGGTCTCTCTAAATTGTCCCTAGGTGTGAGTGTGTGTGTGCATGGTTGTTTGTCCTGTCTGTCTCTGTGTTGCCCTGCGACAGACTGGCGACCTGTCCAGGGTGACCCCGCCTCTCGCCCGAAATGATAGCTGGAGATAGGCACCTGCAACTCTCCTGACCCCAGTAAGGGACAAGGGTGTAAGAAAATGGATGGATGGATGAATAAACATGACAGCAACAGCATATTTATGGTGGCTTTCTACCACCAAAAAAAAGGAAGACAGACTGAAACTGGGCTTGAGGAACACATGACGGTTCACTAAATCAACAAATCCTTCCATGGATACTTAAAATGGTCAATAATTAAGTTGTATAAATTTCAAATACATTGATAGTAATAAAAATATATAGTTAACTATGTTGACATTAAAAATGTCAATATAGTTATCATTAGTTCACTTTTTAAATGAACTAATTTTCATTGTTGCCAGACACCATATTGCCAAAAGTACCATAATTTACCATTGATATCATTAAATAAAGACTTATAACATATTCAAAAAATATCCTGCTTCACTTTTTTTCATTCAAAAGTATGAATTAACAAAATACTCTGTGTATAACACAGACGTAATGATAGCAACATAAGTCTAAACAAAAGTCATTTTAAGGCTGCAATAATATTGATTAGTTGAAAACTGCTGCAAATAAATGGGGCTTCCTAATTCAGTTGATAAAACTTCCACTGTGGTTTTACTTTGTGTTCTGTAACAGGTAACCTGTAGCACAGGTAACCACACCCATGTGTGACCACACCCACCATTAGGTTAATTATTGCCTCCCTCAGAGTAAATACATAGTCACAGATATTTTCTTCAGAGACAAGTCTCTGGCTCTGTTTTTTCCTCCGCCTTTTATCTTTTGTATTCTACTCCCTGCATTGTTGCCTCTGCAGCTTCTTTTCTCTAGTCAAAGACAATAGTTAATTACATTTTTACCAGTACCAGGTACCTTGTCTGCTTTTGAATCCGCAGACACAACTTTGCTCTTCTCTGCAAAGCAGAAGTCTGTGTGTTTGAAATATTTTTGCATTTGGGATATTTTTAAGTTCTAACCTTTGCTTAGAATGCTTGTGTGGTTGAAAGTTGTGTAATTATGAATATCAAGACCCGACCGACCTGTAGTCCTGTGGTCTATATTTGACAAATTACTAAAGCAAGAAATGTAATGATGACTTTTGTTTTCTTGGTAGCTCATAATTAGTGTTTTCCTTCTTTAAAACTGATTCGATGACAATATTAATTCCAACGCAACAAAATCGAACAAATTTACTACTGACAATTATCCTGTAAATTATGTAACTGATGAAGATACCATGTCTGCAACTGTCAGAACATGTTTGTCATGTTGGAAAGTTGAAAACGCTGTCATGTTTTCAGGATCTGAACATCAGGGGCTGTTAGATTGAGAGGAGAGGTGATCTAACTCAACTAATTTTGTCTCCTTGGCTCCTGATTCCTGACTTCCTGTTTGTACTGTAAATATCCATCCATTGTCCATCTATTGTCTATATCTGCCTATCATTGCAGGGTTGTGGGGATGCTGGTGCCTATCTTACGCAGTCATTGTGTGAAACAGGTAGCCTGGACAGGTAGCCAGCTGGACAGGTAGCCAGCTGATCGCAGGGTAACACAGAAACACACAGGACAAACAACCATGAACGCACACTCACATAAAAGAGCAGATAGAAAGACCAACAACCTAACAATCATGATTTTGGACTGTGGAAGGGAGATGGAGTATCCATGCATGCAGAGGGAGAACATGCAGATTCCATGCAGAAAGACCCCAGGCTCACATATGAACTGAAGACCTTCTTGCTGCAAGACAACAGCAAGAAGCCTGGTGGTTGATTATCTCCAAGCCAAGAGAGCGATTGAATTTCTGTTAGAACATTTGTTAGGATTTACTGACTAATTGATCAAATAATCATGAGGTTTTTGTTTTCAATTTCCTCACACATTCCTTTTCATGCCTTCTTTGTTGATGAAACAAAGTTGTTACTTCTCCCATCAACAGAGGGTTTCAGAAATGTCCCAGCTACTGTCTACAAGTAAAGCACCTCAGGAAAAACAGCTCCTGCTGCTAATTTACTGACTAAGCATCATCATGGTGGTATATTGCAAAAGTAAGCCACTTTAAACCTCAAATAGATTTAACAATAACAAGCCTTTTATATTGTTCTCACAAGCTTACAAAGCACGCCTAAGTCTGATGAACAATAAAATATCCTTTTTATGTAATGTCTTTAAACATGCACAAAAGCATTTGCTGTCCAAGTGACCTAAATGCCCTGACAAACCTCCTTTATATTTGCACATATCTGCAGGCACTAAATGCAAATAAAAAAAAAACCCTATTGAAATCAAAATTTCTCACAAACAAATTTCTAGTTCCCAGCTCATTGTGACAAAATTCACTTTTGCACAAGTCGCTCAGACATTAAACTTTACAAGTATACTTTAAAAGTAGTAAAAACCCACCTTGAGTTTGGAGGGAGACATGGGGCTGGACGGAGGGTTCATATCCAAGTTGTACAGAGAGGAGTACTCAGAATGAGGGTCCCAGTCCGTTCCTGGCCGGATATTGCACTCTGTGGAAACGCTCATCTGGTCGTAGCTCCTGGTGGAGCAAAGCAGGAAGCAGGCAAAGAGGGAGAGGGGGCGGGGAACCGAGAAACAGAGGATGTTATGTCACTGGCTTTTGTTTCCCCTCTCAATGTACAAAGTTAAGTTTATGTTTTCATCATGACTTTTGGCATAGCTCTGATGTTCAAAATGTGTTTCTTGGTCATTTAATGCAAAAAGTGGTGTTTATTCAGCTCAAGAAGCAGCATGACCGTGTCTGTCCCCAGAAATTAATAATCCCTAAAAAACAACACCTCCAGCTTAGTGCTTCCAGGCGCTGACAGCTCTAATTGTTGTGTTTTCCTAACACCTCAGTGTAAAGTTGACAACACACACAAAACCGGGGCAGAAAATGGACACCGTTCACTCTGCTGCTGAGCAATTAGAGCCTTGCTGAGGATTCTAGTATGTGTGTGGGGTATTAGGAGGTGCTTCTGTTTTTGAGGAGTGGTTTTGCAGCAGCTCAACTTTTTTGCTTCACAGATCACAATGAGACTGTGTGATCTGTGATCTGTGGAATGACTGGAGACAGTCTTACTTCAACATTGCAAGGGAGCATTTAGCATACTTTGTCTGGCAGCAGAGGAAGCGTAACATGCAGAGGCTCAACTGGGATCAGATTTTTCTGACAATGCCTACCTCACTGCTGATATTAAAAATAATACTGCACACATTAAATTATATGAAGGTACTTCAAGAAGTGTGTTGCATTATAGTAGCAGATTTACTTCATACACAGTACCACAGTACATGCATCTTTGCAATACTGTGTTTCTCCACAAGGTGGCAGAGAATCACAGCTTTTGAGAGAGAACCCTGGCAAACACTCAACAGTAGTAATCTTTTGAATGCGGACCTAAAACATATCCAATACACTGTTAAAGTCCTAATAAATCTTTGCAGTTGTTCAATCTAAATACATACCGCGTAAAATAAAGTTTAGGAGTGCAAGACTAGGGAAGTTGTATAGAGTTCGCAGACAAGTGGCTTGCATAAATGCCTTCATGCATTGCCACGCCTTACTTGTTACCATCATTTTTTATGTTCTCCCTACTGACACAGATTTCCTCGATAAGATGTGCATACTGATACAATTCTGTATCAGCATTTATATTTATGAATTCACATGACTGTGCAGATGTTTTTGTTTCTACCAAAAAATGGGAACAAACCAAAAGATTTAAAACTTAGCTGCAAAAGAATTCAAGTATTCATTGGCCTATCACATAAAATTCCCCCAAATGCATAGAAGTTTGTGGCTGTAAAGTGACAACATTTAAAGTATAGATACTTTTGCAAGGTGTTGTTCGCCTTCTGTTGTGTTTTCAAGAGTTACTTCCTTTAGGTGTCTTCTTTTTGTGTGCAGTCTTCTCCAAAAGCAACAAATGTAATAGACAAAAGCTGCTAATCACACAATTACCTTATGTGATTCTTATTCATAAAAGTTTAGTTTATGGATGATCCAGACCTCACCAACATTTTTAAATGTTACTGACGCCAACATACTTCAGGAAAGGATCAAGCTGTGCAGCACCTGTCTCTTCCTGAAGCTTTTATTAGAACTAAGATATTAGGTAAGAAGGTGTGGTGTTTTAAACTTACAAGACGGAAGAAAAAACACCAACAGGCACAAAATACTGATTTATACTTTTTTCCACTCTGTTTTCACATCAGTCTCACACAACTAGTTATTCCACGTCTTTTTAAAATACAGTTTCCACTAATCAGTTGTTTTATTGAATGGGGGTCTTTAAAATAATCACTCCTTACTTTTTTATTTTTATGTCTGATAATCATACAGTTTTTGTTGTCTGCGTTCAGCCTGACCAATCAGATCGAGGTGAAACCTTTTACTTTCACAACACCTGATAAAATTTGAATCTTATTTTTTCACTTTAATGTGCAATCCTTCAGATTTCCTGTCTTTCTTAAAAGTGACTAATCTTTCTACAGAAAAGCAAGTATCAACTAGTCAATTCTAATCAAATGCAGTCGTGAGAGAATGAATATTTCGCCAGTCTAATCGTGCTCATACATGACTGTCATCTCCGTCCTCTGATGTCACCCTGCTTAAGTTGAGAGAGTCTTGTCGTCCGTGCCTTCAGCAAGAGAGCTGATTTATTGTGTGCTGTTGGCTGTCATGCCTTCAGTGCAGCAGAGGATGGATATGCCCTGCAGAAGGGCAGCTGCATCTTGTGACATCCTGGTGTTTTCCCAAATCAGAATTAAATCTACATAACTCTGTCAGTCCACATGTCAAAACAACATTGTTCCTCTTTTATTTTACAGCTCAAGTGATACAATTAATTGACATTTTAACATATTTATACATTTGACGTTGCTTGTGATGATAATGGGAAATAAGCTAAAGGAAATACATGTATTTAAATCCATTTTAACATGATGAATCTGGTCTCAGACACTTCATAAGCATCTTAGATTTAACTTCTGTTAAACACTGCTTTTCTTTTATGCTACTTCCATTGTCATGTCTTTATTTTTTATTTGTTTATGAGCTATGTTTGTCCATGTAAATGACTGAAAAGACAATAGACAATAGCAATAGTAAGCTATTGCTTACTATTGCTTACTATTGCAATAGTAAGCTATTGCTTACTATTGCTTACTATTGCAATAGCAATAGCTATAGCTATCCAGGGCATATCCATAGCTATAGCTATTGCTATTGTATATATATAATATATACTATTATATATAGTAAGCTATATAAAACAAAAGTTTATGCATCATCAAAAGTCCTATTACCTGATAACTGATTAATCTCGTACTCAAACATGTCATCACATAGTTCCTGCATTTATAATTTTCTTTCTTTTTCAGAATAAAACTTCTAGATTTCTCAAATCTTTTTAGGTCATCAGAAGACAAATAAGAGTTCCCTATGAATTTACAAAAAAAAATACATATATTTCTAACTGGTCAGAAGTGAACATATGAAAGAAAAAACAAGCAAATAAATAAATAAAAAAAATGGAATTAATGAATGTTCACTGATTGTTGAAAAAGTAGTTGACATTTTCTGACAACCACTCATCCCTTTTGAGTCTGCAGGAGAGTGGAAACAATATACAGGTATCTGCAGCTGAGAACTGGATGTCACCTTTAAAACACAGCTAACAGAAAATGTGACTGATGCTTCTTTTTGCACAGAAACTCCTGAAAATAACCTCCAGCATTTTTCAACTGAGGGATAACTTGTGTGAAATATGTCAACCTCAGTCTATCAGGCTGCAGGCAAAAACCGGCTCCAACACGCCTGAACCTCTTAAGTTGCAGACAAAGCTCCACTGTTTTAAGGAGACTTTTAAAGAGGACTGTTTGCTTCTAAGTCCCTAATAAGCCATGACAACGGACAAATCTGTAGCCATATATCTTTCATAAGTTTGATCTAATTAAAAAGCTAGTGAAGAATAGCTGTGTAGCAATACAATCAGCTCAGAAAATTAAACAACAAATGACATTGGGTTCACAAGAACAATGCTTTCCTTACAAAAGTGAAAATCTAAAGTGAAGATTTCACAAATCATGTTTCGCAAGGCATTCTCTGTAATCGATGTGAAACCATTTGACCCATCCTAGATTTTTCTAAAGCACTAAAATTGCCTTTTATGTCTTGTTCACAAACAACTTAAAAATGTATGTTTAGTAAGCAAAAATGAGTCTAGTTACAATGAAGCAAACTGTGTTACATTACATACAGCTGATCAAAGCTAATATTGTGTTACTGTGAGCTGAAGCTTTAGAGAAAAGAATTTAATGCAGTTTGGTAGAATGAATTTTGATAGGAGCGGTCATCTGCTCTGTGAACTTATAAAATTGCGTATCTGAGGACAAAGCTGCAATCTTCCCTCCCACCATCTGAGAAAGGAGGAGACCAGCACAGAAAATAAACTAACATGACCTTGAATTGTTTTAGATCTGACCCTTTTGTAGCATTTCACAGAACCAACACAATTCACCCAGATTTCGCTACAGCGATTTTTCAAAAATTATCAAACAAGTTGATGCAAAGGAAATGATCAGCCTTCATATCTTATGAGACAAATAGATGAAATTAGGCAAAAATGATTGCAGTAAGCTCAGTAAGCCTGCTGCAGCCTCTGCATAAACTCAAACAAGGGATGGAAGAGATTCAACCAGTGACTCAGACTCTCTTTGGTAGACCAGGGGCTTAATGAGTCACTGGGAGCTGTAGATAGACGTTACAGTGTTTTAAGGAATAATAAGAAACTAAACCACACTCTGCTGTGCACAATAAGATGAAAGCTGAGACAAAACAAAGGCTGGACTTCTGCTTGTTGTTAATTGTTGTTAATTCTTTCTCCAAGGTCAAATTGCTCAATACTGGGAAGAATTGTAGCAAAAGGCAAAATCTGGTATTTTGTTTTCTAACATTTACTCCACAGACAAGTTTGATGCAACAGAAAGACACAAATAAATGTTAAGTAATAATTCTTGCAAGGATTACCACTGTGAATCAAAAACAGCTGCTGTTTATAAGAGCGCCTGGCAATGCAAAAGGGAGTGGCGGTAAGGACTGCTGCAGGGCCCTGTTTGCCAGAGAGAGGGCGGTTCTGCAACAACCAGTAGGCTGCAGCCGTTACGCTCCCATCTCGACCAATAACCGCACCAGGGAGCGCAGTGCAAAACAAGCCAAGATGTTTGCAAAAGCTTTCAAGCATTTGTCCGCTTAAGTTTCAACGACCTCTCCTGAACTGGTCTGCCTGGAGACAAGCGCCTGCTCTGCATCCTGCAGAACGTCAGGTGCTGCGGAGGTATGCTGTAAGTCATGTTAACAATCACCCTTGGGAAGAAAGGGAGTTTGCACAATACCACATGAACAAAGAAACTCCTAGTAACGACATGTTGATTTTGGAAGCCTTTACTGCGATTTTCTATTTTCTGTCTTTTGTTCCCATTCTTCTAAGCCTCTTGTATTTGCTGATAAAGCAATATAAAAATCTCTGAGTTTTAAGCTCATTAATTCATAACTGACATGAATATGATCTATGTTTTGTATTAAAAAGATACTTTTAATGGAATTATGTTAAAAGAAAAACTGCAAAACTGAAGTGATGTTCAAGATGCAAACACTGACTGCAAGCAACAAAATGCAAACAAAAATATGTGATTTATTTGGCAGCTTTTTGAAAATCTTATATGTTAGATAAGAATCTGCACTTTCATATGAAGACAGTTTACACTTTATTGTCACTATTGCCAATATAGAATGCTAAATAAAGTCTGTTACAAACATTTTTTTTTGTTTCTTATAAGTAATAATTTGTTTTACAGTGGCTGTTATTTCACTGACAGGTTTTAAATGTTCACAACTTCTAATAAAAATACTAGTTAATCGTCATTCACAGTGAGATGCGCATAAATAAGAATTTTAGTAATGTTGGTGATTATATTCTAAAGGAAAAATCGTAATCGGCTAAGGCTTGTCAGACTTCCCAGACCTGGAGAACAGGAGTCGTCTGCAGAACTTTGCTTTGCATCATTCAAACAGGGGCAAAAACTGCAAGAATGAAATTATGTTTCACTACTCTATAAAGAATTCAATGGTGAATAGTCATTTAGCGATCCCTCCCAAAATTCTAAGCCGTGTATAAACTTTGTTGCTCAGTTACCCAACACTGTTTTTTTTTTTACTTATCCTGCTAAAATAACAAAACAAGTCGAGCTTGTCCATTTACCTAACCAGTGGACATAAGAGCTCTGGCTTAAGATTATAAAAAGATAAGTGGTCACAGGAAGTTTTCAGGGCATATGTGTCACTACCACTTAAAAAATGTCTGCCCCAATTTTGAAAGTAGTCAAAAAAAAACTTTGCTTTGTTCCCGCTTTAATAAAACACAATTACCAAGTTAGTGAAAAGGTGACACAGTTTCAGGAAACGCTGTAGTGACAACTGGTCAGATCACCAACGTATTTCCAGCTTAATCACTAAAGCTGATGGAATGAATGGACAAGTATGAAGCTGATCTAAAAGAAACATGTCAACTCTTTGCTGATAAGAACATTTATCAGTTTTATCACTAGCTCCCTTTAGTACTGATTCTATGATAGTCGGCATCTATTTATCAGAAAACCCTTTTAGACTATTCTCAACTTTTGTAATCATGTGAAAACGATTTATCAAAACATCCCAGAAAAAAATACCATTTTATAAGAATGACAGACAAGTATCTTTAATAATAAACCAATAATGTTTTGCACAATAATTACCATTACATTTTCCTTTATTCATTTCTATTTATGTACTAAAACACCTCAACTGTGGCTACAATTTGCTGCTGTTCTGCTCTCAAGTTTGTACTTTCACCTTTTATCTATTTTGCTGAAATGATTCTGGGACAAATTCTCATATTTTCCAATTTGTAACCCAATTTCACATCATTCTTATATGTGAACAAACCATTTCCTATGAAAGCATTTACCGGTAGTTATTTTTGGTTTATGGATATCAGTTTTCACAGACAGTAAAATTTAGTATATAATTTAACTTTTCAGAATTTTATTTTTGGAAGAGTCAGCCTATTTCCTGTATGAATGACTTTCTCATCCCCTTTGGGACTAATCAATTGTTAACATTTATCACAGATTATAGCCTCCAAAACTATAATCTTTTATAGTTTCCTCCTCTTGTTGCTGGATATTATTTAGTGGGGTGAGGGGTTTATGAGTAGTTTTAAGGGATTTTACTCAAACTGATCATTTATCATAGATCATATATTCATAATCTGCATCGAACTAATATTGTGCTGACTGAACCTTTTTGTCTCAGCTGAGCGAATGCAGTAAAAGTTACAAGAAATTCCAGGTAAGGCAGAGTAACTTCCTGCAACCTACTTGTTAGACACAAACGTTTTCTTTGTCAAATCTCTCATTTGATGAGATAAAAAGAAGTTTCCTTGTCTAACTGTCCCACTTTCTGCATACAGTCATTTTCCTTTTCACACTTTTGAAAGTTTAAAATATTTAGACGCTGAGTAGTAACTTTCAGATCTATTGTGATGTAGGAAAGTGACACAGGCAGACAGGGAGGTGGTGGATGGACTTGTTTTATCAGCTGACAGCAATTACACTGAATTAAAACATATTGTTTCCTTGAACTGCTTAAACATGTTTTCAAGCTCTTGGTGTCCAGAGAAGAAAAGAACCACAGATCTTAATTAGACGGAAGATTCTTATGAAGGTAGGACAAAAAGCAGGGTGGAAATGAAACAGATGATGTGAAAAAAGGAGGGGCTCAATTAAGGAGCAAACTAAGGAAGGAGAGAATGAGTGAAGGAAAGAACGACAACAAACCAATTGAGGACAGAAACAGAGACCGAAGAAAGGAAACGCAGACATTAGGCATTTAGATAATGGGATATTGATAATTATCCAAAATATTTCAATCAAGTTTCATTATCTTCCATACATTTAAGACTGGGTATTAACCATGCAGCATGTTGTAGGAGCTCCTCACAATCAAACAGGTGAAGTTGGTCATTGATCACTAAACCTTTGGTTGTATTTAAAAATAATCAAATATCAAGCAAATCTAAATCTAAACTTGTTGGATCAAACACGTTTTTAACTTTTATATTTATAGCTACAGTTTCTAACTTTATAAGAAATATACGCATATAGTTTTTACGTATTTGTTAAAACTGTCAATATGTCGTGACATTGTTATATGAGATAATCTGTGACAAATCGAAGCTCCCCCACTACTGCTATTGTCGTCTACCAAAATGCACCTCTCCCAGTCAAAAATAACCAATCAAAGCCAAGAGGAAGGTCTTATCGCTGTCAATCACCCTCGTTTACACTGCTTTGGGACAGCAGTGAACCACAGAAAAAAAAGTTTGTAATTAAAGGAGACAATATGGAAAAGTGGGGCATGGGCAGACCTACCTTAATTAATCAAAGAATAAATTGGCAACTCATCCAGGAGGTCACTAAAGAACTGCAGGCCCAGTTTTCTTGTGTTAAGACCATTGTTTATGATTGAAAGAATGAGTCAAGACAACAATGTCATCTTTGGGAGAATTCCAAGGCCAAAACTACTGCTGACCAAATATAACTAAAGGTCTTTTACTCATTCCTCTATAATTATTGGTATTTCCCAAGATTTATTTTTCATAGTTTGTGGGAAATAACAGTCAACTGAGAATTTAATTAATTTACATCTGGATTATTTTTATTAGTAAAGGAAAGAAGAAGAAAGAAGCAAATGAGTTTCACATTTCAGGGAGACGAATGCTAACGTTTGTAAGAGCTGTATCAAGCTCAGTTTCTGTGAATGTAAGATAATAACTTCAGTTTTGTTTCTGTTAAGCTGAAGAAAGCTTTACATCCAATACATCCATGCTTTGGTTTATTATAAATAAGGCTGTAATGATATATTGAATGATTCAAATATTTTGATTAATAAGGCAATTTATCTGCTTCGAGGCTTTCTTAAATTATTTTTTACTATTTAGCACACTGTGTTCTGGGCAAGTAGTTTTAAGTCACAACAAGTAAAAACATATGGAACATTATGGCAGACTGAACACAATGTGAAAACTTTGAACTTACTTTTACAAGAGGCAATTTCTGCAGAAGGATTTTTTACCTTCAAATCTGTTTAAGGTTACCAAAAACAAAGCATTTCACTGTAAAGCATTCAGATGCCACCATGTTGCACAATCTGTGGCCTGTCCCTGGAGCAACATGCAAGATTTCAGGTGATTTGTTTTCGCTTTCTGCAGGATATGCCTTCTTCTTTCACTTTGAAATTAAAATTGAAATCTGAAATTATGTTCCTGGTCAAAAAGAATAGAGGAGTTACCAGTACTTTAGATATACGTTTTATAGGACATCTGTACCTGTGACCATCTGCTTAAATTCCTGAGAAAATAAAAATGTTTCATAAAGTCATGAGACTTTTTTAGAAATTAGGCAATATCTGCCTAAGGGTTTTTCCTCCTGCTCAAGAACCTCCAGTGGGCTGATATGTAGGACAGTTTTTAAAAAATGTGCTGGTTTACTGCCAAAAAAACCAGCACCAGGAATCAGGTTGTGGATTAGCTGCTTTAGGGAATGATAGATCTGATGAGGTGAGAATTAGGGAATGGCATACAGATTTATGTGCATTCCAGTTTCTGAGGAAAAAAGTCCAATGTGGGATTTATTTCCATTCTATTATTTTTGAAGTCTGACCTGCAGATTACAACTTGGGCTATGTAGAAGAAATAAATGTGCTGCAGGGTTTTTGATCTAAATGCAGAACTCAGTGCTGTAAATCATGGTGGATTTTATGAGGTTGAGCTTGACAACTACCGCTACAACAAAGCAACCCCAAACAATGACACCTCTGCCTGGGTGTACAAAGTAATGCTTTGGACTTTCCTGAATAGTAATTGAGTGTCATTATCTGCATGTCCGGAAATAATTAAACAACAACTATTTAAATCCCTCTTGCAGCTTTCTGGGACTTGCATGCATTTTAATATCAACCGCATCAAGACTTTTTTTAGTATCTTTTAGTCTGTTTTTAGGCTGGACCTGCTTCAATTTTACATGGAGTTACTATTTTTAAAGCCATTCCACAGCTCTAACAAACTATATAACTTCAAAGTATCGTTGAAATAGATTTCAATTATCTAAAAGTGTTCAGCTGAGCACACAGTAACTAAAAACAGGTCTGCATCACTCTGAAGCATATAAACGTAATCCAATGAAAGAGCACTGTTTTCACCAATCACAAACAATCCTTAAAACGAAATGGTGTTGAAAGAGAAACAGGTGAACATGAATTGTAGTAGCTGTACTACATGGAGAGCTGGACAAAATTAATTTTGCTCATTCAAATGACACACAGAACCCGTGCTAAAGTTTGTAAAAATACAAACATTAACTATTGTGTGTGTTAACTAAATGCCCTGTGTAAAATATCCTACACACATAGTTACATCTGTGGAAATCCAACATATTTCTGTTTGAATATGAATAAGTAGGTGTGAACAGATGTGTGTATACAGCATTGAACAAAAGCTCAGGTCCAACAGTCAAAAGCTTCTGAGGCCATGTTGTACACACAAACATTCAAATATGGTCTGAGCCTTTCTAATCCAGCCTTCCAGTCTGCTTTTGTGGATCTGATATTTGTACATCTGTTTTCTTTTTTAGCACCAGGCAACACTGTGTTGGCTCATTTGTTAATGAATTGTACTTCACAAGAACAAAGAGGAAAAAAGATGCAGTTTCTAAAAATAAAAATATTTATAAGCATTAGTTTGGGCAGATCAATGTTGACCTGTCTTTGCATGTTGACCTACTGCAATTGTGTGCACAGACAATGAGAAGGCAAAAGTAACATCAAGTGATTCCTCATTTGACAACCTTAGGCATCATGACTTTTGCATACAGCATAGTTTAAAGACAACTAACAAAACCTGATTGGTGGCATTAATGGTTTCACTGGAACCGTATTGTTTTCAGTTAGTAATTACAGTTTAGAACCATCTGTTTTGATGAATGAACTCTGAAGTTAATATGCTCAGGTTTTTCGCTCAACATTCATTTTTATGGAGCCATGTTTTTAGCAACTACTTCTGGCTCACATATATTTATCATGGGAATTAACATAATATTAACTTTGGGCTTTTAATAAGTTACATTAAGCTTTCTTTTTTCAGCATGTAATGATCATACAGTAAACAGTTTAAATGATTTAGGGGTTATCTATAAAAGTTTTAGGATATCTTCTATCAGGGTCAAAGTCTTACTTACAGGTTCAAAGTCTGCTAGATGAAACATATACATATAATGCTATGGCTGAATCATACATAAACTATGTTAATAAAGCCACATTTTTCTAACACTTCTGTGTCAAACTCCATAATCAACACCTTCAAGCATTTCCACAAGCCAAATTCCTTCTGATGTTATAAGCATAAATGTGGTAGCATCATGCTGGGGCCTGTTCAACTAAACATCCTTCTACTGAAAGCATAATTAAAATACAGAATAGCCTATTAGCTATAAAATTCACATCAAATCAGTTCTTAGATAACTGAAAGGCATATTTGCTGGAAAAGAACAATGACCCAAGCAAATCAGAACTGGTTACATAGTTGGATAAAGCAGGAAACTTGACAGAGACATCTCTTTTGCGTTAACTGTTCTGCCTTATTTTTTATGTCCACCAGGAAGCTCACAGCACAGGTTTTCCCACCTTGAAACAAATGTAGGTTGTCTGTCAGCTCTGAATGAGAAATCAGTGATTCATCACCCATTAAACAAAAGGTTTAATAGCTGGAAATTTCCCCTAAAGCATAATTGTCACTTTTTTAGAATTTATGGATTAAACTAAACTAACTGGACCAGAGTTCAAGAGGAAGATTACAGCAAATCTTTCATAACATCTTACCCAGGTAACCCAGACAGTCAGAAAAATAACATTTGAGCTCAATAAAGTAAAAAAATAAAATAAAATGATCATTTCCAAGAAGATTAGCAATATTAACAAAACAGATATGAATGACAATGAAGGAATATTATTTATTAGTTCAGTTATGCAGAGAGACAACAGGAGATGTTTGCAGAAAAGGCTCAGCTTTATACAAACATTAAGCCTCCGCACCCTCACTTAAAAAACCAACAACGTAACTGAAGAGCATGACTGCCTTATCCGATCTACTAGTGGCTCATTTTGAAACATTGTGCAAGTTTTCATACTGAAAACTTTCAGTGATCTTCAGGATGTTTTCAATATTCAGCTGTGAATGAAGGCCTGGCTCACCAATCAAACGCTGAACCAGAGCCAATCCCTTATTTTGATCAGAACGTTTGAACAGAGTGTGCTATTCTCATGCCTTACTGCACATGGTAGCTTTTTTATTTTTTTTATTTTCTGCAATCTGAGTAGCACTGCAATGCAACAGAGTAACTCCACAGACTTTCATGAATTCTTCAGTTTTTACTGACAGGCACAAAACTGTTCGAAACCAAAGGAAAAAATTGGTTTATTTTAGTAAAATGTTGCTTCTCACTGAAAGCGATATCAGTTTGCTTCCAGTCAGAGTCATGAATATTCCCTTTGACTGAAGCAGCTAAGCCAGGGTCTGAATCTGTATCTGAAGGAGAATGATGTTCTCCTTGTGCATGTGTGAGTTCTCTCCTGGTACTCGGGCTTCTTCCCAAAGTCCAAAACATGACTGTTAATTTACTTGGTCTTTCTAAATTCTCAACTCTCATCTCCCTTCAGTGCTCCATCTGGGATTTCTCCCGTTGAATTTCAACTGAGCCAATTAGTGAACAGAGTGAGGAGTTGTGAACAATGACATACATTTTCTGCGCTGTTTTAGAATTGTAGCTTGCCACTTAGGACTGCAATTTGACAATGGCAGTGGAGAAAGTGAAAAAAGGCACTGAGTTCATGTTGGCCTCACTTCCAAATATAGAGCAATCAAACTCTAAGCAAGAGGAATGTTTAAAACCTTTTTAATGCTACTGAAATATGGTTTTCAGTTATGTGTATTAGCGTAAGAACTACTGTTAAAGAAGATCCTTGATCCTTGATTTTGTGGCATGTGAAATTTTTAAAAAGCATCACTAACCAAACATTTTCTTTGCGTTAAGGGGAATTTGGAAGAAAACAAAAAGTAGATCCACACAGATATCTTATCAAAAACATCTGGTTGTGTTCTTTCAACCTGAATAAACAATCCTACAACTGACTCAGTAGTTTGTTTTTCTTGTTAATGGGCAAGTGAGTATGTCATGGCTGAATATGCTCTTTTTGCATATGTTGTTTTTGTAACTCCTGTCACTTGCTTTAGTCTTTACCCAGATCACCTGACACATTTCTATCCTGCCTGAGTCACTTATAATTGGACTGAATAAGGAAATGTGTACCATCCTGTGCAACAGGTTTTCTTTCTTTCCAATGATGGGCAGTTGTTGCTTTTGTCGACACAGTTGAACATGACAACAAAAGCAAGACCAAGATCTCGGCCAAGGATGATGAAGATATTCCTGGATCCAGACCACTTCTACGTAAAGCAGCTGGTCAATGCTATTTATTTTCATGTTGATTCCAGTAGCTATAAAAAATTTAACTCTCAATGCCATCTGGATCTTGGTGCTGCAGTTGATCATAACAAACTACAAAAGTAGGTGAAATTGTGTGGTTGTGTGCTATAGAGTGCTTCTAATCTGATTTGGCAGATCTGAAACATTGAGGAATCCTGCGTGCGATCATTGCTTCCTACGCAAACAATGGTTGCATGTGGGATTCCGCAAGGCTCTATTATCAGGTCAGCAATATTTAGCAATTATATCCTACCCTGACTGCAAATTATGGAGCATTACAACATCTGTTAGTAGAAGCATGCTAATAACAAACAACTTTATATTCCTGTGTCAAAACAGGAACATACAAAGGACAGAAGTCATTGCTTTTGGTTCTGAAAAGTTAGAGGTCAAGGCTCAACTGGACTCAGTGAGGCTAAGAACCACAAAGCATGCAGGGAACGTACTAGAGGTTGTGAATCTAGGCCTAAATTAGGGCTTCAATATGCCTAATTTCACCGCTTAAAACATAGCCAGAATGAGTTTCTTTATCTAACCAACTAAAAACTAGAACATAATTTTATTTTCAGTCCGTTACATTAGATTGTAATGGTGTCTTTACTGCTCTCTGTAAGAATAAAAATAAAAACTAATATTCAAACATTTTCAAATAGTTTCTTCCATAGCTTTGTTCAACTTTAGGAAAATGGCCCATATCACACCAGTCTTTAAATCAATGCACTGGCTACCTGCTTGTGAAAGAATTTGTTTTAAATCATCTACAAATGATTTTAAAAAAGTCCAAACATATTTTAAAAATGCTGTCCATCTGCACTCTTCAAATCAGAGACAGAGATCTGTTTACTCTCAATGTTTAACGCATTAGATATTTCCTCTAACTGGGAGCCTACAAGACCCATACCAGAGACAAAGTCAATGCCGATTCATTATCAGGTTCAAAAGACAGACATTTTTTGACCTTCAGTGTGACCTAACTGCCAGGAGGGAAAACAGACACTGAGTGAGATGCTTTAGATGCGGTGCTTCCTTCACTATTTGAAACACTTTCCAACACATCTCTATGGACTGCCAGGTCCCACTTGGGGACTTTCCACTGTTTATACAACTTCTATTTAGCATCATTTACATGTAGAAAGTCAATAATGATGATGATGATGATGAGGTGAGGATTTATTAAAAATATATAGAGTAATATACAACATTAAGGGCACAACTACAAACTGATAGCCTTGTTTATCACTGCTTTATCCAGAAACACCATTAATAATCCATATCTATTAAAAGAATGACAGATTAGCAAAAATTTGTATTTTCATCACTTTTAACAATTATTTTAACAACATTAATCTCTTACATCACAAATGTCTCAATCATTTTCTGAATAGCAGTATATGTACAAAGATTAATATTTGATCACTTAAAATGAATATTAATAAATTATAGGAATAGCAAAAAGTTTGTTTTATTGTGAGCTGCGTTTCATACTCACATTTATTAAATAATTTATAATTTCTGGGCTCAGATCCGTATTTAGTTAGAAAAAAATACTTAAATCCTAACACCTGACAATTAATTTAATCATGAGGTCATAAACTGTTTTCAACTCACACGCGGCTGCTGAAACTGTCCAGTTCCTCGAACACGTCTCCCCCTTCATCTTCTTTCTTTCGCTTTTTCTTCTTGAGCCTCAGAGATAAGAACCGTTTTGGTTTCTTTTCTTTCGGGGAACTGAGGCTCGGGGAACTGAGGGGGGGCGTCCTGCCGTCTTCGGGGCTGACGGGGCCCGTGTCGTGGGGTCGCGGAGAGCTTGGATCATCCCTGTGGATGGTCGCGGCGCGTTTCAGCTCCTTGTTCTCCTTCTCGCTGGACTTTTGTCTGAACAAACCCTTCAGCGTGCCGGACTTACTCATGGTGCAGCCAGGGACCGACAGCACGAAGGTGTAAACATGAGAAGAGCAGTTTGTCTTAAAGCGACTTGGGGGACTGACTCACCGAGATAACCTGCAGAGCGAGTTGGCGCGAGCGCAAAGGACCTGCCCACAAAGCCAGTTGCGCGCGCCAACAGGTGAAGAAGCGCAGCCGAATCTGGGAAGATTAAAATATGTGACACAACTTCCGATTTCAGTACTAACACCTTTGCATGTCATGTAGCCTGCTATTTAATTATAACTGTATGGATTCCGATCACTCATTCAATTTAGTTTTTTTTGTTTGTTTTGTGAAAGAGACGCAAATAAGCAGTCTTATCTGGAAATAAGGAAGATCGCCTCCTTATAAAAGTATTTTCAGACACATCTTAACAACTTACAATATTATTGAAAACTGTATCCGAAAAATTATTTATTTTATTACTTTGAGTGAAAATGCAGAATGTATCCATTGTATAAACATATTTAACAAAAAGTGACTTATTTCAGGGGGTTATTTTTGGTTCATTTATTGCTTATCTGAGAGTATGCCCATGTACCTTACGGCATATGTACTCAATGCACCACCTGAGTCATTTTCTGAGAATTAGTGCACAATTATGAGGAAACTTAGGTTGCAGTGGCCTTCAGCTTATCTGGTTCCGATGTCTACATATTCTAATGCAGCTGATGTAGTTAATGAGCTCACCTTAAAATAAAAACGAGAAGAGACTTTGGACTTGATATACCACAATAAGCTGAGTAAGCTAGATAACACAGCTCTTCAAATTATAACAGTTGTAGAAACATCATACTGGAAATCGAGCAACTTCTCCACTCCCAGACTCAAGGACTTTGATTTCCAACTGAAATACATAATTGACTAACTGGCATATATATATTAATTTATGTAAAAGATACATTTTAAATTGTATATATGAGACATTTGTTTTCTTAATATTTTCATTCTAATATGTGAAAAACATATTACAATAATTACAATAACTGAATGTTCAATAAGATAAGTCTTCATAAGTGTACAACATGTCATAACATGTGTTATAGATTTACCACAGTCAGCTGTAGTCATATCCACATCCAGTAATTGGTTATGTATAAAAAGTTTCTTAACTGCCAAGGTTTTGTGCAAGAATCTCCTAATGGATTAAAGAAAAACAACTATTACTGCTGCTAAATATACAAACTGTGCTGATTACAGACGTGTTTCTCAAGTTCTGGTTGTTTCAGTAAGAATGATTGGGGCCACAATCCAAACCTGGAAATTACATTTCTTTACTGTTAGATAACAAACAGATGTTTGTTATAAAACGTCTGATCAAATACTCAAAGTGGCATCTAAGAGTTGTTCAAGAGCAAAGAACTACTTGCAGTGAGCTTCACTGAATTAACAGGAATGGTTATTTCAAGGAAAATCTTAAGGAAGATTTCTCAAAAACTTCTCTGTATAAGACTCCATTGGAGGAGAAAATGATAGTTTAAAGTCTGCTGCAAAACATTTGTAGAAATTACACAAGCCATGTTTTGATGAAGAATAGCGCCGCATATCACCCCAAATACAAGCAGTATGAGCTGTTTATTTTCTCATGGTCAAAATAATTATAATTTAATACATTAATAAAGACAGATAAGAAGCTGGGGTTTTTTCCCCCCAGCAAGATAATAATCCAAACACAAACCCCAAAAAGTCTCAGTTTATCACAAAGAAAATAAAGTTTGTAAAATGGTTGAGTAAATCACCCAACTTGAGTCCAATTGAAAATTTAAAGTGACAACCGAATGTCAGATTGAATTAAATAGCTTTTTTGGAGAGCTATGTAAAAACTCCACCTGAGCATTGCAGGAAAATATATTCTTGTCATTGTCATTAGAAACAAAAGCTTTGATTACTGACTGACTACTTAGTACATTTGAGTTCAATATTTATTCCTTGTGCCATTTCACTTTTTTAAACATATAGCTTTCCATCATCAGTGTGTGAATATGTGAATGACTGAATGCAGTGAAGAGCTTTGGGGTCATCTAGACTTGGAAAGTATAGACCATTTACCATTTTTGAGTATTTGGATTGTGACAGATTTCTGCTGGGGGTTTAATGTCAACAGGCCCATAAGAAATTTACATACTTTAAGAAAAACATTGACATAAATACTTATTTTCCTCACTGTATAGTTAAAATGACAGCTCTATCTGCTGGCCAGGATGAGGTAGCACACAGACAAGCTTGGCTGTTCCAAAAGCAATCATTTTATACATTTTTCATGATTTCCTTGTGCTTCTTAGCCTGACATAAGCTGATTCAACAAGACTGTCCAAATAAACTGCACATTTAATGAAATGAATTCAAATGTCAAAATATTAAACTAAATTACATGAACAAAATATATCTAGAGCAAATCAAGTCGGCGGTTTGAGGTCTGAAGAGAATGAAATATGTTTTTGCATGTGGCAAAATACTTTCAAAGATCAAGAGGAGGCAGCAGCTCATTGCTGCAGCAATGAGCTGCTGCAATGTTTCCACAACCATGTTTCAACCCAATTTTATTTTCACAATCCTCAAACATTTAAACTTTTAGGTTCCTCTTAACTCTACCTATGAGATGACAGCAGATCTAATCTGTGCAAAAATAAGCAAACTTTAGAAATCTTAAATTTGTTTAGAAGATTAAAAAAATACAGGAAAAACTGACAGGGGGTGTAGAATAAGATATAGTTGTGGTTTGTTATTGGAGCCATCAGATAAGAGCCGTGCAGTTTGGGCCAGCAGCTAGAGTTTAAGAAGAAAAGGTGCAAGATCAGTGAAGCAGAGGTGGTGAGAATGTGGTTTTAGCTTCAGCTTCTTCTGCTTTTGAGATTTAGTTTCCGTGCTCCGAGTATCTTTGGCATAAAACTGACTCGACTGAAAACAGTCTTCACCGACACCTGTTTCTGCACCTGCATTGTTATTTTCTTGCTCCTGTGAATCAACAAAGTTTAACATCGAACATCACCATTTCAGAAGGTAGGTCCTCAGAAATAAAACCTTTTTCATTTTAAAAACCAGAGCTCGACTTTTTAGTTCATGATAAAGTTTTTTTGGTGTTCTTGCTAAATGAAAAAGTTCACAGTGAAGTGTAACAAAAGTTGAGGTATGACACTTATTTATTAAATAATTTTCATTTAATAAGTGATTGTTTAGGTAAACATGTTTGACCAAATGGATAGTTTTGCAGGTTCTGCATTCAGGCACTTGTTGCACAACACATTTGAAAAATGTATTATGTTTTACTTTGCTTATGAATACAACTTTGGAAAATCACAAGAGATAAAGCAATAAAACCATTTTTTATGTTGCTGGGGCATGAAAATGCTCCACATGATCAAATCAAGACAAGACAACTTTAGAAAAACTGTCAGTTTTGTCAAAACCAGCATTTGGACAACCTGAAATTATCAAATCTGTTAATCTGTCAAAAAATAGACAAATGTCTGTGCTTCCCTTTTTGGTTTCAGAAAACAAACACAAATGTATTGTATATTCATAGACCTGCTTTATGCTGCAATCCATTTTTTATGTTGCTGAGGCATGAAAATGCTCCACATGATCAAATCAAGACAAGACAACTCAAGACATGATTGGGGAAAAAAATCACATGCTACTGAAAAAACAAGTAAGACAATTTTAATTTAAGACTGCAATAATCTACTGGCTGTATCGATGATTTTCATTTCACAAATTAGAACTGCAACAAAAGATTTTGTGTGAACTACCCACGTTGGAGAGCTCTAAAAATGCCACATACCCACCTTACAATACAAAATACAACCAGAATATATAGTTTTAGAACCTTTTCATCTTTAATTTAACATCGATCTTTCATTTAAATCGATTGTTTGCAAAGAGGTGATAACACAGCAAAATAATGCCACAGGAAAATGGTTTGAGTTAGAAGAATGGCACAAAAAGCTCTATTTACTTCATGAGACAGACGTCCAATCAGACATGCAGGTGGTCACTATGTAAAATGGACTATTTTGAACTTTATAAAACATACATACTCCAGATATGTATGTTTTTACATACCTCATCAAAAACATAGCTGGAGTGTTGCATGGAGTTTTCACATTGGGGAAATCCTTGAGGCTCCCGCGGCAGCATGCCTAAAAACTTGCTTTCACAAAGACAGTCCAGTTTCAAGGGTTCAAACTATAAAATCAAATTTTACTTTTGATATACACAGCATTTTTATAACAACTGGAGAAAATTTACTTACTTTATTGAGTGCCTGAAAAGTACATAATACCCAGCCAGCATACCTAGGTAGGCCCCATATGGGGAAAAGGAGGGCAGACAATATGGGTCCCACATGGGTTTCCCATGTAGGGCCACAGCCATGTAGGGCCCGTGTGGGGCCACCATGGAAACCATGGACAAACCCATGTGGGACCCATATTGTCTGCCCTCCTTTTCCCCATATGGGGCCTACCTAGGTATGCTGGCTGGGATAAATAGAATTAAAAGCCATCCCATATAAAAGGAAATACATAAAATAGGTTTTGACTTCCATGTTGAAAATATAATTTGATTTTACAATTTAAAAATATTTCACAACAATTTAAACATGTTGCACAATCAGAGTTGGAAATGGATGAGATAGGTAAATATGAATAAATTATGCCACTGAAAATATTTGTTTTTCATTTATTTTATAAAGACTAACTCATATAAATATATAAAACCATGTCAGCAAAATAAACCAGGTCAAATTTCAAGAAAACACAGATAAAAGAAGCAATCAATAAGATCCTAATAAACACAGCATTTCACATCACCGTCAATTGAAGGTTTTCACTCTTTTCAAAGGTTTCCTGCCCTTACCCAGTCATGAATTCAGTAGTTTTTTAGCTTTAGATATGGAACTTTCTGATCTGCAGAATGTGTCATATTTTGTTGATCTACCTACACATCATTCTGACTAATAAACTTACTGTAAAAGATCCTGTGTGATAACCATTGTTATCTGTTTGTGAGATCTGATGAAGCACAGAGTTTCATCCTTTGTGTGCAGTCCTGATTGTCTTATTGGGCCAAAATTGGGTCAGTGAAAGAAAAAGGAAGAACTGCAGTAGAGTGTCGGTTTTTTATCTCGCGAAAACATGAAAAAGAAACATAACTGATGAGTATTTACCAAGTACATGCAGGTTTAATCAAAGAATTACCTGCTTCTGTTCAGGAGGGTGCAAGCTATTTTCCCCTTGTTATTGATTCCTCCAGAGCAAGTCACAGCTTTTGGTTTACTTCTTCTGGCAGATTTGTGAAATCTACTGCTACTGTGAAATCAAGATAATTTAATAACGTACATTCAAAGTATTTGAAGGGAAGACTATTCAGATACTCTATGCTAACAAAAAATGTGAAAACATTTATATTAAAAGAGAAGAAAGAAGAGAATTAAGCAAAATTATTTACACATTGCTAGGTTCGCAAATGTTGTAATGTTTGATGCAAAGCAGTAGAAATTTGAAGAAAAAATATAGATGGTTTTTAATGTTTCTTACTTATAAAAATCTACAACTTATGTCGTAAATTTATATTTAGCCCCAGGAAGTGTGTTGATTGGTCTTTTCAATCTGTTATTTGCTAATATTCTCTAACAAATCGCTGAGGTTTTCACAGAACATTTTGATTTTTACTGATATTGCACAACACACAAGTGGAGCCAATGTACCATTGATTGCAAGATTATATTGAGGAGTTCAGTCAGTGTGAAGGGGTTGAATCCAAATCTGAAAAGTATAAGTTGTAAAAATAAATGAAAAAGAAAAAATTAAAATTATGTGTCCTTTTCTATCCCCTTCACAACTATGCATAACTTTGTATTGGTTTCTAGTTTAAAATCTGAATATAATACATCAAAATTTGTAATTTTCATGTGGACCTAATTGTGCCTTCAATAAAGCTGATGATGATGTAATTAGTTTTTCAGGCCAAAATTAAAGTAAAAACTTTAACATTGGAATGCTAATTTAATTTTTTTTTTCTTCAGATTGAAGTCATGGATAATGTAACTTCTGACTACTGGACAGTAAATGATTCATATGGGCTCTGCAACTTCAGCCCTTCCCCTGACGAGGTCCTCTCCCACACCTACATCCACTCCATCATCTGCGCCTTCGGCCTGATTGGCAACATTCTTGTGATGATCACCTACGGTTTCTACAAGAGGACCAAGACGATGACAGATGTTTATCTGTTTAATGTGGCTGTGGCAGACCTGATCTTTGTGGTGGCGTTGCCTCTTATCGCACATAATGAGCAGAATGGGTGGCCCATGGGCTCTGTGGCTTGTAAGATGTTGCGCTCGGCCTACAGCATCAATTTATACAGTGGCATGCTGTTGCTCGCCTGCATTAGTGGCGATCGATACATTGCTATTGTTCAGGCCAGGCGCTCCTTCGGTTCTCGCTCCCACGCTGTTATGTATGGTCGTCTGATCTGCTCCGCAGTTTGGGTGTTTGCACTGTTTTTGACTTTGCCTACACTTATCTACACTGAGCTCTTTGAAGAAGATGACCTGATGGAACCCAGTTCAACTTTGACATGTGAGCTCTCTTTCACACACAGAAAGACTGCAGAGCTGATGAAGGTGATGGTCCCAAGCCTGCAGATGGCTGTTGGCTTCCTTCTCCCTCTTGTAGTTATGGTTTTCTGCTACTCAAGTATCATGTGCACCTTGCTCAAAGCCCACAACAGCCAGAGGCACAAGGCCATCCGGGTGGTTTGGGCAGTTGTTGTGGTCTTCATCATGTGTCATTTTCCTTACAACGTGACTCTCCTGATCCACACAGTGTTTCTTTTTAAGGAAAGAAGCTGTGAGGAGGAAAAGACCAAACTCATGGTTCTGGCCACTTCCAGGAGCATAGCTTACCTCCATTGCTGCCTCAATCCTATCCTCTATGCATTTATTGGAGTGAAGTTCAGGAGCCACTTTAGGAAAATATTGTCTGACCTTTGGTGCTTTGGCAAAAAGTACCTCTACTCTGCTCGCTTGTCACGTGGGACATCTGAAGTTTGCATTTCAGGCCTGAGAACCTCGGAGGGTTCAAACAACATGTCATCCTTCAGTGCCTGACAGCCATTCAAGTAACCTCTGATTTGTCTAGTCCTGTTACTTTAGTGTTGTTCCACATGTGTCGATAACAAAAATAAATTATATTCAATTTATCATTAAAAAAATTATATTACCTGCCTTTGTATGGTAACAGGATTTTTATGTGAATGTGAGCCCCATGAAGATTTTGTTTTGGCTGAATGGATAATAAGTGGGCCCGAGCTCAACCTACAACCAGTTTAAGCCTTTAAGCAGATATTAGCAGGGTAACAATTGGATATTAGGATGCTAATTACATCCAGTTTAATTTCAAGCCAGTGTAGTTTTATAGGGTAATTTCACAACAAACGTCTCAAGGCTAAAAAAGACATTACCTTGAGAAATAATGACATTTGGTTAAGTTTAAAGCAAGCCTTAATGCCAAAAATGATTAAATGTTACAAGTCATACAAATGGAACAGACACAGCCTGACATTCACCATCCAGTGTGAGGCTCCACTCTGCATATCTAAAGAGTGCAGTGGTGCGAGGTCTGCTGCTACCTTCTCCTCATCCTGCACCCTCTCAGAGTCATATATCCATGACATAGTTGTCAAATGGCATGTTAAGCACGG
The DNA here is from genome assembly GCA_902982915.1 of Phalloptychus januarius. Classification (NCBI taxonomy): domain Eukaryota; kingdom Metazoa; phylum Chordata; class Actinopteri; order Cyprinodontiformes; family Poeciliidae; genus Phalloptychus; species Phalloptychus januarius. Next base: position 11,213,283 of record CADWAE010000129.1, on the reverse strand, counting down.
TTTACTATTCAGATTAGTTTTAAAAGTTTTCCTTTACCTAAACCTAGCAGATTGCATCAAACCATTGACTTGCAGCATTCTCTCCTTTTGGGCGAGCATATGCAAAAAAATCGCTTGAGTTGTGTTCTTGACTTTACTGCAGTCCTGCATATCATACTGCATAGTAGTATTGCATATTAAGGATGCATGTAGTGACAGTGGAGAGGAAAATCTCCCTTTTAACAGGAAGAAACCTCCAGTAGAAGCTGGGTGAGTGCAAGCTTCCATCTACCACAACCGATTGGGTCAACACAGCAGAATGGACAAGACGAAAAATAGGAACTGATATAGGAGTACTTTCTATGTTAATGAAAAGTAAAAGGTTAATCAAAGGAAAGGAACAGATTTTGTTAGGGTTAGCAATATTTCAGCTGCTGCCCTCCTCCAAGAAGGAACCACAACCAAAACAGAACCGCAGATCAGGTACAGCTTCTACGGACAGAACAAAAACTGTGAGAAAAGTTAACAGGTGAAATGACAGAAAAAACTGCAAGTTATTTATTACAAGTAATATTTTGTTATTAAATTTGATGTTCATGAACTGACAAGTATGAAAACAAGAAACTTTCAGTTTTTCAGTTTTGAAGTAATTGTTTTGTACACCGCTTTTCTGACAATGAAAGAATTCAGCCGTTCTAAAACAAACACAAAACCCTCTGTTGAAAACCTGTAAATCCACGGCTAGTTTTGTTTTTACTCAGCTTAACATTACTCAGATAATATCATTTGTCTTTTTGAAGTTGTTTTGTATCAAACTGAGAAAGTCTAGAGGCTCCATCTTTTAAGTTTGTGTGTTATAAACTTAAGGTTGCTCTTAGCACAATAAGGATAATACAACAAGGCCTGTGGATGGTAGTTTGTTTTTATGGAAAATAAATTGTTTTTGCTGCATATAATTGCTGAAATCAATATATTCTTAGCTTTTGTCTTACTTTAGCAATAACCAGTCTTATGTTAGTAATCATTTAATCATTTGCACCATTATTGGTTAAAATGTTTTTCATTTTTTTGTACTTTTTGTATTTGTTACTGTGCTTGATAAAATATACAGTTCCATATATATACATATATATATATATATATATATATATATATATATATATATATGTGGTGGTGGTGGTGTGGTGTTATAATAAACATTTATAGAATATCTTAAACATGCTAGAATGATTTATGGATTTACTGCTCCTACTTCAAGCTTAAAGTAAGGTTTTTAAAAGTTAACATCTGTTATTGTAAGCGATTTAAAACAACTCAGATTCAAAATGTTTTTATCTATGAGGCAGAATGCTACATTAGTGGATATTAATCATCCAAACTTTAACAAGAGACCATTTTTAGATTTATTGTTATTTCTCAGTGTAAACGAGGATTGATTTGGTAACTTGAGGGAGAATTTTACTAATCTAATATTTCATACATGGAGTCTTCCCAAATGAAAGGTCGTGCTTGTTTTGCCTCATTATGTTTATCTAAATAAGCCACTGAGCCAACGTTGTTTTTCCCCTAATGACAAAGACAGAACCTGTGGACAAAAATGGACCTTTAGGGTGAAAGATGACTAAAGAACCCAATAAACATGTGTAAGAACTACATGTTTGTGAAACATTTAATCCTTTCATTCCTTCATCTGTTAAAGTATTATTTGAGTCAGTTTTTCTTTGTTTTGTTGACTTCTTTCTGTTTGTAATATTGCAATATATTCCTATAAATAAAAATAATATTTTAAAAATGTGTTAATAAATTAATGACTTAATTAATTAGTAATCCACAACAGAATTTAAATGGACACTGATACATATTTTTTAACAGCATCTAGTCTTTATGACACAATCTGTTTTGGACACAATGTCTTGTGAGCTAAACTCCAAATGATGATCATCATCATTTTTAAAATATTGTTAAATAACATTTTACACACATTTTAAAAACTGTCAGTAATAAACATCTTTAGATTTTCTTTTGATATGTAGCCAAATTCATTTTGACATAGATAAGTCTGGGACCTCTTTGTCTTTAACAAAGTTAGGAGTTTCTATCAAAAAAATATCTTTGCACTTTCTATTTGATACTGCAAAAGCATGTAAATAATTTCCTTCTTGAGTGAAAACAGCAAAGGTATGGATGCTGTTTAAACATGCTGCATATTTTTATGCAACAACCAAAATGTATTCTTTTACTTTACTGCTAAAGCCTGTAATGCTTCAATTACATCCAAAAATGTCCTGAAAACAGGGAACATTTAACAAAATGGTTTTTTTTAAATAATCAATACAATTTTTTTATCTGATTGTTTGTTTTACAGATTAAGTGGTTAAAATTGTTCTCCAAAATAAAGAAAAGCAACAAGATTAAAACTTTTACCAAAAAAGATTAACCTTGCTGTCTGCATGCAAAATATTTTTATCTGATGTCCTAAATAAGACACATGCAGAGATTAAAAAGAAAGCAGAAGTAAGGCACAACACAGTTCCAGGTCATGACTTTTTTGTGGTGCAACCTTATCTTTCTGTGGAAAAGTACACTTTTTCTCACGCGTCCTGCTTAGGTATTGAAGATGGTAAAACATTTCATAAAGCACACCACAATACGGAATATTGAAATGGGGACTTCCAGTCAGAATCAGCAGAGCACCATGCTGCCAATACAGGTTTTATGTCTTGAACACTTTGGGCACATGTGGGTAGTTTCATTTCACAACCACACATCCCCATGGTTGGCACTTTGCTTTCACCCACATACTATCTTTAAATTTATGATTCAGCTGCCTGAAAATACAGTCGCATTCCTTTTGAACAATGTAGATATTGAAATCACCGGAAGTCGAATTCTTCGAAGGCAAAAAGAAAGTGGTATTAAATACTTAGGCCTGTTGCTCTTTCCTCGTCCACTGGAGGCCCTCAGAGAGCTGTATTTCATTTAGGTAATAATTATTTTCAACCATTTAGATTCAGATAGTAACTGACAACATTTGTTGATAGCTTGAAACTAACTTTCAGAAATTTTCCACCAATTTCAAGCCAAATATATAAGTACACTCTTTAAAACTACATATAATATTTTTTTTGATGGTTTAATCATCATCTATTTCTAAATGCCAGAATAATGAGAGAATTTTTATTAACTTTCTTCAAAGATACAAAACAACGGTTGAAAATGTGTACCTAGGTCACATACCAGCACCTACTGATAGGTATGGTGGAGAGTCTGTGATGCTCACGGCCTGGAGTCCTTTCCAAGGTTCTTGTTAAAGTTCATGATTGCATCATGCCAGTATTTGATTTATTGGCTTCTGCCAGTAAAAACAGCTCACCACAAAGTGTTTCTGGGGGATACTGATCCCATAATTCTGATCAAATCAACACAGGATTGGTTCATCAGACAATGAATCAGCCCTTTTGGATTCACAATTCTGTTTCCAATTTGGAAAAAAAACATCCCAGCAGTTTAGGTTTTCCAGTTGTAAATTTGGATGTGATTTATAAATTCTAATTTGTGCATTTAGGACAATCTCCAGAGAGATAATTAGCAAGGGAAAGTCGGGATTTTTTTCTCACCAGTTAAATGACCCAAATATTTAGTCATGTTTATTATTAGCCTGCTTAATCCCAACATTTCTTGCTGCTAGCATACCACATACACAGTTTTACAGCTAAAAGTGACTGTGGTAGCCACTACTCAGAGAGGGAGTAGAACAAGCCATTTGCTTGCCCCAAAGATAATAATGCCAGAAAAAGCCCAGATGAAAATGAACTTTAAATGAACTATAAAAACAACAACCTAGCACATTCCCGGGTTTATGACCTAAGGCCCAACCGCAGCAGATTTCAATAAAAAAACTTATTCCGACCTTGTCGATTTGTTCCTGTTGATGTTTGAAAAATTTGGGATTAAGCAAACCAATAAAGCAACACTAGCTGCCCTGATTTTAACCTGTGACCTCCATTCAGGAATTTTGGTAAAATATGAGCCTTCATCTTCATGAGGGAAAACAACCCTGTAAAATAATATTTACATAGCTGATTTAAAGCCTTCATGGCCACAGGCTCATTCTAGAAAACCTTCTTCCAGTTTTACCTACACATTTTGCAACAAGGCTGCGCTGGATGCCCTTGAAGGAAAGCCGACTGGAGGATAAGTGAATCTAAAGCAGACCACAGAGCCTTGTCAATAAAGGATATTTATTCCCATTAAACCATCTACGAGTCCAAGATGAAGTCACTGCTTTTACTGCGAAACCACATGTGATTCACTTTCCTAAAAATGCCAACAGTGGAAAAGCTTTACTGTAAAACCATGGCACCAATGATTCATCTCAGTCAGGAGTCACGGTGTTATCAGACAGTTTTGGAATATTTTCTTTTTTATATATATAAATAAAATAGCATTCATTAAGACATTTTTAACATATGTTTAATGTTTACTCAGTATGAGCCAAACATTAAGAAACTTCAAACCACAGATCAAGTCTTAGATTCAACAATAGATCCTTCCTGAAATTATCACACCCATTTTTTAATTACTTTTGCAAACAGTTGCACTGTAAGAACTAAAATTTCTTGCATGAGTCTGAAGCAAAAACAATAGCAGGAATCCATCTCAGAACATTTACCTCTTGGTGAGGGTCACAACTCCATGCTGCTGCCCTTTGTGTCCTGCACTGCTAAACCTATTTCACCTCAGCGGTGCTCCAGTTCTTTCCCTTTCATCCGCCTTTCTCTGGAAATGAGAGTGACGTTCCATTAGAGAGGGGAAAGAATCCCCCACCTTGGCTAGTGAGAGCTTCAATGCTGAGAGCCAATTGACTAAATGAAATTCCAACATGTGATGAGTGGGAAGAAATAACGAGAGGCTTCTGCAACTTCAGCCTTGATTTGTCAAGACTTTGAAAACCACATTACTCTGTTTTTTTTCTGCAAGAAACACTTTGATAGATATCTACTATGAACAGATATTTTAGACTAATTTAGCAATTTTGTTGGTTTGTTTGCACTACTTCACTTAGTGTAAAAAACAACTAAGAGTTCATGTTCTAGTGTAGATGTTAAGACAGATTTTATGTTGTGAGGACTATCTTGATCTTTTCTGCTCTTTAGAAAGACTTAGGTCCCTCTAACTGTGCTGTCACTGTAAAATTTCATTTGCTGGACCAGTTTTCCATCCATCTGGTCTGTCCATATAATCCCTTAAAGGAACATGTTGTTACTCAATATAATTTGTGAAATATGTTTTACTTTGGACGTTTTCTGATGATTGTCTTAGGTGACTACATTATAATTTCCAAAAGTGAAACAGGGTTAAATGTCTCACCTGTAGATGATTTTCCCATATGTTTACATGCTATGACAGTATAAAATTACAAATGTGAACATGTTGGAAAACATATCAGATGTCAGTAAAAATGATTCCTCATGTGTCTTTGTTAATGCATAATATGATTTCCACAAATTACGCCTGGGAAATGCTTCTATATGTCGAGCTTTCCACATTTGTTTCCTAAGTTACTACATAAAATAATTTGCAAATGGCAAAACATCAGAAAAAAATCCCACATCTCATATATTATTATAAAATAAAATTTCTACAAGTGAAATATTTGACAAATATTCACATTTAGATGGTTTCACCATCCATGAGTTATGTGTCACAAGATATATTTTCAAGATGTCAAAACCCAGAAAAAATATTTCAGTCTCCCCACATTTGATAAATATTTTCCTTTTGTGAATTGTGAAAAAAATAATTCACATACAATAGTTTCCTCTCACATGTTGCACATGTTACTGTATGGTATTACACACACAGAAACTCACTTAACCTTTGGGGGTTTTGCAGTGTTTCACATATTACCACATTAAATATTTTCCACATGGAAAATGTGAAAAATATTCAAGTTGTAGCTTTATTTGACATGTTTCACATGTATATACAAGATAACACGTGTTCCCATGTGAGCATACTGTAGATTACATGACACAAACTTTATAGTCGGAACATAGTCTCTTTCTAAACTAAATCATTTGTTAAAATAATCAATAACAAGTAGAAAGCATTTGTGTTTTACATATTTACATTTGACAATAGTGATTTTGTACGGAGGTGATTTAGTACATGGTTTCTTCACAAGGGCTACTATGTAACAAAAGAAACCTGAACTAAATCAGTATGATGAAAAGTTGTAATGAGGTCAAAAAGAAAACATTTTGATCTCATTGCAACTAAGGGTAAAAATGAGGGGCTGTCTAAAATGTGATGTGTGTTTTATCCGCATGAGCTAACCAGGATAAAATTTTAAGAAATCTGCCCAGATGTTAGAGACATACTTCAGTCTGGACTGAAAGAGCTGGAGCAAACATTTGGCAAACTGTGAAGTCTCCAAAGTGCATTAACATATCAAACAGCTGGGAAGCAGAAGAATGATCAGGACTGCAACTCAAACAGAAAAAGGTGCAGGAAAACCAAAAAATGAATAATTCACAGCATTATGCAGCAGTGGTTGTGTTATGCAGAAGTGAAACCTACAAATTAAATAAATACATTACAATCCAATCAAATTAATATCAAATTTATTTTATATTAATTTTGTTGATTATGCCTAATGAAAACAGATTTCAATTTCGCTTGTACCCGTTTCTTGTGACCCTTTTCCTGCCAGATTTTCTCCTCATTCCCTTTCCATTATTATATATGGATACAGAACTCTATTAACATCCAAGATCAATAGGAAATGATCTTTTATGACTTGTAGCAAGTGACAGTGACTGAAGGCCAGACAATTATTAGGTCAACAGATTTACATAATATTCTGATTTCCAGATAATGTGATTTTGCTGTTTTTATTAGCTGTAAGTCAAAATAAATTAAACTACTAACTTAAATACTTTAATCATCCAAATATAGAACTTCATATTTATAGAAAATATGAAGTTCATGTTTTAAAATACATTACCTTTTTTGTGGTGTCCTAATTTATTTTGACTGACTCTTATTTATATTAGTGCACTGAAAAATAAGCAGTGCTACAAGCTAATTAGCAAGTATGTCATTGCCACAGAGGTGATATAACCAGTCTTAGTTTATCTGGCCTTTTCACATAAGGCCAGATTGTTTAGGGTTAGCGTCTTTTGCCCTAGTATTTAGTATTATTTGATATTTGGTATCCTTTTTATATTTACTCAGGTTCTGTTTTGATAATAATATATGCTTGATACTCTGAGATAGTCTAGCGTGATAAAAAAGGCAAAAACAACAGAGCGATGAACAGAGGCAAAAACTTTTTTGCAGCACTGTTTACCTTCTGATCATTTCAAATTGCAGCCTATTTCCATTGGGTCAACTGACTTGATTAAAAGATGATTGAAGCAGCCTGATCAAACCATTTTAACATCAAATGTCCTATTTATGGTAGGTATTATTCATTAGTCTTAAAGCTAAAATTCCCTAAGACAAAGAAACTCAAAAATGACAAAGAAATGGCTAAGGTGCAAAATAGTCTGATGGATTTGCACAAGATTTAACACTACAGACTAGAACCATACTAGACAATTCCCCCCACACACAAAAAAAACTTTGGAAGATTTATAGAAGCACTTATCAAAACCACTTCATAAAGCCATTTCATATTTTTGTAAAGATCTACCAAAAGAGCCTTATGTGTGATGAATGAGTTTAGAATGATAAGTCTCAAATTTAAACCAATGATCTAATTTGTTTTCCAGCTCTAGGCTCTTGCAAAGCACAGCTATGGGAAAAGAACAAGCGGTGGCATGTCCACAGTGTAACTGAAACGTGGCTTTTTTTATTATCACTGTTGAAAGGCATACATTACAGTGCAAACCATTCTTTGGCAAAAGTACAATACAACTGTCACGATGGGTTCTAGTACGTCCTCGTTGACCGCTGGGTGCTGGGACAGTGTAAATAAAGCATGTCCAGTCTTGCAGGGCAGTGCATTCCATCGATGCCTGGAAGTTTTTCAAAGGAGAAAAATAAAAATGGCCAAATAAACCAGATCTATTGCAATGCTGACTGGTGAAGGAGTGCTTTAGCCCCCTTGCCAAAAAATGCATTTAGTCTGTTGCTGCGGAAACAAAAGCTGTAAACATACAAAAATGTGCAAGCATATGATACCAGTGTGACTGAAGCCACCAAGTCATCTGAAACCATTAAAATACTGGTGAGCACTATTTGTTCTCAGTGACAGATGCTTGCTTCAAAAAGAACCAATATGAAGAGGCACTTGGAAGTACAACACAATCAGACAATGCAAGCCAGTGCATGATGAATAATGAGTGGTATTTTTATATGTACAGTACATACGTAAGGTCCAATCATGAAATTGCCCCTCCCCCATCATCACCCTCACTCCCCCTCTCATATGGCTTCTATTACAGTGGAATGAGGGTCAGAGGGTGGAGAGAGAGTCTGCACTCCACGAAGTGACGTCAGTTCAGACTCAAATCTTCAATATGGCAAGAAAACAAGAGCGGGTTCAGCAGTCCATACACTGAAAACTGTCCGTGGAGAAAAATGAGAGAGAGAAAAAAAACTAAAGGAAAGAAGGAGTTGAAGTTAAAGACTAAAGAATGTAAGCTAGCGTGTCCTTGTAAAAACTGTCGCACCAGAGAAAAAGACAGAGCTTTGTAGTTATGAATAAAGACTGAATGTGTAAGAAAATAAACCACAAGCAGCTGAAAAGTGAATACTGCCACAGTCAATGTAGCAGCACCAAAGGCTGCATCCAGACTTTTTGCAACATCCATACATAGTTTCATATATGCTAATTACATAATGTAAGGAATTCTGCAATACTATTTTTGGCTTTCGAAGTTGAGGAACAGACATTGGGAGAAAGTTCACAACTTTACAGATGTACAAGCATAAATTGGTTCAGTGCTTTCCAGAAGCACAAAAACAGGTGCATCTAAAAAAATTAGAATACTACTCATAAGCTAAAAATGTTCAATTTCTCATTTCAAAATACAACTCTTGTAGCTTCATTACACATTAGGTGACATATTATGAGTGTTTATTTTTGTTCATTTTGATGACTATGGCTTAAAACTAGAGACTGGTGATATGGATGCAAAACTGTATTACAGTATTTTGTGCTATTTATTTCAATAAAATCAAAAGCGGCAATAAAAAATATTAAAACTTTATCACTCTGAAAAACCCCGGCTTCACAATCATTGTGAAGATGGTTGATCTGACAGTTATCAGTGCAACAAAAGGTCATTGCTAAACAGGCTGGCTGTTCATACAGGGCTGCATCCAAGAATATTATTTGGACATTCGCTGGAAGGAAAAAATCTGATAGGAAAAGATGTATAAACTTAAGGTGACATATTCCTTGTTCTAAGCCACTCCTGAACCAGTAACACAGCCAAAAGCTTAACAACTTTCTTACAATGTCAATGTCATTAATTAGCCTGCTGACTTAAACTCCATAGAGATCCATGTGACATTATCAAGTGGAAGATGAGAGACACCAGATATAAAAATGCAAACAATTTGAAGGCCACTCTGAAAGCAACATGAGCTTCCTAAACACCTCAATAGAATCACAGATTGATCTCCTCCATACCACACTACCTCAATAATAATTCATGCAGACTGAGTCCCAGACACATACTGAGTGCATACACTGAGCATCAAAACCAGGTAAGATCCTTTTTTTCCGAGGAACAGAATTTGGGGTTTTTATTACCCCATGATCATAAAAATGAACAGAGATAAATGCTTCTAATGTCCCTATTGATATAAATTTAGTTTTTGATGCTAGTCTAATTTGTTGAGACAGACCCGTAGAGTTGAAGAGGACAGTGCTGCAGGAGTTGGGTTGGGTTTCCTCCACAGATGAGTGCCTCCCTGCACCACCTCACCTGAGGCCCAGGAGAGAGACGAAAAGCTATCCCATGAACAGAAGAGCAGGTATCAGTAGACATGTTTCTTTTGCAATATAAACATTTTCGCAGGGCTTCACATTATTTTCACATGTAAGCATTTACATAGAAAAAAAAGGGTTAAAAGCAACAATATAAAGCACCAGACAATAAAGACAATTATTCAATAAAAGTCCTTGAATAAAATAATTCACTCAAGTCTGATGAATCAATAAAAGACATATTGCGTGTATATAGGAGGCTTTGTATACAAACGATAATACTTTAAGGTTCGTATTTAGAGATTATCTTGGAGTAAAAACAAGGAAATAGCACCAGTTTTTCGGTATCTCTAACCTGAGAAACATTTTTTGAGACAACTGCCGCCTTTCCATCCACTTCCCTTTCCTGCTTGTCAACGGCAACTGGTCCTGCATTTTCCCATTGAGAGCAAACAGCACCTCAGTGCGCGAGGACAGCTTTTGTCCATCCTGTTTATATAGTCCATTAATCTATTCACTGCTACAGACGTAAATCCATGGAGTGCCTGTTGACTTATTGCTGAACAATTTCAAACTGAACGCTGGACAAATTGGAAAACAAGAAAAAAAACAAAAATTGCTCCCCTGATTAAAAAAATCAAAAAACTGAGAGGCTGTTGGATTTGTCTAGGTCAACCGTGGCTATGAGTCAGTCCCATCTCCTCTTTTGATTTGTCTGATTTTCTGTGGGTGTCAGACACTAGATTGTCAGGGTGTGAGGTTGTTGGGGAGGGTCCTGAAAGTTACTTGCGGTGGGTGTCATCTTTTTGCCTCTTGTTGTCATCTTCCTCCTGGAGGCACACTGGGCAGCAGACACCTTTTAGCTTGATGGGCTGTTTGCACTCTGCAATTGGACACGACTCGATGAAGCAGGTCACCTGGGCATCCTGGGTGGGGGGAATAGTAATGAAATAGTAATAAAAGTTTTTAAAAAATCAGCAAAATTATTGCAATCAAATGTTTTCAGATCACCTGATAAGTACATAGAGTCCAATTTATTATCAGTATAAACCCATCTGTTCAGTCAAGAGTGCATATCACTCTGACCATACCGTCCTCATGGTGACATAAGGTAGTGGCAGCATCATGCTGTGGAGGAATCACTCAGAGTTGGTAGGAACATGAATTACGCTAACTGACACGCAACCCTGGAAGAGATTTCAGACTAAGTGGAGGTTCACCTTCCAGTGGGACTGTGATGCCATGATCTTTTTCAATTCTGTGATTATTTTTGGTCCTGTCATGCATTGGGTTCCATATTTACATTCTTATTTATATTTTAGCTTTAGCTTTTCTTTCAAAATCTTTTATTTTCTACTTTGTTTCCCTTTACGTTTGTTGATACTAGTGATTTTCCCTCAGCTTCCTCCAAATGTTCCCCTCATAGCCCCATCTGCGTTCACATGACCAATCAACCTCGCCAGCATCCAAGCCTCTCACTTTCTGCAGTTGGGTCCTCTTTAACCATCAAAGAAGACAAAAAAAAAACCCAACCTGAAACAAACAAGAGCTACAATAGTATGGTTTAGATGATAGCATGTGATGAAATGGAACAGTCAAAGTAGAAACCTAAATACAGTTGAAAATTTAAGGCATGACTTGGAAATGGATGCTCATAAACACTCTCCATCTAATTAGACTGACCTTGCAATGTAAAGAATGGGTAAACATCTCAGTGTCTACATGGGGAAAGCTGGTAGAGACATGCTCCAAAAGACTTAAAGCTGTAATCATAGCAAAGGGTGTGTTTTTTGAGGATTGACTCGGCTCAACTTTTAAGATTTCCATTTGTAAACATGAAACAAAACATGAACATCAAAAGGTTTTACTTAAAAGTAGCAGTTTGCTTTCGCTTGCCTTTTGTGTGTAATCCTGAAAAGTCTCCAATTACACAAAACCATATGGGAAAATGAAATGGAGAAAAGACTTCCTGGTGTGTTCGTCAGCTGTGTAATGCAAAATGAACTGAAAAGATGAAACTATAAAGAGATCAGTAGCAGTAAGATTTATCACGAAGGAGGCATATTACAGGTGTGTGAAGTTACGGTCAGCTGGAAACAGACAAGGAATCAAAGACAGAAACGTGTCAAGAGAATGTGCACCGGTGCCAGGAAAGTGCAAGTGCTTTAAAATAGAATAGACATCCCATCATCTGTGAGAAACACAGAGATACTGTAACGGGATCTGGTTGAGTTCCTGGCGGTGTGGGGGGTGTTCTGCCTACTGCACATCAGTGTACACCTACTCTGCATTCACACATCGAGCACGAGTCCTTTCGCCAGCGCTCTCCATCTGTCCGCTCGCGCCCCTCGCCGTCTGTGCAGATGGACTTCTGTAGTCGAGCTTCCAGTTTTTTAATCTACAAAAACACAAGAGGCAGCTGCAATTTACCAATGTGACAATTTTTTGTAGTAGAAAAATGAAAATAGTAGATCAAAATCTGCAAATAATGGATAAAATGCTCTTGTGCATCAGAACAGATTTTCTTTTCAGACAACATTATTTAAGTTATTTTTCATGTTAGATTTTTAAATTTTTTATGCGTTCATTAGCAGAATCAAGAGTGCGAACCAATAAGTCAAGAAGAAAAGCTTTATGTTTTAATATCTGATTTTCATGAGTAATTATAAGCAAAAGCTGTTGGAGTCCTGTTGGATTTTCTGCATTAACATGGCTTGTTGTATTAGTTGCCAGATTGAAAACCCACAGAGTGTCAGTGTGTGTCCAAACGCACCTGTTTCCTTAAGCTTGTGATGGTCTTCTGCATGTCTGAGACAAACTCCTGGAAGTCACCAACTGAAGGTTCATTGCTCAATTTGGAGCTTGAAGTGACATTGGAAAGACTGTTTTGAGCATCTTCCAGAGGGCTGGAAAGATGATTGCAAGCATATTAAAAAGTTATAAACTCACGTAGGTCATCCATACCAGTGGTATTCTGACTATGATTGAAAAATATTCAATGAAGAAGATTCAGTGTTTGCTACCGTGTGTCCTGGATGCTGCTGTCAGGTTTCTCCTCCTTGTAGCTGTGCTCAGCTGATCTTCGTCCCCTGAAGTGGTATGAGAGGGCATTGAACTGACCCTTGGTTCTGCAGTCTGATGGGGAACAGGTTCAGATGGGAACAGATGAGTCCAGTTTTTGATTCTACTTATGCAGCGATATGCAATCCATTGTAAATAACATGGTTCTCATTGGGCCCCAAAAACATTTCCAAATAAAACACCCTGAAGGTTTCTGTGACACAAAAATCTTTGTAAATTTTTTTTTCCTACATCTGAGATTTTCAAGCTTGATGTTAAAAAGTCCAAATCTGATCTCCAGACATCATCAAAGATCAAAGTTATGCAACTTGTATTGAGTAAATACCTGTCTTTAAGTCCTCTTGCAGTTTACAAGCAAAAGAAAGGATGGATTCTTTCAGAAATTGTTTGTGGCCCTAAATGTTAACATTTTTCCCAGTGAAGTTTATTTAGTACTCAGTTTTTTTCATAATGAGTTCCCATAACTAAGCTTTAAAGCTGCAATTATGAATTGCTTGCATTATAGGAGGGGCTTTGGGTCTCTTCAGTGGTTCTTTTTTACAGTAAATTGTAAAAGTTAAACTGAGACAAAGATTATGCCCAGAAAACCCCAGATTTAAAAAGTCTTATCCACAAATTACACGTTTGAAATGGTTTATGTTTTTGAACATTGAATTGAGTGATCTGTGTTTTATACATTACAGAAATCAAAGTGTCCTAAAAAAATAAAGCATGGATGAACTTGCCATTTGCTTCTTGTTGGTATATAAAATTTATTTTGCCAGCAAAAAAAATTACTAAAAAAACTTAAATTGAAAGAATACTGCTTGATGCATTATCCTGTTGGAGTTCAATAGTATTGCTATAACATGTTACACCAATCCGTGTGCTCTACTTAGGGGCGCCATCCATGAATTTCAAAGCTCTGTGAAAATTACAACACTTTATTGTATTATCAGTGTCCATGATATATTTCATTGTACTTGCCAGCACAGAATAAAATCTGGCAGTTTTACCAGGACTGATTGACTTTCTTTAGAAACAGTGTAAAATTGGTTTTGCTGGTCTTACCTTCACAGCAGTCCTGCCACATTCGCAAGTCGATCTGAGGAACATCATGGCAGCTTCCGTATCCGTGGGGCAGGTTGGCCACTGTGAACACGTCCCGCTGGACCCGGGTAATGTTGTCTCCATTGTCACACAGAACTCGAGCTAAGGACGCTTGCTTAAGCTGTGTCAGCTGTGCAGGAGTGAACACACCTGGGTTTTCATACCAAAACCTAATCGAGACCCAAAGACATGATGTGGGACAGGAAGAAAATAATGAAGAAAATGCTGGTCATATTTCAGTGTGTCTTGCGATGTGTGCATGATACTTCCTTACCGGTCTCCATCTCGGACACTCTTGAATTGCGTTGCAAGCAGACACATGAGGGTGGGACCCAATCTACTGCCAGGGACCAGATCTTCAGCCATCAGGGCTGGGAACAAGTCAATGTTGAGAGGCGTACCGTATAGCCTGTCATACAGGGAAAGCTGTCAGTGCAAAAGAAAACTGAAGCCACCCTCACCACATAATTAGGACATTTCTGTGCATTCTGAGTTTAAAGGAATGTTTAAAATCAACTTAGATTCATAGAAAATTCATCCTCACGCATTTTAAGACAAAACTAGAGATGCAAAAAAATCTGATGCTGATCAATTTAAATAGTCAAGATTATTATGTTTGACTGGCTCTGACCATTGAAGGGCTGCTCAGAAACTATTAAATATTTTATCTTATATTAAAGCTGCATTCATTAAATGCACAATATATAGGTGGTGAGTGAAGAAAACTCAGTTAACTGCTTGCACTGTCTATTTGTAAATTGTTACTATAGACCTTAAAGATAGTGTAAATTGTGAGCTTTGTATTTATTTTTTTCAATATTAGTGAAATTTTGTTTAACTGGAGAGCTTTATATTATTAGCTGCTCTTTCACATCCATCAACAATGTCTGGTCTGGTCCCAGTATAGATATTATGTGGCTCTGGTATATAATATAATTGGAATTTACCAAAAGGTTATTTCTGAAAAAAAAAATTGTTTGCCAATTCCTAAAATTGCAGATTTCAAAGTAGAATTAATACCAACTTAAAAAGCAGAAGAAGGGAAAAAAATAACTTAATAATGGTCATATATATATATATATATATATATATTTTTTTTTTTGTAATGCGAGAATCCACAGATGTCTTCATTTCAGTTTGTAATAGATTCCTAAACAAGAGCCAAACAATGTTCCTGTCACTCTCAGTCAAAACATTTTCAAAATATAACATAGAATATACAACAATAATAAACAGCAGTTATTCCACAGTTACCTTCGTAGTTTTTCTCTGACATCAGGGTTTTTGATTTCATTCCTCAGGTCATCAAATGTCTGAGCTGAGGACAGGTTACAAAAGGTCCTGTAGTCATTGTATGGTGGTATGCCATGATCCCTTCCTCTCTGAACATTCATGGCAGCCAGATCCAGTGCCACAGCATGGGCCATGGAAAATAATTTCTCAGTCAGCTCAGTGTTCAGCAGTTGGGTGGAGACACGCATCTTGCCAGCAACACCAAACAGTCCACGAAGGAGTGGGTCGATGCCTCCCTCATTTACGATGCGGAAAGGAGAGAAGAAGGCCCGGTGCAGTGAGATGTGACCCTGGGTGATGGGTTCGAAGTGCTCATTTAGCCTGTAGAGTATTGGGTTGATGAGGGTATGTCCAAAGCGGAAAGCTGCTGTTGCAAACGCATTGAAGATGCCAGCGTTAACATTGAGGTCATAACCGGTGTATGGCCCTAAAATCCTCATGCCTGCTTCTCCGAGTATCTAAAGGGAAGAAAAAAAATCTTATTATCTTGTCAGTGTCATCTGACTGGTTACTAAGAAATTTTGGAGATATCCATAAATGTTATGAAAATGTCAAAATGAAAGCTTAAGGTCAAAGCAGTTACCTTTGGTAACCAGTGATTGTAGGTGATGTGTTGCATTTGGGCCCCCACTATTTTTCTGGTCTCATGGTAAATGGTGTCGCCGTCCCAGTGGGGATTCAGTCTCAACAGTTCTGTAGCGATGCGGTTGTGCTCCCTGAACCACACAGTGTGCATAGAAGTCAAGGCAAGTTGTTCATTGGCACGGTGATCTCCAGCCAAGAAGCAAGGGATTGGACTCTCGTTCTCATCCCTCATGCACTCTGTAGGCGGTCCTGTGGCAAAAGGAAGAAGTGCCTTCCCTGTTCGTTGTATGATGCCTTGACGAAGAAGCCCCCGGTGGCTGGCCATGTCGCGAATCTGCTCCGATTCATGTCGTGAGCTGCCATAGACATTGGAGGCGTCAATGTAGGAGGTGATCTGGTTGATCTGTTCTCTGGGATAAACGCTATTCATGAGCAGAGACGTCATCCCGCTACCGCACACTGGGCTGGAACGGACAAAGAACATGCAGCGAGCACCGCTTCGCAGCTGCCGCTGGTCATTGGGTGGGAACTGGATTGGAAAGCACGGCGGGTCATTCGTGCAGACCTGAGCACACAGCTGGCCATCAGAAAACCGAGCCTGACTCAGGGCCACTACTGTGGAGTCCAAGTCGTGGTCCAGGAACTGACCCCACTGCATCAGCATGTGAGTGTAGCGATCATCAGGAGTGATGGTCTCTGTTCCAATCATTGTGGTGGACACCAGCCTAGGCAGAGGCAGTCGGTAGCCATTATGAACCCTGTCTGTAGTTCCTCTGGGCAGGTTGAAGCCGTTATCATAGACTGGCTTCAGGAGACGTTCAAATGCAGTGAGCGAGGCACCCCACATGGGGTGTTGCAGGTTGTTGCAGGTTCCATCATGGCTGCGGTACTTCTGGTGGAAGCAAATGTCTGAGCAGTTGTTGTTGCGGCGATGGGCTGTGCAGCCAGAGAGATTAGCAATCATTTCCAGAAACCGGGGTGACACCAGATCATTGTAGCGAAATGCTGTAAAAACACAAAAATCAATTCACTAAGGAGAGAGGCTAAATTATAAAAGGTTGTTCAATAAAATTGTTTGCTACTGAGAATAATGTGGTTGTATATTTGGTTAGAAAAGATTCTAGGGAGCAAAGGTTTTCTAGTGTCTATGTATACATAGCTATAATTCAACAAACTGATAATTGAAAGATGTATTAATTCATAATACATAATTTATTTAATTTGTAGGTTTCACACTTACAGTATTTAAAATGTATCTTGTATCATTGCCATTTCCATAATGTGCTACTACCTCTATGCTTTTCTGAAAGAAACTAATATATATCTGCTTGCCCAGGAAATGTATTACAAAAAACCCTAAAATAATAAATATGATACATGTTTATTTTCACTGCATTTCGCCTTTGACTCTGTTCTCTAAAATGTGGTCCTCTCTTAGCCAGATGCTTTTGCTCCCAGGCACACACACTGCTCCAGTTTTCCTCCACTCTAACGAGAACAGAGCTACAAAAATTTAGATATTTATGTGGTAAATAGTCAGTTACCGCCCTGCTCCGCCCAAGTCTACCCACACACACGCATGTGCACAGGCCTAATTAAATGTGCAACACATCATGTTAAACTTTGTCCAGTGCTCTGCAGTGATTACAGTTTTAAGTGTTTCACAGCATGTCATGGGGCCAATAAACCAGTTTAAAGGCTGCTTGTCAACTGCTCCATAGTTACGACACTCAGGTTAAACTATAGGGGAAATGGCAGACAGATGGAAAGTTGTGACAGAGTCAACTGTTGCTCACAGTAACAAAAAAGTCACAGCCAGGGGAGAAAAGGAAATTGGGCTCAAGACAAACATAAAACTGAATGAAAATGTCAAAAACACAGCTTCACTGCTTTGCAAAAGTTTATACAGCTCTTGAATTCTTCTATATTAGTCACGTTACAATACATCACTTCATTGTGTTTTATGTAACTGATGACACAAGTAGAGCAAAGTGGAAGGATATACATGCATTTCAAATTATTTTTTCAAAGAAAGTACTCTCTCTGGCAAATAGAAACAACTTCTATGGAGCAGTGGTGAAGTTTACAATCAGCCTTACCGGTGCCGTTGGTGTCCACCATGAGACCCTGGTTGACGTGGTTTTGGATGAGCAGGAGAGTCTGCTCAAAGATCTCCCCGGCACGGGCCTGCTCCACCGTGTAGGGATCACGTGGATATCGGAAAAGAGCGAGCAGCTCTCCTGGAGTACGAGGCTGACTGGAGAGATGAGGGGCATGAAGATTGTTGGGAAGGCAGGAGATGAGAAGCATATATTAAAATTAAAAAACGAATAAATCAGACCTTTAAAGTATCAGAGGCAGACAGAGCTTGCTCTAGTTTCTCCTTTGAAGCATTTCAACAAGAGGAATCCAAACAAAACCTTGCATACACATGTGAGTCGCTTCACTAAGCTTATGAAAAGCAACTTACTGAGTTTCTGCAGCTTCCACTCACTCAAAAGTGAATATTGGTGTTTTTCTAAAATCTTCTGGAGCTCTTTTAGCTCAATCCATCTTCCAAAAAACACTGATTAACTTCCCTGCCCTTTCCTAAAGAAAAGCATCCCGACAGCATTCTGTCATGTGCTTATATTATGGGTTACAATACTATTCATTCCACCACACATATTAAAGAGCAATTTCTTCCACACTATTTGCTGTGTCACCACATGGCTTGTTGCAAAAAGGAAATGGGAGTTATGGTTTTATTTCAACAATAAACATTATTTGCTACTTCCTCAAGATTTGATTTTAAGGACTCAATATATTGTCCGTATATAATTGGAGGTAAGTAAATCTGGAAATTGGGCTTTTGTTGTAGATATTTGGAGGTGGGAATCTGATATTTACTGTTAGTAATAAAAAAAAAAGTTAACATTGTAAGTGTTCTGTATCACTTAGGTCAAATTTTTCCATTCCAATTAAAACAACGTTATTTGTTAAAGTAATTTAAAAAATATTTCCATGAAAAATGTTTGTCATAACCTTCCAGAATATGTTTGTATAGCAATAATTCCAAAACAGATACTCCTCACATTCTTCACCTGTGTTGCAGTGCAGCAAATGTTTACACCTAGAATACACAGGCATACATATAAGCATTGCCCTTAAATTTCTGTAGTGTTCTAATATATGGATAACAAATTATTTGATAACTGTATGAATAGATAAAAAAAATCAATCAATGATCTAAGTTTTGGATAGTAGTGTTCACCATCGTTGAAATTACCAGGATCTGTCTTGTGTTTTTCAGCAACCTATGTTGTTGAGTCAAACGAAGAAGCAGCACTCGCTCCCCCATCCCCGCAGGAATTCCTCTTTGTTTCCATACGACTGACTCAGCTGAGGAGAAAGCTGCATCCTATTCTGTGACTGTAATTTAACAAAGCTGGAATTCCCCCTCATCGCAATAGCAGCTATGGCTATGCTGTGTACCGGTGTTAATTTATCATTTTCATGTGTGTATGTTTGTGTGTGCGCACGCCTGGGTGGGCAGGAGTGTATGTGGGGGCATGCCAAGAAAAGCACAACTGCTAACCACATCATTTAACAGGATGGAAACTTCTAAAAGGTGAACTGCGGTCATCTCCATTCCTCACTGTGACAGACTTCAATGCCTTTGTTATCACCTTTTGACTCTAATAAGAGCTTCACACAGACAAGAAGGAAAACGAATAAGAGACAAGTTCAAGTAAGACAAAGAAATGCACTGAAACAGACACTGTTTCATTTTATTTCTAGACACATATGCCTGGTGGAGGCCTTTGCAAACTAGATGATCTTGAGAGGTGAAATACATGATTCCTGATCCAAGAAGCAACATTTAAGACTTCAAGATGACTTGGGTTTAGCTTTACATGCTCAGTTTTTATGTGAAAAGTCAAGTGCCAACATGAACTTTGGCAAACTTTTGTTTTACACCCCACAATCATGTTGGGCTGCATCCACTCTGTGTGTGACTGTGTGCTTTAGCAGTTGGTCTTTATTGACTAAAAACTATTTTACGTTTAATTCATCACAATCATTCTATACTGCTATCATCTGAAATATTGAGACAACATGAGATTTTATTTAACTATTTAAATATACTCCAACTCTCTATAGAGCAGCTGTTTTAGAAAATGTCACTATGATAATCAATAAAGCTTGGATTTTGAGGACCTGAAAACATTTACCACATTGTCTTAGCACAACTTCAATTAGCTTAGGCTAACACCTCTAACAGCAATGGTTTTGGGGCCTCAAGATGATTTCTGAATCAGGGCACAGTTATAAGTCTTGATATTAATTTCAATCCCTTTGAAGTAACATAAAACATCTTCGAGTATGCCTGTGGCTTTTTAATATCCCGAGGAAAAAAAATGTTTAAAAATGAGTTATCAAAAAAAAAAATGAGCAGAGCAAGCTGCAAAATATTTTCCACGCACTTTTATAACATTCCTCAATGTCTAAAGCACAACTAAAAAGATTTTTATCTTTCAACAGCAACAAGTTCTAAACTAACACTGCAAAGACCGGAAAATTTTACTGTGCTGTCATGTTTCGATGGTGGCGTGTTACATTTTCTCCAATTCTTTGGATAAGATCCATGTGAGGGTGGAACTTTTGGCACATTAATATTACCTTCTGATTTATTCTGAAATAAATCAGAAGGTAATATTTACAGAAACAACAATTCTGAAAGCAGCTATTGCAAGAATTCTCAGGACATTTTCAATTGAACATCAAGCATTTTGATTGCCTTCTTACTTAGACTTAGAAAAACAAAAACTTGTAAAAATAATAGCTTGTTGTTTTCCATAAGACATGTAGGGAACATAAAAATATTGTGGAAGAAAAATTAGATCAGACTGAAATGTTTGAAGTACAAACAAAACTGTCTGGCAAAAAACTAACATCACAGATCGCCCTGAACACATAATCCACATTGTGAGACATGTGGGTGGTAGCATTATGCTGTGGGGATGCCTTTTTTGGAAGAGAGAGCTATTCCTTTAGTAGAGGAAAGGAACCCTAAACATGCAGTCAGAGCTTCAATAAAAATGTAGAACAGCCAAGTCCATGTTTAAGCTTACAGTTATACAACAAACATTTCAGATTTGTACTTATTTATGATATTTGAAAACAATATATAGTTTTCACTCCTCTTCACTATTATGCCCTTCTTTTGTTGGTCTGTCACATAAAATCCTTATGCTGTGCCTTGATTTTTGGGATCGTTAACATGCCAAATTGGAAACAAGAAATATGCATGTGTTTGTAAGACACTGTGTGTTGTAATATGTTTGCTGTGCGCATCTGTTATGTCCTACCCATCAAAGAGACGTCTCCTTGTGGACTCAATTGCACTGTCCACAGTACGGATGGCCTGCTCTATGGATGTGCTCACAAATGTGTCTCCCTCCCGGCTGATAGCAGGCACTGACAGAAAAAGACGAGCAAATTAATGTAGAATTTAAAACAAAGAGAAGAAAATATAACAGGAGTGTTTCTTTTGTCTTCTGGTTTCCTTCTTATAAATACATTTAGAAAGTAACAAATGTAGTGCTGTTGACTTTAACGCTTCAGATGTTGTTTTTCTTACTCAACACCGTCATGCTTCCATGCCGCTAAAAACCATTTCACTGTGAAGTCAAGACTCTCAACAAAAACTGAGCACATTGATTGATTTTATGGTTCACTAGCAAAGTACTGCAGTCTGACCTCAAGCATTGCAGCAGGGAACACAGACACACAGAACAGTCTACACAGATCTGACCAGATTACTAAAGGGCCTGGTTAAAGATTATTAACAGGAGTTACTGCTTCAATTCTGAGATTCTGTTCTTACTGAGATAAAATAAATATCAATATATATATTTACCTGTGACTGTAAGCACCATTCGAGCAGCCTGGTATCCAATGGGGTTCCGGGCAACACATTCATAGCGTCCAGCATCTGCAGTGCCAACATCTTTCACCTCCAGGTAACCTTCTTCACTGATGTGGAACTTGCCACTTTCTGTTATTTGAACACCATCCTAAAAGACACAGCAATTGAGAAGATCAGGGATCTGAGAGCTCTAAGGTCAAATAAATCCATAGTCTTATGAGCAGTGGTGGTTCTTGTGTTAATGTCTTCCTTCCCTTGCTTCTGCTGTCCCCTAACCAATCAAAACACATGACAGTATCTATTTCTTGGGGCATGACAAAAATGCAGTGCAATGGTGCACAAGGCATGTAAAATAGTTTCCCTATTCTCAGTAAAAAAACAGGCACCAACACTCAGTTAACTCCACTGGCATAAAAACAATAGAAAACCGGTTCAAGCGCAAATGATGGATGAGTCATTTTTTTTATCTGGTGTTTGTGCGTCCCCCTTTCTAACTCCCTGGGCAATTGTCAAGATGGCCGTTATAAAAAGCTGACACTGCTTGAGTCCAACCTCAGTGTGCTGAGGGACGACTTTGCCTGCATTCTGTTGCGATAACTAAAAAGCTGTCTGAATAATCCTAACCTTGTTCCAGGTGAGGACCGGCCGTGGCTGGCCCTGAGCACTGCAGGGAATCTGCACATCCTGACCAGACTCCACAGTCAGGTCCCTTGGAGCATTTGTGAAAACAGGCGTTACTGAATAAGTTAAAACATACACACACACACATGCAAGTTAATAATTTTGCACCACAGCCCAACATAGTAAGTATATATACATATATACAGAGTATTTTGCAATGGACCACCACAAGGAAGAAAACAGGGTATTAATTAAAGTTGCACTTTTGTTTCATTTATAACCTTTGACACATTATTCAACTTTATTTCAGGATGATGTTCCAACAGATGGCTTCTGCATATCAAAAGACCTGTATTGAGGCAATCCTGCTAATTATTTTCTTTTTTTTTTTTTATAAAAGTAATACATATTTTTTGTCTCCCTCAAGTTTCTCACCTCTTTGCTCGATGCTAAGCTGCACAGCGGTGCGGACCGTTCCCACCGTGCTCACCGCCTCACACTCGTACTGGCCTTCGTCGTGTGCAGCAACCCGAGTGATGCGGAGCGTACCGGAGGCCAGGATGACGTGGCGACGGTCCGAGGGAAGAGGACTTCCACCTCGAGTCCATATGATCAGTGGCGTTGGGTAGCCGGTTGCCTCACAGGGGAAATCCACTGTATGACCCTCCAAGACTGACTGGTCCTGTGGAGTTATGGTGAATTGGGGGATCGCTGAATAAGAGAGAAGAATGGAGGAATATATTATATTTAATAATATTCATGTTGTAGGTAATGCATAAATGTAGCACCTTGTGGACTTTTTTTTTACTGAGTGACGCAAAACATTTAGATAATTTTTGAAAATCTGATTCCCGAGAGAAGGGGGAGAGATTGTGACTTTTGCACAGAGCTATAAATCAATGGCTCACTCACTCACCACCAGAGACTGTAGAGCACTGTTAGTCTTTGTGTCATGCTCTACTGTCTAATTTTTCACAATCTAAACTGTCTTCATCATCCCTCCTTTTACTTCTCTCATATTTCAGCAAGAGAAAAAAAAACAAACATACACACACACACACACCCCCACACACACACACACACACACACCCACACACCCCCACAGATGACATTTTGTACAAGCCTGACTCTAATTAGCTGAAACATATGATTCACTAAAACGCAAAGGACAACATTTCTGCAGCTGGGAATGTTTTATTTGATTTACAGAGCACAGCTGCACACAAACTGCTAAGACTACAGAGAAGCGTAATGAGAAAATCAAAATGCGAAATTCGGTGATGATCCCCATGAGATTCACTTTCTCATCTTACTGTTGATCTCTCTGCATTGTTTGGAGCTGCACAGCTGTCATACTCTGCCACCAGAGTTGTGGTCCAACACACCGCCTTAAACACTGAGGAGCCATTATGCAGCATGTACTTTAAACCATGTTAACAGCCATTACTACATGGAAAAAAACATGGTGTCATCTCAGGATTACAGGCTGCCACGCTCTCCTGTATTATTTCGGGTCTGTAATTTCAGCTGCACACTCAATGAAATCATGTTCACAGGAGGCAATAAAGCCCCGCTACACATAAAACTGAATGGCTTATACAGCTAACAAAAAGCCATGCAAACATAGAAGGCATTGTAGTACTGAGTAATCAAGTCCATCACTTCAGCTGAGTTTGTTTTTTTAACCAGTACACAAACTTCTTAAGCCAACCATAAAAAGACATATGATTTCAATTGTGCACTGGCTTGTAGCTCACAATAGTTAAATTCATTTCTTTGCTTCAAAATTGAGAAGTATTGGGGGAAAAAAAGCATGAAGGAGAAAAACAGGACAGTCGAGAACGCAGTCAAAAGTTTCCAAAGAGTAATTACATAATGTTTGGAACATCTAACTCAAGCATTAATGCATAACATAATGGCCAACCAAAGGGATAGTAGTAACAACAGTATCCAGCTTAAAACCCACCTTAAATTGTCATTTATACAGAAAAGAATTACATAGGGATTCATCAATGAGCAGGAGAAAGTCAGGAGAAATGCTCAGAGATCTAGCAAAATGGATTAAAAGTACCGGTAGGATCTTGGGAGCCTAGCAGACTAATTTAACAAAAAGATCAATCCACCCATTGTCAATATCTGTTTCCAATTGAAGCGTCACAGCGGAGCTTGTGCCTAATTTACAAAATGATGACCTCAATTTGGTCAAATTGAGG
The DNA here is from genome assembly GCA_902982915.1 of Phalloptychus januarius. NCBI lineage: Eukaryota > Metazoa > Chordata > Actinopteri > Cyprinodontiformes > Poeciliidae > Phalloptychus > Phalloptychus januarius. Next base: position 11,188,565 of record CADWAE010000129.1, on the reverse strand, counting down.
TCGACATAGTAATTTTTGTTCCTTTATGACAAGCACACCCCCTCTGGTGTGAACACACAGACACACCAGAGTGTGTTACTCTGTTCAAGTTCAATCAACTATTTTTTCCAACAACTTTCACCAAAGGACTTTATCGTAGAAAACCTTGTTGTAATTGTGCAAGCCTCACATTTCTATGAATAATCACTCAATGTTTCACTTGTGTTTTAATTTCCCAAATGGTTTGTTACGCTAACTAAACTATCAGTCAGGCAGTTCTGACCAAAATGATATTTGGCCCTTAAAAGTTAATTCAAGGAAAATACTCAGCTATCAGCTCCGGTCAATCACGTATGATTCTTTCAGACACACATTGAAAACATCTTGCTGCTACTACTGATGAGGAAAACATGCAGGAGGAATGTTTGCATACATCAGTTACTGATTTACTTAATAGAGCAGGTCAACTTTAGAACATTTAATTTACATACAGCAGAGCTTTACTGCCTTTTAACTTATTATATTAAATAAACATTTATTTCCTCTAGTATCCTCCCAAAACATTTTTTTTCTAATGAGTACACTGACCAGGGCAAACAAAATGTTGCTTAACTCTGACTCTTGTCTGAAACGATAACACAGCAACAGCCTCATTAATAAAAACAATGTGCACTTTTGAAAGGTTTTCTGCATCAGTGCAGACATGAATCCGACCAGAATGTTCTGACTGGGGCTTGATTGATCATGTTATTCAGTGATCTTTTCCCTTTAGTTTCTCACCTCTTTCCTCAATGCTGAGCTGCACAGTTGCGCGCACTGTCCCCACTGGACTCACTGCCTCACACTCATACTGGCCCTCATCATGGGTCGCAACACGAGTTATACGGAGGGTACCGGCAGGCAGAATTGCATGTCGCCGGTCAGAAGGCAGTACATTTCCACCTCGAGTCCAGACAATCACTGGCTCTGGGTAACCGCTCGCCTCGCAGGGAATATCCACAGTGTTACCCTCCAAAACTGTCTGGTCCTGTGGTGTGACGGTAAACTGGGGAGTTGCTGTTCAGAATAGGAGAAAAAATAAACAACATGACATTTTCCTGCAGATCACTACAACCATTTACAAAAATAAGATTTTCCAAATATTTTTAAAAATTAAAAACTACTCCTCTGTCAAGAAGACACAGCGATGTTATGTGTAGATTGTGATTAATATTTTAAATGAATTCACGTTTATCCCATGTTTGTTTTTGTAAGTATTATGGTTGACTAATTAAATTTAGTTTAGTTTTTGTGAGATTGATGAATGTTTCTACATGAATAACACAACAGAAAACATTTAGGATTTATATAGTAAAAAAAAAAGAACATTTACAGTAATAGAAATCTAAATCTAAAGCTTTACCTTGGACAATGATGCGTGCTGTGGCATGTATGGTGTCCACATTATTGGAGGCAAAGCATGTGTATAGTCCTCCATCCTCGCGGACAACATTCTGGATGTAAAGCCCCCCAGATGGAGTGATGTTGATGCGAGTGTCACTAGGCAACGGGGTGCGGTCACCCTTCGTCCATGTAACTCTTGGCTGTGGCTGACCAGTTGCGCTGCATTCCAGGGTCACGCTCTCACCCACCAGCACCTCCGTGTTCTGGGGTTGAATGACAAAACTTGGCCGGGCTAGAAGAGCAAGAGCAGAGGGAATAGTAAAGTTGAAATGAGGATCAAGATAACTTCACTAAGCTCTACAAACTTCGCCAACATTAGAAAATGTTTTCTTCTTTGCAGATGACACAATTATGTTTTATTAGGGTAAAGTTTTTTCTATTTGAAATACTGCAAAAATCTATAGAAATCCAAATTATGACAACCTGTTACTTCACTAAGCTAAATAGCCAGCTAAATCTAGAACCAGACAGTTTTAAGGTGTCCTGATCCAATATTAATATTGGAAATCCTTGCGATATCAGCCACAAGATGAGTATCAGATAATATTGGCCTGCATCGAGTTTTAACTATACTACAATTGTCAGATTCCAGTGTTTATGGTATCAATATCAAGCTTCTAAATTACTACCAGAACTTAACTCCAGTGTGTCCAAAATAAAATCCAACTGAAGCACAACAAAAACAAACTCAGTGTTCAAGTTTTGAAAGACAACATAAAACATTTTAAGCCACCAAAACAGAGTGATGTATTTGTTGCTGGCAGCAACTTTAAAAGCTCTAGAAAACTGGGTTGCAGCTCAGTTACAAAGACCACCCTTGTGTTCATTGACTCAAAACTGAAAACAGCTTGACCAATACCAAACAGTTTTCAATGTTTACTGAAAGAAAATGCAGTTGATATGAATCCTTATTTGGTCAGTGATTGCAGTGGAATGCAGAAAATATGTTTGCAGCAAGGGATAATGTGGTTTACCATCAGATACACAGGAAATGCAAAACATCAGTTCTCAGGAACCTCTGATGGACCCAGTTTCAACCAAAACACGCACAAAAATATTATAAGTTTTTTTGCTTCATATTTGTTTTTTGGCACAATAAGTCTTTATAAAGTAAAAAATATATACTATGTTTTGCTTATTTTGAAAGACACTGCACTTTAGCAGTTAGGAATGATTTAGAGATGCATCAATCAGACTTCTATTGTCAAGAAGATTTACACCACACAATTTTAGATGCCTACCTTAAAAAACATAACAGGTACATTTTTAAAAAATGCACAAACTCTATTTATGTCTTAATTCAATCCTAAGTATTGGCTTGGGTTCCAGTCGTAGCTTTTAAAAGTGATGTTTGCAAAGATTCTCTGCCAGAACCCAACTTCTGATACCTCTTGTTGATGTACTGTTTGAAAATCCCAAATACTTTTATGTGGACCACCTGCATTTTATGCAGCTTGTTAATCAAATCAAGCTGTCCTGTTTTTTTTTTTGCTTCCAAACCAAGCTTCTTCACTTTTCATAATAACATTCACAGGACAGGGACAGTGGTTTCCAGTTTGTCTATGTCATTAGACTTGCTTTGCTCACTTTGCTTTTGATAGAGGACAGAGAAGTGCTTGTTGTTTTTTTCTATTGCAATTTTCAAAATATGCCTCTGCTTGGTAAATTTTGTAGCATAATTAGTCAAATGATCAACAAATCATATCAAGTAACCATGCCAACATTAGCCAGATTTTCCAACACAAACTCACATCCCTGCAGTATACTGCAGTTTGTAAAATGTAATTTCTCTCAAATGAGCATGTATTCAACCTCTATGAGAATGTGAGGGAAACTGCATAATAAACTGGTAGAGTAAGGAAAGCGGTGCACTTACAGGGGGCTCCAAAGTATCGAAGAGTGACCTCTGAAGTCTTGACTTCTCCAGCGACATTTTTGGCCATGCACTGGTAAACTCCCTGGTCAGTCTCTCTGGTGTCTTGAATCATCAGTGTCCCATCTTCCAAGAGGTTCAGACGATTGTCTTCTCTCATATTTAAAGCATTGCTGCAAACAACCAAAACAAAAAACATGCAAATATTGTTCACTCTAAATGGATGGATAGTTTTATAGTGTATTTTCCGTGTCCTTGTTTATTATTTAATTTATAAAAATATTACAAGAAATCTTGGTTATTCTCAATGGGTGTTAGAAAATGGATGGATGTATGGATAGTACATTATTGTGCTAAACAAAGGTGAATCCAGTGGGGGTCGTCACATGGCTCAAAGGTAGAACAACGTTTACAGAGGCCATATTTTTCTTTGCAGCTGTCCTGAGTTTTGTTTCCAACTGCATGCTGTTTATTGCATATCTCCTTTTTCTTCTCATTCTTCTGTCAAGCCAAAAGTGCAATAAAATCTTAAACAACATGGGGACAACAGAAATGTTTGTGAGAAACAAACATTTCTCACAAACATTCCAACAATCCATAGGAAATACATAAATCAATAGGATAGACTACATTTTCTTTAAAAAACTAACATGTGAAATTGGTCTCAGTTGTCTTAATTCAGCTTTTTAAGGTTTTGATAAGTCTTACTTGTTCCTGAGCCAGATGATCTGAGGTTTGGGGTTTCCCTCAGCCCTACAGGTGAAGTAAACAGTGTTTCCTGATGTAACATCAACATCCCGGGGCTCTGAGGTGATCCTTGGTACCTCTGCAATGAGAAAATTGAAGAAAAATGAATGACAATTGCACATTTTTGCTACCCTAATAATACAATGATATACAGAAAAGTTCAGAGTCAGTCTAATGGCTTTAAGCTGCACAGATCTTGTGTCTCCAGAACAAACCACAAAGTTGGCGTGAGTGCGTTTGTGCTGATAGACTGTGTTGGGTTTTCTTCATACATATAAATCTGCAGTCCAGCCAAACGTCTCTGCTTTATGCTTTCTCATCTGAAGGACATTGTGCTCACAGTTCTGAGCAGATCAGGTTTTTTCTTGCCATTTGCTAAGAATAATTCCTAAGTGTAGATTGACAAACCCAAATTGTTTGGAAACAGCCTCATAACCATTCGTAGGGTGAGGATCAGGAACAACCGCATCCCCAAGATGATTGCTGATATTATATCAACAGGAGATAATGTATCTTGAATTAGTTTTCCATAACAACAGATGGTAAACTTGTTTTTTACCACAACTGTACCGAGCCTCTGTCGAACCAGACCTTTTCTTAACATCCATATTGGAAGAATCTCTAAGCTTATTCAGAGGCCAAATTCCACAAGTTTCCAACAGGATGTACTTCCTGTACTCAGTGGTGATCTAGATTAATGGTCATGTGAAATCTAAGATACACAGAAGCAACAAACAGGAACAGTTCCCATGTCCCAAAGGGAGATTCAGCCTCCCACTTTCACAGTGTCTGCTCACCAATTCAGGTCAGAAGCAACTCCTTTAAGCGGTTTCCTCCAAAGTTCTCACACAAGCAACCGCTGTGATGACGTCTGTTTTGCATCCACTAGTAGGTCAATCAACACAAGCATCATAACATCTCAGCTCTAAGGGATGGAAGCTGGACTGCAGCTCTTACTAGGCAGCATATCACCCTGCTTACAGGGTGTGAAGTGGGCCATGAAGGAAAAGACAGATGGAGAGAAGTGTAGAATGACTTTCACCATGTTTTCAGGAAGACATTTTTCTCCTGGATGTGAGGGAGTGGGAGGGCTACAGTAGGCAGGAGTGGGCACGTTTAGGCCATTAGCATTAGCTGGTGTGATTAAACTGTGGTTAAGATACAGTTGCCTGGTTCAGACTGAGGGATTTAGATGGAGCTGGAGAAAATACAGGTTTACAACAAGTGGATTTAGTTCTGGAGCCTGCATGGAATCCGACTGATTATGGAATTATCTGGATTTTCTTGTCCACTTTTATCGCAAAGAAGTGTGAATAAACTTACTGTTATTTCATCCAAAACAGACAAATTAGAGAACAGATCATTAGCCATCCAATAGCTTGCTATACGTCCATTGTCAACTCTAGAAAGAACAGAACATCAGAAACGTGTAATATTCTACAAAATTAGCACTTGAAAAATTCTCAATCCTGTGAGTTTATTCTTGTCTTAGCTTAAATTTGAGAATTAAAATTAAATAGAAATAAAATGGTAGAAATTATTATTAAATAACTTCAGTGTGCAATAAATTAGCAGCAGTATAAATAACTATTGATCCCTACTCAACAAATAATTTGACATTCCTTTTGTAACTGTAAAACTTATGCAAGTTGATTGAAAGGTTCAAATGAAAGAGCTTTTCTAATGTCTAGATTGCAGGTAGAGCCAGTGGGACGTCTGTCACAAGTATGAAGGCAGATGTTTCTCTATGTGAAGGGTTTCTACACATTTCCCAATTCAAAATGACAGACTTCTTCAGCCTTCTAATTATTAAATACATTTTGTCTCATTTCTAACATTTTGGATATGTTTCCATTTCTTTCTTTGACAAACTTAAAAAAAACATTATCACAGTCCATGTTGTTCCAAACTTCTCATGATCTGGTAGTAACATTGCATATGCTGATTAAATTTAATATTTGTGCTGTAAACATCCTTTCTACTTAAGATACAAAATAAGATAAACTCTTATCCCCTCTCACTGATAAAGTGAACAGCTGGTTGTTGTTGCAGTGACCACAGGTTGACATTTCCTCCAGCTGGGTAAATTTTTCCAGGAGCAAAACAGCTGCAGAGCTCAGACAAAGAACAGAAACACCTGTTTGCACATCTGCAGTGTGTGCATAGGTTATACAGTTTATACATGACTCAACACAGGTGCAGGAAGGAAGTCTAAGCTATTGTCTGTATGTATTAATGACTTTTTTAAATGCTGAAGAAAGACAAAAACAAATTGGATGGAAGATGCAATGAAACTTTGCATGAGGAGTTGAGTTAGCATAGACCCAATACATTTCTTTGGAACAGCAGTATTTGGGCCCCACAAAGCCCCAATGCTTACATATACTGTAAAAAATGTTTGCACAGTACACAGGAGAATAAATCTGTGTACATGACTTCATTTACCAGATTTAATTTTTTTCTTCTCAGTTTCAAAGTTAAACAAACACTGTTTTATTGACTTCTATTGGCAGTCTTTCTCTCCTACCTTTGCAAATCTAGATTTTTTTTTATTTTGTAAAAATACACACAATTTTGTGGTTGTACCATAATAAAATGTTACAAAATTCAAGGACTATGAATACTTTTCCCAGGTGCTATAAAATATCCCTGAGGTGAAAACATTAATGTTACAAAGTGCTAGAAGCTTGTTTGTTTGAAGAAGCAACATGAAGACACTTTTAAAACAATCAAAATAAAGTGTTTAGTGTTTTTTTTTTCTTCTGTTTGTACCGCAGTTGAGCTCCTCTGCAGTGAGGGTGGCCACCGATCGGCCCTGTAGTCGACTGGGATGGTCACAAGTGGCAGCAGCCTGGGCGTTTCCTGACTCGGCGTACTGCTTCAGTAGGTCGGCCAGCCACAGTAGCTCACAGTCACAGCTTAAAGCGTTAGAGTCCAGCCGCCTGCACACATGGACACAAACAAAGAGCAAATCAGGAGATGTAGAATGGCCTCTGGAAGCATCACCAATAAATGCATTTGAATGCACATCTTTATATGACTCAAAGATATTAAGGAATTTTCTGTTTATAATGATCTCATTTGAGTTGAATTGTTTGTAGAAGCTAATGCTGTTAGACCCTAATTATCAATAAAATCAAAATAGTTGGAAGTTATAAGATCATAATAGCCTCTTTCAGCCTGAGAGCAGCATGGATAGTTTTGAGAAGCGATGGTCCGAGGTCATGAGGAAGTATCTCCTGATGAACCAAAACAATAAACTCCCCCTGCTCACTTCTGGTATGATACATCCAATCAACACCATCTATTATGCTTTTTAGGCTTCCAACAAAATTAAAAGTAAAATAAGATTTTGCAGCTTCTCAGTCTTTATTTCCTCTTCATCCCAAGTTGTCAACTCGTAATAGTTGCTCCTCTATGTCATATGTGTTGTAAATCACACATATGACAAAACTCCTATGTGTTTATGACATGTACTGCAGCAGGAGGGGTTTCAAAGGAGCTCGTCTTTGAAGGATATGGTTGAAAATGAACATGACAGTGGATCAATAGTTTGACTTTGACTTGACAGTATATGCTAGAGCCTTAGATTTAGACCACTATTAAAGCAGGTTGTTTGCTTGGTATCCAAACAGGATGGGGCCCACTAGAAAAAACTGGATCAGGTTGTTTGCCTGTTTAAACAGGCAAACAGGCCTTTAAAATTTAAGTTTAAGTCTAAACTTAATATATTTAGGTGTAAATCAGGGTTATGCATGCCATTAATACTGATTGAAGTCTAAAGAGGTATGTGATTAGCTTCAGGTCTGTTGCTCAGTGGGATATAAAACCAAATGTTTTACTACCACTGCATCATAACCAGTCAGGCTTTATAGACAGGAAGCAATTAAAAAAAAACCCAGAGTGGAAATCTGCTCATTTGGTTCAGGACTGGGTCGGTTTTACAGGTGTGGAAATAATAACATCATGTGTGGCCAAGAACACCTCGAAATGCAGCCTGAGTAGTTTTGATTTCAATCCAGTCACACGTGTACCTCAGAGTTGTCGACCTGTGATCACATTAACTGAGTAGCAGCAGCGTTAAACACACTCCTTTGTGACAGTTCATGAACTACAGTGTGTCTGGACCACCAAATCCAGCTCAGTGCAAACAGAGGGGCCCACCAGAAAGAGACTGGGACAGATTGTTCTCACTGTGGGAACTGGTCTCACAGCCTGGACTCCTTTACTACAATGTCACCTAAAAAAGATGCTTTACACTCAAGAGGTTTTGATGAAGAAGCTCTTGAGGTTGTTAATGATTTTTCATAGTCTAATATGGCTTATATATTAGACTATGTTGCTTTATATGTTCCTATATAAAAAGCCAAGATCACAGTGAAGTCAGAGAGATTAAATAGGCTTTTGACTCTCTTCTTGAATTCTCATTCAAACATTAAAAGTAAATTTATGAGTGGGAAAAGAGGACGAGGAACATTTAAACAAGGACTGATCAGCTGATTTTTCCCCAGGAGATTAAAAATGCCATATTTCAGGAGAATATAATCAGCAAGCTGCTGTCATTTTAACAATGCACTTCAATGCTGCTATAAATATGAGTTTTTATTTAGAATTCTTTGCACTTACAATCGTTTCATGGACTGGAGATGAGCGAAGGTTCCTGGGATGAGCTGCGTTATTCTGTTATTGTGCAAAAACCTGACAGGGAGACAGAAAACAGGAAAATGAACAAGTGACCAATAAAACAGGTAGTGCGGAGAAAGGATGTTGTTTTTGGTGACTTAATTTTCCATTTTTAAAACAGGACAAATATCATTGTCCTTCCAGATAATAGTGCCAAAGCACATTTTTTCCACTGTAGACATAACAAAGCATTATCCTATATATGCAAGACTTTTTGATCAATTTGACCCACATTTCTGTATCCTTCCATTCAGGAAACTGATTCAAAGATCTTTCTTGTCTCTGCTTTGATTGTGTCCATGGAAACCTTCCCCAACAATGGCTAAACTACGCACCTGGGAATTCCTTCCTTCCCCTACTACTCTTTTTTATTCTTCCCTGCAGGTGTCCCATCTATTTGCACAGACTCAAGGCTGCAAGTGCAAATACACGAGGTTTAAAAAAATGAATCAAGAATCTAACATACCATTAAGTCTTTATGAAAGACGAGAAGCAGGGAGTTTCAAAATATTTATTTAGCTAGATGCTAATTATTGCATCTAGCTAAATAAACAAAATCTTATAACATAGGTAATATAACAGTTTACTGATTTATAAGAGCAGATTTTAACTTTACTTGTATTGTGTCTGAACTAAATATACTTTATGACTTTTGGCAAAAAGGTGAGACAGAGTGCACCTACAGTCGTTCCAACTTCGGCAGATGGGTGAAGGATTCTGGTTCCAAAGAATTGATGTTGTTGAAGTGCAGGTAGCTGAAACACAACAAAATGTAGAAATAGGTATTTCAGGTTTTATGATTACAAAATGTCATATTTTATAAATGAATGGGTGGAGGCAGGGTGTGAACTAGTTGGGGTTTGGACAATAGTGTGTCAGAAGTAACTATGGAGAAAATGGCACTGTGGATATTGGCAGACTGCAGGAGTCTTCATGTAGGGATTTATAACATATTTATAAAGGTCCAATTGTAAATTCAAGGAAGCAAATGTGGAATAAAATAATTTCTCAGTCATTTTTTCAAGAGAAAATGACTGAAATATCAAATTTACATAAGGATTCTTGAGGTGAGGTCAAAGCAACTAATTCTGGGTGCTTTTTGTTAAATTTAATAGTGTGAGTAATATTAAAATAATTATGCTCAGTACCCAGTTATTGTAAATGTTATTGGTAAAGGGAAACTACTTTTTTCATTAAATTACAGAAGCCTATTTCTTCTCACCCTAAAGTAACTCAAGTGCCTTCTTAGCAAACTTCAGCCTTCGTTAAGGAAAGGTTTGCTATCCCCACTGCATTCATTCATGCCAGATGAGTCATACAAACAAATGAATAAATTCATAATTATGTTTAATTTCAGTAAGTTCAAAACATTAGTCAATAAAGCAATAGAATCATGTCTTATATAAACAGGATGCAAGAGAAAAAAATCAAGTCATTTTTGTTTTGCATATTACGAACACAAACGGCAGCTAAGGATACTTTACATGATAAACATATGACATATGATACATATGATATGAAATTCGATTTTACCTAATTCTATTAAAATCTGCCCAAATCTCCTAATACGATCCAATAATAAAGTCAGATTATTGGATTCAGATCCAATATCATACAGTACAGAGTTTGTCCCAATTAAAATAAAATAGAGTCAAATTCAGTTCATTTGTAATACTAGTTAGTGAAATGTGATCTACTTAAAAATGTACATAGAAAAAGGAAAAAAACATAATGTTTTTGTTTAGAGAACTACAGTACACTAAAATCAGCATTGCATTTGCATTTTCTCAGATTAGAGACACAAAATATAAATGCAGAATAAAATCAGACAGTTGGATAAAAAATAGTGAATAAGGTTTCAAATTGGGTTTGCTTTCACCTGAGAGTCAACACTAATGCAGCAGTAAAACAAATTAAGACAACAAAGAACCTTTTATACGTCAGAGATCAGAGAGGTAAGCCATGATGAATTTCTTTTAGGCCTCATTCATTAGTGGCTATTAGTCATCAAGTTAGGCTGATACAAACCAAAGCCACTGCATTTACTGACAGCAACTCAGACATGAGGCCTAGACACTTATGAATCTCAGGAGAATCATCAACCACTGATTCAGGATTCTCCTCATTCAGAACATTGTGGGCATGAAGTCACAATGAGACTTCATGCCATGGCATCTCTTTTAATAGAATTACTGCGATTTACAACTTGCTGTCAACACATAAAGCATTCCTTTATTGGTGGGAAATTCAAAATGAAGTCTCTTCTTCAATCATGATTTCATATTGTAGCCAAACATTGGGTAGAATATGGTTTTATTATTATTATTATTATTAATGGAATCACAATTCATACTGAAACATAAATTAAAACATAGTCTCCCACTGACTGCGGACAAAATAAAAATGGGATTAAATGTAAGAATTATAATATTTTTCCAAGCAACAGCCCAGTTTGAATTTCTAGTTGCTTTTCTTTTACAGCAGGCATCAAGCATTAGTCCCAGGGTCTCCAAATCCCCAAGTTGTAGAGATGCACTGATCCAATATGAACAACCGTATCGGTCCGATACTGAAAGAAGTTCTAGATCAGGAATGGTGACGATGTGCCTGAGTTGTTTTTCAGTATCGGATCGGTTTCAGCCGATACTGAGCCTTAGTATCAAAAGAGAAAAAAGTGGATTGGTGCATCGCTACAAAACTGTGCAATGTTCAGTACTTATGGGAAACAGTTGAACTTTATCACACAAACAAAGCACACATTATGCATGGTTATCAAGAAAAAAATCACACACACACACAAGGTTACAGCAAATCATAGGGGAGGTGTAATTTTTGCAGCAAGAAGACAGACGTAGGTCAAAGCTTTGTTCTACAGTACTCCTGGCTGCAGCACAACTCTGCAACATGTGAAGTTTTAAAGCTTCAGTGGGATCTGGGCAAAGCTGCCATGATTTCCATGCGACTCATGCAGAGGGAGTCAAACTGGGTCACAGCTCAGCAGACGAAGGTCAGGTGCACAAATGGCATGCATAGTGGCAACAAAAAGGGGGGAAAGGGCCGACGCATGTAGCAGCCTGATACCCAGAAGTAAGGAACATGCTTTGATTTATGCACTGTATGACTCATAAGCATGTCAGCTTTGCCAGGCTTTGGGATTTCTTTACAGAAATCCTCAGGAGAGGGGAGAGGGATCAAGCCATGTGCAAATGGGTAGAAGAAGGCAGAACAACGTAAGCAAATAGAAAAGGTGAATGAAGAACTCGGTCACTTACAGTTGCTCAAGAGAGACAAGGCCTTTAAATGCTTGTCTGTCAATTGATTGGATTTCATTCTTGTACAAATAGCTGAAAGGAGAGATAATCAGTGACATTAGTAACACTCACACATCTTAATTTTCCCTATTTATAGTGAAAAAGCATTGAGTCCTATAGCATGTTATAAAAATAACCTAATTTGCCCCCAAAAATTAAATAGAGCAACTTTCACAATGGTTTTTACTCCTGGTGATGAATAAAAAAAACCTTTAAATAATGTTGTCTGCCTACTATAAAAAAAGCCACCATCTTTCTGTAAACTTGCAAACCATAAGGCTGAAGAATAAAGGGAAACTATAAAAGGTGATTGCCCATTGTCCTTGTTGATCAATTGCTTATTTTTCTTGCTTGCAAATTAATACAACAAACATTTACGGTATATATTATGTAGACATTTCAATGTATTTTATTAAACAGAAACTTCTTTGCTCAGTATCAATCACCTTCAGCAAGAATAGTTTTGAAGTGAAAACTCAATAGTCTCCAAGTTGCACAACAGGAACTCAGAATAAGAAGTAAGTTACTATATCTACACTACAAGGAAACCCTTTGCTGTCTTTTCAGTAATCTAAAGTGTTAACAAAATATAAAAATTAAATAAAAATGTGGTAAATTATCAAAGTAATAAAAATCACAACAAATTTCCGTGGGTAAAATGTTTGCTGCAAGTTCCATGTAGTAATGTAGAACAGGCTGGAATCATAAACACAATGTTCAGGATCACCAGGCGCCCCTGAAAGGCAAACCACCCTCCTCATGTGCCTGTTATTCTTCCGCAATACATGTCAAAGAAATGTGAGCCTAGAAAAGCAATAGCTTCCAGCTGTGCATCCTTTCATCTCCCATCACACACTTCATGATTTTAACCCGGGACATAATGAGAAATCCAGATTTCCACCAGAACAAGAATGAAAGACAACAAAACATTAAAACAGGAAGATTACAAAAAGCTGAGTTCTTTTATAGAACAGGAAAGCACCAAGACGATTTGAGCTAAACTTTGGTTTACCATAATCACTCTGTAATAAAAGTCAAACAAAATAGTTAAATAGAGGCATAATAGCAAGATAAAGGATCACTGTGTCATGCTTTTGAATGAGTCAGCTGCAAATTATCCCAAAGTTCATAAATCTGAGATAGACATTGGAAATAGTGGAAATGCCTGTCATTCAAGCAGCAGCCACAGAGCCACCCAGACTGCAGCGCCATTGGTTAATTTAACCTACTGTGGGTAGACTAAATAGCTAGTTGTCCATTTTGGATTAAATGAGCCATTTTTGTGACTTAAACTTACAACTTTGAAAAGCACTTAAAACCATGTTTACCAAATAAACAACATCTGCAAATCTAACTTCAAAATACATTCATGAATAAAGAAAATAGACAGAGTGAACTTAAAGTGCGATGAGACACTTTAACGTTGAAACCTAAATTTACCCAGCAACAGTTATACAAAGAATACAAAGATACTTAGTGTGGAAAAATGGCCATGAACGTCACTCAGCTAACCTGCTTTTCCATCGCTTCTCACTCTTACAACCTTTTCCTCTTTGTTACAGGTAAACTTAAACAACTAATTGATCAACTAAAAGCGTGTTGCTCAAAGAGATCAGATTGAAATGTCTGGAGAATGTTTCGACAGCTCTAATGAAATTTCACCAACATTAAATCAGAAGGCAAATTACCTTTCACAAAATTCTTCCAACAATAAAGTAATTGTTTTCAAAATGTTATTTTTGAGTTGTTTAACTTGACATTTTCAAATGTTTTAGTTATTGTATTTTGAAAAACTACAAACAAATAACCATCCAAAATGGGTCAAAAAATGTAAACACAAGACACTGCTGCAGCGTGTAACTTTTAAAGGTCTGCATCTATGGAAAAAAAACTAAAAACTTTTTGATTCTCTAATGAGAAACAGCATCTGTTAAAGAAAACAATCGGCAAACTCTTTGCATGTTTACATCAGCTTGGTCTGCTTATTGAGCTGGTTCTTACAGAGAAAGGAATGCTCACCATTAACCTTTAACTGCATTGCAGATGAATCAGAGAAAGCTACACTGTGCTTCAAAGAAAGTGAAGAGATGGGAACCTCCGGCTTTAAGCTCTGACTAGCAGGAAGATGTAACCAGACACCTTCAACAGTCACAAAAGTTCCTGCAGTGGTACAGTCCTCAGATCAGCTGTGATTTGATGGGGAGGGGCTCCCTAATTAAAAGTGACTAAAAAAGCTGCAGGATTTAATTACAAACATGGGGGAGGACCATAAGGAATCTGTAGGCTCTTGAGTGAAATCCATTGGAGAGGAAAGCAAAAAAGCTGAATTGCTCTTGTCTTGAGCCTCTTGTTTGTTCCTACCTGCTGTGAAGTTGGACTCAAACATTTTCAGAAAACAGTAATTACATCTAACTTCAGATGTTTTAGGTCAAATGGACCGAACCATTGTGTGGTTATAGACCTAAATGTGGTCTGCTTTGGAGCCAAAATGAAATTCAGTTTAGCAAAAACTGATATTATATTAGGTTCAAAAACCTAATATTTTTTGTAACCTAATATGCAAAAAAATATTAGGTACAACATGAATGTGTTTTTTTTCTTCACTTTTACAATTGTTTCTTTAATTTCACAGATTTATGAACAAGTCCAGAAAATATATATTTGCTCCCAGTATTTGCCTAGTTTGGAGGTAATCCGAAGTATTATCTTTGCATCCCTTTGCCAGGACAATGCAGACAATACTATTAAATGTTATCTATTAAATATATCCTTTAAAAAATAAGATGAAACTTTCTGAGGACTTAAATTGAAAATTGTAAAATTTAAAACACCCAAAGAACATTGACTCCAATTAAAAACATTCTGTTCTTGATTTTTGCTTGAGAATTGTTTTGATTAAGACAAACATTACTCATTCGTTCACATCAATGGAAACAGCCTAAGTGGGCGACAGACTTTATCCTCTGAAGTCCTTTTCACCTTGGTAAATAACTCAGCTTGCACCGATCAGTAAACAGACAAAACCACTTGGTTCCAGTAAAAGTCTCCCACCAAAGTCAGAGCAATTTTCTGCACACTGCTAAGACAAATAACTAATTTATATTTAGAGTTCTAAGTGTTTTCAGTGAAACACACCCAAAAGGAAGTAACAACTTCTTTTTGTTACTGAAAAGCTGAAGCATGACCCAAATAAACTGTTAAGGCATACAATCATATTTAGTAAATTAGAGTAAGCATTCCAAAGAGGTTTATTTGTCCAGTTAAGTTACTCAAAATAGCTACCTCTAGATCTTAATCATGCTATTTATTTGGCACACATTACGCAATTGGTCTTTTATTCTAACGTTAAATGTTGGGTTTTCATCAGCTATAAGTAGAAATTATCAGTAGCATAAAGAAATGCTTGAAAATAACAGTTTGTGTGTAATTAATCTATTAAATTGACTCGACTTAGTGAATTGAGTTACCAAGATAAATGGACTTTCAATGCTGCTCGAATCAATTGAATATGACCACATAGTTGACATACAGATATTTGTGTCCAGATGGAAATGTATTAGTCGATTTATGAAGAGTGATAACAGCATTTTGTAGATTTCCCACAGTAAGCTTTTAATACTATTTTATATTAGAAGCAGTTGCAAAGTCACACACTCTACTTGGGTGAAAGTTCAGTGGCTGCACAACACAATTTTACAAATATCCTAACGCAAAGACAACTTAGTTTAGGGCTTGCATTTTAAACTCCATCCATAGAGAAGTGAATATATATGCTTCAGTGTTTAGGCAAGATTTTTTTTCTTTAATGCAATGTATAATTTGTATTCAAGATCAGATCAGGCTACATATAAAAAAAAAATACAGTTAGCGAAATTAACAATGAATATATAAAAAAAACTGTGACCAGCTTTCATTCCAGAATGCATATAAATAAAAACCTCATGTTTGGTACCCAATGGTGGTTCTTGCATGAATGGCGCTCTGTGTGAGCCCCTCCTTCTGCTGCCCCCAACCAATTAAATTGAGAAAATGAGATCCTGGAGTGCTGTTTCTCCCAACAGCATGCAAGCTACTCTCCTCATTCTTTGCCCCAAGCAGAAGATACCGCCACCCCATTGACTGCACATGCATAAAAAGGGATAGATAACATGCTCAGGAAACAGCTGGCATAAGAATATTTTGAATTAAAACTCTTTTCATAAAGCTACTCCTCCCACTAGTAATACCCTGGAGTCCTCACTGCAAGAATTTTGCTTCACTATGAAATTCTGCATGATTTATAACAATACCCTCCTTCACAAATACATAAAAAGTATTAAAAAGAGTCAGGCGCAATGATCATCAGATTCTCCCATGAGTTAATTTAGCTGTAAGATTGGATAGGAAATACTCAAAAGGTTAAGCAAAAATTGGTTTTGTGTCATTTGAGAACCAATGATTAACATGCCTCTTAAAGATATAAAGAAACAAAATTAAATGCAGCAAACTTACAGATACTTGAGGTTTTCTAAGTCTTCAAACGCTCCCCTGGGAATCCTTTGTATATGATTGTTGTTAAGGAGACTGTGAAAGAAGAACAGGGAATGAAAGTTAGTTGCAAACCTTATTAATGAGGTAATGAGGTAAGGTAATTGTAGCACCAAGAAAACTCAGAAAAACTGAAATTTATTCTAATTTGCTACATCATCACATCATTCTCCAACATCATCACACCTTGTCCAGCACTGTGCAACCATATTAGGCTTTAATTAACAGATGTAACTGTAGTCATAAATGGGGCAAAATGCATAATGGTTTCAGATTATCTTGCTGTCGCAATTGTTTAATTTCCAATTCACTTTTTAGCTATGTCAAATGAACTTGTTAGGTTCAATAGTCTTGGATAGTCCTTACACAGTCACAGCATCCATGAAGAAATATCACTACCAAAGAAAAGTGAAACACTTAAATAACAGATGCAGAAAAGTCAAGGAAAGTAATATTTAGGGAAGAGCCACAACCAGTGTTCCATATGAGGAACTTATCTTGGTAGTTGGAGACCGAGTTTTGTTTTGTCCTATTGAGGGACACATGCTTGACACAGAGCAGGGGTCGACTCCCCTGAGGAGCCATTAGAGAACGCAACAAAACAAGCTGAAGAAGTAAAAAACAAAAAGAACAAAATATTTTGTCCAGGAAATAACAGTGGCTAAATGATATTCAATATGGTAGATTCAATATTCTTTTATAGTTTTTGAGGGGTGCATTGTACTACTAGGTTTGGACACATTCACTCAGTGCTATCTACTTTATATCAAGTCTTAGCTCTGGACAGGCCCACTGAAGCTGAACAGTCCCTGCAGTTGAGGTGTAAACTGCAGGGACTGCAGAGTGGAAAATGGCTGTGCTCCAACAACTTCATCTACTTCCTGCCTTTTCAGGAAAAAAATAAATACTGTGTGCAGCTTTTACAGGAAAGATAACCCAAGAGAAAGGATCATTTCAATGAAGACATATCAGCTGGTAAAGATTCTATTTATAACACACAAAATAAAATTATTCAAAAATAAATAGAAAATGAAAAACTTTTAATTGGTAAAGGAACAGCTATTTTTCTAAAGTTATTTTTCCTATTCTTTTTACGTGTTTAAAGCTTCACCATGATATTGTTCCTGATCTGTCAATAAGCTTCTCTAATAGACCTTGAGACTTCCCCAACATGGCTGCCTTCATACTTAAATCACAATATTCAAAAGTGAGTAAAGTCAGTGATCAAACTCTATGCAGTTTTAATACAAACAAGTTTTAGCTGGTTTCTTGGCTTTCTAAGGCTTCTGCACATCCTTTTTGTAAATATTTATTCTATGTCAGCTGTCATTGCAAACTCATTTATGGAATAATGTGCAATAAATTTATTTTTATGTGTGGATAACTTCATGTGTGGGTTGTGACTTTGCTTGTGTGGACATATATTAAGTGAGAAAAGAAATGCTAATGTGTTTAGTACTAGTTTTACCCAAAGTGCACATGGAGAGAAAATTGTTTAAAGTTTACAGTGCAGGTTTTGCTTTCTTTTGGGTGTATTTCTTTTATTCCACAATATCCTTCAAGAACAGATGAAGAAACAGTTCAACCCATTAAGCAAATATTTAGATAAGGTGGAGCTTATAAAATCACCTGAAAACTGAAAAGATAACTAAAAGAGGAAGCAAAACAAACCAACATTTCTTATGAATATGGATACGAGTGTGCTGTGTTTATGTTAAATATAAGAGAAAAAAAAACACAAATGCAGGTGGAGGTGAGAAAAAGAGGAATTCTACTAAAATTATATTCTGAACCCAGTTTGCAAAACCACAGAAGAAGAGCTTGGAAATGTTCTTGTTTCTCATACAGAGACCGGGGAGACTTACAGTGTGTTGAGGTTCGTTAATCGCCTGAAGGAGCCTGGTTGTAAATCCTTGATTTTGTTGAATCTCAGGTCTCTGAAAGAAAAAAAGAGAATGTTTTAATCGTTGAGGATATTTCACTATGTTAGTACGATAAGTGATACCCAATCACTGTCAGGAAAAACCCAAAGTATTACAGGATGCTCATCTCACAAGAATTTCTTTGTTAGGGCTTTAATCTTCTTGGGGGATTTCAATAACGTTTGCCTTAAAGATAACAAGCACAGAGTTGTTTGCTGCAGTCAGCAGGCTTTAGAAACTGTCTCCTATTTCTCTCTAATTGAATGAGTCTGCAAAAATAAAAAACAAAGCTGACATACTATGATTTAGCATCTCTTAAGAGACTGGAATGAAATCTATTATGTGACATTAGCAACATACAAGAAAAGTGAACAATGTTTTTTTTTTCTTTTAAGACTTTTGTGGTACTAATGGCCTTTTCCACAGCAGCAAGTTAAGAGGAATTACGGAGGTTCAATAAAGATAAAAAAGAAAAGCACCTTTTAAGTTACTTTATGCAAACTTATGAATTTAAAGAAAGTAGTAAAATAAAATAAAGATTTTATCATATTCTAGCATTTTATTGAACAGCTTAATTCAAATTCAACCAGAGTTTTTCAATCAGGTTGTGGACTGAACTTCGACTGTTTAATTAATTAAACAGATAAAAACAAAACAGACAAAACCTCTAAGTGTCCCGTCATGAACTTTGACATTGGACATATTAACTGAAAGCTATAGAGACCGAAGATGCTCTTGGGTTTGTTGTGGTTTTTGAGGATCAGAATGAACTTGCTGGGACCTTCACTGCTGGAAAAACTCTTCAATGGTTTTCACTTGTATATAATGACTGCCTCAGCAGAATGATGGAGTTCAAACATTTTGAATAAAACAGTACTGCGTTATATATCAGTGATGCAAGCTGGTAATTAATCATATATTGTGAGATATCTAACTAAAAGTTAGATCATTTTCAGACCAAAACTTTCAAATGATCTCAGGAACCGACTGCAGTTTCCAGACCTGGACGTTCTGTAGAAAGCTCAGTTGACCCTGTAAGAGTTCAGGCTGCCTCCAAGCATTTCACTGTAAACAATCTCTGCCTGGTTCAGAAAGACATAACATACTTTTGCTATCTTGCAAAACTGTCAAGCCAGTTGAAGGCTTGAGATTAAAGTGTTCTAAGTTCTGTAGAAAAACAGCTTTTCTTTTGCTTTTGTTTTTTTTCTGTTTCTCCATGAGCCTTGAGGCGTAACTTTGCTGTAAAATAACAAATAGTATAACATATCCGAGTAGGAAACCTTAAGATACAAATCAGAAAAATATTAAAAATACATATTAAAAATAAGTGAAGTGGTCTCACCAGAATCCTAAGGTTTATTTTTGACCACTGAGTATTTCACAAAGAAACAACAGAAGATCTTTACAAATTATAAAGTCTGTATTACAATGAACCAGGTCAGTTACAGATGCTTCCTCCAATTGTTTGACATGCTTGTTGACACAGCTTGCCTGCAGACTTTGGTGGAACATGACACCGTTAGCAACATCAACAAACAAGGATGGTCTCACTTTTTGGAATTAAATTCCCATTTAAATGCACCTGATTCTAGTGTCATCTTAACCCATCTTAGCTGAATCTGTTAGGATCACAGTAAACAATTAGCAGTTTTTTGGACTTGTACAATTTTTAAAATCAGGAAAGCTTAACCCAGTCTGAATCAGAAAGAGTGAAGTATATTCAGAGTGAGTTATCTTCCTTGGAAATTATATACTCTTAGAGAAGGCTTGTCTGCAAGTTAGCATTAGAGGACACATTTCCCAGACATGCTGAGGCAGACACTGTCCTGCCTCCTCTGGGCCTGAGGGATGAGGATAAATGAACAAGGCTACGTGCTGATTCAGGCACATAACGACAACAGATTTTGGGTGAGGTCATTCTTTTAACACTTTAAATGATTTAAAAAAAGACTCGGTTTCACATATTACAGCTGTAAAAGATAATTGCAGGACATGAGGTTGTTAATTGCACCTCAGGTTTTCAGACGGTATTCCAAAAAACTCTGTTTCTTTGTACAGAAGGCTAAATAAGGTCAGGCAGAAAGGACGAGATTGGCTCAGCTGTTGTCTGGAGGGAAGGAAATGCTCAACTGATTAGAATGTCCTGAGAGTCTAGAAGCTAAACTGAAAACCGGCTCTGGATCATGTGTGGAATGTTTATTTGGCACAGTGACATTAAGGTGGTAGATTTTGTAAAGAAAAATGAACATTTGCATTCATGTTAAATGTTGATCACTATAAAATACATTTTAAGGACAATTTGTCTTAGCTAAAGTCATGTTAACTCTCTTTTTGCAAGCAAGCAAAAAATAACAAGTTTAATTCCATGTTACAGAGTCTAAAGATTATCCTCTATTATGGCAATCTGTCATCTTACTTAGTCTTTGTTTAGGAACAACTGGAAATTGGAGAGGAAATGACTCATAGCCAGCAAAAACATAGAATAAACTATCAGGGACATTTAACAAGCAAAACATTTTTAACTCATTCAGCAAATTAAGTGACCAAGGAATGCTGTAGTGTTGTTTTAGAAAATTCCAACAATTTCATTAGATTTGTTGCGGGACTCATTAAGGAAGTATGTTAACCTAAAGTAACAAGGTTTGACAGCAAGAAAACCAGACGGAAGTTAAAAAATGTAATGCTAACAACCCTGTGAAAGGGTTGACAGACCTTTTCTGGCTTTACCTAAACACATGGCTAGAAAATGAACAGCCTACCAGGCTCAATTACCCACACAGGAAGATAGACCCATAATTCAAGCTGATAAAAACAGAGCCTGAAGTTAAACTCCCACGTATGGTTTTGCACTAAACTTTAGCATTTTTCCCATGAAGTGATTTTGTTTACATGGTACTTTGACACAAACTAAGTTCATGAATGTGACTTGTTTAGGTGATACAGTGGTTATATGCCGTTTGCCACAGATTTTTCCTGTCAATATTCTTGAATTTGCAAAACTGTTCGTCCATCCATCTGTCTGTCTATGTTAGTATTGTTTTTTTTTTTTACCTAGACCATCGTCTCCTAAACCTATTCCCCAAGGCCTACTGCCTTTCATGTTTTATGTGTCTCTCTTAATTAACTAAGACAAACATGTAAAACATGTCCATTAATTTACTTGGCAAACTGTATGACATATTAAGGATATAAATCAGTCATTTGATTCAGATTTACTGGAGTAGAGACGCATCTAAACAGCAGTGGGTCCTGATGCTGAGAAACCAAGAATTCTGTTAAAAATGTCAAAACCAATAATCTTTTGAAGGAAGATACTAAACTAATACATGATAGTAGAAAATGACCAAACTTTATGATGCTAATCAGCTTATTCTCAAGCCAAGTGAATACAGCTAGTAAACTGACTAGTGCCACAATAAACTAGCTTTTACACCACACAGTTACACAAAAGCACAGACAGAACTGCTCCTCAATTAATAAACTGAACATTTGTTGTTTTACACTGAGAACTTCGTTCATCGGAGATGGAGACGGGTTACTGATTTTCCTGTATAAATAAAGGATTATATATTGTGTGTAATCATTTCCAGCTCAAATGATATAATGGTTACAGACTGAAGTAAGTGATTACTGCATAAATAACATTTGACTTCTTATTCATGCGAGTAAGAAGTCCAGAGATCCGTAGAGCCCAGTGAACCCCTAAGCTGGTTGCATTACTACTTGTGCAGTAGTAATGCAAACTGTTGAAGTGGAAGACCTACTTTCAGCAACTGAGTTTCTGCCAAATTCCCCTCATAATGGAGTGACTGAGCAACAAGATGATCCACCATGTCAAAAAACAAAGGGGTGATGAACAAGGATCTTGACCTTTGTTTAGAAGCAGAATGCTCAAACTATTCAACCATCGATACATCCATGAATACATTGTCAACAGATACTTGTTGGGTCTTGTAGGAGCTGGTGTCTATGTCCAGCAGTCATCACAAACAAACCCAATATTTCTGGTAATGTTTTACCAGTAAGCTGAGCAGCAAGCTGCTGATTTATCAATAAAAACTGCTTACTGCTGCTAAGGATTCAGTGCAGAAAGCATTGCTTCTTGAGAATTAATATATTCAGCATTGCAAAATAAGCTTACAATAGGCAATGAGAAATAAATCTAACGCAGGATAAATGATTCACCTTCCAAGCTCTTGTTGACTGGCTGAGTGACAAAAAGTCTTTCTCAGAACTCCCCAGCTGTTCTGCTTTAGCAATTCGTGGGAGTAAGGCCAATGGAGCTCCAATCAACAACTGTCTTGGGTCCTATTTCTGTGTGCAAATGAGACAAGCTTTGGGGATTTCTGCCTTTGCATTCCATAAAGCTGCAGAGACTGACCTCCTCAAACAACCTGACTGCAGCAAATTCCAAAAGAACAGACTCCACTGGCTCTTCCTGATTCACCCTGTCCGTCTCTCAGGATCACCAGGTCAATGTTTAGAAAAAAATGGTTGCCCTAAAATAATGGAGCATTATTATTAATCCATATTGAAACTCCTTGTGTAGCGGTAGAGCAGGATCCTCATGGCGCAATAACATCAAGTAAAAATGGTTTATTTGAAATCATGATATTTATATATATACAATTAATAAAAATAATAGTTTTTTCTGATGTTTTAGAGTAACACGTATGACTTGCGGGTATTAGCTGGCTAGCCAGTTAGTCTGTGAAGCCAGCCTGTAATAATCTTCTTTACAGGCCATTAACGTGTGCCACTTTAAAATGTTTTTCTTTTTTCTCAAGCAGTTCTTGACATTTTGTCCTGTGGTGTAGACAGAGAAGGCTTTTTCTGAAGTTGGCCATAAACAGCGCATAGGTCCGTCCCTCATACAGAGATCACTGAGATGAAACCATATTTACTCAGCAACTGTCCTGTTGCTGCAGCTTCCTTCAAATTTCTAAAACAGCAAAAGGAAACAGTGGCTAAGTAACAAACAATATTTTCTTATTTTCTGATTGTGGTTATTTACTCATCTCAGTCACAAATGTTTCACAAACAGTGCCCTGTCACTGGTTACTATCAATCTCCAAATTATAACTAAAGGCAGACTGGTTATTTATATAAATATTGACTATGATGCCTATGGCTCAGTATCCTTCATTTTGTCCTATTTAGAGTGCCATAAAAAAATCAGATTCACAATGTGTGCAGTACATGAGTTCAGAAAAATGAAATCCAGACTTTTCATGCCTACCATTTCCTTTCCAAGATGCAAAGCAAGTGACAGAAAGGGTTAAAATAATATGCTGACAAAAAAAAAAAAAAAAAAAGCCAAGCCTGAACTGTTAGCAAATCTGTGAGAAGGAATACAGCAGGGTCATTACAGCATTACAGAGAGGGAACGTAATATTCTGTCGCCCCTCAAACAGACAGTCCAAAGAGAAAACAGCTGAATCATTATGATGTAGGCCAGAAGTAATGCAAAAGCCAAAGGGTGGAGGAGGGGGACTTTAAACAAGCTCTTGGCACAAAACGTATTCATTGTTTTTTATGCTTTTGTGTTGCAAGACAATGAAATACTGAGTATTAAGAGTTTAACATGCGTAATGAAAAAGATGCACAAATCTAATAACGAAGCTAATTATCTTGAAGCTAGCACCCAAAGAGTGAAATACTTTATGTTTAACAGTAAAGGAAAATAATAACTGTCTTTAGTTTTCTTTGAGAGTTCCCACAATGGCGTCCTGTTTGTTGGAAAATTGAAAACAGTTCTGATCGCTATGGAGAACATCCCAGGTCAAGTGTCACCTTAGCACAAAAGTTTGAAAGAACCTAAAGCTGCAGAATTTCAGACACTGCGTTTTCACTTTGACTACAAGCATCAAACACACAACTTTTTAATGTGATTCCATAAATTGCAGGACATAAAAATCCTTCATTGCTGTCTCACCCAGGAGAACTGTAGAACGTTTCAAATGGCAGACTAAAAGAAGTCACGTCCTGACATGACGGCCCAGCGAAGTGAAGTGAAGAGAAGAGTGGGGGGAGCAACAAGTGGCTGCAGCTTCAAAGCCCACAGACATAAAAGTTGGTGGGAAACCAGTTTGCTGATCATCCCTGTAAAATACAGACCCTTCAGCTGCGTTCCTACCCTAGGACTTTCATCTTCCCTTTGAGGGGAATCCAGGCAAGGCTCTGTCCACGCCTGTGGGCTGACCACAGATATTAGAGGACAGAACTTATTCTGAGTGTGTGGCAAGGGTAACTTGTCCATTTACTGCCATTGAATCTGGCTATTTATAGGGCCACGTTTTTATAAACTGCCTTCTGGAGATTTCTTTCTGGCACATATCTGGAGGGATTGGCCAGATGTTGAGCTTTGTGTCCAGACAGTCTGTGAAAGGAAACTGTTTAGCACACTCGTGACAAGGAGGAGCCATTCACAAGTGCTTGTTGAGGTGGAAGAATTTCCTTCTTTTCATCTGAGAAGGTCAAACATAGACAACAAAACTAACCAAGGGTTTATAGCTACACATTCAACAGATATCCATGCTGGAAATTTAGTCCAGTAAGTAACTTATTATTTGGCTGTACAGGAATTGCTCATTAAGTCATATGTGCATAAGTGAATGCTACTGGCTTATGCTGAACTCAGTTGAGGAACCTTATTTTGCAGCTCTGATCCTCCTTCATGAACTCCAACAAGCAGGTGGAAACATCTTGAGACGTTTTTATTAACCTCTATTCTTAGATCCCCACATGCCTTTTCTGCATGGTAAATGTTTGTTTTAGGTCCCACCTTTACTGCAATTCTTTATGAATCAATGTGACAGAATACCAGAAGTCCCCAGGCACATTTTTCTCATTTTTCTCCATGCATTAGCCTCTCGGTTTATCCGGTGGTGGGTTCCCGTTAGTTTGTAGAGTGAAGGAGAGGGGAAAGAGGGGGACAATGAAACGCTACTTACAGAATGGTTGTCTGCGGAGACACAGCCGGCACGGTTTCCAGGTTCAAATGCATACATCTCACCGTGGTTCGGAAGCACAAGCAGCGGCTCGGACAGCAAAGCGCAGACTGCGGTCCGCAGGCGATAAGCGCGAAAAGCGCCAGCAGGAGACGCGGAGAACAGAGCTGGCCAGCCCGGATCGCCATTTCCAGCAGTGAGAGCCGAGCAGAGAGCTGAGAACGCCAGCTGCCCCGCTGCAACACACACACACTCACACACCCCCGCGCACGCGCACACGCATACACTGTGGGAGAGGCGAATTCACGCGCGCGCACACCGAGACACGCAGCAAGTGGGGCAGGGTTACAGTCCTGACAAAGTCCACCCTGAACGGAAAAAAAATGCAGATTGCTGAAGTTAATTCATATTAGCTACAGCTTTGTGAGCACACAAAGCGAATGCTTTACTTTAATCTATCTATCTATCTATCTATCTATCTATCTATCTATCTATCTATCTATCTATCTATCTATCTATCTATCTATCTATCTATTGTACTCAATAGATAGATAGTTTACCACTTTATAATTTCCAAACAGTGGCCGAGTACACACTTATGGTGTAAAATCATAAGTAAACTTTGATGAGTCACATTTTATGGGAAATTGACTTCCATTTCAGTGGAGCAGAGCAGTAGAATCAAGACATCAGTGATATCAAACTTGTCTGATAACACAAAGTTTGCCAAAAGGAACACATGCCACAAACTAGAAAAAAAAATCAATAAATAAACTCGTTGACATCAATCATTCTGCTGACCTCGACTCGTGGGCTGGTGGGCAGAATACTTGGAAGACCTCCTCAATCCCACCAACATGCTGTCCATTGAGGAAACTGAGCCTGGGTTGGGCTCTCCAATCTCTGGGGACGAGGTTGCCGAGGTGGTTAAAAAGCTCCTCAGTGGCAGGGCCCTGGGGGTGCATGAGATTCGTCCTGGGTTCCTTAAGGCTCTGGATGTTATAGGGTTGTGTTGGCTGACGCAATTCTGCAATATTGCATGGACATCAGGGGCAGTTCCCCTGGATTGGCAGACTGGCGTGATGGTCCCCCTGATCAAAAAAGGGGGACTGGAGGGTGTGCTCCAATGACAGGAGGGTCACACTCTTAGGCCTCCCTGGCAAGGTCTATTCAGGGGTCCTGGAGAGGAGGGTCTATCTGATAGTCGAACCTCAGATTCAGGAAGAGCAGTGTGGTTTTCGTCCTGGTCTTGGAATGCTGGACCAGCTCTATAATGGGTTTTCTCTGTAGGGTGGCTGGGCTCTCCCTTAGAGATGGAGTGAGAAGCTCATTCATCCGGGAGGCGCTCAGACTAGAGCAGCTGCTCCTTCAAGTCAAGAGGAGCCAGTTGAGGTGGCTCGGGCATCTAACCAGATATCACCCTCGAAAGATGCCCGAGGGTAGTATCTCTCGGGCACCACCCTCGGGCATCTCTCTCCTGGACACCTCCCTGGTGAAGTGTTCCGCGCACATCCCACCGGGAGGAGGCACCGGGGAAGACCCAGGACACCCTGGAGGGACTATGTTTCTCAGCTGGGCTGGCAACGCCTTGGGATTCCCCTAAATGAGCTGGAACAAGTGGCTGGGGAGAGGGAAGTCTGGGCCTCCCTTCTTAAACTGCTACCCCTGTGACCCGACCCCGGATAAGCGGAAGATGGATGGATGGATGGATGGATGGAGCATTAACCTTTCCTTGTTTTATTGCGTCACAGACTTCATGTTTTCAAAGTTTGGGCTTGCTGCCATCTGCTGGAAGATGTGGGAACAATATCTTCCAGCAGAAGCATAGATCTTAGTCAAATATCTCTGTTGAAATATTTTGGGCCTGAGCTACAAAGATTTCAAATGAGGAGCACAAAAATGCATGAGGAAAAAAACATAATTCTTTCACGCAATCTACAAAACTTGCGAGTGTAATTGATTGCACGTGTTAATTAATTCTTCCTCCACAGGCATCTTTTGTCCATACAATTTTGTGGAAAATGAAGCAGATAAATATAATCTACATCATTGTTTCTCTTACCATACCATTGTTTCTCCTTACCATAACACACTGTTATGTCTTGATGCTTTTCAAATGTGCTAAATGTAGAAACCAAAACAGCACCAGCAGGTTCAATAATTTGCAGTGCAGGTCATTACATTTGCATATCCTCCTACCAGAATTATGCATCCTGACTATAGGCACAGTATTTGGATATTAATCAACATAGGCACTTAATTTTTTGCACCTACTGTTCTCATTTTGCTAATGCAATCCTTTTTTGCGTGTTGTTTGTAGATCAGATTTGCACGTGATATCAAGTTTGCACCTGTTTTTGTACACACAAACCATTAAAGATCGGGCACTTTGAGTACAAATAATAAAACATCTAATTTGAAAATAATTTTAAATACACCGTCATAATTTTCAAGGACATTAACGGGGTTGGTATTTATGGTTAGTGTACCGACTAAATGTGGCTTTGGCCATCTGTGAGCTCTCTTCACTTTAAAAAACAAAATGCTTCCAGGTTAAGTTCGTTAGTTGATCTTCAGTCAACTTCTGACTCAAACTGGAATCATGCATCCTCTTTGTTTCTCTTTCTTGTTGTTTAGGGGTTTTATAGGTCAGAGGCAGTTGTATATGTTGTTGTTGGCAAGCCAAGCTGTTATGATCAGCTTTTCCTACTAACAATACATTTCCACTTGCTATTGTTTCAGCTTCCTTTTGATGACAGACTACAGGCACCGCACTGATTAGCGAAGGCTTTGTTTGAGCTCCTCATGGTTTCAGCATAAGCCCTGAAACAAAATTTATGACTGCTCTTTGTTGCCAATTAAATAGAGAAGCTCTGTGCTATTTAAGCAGCAGGAAGTCAACTTTCAGGCTTAATAGTCAACAGAGCACCCAAAACCATCTACATCACTGCACCTCTCCCACCTGTTCTTTCAGAGGTGACTTTTTTGGCTAATTGGGTATAAAACACCAATTCCTTCATTAGTTCAAATCATGCTGCTGCCTAATCAAAGAAGGTCAAACAGCAGTACAGAAAATTGAAACAATATTGAGTCCAACATATTAGTTCATCTCAGCCGTCTGGTAGATACTTTGTATAATAACAAAAGAAACCAAAAAAAGTCCTAAAATACAGTCAGAAATATGACACCTACAAAAGCCCAATTCAACAAAATATATAAAATACTACAACCACAACATTTTCCTGTGATGGTCTGGCGTCCTGTTCAGGGTGTACTCCATTTTCCACACAGTGACCATTGAATATATGGTAATATAAATTAATTTGTGATTTATATTACAGGTTTAAACTGTGATCTATGTCTTTTTTTATACTTCATAATACCTTCAAACATTGCTGAGCTAATCATATTTGATCAAACTGATTAGTCTCTACACCTTAAATGCAGTAGGGTGCCAATTAAAGACAAGCAGTTCCAGTATCACACTGCCACCATCATGTACTTACTGCAAGTACTACGAGCATTTCTTCTGAAACATTATGACTTCAGTCTAACACATATTCAAACTTTAACAAATCAAAACAAACAAAAAACAAAGAATACAGAGTTGATTTGTGTTTGCTTTCCAGTTTTTTTACAGCTCATGATAAAAAGGTGTGTGAAAAGAAAGCAGTGCTCCATTTCTCTTCGGCTGGGGGGATAATTAATTACAACTTGCACAATGGCGGCATCTAGTGGTAAATGTGCAGACTGTAGCTAAACTGAGTGGCCCTCTCGTTGAAGCTTTGACTGCATTGAAGAAAAATGACAGATTAATGAAATGCAATTCATTTTAATTAATCCAACAGATCCAGCTAATATTTATCTCTGTAGATAGATTTAACTGAACAGCACTGAAGACAGGTGGATTTGTGAGTGATGTGGAATAGAATACAGGATATCCCCCTCCAACAACATATTCAAATGAAAAAAGAAAATCATTGAAAGAAAAAAAGTAAAAAAAAAAACATGCAACAACCTGAATCTGTAAGCAATATACGTTAAAATAGCAGCTAATCCTTTGAAAATGTAATTCATTCTTCTTTGACACTAGTCTTGTCAGGATCCCGCATCTCAACTTGGACGTTGCCCACTCTAACTCACAGATGTTCTGCAAGTTTCCCAGGTGAGATACTCTTTTGTTCACTGTGTTTTTAAAGTGATTTCACACATTTTCTATCATTTGTAATTTTGGCTAGGCCATTACACAGCTTTGATTTTCTTCTGGTGAAGTGAATAATCCTCAGATGTACTGGACTGAGGGGGAAATTGAGCCTTTATTAGATTTTGTCCTGAGACCATAATGAGAATACCGGACACATGCAGTTGAACACAACCAGTTCTTGGCAGAAACTGGTAGCTTCCCTGTAGAAATGTTGCTGGCCTCTATGCTGTCTTTAAGCAAGTTAAGAGAAATGTCCAGCTATGTTGATTTAACATATTTTCTCCAAATATAATTAGCTTTGTGCCACTGTATATGTATAGAACACAGTGGCATATTTTTTATCACTTTCTTCTGACTTTCATATACAGTAATATCCTTTTGCTCATTTTTAAACCTTCTTCAAATTACAGCAATTCCATTCAAATAATCAAACATCTGTAGGAACAGCTGAATTTTACGGCAGGTTCATCCAATCCGCTATAAATGAACACATTTTATCAAAAAGTCCATAACAGTATTTTTTGGTGTGCACACCTGCACAAGCACAGGACGCTCTTCAAATTATTTTTCATAATGAAGACACAAAGGAAAGTATTTTACAGGCCTCTGGCAACACATTTTTTTTCTTTATTCTGAGTAAGATGTGTCAACATCCAGCATGACAAAAATTGTACAAAGTTCACAATTTATAAATGAAATATCACAGCAACTTGTGATCTCACACATTTATAGCAAAATTAAAATGTCAACAAATCCATGCTGTGTAGTACAAAAATAAATCAAACTTCAGTTCCACAGAGAGAGCACAATAGTTTATACAAAATCCTGTCTTTGTTAATGGCGACTGAACTCAACCTCAAAATGAACCGGCTTGAAGAAAGTAATAAACTCTAAAGAATTCACAATAATTTATATGAAAATTCAGCATTCTAAATAAGTGACAAACCTCTTGTGTGTCCCTATAGATAGTCACAGATAACTCTTGTCAGATTTATTATTTACGCACCAACGTCTGATGAGCAGCTGGTTTGTGCTTTAAAGTCCACTTGTCCATTTTTCACCGTTAATGAGAATTAATTCAAAAACTGGTACTAGCTATAACTCTACTGAAGCATTACTATATTGGCAAAAGCTGCAGACACGATGCTGTGGAGAAAAAGGCGTATGCAGTCATGGATGATGGGTAGAGTCCTGAGTGAGGACCCATAAAGTACAATAGATGAAATTCAATCAGGTGAACCACAAGCACCTTTTTGCATTAGCTCTCGAAAAGGCAAATTCTGAACATGATCGCTAACAACTACGGTGACGGAATGGAGGGCTGCCTACTTTTAGTCTGTGAAGGTCTCCAAGCTTCCACCTCCTCTGCTTTTTTTTTTGTTTTTCTTTTTCAAACCTTGAATTGATTGACTATTTAATTCTTTGTACAGTGATTAGATATAAAGTGCTGCTGGGGGGGGGGATAACTTCATCTTCCTAAAACGTAGCAAAAAAATGAAAAAATTTTAATGTTTTTACAATTGATAACAGCCTAAAATATAACTGCTAAGGTTATAATCCTTCTGTCAGATTTCAGAGTCCCTGTTCCTTCTCTCTTTTTGCTCTCAGTGGGAGGAAATCCACACCTGCAGTGGCTTCAAGCGGTTGGTTGCTCCAATCGTGTGCCGAAGAGGTCACCTGGAAAAATTGCACGCCGCCATATGTAAGGATAATATTTTCAAGGAGAAGTGCAAATAGTCTTACTGGCACATAAGTGGGGACAGCGACCCTGTAAGTCCCGCTCTCTATAAATACTCTCTACAAAACCTTTTCTCCTCCGGCTCTCGGGTAACTGCGTTTAGCTTCTGTAAGAACATCAAAACATGGAAACAAAGGTGTCCCTGTGCAAAGTCGTAGAGAAAAAAAAACAAAAAAAAGTTCAACTCATATACTTTTTTCTCCTAAAACTCAATGTCCAGGTTCCTTCCTCTTTTTAAAAAGACATTTTGTATTAAAAGATTTGTATAAAAATCAATATTTTACATAGGCTATATTAAAAAGATTCATGTTACCCCGCTATGCTTATAAACAAGAGATTGCATATACCCAACCTTTTTTTTTTTTTTTGCAGATTGCATCGCGTATACCTCTTTTTAAACAAATGATTTTGTTTTTTTAAATATTGCTGAGACATTTCATGATCCTAGCAACATACCACTGATCAGATTTGATTCTTAAAAAAAATCTTGCCTCTAAAGGTCATTGTCTTTACACATCTTTTCTACCTCAAACTAATTTAGGAATGAGCATGAGAACATGCAAATTGGCTCTGCTAGATACAGTAATGGGGGGAGGGGATTTCCACCATCGGGTTTCCGTGTAATGATGTTTACAATATAACTTCATACATTCATACAGACATCAGATAATTCTCTTTCCCAGAATTCATTTACAGCACCGATTAGAAATGGCCGCACCTACAGTGACACATCTTTACTCTTCGTCATAACAAAGCACAAATGATTCTCAAGCATTGTTTAGAAAATAAAGCAATTCGCAAACCAGTACTTGCTATTTGACAATCTACACGCAGGAAGAAGAAGATAAAGAAGGAGGGGGGAATCATCTCAGTTCATTAAGTTCAGAATCATCCACTGAAAATAAAATGCTTCTTCCTTGCCTGTAGTTTTTTTCTTGTTTCTTGTCGTTGCTTTTTTTTTGTGTGTGTCTGAAATGCTTTGTTTTCTCGAGCAATAAAAAGAACCTCTGTTTTCGTTAGTTTACTGTTCAGAAATATACACTAAAAATGTGCATACATGAGCAGCTAGAAACATTACATGACACTATGTCAGCTCATATGAAAACGTACAAAATGTAAATGTCCTCAAAAACTATTTTGCGATTTACTCCTTTACGCTCTTCCTCAAAAGCAAGACTCAAAAACAAAGAAAAGAGAAAAAAGAAATCATCTTGAGGTCTTTTTAAGCATAATACCTCTATTTTTTTTCTCCAAAGAACAGAATTCAGAATATATATAACACTATATCAAATTACTGCACTGAACCGAGGAGGTCAAACCATCGCTGCCTGTGTCTCTTTCTGTTGCAGAGAACCAACATGTCCCTCTGCTGAGGTGTTACACTTGAATCCCTTGAACTGCTTGCTTGATGTTTTCCAGCAAAGCTTTATTTTCCGCACTCTGGTACTGGTCTTGGTTTGTGTAGATATCCGTAAGAGTAGTGACGTAGGCGTCAAAGTTCTGCTCACTTAATGACTCCTGCAAATACAAACAATGGTCAGGGATTCTAAAGGTTTCGTCAGATTTTTAAAACACCCTTTTTGCAGGTCCCGGTTTTTATAGACCAGAACATAAAATAAATATTGTGGTGTTTATCAAGCTCTAACTCCATTTCTATCAACAACATAGAATAACAAACTGAAGTCCATCGTTCTACGGTGTGTAAGACGAGGCTCCAGTAAGATCCTAGGTGGATATTCGAACCCAGAACCAAATTGTTCCAAGGCAACCATCTCCGTGCAACCACAGGAGGTGAATGTTTTTCATTTAGAAATGGAAATCTGAAAAGTGTGGCCTGCACTAGCACTTAGTTGACCGTTATACTTCGTTTTATCACTTCAGATCCCACAAAAATATTTAAAAGTTTGTGGTTCTAACATGACAAAAAATGAAAATGCTCAGGGACTTTGAATACATTTTCATGTGTTCTTGGTTTTTATGTTGAAGAAAAAGATGCAAAGAAGCACATTCAATTTCACAACAGGGAAAAGCTTCATACACGGCCGCATGAGAGACTTACTTGCTGGTGCATCTGTAAGCAGCTGTTGTTCCTTAGAGGAAGCTCTTTTTCTGTCAGAGGTTTCTGCAGGCAGTCAAGAAAGAGAGATTTCTTTAAGCAGGACAAGTTCAAACAAGATGCTATTCCTAAAATCAAACACTAGATGGCAGTATCTATTAACCAGCCAAATGCTATAAGATTAAAAAAATAAATAAAAGTAACTTGAA
Organism: Phalloptychus januarius; assembly: GCA_902982915.1. Taxonomy (NCBI): domain Eukaryota; kingdom Metazoa; phylum Chordata; class Actinopteri; order Cyprinodontiformes; family Poeciliidae; genus Phalloptychus; species Phalloptychus januarius. Next base: position 11,154,923 of record CADWAE010000129.1, on the reverse strand, counting down.
CATAGACAAAAAGCAGAGTGAGAAATCAGGACAAAGCCTTATAGAGATTTAAGGGAGATTAAAAATACTTTTTTTACTTCTTTCATCTGCACACCTCCAGAAATCTAAAAGCAACATGAAATAAGAAAAATGGCCTGCACATTTCAAACAGCGTTTGAATCTGTGCTTTGTCAGTGATGGGTCTATTACGCAAGAGATGATCAGAAAAAGAATGGCAGTGTAAGGGACAAAGCGGGACAAAATTGTCTGTGATTGCTTTAAAAACTCTGCAACTAAACGAGCAACAAAAATCGAACAAAAGAGAACAGAATAAGGTGTCACAGGAGATAGAAAAGTTGGGATCATATCTTTCAAAAACATCTTCAGCGTGAAATAAAATGACTGCAAAGGCAGATTCGAAGAATTCAACCACTACAATAACAGTCCTTTAATCATAGCTCCCCTGTAAACGTAAACCTCAACATATTGTTTTGTTTATGCTGAATTTCAGCTCTCACAGTTGCAACTCATTTCACAACTCCCCCTCAGCCTTTGGAAAGACAAGCGATGCTCCACACTAAGCATGCACAGAAAGCCGTGGGCAAATATACCACAGATAAACGCTACGGTTCACTATGTTCTGTGACTTTCTGGCTCGCCCGTTTCCTGGTGGCCCTTACCATATGAGGGAGCTGGACATTAGCTAAACTGTTAATCAGTGAGTGGCTGAGGTTGGCCAGCTCATGCAGCAGAGATTCATTTTGCTGTTCAATCACCTTGTTTTCCTCCTCTATGCACTTCAAGTTGGTCTCCATTGTTGTGATCTGCAGAGAGGAGGGTGGGGTCACAGTGCGTTACACGTTTCCACTTGCCGATTCAAAAAACGACTTCAGCATGGAAGACGGGTGCAGGTGGATGACTCACCTGTGTTCTGAGTTTGATCATGTCAGCCTCCACTTGTGAATTCGATTCACTTAAATCTTTGATTTCATCGTCCAGTTGCTTGATCTCTTCGTCATGCTCCAGCCCTGGAGACGATAAGCAGTATTAATCCTACCCTTATTGTCAGATTTTAAAAGTTTTTTGGGAGGTGTTTGTGACAAGTGTCTGTCATAATGTTACAGCGTCTCTAAAATCTGCACGACTTCTTTCAACCTGTTCCTCCAGATTGGAACCACTCAAATTATTACCCCTGAGTGGCCGTTCATTTGCTGCCCCCCTCACCCTGCACACGTAGCACTCTGATTGGCTTATTATCTGTAACTGGAACTCTGCTCTGTAAGCCCTTCCACATTCCTTGTTCCCAATTGGCTGCATTGTGTGGCTGAGCTTACCGTTGCTGGCACGTTGGTGCTTTATTGTTAGCATTTCCACTCCCGAGAGCCTGGCTTTCCTCATGGCGGAGGTGGCGCGTGGACAACCCGACAGACTGCAGGCGGCAACCAGAAGCAAGCGTTGTTTCATATATTGTTCCTCATCAAAATACTATACAATATGAAAATTGTTAATATAGACTGCCTACAATGTACTTTACATGTATTTAAAGATACATTCTTCATTGGCGCTTGGAAAACCAGCAGCTTTTTAAATAGAAGATTTTGTTCGGAGTAAAAAAAAAATGTTTGTTGTATATACTTCTAGTTTTTCTCTTCACCTGCATTGTTTCTTAATTGGTTATAAGTAGAGTGAAAATTTTCAAGCCTGTAATTTTGATGATTATGTTTACAGTTAATTAAAAAAAACAAAAATTCTGTATCTGGAAAATGACCGAAAACAGCAAAACGTTTGATCACATATTATGTTTGACATTGAAAAAAAATTAAAACTACCATGCTTTGTTTCATGCAGGGCAAAGACAAAACCAAAATGTACATACACCAAATAAAAAGGCAGTTTCAGTCCAAATTTTCTTCTGTTAAGTCAGTCAGAATTACCTAAGCTATTTCTATTTGCTAAATGCGCAATGATGACAGAGAACATAAAAATTAGTCATTAATTTATAAAAAATTAGATAAAATAAATCCAGCGCTACATTGGTCCGAAAGCTGCAATATCATGAAGAATTGGTCATAAAGGGATTCAATTAAAAATACAACAAATTTGAATTTACTGAGGAAAACTATCCAATGTTGTTTTATTAAATCTAACAAAGCTCATGCAGCTGTACCTGATTTGCAGCTCTATGACTTACCTCCTATGTGTCAGGAAGCTGCCACTGACGTGTCCCGAGCCGTCGCAGCCTGGTGTCGGGCAGGACATGCCCTCTGTTTTCCCAGACTTCCATGTGAACTGGATTCCGTTCAGGTAGCCATCTTTTTGTCTCTTGGCTGCGATGGGGCAACCTGAAGCACTTCTGTGGGATGCATATTTCCCCGTCACATGTCCCTGACCGTCACAACCTGGGACCGGACACCTGAGAGCGGGATGGAGTGAGACTCTGAAATCTTCCCGTTATCATCTAAAAGGTTGGTTATTTGTAAAGTAGAGTGTGACATTTTGTACCAGACTTCTTGATTTATATATTTTGGCCAGCTTTCACCAAAATATATTTTTTATGCTCTAATTCCCACAATTAGATAATTAATTAATTCCCACAATTAGATAATTGTGGGAATTAAAATATTTAACAAATAATTTGTTTTCAGGAGCAGTCTGTTTTAGATTGTTGTTATATTTCCAGATGCCTATCTTTATAAGAAAACTGCATCCGAAGAGGGTTTGCTATGACAAACTGAATCCAACAGAATGACAAGCTTACGAATGAACAGTGTGTTGTTTGTGCTCTGCGCCACCAGAGAAATCAATGCAGCTGCAGGGATGAGGCCACAGAAGCCCATTGTGGGATTTGGGCAGAGTCAATCAATCTCTCTCTGCCTCCATCTTCACTTCTGCTCACCCGTCTCTTTACCTACGTGAGGGTCTGCAGGAGTTCGCCAGAGACCACAGCACTACCTCTCTCTAAACTCCTACAACCTTGCACTTCTGAAGTTCCTCCTACACCTTGATACTAGTTATAAAACTTTATACTTTTGGCACATTTGTCTTGTCAGAGCTAATGCTGATTTATTCCTGCTTACAGGGATGTGTGCGGTCAAACAGGAGGATAAGCATGGACTGCACAAGATGTGGTGGGACTGATTAGGAATCACATGGAATCCGTTTTGAAGCAGGAAATGAAAAGTCATATGTCACAGGCAGTGGATGGTGAGCAGCGTTGGTGGCAGGAGGAAGTTCCAGCCTCGGGGTTTAGCGGTCGGACAAAAGACTTATGATCTGTGCCTGCACTCTACCTGATGGGCTCCTGGTCCTCCTTATTCTCTTTACTGTGGATGATCTTTATCCCACTTTTCCTGGCCCGCGGACACCCTGAAAGACTGCAGACAAATGACAGAGTTACAAAGCTGAAATGGTCCGAAAGAGAGACGGGTTTGCCAAGATGTATCTGCAGACTGTGAGCTGTACCTTCTGTGGGAAGCGTAGTTACCAGTGATATGTCCCGAACCATCACACCCTGGTGTCGGACACCTGGGGCACAAAACATATAGAGGGCTCAGGGCCTAACACAGATCCTCAGTGTCTTAATGAGGCTTATTTAAAAAAACTGTCAGGCCAATTTTTTAAAACCCCTGACAGATTTACACTTAGAAAAATCTTTTAATAATGTGGTCACGTTTCTTTTTACTGATCGAAATATTAATGCTTTGGAGTGGCCCTACCAAGGAATACCTTGGTAAGAATAATTTTAACAAGCACTCTTTGTTAAGATATGCAAAATTCCTTAAAATAAATAGATTTTTTATTGCAGTTGTATGACCACATATTAAAAAATGTCCAACCTTCGATTTGAATACATTTATACTTGGGGAAATAATCACACTATAGCATACATAATATTTACCTGACGTCCCATGTACTACATTGTACAAACAAAAAAAAAACATTGCCAGTCGTACAGCAATTAGTTTTACAAAACATCAAAAAAAGATCGGTGGAGACAAACTTCAAAATTGACTCAAGATTTTATTTCACTGCACATACGAAAAACTTCTGAGTGTTTATTTACACTACAAATGCACACAACAGGGTTCATTAGTAGTCTGGAAAAGTATGCAAATTAAATGTATATTTTCATGGTTACGTATGGAAATAGAAAATCAATCAATCTGAAAGAAGAAGTAAAAGAAAACACACAAATGTCAATTAGTCTTCTAAAACCTTACTTGAGTTCTTGTGCATTGTTGGCTAGCATGCTTCGAATGCTTTTATCAGCCAAAGGACAACCTGAGAGACTGAAAAATACAGCAGCAGAAAACAAGATTACTTTAAATGAACAACTGTGATTAAAAGACACTGCAGCCACTCTGACAAACACATGCATGAGTAAAATATCAACCAGGAAATGTAAGGAAGCCATGATGCAAGTGCAAAGAGTTGGTTAAGAGAAAACAGAAAGAGAAATGTAACCCTCTGAGTATCTAATAGTAAAGAAATTGGAGCTTTTTTAAAAAATAAAATGGCAATGTTTAACACGTCAGAACTTTTTTGGGAATTGAGAGGTTGTACAAGTCTCAGGATCCATGCAGACTCATCTCGCTCTGCAACACTCAGCAGTTCTGCTCAAACCTTTTGAATGGTAAATGCACAGTCTGCACTGGACTGTGAGAAGGTGCCTGGAGGACTAAATAACATCAGCTTAGAAGGCTTTAAACTTGGCCCACTGAGGAAAAAACTTAATCCAGGGCTTTACCCCAAAATAAGCATCTGCTCAATATTTAAATTTTTTTTTTCACGTCTTGCTTCTGCACCTCAATAATCAAAGGGCTAACAGAAAACAGTGAAACCCTGCCTACAGATGGTTGACAGCATCGTCGAGGTAAGCTGAAAACAATAAAGAAAAATAGACTTAGAATCCACAAGGAGAAAAGGAAGTCACACCTTCGATGTGAGGTGAAATTGCTCGTCAAGTGACCACTTCCATCACACCCCGGTGTGGGACATCTGCCACCGGAAAAATAGATAGATTTTTTTAAGTCCAAAGGGAAGGAAAGGAAAATGTGAAAATCACAGGAAGAAAGGGGGATTTTTATTTTTATGGTTTTCATTGTTTCCAGTTTAGCTTCACTGTCCGTGATTAACCTAGTGCTACCTGAGATAGGCTAGTCTTGATGTGGAATGATACTGACAGCTTGAAATGTTTCACACAGATAGCCATTAAATAAAAGTCATACAGCGAGCCAGCTGCACAATGAGGGCAGGAAGAGAGCAGAAACGTGGATCACTGAGGTTAACTGAGCAGAATGAAGGAAGAAACTACAGGTGCATGTCAATAAATTGGAATATCATAGAAATGTTCATTTGTTTCTGTAATTCAATAATAAAAATAAAAAGAATTCTACACTGTTGGGTCTGGTGTCTCAACTTCAATCTTTCACAGGTTTAACTTTGCACAGTAATCCCATGGTTACTAAAGCTTAGTACCTTCAGCCAAGACCTGCTGGAAAATAAAAATCAGCATCACTATAAAGTTCGTCACCAGAGAAATGCATGGCGTGCTCAAAAATTCTGTATTAGATGGTTGTACAGACCATCTGTCTTTCCAAACCCTCAGCCACTTCACACTGGACCATAACTTGGATTCTGTGCCTCTCATCTTGATTTTCAAATTAAATAAAAAAACAATTTTAATCCCAAAAAAGGAAGTTGGTTGGGCCACTGAATCAACCATATAGCCCCATTTAGATGCTTGAAATTGTTTCTGGTTTTGGAGTGGCTTTGCATAACAAATACTGTAGTATCAGTTCAGCTGCTTTTGTATATTTTCTGCCACACATTTCCTTCCACTTAAATGTCCATTAATATGCTTGGATATAGCACTTTGTGAACAGCCAGCTTCTTCAGTAGCACTGACCTTTAATGAACTTACTTGTGAAGATTATTGGCCAAAACATTTTCATTACTTGTAATCCATGATCATCAACAAAAATACAGAAAAAAAAGCCTGAAATTTCTTACTGAGCAGGTAGTGAATATATGCACTATATGGGCTTCATTTTCCAAATAAATTACAGAAATACATTTTCTTATAGATAATATTCTCATCTATTGAGATGCACCAGTAAATGAAGTGACAAAAAGCGGGGCATGAGTGGAACGAAGCAAGTGGGGGTCAGAAGGGAAGAGGACGGGACTCCTTACGTTATCAGGTCCTTCTTACTCTCCTTGCACTGGACATACTTGGGCTTGGGGCTTGGCATGTTAACATCTGTGGTGTAGGATCGATCCTCCAGCAGATCATGGAAGGGATCCAGATCATCAGGCTGAAGAGAGGAGAAACACACAAAGTGTTTTCACTAATGTTCACCACAAAATCTGTGCTTCTCTGGTTGTATGTATTCAGCAATCTGAAAATGAAAACTATTTTTCTGCAGTGAGTCCTTTTGTCACCTTTCTTACCTCTGTCTACTTTCCACACCCACATAAATCATATGCACTTTCAGGCTACAGAGTTTTGTCAGTTTGGATGTAAATTGGTAAGGCAGTGTGACTCTTGAGCCAGTCTAACAGTGCAGGGAAATGGAACAGTAGAGAAGAAATAATGGTGTGAGCGGCTTCACTTGTGGTTATGCCCGTGCTTGTAGTGCTAGTGTGTAGGTATGGAGTATTCTGGGAGTCGCCTCTTGTAATGAATCAACCTACCACTAGATGGCACTGTGGTGTGGGACCAGACCGCTGTTTGGGTTTGCAGTTTGGGGCTATGCTTTTGTCTGCAGTGCATACAACCAGGGCACGATGCAAGTTGATGCAAATCCATTTTACCTTTCTTTCATATTTTACAGTGTGGGTACAGTAATGGCCATAAAGACAGAAGTCCAAGTAAAGACTCAATTGCTCAGCTGAAACCAGTTTCTCCGATTAATGGCACAGAAATGACAATGATGCATGCATGCAGACAGAGGACACAACGCAAAAAAGTAGGCTACAAGAATGGGACTTACAAACTCACTCTGACACCCTCCCAAAGAGACGAGGATTCAGCAGACATGCTCTTATGAATATTCACACACAGGAAAGCAGGCGTGTGCACTTGCAAACGCACGCGCATCAGCGCTCCGACAGGCGCACCCAGCAGTGGTGCATTGATTTCCAGCGGTTCTTTGATGAGATGAGCTATTCCGATTCCCTCCCAAGGTGCTACTTTGCATAATTCATTTTGGAGAGGAGAGAAATGTAAAAACAGAAAGCCAGCATGCGGGGAGCATGGAACAAACAGGGAAGATGACTCTTGTGCATGGGGATATAGGGATGTTGACATCAGTTAACAGACAGATCCATTAGGTTTATCAGAAATTTTAAAATAAAAGCCGTTTTATGGCTTTCTACTGATTCTGCAGCAAAGAGTGAGTCAGACCAGAAGAGACCAAGAAAACAATGCAAATGTTTGACTTGGAGACTGTGTTTAATCAATGGCTGCAGGGAGATAACCAGACAGTATATTCTCTCAGTCTCGGGAACGGCAACTGCTGCTATATAATTATCATCAGTGACAAAACTGCTTGCTGTTTGTGCTCCAGTCTATTCTACCCTCCGCTGCTTGTTATCATTTTGGTCTCCTCGCTCAGTCACAAAGATTTCTGAGAAGACACGTTGTCTGTGCTGTAGCATCATCCTGAGCCAAACAGGAGGAGAGTCTACAAAACCGAACATACAAAATCATTAGCAAAATTATTAAGGATTTCTTTATGTTTCACTTCCAATTAGCAAAAAAAAATCTTTAAAAAGGTCTTGATCAGTTGTTCTCTCTGCTTTCTGGAGCTCTGTCTGAATTTTTCTTTGTACATTGGCAACTATTTAATTCATTCTCTAGGCAGAACTGAAGTTCCTTATGAGTGAATACACAAAGAACTGTATTCACTCACTACTGTGGTAGATCTGCTTGAACACAAACAGTGAATGAGACAATCGGCAGCAGCCTAATGGATTACGCATCTAGAGGTGATAAACATGTTCTGTTGAAGTTCAGACTGAACACAAGAATGGGTCAAGAGAATCTTAGTTCCTTTTATACAAAGTATGTTTGTTGGCTGGTCTGGGCATTTCAAAAACTGGTGGCTTTTCATAAACAACCATGTTCCATGTTCATAAGAATAGGAGCACTGTTATGATAACGTCCTGAAGGTGGAGAGTTGGAAAGAGTAGCAGATTCTTAAAGAGGCCAATTTCAAAGCATTCGGCTTTTAATTTTCAGTCACTTCGTACCTGATCCCATCACTTCCTGGCTACAAGGAAATCCTTTGCTGATTTTGAGTATTTTTTAGTTTTTGCTTCCTGACCTGGTTTTCCATGAGTAATAAAATACTCACAGGAGTATTTTGTTACACAGGAGTACAACACAATACTCCATTTTTCATTGAAGGGACTATTTTCTCCATGAAATCTTCAAACTAATTCGCTGTCTCCATCTCTGCTTTTGGGTCCAACATCAACCACTTCCCGTCATGACAGTTTGTCAAACACAATATACCTTCTTAATGCACTTTTTACTATCCAGTTGTTAAATGGTAAATAAAAAAAAAATCAAAACATCAATCTGACTTAACATCAGATTGATGTGAAGTCAAACAGAAAGGGCTGAGCTTTTCACATTTTATATATATATATATATATATATATATATATATATATATACGCATATATACATATAAAGGTTATTTTACAATACTTAATAAAGTTTGTATTAGTGGGTTCAGAAACCTGCAGTTAAGCAAACTTTCCAGAGCCACCCTTGAACATTTTCTCATTTTACCTCTTTCTCATCCTCGTCTATGTGTTTGATCTTGGTGTAGTCTACAGGAAGGTCCCAGCAGTCTGCAGCATCACCCATGCCGTAACAGCGGGAGCCCAGCAGGGCCGCTTGCCTCTGGGGGGACATTGGCTCTAGCGGGGTGAGTACCGAGTCCCCTGCGCCGCCGCCGCACAGACTCTTGCTCATACTCAGGTCCAACGTACCGTTCTCATCAACATCTAGACTGGGGCTCTGGAAGGCATGCATAGGTATGGATTTTTTTATGCGTTTGTATGTGTGGGTAAAGTGAGGAGAAGGGGAAGCATGTTAGATGATTATGAGGAAGGAGAGGACGATGCATAGAACAAAGGAAGCAGAGATGAAGAGAAAGAGATAAAGGACATAGAGAGGTTCTGATTAATTAGCAATCAAACATGTTCATCTTTAGATGGGCAAAGCAGTGCATGATTTTTCTTATGAAAATACATGAAAAGTTCTAAAATCTTCTAAATATTAACTTATTAGGAGAATAAAGTGCTTTAAGCACCCTTATAACTTAAATTCCTAATCTCTTTTTTTGGCCCAAGTCTTTGTACAAAAAAAAGAAAAACGACAACAGACTCTTGCAGTGTTGAGTAACAATGTTTGCTCCTAAGAAGGTCAACAGAAGAGGAGGTTCATCAGTTCTCAAGGACGACTGCATCCCTGTGCAAAGCCCTTCTCTCTGTCTTTCTCTTTCATTCCACATCTCCATGCTCTGCGCTTTGCAGTCTGAACTGTGCGTGTGTGTTGGGCATGTGTGAACCTAATGTGAGTGGACATCACAAGGGGAGCAAGGGACAAAGGTTAGGGGTGGGGTTGTGAGCAGTGATGAGCAGAAGCAGCAGCAACTCGAACTAGACTACTGCAAACCCAAAAATAGAGGTAGAACTCTACAGTGTTCTGGAACAAAGTGGGCCACGTCAACAGGAGCAAAGTGTTCACTTTTCCTACCCACAGTTTAAGTTTATGTCCTAAACTGCACACATTTGTTTGATTTTAAATAAACACTTTAGTTTAGTATAAGGAATATATAAGCTTTTTAGGCACAGTATTTATGACACATCTATATCTTATCGGTAGTAGAAAGAAATCAGAGTTAACCCAATTTGGAGAATCAAGGAGGCGTTCTCATAGGAGAGTCAAGATTTTTGCCCGTAACTCATAGTGGGCAAAAATCAAGCAAGACTTTTCTTGACTTAATCCCATTGTAAAACTGGCCTTTCTGACCTGTCTTGATTAAAGTCATGAGTGACATCATCACCAAAATCCACTCTGCAATAAGGTGATTCATGTCGATATTCAAGATGAAGCCAAATTCCCCAACACTGTCATCTGTGATAACCACTTGCTGTGTCAATAAGTAATTAAGAAACTGGTTGTGCAAGGTACACATTTTTCTCTCTATCTCTTTTCTTACACTTTTTGCCAACCCAAAATGAATGTGAGCCATGATTCTGAGATCCACAATTACTACGGTCTAATTTTCTCAACCAACCTCTCTATTTACTTCTGACCCTGGTGAATACTGCATGTGTCCTTCCCCTAATAAGCCAGTGGACGTTATTCCACTCGTCTGGCATCCAGACAACTCTTGCAGTAGTTAAAAATGACTAAAAATTTTCCAAGGAGATAGAACAATAACTACTGGTTAGAGTGAAAGGAAACTGATGGACTTTTGATTACTTGCCAGAATATTTCACCAGTCAAAATGCACACAGATAATGAAGCAACAAATAATTTATTGACTTAACTAGCGACAGCAGTTATGAGCGAAAAGCACATGTTGCAATAATTTTAACAAAGGTTGGTCTCTTATAAGAGCTTACGTTTTAGTCTGATTAACCAGTAGCCATTTCCTCATTATTTGCCTCTGGTCAAATAATGATCAATTAAAGCTGTTAGCTTCCCTCCACCATTAAAATTTGCATAAACATTGTCCAAACTTAGATTTGGAAAAAAGATGCTGACTCCTCAAAACTACGCCATACAATCGCACCTGAAGAAAAAAGCTGTCTCTTTCAGGTTTATGCTTCAGTAGGATGTTCGTGCATGCGTTCCTGGATGTTTGTACGCCATCTTTGCCTCTGTCTCTTTCTGCTTATCTTCTCTCTCCTCCTTGTTTTCCCCAACACAAGCTTTATGAAGAGGAAAGCCAGTTCTAATTCTGATTCCAGTTGACAGAGGACCCAAGGGTGGATTCTCCTGGTGTCCAAAGCCAAACTCTGTGATGCACTCTGACTCAAATACATGGGGTTATAGATTTGCAACTGGACATTAGTAATGCAATAAATGTGGTGCAGAAATAAGGCCGGGGATATCTGTTAAAATAGAAAACAAACAACACTTGCTGGATGTTGTTCAAGAACATTAAAAGGTTAGATAAATAGATCAAGATGCTAAACACAGTACTATTTGACGTCAAATTGAACTTTCAACATTTTTGCGCAGGCCTGTAATAATTAGAGCCAAATTAGAAAGTAATGACACTTCAACAGGAATACAAGAGAGATAAAAGCAGAGGACAAGCATAAAATAAAGGAGAAGACAGGAAGGACATTTTGTGGAACAAAGGTCATATTCCTGCAGAGATCCTCACTGGGTGGGGCAGTTACCGATCTTGTTTTTATTAATCTGTGCAGTACATCAGCCTCTTCTGTTTTACTGTGTATCACTGTCGAATTAACATGGCCCACCCCTCCATATCAAATTACCAAAGATAATGTGAGAGGACACTGCATCCCCCACTCTCATTACTAGTTGATTCTTTCTACTCTTACCCTCTGGTAACCTTTGACCTTTGCTGGTAAGACTTGGTCTAAAGGGGGTTTGGATGAGGTTTCCCACTAAAGCAAATCCAGCTTATTTTAATCTTTCAGATGTGATCGGTGTTGCAGTTTGACAGTGTGATCCAACACTATGGTCTTTACATTTCAACTGCTTGGTGAATTTTGTGTAAGCTTCAGTGTATTAATTTGCAGCAAGTAAGAAAATTGTAATTTTTTTATAAACAGGTTGATAAAAAAATTTAAATTAAAATTAAATATTCAGTACTGAAGCATTTCTAACATCTACTTTATTTTTTGAACTTCATCAGGGTGTCTAAACATTTCCTGGGAGTTAGACATGATATCTTGTGTTGTTCTTAGCCATAGAGAAGGATAAGAAAACATATAATTAAAGTTAGACAGGATTATTCATAAGTTGGAAAATAGCCATTAGGAAATAGATTCTGACCTGAACGTGTCCATACCTATAGGATATAACCGTAATTACCAGTGTGAGAAACAACACTGGACAAGTGACCAAGATAACTTTGCTGCTACATACCACACAGGATAGTAAAAGAGATTTTAAAAAGCTGCTGTTAGGCAAAAAAGAAAAAACGATTCCAAAGCCCCAATAACATTCAGAAATGTAAATGTGGATTGTGCCAAATCCTAGCAGACATTTAATTGAACCTGTGTGCATGAGCAGACCTGGTTTTGGCTCTTGTGGCAGCAAGTATTCCAGGTGGGTTTGGTATGAAAAAAGGAGTGAATGTGTGGAGAAAATGTATGGTGAAGGATCTGATATGCTGTGATCCCGTTTCTCTCCTGGGAGCCTTATTATAGTGTGTGGCATCATGGAGTCTTTGAAATACCAACTTGAACAAAAATCTGGTGGCCTCCATCACAAAACCTACTGAAAGACATTAAGCCTTTCAGCAGGATAAGTATTTCGAACATATGTACAAAATAAAGAAATGATTCACCAAATGCTAAATCAAGTGCATTTCATGGTCATCTCAGACCTCAGACTGACAGGAACAGTCAAAATTATTTCTATCGATATGCACCGTAAAATGTTATAGAGAAATTCTGGCGATTGAAAGCTTTTTGCACATCTTTGTAAGGAGGACCATTAAATACTAATGTACTGTGGCTGTTTGTTTAATTTATATAGGACTCTAAGCAATCTGAACTGTATCAACACTGACAATGAAGTTGAGTATAATTGTGATAAGTGACAAAAGTCACATATTTCCGCAAAATAAATGAACAAAAATATAGTGTGTCAAAGTTTTATATTGCAAACTGATGCTGAACAGTTTGCTTGATTAGAGTAACAAAATATTTTAGCAAGCACAAGCAATTCTCACTTGACCGCTCCCACCTTTGATCTCCTCTGAGACAGAGTTTCTCAGGACCTTCTGCCCTGCATATTTTAGATGTTTCTTTGCCTCAACACATCTGATTCAAATGACGCTTCATTAACAAGCATCTGCTGAACTTCATGACCTGCTGCGGAGATAATTCAGTCAGGCACGTTAAAGCAGAGAGGCATGTCAGTGGGAAGGACTGGACACGCTTACAGGGGTCGCCAGCAGAAAAGGTTCCCGCGGGAACAACAATCCTGAGCAAAATACAATGCGTTTTAGACCTTCAGCGACAAATCCAATGAAGTGACTGAGAGAAACAAGCGGATAGACTGGGTGTAGAAAAAAATGAACGAGGTGAGAAAACGAGGTGAGAAAAAGGTGTGTGTGTAAGGCTTCATTCAGACTCAGAAAAAGAACAGCGTGAGCCACGAGGAGAGGTGTTGAGATGAAAGAGGAGGAAGGAAAACAGAATCCTCTGAAGTTCCATATTCTGTCCTGAGAGTTTCCTGCTCATCTCGTCCCAAAGCAGAGGGAGGCGGCTGCACACAACGAAATGAGGTGAAACTACAAAAAAAAAGAAAAAAAAAAACAGTCCTGACTGTTCCTGAGCTTGTCCCGCCGAGTTTATTTTGTCTTGAAAAAAAGCTTCTTTTGGCCGTTTTCCTTCCCTGTCCTCATTGTTGTTTTGTTCTGTTCTCTCCTCCTTCGCTGTGACATTTACAGATCTCTCCCCCTGAGCCCCTTTTCTTTCTATCAGTCTTTATTCTTAACTCCCTCGCTCTGATTTTCCAGCAGTCTCCTCTGTCAACATAAGCCAACGTTACACCTCCACTGTGCACTCCCACTCTGGCCTCCATTTTCCAGCTTAGCATCTGGGCACAGATAATACAGGAGCACTGTCACCTTATCTTCTCAGAAGTGACACACCGGACTCACGCCGTGTCAAACGGCGTTTCGTCCCAGCTCCTATCTGATTCCCAGACGGAAAATAAAGAAAGTGCCTTGCCGAGCCCTGAGTATAAGGCACAGCTCTGGGTCGTTCACAAGTCTTGTGCACGCTGGTGCGGTTATATGCAACTCAAATCTCCTTATCTTTGTCAGTTTTCTATGCCAGAATTAGCATAATGAAGGAAGGAAAGGGATAATCTGGACGTGGATATTACTGCAGCAGGAGGCCACAGCATTACAGAGGAACTATTCAGTACATCTGTGTGAGACTCTTAGAAGTCATATGTGCTTCAGAGTCAAATCAGGAAATACTAAAATTAAACAAAACTTGTGAGGTTTAAATAAGATGTTCAGGTGTGATTAAGCATCATGATTTCACTATTGAAATTCATTACAAAGCATGCCCATATCTATGAAAAAAATCCCAATTTATTTATTTATTGACTTCAGGAAATAATTTCTCAGTTTCAAAGTAATATGTTGAAGAAAAATGATTTGCTCCAGTGACCCTTGAAAGGAAGAGCCAAACAAGAAGAGAAGTTTCCAAGTAGTTTTTTGTAAATGGTGCTGGAAGGCTTACGAGTGCCTCCTTTCTTCCTCAAAATGACTCCATGATCATTATGGCCAAACACTGGCTTCTGTTCTGAGACAAAGAACTTGTCTCCTTCTGAGTAGAATGGTAGTTAGACATTCCTGTTTAGGTTTGAACAGATGGATGCAGCACATTCAAGCAACTGGATATTGATGAACCAGATGTGCAACTTTTCAATTCTCTTCCAGATAATCTTGGCTGACTTTTTTTGAATTTCCTATCATGTCAAGCAAGAAAGCAGTCCTTGGTGTGGCCTTAAAATACATTCATAGGACTGACTCCAGTTAACTCAGACTAACCTATCAGACTTTTCCAAAGCCAAGATATTATCATCATTATCTCTCGTTGTTTGAATAAGTAAACTGAATTTGGAGACACTAATAAGTCGTTTTTATAGAAATTAATTCAACAATTACATTTTTGAGTGCATTTAAAGCCTGCCCTCTGCTCCCACCTGTGAACACAAGTCCTGGGGTTTTCCGCCCATGCCATGGGGCATCTCCCGGCAGCGCGTGGAAAGGTTGAGGATTGCGGTCGCTGCCATGTGTGCAGCTTCCATATCATGGCTGTAGTCGAAGCTGCTCTTGCTGCATGTGCTGCTGGCGCTACTGCCCCCTCCACCTCCTCCTGCGCCCCTTCCAACACCCCCACAGCTCAGGCTGCTGTTGCTGCTGCTGGGGGCGTAGGTGCTGGTGGTGCTGCTGGCTGAGCTGGAGTTCTTGCAATATCTTTTGGCTGCAGGGACACACAATTAAACAACTTTTTTTTTCTTGCCCATCCTGCAACATTTGACCAAACACAATAACTTTTAACACAAGTCTAATATAATAAAAGTATGATTCACAGAAAGGTGCAAAACATATAAACAAAATTTCTAAATTGGATGAATTTCAGAAATTTTAAAGTCTGCAATAATTAACAAATTTTTGTTTGTCAGAAGGCGGTCAAATTCATGTATGAGCGGGGCGCGCTGGTGGAGACATTGTTCTTGTAAATCATACTGTGGCTGTAAAATGATTCCCAGAAGGAATTGTGCTTGGGTTACAAATTGGCCATAATACATGGCAGGTTTGATGCAGTACAACTCTGGTTAAAAAGAAAGACCCAAAATTCTATTTGACTTTAAGTCAGAACTCAAATTCTTAAGAGCAAATTGAAACCCTTCTAAGATCTATATCAGGTCCTGGGCTGATCTTGCCAATATGAATTGTGTGTCCAAGTGGGTCTCATATAAGACAACATTATGACCCTCGGCCCATTCAGTGTCCATCCAATGCTGGGCAAAATCCACAAACACATCTTGGCTGGATTTTGTGTTATGTTTTGAAGGGTCTTCCTATCTAGTCCTGGATCATTTTCACAGAAATTTACTTAAAACCTAAATCTATCTGCCTTGAAAGATGAGGCGTTTGTATATTATTAACCAAATAATATCTGGGACATTTGCTGGATAGAGTATCATCTGCATAATGATGGAAGTGAGATGATATTGATCAAATAAAGCATGTACAGAGAAAACAGAATCAGACCTAGTCAAGAAGCTGTGTAACGTCATAACTAAAAATGGTAACTATGGTGACAGATCAAATTGTACAAACTAAAATCGGTCAGTCAGATTTGACTAAGACCACCTCACAATTACAAATAAATTAAGATCAAGTAAAGATATTTGGCAAAGTCCTAAAAGTTTCAGGTTTTTGTTTTTCAGTTTCAAACTTTTGGGAGATGTAAGTCTTCTTGGACAGAAGTGGAGACAATTCTGAGATAAATCCCTGCATAAAAATGTGAAAGAAATCGGACATATCACAAGAATCTCTTTAAAGAGTCTTATGCTGCTTTAAAGTAGTACCATCATATCCTTTGGGGGATGTGTCCCTGTGCCCGTGAACTTTGGGTGCAATGGCTCGCTTTCCATACACTTGGTGGTTGTTGCTGCCATCAAAAGCGCTGTAGTCGAAGCTGGTCTTGGAGTACTTCTCCAGTTCCTTGGCCAGGTTGGAGCGGGGCGTGCTGGTGGAGACATTGTTCTTGTAACCATACTGTGGATAGTCCAGTTGTTTGACAAAGCACATAGGCCTGGAAAATAAATGACGAGGGGGTGGAAGTTGGACCGAGGCACTGAACATTGCCCAGGGGGAGGAGAAGAAACCTGGTTTTTGGTTAAAAAAAGAAAAATGTGTGGAATGGAGGGAAGAAGAGAACGAGCACTCTGCTATGGGAAAATTAACACATGGAGGATGATAGAAGATGGAAAATGACTGAAGGTGCAGGGTTGTTCTGCTCTTCTTTAAGAAAACGAAACTGCTTTGAGTATTTTTAAATAAATGCAATAAAAGAAAAAAATTGAATCAAGCATTTCTTTTATTTCTCTTTTATGTGCTTTTATCACTTGATGTGCATTTATAGCCTCAATTTAGGCTTGGGAAGAAAACTGTGCCTGATATTCTGTTTGATATGGATATAAAAATTCACAACTACTTATGACTTTTCATCACAGCATTTTCATGTCTATCAAAGACACTCATTCAAAACGCAAGGCCTGAACGATGAGGCATATTTTGTTCAAATCTAAAGCGATTTGCCTTCAACAAGCAGAGAAGTGAACGTGCAGTCTCTTGGGTGTATTCTCAGGGGACAGCAGAACTTAAACATGAAACAAAAAAGGAGAGACGTCAAATCTCAATTACAGGATGTACGAGGAAAAAGAAAGAAAGAAATCCCACATGGTATGAGTGGTTTTTTTCTGGGTTTATCTCAGTGCATCATGTCACAACAAATTTCACGGCTTTGTGAAAATTTCAAATTGGACATGAGAAGGAAAGATCTGAGTGAATACTACCTTAAGACTCTGTCAGAGGCTTGGTTGGACTTTGGGCCATTGCAGCTCTGATGCTTCTCTTGGGCTTTTGCCAACTTTTCAGCTGCAGCAATTGGGCATCCAGATAGACTGAAATGAGAAAGGAAATTTAGATTCTACATAGAGCGAACATAATATAAAATGTTTGGCTTGTTAGAAGTGCTTGTCATCCAGTCTGTCGAGCTGCCGGAGCGACTGACTGTACATCTGCCTGTCAGCCAGTTTGAAACCCGACTCAAAGCACCTCACTACAGTTCAGGAAGTCTCTGCTTAAAATATGCAGAAATAAAAGATGCAAACTCATTAATTTTCATCACTTTTAACACTTTTGATAACAACACAGTTGGCAACAGCTTGCATGTTTCTGGTTGAGCAGCTTAAGATAATTCTCAGAATAGATTCTTCCATATGGACAAATCTTAAATTTTTTATATACATTCTACAGCTTGTTGCCTTCAAAGACCATGATCTGACAGGAAAACCACACATATGTTCAAACCTAATTTTATTAAAAAAAAGAAAAATTGGGCAATGTTTTCTTCTAATTAGGATTTTGTGAAATTATAATTTGTTCTGCAACATAGTAATTAATATATTTGGAGTAAATTACTTTTTGTGAAGATTTTGAGAATTTAAACTGATGTCCAAACTTCATAGCATGATGGAAGATTATCTTATTAGCAGCATAATCTGTGATAGATGGGTACCAACACTGGATATAAAAGAGGCATCAACAAAAGCTTTATTGTTCAGAGCAGAGACAGGTCATGCAGCATCTGTTTAAGCCAAAATGAAACATCAGCTAACTACAAAACAGTTCCAAAATAAAAAAAATAAATAAATAAAAAAAAGAGAAAATGATAATATGCAACATTCCGAGCATTTCTGACTATGACGATGCAATTTGATGCTGTTTTTTGAAATCAATATTTTGTGTCTGACCACAGAAGATGCTGTTACATTCAAACATCAAAGGTTTCCACAGCAGAGGACTCATCTAAAATCAGGGCAGAAGAAAAATACAAGGGCTTAAAGTAGAAAACCCTTAGTAAGTCTAACAAAAGTATTTTTTTTTAATCTTGTTTTGTTTTTTGGGCCTGATGTTATTCATGTTTTGAGAAAGGATTCTTAGGCTTTCATTTTCACTTTAATTTGTTTTCTTAATATTAAATAAGAATAATCAGGGAGGAAAAAGTGTATCTTATTGGCTCTGACAGCAAGTTCTATTTTGTGTAGGTGGGTGTGTTAGTGATGTTCGTGCTTCTTTTTGCACTTGTCATACTCCTTTTTGCCACAAGAGGCAGTCAAGTGAAATATGACTTTTGACAGACAGAACAAGCTATGCAGAGGTCAGGATCCAGAGACAAGTCACTTGTTGAGTCCTGCTGTACAACAAAATCCAAAAATAATGTTTTTCTAAAGATTAATTTATATGTAGCGAAGCACCGCCAGCCTTCTTTTGGTGTGAATGCGCAGGTCTAGTTGATGTTTACCAAACATAAGTATACATGCTGGAAAGATTCTAGAGAGCCTTGCTGATGTATTTTCTCCCCTTGAGCTTGTTCTCTCTCTTCAATGTGTTTAGATTGAATTTTTGTAATGGATCACTATAGAAGTGGAACTAGCATAATAAACGGCCAGCGTTTTAAATGCAAATAAAAGTCAAAAAAATCAATTATTATATGATTTTTATTAAGTGATATCAGAGTAAAACAGGTTTAATTTAAATTCATATTATTTTAAGGATTTTTGTTTAAACACTACTTTTTTTAGGTTTATTACATAGAAACCTTAAAATCTACATGGGTTTGTGGCGTTACATGCCAAAAATATGGAGAAGGTCAAGGGACATGAGTACTTTTGCAAGACAGTGTGTAATGGGAATGCATTTAGTTAATCTTAGATTTATTTTCTTGCTAACCCTTCATTTTGCCATCTTTAACCTCTATTACTCTCCATCTTGACTGTCAAATGTATCGTGTGAAAAAAATTATTTGTGACAATGGCCCGGAGCCAGTTGTCTTCACGCGCACCTGCCATGATGAGCACATGCACGGATGAGATTATGGAAAAAGTGAGAAGTAGTATGAGGAGGTTTATAGCAGATCTTTCGTGCAGAAGTGAAAGTTTACTGTGCGTGGCTGTGTGGTGCCGCAGTTTGTCACCGAGCTCAGCATGGAGTCACCCGTTCTTGGTCCTCCCAGGTCTGCACCTCTCCTGTCACCCTGGCTGAGTGGCAGCAAGGTGCTAATGGCTGCCGCTATGCCCGAATCCCTGAGCATCTGCTGCGGGTGACACTCATTTTTTTTTTTTTTTGCTGTCACCTCGCCCCCGTCTGACAGCAGCGCCAAGCAGCTATTTCAGTTCCTACCTCCAAACCTTCACCTGATAGATGGCTTTTTTTTTTTTTTGTGCCTGCAGCTGATGAATGATTTATGCTGTGGGAAGTGTGACTCGCTGCATTCGAACCAGCCTTAGCTAAATTATGTGATTGTGAAGCAGCTGAAGTGTTTTGATCATTTCTAGCGTCCAAACACGCGAACACAGACACAAAACGTTAAAAAGAATGAATTTACTTACAATCAAACCTAAAAAAAAAAAAAAAATGAAACAAGAAAAAATAACTGATGAAAAAAAGAATACCTCAAAGAGGGATGATCAAAAATAATCCCGCAGGGGAAAAAAATGGAATAAAAGGGACCAATATGAGCTTCACACAGGATGAGCTCTTACCTTCTATGAGAGTTTCTGTTGCTATTGACATGGCCGCGTCCCGTGCAGCCAGGCGTAGGACACTTAAGAACATTCTCATACATTGCCACAACTTCGCATAGACAGGAGACAGGAGTGAAAGACAGGGAAGGTTAGGAGCCCTTTACAATCACCCATGAGCGCTATTAGTGTGTGAGGAACATGGCATTATAAACATCATTAAGAAATGAACCCAAATGACCTCTTTTTCATTTTAATGAACACAAGTTTGAAAGGGCAGGCAAGGTTTCCCACCATATTGCTTCCACTTATCTAGCTCTTTCAAATTAGTATTCATGGAATGAG
This sequence comes from Phalloptychus januarius, assembly GCA_902982915.1. Lineage (NCBI taxonomy): Eukaryota > Metazoa > Chordata > Actinopteri > Cyprinodontiformes > Poeciliidae > Phalloptychus > Phalloptychus januarius. The sequence continues at coordinate 11,134,528 of CADWAE010000129.1, read as the reverse complement.
GGACATTCATGAATAAAAAGATGTCATTTGGGTTTGACAGGACAAAGCCAGTGACAGACAGGAATAGAAGGAATTTTTTTGGCGCATGCAAACAGCTTACAGTCATGCAAAACAGGAGCCTTAAAATCGATGTCGGCCACAAACAGATGGAATGCAGCTTCTTGACAGTGTGCTTTCTTATCATCCATGCATTGTTAGGGCACAAAGTGCAGTCTTCAATACCGTTTACTGTTAAAACAGTCCATAACTCTCTCACATCACCTCAGCAACTAGCCAATTAGATTAATGATCTATGGATGTCCGAGAGGAGCAGTCAGAGCGCAGCAGACTTGGGGGAGGAGGAGTCGTCACACTGGTGGCGTGTGGGGCCAAACCCATCGGCATCAGCTTCATCATTATCGCCCCCTTAAACTTTAACCCCACATCATCCTCCTTCCCCTACATACTAATTGGTGTTTGGTGCAGGTAATTGGACAAAGCACCCCCAACTTTCAACATGGCACAAGACAATACATTATGCACATTCCTAATTTGTGCTGGCCTTCTGTTAGGAGACAGGAAGTGTACCAAAAAACTTTATCTCTACTCTGAAAAGAAGCCTAAGGTGAATAATGTAATGAATCCAAAGCATGCAGCACAGGATGCTTCAGATAATATTTAGGCTATTTTTGATGTATGCTTGAAAGCTTCATCTCGATAACAAAAATGAAACTCGTGGACAGTTTATTTTTCTGGTAGTAGCAGTCTGCTACATGATCTTTCAGCATAAAAATGTCACAGCATTTCTTGTCAAAGTGTACAAATGATTTGTAAGCACTGTGAGAATACTGGCTATGTGCTAATAAAACAAAAGTTAGCATCTGCTTTAGAACCTCTTTTTTTACTGAGTCTGGGCCCAGTTAGATCTAGTTCAAAATGTCAAATCTAGTCAAACCTGTTCAAATAATTTTGTAAAACCATATTATTTGATTTACAATTCAAGATTCATAAAATTAGTCTTCTTTTGTGGGGGAAAAAAGTGGAGTGGTTTCAAAGCTTTTTGTTATTGGAATCACTTAATAATCATAAAAAGCAACCAGTAATGAACTAGTTGAATCTTAAATAAGTTATTTTACACTTATGAAAGACTGTTTAAAACAATGCTTGCCATTTTTGACAACTTGTGTTTGTGTAAACAAAAGAATATGACAAATATTGTTAAAATATGATCATTTCATTTTCATATGGTGTACTGTGTCATTTTGTGAGATAGGTGTATTGCTATTCTCTTACTCACCCTCTCATGATGAGTTCTGGCGCATTTGTAACCTAATCTGTATTTAAGTTTTAGGATTTTATTTCGAGTCTCATAGCATTATTGGCTTATTGTCTTGGATAAAGAATAAAATTTTATTGAGGATTAAAACACTTTCCCATTAGTTATAGAAAAAAATCACCTTTTAGTCTTTTCCTCTTCTTATGATTATGATAACTTGATTTTAGTTTAAAGTTTTAATGCATGCAATAAAACAAATCAAAAACAAAAAAATAAGATTTCAAACACTGGATCACAACTGCATCACAAAATACAATTGTTTTTCCACTGAAAAAAGCAAAATGATCAAATAGGCAGAAATAAATACTCTGAGATCTAATTTAATCGTCATTTTTCACAAGTATAGTCGAACTGTACTTTGTGATTTCCCAATTACATAAAGTCGCTGAATTAATAATACATGCTCCATTCATAACAGAAAATGTCTTAATGGGAAAGAGTAAGAAAAGGCTGAACCCTTCAGGATATCAGATGTAATATATACGCCTATTTACCTTCAACTGTCCACTTAATGACTGAAAATGCTAAGTCTTGAATTATTCACTTGGACATATATTTTTATTTGGAGGAGAAAGAACAGAAGAAGCAGCTGTTTTGATTACCCTGCTCAGAGCTTTGCTAAAAGGCAGACTGACAGTAGTGTTGGGCAGCAGATGGAAGATTTAAATCTAAGCATCTCCAGTTCAGTCTATTCATGACCTTTCCAAGTTCTGTTTAAAATCTCCTGGTTCAGGATACCTGCTCTGAGCCATTTTGCAATTTGTTTGGGACCAAAAGTCACACTTGTGTGTGATCTAGCTCTTTAATAGTATCTGTTTTTTTAAACTTCTTTTTTTTCCAACTTATGTCTGGGTCATGGCACATCCTAACTTAATTTTCATTCCGCCGTTAATGAAAAATACACACGAGACTAGATGAGTGCACAGAGTGAAAGAGACTGAATCAGCACGCTGAATGCTCTAAAGGGAAAACTCATTTTTCATTCAAGGCTAATGTTTATTGCCACCTCTCTTGATCTGTGGCTTACAGATATGAGACTGCCGTCCTATTCAACAAAATTCAATTGAGCGAGGAATACAAATAAATGAACAGGGTTTATGCCATGGATGACTGAAGCACGCTCAGTGTTATCAAGGTCTGCGAGCATTTTCAAGTTTCAAGAAAATGAAAAAATTATGACTCTATTAACAGAAAAAAAGCTCCAGAAATGAACGGAGAGCAAACTGTTTAACCTTTCTTTCCCCGCAGACATGCGCTGACATGCAGAGAGAAAACACACAACCCGACCAGGACTCCGTTCACAATGAGGAAGTGGGATTATCTTATTCTCTCCGTCGCTGTCAGTCAGTGCAGCTGTGTCAAGCAGGCCAGTGAATCTATCACCGACAGCTCTCGACTGTCCTGCCAATTACCAAAACCTCATTTCCCACCTCATCAACAACGGCACCCTTAGCAGAAAACAAAACCACGACCCCGTGCAAAATGTCAGAGGAAGGGTGCAGCTGCAACCCATCTGACCTCTCAAAATAAAAGAGACACTGACGTAGCACCAGACATGGCGGCAAGCACAGAGTACATACATGCTGATTCCTGAACATCAAAGAGCAGGGAGGACACTGGCTGGGACTGACTGGTATGTGTAGCTGATTTACTCACTCTCTGGCGGCACTCTGTCTTTGTGCGGACAGCCTGAAAGGCTGCGGTGGTGGGGGTACAGGCCTGTCACATGACCCGTGCCGTCACAGCCCGGCGTCGGACACCGGCTCTCCTTCTTGTCTGCGCGGGAAACATCTGTGGACAGAAAGCTTCGTGACAGACCTGGAAAGTGGTGGAATGCTTCTGTGCTACCTTCATGATCATTTGTGGATTAACCAAAATATGAAAGTCTTAAATGTTTGCAGTTAAGTTTTGTTTATTTTGTAAGCAAGATGGTTATGCAGAGACCAGTGAAGAGCTGGTCACTTGAGCCTCTGTTCTGTATCTGTCTTAGAGCTGAACATCGTCCTTACACCTTCGGGTGTCTGAACTCCTGCCATCAGAAAAAACGCCTTAAAAGCAGAAACACCAGTCTGCCACATAACAGTCTACCTCAAAATAGTAAAATGCCAACATGCTGTCAACATTATGCATTTCTCATTTTCCTTGAAACTATTGGCTTCACAAAATGACAATTAATTACTAGAAATGTGTTAACTAGTTTAAAAATCTTTTAGACATTGAGACCAGAGTTAAAATGCATTTTAATTCTGGTCAGTGTTTCTCCAGCTAGTATCACACTCTCTGAAAATTTATGTTGTTTTCTATGTATTAAGTGAAGGATAATCATGACTAAATAAAAGCAGCAAGCAGACCTAACACTGAAATAACAGATGTTACTGGGTTACGTGTGAGATTTCTGTAATACAAATAAATGATAAAAGTAGAAGTTTATAACCAAAGTTTAATGTTTAGAAGAGAATGGGAATGATGTAGGCAACTTGTACTGCCGGTGTGTTTAGTTTTTAATTCTATGACTATTAAACAAGTTTTTTTTTTCTTTTTACATTCTACAGATGAATAATTTCTAAAGATGCAATTTTTGCTTAAGCATAATGCTGCACATCCTTTACTGAGAAAGATAAGCACACTTTTCAAACCAATACCATTTCATTTGTTCAAATTTAACAAACATGCTCATGCCTCATGTAGAGTCTTAAAAAGACAGAAAACCTCAAGAGTTTCTTTTCAGGTTTGTCTTTCCATTAATTGATAAGTGCTAAAAGTTTGTACTCAGCTTCACACTGATACAATGGTAAGCAAACAAGTAACCTCATAAGTGCCAAAGAAGAACGCCAACTGCATTTTATTATATAATGTCTGCATGAACTCGGTTTAAATTCAACATATTTTACAAGGACCTGTAATTAGAAAAAGGCCTCCTCATGGTGTCTACAACCAAATGAAGCTCGATCTGGACCCAACTCTATTGAGTTTTAATGTTTTTAATATGTGCTATTTTTCTAGACTTTACTGTGTTGACATAACTATGGGCAGGAGCCTGTGACAGCTACCAGAAAAGTAAAGATAGACATTTTCTCATCATTTGAAGCAATCTAAGTGCAGAGAGATGTGAAGGTAAGAATCAGCAGGGATCAAACACCTCGTCTTACTGAACAAATTCTGTCCTCCACGATACTCGCTCCTACATAGGAGGCTTCATCAGAGGCTAGCTTCAGAAATTGTGAAAGTAGACAGCATGAGAAAACGGCCCGTTTCCAGGCAGGAAAACCTGTAGGATGAACTTGGGTGTGCTTTTGGGGCCAAATTGAAAAATGCTATATTTACAAAAAATAATTTCAAATCAATCACCTACAGATTCCCAATTGATCCTGGTTATTAAAAATACAGTAAGCTCTGGTAATTATTCAGAGTAATTTAAAAAGTTTCCTAGGAAGTCCAGTGGACTACATGAAGTCATTGACTTGCACCATTCACTCCTGGACAAGCACATAGCGACAGCAGAAAAGCTCCTGCATTGTGCTATTGACTTTGCAACAGTCCCTCATACTGAGCAAGCATGTAGCAACAGTGGAGAGGAAACCTTGAGCAGAATTTGGCACAATAGACGTAGTCATCTGTCACGACTGACTGCGTATTTGAGAACATGCACAAAAAACACACACGATGTAAGATTATTTTCGATGTTCATGAAAGTAAAAAGTTAATAGCAGGAGAGTGAGACAGTCTGATGAAAAGTCTACTAAAATCATATCTGGAAATCGAGTTTTATCTGTTAGGCTTTCTATGGGGTAAAATTAAAACTTTGAAACTAAAAAGCAATTTTTATCTGACCTTAACATCATTTCGAATGTTTTCTTTAGCAAATCTGCCTCTATGAGGACGGGTTGTGGTGTGGAGGAAACGGGGATTAAACATAATTTCATTGAAACCAAGTTATTTTTCTTGACCTTCGAGTCTATTCTTTTTCTTTTGTCTTTGTTTGACCAATATTCATTTCTGCATTCGTGTGTTAAACCACAATGAAATGATTAAAACAAAGACATGCATTAATTGCTTTGCTGAATTAAAATCTATATTTTCTTTTCCGCGTTACACGTCTCACAACATCAAAAACACTTTTTGAGACATTCTCCTCCACACAAGAAATGAGATCGTCTTTCTCTCCCGAAGTCCTGCATCTTATATTACCTTGAAACTAGATCAGATATGGTTCCAACCAAAATGCACTTAACTGTGCTGATTATTTATTTCATGTTCTGAATGAAAAAAACAGAAATAAATATAGTTTTTAATGATATTTGAATTTACTCAGATGTAACTGTGGAATTGTTGACATTTGGGGAGGAAAGATACACAGTTCTTACATGTCTTAGACCATTTTCTCACTCACTTCACGTGAACAGATATAAGCCTCTCAGTTGCGTTGCAGTGTTAAAATCAACCGAGTGAAGCAGAAGGGAAGAGTTTGGAAACGACAAAACCGAGAGGTAGCATAGGGCACACGTAATCATACATTTACAAATGAGTCACCAAACTAAATTCCATGTCCCATTCATCAGAAAAGAAGCACCTCATTATCCTTTGGGGCCATCATCCATCTATGCCACATTAGGCCCATGTGAGTTGGGATAAAACTGCAATGTCATGTCTGGCTCTTTTGTCTGGCACCAACACAATCAGGAAGCAAAGTTTCATGTTGATAGGGAACTTGAGCTGCAAGTGAAATGCAGCTTCTTTGTATAATGGCTTCATTATACAATGTTCGCTGTTAATGTTTCAGCAGTACATTGGAAATAATTCTCCATTTCCATACATGTGAGTGCAAGCAGACGTGATGCTCATGCATCCCGCCTGCATCACTTCTATTGTGGAGAGCGGAGGCAGCCAAGTGGAAGGCATATTAGAAAGCAGGGGATATTGATTGTGGCTGGGGACGGGCTGCGCTTTGCATAGCAAATGGCCCCCATTACCATACCATCTCTAGATAATTAATGTGCAGTCAGTGGGCCTGTCGTTCGTTATCGGTCATTTTGATACTGTTCAATTTTCATCTCAACCTCATGCTTCTTTTAGGGAGCCTTGCCTCTCCGCTAGTTTTTATAAATCACACACCGAAACCCTGGTCAACGAGTGTCTGTTACTATCTTGCCCGGGGAAAGATGTTATCGCCTTGCAGCCGTCTTGCATCCTCTCATTATTCCAACATTATCCAGACACAAAGGCCAGGGAGGACTCTTGAAATTAGCATTTGTGTGGCATTTAAGCAGCAATATAAACCTGCTGTGAGTTGTGTGGCATTTGAGGTGTAATATCATCCCGCTGTGAATTGTCATGCTCTTATTTGTTACTCTCATCCGATATCATCTATACGGGTGACAATAACTTATCCACTTTGGTTTGTGTACTACTGGTGCAAATGATGAGAAGAACAAATAAATGGTGATCTGTATTTTCCATAGAGTTGTGTTGTTAAGAAGTGGCCTAGTATTGCAGATTCTAAAAACAGAGGACCCTTGTTTCATGTTTTCTTCCCCCAAACTGTTTGCCTATAGGTTTAAAAATAGGCTGCTTTACCCAGAGCTGCATCACAGGGATGAGATTTGCGGTCCTAACAGGCCATGCAGATTGCCATTACTTATGCCTGACAAGCCTACCCTCTGATGTTTCCATACTGGCCTATTTTACAATATAAGCTGCTGCTGCTGCTGCTCACGCTGGTGCCGAGATTCGAATTTCCAAATTGGCTGAAAAAAAGCTTGTCCCGAGGTTATACTGAGGTTCCCGGAATGCACACGTGTTAGTCTGGTCTCTTCTGCAGAGGAAATGAAATGGAGAATACTGAAAAAGCAAATATTTCACCTGAGCCTGTCAAATGAGAAAAGCTCTACGGTTGTTTGCAGATATGCTATTTGTAGTAGAAAACAAAACATGGATCTTGACCTTTGGTCTTTTTGGAGCATCTTATTTTTTTGCGTTACTTAGCCTATAAGCTGGATTATTTGGACTGAATTAACTCTTAGTTGCATAAAAATAAAGCATTTTTCTCAAGATAATTAGTTAATCACTCAAAATATATATTTTCAGCAACTGTTACACTTTTTATATAAAGCCACCTGCAGATTCATATGATGGATTTGAGACAAAACAACCAACCATAAAAAATTACATTTATTTTCTTTTAACTAAAATAATAAAAAAAATATTAATCCTAAAGTTCAGTAGCAAATGTTCATTATACCAATATTCTAAAGGTGAAAATTCTTTCACTTGAAATTATTCTATGTTTAAAATACAATAAATGTACAAAACAAAGCTTTTCAGAATTTTACAAGACTGTCAAAACATGTCATTTGAAAGTCAAACTTAGATTTTTTTTATTACTTAAATTCTTTTTATCAGCTTAATGTCCATTACCCTTAGTAATGAGCGAAGCAGAGTTTTAGAGTTATAAGTAGACAATAATTATTACATGCAATTATCAGGAACCTACTGGGAAGGTGTAAATAATGCTTTTAAATAGATCAATGTTTTTAATAAATCATAAGACTAGCTAGATTTTGACAAAAATATGAGACTGGGTTACAACCATTAATCATTTCTAATGGAATCCACTTACCTTTATGGAAGAAAGGCTTCTTCATGCCGTCAGGAAGCCGGGCTTTGCGCTCAACACTGTAACCGTGACGTGGGCCGTGCTCGTCATGGGTGTACCTCACTCCGTCTCGTCTGGCTGCCTCAGCAGCCATTTTATCCCGCATTGCTTTGGCACGCTCCGACTCTAGTGCAATAGCTTTCTCCAGCAGGGACAGATTCCCCTTTGTCATGTCAAACACTTCCTCCGATCGGTCCGACGTCACCGAAGCCGTGTCCTCGTCAAAGTCCCGGTGGCTGTTGGTGTGATATCGCTCATCATGTGCACAACTAGAGAAGGCCTTGGAGCGTGGACTCAGCTGCTCCTCAAGCTTCATGAGATTGTCCATGTCAGAATAGTTCCTATCAAGAGTCCGTCTGTCATCTTGGCTGCTGTGGTAATCGCCGTAGCCGTGATGCTGGGGTTGCTGATTGGGGTCCCCGCACGAGTAATGATTTTGCTGAGATGGAGCATTTCGTTCGTTGGGCTTTGTTTCACTAAGTTTTCGAGCCAAGTCGAAGCACTGGTTCCGTAGGCACTCCAGACTGCTTAAACACACTTCCTCATCACTGTTTTCTATTTGTCCATTACTGGAGGTCCTCATTTGACCACCATTATGTGCATTTCCACCATTGTGAGAACAGTCAATGTCATCCCCATTGCCGGACGTTCTGTTCTCAAACTCCTGTCCATCTAAGCTGTCAGACAGAACTGCACCATGACCCTGTGCCAACAGTTTGAGAGAGTCCACTGTTTCTCGAACCACATCGCTGTCAACATCCAAACTTAGATCTTCTCGTTGTGTTTCATCCCCTTCCTCCTCCTCTTCTTCCTCATCCTCTTCCTCATCTTCATCCTCTTCCTCTTCATCGTCTTCCTCCTCTTCTTCCTCTTCTTCTTCCTCCTCATCCTCTTCATCATCTTCAGCACTGTGGGACGAGTTGCTGTTCATCTCAGACTCTGTCATGGCACGATTGGCGGCATCTTCTGCGATCTTTCCCAAGTTAAGGAGAGACTTGGCCACAAGCTCATCATAGTTTTCATACTCATCATTGTTGTTGTCATCCTTCTCTGTTGCAGGACCGGATTTTCCAACACCACCGCCTCCACCATTGTCTTCATCCCCCTCACTAGTGCTCATCTGATCTTCCTCTGTTGGGAAGAAAGAACAAGCATCTTGTAATTCCATTTCCATCATTCTATTTTGCAGCTAAATCGGATTTCTGGGCTTGGACCATCTAAATTGGATAAGGAACTCTTTGCTTCCCCTTAATAATTTACTTTGAGAGTCTTAACAGCAGTTTGTGTTCTAAATTGTGAATCACCACAGGAAGTTAAATGCAGTGGTTTAAGAAAGTTCCAGGCAAAGATGCTCTATGAATCATGTTTTCACAGTAGGCACCTGATTCTTTCTGCACCATTTAGTACTGTGCAAAAGTCTTAACTCATTTAATGAAAAAATCATTTCCGGTGAGGCAAGGATGTTGTAGTTTAACTGGTCTTGATCAATATTTGTATAAGGTTTTTGAAAGTTTTTGACAGTTTCTTTAGACTTTAGTGTCTTAATCCTATATTTCCATTCTAACAGTGTTAGATTCTAACAGCCAGTTTTCACATCAACATTTACTATTTTTTTCAGATTAAACATTTAAAAAAATTCTATACATGTGACTTCATCTAATAAAAGATAGATGAAACGCAGGTGGGCTGGTACATCCTTTAGACAAAAGGAAAGGGAACAAATTTTAGAAACAGAAATGTTTTATATTCAATGTTGTTTCCTATTTCCATAAAAATTAAAATAGATTTTGCACACTATGTAGTTATCCTATTTAACATACAATCCAACTGGAACTTGACACATGCTTCTTCAGTCTATTATTTTCTATTGAAAACGTAAATTCAAAGTCATAACGTGATGTTCAAACGGTAACATGATGAACTCCAGTCAGCAGCTATTTATCCTTTGCTTGTAAAGTTCTTTATTTTCATTAAATCATCAGTATCTTTAGAATTCCTTTCAGTGCCTAATTGATTCTGGCAGACTGCAAAGGTTACTGAACCTCTTCTGTCAGTAATTTCAAGCACTCACTCCTGGAGCACTTCCAATCTCTCCTTTCACGTTTCCGCCCTGTGCCGTCGAGAACACATTGCTCATATTGGCGCCACATTTGCCTTTTACATTCCTGTAGAGAAAACGCACCCGGAGGCCCCCAATAACATGTAGAAGCAAACGGAACAAAAGTTTGCATCACCTTTGGTAACTTCAAAACCAGAAAAAAAATTATATTAATGAAAAAGAAAATTTACTGACAAAACACAAAGATGTCATGAATATTTTTTATGAAAATGGTCCTTGTTCTACAAAAGCTTTGTCATCTTTACACACATTTCTACACATCTATATTTAATGAGAGCAACACAGCCTTGCTGTCTGGCGGGTGAGGGCTTTAGAGCAGGAAGAGGGAACTGTCACGAATGACCAAGCACATATTTTGACAGCGAAAGGCTTCTTACAGCAACCTCCGGCACCAGGGGTTTAATTTTTGATGGTATGAAACATGGCAGAGGGAAGCAATTTGAAGAGCAATCAAGGTACACAAAAGGGATATAGAAGCGACACAGATTAAGGAAGGAACAGAGGGATTGCCCTGCTCTGAACCGACGTAGTAGCGACAATGGGCGTGCATGTGAATGAAAGCTCCTGAATTTCACCTGGAGATTGGTAACTGTGTGCCATCAGTAAATGGCAACAGCAAAGATGATGCATACCAGAAGAGCTCGTACACCAAATCTAATGCTTCTCTTTCAACGTTTAATAATTACAGAACCCTAACAAAATAAGGGTGTGCAGAATTCTTTCTGGCAACAGCAATCTTGTATTACACTTATAAAGGGTAGGTGCAGACAACTTGCCTTTGATAGAAAGAGAGTGAGGTCAAAGAGATAGTGGCACAGTTTCAGTGTTCAAGATGAAATCTCAGCCATGGGCTCTAATGAAAAGTAGTCTGAAAAGATGTTTTCACGTCTGCAAGAAAATAGGAGCACAGCGGCAGCGGCGATGCCACATCAACACTTTGGGTGGATGGAGCTGCGCGCCAAACAGGGTTAACACACTTCTCTCTCTGAGCTTCACTCTTAATTGGACTTGAAGGCACTGTCAGGTCCAATCGTGATGCGTGGGTGCAAAGCTGAATCTGCTGGAGAGAAACCTGCCAGATCTGCTGTTTGGTGCATCACTGGGGGAAGGGGAGATAACAAACATATGGGGCAGGAGCTTCTGAAATCCCACTGCCAAAACTGGGTGGAATTTCATGAGACATATATTCAAACTTGAGTGGCTAAAGACTCAATTCTTATTATGTTAGAAGTTAGGTGATATTTCCGCAGGTAGGTTAAGGTTTGTTCAATGCAGAATGATCAAGTTCATTTTCTACTGCTCAAACAAATTTAAAGTTTTGAGTAGAGATTTTCAAATGCATTTCAGATTTCTTTCAAAATTATGCCTTTCAGGTTAGTGTCATGTTGAAAATGTCAACCCTATTATTTAGTTCATATCTTTATAAAGTGGTTGAGTACGTCTGTATTTTTCACAGGTTCTACACTGGGCACAAGACAGGGGGGGTGCCCACTCTCCACTGTCTGAACATGCAGCTATGAAATTCAAAGCTTATGGATGTAAAGCTGTAAAAAAAACTTTGATAGTAGTCAGTATGAAACAAAACAACAGATATTATTTCTGCCATAACTGCAGATGTTCATTTATATTTTGTGTAGACATTACTATCAAAAACTCTTACCAGATCAGCTATTTTATCTTCATTTTTCAGATGGATCTTGTTTTACTCACTTCATGGTTTGTAATCCTGTTGTCAGACATTTCTTCAACCCTTTTAAAAAATCCCTGTCAAACCTTTTGGAGAAGACATTTTAAAAATTCATAGCATTAAAAGTATTTGATGCTATGAATGAAAACGCAAGTACTCAAATTGAAATGAAATTGTACTGTGAATATTTAACCTAAAAATGGATATATGATAGCTCCTATTCTCATAAACTGGGCTGATCTGAAGGGAATTTGGACTTGATTGATTTCTGTACAACTTCATATGGAATGAATTGGTTTTATCTGCTGTAATCTGGTATTATATAAACAAACTGAGCTGAAGTGATACTGAATTCAATTATGTGGTTCCAGAGTAATGAGATTTAAGCTTTCTGTGAACATGGTGGCATGCCAAGCTATCTCTGCTGCTGATCATACCAATAAAATGCTGGAGCTCATAACTCAAATGAAAAGGCAATTCTGATGGCTTGAATACATTCATCATGGGCCTTTTGAAATAGACCCACACAATCAGCTGTAAAAACTATACACTATCATTACAATTTCCTACATTTGTTACCATTGGTATCTTATCAGTGGCACAGTCTATAGTTTTTAAATAATATGATTTCCTGTTCTGGTAAATTAATCTGGCTTCATTTAAAGTAAAAAAAACAACAACACACATTTCAATTCATCATATCATCATTAGGATAATCTCAGAGAAGGATGAACCAGAACACACAAAAACAGTAAAGCATTTTTTTCTGTTTTGAGGGGTTTTAGAGCCTATTTTACATTTATGAAAACCTTCTATAGGGATTTGTACAACAATGAAAAAATTCACAAAATGCACCAAATTCGCTACATTTATTTCTAACATTTTCCTTTAGTACTCTTACCTTGTTGCTGATTCTGCTCTCCGTCTTCCTCCTCTCCTTCTTCATAGTCCACTTCCTCTATAGCTTCCTCGTCCCCTTCTCTTCTGCCTCCTCCACCCTCATTTTTTCCTCCTCTTCGTCTTGCTCCACCTCTACCCCTTCTTCCTCTCCCTCGTCTCCCTCTCCTCTATCCTCGTCCTCCCCATCTTCATGCTCCATTTGTTCGACATTATAGTCCATGTAACCCTCCACGTCTTCCTCTTCAACTTCTCCCTCCTCCTCCACGGCCCCCTCGTCGTCTTCCTCTTCCCTGTCATCCATCTCCTCTGTCCCGTCTGTCTCATAGCACTCCTCCATGGTGGAGTTGTCCATGTCATCCAGGTAGGTGCTCCTCTTAGGAGAGGTTTCCAGAGTTTGCCTGTCTAGGCCCTTCCTCTTCTTGGCCAATGGACAGCCGTACACACTGCAGAGGACAAATGAGAGTACCTGTTAGCAATGTTAGCTAAATATGGACATAATTTAAACATAAAACACAACTGAGAATCTGTGGAAAGACTTCAAAACTGTTGTTGACAGATTCCTTCCATTGATTGTGACTGAGCTTGAGCTATTTTACAAAAATTTAATTCTTGAGATGGGCAAAGTTGGAAGAGCAATACCTCCAAATACTTGCAGATGTAATCACAGCGAATTGCATTTCTGCAACATATTGACTCATGGGGGACCCAAAAGAGTAAATTACACACTTTTTTTTAATTTCTCCAAGACAAAAATAAAATTGAAAAATGTGGCTTTTTCATTCCAATCCCCCAAAATACATGAACATTTGTAGTGATGAAATGGCTAAGTGTGAAAAGCATTCAGGTGGTATAAGTACTTTCATGAAGTACCTCAAACATCACTGCTCATGTTAACCTTTATTTTGTAAAGCTTATTTACAACATTTTGAAGGAGCTCAATACTTGCAGGGTCACAGACGGAAAACAGAGCATCTCAAGTTGTTCTGCCGAGACAAATATCAGGCTTTAATTAGATGTGCTCATTAACTACTGAGTTGTTATGCTAATGTGATCTTTTTTTCTTACATTCCCTCACACATGAACCCTTAAATGAAACAACGCAAAAGATTTAACATCAGTTTATCCTTAGGCGAAAGTACACCACAATGCCTGCCCTGCAAACACCTCCAAACTCTACTTAGAGTTGTGAAACACAACAGCTTTTCCAAAATTCACTCCGAGTGAGAACAAACCTGTAGCCTGAACACTGAATCATATCAAGGCACCTGAGGTTTTAATGTATTCTCTGACTCTCCTCAGCATTTAGGGGACAGATACTAATCTGATAATCTGTATATTTGCTGAGGCTATTGATCAGAGGGATCTTATTCCATTTGATTCATTAAACCTGAGAGAGTCCTGGAGCATGTGCCTGATTTCAGAAATCACCCACACAGTCAGCTTTTTGAGCTGTCAAATGAACCCAAAAGCCTCTGGTCACATTCACTCAGCTATGAAATATTCCCAGCTTCTTTTCTGTGCACAATGTCCACACTAAAACAAGAAACTTTAAGAGAATGAAAAGATGATGGTGAAATTTGAACTGAAACATCATCGGCAAACTGATAAAACACCAACTACTTTTCTCACATTCCAATCCAGTTCTATTCAATAGCCTATCCATACTCAGTCAGTCAAGGCTAAATCTCGGCCAGTCTGGGGATTCCTTAATGGTCTGACCCCCTGCACCACCCGTGACCAGGGGCCTCATTTCATTAATCTAAGCCTACATGGAAACTCATTCCCTGCCTGACAAGCTCTCCCCCCCCAGGGCAGTGAGAGGGTATGCGGGACAGTGAGGGAGGGGGGTTGAGACTGAGCTGCAGCACAGTGATCAATAGTGCTTGTGACCAAACATCTCGAAAGCACATTAAAATGCCACTCATCCTGGCTCCTCTGTTCCATGGCCCTCTCCAAATAAATCAAGGGCCAGTCCCAGCAGGCAGGTGGGCAAGCAGAAGAGGAGGGGCAGAAAGGGAGAGAAGTGGTGTGAAAGGGAGATAGACACGGGTTCTTACCCCCTCCTCTCCTGCTTCGTCACCTGGCCTTGCTTTTCCACCTGTTTTTTTTAACAATAAAACAGTCTGAAGGCAATGTTTCTTGTCGAGGTTTGAGCTGCAGTGTGGTTCTGTGCTTGACAGGTCTTAATGCAACTACATCCCCCCCCCCAAAAAAAAAAATAGGCCATGTTGTTGAACTGAATAATTGCTGCAACATCAGCTAATGGACAGCAAATAATATGAGGTGGGCTGTGTGTTTTTTCATTAAAAGGAGTCAAGTATGCATTATTATTTTAGGGGCAGGCTTGTACAACCACTGGAAGTAGAGCACCTTAGTGCACGCAAATGAATTTTAATCACAGTGGTGACAGGACAGTGCAGCCTTTCTTTGTCAGATTAATAGTTTCCCCAACAAGATCAGCTTGTTCTTGTAGAACAGGTCTAGTCAAAGCACATTTGTATTCCCAGAGGAACGTTTTTGGGGTCTCCAAAAATGAGAAGCATTTGATGTATTGTTGTGCTCAATACATATTTTGTATAATTTCTAGCATATTCTAGAATGATTAGTTGTAGTTGGCTAGGTTAGAAATGAAGAAAGTTTTTAAATGTCATGCTAAGTGTGATAATATATGTTATCCATAGCATTAAATATTTATAGCTAATATGTTGAACTTTCAATGTGAGTCTCTTATCCAAATAAATTACTGCAGGTTTTGAAAAAGGTGAAAGTCTGTTATAGATTGTTTACATGATTATAAACATAGCTACATTTTCTAATGCAACATAGCTCTTATCTTTCCAAAGTCTATTTATGATTGGTTAACTATGGAGTTATCAATTTTCAGATTGCCATCTTGCCAGCTACTACAGTACCGGCACGGATACCACGGGTTAATCAGCGAAAGTGGTGAACTGCCAGTTAAATCGATAGTGTGCAATACCCAGCTGGGTCCGGCTTGTACCACCCATAAAGTGGTTCCAAAAATGGGGAGGAATCTGACAAGATCTCTGAACAGAGATAAATCTGACTGGGGAAGAACTGATTAAAGCCTTGTATGTGGTGCATCCATCCAATGTATACACCAGAACGTACGCTGCAGCCTCAGTATGAAATTCTGCCAAACAAAATCCTTCTTTTTGTTGTTTTGCCGAGTGATCCAGTTCCTCCAATCACAATCAACCACAATGTTGCATATTTGTATTGCACTTCAGTGGCATAGGAATACACAGCATCATACATCATCAATCTCCTATGCATTTAATTTTGTGCCAAAAATATCTTTATTAGCAGAAAAACTAAAACTCAACATATTTTTTTAACAAATCTAAAATGGCATTAGATATGTACTGCAGTTCTCACACCCCATGTATACCATTCCTATGCTCAAAATCTAACATTTAACAAACTGTTTCTCAGATATCAAAGCAAGTATCCTAAGACTACAGGCAATGTAGTCTCATACTACATTGCCTGATGTAGTATAAACTACATCAGGCAATATCATACTACATTTTACCAACTGTCTGTCTGAAGAACTGCATTCTAAGAAAATTCAGTTCTTAGAATAAAATTGGTTCAACCGAGTTCAAAATCTTTCTAAAGTTTTTAATCTAAGATGAATAGGATCCTTTTCCTACAGAAACAAAATGATTTTATTTTTATTTTCTTGGCCTTGCATTGAAATGCAAAGCAAAATAGACACAGCACGATAACAGCGTCATTGTTAACTTAACATAATTTCCTTTGGTTTAAGAGCTTTATAAACTCCTGTACAATCTTAGATTTTTACAGTTAATTTTCTGTTGAGTGTTGTTTAGTTGTCAATTTTAGTATTCTCTGTTGCATCGGCAATGCAACACAGATTGCTTTCTGGATAGGCATGATCATGAGGTAAACTTTTTTGATAAATTAGAAACTGATTGGTTCATGACCAGTGCTATAATTTACAACAGCTTATTATCGCTGTAAAAGCTGGGCTCTTAAGTGTCCTTTAGATGTCGGGCTGTTGCTATATGATGAAAAGGTATGTTTGCCTTGCTTCTAGCGAGCCCCATGATGACTAAACCTGCAGGAAGCCTCCGCTGCTTCCCACGTTCTTCCAATCCTGCCACCGAGTGACCTTGTCTGCAATGTTCCTCATCACAGGCCTTGCATCCTACTCACTGCACTTAGCAATTAAAATTCCTCAAGTAATTAAATGGTATTTTACTTGAAAAGACAACTAAGTCTGCTGGAAATGTGAAGAAAAAACAAGATGAAGAGAAAATACTGCACGATTCTAAGTTGCTTTGTACCCCCCAATCCCCCACCTTCCTGGCAAAATGACAAAAATCCTCCGAGAGGCACGTGCGGGATGGGAGGCAACAATCAAGAGGAGAAAAGAGCTTCAGACCACAAAAAGACCACTTGATTTTTCTATAAAGTGGGCATCCTTAGCATTACAAGATGGAACAAATTCTATTGCAGTGTGAACAAGAGGCCCCCTTAATGCAGAATAGCCCCGTCAGGAGGCATTGTACTGAACGGGCTCCAGTTCCTGGAGCATTAACGTGAGACAGGGGAGAGGAGTGGCAGGAGACAGAGAGCTCCTGTTTGGCTAATTTCAGTCGACAGTTGAGCGACTGCTGGAATGCGACACCGTTCCACGGTGCCTTTATTAGCAGTCATATTAGCGGCTGTTCGCAGCGGGGGCAAAAGCTTTAGCTGGTCATTAGCATCACACACTATTTGTCTCCCTGATGCACGGATGAAGGTGCTATAGCTGCTCCCTGCCTCCTTTTTCTTTCATTTTTTCTTTCTTTCTGCCATATTAGTGTTTGCCTTTCCTACATTCCACTGCATTATTTAATTATTTTTAGATTTTCAAGCATAAATTGTTCTTTGCATTACTATTCTTGCCATTTTTCCCCAGTTTCTCTAACACTGCTACTGTCTTCATTGCACTTATTCCTCCACAGAGCAGACTGGAGACAGAGGGAATGCACCACCTCCGACTGTGCTCCCTATCCAGCAGGAGGATCTATAGACACGTGTGGCAGAGCCCCGTCTCCATGGTGATACCCTCCAGAAACCCACGAGGGATTCGCCATCCTCACAGCCAGTCAGCCAGCCAGTGAGGAAAAATGAGAGAGAACGGCAGGCAGGGAGAGAAAATGAGGGGTGGGGAGGAAAATTAGAGGCTATAGGAGGCGAGACAGATGGGAGAATGTATGCTTTTTTTTATGCATTTCTGTATGGAGGCCTCTTTCATGTGTGCACAAACCTGGGAAATATAGGGTATAGGAGGGATAAAGAAAAGGAAGGCTATGCGTGTGAAAGAGGAGTGAGGATCATTTCAGAGCTGTCAGGCTTCTCCCAGTAGCAGAGGAGAACAAAAGGCAGTGTCTTGGTGCAGGAGGCTCAGCAAGTGCATGGCAGACGCCACAATTTGGGGCGTTTGCTGGCGGTTCAGTCTCCAGCTTGCATATTTGCTGTTTTGGCCCATTCATGAGCACAGGAATGACGACCAGACTCATAAAATATCACCTCACATAGAATTGGTCTTAACATAATTCCCATCTATGAAGCTCAAATGATGCTTGCGTAAAATAATTATGTGTTCATGGATTTACAAAGCAAAAATTTGACAAATGACAACTCTTCCTTCATCAATGGTGCTGAAATAACAGACATGATTTTCACTGAAATTGCATAACAACCACTGGTTTGGGTAATTTACAAAAGGCCAAAAACTGTGATTCTGCACCAAACATGTGAGTGATCTCTTAAATTTATACCTTAGATCACAAATGATTTGGATATTAGTTGTGCTCACCCTTAGTCAATACTTAAAAGTAGAGATGTATCCAGTAGAGTTTCATTGCTACTTTTGAATAGCAATGAAACCAAAAATGTGAGCTTTATTTTCTGGTCAGTGAATGCAACATGCTAAAGTAAAATTGGGATGTGCCAACAAAAACACAGTTGAAGTTGTTACTAAGTGAAATGGCTATAAGTTAAATATTTTCAGTACTAAAAGGTAGCAATGAAAAACAAAAAAAAACTGTTGGGAGCTTAGAAGCTAAGGTTGGTATCTCTTTTTTCCGTTGTAGGCACGTTTGTTGTTTAATGAGGCTACTAATTAACCTACGCCAGTAAAGATCAGTTTACAGCATGAAAGTTTTATATTGACCCAAAGTTGTTCTGGTTTATCATCTTGAGGGGTCCATTTCTTAACATGCTGGCTTTTTATTTTTTGGCAGTCTTTTGGGATTATAATAGTAAAGTTGTACTCAGCATATAATATAAGTCATAATACTTGTGGTAATATTAGTGGTGATATAATATCAATAATGTAAACTTGGTTCCTTCTATCTTTGTACAGTCTTCTACTCCTCTTCTCGACTTGTCTGTATATGTTTCTGTCTAAGCACATCGAATTGACAAGCAACCTTTCCAGTTGGCAACTTCCATGTGTTTAGGAAAATCTTCCAACATTTATCCTCTAAACCCACCCAAAGTGTTGGCTGCTCATTTTTTCTCTTTTTTTCCGCCTTGTGTGCTAATTACCAAACCAAAGTGTTTTTGTTGCTTAGTTAGAGGTTTTTCTCTATGGTGGAGAGCAAATTGGAACTGCAGAAGATAGGAGGGATGAATCAGGATTGCACAGATCATTTATGTTCCACCAGCCGAGATGCCAACATTTTGATTCTGACTTGCAAAGGGAAAGGGACGCAGTTTACAATGTTTTCCTCATTCAGTGTTAAGCTGGATTTAATTATTGTTTAGATATTCTTTTTATTTTTTTCTATTTATTTATTTCTATTTATTTTCTATTTATTTCTATTTTGTCTTACATCTTCACATAAAGCACCTTTGGCTTAAATACGTTTGCCATGTTTGGTGCCTGCCAAAGAAATGAAGGGTTATTGAAGTGACAGCATTTCACAGAATACTTTGTCTTTTACTCTGAATAAGACCCAATAAAACACATTCACATATTTAAATAGTCATATTTAATAAATTGGAATATTATGGAAAACAACTTCATTAACTCAAATTGAAACACATTACATAGATTATTCATACACAGATATTTTGACAAATTCTTATTACTATCCGCTTACAACTAATGAAATCACAACATTTTAGATTAGAATATTACATTGGCACAATAAAAGTGTTTAATACAGAAATGTTGGCTTAATGAAAAATATGTTTATTATCTGCTTAAGGGTTGTTACATGAGCCTCATCAACATATACAATTTTTTTTTTCAATATGATGGGATTTTGTTTTTTGGTAAAGAAAAATCCATACAAATTTTTATTATTAACTTTTATATTTTTGTTTCCTGTATATTTTCCAGAAGACTGTGCAGCTCCCATTTCCAACTGGAGACTGGCCATGTCCACCCCCCCCCCACCCATCCTAAATGAAACAGTCTTGGCTGGTGAAGACCAAGTGAGAGACACCACTCAACATTTGTCAGAAAACTGTATAGTTTTATTTTGATATTTTAATAAGTGTATTTACAGCAGTAAGCGTTTAAGTAAAACAAAAATAAAAAAAATCATAGTCCTAAACTTTGAAATGTATGTCTTTGTAACCATGTTGTTTATGTCAGAGATGCATACAACTTTAAGACAGCTGCGTTATCAACTATGAGAATATTAGTATTTATATTATACAAGCTATTTTACATAATTCACTTGAGGAAGTCCTGGGGAGGAGAGCTCATCGAGCAGCTGATTCTAGACTGTAATGTGGCTATTTGTCATCCTGCTACTAAAATCACTCCCGGATTAGCCAGGTAAGGAGTCTTTCCACCAGCGTAATGACTTCAATCAATCACCTCGACTCTCGGATGCATAAGGAAAGAACAGTGAGGTAGCTGCTAGCCCATCAGCCATTTTCTGATGAGGACTTCCCTCTTGTTTTTTTTGGGGTTTTTTTCATCTGCCTACTGAAGCCACTGAGCAGGTTGTCACAGTAGCTGTTTGTTTGGAAGAACTGATGGAGTGATGAAGCAATCTTTGGCTGTGATGAACTGTCTGAGTGAAGATATATTAGCTGTGTTTCTATTTTGTTTATTTCTTACCTGCTGTGGAACATAATCATTACCTGATTAGAAGCCAATAAAATACATTACAAATTCTTATCACCAAGTGCCTTATTGCTCAGAGTTTGTCACGTTCTGCTTGCATGTAAGAAAACCAGAGTGATTTACTAACTATGAAATTGTAAAGTACTGATTACAATACAAGCAGTAGAATAAAATTAAAGGTCAGGTCTAGAAGAAAAACATGATTATGCTTTTAAACCCTGCTATCAATATTTGTAGAGAATTTAAGAAAAGTGCTGAAAATAAAGATAATTAAATCACAACCTTAAAACTTCTCCTTTGTTCTATTAGCAATTGAATTAGATTTTTTCTGGCAGAGTCCATTTATATTAGCATGGTAAAACAAAAATTAAACAGACTCTTTGCTAAAGATTTCACCTCAAATCAAAACCTGTAGAGCTGGACACAAGTTAGGGACAAGAGATTATGAACGTAATGAATGCATGGCTGGTGTACATCTTTTCCTGTGATTTGTTAATAATAACCATCACAACTAGCCTTGTTGGTTACAGTAGTTCCTCAATAACAGAGTAAAGACTCTTCCTTTGGTGAGGCCAACTCTTTTTCATATTTGCTAAGCCTCTTCTTTCCACCAGTGGCGGAGGGCTTTATGACACTGATGTAATTCTGTTGGCAGCTGCTGTGGAAGGGAAGGCATGCTGGAAGGAGGGGGAAGAAAGATCGAGAAATGGGCATGAAACGGGTTCAGAGGTTAGGGGTCAGGATGAGCCCGAGCCTGGAGGTGGCCCCGAGTCGCTAACCCATTCAGAAAGCGCCACCTCCCCTCTCCGTTGCCAAGGTCCCACCCACCCCCAAGCCCCTACAGCACGCTCGGCACTAACCGTATATGATCTGCCATTCCCTTTGATGTTGTTCCACCGGGAGGCAGTTATAAAAATAAAAAAGAAGAAAAAAAGCGGGGATAGAAGAAAAAAAAGCATAAACACCACCTGTTTATCTGACGTCAGGTAATGTCAGAAAGGCAGTTTGCAGGCTTGTCATAAAGCACAGAAGGCAAATGAGGGGGAGCATTTACAAAGGGAAAAAATAAACAAATACGTGCACGCCACTGTAAATTTGGCAGCCGTACTGTTGAAGGGCTTTCAAAGCCTGCTTTAAACTCTGTTAGAGGACAGAATATGCAGCAGAACAAATAAATTAATTAATTAAGTTCTAGCAGGCGAAGAAAGAGAATCGGTGATGTAGAGTAGACAATATAATAGTGTTTTAGTGAACTGTCATTACAGCAGTGATTGTATTTGAGCAGACCAATCTGTGTCCGGCTCAGTCGTGCTGCTGAAGTGATAACAGCTGAATCAGAGCTAAACTGAAATGAACCCCGAGGCACCATGCACAGTCTGAAGTGTATAAACTAATGACAGAGCTGACAGATCCAACCAGCTCAGTTCCTTTCACCCCCAGCCCACACACTTTCGTTTTTTTTGGTGATATAAAGCTTTCCCATTAAATATGGAAATTTCTGTTTCGGTGACAGATACTTCACGGAGGGGGGCTGATGGCATGCACTGTGTTTTTTGGAACGGGAAGTGGCAGATTTTGATTAATGCGACCTTATCTGGTGCTGCACATGGAGGCAGAGGGCTTCCTGAGCTTGGTGGGGGTGGATGGATGCCTGTTCTTTCTTTACCAGCCGTCTTTCTCTCTTCAATTTGATATTACTCTGCATTTCTTCTTTTTCATTTTGCTTTTGTTTTTCCTTTGCCATCGTCATCTAAATCCTTGCTTTCCTTCTTTTCTAGGCCATCTGGTGATACTACATGACTCCTCTTTGGACTCTCCATCATCTCGGTTAATTAGAATATTTGTTACTCAATCATGAGGAAGAGTTCCCATTTATCAGTTGTCCATCAAACAGTAACTCACCTCTATATGGAGGGCAAGTCACAAAAGACAATTGCTAAAACAATTAGCCCGTGGTCTGAATGACTTCAGACCATTGCACGAATGAAGAAATGGTTAACGAAAAGTTGCACAACCAACAGGGATTGTTCCAACATTGAGTGGTTTATAAAGCAAAGCTCATTCAAGACTTTTGGGGATATACACAAGGTGAACATTGCTACTACAGGCACATAGAACTTTTTCATTGCTTTTGCTAAACCACTCCAGTGTACATTTCAGGGACATACCGGTATGTTTCAGTGTGAAATATTTTTGTATAAAAACAATCTTATTAAATTGGTCTTAAGAAATTAGAAGCCATAATAAAAATAATTAGGAGTTAAGCCTTGAAATAGCCATATAATTTGGTAATATACTATAAAAGTTTCAGCTTCTGAATCAAATGACAGAATTAAGTAAATTTTTAGTGATATTCTAATTTACTGAGATGCACATATACATGTATTTGGGTTGTTTCATTCCAATCTTTAGTTTCCAAATCCTCCTCCTCCTTCTCTGCTTGTCCCTGCCAGAGACTGAGGTGCAGTGGTGCCGCTTCCCTCTGTCGCTCCATCACTCCCTGGCCCACTTCCAATGCTTTTAGTGAGAGCTATCTGTCAAGTTATGAATAATACAGGCCCAAGGCTGGTGTTAGCTTGCTAGCTAGCTATGTGGAATCCAAATGAGGTCTACAGCAGGAAGAGAGCACTTGACTTTTAGCTCGCTACCACGCTCTCCCTACCAAGACAGGCAATTACTCAGCCCACAGCCCCAGCTGCAGCCGTGGCAATCATAAACGTAACCCCTCACATCCCTGTCTGCACACACGCTCTGAAGCTGGGCACATTTTGCATGTATAAGCACACACTCCACTCCCCAGGTTCCAACAGTGCTACAATTGTCTATGCAGAGACACAAAACAACGCTCACTCGCCTTACATGACAGTAAATCCATATCTTTTCTGGGGGTTGGGAGAGTGAAAGTACAGCGTGCATTTAGAAATTTTCCATAAAGTGCAGAGTGATAAATGAGCAGAGCACTTTTGAAATTGTGTTTCATGGAGGACAACGAGAAACTGAAGGAACTGTCTCTGTCACTCTGCTGTCGGAGTTTGAGACACCGAGCTCCAAAAATCTATTAATCAACGACGGAGTTCCTTCATCATGTCTTATCTGTTAATTAACAGAAGACGCGGCGTCCACCTTTATCGTGCTCATTCCACAGGGCTATCACGTGTATCAGGTATATGACACATGCATGGTCGCATAATTAGCTTTGCACCTAAGCATCTTTAGGTGACAGTGTTAACCCATCCATCACTGCTTCTAATCATCTGCTGGAAAAGAAGTGTGGGATGTAATTACAGAGTGCTAGGCAACGACAGGCTTCACAGGTAAAAATAGTCACGCAGGATGAGAGACCTCAGTATGTGTTTGGCATGTGGGGTGTGTGTGTGTGTGCGTGTGTGTGTGGTATGCATGCCTGCGAGTATTGAGGTAATGAGATCTAGTTAGTGATGCTCCAGAGTGTCTTATTAACAAATAATAACAGCACTCCTTTGTTTTTTACTTCTCCTCCCATCTATTATTCACACCTCACAGATTTACTCATGATTCATTTATAGGAGCATCTTGTGCAACCTAGAAACTAAATGTCACCCAAAACATTCCCTGTTAGGTGCATCTGAGAGCATGTACATTATGTTTCTCCATCTGAGATGTGTATAAAGACACAATAAACCTATGCTCAACTAGGTTTAAGCATGTGGCTTGAATCTTGCTGTCGCAATCCAACAAGATTTTTTTTTTGGGGGGGGGGGGAGGTATTCAGCTTTGCCTGCATGTGCACACACACATAAGAGCCAGTGACAGAGTGCTATTGAACCAGATGAGTTGGATCTTGCCGGATCAGTAGCGAGGGCTGCAGTGAGGCCATTCTGCCATTCAAGCCCCCTGTTGCGAAATCAGCATGAGGCCCTGTGTACTTTAGTTGGATTTTCTTTCCGCTGAAATTGCCAGGTTGGAGAGCGGCACTCAGCTGGGAATGCTGCTCTACATGTGAAGTAGGTTGTGTGTGCGTGTACATGAGTGTGTGAGCATACGACTCGCATGTCTACATTTGTGTCATCATGTTGAGAGGTCTTTCGTAAGCGTGGATGTGCAGCATGTGTGTGTATCTCTATCTGCTCTCTTTCTCCAGGTGAAGAGTCTATTCGGAGGGCGCCGCTTCAGTCGAGAGCCCTTCATGTCAGCCTGGTAGCACTTTACTCAGGAAGAGGTGGACCTAAAGTTCACCATCTGTCTTGGCTGCAAACACTCAATGGACCGTCTCAGCATGACTACAAGTGGTTTCATAGGTACGTATAAATACATTTAAACCTAGAAAATAGCATTAAGGCAATATTATTTGGCTCATGTGCAGGAATGTCAAAAGAGAAGATGTAGCCACTGGCTAATTTCCATTGGTAGTCTCCAGAGGAGGTCTAGTACAAACTGCTAATAAAATAGAGGATAAATACAAAATAAAACATAAAAAGATATATGCAGAGCTAAACCAGAAGGCATGTCATTCTGTAGATTTTCTAATACAATTTTATGTAACACAAGTAGAGATGCTCTAATCCAGAATTTTCACTGTCAACGATGCCCATATTACAACTTGCATTATTATTTACGAAAATTGCTAAATACATAATAAGGCTCAAGCCAATCCTTTCATACCTATGTTTGCATTATGCCATAAAACTGCTAAGTCTGTATTCAGATTGCTGAGACTCAGGACAGGGTATATGATATAATGAGCTTTAAAGAAGGTTATTAATTATTTATGAGTGCGGCCATAACTGCTCAGTGTGTACAGTCGTGTGTAATCTGCCAAGGGACTACATTTGCAAATTAGTTTTAGCTACAATCTTGAACTAGATTCTGCTGCAGGTTTCTCCTTTTAAAAGGGAGCTTTCCTTTCCCTACCATGCTACATACATGCTCAGTATGATGGATTGCTGCAAAGTCATTGACACAATGCAAGAAACTGTTCACTGTCGCGATATGTTCATCCAGGAGGAGTAAATCCTGCAAGACAATAACTTGATGCAATCTCCCTGGTTTCCTTAGAAAACATTTTCACCAGTTTGAATAATAAACTGGACTTGACTGCTGTGTTTGATCGACTAGGATCAACTGGAATGTATGTATAATTGAATTGAATTGACTATTTTTGTAAAGTGTTTGGACATGACATTTTGTGAATGGTGCTATGTAAATAATCTGAGCTGAATTAATGGTTTTATTTTGCACCGCTTTATCTATTAGCAAAGTTAATCTGAACAACAACCTCAACAGTGTAATTCATAGCTTGTAAATAGTTCTGAGTTGTCAAATAAAAATGACAGCAAAATAACCTAATGTATTTGTCATTAACCTAAAGCATGTACAAAGCCACACAGATACAAAGTCTTGCATAGAACTAATAAAATTTACAGTGTCTGCTAAATTTTGTTTGAGCTATTACTATGATGAGTACTTCAACCAAGACACTCTCTTGAATCTGTTTGATTTTTTTTTTTCAGTAAACTGAAGGATTGTCAGAGTTTTATATTTCCATTTCTGAAACTATCAGACAAGCACATCTGGCACGAGTCACTTAAAATCTTGTTCTTGTTTGTGCTGATGTTCAGTTTGAACTACAGTAAATTATTGTAACCACATCTAGACTCCTAAATGAATAAGTTACTGGCACTTGATTGACTGCCACCATTACTAGTGACAAGTAATGTATCAGGTGTACCTAACAAAGAGATCAGTAAGTGTCCAGTTTGCACGTTTGTTTTTTTCCCTGACTTCTGCAGGAAGTATGTGTGTTTGAAGCGTTTATAACAGCTTCTGGATCAAGGTGGTTTTTGGAGTTAAACCAGAAGCCATTGATTGTAGTTCACAGTGTGAAAACTCTCACAATGCCTGCAAGTGTGGCCAACTCATGGATAGTTTTGATCCTTTTATTACCTTTGTTGACAAAAATGAATGTACAGCCCACTTTTGGGAGGCATACTTTTTGACTAAAAGAGGATTGATGTGAGAGCAGTTTCTGTTAAGATGATGTCCACCAGTTATGTTTATCCCTACAATGATCTGTCACTCTTCTTGTCCACTTCCTGCTGCTGAACTCGTTGAGTCATTGTGCCACTCTGCTGGTTTCTAGCTGCTCGCATATCAGTCTGAGTGCTTTCAGTGCATGACAAAGTGGAGGGAGTAGAGATGATGGTGTGTGTGTGTGCGTGTGTGGGGTGTGTGTGAGGGAGTAAACAGCATCCCAGCTGCAGAAATGGCATTTAAGTGTCTTTCCCCTTGAACTCCAATAGTGCTGCAGACCCATTACCTCAGTGCATGCCTCCATGTGCACCTCCAAATGTGTTCCCGAGCTACTCCTCCAATCAACTTGGTGCTCCCGTGCGATTCACCCGTCTACCTTTCTGTTCCGATCTTTTTCTCATTCATCATGCTTCCTTTCCTGTCCTCCTGCCAGAGGTCTTTGCTAAGGTGTAATTTAGCCCCCACTGTTCTCTAATTTCTGTCGTAGTTGGGAGGGGCGTGGCTGGCCACCTGACACCAGGGATACAATCTGTCAATCATTACCCACAGCCAGGAAATTGCATTCAAAGTGAGAGTAATTATCAAGCGTGCCCCATGTGGGCCAAATTGAACACCTTCTCGGATTGGCACGCAGAGAGAAATATGTCTTCAGTGGCAAGGCCAGGTGGATTTGTGAGGCTTTTATTGTTGCTGAGAGCAAGGTGAGTGCTCTTCTCCTCTCGCTGCATCTTATCCTTGGGTTCTGTCCTCATTCTTCATTTATCATTATCAAATCCTTAAATATTCTTTTAATGTGTTTTCCCTTGGTCTACCTCCGATGTCTCGCAAATCAAATAAAGGAAACATAAAATGACTAGTTATTAGAAAAACACCACATCTCTGTAGTCCAGTGAAGATGTCTCCAAAGCCAAAGTATAATGACGACAGTGTAATAATATAGTTAAGAAAAGCATGACAATAAAAGAAGGTCGTGTGAACAAAAGAAGCATTCTGAATTTCTATTTGTGAAGTCTGGACAGACAATGTGGAACAAACCCTCCATAAATACTTTTCAGCATATTGTACTCAAAGTGGCTGTAAACTGCCTCTTCACCTCCTGTGGGCTTTAGAACATTTACCAGTAAATAATAAACTTTGACCAATTACAGGTCTCTCTTGTTTTCTTCGCAGTTTCTTACATGTTGTTGGCAACCCTTAGCAAACAATTGTGAATTATTTCTAAAGCTACTGATCTGGAGTTATAGTGACAAACCTTTTCATACAGACTACCAGCAGTGTTAGAGCAACAACAATGAAGGGGACATGAAGAGTATTATTGTTCAAATCCTCAGTGTTGGTGGTTTTGAAAACCGCCAACACTGGGGCCAAATAACCAAAAGGCCTGTGGTTATTAGACAAAACACAAGGAACTAAAACAATTTATAAGCAGCTACAATATTTAGCTACAAAATATTGTAGTATCTTATGACACTGAATTATATTCTGTGAAATATTGTTCAACTATGCACCCAAAAGGACTTTGCCATCCAAGAATAACAATAATGAGACATTGGTTTAACGTTCCCTAAAAAACATAGAGAATAAACCTGCATGACTTCTGAGGTGCAAAAAAACAAAGAGTTTGCCCTGAAAAATTTTAAAATAATGGGATAAGAATTGCGAATGGGGAAAAAAGGAAAACAGCAGCAGCATTGACAAGACTGTTTCCAGACTTGGGACCCTCCAGCTTTATATTCTCTCTCTGTGATTATCCTGATCTTTAACAATTTAAACTTAAGCTTACACCAAAACCACTTTTGTGGGAACTGTGTGAAATTTGCTTACTTTGCATACCGAATTCAAGACACAAAATTTAAATCATATACATGACCTGAACTCCAGCGTTTGCTTTACCTTCTCTTCGCCTTTTAAATTAACGTCAGACACAGACGCCTGTCATAAGCATCTTAGTCAATCACCTGCTTCAGTGTCGACACATCTGCAGCGCACTGCCACCCAAACCTTGTTAGAACAAGAACTGCCTGGCTGACCTATTAACCTCACAATTAACAATGTCTCTTCTGCTGCGAAGTGACTTTTAACTGTTTAATCTTATATATGAAAGTCTGTCCATAGTTTATGTCTGATAAACTAATAAACTTATAGTGCCTTACAAAATTTCTTTGTTTTGTTTTGAGAAGTTCATTGATTGCATTCTTACACCAACTGTTCAGTTGAGCAACAGTACTGGACCAGATTGCCCTAACATAAGACACAGGTATCGGAGTTATTTTTTTTTCTTACTCTGATAAAATCCTGATTTGATTTAAGAGAGCTAACAAAACTTTATCGACTTAAAATATGGGGGAAAACAAGTAATTTATCAGCGTTACAAGGACAGTAAATGGGGAAAGTTAGAAGTGGCTCGATGAGTTAGGCTATGGCTTCATTGCACTGCTAGTATCTGCTATAACTGCAAATACAGAGTGGATATACCAGCCTGCAGCAGAATAACAGAACCAGGGAGCAGATACAACTCAGTCTAATGTATTGGTTTATATGGTTAGGATAGGAGCCTTTGTTTATATTGATATATTGTAGGGAAGGAAGAGTGATATATTATCAATAATGAGTCAGTCTCCATAGAGATGGTTCTCTGTGTGGAACTGCTGACTCACATTAAATAACTATCAAATGGGAATAGCAATTTGCAAAATGTGACTTTTTCATCTTTCCTGCTTAAGGGTTGCCAGGTCAGGGTGCCCTAAATGTTTCGACTGTGTTCATTCTTTTTCTGAATAAAGCACATTTAATCTCTTCCTGTAAGAGCAGTCCCAGAACGAATGCTATCATTAAGTTGAAAGTTACCTAAAGACGTTAACATCGCTCCTTTGTGGTCGCGCAAACTACTGGCTGTGACTCGGTGACATCACTCATATCCTTTTATGATGCTTTTCTTAGGCTTCCACTACAGTTTATTTCACTTTTGTTTTGGAGGAATTTATCCTTCAGGTCGTTCTGTCTCGTCACAATAAAGAAAATAATAAAAATTCTTGTCAATTTTGGTGGTTTAAATGTAAAAAACAAAACTTGCCTCAATAAATTTGCAGACATGAAAAAGGCTGATAAAAGGTAATATTCTTCTCCGATAAATTGAAGCACACTTCCAGAATTTGCCCATAAGCATGTTTAGGAATTGAAAAGAATACCTTAGAAGCGCAATTTCAGTTAAGTACCAGATATTTTTTGTTGACCCCTTCTTGGATCCTATTTTTCCATTTCTTACTGCAGTACTGATATTGACTACATATATTTGGTGACACATTTTTAATCTGAAAATTCTGTTATTGATGTGAAAGAACTTAAAACTTTGATTTGATTTTAAATAAAATTCAGTCTCTATTTGGAAGAAACTAAATGATGTAAGTATGTCTGACTTTAATTTGTCCAGGCTAAACTTAATTACTTGTTACTAATTAAAGCATTTTTTAAAGTTGGATCAACTGTTCTGTTTTGTCAGTGTAGGACCAGTACAGATTATTTTAAACTGTACAATTAGGTTATATTTTGCTGCAAAATGGAAGACAGTGTGTGTAGTCTACATACAGACAATATGAATGCACCGTTACTGCAACATGTTAATGTCTGCAGAGTCTTCTGGCATTTTCAGTACCTGAAAGCTAAATGTGAAGTGCAGAGAGAGAGGTGGAGGATATGGATGCACCAACGTTAAAGGCTCCAAAATTGGGGTGGGGGAGGACGGGAGAGAACGGAGGAGCTAATTAACATATTAATGACCCCACCTTCCTACAGCTTCTGTCGGATAGTCCAAATACTTTGATAAGTATGCAAATGAGAGCTGCACCATCTGAAGAGGGAATTAGCTCTGCCTGAGACAGCCGAAGGAGGAGGAGGAAGGGGTAAGCGGAGAAAAGGACGGAAGAAAGAAAGGAAGGAAGGGAGCGTTAGAAGGGGAAGGGAAACCGAAAAAGGGGCAGGAAGGAGAAGAGTGGAGGAATGAGAGAAACCAAACCCAGAGAGAGTGAGATGGGAGGGCATCTCAGGCGAAGTGATGAACTGATATGTTCTTGTTTGTTTTAGCTCTCTTTAATTATCTGATCTGCTCGTCAGTTTGTGCGTATGTGTTGTTGATGGAGAATAGGGAGAAAAAAGCTTTTCATTCCTGCTCTCAAATCAATACGACAGTGTCCGTCAGAGCTGCAGGGACAGGTTTAAGGTTCGCAGACAAGACTGATGCAGGCGATGCGAAGAAAGGACCATGAACAGAGCAAAGCAAGGTAATATAACATTCTGCAAAAAGCAAAAACCTAGGCTAATAAAATATAGTATGCATGTTGCACAATCACCCAGAGTAGACTCGATTTTGTTTCATTAAAGTATGTTTTCATTATGACGGGGAGTGACTGCAGATTACATCAAGTATGAAGGTGGAAATCTTTAGCAGTGGTCTGCTTTATGTAATCACAAAAAAATAATAATAATGAAATAAAGCCAAAGAACACGAAATAGATGATGTAATGCATATTTTCCAAAAAGGAAACTTACTGAAATCTTTAAAACTGGCAGTATTTTTTAACCATGTATGTCAAGGGAATTAACTATTTGCCTCCTTTAACCAGAGGGTTGAGACTTTCACCAGTGTGTAATTTTTTGAAGAATATTTTGAATAATGTGCAGGCAAATTAAGAAACACTACAGTCCTGCATAATGGGAGGTTCAGATCTATTTCAGTCTAAATGTTACAGCTCCGCTTTCTGAGCTGCACAGAAATATCTGCACAAATCTTGGCCTTTGTTAAAAAATACAAAAAAAACGAAGTGAATTCTTCACTGAGCATTAGCACCATAATTAGCAAGACCCTGTTCTGTCCTAGTTATGTAAGATGGCTGTTTTGTCTTTTGAAATTGGATTACCGCAGGAGAAACCATTTATTTCCGGAAATGGGGAGATTTTTTTTCATCCTAGTGACTTCACTATAAAGTCTCCAGTACGAAGATATCCTTTGCTATTCAACTCATGTGCCATACTTACACACCCCAATAAACATGATTAGCATGGAAGACTGTAAATATGCAAATGAGAGGGAAGATGTGTGATGAATGTTTATAGTGGGAGCTTTGAGTGTCGCACAAACTCTCCACCCTGCTCATTGTCTGAAAAGCAAGATGAGGTTAAAAAGGGGCCTTCTGTTAAATTTACCCTTATTTTTATTCTTTCATAAAAGTAATTCATCCATAGAGTGGTGATTTTTAATACAAAGGGCTGCATTACTATAAACCTTTTCCCCACTTTAACTGGAACAACAAAAGCAGATACATTAGCTAGTGAACGCCACCATACTTCAAGAGTGAAAATGGTGGGTTGGTGAGTAAAAAGTCTAACATGAACCCAAAAGCCATGAGAACTGTAACTGGTCCATTACTGACTTATATATAATGTATGAAGCTGAATAAAATAGTTCATCAGAGTCTATAAAATGGACTGCAGGGCTCAACTGACATACTTGTGTATGAGCACATGCATTGCAATTTGAAAACCTCAGGGAAACCTTCAGAAATCTGCAGCTAAGTTGTGGAAATCATAGACCAAAGTTTATTCATCTGAATATATTTCTGATATATTTCCACGTGGATCAAAAGTACCTTTTTATGATAGTTCTAGGCATTTCTTTGTAGAAAGTACACCGATGAATGACCTACTTATTTTATAGCTGAATAATTAGAGACGTTGCTGGATTTTATGGCTGGCATGAAAAAAAAACAGAAAACCATTCGGTGTAATACCACTGAAGACTTTAGTATTACAGTGTTTTTATGTTATTTTCAATCAAACTTTTCTATACAACGTTTTCCCTACTTATCTCTTCTTTGACTACTCATTGATCCAAACAGTGACAGTTATTATATCAGTGAATATTGCATTGGTTGAACCATTCCATGACATTCCATGACACTGCTATAAATATATTATCTTCCTATCTAATTATTATAGATATGCTAAGCCACTCCTAAGAATTATAACAATGTAATGATAATGACCACACAGCCATGCTAAAAACATGATGTTGCTATTACCTTACTATGACTTTCCCACTTTCAAACATACATCTCCTCATGTTTAGTTAAATGGACAAACATTTTTCCTGGCTTTTAGTTTTTTTCCACAGGTAGCATAAGAGAAACGAGGCAATGAAAGATGAGGTAGATATAGTCTGAAATGACTGATCAAAGCTTTTTTAGAAAAATGTACTTAAATGTATAGCAAGTAAAGCTCTCAAACAGCAAAAATGTCAATTTCATGACTATACAACAAAGAAGATGTGTGGATTTGAATAGGACAAACATAGATCAAGATTAAATTACACATTTTTCCAAAAAATAAAAAATAAAACACTGTACATGCTGAGTCAGCACTACAATTACAACTTAAATGTGCAAGAAGGGAAATTAATTCTCCTTTTAGAACAATTCTTTACAAAAACATAATTCATATCTAATTTCCAAGTAAACAAAGAAAACTAGAATGTCATATTTAAGCACATTAAGACACTTACAGCTCCAAACATGATGCAAAGTCGAGCATGTTTGCCCCGAAGACTAGCAGCTCTTTGGGGAGGGAGGCCATCGAGCAGTGTTATCGACATTATAGACACCCCAGCCTGGAGATAGGCTTCACATCGATCCCCTGATTAATTACTATCTGCAGGCTCCAGCACGGTGAGGAGAAGAAGGTGAGACAGGCGGGAGCATAGGAGGAGAAGTGAGAGAATGATAGGAAATGAGGATAGGGTGTGAGAGGAGGGTGGATGAAGGATTGGAAGAGTCCGGCTTGTATTATCTATGAATATCAGCTAAAGGCTACACAGTAATCTTCGAGGTGGAATATTATTTGTTGATACATGGGTAGGCTGGGAAGCTTATCTAAGCTGCAACCACCTCCCAAACACCGCCAAGGACAAAATAAAATTTACACATTACTGGGGTAGAAACAACTTGCAAAGACGATTAGAGGACACTGAAGAATCCACCCATGAATTCCCAACTGGGTTATACACAGCCCTCTGTAAATACCAGTGAAAATAACACGTGGAATACAGACATGCATTCAAACCTCTTTTAACATGCAGAACAAACTATCAAACATTGAATTGTTGATAAGCACTCTGAATAGAAAGCTTCAATGAACATTGGGTAGTCAGTAAAAAGCTAAAGTCCTAGCGATAGTCTTCCATTTGAGTCTAGCTTAAGACTGGGCTGTATATTTAAATAATATGCAGGAAATCATCTCTTCACAAAACTGACAGTATGCATCAAGAAGCCATTTCATGTTCTCATTAAATCATATAAAGCTAATCCATGTCTAAATGAAGGAATAAGTAGAACAGAGGTATAGCAGTCCATCCCCTCAGACAGTAAACAGGGTTGAAGGTGACAGTGAGTCAATTCAGCATCTGAATGCACTTTAAAAATATCATATAATATGCAATACAATGATAAATTACTATCGTACTGTTCAGTCCGTGTTTGCAGTGTTTGTTTTTGTGCTAAATAAAAATTTAAAGTTTAAATTAAATATTGCACAACAGTAAGAATGCCTGCTTTCTTAACAGATTACATACAATTAAGCAAGTATAGGCTTCTCATAAAAAATATTAAATGCAAAAGGATTTCCAAAACATTCCTATTCACCAAGTTAAACAAAAATAGGAGGCTACAGATGGTCATAAATCAACAGTTGTTTAGGAGCCACAAGAACCAGCTGTATGGAAAGAATCAAACGTCCCATCGCCGTTTGGCATTCTCACAACTAATTCAGAAAATTTTTAAAAACTAAATAAATACTGGAAGTACAACAATATTCTGGACAAATTTACTCTGAAGGGTGTTAATATGTTGTCTCCCACAGATTAATTAAATGTTTCTAGGGGCATAAGCCACATGGAACTATTTATACTTTCTCAGGGTTTAAATAGTGCAAAAGAAATCATTTAAAAACATTACAGAATGCTTATGTAAAAGTAAATATTTGTAGTAAATACAAACAATTGTGAAAAAAATTAAATATAATTCAGAAATGTAATTTCCATCAGTATCAAACATTCCCTGGGTGGCATTAAAAAAATCCCGTATGAGATCTTCCAAGAGCTCAGTCAGACAGAATGAATCAGATCACGCTGCCAAAACCACAGCAATTATGTTCTTGAAAAAACAAGTTAACTAAGACCTTAGTTTTGTCAAACTAGAATCCAAAAACATTGCTGTAGAATATTTTAAAAAGGAGACACACACCCTTTATCAGACAAAACAAAGACACTGACAAAGGATCTCCTCCATCCTGCCAGACCTATAAATATTTAGACGCATCGAAGCTTTAAACAGTAGCAAATACTCTCCAGCCATCTGTAAAGAAGCTATAGAGGATGCAGCTAGTAGACGCTGCAGGGATTGTTCATTGTTTGCTACTAACTCTACTTAACCTGACTAGAGCCAGCTCCTGCTTGTGTGCTCACTGACATTTTCCATGCAACCTAAACTGCAGCAAAGCAACACACAGGAGACCCACAACGGTCTTAAGTGACTTGACAGAAGGCAGAAATACATCAGGAAAAGTAGTGGATGGACTTCAAATCATTATTTAACTACAATTACCTACATTTCTGTGTTCAGATTCATTAACCAGACAAAAGACAAATTACTATGAAACTTGTAACAGTCAGCCAAGAATGTTTTTAGATTTCAACATAATGTGAAATCTAAAGACATTCAGGAATTCTTTCAAATTCTTCAGCATCTTTGTAGAGAGGATCACCAAGATATTCCTAAGGTTTTCCAAAGCGAGAGAACCACAGTGTGAGCTTTTATCCACAAATAGAGAAAACATGGCAGAGTGCTGAACCTTCCCAGGAGGCTCCGGTTTACCAGAACTATTTCAAGAGTGATAATAGGAGGTTACAAAGAAAATCCTAACCTAATATCTAATCTGGACATGCATACTTGTCGATTTCATGATTCAACAATAAAAGAGAGTGAGCAAAAATGGTTTCCATAGAAAGGTTGCTGGACAAATAGCTTTTCTCAAAGGGTGGTACGATAACTTTTCTTTTTACGCAGAGTTGGCTCGGATAGCTTTTTCCGTTTTTAAAACTAATCATAACATTTTTGGCAAAACTTGTAACAAATTGTGGCTTGTTTTGTCAGTTTTCTTCCAATCATGTGTTCTGACAATGAAGATGCCTAAAGACAGGGAAAGAGATTTTCACTCCACAAAGCTGGCTTGAAGAGAAAAATAAAGAGGAACAAAAGTAAAAAAAGAAAAAAAAAAAAAAGGTAGATCAGACTTCTGTCACACATGCGAGGACAAACAGTGGAGAAGAGGAGGAAACATCTCCGTGGTAATAAGGTGACTGGTTCTCTCTACGCTGAGGCAACAATAGGCAAATTGTGTGTGAGTCTGCATGTGGGGGTGTGCGTGTGTGTGCGTACATGAGCACCATGTGCTTTTCCATTCTCACTGACCTGAAAAGTTCTGTTAATGCTGGATCCACAGGCACTGAGGGAGAAGCAGAGAGACGGAGAGAATCATTATGAAACAGCACCGGCTCCAGCTGAACACACAAGCCATAACACACATAAAGGGAACCTGCTGAAATGTTGATCTCTGTGACTTCTCGGCTGCGTAGGTTTGCCATAAAATAAATTAACCGTGAAACACTTCAAACACTTAAAGCTGGAAACACGTGGGAATTAGTCAGTCAGCATCTAATAAAATTTGTTTTATTTTGATGTTAAAAAGTGTATTCTCATTATTTCTGTTCACAAATATAAATGCCTTAGATTAAATATATTTGCATATATTAGAATGTACTACACGCTAAAAATTATTTATTCATTTATTGTTTTTAAATATAGTTTTGTAATTTTTTTTTTCATCCAAACAGGTGACAACCAGCATCTAATTATTTATTTATATAACTTTTCAAGGCAAGATATTTTGATTACCCACAACCATAAGTTGGTGGGTTACATAAAAGTAGAATTTTGGCAAAATTTACAAATTTAGCTACAAATTTAAGCAAATGCATTTGATAAAGATCTGATTTTTCATCTTATCATCTCATAGAGTTTCAGAAGATGCATGGTGTCATTTGTAATTGACACAAATCACAGATGTTTCATGTTTAAGAACAAGATCAACAGCAATCCACTGAGCAACAGATATGCCATCAAGGTTGAGGCTGCACAAAGACCTCATTTAAATCTTTACATGGCTTTGCCTTAGACCTTGGCATTTTTTACTAACATCAAATAATTTTGCCTTTGTAATTTCATTTATGTGTTATGCATAGAGAACAGAGTTTTTAAAATGTGAATTGTGGATTCCAAGAATGGTCAGACACTTTTATCATGGCAACACTTTGTGGTAAGCTACTACACATGTGAATTTTACTGGTAAAAGTAGAAATGACACAACACTGTCAGAATATATCTGGATGATTATTGGGGTCACAGATTTGCTTGTATTTGTAACATAAAAATTGACAATACTCGGCATTAAAAAGTGACAGCGTTGTAATTATGAGATCAGTCCCTGTATATTCTTGTTTGTTTTTACCTGCCGAATGTTGGCTTATTCACATATATAATTAAACCTTCATAACAGATTAGAATTTCAAGTACATGTTGACTTTTAGACCAAAAAGCAGGTGCAATCTGATTTTAAATGTACAACCACAGTCAAGATTTTTGGTTGTGCACATTCTGTCTACATATCCAAAACAAAGAGGAGTTGCATTATTTATAAAAGTAAAATTTCAGTGAATGTCAGTCAT
This sequence comes from Phalloptychus januarius, assembly GCA_902982915.1. Taxonomy (NCBI): domain Eukaryota; kingdom Metazoa; phylum Chordata; class Actinopteri; order Cyprinodontiformes; family Poeciliidae; genus Phalloptychus; species Phalloptychus januarius. The sequence continues at coordinate 11,096,893 of CADWAE010000129.1, read as the reverse complement.
GTTGATCTAAATCAAGATTGAGACTTCTAAACATTGAACCAAGATGAGTAAAAGATCCAAGCTGTCAACTATCTTTTACAGGACTAACATCTCCTCCCGTTGAACTAACTGTCTGTACAGGTATCATGCTGGATAGATTTTTGAGTATCTCATCTTTGATAATTGAAAAGTATTTGGTGTTGTAATTTTGCCCTTACAATACAGTATGTTATTCTTATAATTTGTTACATGTTAACCATGCAGGAATGGTTACCTATCACTTTGCTGAATTTCCCCACTGTGGGAAAGTAAAGAATGTTTATTCTCTTCTAACTCCATAGGTTCATGTACGTATGCCCTTACTATTTGGAAATTAAAGTTAAAATTAATTGTACTAAATGCAACTTTTTTTATGATATCCAAGGGGCATCTTTGTGGTAAGAGCACAACTCATATTTCAGTGAGTTAATTGCCAAGGGAAATAGCCTGAGTGTAAGTCAATTTGGAGTCATGTGTGGCAGTTTGGTTGGAGGACATGTGTAGTGATGAACAGCTGCGATGTTTACTTATTTTTTTCTTTGCAAATACAAATCCAACTGTATATCTCATTAGATCACCGAGGCATTTTGTTGTCAATAAACAACCATTGCGACTCAACTCAAATTTTCAATGGCACTTTAGATGAAACAAATGTCCTGCTTCAGCTGCCAGAAGAAGTCAAATATTTTGACATTACTATTGACTAAATATTACAAGTTGCTTTTATAGAAACCATGAGTCACAATGTCATATCTAAAGTGTGGCCTTGAATATTAAGGAACATTTAGTCATGTTTCTATGGGAAGTTATATAGTTTAACACAAGAAAGAAAACACTGCAGCTTATGTATTCCAAAATGACCAGTAATAGCAGTATACTGCAGTAAACTGTATGAGGTAACATCTTGCTGGAGGAGTGCATAGGATTTTCATAAAATCTATAGAATTTAAATTAATCTTTTTTTTCCTTTTGGGAAAACAATGTTAGGTACTTCAACACAGGTATTGGAATATAAACCAAAAGGAGCATCATCACATATTGTGAGAGTGGAGTGAGCAGCCTTTTAATGTTTCATTTAATTTTATTGACTTAGAAAACACATGTCCTCAGCTTTGTCAACAACATAAAAGGAAGCCATTGTTTTGTGAACTGAAAATGAGAGGTATCTACTCAATGAAACCCTCCGTTTATTCTGATTCGTGGTGCATGCCACTGCGATTCCTGCCAATGTTTTATTTTGAACAAGGCGTTGAGAAGGTGGACTTCTGTTGCTGTTAGATACATATAAAGTGAAGACAGAGGAGGAGCAAACAGCGAGAGAAAGCAAGTGGAGTGTAACTGCTCAGGATCTGTGTGTGTGTGTGGGGGTGTGTGTGTGTGTAGGTGTTTGTGCATATACGTGTTTATGTTGGGAGAGTGAAGGTCACCCTGAATAGAGGTGTGTGTTTCTGTGTGTATCTGTGCAGATACCTTTGGAGCGTGTGCGATGGCGCTTATCGTCTGCATCCACCTCCATCTGCAAAAAAGACACAAACAAGCTGTTCAACACAACAGACAGACCGGAGAAATTATCTTTAATTTGGATACATGTTCTCTCAGGTTCAGAGTGCTATTTCCACCCTGTCAGGCATTTCAGTTCGCACCTGATGTGCCAGAAGGTTTCATGTAGATGACTGATGGGCAGCATTAGTGTGAATGATTAAAGTGATTTAAAGACTGCACAGTCGATTTTTCTTATTTTATTTTCCTGCTGGATAGATGTAACTCGAAAGGCCTTTTTGTGAGCCATCTGATGAATTGACACAAACCCAGCATGCATTAGATATGATTTGATGTAGCCTGTAGTTCCAGTCCACATTACATCCCAGCTCTTACTAATTTAAGGTATTTACATTAACAAGTAATAAGATATAAGATACTTAACACAAACAAATAAATCAGGCAAAAAAAGTGCCAGCAACTATTTCGAAACAGAATTTTAATAATAGATTTTATTCATAATGCCCTATTTATCTTCATATTTCAAAGGGTTACATGCAGAAAACAAGCAATTATAATTTTAACCCTATTGAAGGTGTAAATACAAAATATGTCCTCCCAATATTTAAAAGTACATTTGGTTACTGCAGTGAACTTTTTCATATTCTGTCAAGTTACTAAATACTTAGTTTTCAAGCCTATGAACCTTTTTGTAACTTCATCCCTGACCTGTGCTGTGCTCCTTGGTCTTCGTGATGCTGTTTTTTCACTAATGTTATCTCATAAACCTCTGAGTCCTTCAAAGAGCCGCTGGATTCAAACTGACTTTAAATTCAACTCAGATGGACGTTACTAACTAGATCACTTCGAAAGGCAATTGGTTGCACCAGATTGTATTTGCAGTTATCCATTAGCTGCATACCACACTTGTCATATTTTTATTTGAAGAAAAAAAATGTAGATCAATTTATCATATGCATAACTTTGTTATTCTGTCACATCAAGTCACAATTTACATATTGAATGTTTGGTTTTAATATAAGAAAATGGGGATTTTGCAGGTTGAACTACATTATAGATCCCACAGCATGATCAAGAAGATGTACTTAGCTTATATGTAACCTTATTCATTCAGATCGTTCTTGACAAATCACGTATTATTTAAACAGAATTTGTTCACTTTTAGTATAAAAGTGAGTTTAAATACAAATTTTTTTTCTTGAAACCATCAATGCCACTGGGTGCCAAACATTTCTCTTTCACTCAAAAAGTATCAGCTTCTCTCCAAAAGATCAATAAATTATTCCCCAAAGTCTCTGTGGTGTCATTAGGAAGATCCAATCCTTCTGATCGACAAACCGGCCTTCTTTTAAATATACTTCTCCAGTTAAGTATATTGACCTCCAGTGTCCCAGTGGAAACGTTTTGGATATGACTGTTCCAGCTGAGATTTACCTTCTCTCCCAGCTTTCTTGAGAAAGCAAGTGCACTAGAGATCTATTGCTTCTAACTATTACTTGATGAAGTATTCTAATTTTAAAGTGATGTATTTTTGGAGTACCCATCCATTTCCAACACACACTTTTTCCAGGATTTTTATGTCGTGTTGCTTTTTTAGCTTTCAATATCTAAAATGCATATGTTATGCTGAAGTGTTGAAATTTCAAACAGACTTTGGTATTCTAAGGCAGGTGGAGGTATGAATATTCTTTCTTCTGAGAATACATACATTGTCTGCTCTTCGAAACCAGGTTTATTGTCTGAGAGATACAGTAGCTCAAGATAACCTAAATCACTCTACATAGTTATGTAGTTATAGGCTTAGGCTGCTGGAGGACACATGTCCTGTACTTGTATGGTGCTTCACGTCTAGAAGACTCCAAAGGACTACATTCAGTCATTCACCCATTCACACACACGTTCACACACTGATGATGGCAAGCTACTGAATAGTAGCCTCAGCTTCCCTGGGGCAGTCTTACTGTATGACGGATGACAAAGTAAATGTGTCACAATGTATGTGATTGTCTACTGTCACTACATTCGACAAAGTGAATGCTGTAAGTGTGTGATTTGATGCAATCTGCTGAGATTCCTTAGAATTTTAACAGTTTAAATACACTTATTGAAAAAAATCCAGTAAGATCCACTGTAATGTGGATCCTAGTGACTTGTAATCTGTCTGTATATTTACAGGGGTTGCTTTTTTGCGTCCATAACATTAAATCATTAAAGTTGCTTTCACTTCACCACAGCTTTTTAAGATCAACTTGAAAACTCTAAAATGATTTTGATGAAGATTTATTCTTACTCATAATTTTGTCAATTTATATTATATTTCACATTCTCCATGCCAGATTCAAATGACCTCTTTTTTGTATCTGGATCTAAGGCCTTTATAACGCTGTAATTATATGATGCAGAAGCATTATATAATTACAGTGACTATGTTTCTAATGCGGTCTGTGATTACAATGATTGAATTGCCAGGGGTGAATTATTTTTCTTGGAAATTACTCAAAATCAACATAAATTCCACAGAGACTCATATTTTGCCAGAACTGATGAACTGACTAATAGATAAGTTTGGGAATTGCCTTCAAAATCTTCACTGTTAACCCTATTCCAAAAAGGCTCAAGGACATATTTAATGAATAATCATATTTTACCATTTTTCATGCTTTTTGGCTGAAATAATGCCAGAAATATTTATAGTAAATTTTATTTGGCATCTTTTGTTCTTGTGTCCAAGAAATCTTGAGACTGTTTGTGTATTTATTTTGCAATGTTGTTTTTTCCTCTAAAAACTGGTTTATGACACAGAATGTTCAAGCTGTTTTTACACCAGAGTAAGCATTTTCCTGATCAGCTGTCAGACCTACATATCTCTTTCCTATATAGCTTTATCACCTCAACAACATATCATAAATTGTGAAGGAACTTGAATGCCAATGAACATTCTTCTGTTATTTCCAGATGCCTCTAAATATTCATGCTTGCCAGGATTGGAAGATGACGGGGGCCGTGTTTGGATGTCTCGTTTTATTCAACATGATTTATTAACAGCATGGTTGCTTTACTGTAGAGCCTCTCAGTACTAATGGTGTGTTTCTTTATGAATGCCTATAAATGTTTCAACGGGAGAAAAATAAAAAGATGAAACACAAAGATAGCTTATAAATCTTCTCAGTGTAGAAAGGAAGGAAGCAACATATGGTATTTTGGCTATGGCAAAGAATCTGTGGATGAGCAAGGGAAGCACACATTTTAACTATTTCTGCATATAATGTACAGTTATGGAGGAAAAAAAAGATTTCATGACTTTCAATATTATTGTCACTTAAAATAAGTAAATCCCATTATTCAATAGTTTGTTCGGCCTTTGCCTGTAGTAACATGAATACTTAATCTCTCTTTCAAAATATACTTGAGACATTTTTGAGCCTACTGTTTGTAGCCTACTGTGCTTCATGTCAATGATATTTTATTTGGTATTTTAATTGGTCATTGTGTCCTACATTTTTACATTGGCTCTAGAATAATTTAGTATACATAGGAGTTCATGGTCAATTCAACAACTGCAAGTACTCAGGTCATGTGGCTGCAAAACAACCCAAACTCAGTGAATCCCACTTACTACGCCACACTGGTTTCTTCCCAATTAAGCTCCTGCAGAAAACATATTTTTCTTCGTTTTTAATCTGTCTTGTGATTTCCTTTAGATGTACAATTGCAGACCAAAATAAAGATGTTACGTACATTACAGAGAAAACGTTGTTTCTCCAGGAAGCCATTTCAAACAAGAAATTTTTTCAGCTTTTTTCCATTTGAACTTTAACATTTTGCATGGTAACCGACGCATGTAGCGATTAAGATAGAGCTCTTGGGTTTCTTGCAATTTTCCTCACCACTATGTACTTTGACCTTGAAGAAGCAGCTGTTTTGAATGTATACCTCTGTCTATTATGCTACTGAATGATGGACTTCAACATTGTTTGTTCCAGTTCAAGAACATTTATAAATCCCCTTTAGGAAATAAACATTCCATTGAGGAGGAGAAATTATGCCTTTTTAGCATTTATTTATGTCACCGGACAAAAAAAAATCAGTTTCAATGTGGTGCAATTCTTTTAAAGCTCTGTTTTATTACTTGGGTTACTTGCGACACATTACAGGAAGACAAAATTTAGCTTTAATTTAATTTTTCCTAATTAAGTAAATTAAAGGATCAAGCAGCACCTTCATTGAACAAAAAAAAAAAAACGGCAATGTTATAGCTGTGTTTCAACCTTTGCTCCAAATGGCAACAGCTGCGTTTTAAAGGAGAAATTTGTTAGAAAATGACTACTGGCCTAAGAAAACATCTATTTTATGTGATGTTCTTGAAGAGTGGCCCACCTGGATAAATCATAGTGTGGAAAATTTAATTTTGTGAATTACTGCTCCATTTTCAAAATAAATCATAGATAAAGTAGAACATTGTTGAAGAGGAACATCATGATGTGCTTGGAATGAAATCCTCCAAACTTATCTGTTCCTGATAAGATTCAGCGATCAACAGCTGCCAGCTAGTTGAAGCCAAGGTTTAGGAATGTTTTTCCATACATCAGTGGCTCACATCATAGTGGGGATGTATTGGTATTAACTACGGTTTTGCTTCAAATACATTGACGTCCCTGTTGCTTGACACTTGACTTGGCAGCACGTTAATATAACAAAGAGAAAAGAAAAGAATCTAAGAGAAGACTTTAAATCAGCTGCAAGATTTGAACATATTAGCTGTTGGTTTTTGACATTACGAACTGATGCAACCTTTTTGTTCAACAGTTCCTAGGGATTAACATTTTTGTAACTAGGTCTTTAACACCGTAACCAGCTGAATAGTTGAAAACAACAGTGACGAAAGCAGCAGCAAATTCTTCGCCTCCATTTTCCCGTCAGAGCTGAGCCCAGGAAACCTGCAGGCCTCTGACGTACCGCACGCCACTGTGGCTCACCGTATGTCGCAGCCCTTCAGACCCTGTCTGGCTTTTACGGTCTCTTAGGACCCCATGAAAAAATGTCACAGCTGTAATGAAGGTTAGTCTGCTTATTGAGGATTAGTTGAGGCCCGTTCCTTCCCCCATCTGTGTCTCAATTAGACTCCTGGATCAATGGCTTTATATTCTGAGGCAAATAAACACAGTTATGTTGATCCCACAGCTTCTCGAGTCATAGAGATGATCAAATCTGTACCATTTTCTATGTTTTTCACAATGAGCTTTGGCCATTTTTCTACATTTTGGTAAAAATAGATAAATAAGATAACCATGTCTTTTGAAAAAGATTTTAAGACAAAACTAAATAAATAAATAAAGGCAAACAATTACTAGGGCCATTATTTTAGGAAGAGGATTAAGAATACATTTTAAAATAAATAAAAGCCTGGCATCAATTGAAAGCATATTTTTCAAATTATATCATCAGTCCATTCTTTCAATGGGATTATTTACCTTTTCATTCTCTCCTATTCAGTTATTTAAAACTGCAGCAAACAGAATAAAAACAACGCCAGGATGATATCTTCAACTTGACTTTTTAGTTTTTACAATGGTCATAATGTCGTTTTAATTTGCATACATTTTTTTTTCCATAAACTCATACCATGTAGTGTATGTTTCACAAAGATTTTTCAATTTCTAGAGACTCATATAAAGCTGATGATCTACTTTAAAAAGTCTCATCGAGAAGGAGATAAAATAAACTTTTAATTCCACAGATAGTGCAAACAGCAGCTGTTTAAATAGCATGTGTGTTTGCACTGATCGAAGACTGCATCAATAGGAAGTAAAATGTAAATTAAAATGGCTTTGCTTGTTATTAGTAGGTCTTCACTGTTTGCACGGAATGTCTTCAATAAAAAGTTTTTATTTTGATTGAAAAGAATGGATTTTACAAGAAATAAAACTTTATTATTATTATTGCAATAAGATGCATGGTCGAAGAATTTCCTATTGGTTAGTGAGGAGTTCGGGGCTCTCAGACATCAGTCTTAGCAAGTTGTGTCATTGTCAGTTTTGGGAGAATGTGCTTCAGTCATGTGGCTCCCAGCTCCACCTTAAGTCACACACATGCTCAGATTCACAGACTGCTGTTCTTCAGAGCTGCAGTGCAAAGCTGCACAGGCATTATCGAATTTCACTTCAAACACATATTTACACCATGCATCGTGTAGTGACAGCAAACACGTGTGCCTGAGCGATGCTAAGTGCATCTGAATTAGTGTGAAGGGTTGTGGCGATAGCATCTGAGTGGCTGCTGAGCGAGAAAGAGGGTGAAAGCGACGGAGGCAGACGGGCCAAAATTTGGCACTGATTCCTAAATACTGTGGAAAATGGCTGTGGTTGGTTGGGAAAGGGCAGCTGTGCAGCACTCAAAAGCGGTTAGAGCGAGAAAAGCTGTGATTTGAACACAATAAAACTATTTATCAGCTGGCCTGGTGATGCCAAAATGCAGCTGTAGTGAAGGCTTTTCTGCACATGATGCATAGAGGTCCTTCCACAAGTGTTTGCAACACTTTTTCCACATTTGTCCTTCAACAACCACAAACTACTTCAATGTACTGTACCTTGTAGGAACTGCATGTGATATACCAACACAAAGTAGCCCAGTGGTGAAGTGGAAAGAAAATGATACAAGCTCAGCTTGACTGGAAAGAGCATCGGTGAAGAGCACAGATTGTTTTTAGTTTCACAGAGTTCCCACACAGTCCAGAAGATATTGTGTTCTTCCTCCCTTATGTTCTTCTTTCCTAACTACCTTGTGCCATTCCTTCCTTCCTTTCTTCCTACCTATTATGTGCTTCTTCTTCTTTCCTTCCTATTATGTGTCCTTTCCATCCATCTCTTGTTCCTGCCTTTTTTCCTTCCTTTCCATCTTTCCTTCCTTTCCTTCCCATCTGCCTCCTAGCGTCTCTTTCCTTGCTTATAACCTTCCTTACTAATGACATCCCTTCCATCCTTCTACTTTCTACTCTTTTCTTATTTCTATATTCTATATTTCTTTACTTGAATTAGTCATTTCATATATATATATATATATATACTGTATATATATGAAGCTTTATAGAAGCTAAATAATTCTGGCTGGTGCAGATCTACTTTAGTAGATGTTGATTTTAGAGGGTCTTCATATCTGAAAGAGTCATAATACGTTTGTTGGTTTATTGTTAACCAACTTATTTGTACATTGTCCTTGGCTGTTCTGAAAGGTGCTTTACATAAAATGTATTGTATTATTATTATTATTGTTGTTATTATTACTATTAAGTGTTTGGCATTAGGCCATTTTGAACTTTAATTCCCTCTTCAACTCCCATCTGCAGAACCTTGATTTTAAATGCAAATTTTACACCAGTATTATCACAATTTGAAATTACTTTAAAGGTTTTTGTTTTTTTGGGAGAATTTAAAGTCGGTCTCACATCTTTGTGTCGAAATATTCCAAATAGTTGTAATCCAGCAAGCAGACAAACAGAACTAATTTGGAAGCTTTATCAAACTAAAAATGAAATTACAGAAAAATCCTAAAAAAAAAAAAATCTAAATGCTGATGAATTTTATCAGCAGACCCAGAACTCTCAATAATTGTACCTGCTGTAAGCCATTTAGAGAGCTGGAAATCTATTCCTCTTCAACATGAAAAACAAACTAAAACAAAAAAAAAAGTAAAATAAAGACGACTGATGAAAAAAGTTGGGTTTTGGTAAATACAAACAGCACACATAGTACCAGAGTACCGAGTGTCTTATTTGACTTTTTCCTAAGCTTTTTTCCATAATTTCCAAAATTACTTTTACAGTTATTATTGTTAACTAAGGCAAGGTTGCTGTACTACTATGCTTTGTATTCATCTGGATTTCTTTGAGAACAATATAAACAGTTTGATCGCTGAATGAACCTGAGAAATGTGAGTGTGTGTGAACTGTGGAGGCTGAAGCGGATCACGTGCACACAGTTAGATCTACCTGAAATGTTTTGGACTTCAGACAGCTCTTTGGTCCCGACTCCTTCTGCCACCGTGATGTACTGACATTCAGCTATAGATGAACGGCTCACCACGTCTCCTCCAAACTCATTTTCTACACGAGAGGGGTTGTAGGGTGGGGGAGAAGAGGGAGAGCATGCATCATTAAAATCATTTCCAGAACAATCACATTCAGGCACAGCCATGACAGAATTTGAAATTTCCTCTACTCCTTTGACTCCAGGCTCATGAATAGTCATATAGCGTCAGCTATGCGGCACGCGGCAGAGCGAACACTGATTTCCGCCATAACGACGGTCGCGTGTCGTGTGCGATAGGCTTGGCAACATGGGGTAATTAGCTAGATCTATCATCTGCAGCAGGAAGTGGGGACAAATATAGCTAATGATCCGTGCCTGCCTCCATGATTTCTCTCCTCAGCTCTCCATCCTTGGCTGAGCTGAAGGAGCAAATAGGAAGCAGGAAAAAAAGAAGAGGTGGGGGTCGATTGCTGTAAAGATAAAATAACCTAAAGCTCCAAAAGAGATAAAGATGGAAGAGATGAAGGTGTTAGTACTGAGCATTCTGGAGCACTATCTCCCTTTCTTTCTTTCTGCTTTTTTTTTTCTTTTCCACTGCTGCTAATTGAGAAGATGTACAGCAGGGAACAGATGAGGTGTTGATGGTGAACAGGGAGAATCACAAAGAAGAAGGAGGGCCCCCATAGGGAGACCGCCAGACGGACGGTAACGCACACACACATTCACACAGTCATTCCCCACCTATCTCAAAGCAGCTTAAATCAAAACAAAAGCCGGTCCCTCAGGACAAACGCAAGCTCCGGCTGAGCTCAAGTCAGGCGTTATGTAAAAGGCTGTGCTTACGTACACACACGGACTTTACTTTCAACCGGCAGGGGTTCCTCCTCTACTCTTCATCATGCCACACACCTCTGCTTTCCTCTCCCTTTGTAGTGTACATAATAAGCGTGGAAACAGAGAGAGCGGCTTGTAAGGGGACAGCGCAAACAACTTTCAAAATGGCTATTAACAGGAAGCCCTAATGGGAAACAATGGGACACTCGTGCTATATTTTCATTTACCACTGCAGCCCTGCTGTCTTTTGTTTCATGAAAAATGCATCAAAGGCTGGTTTGTATTTGATTACAGCCTCTAGAGCGCCCCAAAAGCATTTTCATGAAGGAAAAAAAAAGCAATAAAACAAACGTAAAGTGGATTTGGTTACTGGTATGTGCTACCTTGTGAATATAAAATATGTATAACTTCAGATAAAAAGAGTGTCTCGAGTGGTAAAACACACCTAGTTTCTAAACTGTATTTGACAAAATCTATTAGAGCTTCGATAACTTCTGGCAAAATAAATCCCATTCCTGTCAAACTTTAAAAGAACTAGTTCAGAGTTCAGTTCACAAAGATTAAAAATTTATTTATTCTTGTTTATCGTTTACTATTTAAAATTCACAACTTAAGTTTACACTCCCATAGTTCAGGTACATTCATATTTCATAAGATAAAGTCTTATTAAAAAGATTAGAAAAGTTGCTAATGTCATGTGATGATTAGCATTTTATTCATTAAGTTCTTCTCTGCCAACTTCCTACATTGAATTGCTTCTCTCTTGTTCCCTTTGTTCACATATACTTTATCATAATATGGTCAAATTCTAAAGTTTTTATGATGCCATTTCGGTCAAAAACTGGTTGAAAAACATCCCAGTAAAACTAATTTCTCGTTAAAGTTTTGTTTGTTCCCTTCACTTACTGGTTTAAGCATAATCCAAAAAAGTCCTGCACTCATTCATAGGAATGGGGCAACTGTTGGTAGCAAGGTGTACTTAAGTTCATTGGTGCGAACAAAAAGGCTTGTTGTGCTAACCTCTAAATGCTAATCAATAGTATTTCCACAAATACAGTAAATCAGTAAAGATCATAAATATTTAGTGGAAACAATTGTTAAAGCATTAAAATGTCATTCAATGTCAATGATCAAATATGTACAGTTTAATTACAGTAGCTGCAGGGAAATTATTTGTTTTTATATATAGTGAGATATTTTTTTAAATAACTGGTAAGCAGCATAGCTAAATGACTTCTTTTAATATGTTACATAATCGCACACCTACAGACGTGTCCTTTCGCAGGTTGGACATGTTCAAACATAAATACTTGTTCAGTTGTTTGTTGCTTTGCCATTATTCAGATGAAGGTTAACATGTGGCTTCAGCTGGTGTCTGTAAAAGTTGGACAAATTCTGCAGTCAGAGGATTAATTTCCACATAATCAGAAATCAAGAAAAATGTGGCAGAAAAATCTCAATTTAAAGCACCCGCCAAAAATCCCAAAGGTGTTATTTTAATAAATCCCAGGAAAGATGAAAATCCTGAGTCAACTAACCAAGAATTGTGACTTCTGACAAGGATTAACAGTCATGATGAGAACACATCTGGTATGCAGCAAATATTAAATTTATAACTAACAAAAAGCATATTCTACAGCCTAAACGCAAGGCACACAAACAGCAGACAAAGAGCTCCTGCAGTCTAACAGAAGTACGGGACACTCTCTTCTGCTTACAGTAGCCATATTCAAAAAGTCTCAGTTACTAAACCCCACCGAGGTGAACCACACTCAGTCCACATTCATTAGTAGAAAACAGCCTCTGACAGTTCAAAGTTCACTGATAATATGAACCCAGCCGATGTGCAGCACTGCTTCCAGCTCATAAAATACAACACACACGAGCACACACATCGCTGGCCTCTCTGTCTTTATAATCAGAGTGTAAGTGATGGGTCTGTCCTCTGATGAAGGTCTTCATGTGGAGGCTGATGACAAATCACAGCTCTCTGACGCTTCATCAGGACACAGCCTACATTCCTCTTTTGTGTGTGTGGACCAGAAAAAAAGATTAGGGAGGTGAGAGGAGAAAAGCAAGAAAGAGTGATAGAAAGACAGAAATAAAAGGAAAAATGAGATTAAACCAGACGGTGTTCAAAAGCATCAACGCAATGTGTGCCCCTGTAAATGCTGGTGGTGCTTACAGCGTACAGGGCTGTTCGGCTTCTTTCTAGGCTGCAGGTTTAAGCACCAAGGACAGCGACAGACAGGAAGAATTGGCCTTCAGCTGTAATGGGAACACACACACACGCACCCCCGCAGACACAGTTATTCTTCACATTTGTTAGAAAGGACCGCAAGAACTCTCAGAGCCAGAATCCCAGGTGTGTGTGTTTAAAGTGTGATTTTCTCATAGTCTTTCCCTCTGAGAAAACAGATCATGTCTGGCCTTTACTGAGCTTCTTTATCTATCAAAGCAAGACTAATACACCACAATGAAGCCCAGTGTATGAAAATGTACAGCAACGCAGCATGGCATGATTAGCACACACACACACAATAAGTGCAAATCTTATATACTGAAAGACATATGGTACAGATAAGGGAGTGCTCACATATAGGCACTTATTACAAGAGAGAAACATGCTTTATTCATGCGATGTGTGTGCGCACACAGCCAGCTTCTTCTCTCAGGCTTTGAGACTGACTGGGGCTACCTGACCTACATTCAAGAAGATGAAATCTCTCTTTCTGCTGCTCTCCAGTCTGTGTTCTTCTCAGACGCTTGTTCACGCAGCTGAGATGAAGAAGCAGCTGTGATTTCTCAAGCCCGAAATGTACCCTCGGACTGGGGACGGACAGAGCAACAGCAATGTGCGTTTGATGGATTTCAGAGGGAGGTGATGGAAGGCTCTCTACTGCATATCAGAGATCCCTTCATCTATCCTCTGCTCTTTATCCATGTACATAAATTATTTACATCCCCATGAGGTCACCAAATTCAGCTCAGAGGAGGGGACAGAGATTAAATATGTCACATTTCACATCCAGTATGTGGTGAGATGGGCCCAAAACTAGGAATCAAATGGGCTGGAATTTTTAACAACACAATGCAAAATGTTATGTTCTTACTTCAGAGCATCTCCTAAAATGCAAATGACAGAGTGTCATCTGTCCTCAGACAGCTGTATTGAAAGTCACTGAGATTTTTCTTGGTTGTGAACCATGTTGCTCCTGGTGTGCTACTTTTTAAAAATATTCTTCCAGAATCTTTAGACTTTTGTTTATTTCATGTTATAATAAGATTTTTGTTTTTTTCTTACTTTTAATCTAAAGTAGCACAATTCCAACATTGATCTAGTTTTGTACATCAAACTTGTATGTTCAACTTGATCAGGACTTCTGCAGAAAGAGGTCATGTTTCTCAGAGGGACTTTTCCAGTTGAAATTAACAGATTTATGCAGAGGATTTTCAGGGCAATATTTGCCAGCAGTGAAGGCTATAAGATTAGCAGTGGAATAGTGAGCTTCAGCCGTGAGGGGGCCAACAGATGCCAGTGTTCTTCTAAAAAGCATCAAATATGAAAAATAAGCAAGGTAACAAGACAAATGCAGAAAACTCTCTCTTTGTCTTATATGCTTACATTACCCCACCTCAAACTCAGTCTTTGTCTATGATCCACCTCCTTTTAAAAGCAGGACAAAGATGATTTACCAACATAAATGACAGTAACCTGCATTACTTTTCTGGAACTGGCGTCAATAAGTACATAGACAACAAGAATACTGACATGTTTTCACGGTGCAGCTGTAGAAACATGCCTCATCCTTTCTGCGCTTGGGTTTAATTGCCTATATTTGAGTACTGTACAATTATAGCTTATGTTTTTGTTTAATTTTGATGCAGCTGCCGTTTCATGCACAATGATTGCTGGAAACGTGCAGCTGTGAAGCAGTTCAGTGCTTTAACAATTGATTTCAGGAGCAGCCATAAATGTGCTTAATGTGCACAACTTACAATGCATGCTGGTGTGCATTATTTGCAATATTTTTACAGAATATGAGATCATCTTGACAAGAATATTAGCTGACTCTTTAGATCCGTAACCCTTTTTTTATCTCGTTACAGAGCAGGATTAGTTTCTCTTTGTTCAGCCACAGAGAGAGCAGAGCCACTGTCTTGATTCATATTCACATTAGAATGTGTTTGTTGTTGTTATTTTAGGAGTGAGGCAGCTCAGAGGGAGCTCCCTGTGCCCAGACTGCTCTGAGTTTATTTATTCAGAGGGTTCTCACTGTAAGAAAAAAAAAAAAGACAGGAGGCTGATCCACTATATCTCTCAACTAAACCACCAAAACCCTCCAAATCCCAGCGAAGCATTACATTGACCACACTGTCAAAACTGTAATGCAGCAGAAACCAGTTGAGGAAATCCCATGACCCTAATTCAAGACAACTTTAATATTACAGGAGGCTTTTTCCTCTTAAAAAATGACTTGTAGATTGAAACCATAGAGTAAGAAATGCAAAGCAGAAGGAAAACCATTTTTCTCTATGAACTCTTGTTAATAAAAAGTAAAACTTTAACAGACATAAAATAGATCATTTTATTGGCCTGACTCTTGTAATCAACTTTTTTTTTTATTAATGCATTTTTTGTTCTTATTTTGGGCCGGGCCTTAATCATATCTTTACTTCTCTATTTTGTTTGGATAAATTTATATTAGACTGGCATGTGATGTTATAGTTGACTATACTGAAAATAAAGTGTCAGAATCAACATTTGTGGTGATAAAATTTTTCATGAATCTGTCTAGCTTAATTACATTCTGTAAAGGTTTGACTATATTTTTAAATGAGATCTGAACTGAAGGAGTTCCTGAAGTGGGATGAGATTAAAGGGAGGGAATTAGGGAATCGCAAAGATTTTGTTGTGAGTTGCAGCAGCACAGACACAATGCATGATGAACTACAGTGCTGAGTTAGACACATGGTCTGTCTGCTATACATTCCTGTCAATACATTTTTGAGGAAACTGTAAGCCCTCCATTAGACTGACTGTCCCTGTGTTAGAGTGCAAGGTCTGTGTAGATGACCAAATAGTTTAATCTTGATCCCTTTTCACTGTGATGATGTTAATATCTGAATGAAGAACATTTAAAACAAACACTTAAACACAAATACATACTGCTAATAAGTACAATTAATTTCCAAATAATGTTTTTATTGTCTTGACAGATTTGTGTAATGGGAAATTATTCATTTAAGCTCGTATAAGTGAATGTTTGTGATCGACTATTTTACACGACATAAAGTAAAAAAATAGCAGAGCTCCAGTTTTTAGCTTACAGAAATGTCTTGTTTTTTTCATTTTTTAAAAGCATTGATCAGTGGAGAGTTGCTGCTGCAAAGCAGGTCAGGTTTCGAGATCAGATTTGCAATAATGAAACTGAATATACCGCTCTTGAAGAGTAATCCAGCCCCTTGCTCCTTTTTGCAGATCACCACACCTACGCAACACTGAGCTGTTATGTCTGCAGAAAATACACTATTATTTTAATGTTGGTTCTCAGATTCTCACTTTGGTCTGCTGCTTCTTTCTCATGTTTGGTCTACAGCTTAATTTTACACACTGTGCCGTGACTTCTTGGTGTACGTTTCTGGAATGCCTGTCTTTGCATCGCCCTAGGTGGATTTCCTGATGTAATAAAGTATTTTTACCTGTCTGCAGCGCCTGTTCCGGACCTGCATTTGTGTCCTGGAACCATTCATCACATCTCGGACATGTGATGTAAAGCTCCTACAAAATAGGTGATAACACAGTCTCATCTATTTTGAGAAACTTGCTCTGTGAAAGCAACTTCTGGATGTCATCTACTCAATATAATTGATTAACTGATCATTTGTTCTGAAATTCTGAATAAAATTATTTGTTCATAATCATAAAACTAAAGTACAAAAAAAAAGAATGTTTGCGTCCTGAATCACATCACTTAAACTTTTTTTTTCTTCAATTGTACTTTAGCTGATCTTACTGAAGCCATGGATGGAGATAAAAACCACTCATCTATCAAGAGTCAACCGCTTAAAGTCCCCTACAATAAATCAATACAAAATAATTTACCTGGATTGTAATCTATTGCTGGAATGCAGAAAATACATGAATTAATTGCTTTTCAGATTAACCCTATTTCAGACGCAGCAGGGATGTCGGAGGATCTCTGTTTTAAGGGCTAAGGGTTAGTGGTGTAGTGAAGCGGACCGGCTCTTTTTGACGTCCGCTGCTCCTATTAAGGAGGAAAAGCGATCTAAGGCAAAAGTAGTGTCTGACACACTTTTCTTCTCAAGGACATGAGAGATGGAACTGACCGCGAGCTTGACCCACCGGGCTTTGCCGTGCTTGCAAACAGAAACAGATACACATGCAAGCCAGCAGTCTGTGGGAGTCTATAAAGAAATATATAAAATGCACCCAGGAGCACATGCAGCACACTCGTTATTAGCTCTGCCCTCACGATAAGACACAAACGCGCGCACAGACAAAGCAGGAAAAAAAAAACTGCACTCCCACTCTTCTTTCTCGAGGGAGGTGTCTGCTCTGCGAATGCAGAGAGTGGGGGAAATAACATCGGGCAAACAGCCGCTGCAATTACCCACAGTGGGGTAATCACCAGCACAATGCACTATGCCTCTGCTGCTTCGGAGAGAGAGCGAAATACTCAGGTGAGGAAAGAAGCCAGACAGCAATCAGCCCAGCAGGAAGATGAGGAGAGAGACAGAGGAGAGAGACAGAACAGAGCAAAGGGCCATTCCTTTAATTTCCAAGGGAGAGCCAGGGCCTTAATTACTTGATGAGTCTCCTCTTGCTTTCTCTCTCAGCTCTGCGGCTGTAAAAAGGTGCGTGTCTGGGAGAAAAAGAGAGGCTTGTGTACATGTGGCCCATTATCAGAGCGGGAAGACTCCAATCACCTCTTAGCACTGATAGCAAGTGAAGAGAACAACATTGCGGAGAGAGCGCAGGGAAAGGAGTGGAGGGGGAGGGGGGCAGAGAGGTAGAGAGGGGTGATTTACGCCTTTAGAAGTGTTAACACCATCTCTCATCCCCAGCAGCTATAGAACACCAAGGTCGAGGAGTGACACAACTGAGACAGGAAAACAAAGAGCCCAGTGCCGTCTCTGCCTATAGAAAAAAAAGCACATCTGTTTGTTGCATTGGATGCATTCAATAGTTCAGTGTGCAACATAAGTAGTGATCATTCGTCATGATGTTAATGACATTCCAAACTGAACAACAACGTGTGCATCTGTGAATTACAATGGTATATAGAAATGTGGGTCTCCTGAAAAGTGTCTCCATATTCTATCCTTTATCTGCAGTTGGGTCTCTTTGTGCATTTCTTGCATCAATGCAGTGTGGCATTGAGGGGATTAGTCTACAGCTCTGCTGATGTGTTTCTGAAGCCCAGGTTGATTTAATAGCAGCCTTTAGCTGCAGCATTTAGCTCGGCTCCAATGTCTCTCATTTTTCTTTTGACAATACTCCATAGATTCTCTGTGGAGTTCAGGTTTGATTGATGAACAATCGAGCATTCTGGATCCATACTCTTTAATGATACTGGAATTTTTGTTATTGTTGGCAGGTTCCTAGTCGTACAGTGGACTAATACTAGCAGATAACATGACTCCACAAAGCATCTCTGACTGTAGAAACTTCAGTATGCACCTGAAGTAATATGGATTCTGTGCCTCTTTGTTTTCACTTCAGACTCTGGTACCTTGATTTTTCAAATAGAATAGAAAAATGGACTTTCATCTGAAGACAGCAGTAGTCTAACCCTTTTGCTTCCGAGCCTCAGTAAGCTCAGTTAAGCTTCTGATCTTGTCTCTAGAATCATCTAGGAAAAGGACAAGGACCTGCTTGCTTACTTATAAGTGCTCTGCAGTATGAAGTCCATTGAACTGCTTTTCATGCAGCCCACCCCGTTTTTCATGTGAATATATTGTTACATGAGGCTAAGCAGTGACATCAGTCAAATCCTCAGATTCCTGTAGTAAAGCCATTAGCAGTCACATCCGATAAGTTAATCCACAGATGTCCACTTTTTTTTGTTCAGGTAATGCAGTGTTGGCAATGAATTACAGAGAAGAAAGGATGCACAGTGGCACCGGCATCCGAAAGGCAAAGGAAACCTGAACAATCCACCAAAAATATCCTCAACGAGACCTCAAGCTGATTGGGATAAGATTTAGACATCCCTTCAACTACATCCGATCCATCTTACAATGTAATTTAATGAACTCAAATTTATTACAGCAATTGTATTTTGGGCTCATTATTTCATGTATGTAATATCCAGGATGGCACGTTCTAATTGCTACAAGCATTTCTGCCCCTTAAACCCAGTTAGATATAAAACCTGGAAAGACTTTTCTGTTGTTTTTTTTTTCCTTTTGACACAGACACCCAAGAGTATAAATAAACTATTACTCTTTCTATGTTTTAGAAGACTTGATGGAAACCCTAGTTTGTAAAGTTACCTACTAAGAACCAACTAAAGATAATAAATAAGTAGAAATGTACCAAGAAATTATTCGGATATTAGAATAAACCCATTTGCCCTTGACTGGATCTGTTCAGTGGAAACACTAAAGAAAGTAGAACTTTATTTGCTTATTTGCTTAAAAGCATTCAATGAAACTAAGAACTCCCAACACATTATCTCCATCATTCCATCAACCAAGAGCATCCATTTATTACTATGAAGTGTATCAAAGAACCAACTTTTTTCTTTTTTCACATGGTATTCTATTTAGGAAAGAACGTAGTACAATACGTTTTGCCATTCCAAGGCAAGGCAAGGCAACTTTATATATATAGCTCCTTTCTGCCGGAGACAATTCAAATGCTAGTACAAAAGTTAAAAACAACATACAACAAGAAAGGAAAAAACACCCCCAGGTGGACTATTCCTAGCAACTCAATGTTACCTTATTGTTTTGCATAAGGTAACATTATGCAAAACATAATAAACTTCACATCAGCAGATTTGGTTTGTTGTCATGTAGCATTTACTTGACAGAATTATGCTTTTCTGAAGATAAACTGAAAAGCTAAACTTAAACACTAGTCGAGTGATTTGAATGTGTTGACAGAAAGTAACAAAATCTGCACAAAAGCTCAATAAAAGCAACACTTCACTCTGAGATTGAAAAAGATTGGTGGCCTATTTGGAGATCTACATAATATGTAATAAAGATTTGCAGCTGGTGTTATATATGTATATATATAAAAAAAAAGAAAATCCACCCTTGGATTGACAATCTATATGAAGCATCACTGTAGGTGGCAGATTCTTCCACTATCTTTAGTTGGCAGGATAGAAACGATTAGGATGAATGTGCTACCACGGCTTCTTTTCCTATTCAGCTCCCTCCCGGTCATGGTTCCCAAAACCACCTTCAAACTACTGGACAGACTTATATTGAGATTCATCTGGCAAAACAAACGGCCAAGAGTGAGACTTAAGGTCATGTGCTCTTCAAAGAGAGTGGGAGGCCTGGCTCTTCCACATCTGGAAAGTTATTTTTGGGCGGCACAACTAAAGGCACTTGTTGCATGGATCAGGTTGGATTTGGATACAAAATGGGTCCAGCTGGAACAGGATTCAATAGCGGGGAATATCTCGATAAAAGATTTGCCTTTTTTAAGTAGAAATCAATGGCAAAAATTTAAGATCCAAAATGAGTGGGTGGTGTTTACATTGAGAATGTGGGATAAAGTTCGGAGGAAGTTGAAGCTACCACTCTCCTCATCACGAGCGGCTAGAAGAATAAACGGCATAGCCGACTTTAAACCTAACAAACTGGATGGGGGTTTCCCTGGGTGGGCAGACAAAGGTTTAATAACAATAAACCAACTATTTACAGGAACAACATTAAAATCCTTCTCGCAACTTCAAAATGAATATGACATTGCTAACACGGATCATTTCAGATTCCTTCAGATTAGACACTACCTTCAAAAACACAAGGAAATAGACAAATTAAGAGAGTCCACCAGATTTTGAACAATACTGGATTGATGTAATGGAGAATCAAAAGGATCTTCAAAAGGTTGTCTCAGCTCTATATCAGAGATTACGAATTGAACAATATGAGACGACACTAGACGTC
Source organism: Phalloptychus januarius (assembly GCA_902982915.1). Taxonomy (NCBI): domain Eukaryota; kingdom Metazoa; phylum Chordata; class Actinopteri; order Cyprinodontiformes; family Poeciliidae; genus Phalloptychus; species Phalloptychus januarius. The sequence continues at coordinate 11,076,362 of CADWAE010000129.1, read as the reverse complement.
AAAAATAAATGGGAACTGGAACTAAACGTGGTGATAGAGGACATGGAATGGGAAGAGACTTGGGATAAATGGCATAAATGTTTGAGAGTTTAGCTGGAAAATAAGAATGAGATTTTTTAGAACGCCAGTAGTGATAGCCAGTTATGATAGTAAGGTCAGTGACCTCTGCTGGAGGAAATGCGGACAGATAGGGGATCTTTCCCACATATTTTGGGAATGCCCAAAGGTGAAAGGTTATTGGGAGATGGTAAAAAGAGAAATAGGAAAAATACTACACTTGAACCTGAACATGGAAATCCATAGAGTGGTTCTAGAGGATGTTACTCTTCCAACAGAAGATACTAATACAAAATATATGCTGAAAGCCCTGGTGTTGACAGCTCATAAGGTGATCACTGTGAACTGGCTAAAACCACATTCGCCGACCTTGGAACAATGGGTCCAGAGGCTGAGGACTGTCAACCTGATGGAGGACTTAACAGCAACCTTGAGGCTGCGGAAAGACATTTACAATAAAAGATGGACTTCTGTAAATTTGTACTTGAGACAACGAGCTTGACTACTTTTTATATTTTTGTTCTTTCTGATACTGTAAGGAGAGGGAGGAGCACTGGAAGATCTGTGTTTGAAGTTATTTCTGTATTTACATTGCAATGTAAAGGTATGTTACACAATTGTGGGCTATGTCAAAGAAATGTTCAAATAAAAGTTAAAAAAAAAATAAAACAGCCAACATACATGAGCTTTGGTTCAGACTCAATGAAATGCTAACAAACCTCTTTGAAAGGCACCACGATGATATTCATTAAGATTCTTTAGTGCAATTTGCAATTTCTTATTTAAGTCAGTGACCTAAAGTTAAACAGACATTCATGTAAACCTAAAAAACAACAAATGTTTTAGTCCTAAAATTTAAGTAGAATTATATTTATAGACGGCATCTATTGCTTCACTTTAACTCAGACATTTCAGAATAAGCAAATCTAAATGTACTGCTGAGAAACGATATTAGATCCTAGGCCTGATACCCCTGCACAATGTTTGTCAGTGCAGGCTGAATCCTTATTTACAGAGTAGTATATGATCCCTCCTCAGGAGACAGACGGAGGGATCAATCCTTGGAAGTAGATCTATGCAGGAAAATGGATGGCAAAGCGTCTTTGAAGGTTAGCAGTCTTTTATCACGAGATTGGAGTTTAACCCTGGGCAATGTAAAAAACTGATGCTTTGTTTGATGCTCTTGGTCGTACTGTTTTTAGTCTTCTAGCGTGGTATTAGTCATTGTGGTATTCCCCATTTTATTATAAGGACGTAGATTGAGCCTACTTATGTGTCAATCTGGTACCAATTAGTGAGCATCTGAAAGCAGGCTTGCAGAATAGAGCACTTGCATGTCATTTTCTTCTACTTGAAAAACAATGCAACTTCTCGTGGGTGAAAACAATGCTGCAAATGTGACTATGGCAAACTGGAAATAGAAATGGTAATCAATACTTAAAAAATTGCTGAACTGCATTTTTGGACCAGAAAGAAAAAGACAAAAAGCTCTTGTTTGGCATTCAAACGATAGGACAAACTACGAAGGACATTTGTATTTTCAGGCTATTTGAAGACAGGGTTGAAGACTGTTGAACCAGGTAAGTCATAATGAACATGCCTATGATCACCAATCAGTCTCCTGGTCAATACCAGCTCCAAGTTTTGTCTCCAAATTTAGATGTTATTTTTTTCTAGTCAATTGAGTGGAGCTGTTCATGTACTTTGAAAGAGGCAAACAGAATAAGCGTTTTTATATCTATTACTATTTAGCAAAGATGGTATATAATACAATAATGTAGGAGTTTTTGGGTGCTTTTTATGCCAGACAAAACTGAACCCAATAAAGTGCTGTGTGAAACTGCATAAACGATCTGTGTTCTGCGGTATCTTCCACCAAAAACGGGGAAAGCTTTACAGTCTTTTTTCCAAAACAAATTGCTCCATTTCCACCCCTCAGAGTAAAAATGTTCTTAGACATTGTATTTGCTGCTTAGGCATGTACGTCAATGTTGAGTAGACAGTTTTGAACAGTACTATGCATGTGGCCAAATATTTTGTATAGAAGTCAAAACAAAAAATGCTTCTTTATGATCAGTGATCAGAAAAACAGTGTTTATATATTCAAACTTAAAAGGTCACATGAAAAGCTGACTGAATATTTACTAAGGAATTAACATTTTGGTTTTGTGTAAAACTGTCATTTTTTGATATCTTTTCATAGAATGAATGGTTACAATTTCTAAACTGTATATTGAAGAGACTGCGACAGACTGGCGACCTGTCCAGGGTGTACCCCGCCTCTCGCCCGAAATGACAGCTGGAGATAGGCACCAGCAACCCTCCCGTCCCCAGTAAGGGAAAGAGGGTGCAGGAAAATGGATGGATGGATGGATGGATATTGAAGAGAATTTGAGTCAAGATCAAATGCAGTCCAGACCTATTATCTAACACTGGCGTTACTTTCAGTACTCTTTGTGCCTAAGAGTTTTGACATTAGAAATATTTTGAATTTTAGACTAGAAATGCGGTTCAGACAATTGAACATTAGTTTAGCCCAGATAAGAATCTATGAAGCTTCAGCATGGTTAGCGGCTAATAGCTACCTAGTTGTTCACACTGAACAAGTAAAGTAAATAAATCATATCTTGCCTGTCACTTGTCTGCGACAAGGTGAATTCTTGTCACAGACAAGGATTCACCTTCACATTTGGCGCCGATAAAAATGTTGCCTTACTTCACCACACAAAGTTACCAACATACAACAAATACATAGTACAACACTAAGTGGAACACATTTAACTTTTTGATGAAGAATATTGGGGAGTTAAAATACTGTGCAACAACATCTTGTCACATCAGTCGCAAAGGGAGTTTTCTTAAATTTGTGCTCAGATGAGTTGCAGGTGGATTTTAAACCACCTCTTACTGCCCCTTCATCAAGAGTTTGCTTTCTTCTATTAGAATTTTAGCATTTCCCTCATGATACAGATTTTTGCTTCAAATGGGTGAAAAATATCCAGAATAATGCGGTTTCCCTATACAGCCCAACACCTGTCTTGATTTGATGACTGATTGCGAGTGTCGCTGTTTTCATCTGATTGCTCCCTATTCTTAATTAACTGATGAGCTCCATTGTTATTTTCTCTACGTTCTCTCATTCTGTCTCTGTCTTCCTAACACCCACCACATACACACACACACTTCTACCCTGTCTCCCTCTTGCCAACCCACCCCCAACCCCTGCTTGACTGCAAGTGTGTACCCAGAATACCAATGATGCAGGCTGCAGATAGATAGGGCTGTCTGTCACATGACCCTATATGTCCTGGGGCTTTACCCCAGGATGACAGCAGGCAGACACACACACACACACACACACACGCACGCATACGCACACTGAGGTACCCCCAGCATGGCACGCTGTATCTCACCGAAGCATGGCAGTGAGGCAAACACAGACGCACATATTCAGGCAAGCTAATGGGCATGCATACACTGAATCACCGCAGGGGAGTGAGCCAGGCAGAAAGAGGGAGAGAGAGAGAAAGAGAGCCCTGCCACTGTTCACACATTCTTGCTCTCCCTCTTACTGTCCTGCAGGCAAGGTAGAAAAACACTGAATATCTCCCCTTCCTCCCGCTCCATCCATTTCAAACATGCATGCACGTCTTCCTGTGGGAAGGCACCCCACCAATGTTTCTCACACAAACACATTCGTCACTGACAAACCTCCACACAGTCAATGGGTATCCTGTGGCACCAAAAATAGCAGCCTAATGGAAAAAATGTCCCCTCACTTTTCCCCCCTCAAATAAGGTCTATATTTCCAGTGTGGGAGTCAAAAAGTGCCGGACAACATAAGACAGAATGTGTTTAGACGTGAATGAATCACACGGTAATTCAGAAAAGCCGAGGGAGAGCCGAGGAGCATGCAGACACATACACACATGTAGGAATAATGTGCCCTCTTGACTGCCTGAAGCCCTGTCTGCAAGCTGCAGGCTGGAAACTTGCAGAGAATGTTGACAAAGACAGAAAAGTTGCTGATATCTGCAGTACATCCCTGATTGCATCACTATTTTTGTAATTCTGTATATTTTTAGTCAGTTCACTTGATGTGTTTTTCCTTTTGTTGGTGTGTGGGGGTGGGGGTGTGTGTGTATGTGTCTAAAAATAGAAGTGCCTTCAGACATAAGTAACCGGTCTCATGTTAAAATATATAATACAAACCAAGTTAACTGTGACTAAGTTTAACTCCTCTTGTTGTATATAGACAAGTTCAATGAGTGGGTGTTCCCAACTCCACTTTTGAGTAAAACAACTGACCTATTTATTATGAAATTAGTATGAAAGCCAAACAAAGCATTATTAATAAAAGACTTTGTGTTGTACGTAATATTTCAATTTAAAGAAAATATTAATTTGTTGGTGAAAATCCTGCCCTTAATGAAATAGGCCCTGTGCTGAGAGATCGCCATAGAAGGTCTTAGTTAAGAAACCTCATACAGGGAGAATGAGAAGTGGCAAAAAATAAGGGGAAATAAACTTTGTTAATAGATAGATAAAAATCTAATTTATAAAATGGACAATTTAATATTTACAAAATTAAATGAAGAAACATAGTAATAAATCAGCAACAGCAGATTTTGTAAATGCACAAACAATACACAAAAAAAGTTGTTTTTTTGTGTGTAATTTACTGCAATTACAGTAAGTTATAATTTAGGTCAGCCAAACTAACCTAAACTATAATTTAATTTGGCTCTATACTTCTATATTTACTTTAGATTTGGTTTTACTTCCTCGGCAGCACTTCTGCTATCCCACACAAGACAAGCCAAAGGGCCAGCAAAGGTGTGGGGAGAATCTTTGACCAAGAGTTGTAATCCATTTGATGTTGGAACAGCCCACCTTAGTGGGAGGGTTTATTTGACTCATATGGGCCATTTTTTACCTGTACACTGCAGGCTATGGGCCAGTTGTGGGAGGAAGGTGGTTTGGTTTAAAAAATAAAAATGAATAAATGCCCTAAGCAGCAGAAAAAATTCAACAGGTAAAAACAGAATTTTGAAGGGGCGGTACAGCTTTTTTAATTAAAAACTATGCCAACAATACCACTGCCAGGCAAAAAAATTGATTTTAGATTCTGTGAAAGCCATATTAGTTGAACTTGAAACACACTTATGCTAGTACATAATTAAATAAAGGACAGATTCTGCATTGAAAAGAAGGTGGATTCCATGCAGCAGTGGCAAAAGGCGTCCACGAGCTTCATGAAACAACAACTGACTAATTACAGAATTATAGAGTAAATAAGAGTCACCAAAATTAACAAATCCTTCCTCTAAAATGTAATATTCCTATAGCAACAGGAAAAAAAATGTCTGTGTCCATTTCCAGTAAGAGCTTGACGCTGGCGCTCTCTGTGTTCGGTCTGTGATAAATTGGGGACAACCCCCATAAAGCAGCACTTATCTAGACATTCCAGCTGGTACACCTTGTTTCTCTTTATTCCAAGAATATAAACCTTTGCCACTGTCCCTGAAACAAATACATCAAATCTTTATAAACGTGGCAACAAATTTGGACTCAGATTCTGCCACAGTTTTGCCAGCGACAGCAAGTTGCCCGCTCATTTCAATAATTATTTAGTTGGCAGTCACTGTACCAGGCTCACATGCCCACACTGAAATACGAGCAGAAAAACAATCATCTGTGTATGAGTGTATGTGTCTGTGGACGTGCAGGTTTGTGTGTGTTCGGCATCTTCTGCACCATCCTTTTGTTTCCCTCATACTTCTCCAACACCTGTTCTGAAATATGTATCTGTGCATTTCTGGATTCTTGTTGGGAAACTTGTTATGTTGATATCACACTGCGTGTTGCAGCGACATCAAGGTGACAGCTTGAAAAAAGGTGGGATGTTTTTTATGCAAATGAAGCTAGGAATGTTGCTGATAGAAGAAAAGCACGGCCTGTACAGGTATGCACTGAGCGTTTGAGGTGCTGGGGTAGTTTCTGCAGCACCTGTGGGAATTCGAGAGCAGTTGTGTCTGTGTGTGTGTGTAAAAGGGGGGGATGCACTTGTGCATATGTGAGTGGGCTCAGGTGGGTTGTGAACTCGGCAGATGGACATTTGGAGCAGCTTTGCACCCTGAAGCAAAACACACACGAGCAAAAACACATTCACACTCCCACGCACGCCTGTAACATTAACCTCGTGTAACTCTAGCCAAGTGAAAGCCAGAGGAAAAAAAAAAACCTCCTCAGCACCTCAAATCACATATCGACATACTTATCCAGTATTTCAACTGTCCAAACACAGGGTAAGTCAAAACCACCATAATAATCTAACATTTCCTCTGTGTCCTGAAAAAACCTCCACAGGCTTTAGAGATGTTTCCTGGGAGCATCAAAGCATTTTCAACTGGCCGATCTGGAAATATGAGCATGAAATCAGTAACTGCTATACTCAGCTCTTGTTAAACGGAGTAAATCAAACCTTTTCAATAATGCCATTTTGGTTTATTTTACTCTGCTTGTCTCTGAACTCTTTCATTAATCCCAAAATAGAAATTGTGTTTGCTTCATTTGGCTCTGACTGCTCTTTTTATTGGCTATGTTCTGCTCATTCTTAATACAGCTGATTGGTAAAGTATATCTTAACCGACTTAACTTTTCGGAGTAATAAAAGTGAAATTCGTGCATAAATGAAGGGGTTAAATTAGGCTGGATCTGAGCACCAGCAAAGTGCAAATTAGATGTACAAAAAAATCATGTTGAGCTGTGTCAGATGTTTTCAGCTTGAATGGCTAGTTTAGAATTCAACAATCAAATCTTTTTTCTTTTTTTTTTATCAGCGAACACACCATACATAAGCAATACCAGATTCCACTGATAACACTTTAGCACAGAAGAAGATTAGGGACTAAGATTAGGGAAAAGCATTCTTACTTTTTTCTCAGGATTATGAGAATGAAAAAAAATAAAATCTCAAAGTAAAACATTTTCTTTTTTATACATATATATGTATGAATTTTTTTATTTTTTTTATTAAATCTTCTACCTTGAATTGTTATAGGAGTTTAAAATAATTTCATATCTTCCTATAAAAAAGACAAGTGATTTGATTTTACAAGAGTGGTTACAGTGGATAGCTATAGTCTGTGTCTGAGTCTATAATGTTGGTTCAATCGATAAAAATACACGAGTCTTCATTAACGTGATGATTTTTAAAAAATTTGGTTTCAGCAATTCTCTCAGGCTGTCCTTCAAAGAAGGAAAAGGAAGGATTTTCATAAACTTCTGTACAAAAACAAAGGTGAAAAGCTTTCATTCCTGTTTCTCAGTGATGACACGGCTGTTTGCTGCTATGAATCTTCTTTTTTTGTTCTATATTTGCCATCTCTCACCCCGCCATGCCACTGTTTGCAAAAAGTCCCTCCCTTTCCATGCACGTCTTTCCAAACCCAGCTGGGTGATGGCGGGATGGAGGGCTTGGGGGATGTAGATGGAGGCTGCTCTCTCCCTGAGGAGCCTCTTCTGCCAACCCTGTGCCACAGATCAACAGTCAGCCAGCCAGCCGTGCACTGACCTCATCCCTCTCCCTCTCACTCCCACTATTTCTGTCTCCTCCTATCTCGCTCTGCCTCTCTGCCAGAGGCCATTGCCGTCCCCATGTCTCCTTCCTACGCCAACTGCCTGCTCGCTACCAACAGTGCATGTCTGTCTGGCAACCTCTCCGCCTGCCTGTCTGCTGCTCTGTGTGCCCGTCTCTCCTCTTAGGCTTTCTGTTATTCTTCCAGTCCTACTGTCTGTTGGTCTGTCTACGTCCCTGTCTCTCTGCCAGTCGCTTCCTCGGTCCAATATCCCTCCACCGGAAAGCGGCCAGCCTGTCAGCCGCTCTGCCAATCTGCCCGACTATCTGCCTGTCTATTTGTCATCTGTGTGCATCTCTATTTGTTTGCCTGCATGTCTATCTGCTAGTTTACCTGCCTGTCCATCCATCTGTTTATTAGCTCTTCTTGCTGTTCAGATTAAATTAAAATGGCAAACAACCTCTAACCCTATTCCATACAAGAAAGATTGTATTTGAATTTCTGAAAGATCAACTGACATGCAAGAAAAAGGATGTAGTATGATTTATTTATTTAATTATATGTTTTAATTTACCCATTGAATTATGGATTAAATATATGTGCAAGGTTGAGTGGAAACATTGTCATTTTATCTATTAGAAGGCAACTCCTGTAAAATAAATCAGCAAAGTGGAATTTAACACCTTTTTATTTACATGAGTGCACTCTGTCTTTTGCTTCCCCTCAATCTCCTCCACATGAGACTGGAAATAAAGACTGAAGCTGATCCATGATTATATTAGCGGTTACCGTAATGTGTTTTACATACTTTGGATTTTAGCCACATCTTATGTTTACGTTTTATTCCTCAATCCCCCGGCTATAGACAGGTGTTGCAAAATAACTTTGGCTATGCATGGCATCCTTTGGATTACATTTGAAGCAATGCTCACTGCATTTGTTTGACTATTAAATACACTAATAAAACATAATAAAAAAATAAAGGACGTGTCCTCATGAAAGGTCTTCTTTCATTTAAAAAAAAAGCTTTTTTTTCTCAAAACCTTCTAAAAAGCATAGCTCCGTAACTGTATCAGGTCTGCATGTGGTACTGCGACGCCAACATGTGAAAACACCAAGAACAGAGAAGAAGTCATGGAGCACGATCATAACAATGTGTGTTTGGTGTGTATTAGAAGTTGAAGCTCAGATCTGGGATGAAATCAGCAATCCATTGGGATTTACTGTTTACAACAGCCAGACCTATTGCCACATGCCGGTTCTTCACTATGTGGGGTGGAGAAGCCCATGGCAGCACCTTCTGCACATTGAGAAGAGGAAGAACACTGCAGGCTTTTGTCTCAGTTTCTAAAACTCTCAAAAAACACCAGAAAAGTTGGTTGAATTGTTACTCGCTGCGTTCTTGAAAAGTAATCACTAGAAAGGTCTGAACTGTCTTTAGCAATAAAGTTGATACGTCGCTTGTTTTTATGGTAAGGGTAGAACAAGCTTGCATGTTGTGAGCCACATTGTGCTTTTTTTTTTTTTTTTTTTTTTTACAAATCTGGAGAAGCCTGTTTTGCTAACTTGGAGAAAAAAACATATAACATTTTGATCTCTTTGAAAACAAAGCATTTAGCATTAGGCCTTGAGATACCAAGAAGTTGACAACACTTTAAGCATTCCTCTGTGTATTCAGAGGAAGACTGACAATGTAGGCAAAGTAGTCCAAACATTAAGAACCCTGTCTCTTTGGTGGCTCCCAACATTAATCATGTATTATTAATGTATGTTAAAAAAAAATAACTATATTTTAAAATGAAAACAATAACAACAATGTAACACAATGCACAATCATCTTCTGCACTCTCCCCCACATCTTTCTACAAACTTAAATGTCAACAAAAAAAAAAGAAAAGAAAACATCCTGTACATGCAGCATGCTGCTTGAATGAAAAGCAGGAAGGCACAGACACAGGAAAGATTGAATTAGATGGCCATCAATGGATTCAGTTCAATTCAGTTCACCTAAAATGGAACCAACTCACACCAGTTGAAGTCCCTGCTGGCATGAAAACTTCTTGAATAGTAGAAAACCATCACTAATAAACGGAAAGTGTTAAACACAACTTAGTACACAATTTCACACCTGACATTTTACAATGAGGCGCAAGCTTCCGGAGCCTAAAGGCTTTATTGAGTTCATCTCATCTCATCCAAGGAGTGATGCATCACAGTTTTTGAAGGTTTCTTTCTTGGCACATAATAATTCCCCATTCACTGTCTTTCTAAACAAAATGCCCAAAGCTTCCCCATCTCCCAAAGCTTAGTCATCACGCCAAGATGCTGTTAATCTTCCTCGTTCACAGTTCGTTCATAGCTCTTTGTGGCTTTAAGAAGATGTTAGCTGAATTAAAATGCAGACTCTCCAACCTCATTCATTCCATCCAATCCATCTCTATCCCTCCATGTCCTCTCCTATTCTTGTTTCCACAGGAGAGTGGGAGAACATTTGACTGGCTCCTCTCAAGCAAAGACTGCACTGCATGCTTGCTCGGCAGCCAAGGACAACTCTAATAGAGGTAGAACAAAAGAAAAGGGGCGAGGGGCAGAAAGAGACCGATAAAAAACAAGCTTGCTGTGTTGCAAGTGGTTTTTGAAACATACTGCGAGATAATAATTGGATGTATGTACCTTTTCCATGGTGCTGACTTCTGTTGTGAAACACCATCCACAGTTAGGAACGAAGATTGTGATCTGCCAGAAATCACAATCTGCAAATTTTCCCTTGATGCAACCTGATTGGTGACCAGCATTTATATTCTTAAAACAAACTAGAGACTAATTCCAATTTGTATCAATTAATTCATCAACTAGTAGTGTGCATTTTGATTTACTTAAAAACAAATCTTATCCAAAGCAAGACCTGCGTCTACATTTTCACCACAAAGTCAAAGTGGTTCACAGACGGTTGACTCTGCCAGGGTTCTCTCTTTTTGTCGTCTTCTGAAGACGTCGTATTCCTGCCTGGACAAGATCTCAAAGTGCAGTCATGGAAAAAAGAATGTTAAGATTGGGAAGATTGGGGTCTCATGTTTGCTTTTGCAGATGATGTGGTTCTGTTGATATCTGTAACTCTTGATCTTCTTGATCTGTGCACTGGAACAGTTTGCAGCCAAGTGTAAGGTGACTGGAATGGGAGTCAGTCATATTTCTTAACTGGAAAATGATGGATTGCTCAAATGGATGAGTGCCTTGTTCATGAGTGATGGTAAGATATAGAAGAAGACTGATTGGGGCGTTGTCTGTGGTAAGGCAAGTGTTTCTTCTGTCTGTTGGGATCAAGAAAGAGCAGAGGCAAAGAGTAAAGCCCTCACTTTACCAATCCCTATAGTTCCAAACCTCAGTTGTGGCCATTTGGTATGAATCATGACAAAAAAATCCCAAAAATAATATTCTGAAATGAGCTTCACACAGACTAGTACTCAGCCTTAGACACAAAGTGAGGAGCTTGGAGTGGAGCCGTGGCTTCTCTGGGCCAAAAGGAGTCAGACATGTGACCAGGGTTCCCCTTGACACAGGTAGAGGTTTTTTTTATGTCATGTCCCAAAGCTACAAGAACCAGAATGACTACAAATCTCCTCTGCCTTATAGGACAACCTGAGGATGGCCTAAAGAGTGTGGCCCCAGTGACCCAATCACATGGGTGGGTTGAAGATTGATATATGCTTTCACGCAGAAATGGGAATGATTTTTAAATTATTTCACTTTCTTTTGGCTTTACAACCATTTTTCTCTTTCAAACATAGCATGAGGCTTTTCTCTTTTATGTGTTATACTCACAATACAGGTTTGTCAACACTGGTTGATAAATTCCACCAATGTCTTTGAAAATGTCTGTTTTGTCATCATAAACTGTTTTCCAACATTTGCCTGTATTCAATAGCGTCCCAGGAACATTTTTCTGCATTAAATGTTAAACAGCTACTTTTATGTGATGGTGCTATATTGCAGTCTCTTTGTCACCCCTCTCCTCTGTAGTACTCAAATTATACGTGACATCCCTTTAAAAAAAAAAAAAAGAAGCAGAAACAATGGAGTATACGGTGCGCTTCCTGATTTCTTTCTTCTCCGTGACACCTTGGTGTTTGTGTTTACCATCACTCCCACAGTAAGCGCGGAGCTCGCTGTGAGCACATTTAAATGCTTCTGCAGCTCCATAGTTAATCCCTGTTGTGGATTGGCCCAGTTAGTGGTTTCCAGCTTCTGAAAATGAGAACTGAGGATGAGTTGGAGGAGTGGGGGGTTGTTGGGTATATATCTCTCCATTTATAATGATAAACCCAGCCCATGTTTCTGCTGTGCTGATAGATGTTATCTATGTCAGCCTTTGTTTCCTTCTCTCTCCTCCTCTTCCTTCTTCCCTTCTGTTCCCTCTGTTTCAGTCTTCTGTTCATTCCCCGTTCTTCCTCTTGTTCTCCTCCCTCTTCTTTCAATCTGGTGCCCAGATGCAGCGAAGGCAGCTGTGCTGCTCTTTAAAGTGTGCCCGCTTTACTGTTGGCATGAAAAAAAACCAAAAAAAAAACAACCCCCGCCCCCATAGGCATCCATCTTTCCTTCCTCTGAAATGAGATGAAAGACAGTGTGCTGTGCTTTTAGGAAGGAAAGGGTTAACCAGCACCAAAGCTCCTCACTAATAACCACCAATTATCGAACTGTACAAGAAAAGAAAAATAAAAAATGACCCTCTCTCTGTCAGCCAAGCCTTGTTAGCCCAGAGGTAAATAGCTAGCTAGTTTCTCAACAAGAGTAGTCCAAATTAGGTCCCTACAGGTTTGTAATTCCACTGTTTGCTAGACATGATATAGAAACCTCCTGATCACGCTAACAAGCTAAACGTGCTGGGTGGCTGTTTGGCAGCTCATCTCCAGACTGTCAGCTGAGAGAATGACGGTATAGACAGCTAGCTGGGGATCTCATTTGAGCCGGCTAATCAGACGCCGCTGAGCTTTGCGCTTAGGTGGAGCCCCCCTGAGACCAAAGCCTGGGAGACGAGGGAAGTGCAACATCTGACTCTGCCTGGGAAGATGCACCCAAACATGGGGGCTGAGGGAGAAGCTGGCAATCTGTGGGAGTCGGTTCTGTAATTAGGCGCCCTGAGCCTGACACCCACAAGCTTCGAATGAGACTTGTGGGTGTCTACCCTCTGTAAACAGTCGCCTGGACACATACACGACTACACACACATGCACACTCACGAGAATATAGGTACATAATGTATGAAATGTTTGTTACCGAACACATAACTGGACAGGTTATTCTCAGGAGTGCTTACAAAGAGTAAAAAAAATAAAAATAAAAAAACTACCTCATCTTTCAGAAACCGAAGTGAGGAACATCTCATGATAATGAAATGCCACAATGCTTCTCAACAAAGGAAAGTGTTAATCCTTTGCTGTAATTTTGTCAGGTACAGTAAATGGAAGCCTTTTCTATGAGCCACTAACGGTGATGGTGTCTCCTTTAAACTTGAAAATGCATCAAGAAATCCTCACTTCTACAAAGAAGATGCTAACTAGCAATGTTTCCTATGAAGTTTCCAATTTATGCTAATTTAGTAGTGTGCTTCATTGTTTTACACTGAACAGTGATCCTGTGAAACTGTTGAAAATGTGTTTATTGTAAATATGAAAACAAATAAAATACTTGTTTTTTGGCCTTAGGATTACCCTACGATTATTTTAAAAGAATAAGCAGAAAAATCAATCTAAACTAAATTAAACTACACTGACTATGAATTATTTTAAGCGCTGTTTTTGATTAGTAAAAATTGTTTCTCCATTTGTCAAAAAAACTGTAATTTTTAGTTTCCTGAAAATTTTGTTGAAATTTTTTCATTGTTTTATCACCTGAGCTGGATTTACAGTGACATTTCTACAATGCAATGCCTTTTAGGTAAGGAACTGCATCGGATATGCTCAGTGTAGTAGCATAAATATAATTAAACCAGTTATTTTTTAACATGCTTTCACCACCAATTACAACAATAGGTCGTTATTTTCACTCCTCCAAAAAAATGGCGTGCTGTATTGGCTTTCATCATCATCTTTAATTGATTACGATTCTGTTTTAAAAACTATATACAAGAACAGCATTATAGGTTTTTCACCCCCAAGTCTTACCATATTGAGTGGTAATAAATTATTCATATTAGCAGCGAAGGCGACGTCATGTTTGTTGTGTAAAAGAGCAAGTCATGCAAGACCGTTTTACAAATATTTTATAACAAAAGACAAAATGATTACAAAGTTGACATTTTCAATTCTCATTTGTGTCTTTTTCAAGTAATTAGGATAGTTAACAAAGCTAGCAACTAAAACAACAGCCTCTGTGTGTTTTCCATGCTGAATATACTGTAGATCCATATCATATTTCTGAATGTTGCCAACATTTTTTTATCCAGCATGTTCCATAAAATATAGAGCTTAAAAACTCATCATAGCTATATAAACTATATATTGTTCAGCCTTCCTGTCTCAGATTTTCTCTGCCTGAATGAACTTCATACATATCCCGCCACATCACACAAAACAGATTTCTTTTAAAAGCTTCTCTTGTCTTTTCACAACCTGACTCACTGAAAATATTTGAGTCTTCTTCACTCAGCAACTGAGTCCACTCTGAAGAGTGGTGTTGCTGATGCAACCTCGTAGTACTTAGGGTAAATATAGTGCATTTTAGAACCCCCGCAAAAAATTTTTATTTCTGATTATCTAGTTGTCAGGTTGGGTGGGTGGAGCTTAAAGTTGGATGATCTGTGCCACCAACAGATTTTACAATGTATCTCTGATTTAATTTCATATCAAGCATTTGCTTTGTATGCTGCAAAAGCTTTCTTTGTATGGTAAAAACGGGCACTTCTTAGATTGTTATCTGATACGTAAGCATTCATAGTAGCTAGACTACCCCTTAAGAACTTCTCCCTGCTTCTTCAAACTTGGATCAATTGGATTAATTCATCTGCTGCCGTAACTACACAACCTCACCTTCAAAAAACGCTCGACTACCTAAATAGAAACATTTCTATTTCATAAGTAGGGTTGTGTTAAGTATTTCTAAATAAGTGCTCATGTCGGTACACATAGAAGAAGTTGCACTAAGGATGCAGCGGCCAAAACATAAGCTTATTTGCCAATAACCTTTCTGCTGTGGACAAAAATAGAAACCAAAAATTCATTCCTATGAGTCACACAGAGAGAAAAAGACCTTGCTATCTCCACTGCAGAGCCTGTCTCCCCATCTCCCCTGGTCCATGAGAGCAGAACACACTGGAGCGCTGGCTTTTGACCACGGCAATTTTAATCAGTCTTTTTCACACTTCATTGGGAATTCATCGCCGCCTTCCCCCTTCAAACATTGTTTGGGAGAGTTATCAGCAGCAGGCAGCATATCCGGTAATTATACATGCAAGGTAACGCTGGGAGCTGGGCTGAATTTTTCAGCCAAGTGCATGTGCTGCTGAGAGTACCAGAAGGTATGACTGCTTCATAATGCTGGGAGTGCAGTGGTCATGACAGCTCTCTGGCAGTCACATCCAGAGACCACCTTTTTAGTGGATAAGATAGTAGGGAAAAATAAGTTAAATTCAACTTGATTTGCATTACACTAAGATGTTCCATTAGAATGGCAAAGGTGATATTCGTTAATGTAAATCCAGCTGAATGAATTAAAGCAGATTGCTCTGATACAAAGACAAGCCCACAGCAGATGGAGTTGGTGAGTGTTTCAGCACAGTACATATTTGAAAGTGTTGCAGAGGCATGGTGCAAACACTACTCGAGACTAGATTGCTAAAAATTTTGATGGTTCAATGTGATTGTTTACTGTGTGAGTAAGAGGCCAGCTGTTAATATGTTCAGAATACAGAGCCAGGAAAATACATAAAAAATAGTAATAATAATGCACACAAACAGAACAACACATGCACCAAATCCACCAGTCAGGCACAAGTGGGTGCTCCAGGGGAACACAGCAGTGGAGGCACAACAGTGACTCATCCAAACGGTCACACACGCACGCACGTCCTCCGTGGCAGTCGGGCTGTCAGATAGCATCACCGCCGCGCCTTTGGAGTACTGTTGACAGGTGTGGCCCGCCAGTCACGCATGCACACACCAGCCAGCCACGTCCTCCAACCCCTCGCCTGACAGGAAGCCACATGTGATAATGCACCCCATTCTCAGACCCCGTGCATTCAACAGAGGCAAAAATGAAAGCCTGTATGTTTTGCCCAGGTGCATGCATGCTTATGTACACTATATAGATGAAATAATCTGAGGTGTGTCTATAGTGTGTCAAGGCCAATCTGTGACGAGGATACAAATATGGAGCTTTCAATAGTGTGCAGAAAGACATTGAAACAGCTCAGGCGATGCAGTGAGATGAATACAAGAACACAACGCCTGAGTATTCCTCTCTTTACTTTGTCTGGGTTGTACTATATGGAGCTATATAGGTGTGTTATGTATTTTTCTTATTAGAAATTGTCTAAAGAGTGGAGTAGAGCTATTGACACTGAATTCTATGGCTATATAGAGAGGCTAGAAAAGCTAATTTGAAACAAAAGAACTGAGCTTCTGCAAGTGTGAAAACATACAATGCCTTTCAAAGTTACCAAGTCTCCTTGAACTTTTTCACACTTGGACAAATTATAAATTTGAATTTAAATGTTTTATTGGAATTTATGTCAAAAACTACTAAAGGTTGCACATAATTGTGTAGATAAAAAAGAGAAAAGTCTAGCCTATATATGCAGCCCATCTTCAGTAAATGTCTCCTCCAGCTTTGCATATCCACACTTAGAAATTTTTTACTTTTTTTTTTTTTGCTGAATAGTTCAGAATCTGATTAAATGGAAAGTATCTGTAAATATCAGTTTTCAATTTAAGCCACAGATTCTAAAATAGATTTTGGTCTGGACTTTGTGCCATTCTAAACCATTCCTCTGTTCAGTTCAAGCTTTATGTCTAGTACATGGATTCCTGATGCCAGTCAAAAAATGTAAGTGGACATGTTTTAGATTTCCGTTTAGTTTAACAGACCTAAACCAAATGAACAGGTATTGAGCCCTAATATGAGACATCTGCCTAACTTGATGACTTGAGATAATTCAGCTGTAATGCAGCAGGAACATGACTATAACATGTAGGTCACAGATTTCTGAGGAGTGGATAAGGTCACCCCATGTAACTGTCTGCTAAAAGATGAACCTCTGCTCTGGTCTCAAGTATTTTGCAACATCTTAAAGCTTTTCTTCCTGGATTGTCCCGCAGTTAGAGCCACAAATCTTCATATCATCTCTGACTAACAGCATGATTCTTTCAAAACTTTGTTTTACAGGTTTGAGTCTGACCTGACCATTCTAATTATCCAAGACCTTGCTGTGTCCACTACCTCACTTGCAGCAAACTGCAACTCTAATCTCTGATGGCTTTCCATTGACAATTCTCAGTTTATTAATGGATTTTATTTAAGGGTATCAGAGTAAATACATATGCGAGCCACATTTTTTTGATTTTTACATATGAACTTTAAATGTGGCTGTAACCTTTCAATGTGTTAGAAAGTTCTAAAGGTATGAATCCTTTTACAATGCATCATACAGCAAAGTAGCACATCAAAGCAGGAGACTAGTACTATAAACGGAGCTTGAAAGTCTGAATGAGCTTGCTACCTGTATCACTATTCACTGCTCACTCCTAATTAGAGGCCCATATGTTTGGAGGGAGACACAATAGCGTGTAAACACTCACAAAGGCGCATGCAACACATCCAAACACATGAACAGATGGACAAAACGCACACACACAGACATTCAAACACAGACAACAGCCACCCACACCCGTGCACATCCCTCAGAACACACACACAGACGTATACAGCCCACTCTTCTGCCTCTAAGCAGTCTCGTCCAGTTACTACAAAGCCCACCAGGAACTCTTTGCAGATCAAATAATCATGCCTTCCATCTGTTTCTATTTCTCTGCATTAGCTTGGCGAAAGGCACCCCATAGAACATGTTAAGAAGTGCTGCAGCCATTGGTAAAATAATGATTTCTTTCTCAGCCCACAGCTCCTCACAATCTCCAATCAGAGCCGATCCAGCGACAAGGAGTAGATATGTTCAGTCCTTACAGCCTTCTACAATGTCATCTTGATGCAATATATTGTAGGGCTCAACAGTTAAATGAGCTTTTAATAGCATATGAATAGTTATTTTGATGCTGTTATGAAATACACTTTAGGTTATGGAGCAAAACTACATCTCATAAATGTTTTCATGAATCCTTTTGGGACCTCTTTGATTTAGCTTCGCTGCTTTTGCAGTGAGAAAAGGAATCACTTCCTATTCCTGGATCTTTTCTTCTTTGACTAAGCAAGGCTGTATAATCTATTAATTTGACATGTTCAATTAATAAGACCGCCTGAAAAGACATAATGCACAAACTGTGGGATAAAAATGAGTAAGTGAAAATGATAATTTCACCATCTTCCTCACACAGCGAGGTGGGAAGACGAGACTCAGCCTGCGAGAGTAAGTGCCATCTCGCCATTGAGCCGAGGCAGAGTGGCGGTGGTGATGTCGTTCGGGGGGGTGTGGGGGAGATGTTTGGTCTCTGTTATGCAAGATGGAAATGAGTTTGCCACGGTCTGCTGTAGCCAAGCTATTTTGGAGCGACTCACATTGGAAAACGCTGGGCCGAGCAGGAAAATTAGGTCACATACACGGGGCAGGGCAGAGCTGTCTTATGGGGAGGGGGGAGCGAGCAAAACGACGGCAAGGGCTAAGACTAAAGAAGCAAAACGTGTTGCACTATTTATTCAGGGCAAGGGGCTGCTCAGATTTGAGTAAAACGAACAAGATGCTGGAGCTTAGAGAGGAGAAACCAAAGAAGCGTTTTAACAGAGACCTGGCAATGACCTGAATACATTTGCAGCAATGGAAGGGGGGAGCGAAGAGCTGGCTCTGAGTGCTTAGCTTCATATTTCTTCTGCATTTTGCAGCAGATCACACTATACTCTATGACTCTGTTGCCTGTGTAAAGAAAGCGATGCTGACACAGAGGATTTGATTTATTATGCATGATACTGTGGGACACAATTGGTGAGGAAGAATGAGAAGCGATGGCATCCTCCTTGTTAACAGTAAATATGCGGTCCATCCATCTCGTTAACCACTGAACTGAGATAAAGAAGGGAAAAAAAAACTTGCACTGACATCCCTTCCTCCCTCCTCACTGTTATATTTGGACTAATCATACAATTGAACAGGGAAAATCCTGTTACAGGGAATTGGTAAGGAATGAAAAGGGAGATGCAATGCAGTTAGAACTAGAGCGAAAGAATTGACAGGGGGGTACAAAGGGAGACAATGAGGCAAAGGAGGATTTGCAGAGAGAATATGTGAGCGTGCAAGGACAGAAACAAGACAGACATGGTATGATAAAGGTAAGACAGTGGGAGAAGAGGACAAGCAGTCATGGGAGAGCATTCCCAGCAGTAACTAGAAGACCCAGAGGTACACTGTCAGCACTTTCAGGAGACGACTTCTGAGGCGACCTGCAGGTGGAAGGTGGAAATGCCCTACTTTGAGGAGAGCCTATGAACAAACTCACAGTTTCCAAGCATCCGCAGGAGACTTGTGTACTTAGCTTGCAAATGAACACACTATGATCATGGTACATGTTCCAAACCACCTTGTTTCTACACTAATTTTATCTCTAGCAATCTTGATGAGTTTACATGAGCGATTTGGAAGGTTAAAAGAGTGCTGTTTAATACCAAACTGTGGGTCACTACAATTTTGCATTGTTGAATTTTTTTGTTATAGTATAATTCTTGATGGGGTGTGGAAACCAACAAATTCAGAACATTTTGGAAATGACCTACACTGATTAATCTTTTGCTGTTCCGGAAATCCTTTCCAGGTGAGCAGTGAAGCTGTTATTTTGGGAGGTAGGTCATTTCAGTATGATGAATGTGCCGATTCAACCTCACAGAGCACATAAGAAACTGAAGCTGGAGATTTTAATAATAAAATGTACAGCAACAGTTGCATTGTTCATATATTAGAGATTTAGTACGATACAAAATCGCTTATTACTATAGAAGCTTTCATCATGGAGTGGAATTATTGCCTAAATTATCCTGGTCCTGCAACTAACAGGGAAAGCTACAGAAGGACATATTTTATATTAACAAGCACTGTTACAGCCTAAGGCTGTACAGTGGCTCAGTTGGTAGAGCTGTTGCCTTGCAGCAAGAAGGTTCTGGTTTCGATTGAAAGTCTGGGATCTTTCTACATGGAGTTTGCATGTTCTCCCTGTGCATGTGTGGGTTCTCTCTGGGTACTCCAGCTTCCTCCCACAGTCCAAAAAACATGACTGTCAGGTTCATTGGTCTCTCTAAATTCTCCCCAGGTGTGAATGTGTGTGCGCATGGTTGGGTTGTCTGTCTCTGTGACCTGTCCAGGGTGCAGCCCATCTCTCGCCCGGAACGTTGGCTTTAGATAGGCACCAGCACACTCCCGATCCCACTAAGGAACAGAAAATGTACAGAAAGTGTACAGCCTACTTTATTGATTGTTATTATTAAGAGCATGAAGCCGCATGGGCTGATTGCAGATGGTTTGAAACACATTAAAATATTTGTATTTTATTGTTCACCTTAACAGTAACACACACACTGAGCAAATTTTGGCATGTGTATTATCCGATTGTGGCTCTTCTTACTTATTAGCCCAATCCTTTGTGATGAGTAGAGTGTGTGTAATTACCTAATAAGTAATTAAAATAACTATTATGAAGATTCAATGCTTATTCTAATGAGAATTTGGCATTCCTAAAATACATTTTTCTTCGCATTTAGAGGACAATAAACATCTTCTTAGCTCCCTGTCAGAATGCCCAATACATATACTTTTTTAATTAGTCAACTGGGCTAACCTTAAAATAATAAAGTTATTCAGCTATTCATTTTAAGAGACGCAGCTACTAAAGTCATCAAAAATTAGTGGTTTGTGTATTTAAAAAGGGCGTACTTAAAAGGGGTGCATTTTCTTTTAACCAAGATTTTATGTATTAATTTACAAAGTCTACTACACAAAGCTAATGTACGGAATGCAACCCAGGCGCAATATTATCACTGCTTATGTTAGCGTTAACAACAATATTGCACATTTTTACGAAATTTTTTTTCAAGACACTTTCACACATTTCTTCCCTAAAAAATGAGAACAAATCTTATTGTGTTCTGTGCAAGATACTCCTTTATTTCTTCCCATGGCTGCCATCTAAATGATGGAAGAGCTCATATCTTTGCATTACCGTAATAATCACAATACGAGTACCCACTGAATAAAATTTGGTGGTTTCTAATTTGACTAGTTGCATGTTGCTGCCGACTTTTAGTCTGAACTCTTTTCAGTGAAGAATCAAATCAATAAGAACACATCCAACAGCACATAATCGTGTGAAATTGTAAGGTTAGAGATCAGCACTTAGCTAGATTCAATGAGGCTAATAACCACAGAGCATGCGTCATAATGCACTCAGATCTACATTTAAATAACCAATAAAAGTTGACAAATGAGCCCTTGATGGATAAGATAAAAAAAGCAACTGCATGTTTTTATTTTAAGTAGTTTAGATGTGATTGTAACTAGACTTTACCAGCCTCTGTAATAAAATCAACCAGGCTGCTGCTGCTCATTAAAAATGCTGCTGCCAGAGTCCTGACCCACACCAAGGAAATTGATCACGTCACACCAGTGCACTGTCTGTGCTTTTGAGAAGGAAAGATTTTAAAAACCATCTGTAAGACACTGAATGGTATTGGGCAACAATAGATTTCAGAGCTATGTAATTTTGACCATAAAGTCATCAGCAATCTCCCTAATGAGTTCATGACAAGAAGAGAAAGTAGCATTTAATTTATTTAATCTTCAACTCTGGAACAAACTTTCTGAAAATGTGCATTTTGCTGGAACTTTTTGTTAATTTCTCTCAGGACTGAAAATTTTAATGCAGCTTTTTCATAAAGATAAGTTAATTTTATCAGTTCATCCTAAAGCAGTCACTCTTTGTTTTCTTATTATGCTTAAATTTTAAAATTGAAATGAATGCCTTTAATATACTTTATTTTCCTTTCTTTTATTCTCCTGTAAAGCATTTTAAATTACTTTGTATGAATGGGGCTAAACATATAAACTTCCCATGCCTAATTAATTTATTGTTGACTGCATCTCTGTCAAATAGTTAACAGACAACAAAGAACATGCATTAAGAAGGAGCCCATTTTATCCAAACATGCAGGGCTTTTTACATTCAGAAAGGCCTCGAACAATGAAAATAAATCAAAAGTTAGCGCTTGACAAAATACTGTTCACAGTCGAGTTTGATTTTCTAAGCTGGTCAAAGCTCGGCATAAACACTAAGTGGTCAAATTGAATCTAAATCATTGTTGCCCAAACAAAAGCTGTATGTTCACGAAGCAAAGCTATTGATCTGGGCTGCGTTTCCCATGGGTCTCGGTGGAAGTCTGCCTGCGTGTCAATATTTATGCATTTATGTCTGTTTATGTTCCAACTGTTGCCAGCGCTTGGTTCAACTTGAATATTTGCATGCATTTATGTGAAGTTGCCTGCGCACCACGAGCCCATTTGTCAATATGTGTGCTTGCGTGCGCGCGTGCGATCTGCAGTCAGTCCTAAAGAGGGGCCGCGCTGCTGTCATGCGATGACACCTCTCATTTGCTCCTGTCCCGTGAAGCGGAGCTGAAGGCAGAGGTCAGGCCACCCTCACAGAGACGCTGCAGCTCAGAGCGCATCATGTCTGCCTGCCTCCCGACATCGTGCGCGAGCACATGCGCGCCCGTGCTCTTGCACATAACGATCACAAAACCCTCATTTGCATACACAGGAGCACAGATGTGTGCTTGTTCGAGCTCCACAAATCATTTAGATTTTCAATTAACTGCGCTTCTTTGACCTTCAACACTCACACCAAAAACTCCACAATGATAAAATACCATTTGATCATAAAAAAAATATGTTTTTCTATCGCCACTTTGAGCCCCCTGAATGCAAGCATAACCTTGTATTAGTAACTCTCTGGAATCTTCTTTATAAATGAAATGCAATATACAGTGCCTCAATCGGTAATAAACCTCTGTCCCAACACCTCCAGCCTCCTCCCCCTTCCCACTCCTGTAAGCCATCCATTTGTCTTGACCGGTGTCACATGCTGTCATCAATTCCCCATTAGACAGAATAATATTCACCCAATATTGCCCGTGTGTGACTGGGAGATTTCAAAGTGATCAAAACCGACAAATCGGATTTACGGTGCTCGCATAAATGAACAGACTGAGCCCTCCCTGATTGCCCTGTTGAATAATGGATGCCTGTTTGGTAATCATTTTCCAATATCGGAGCGCTTTTACACAAGCTCGGCCCGTTCTGTTCTTTTGGTTTTAGTTTCCTTTCTTTTGTTTCTCTATGGTGGATCTGTGTGCCTCTTTGACCTGATGAGTCTGGGGACGAGTTGGACTCTCAGTGATGACGCTCAGCTGATAGCATCACTGCTGAGGAGGCGGGTGTTGTTATCACTGAAACATT
Source organism: Phalloptychus januarius (assembly GCA_902982915.1). NCBI lineage: Eukaryota > Metazoa > Chordata > Actinopteri > Cyprinodontiformes > Poeciliidae > Phalloptychus > Phalloptychus januarius. The sequence goes on along the minus strand of CADWAE010000129.1, from coordinate 11,053,070 downwards.
TCCTTTTATGATTCATGTTATCATTGTCCAGAGAAACAAAAGGTCAGGAGGTGCTGATGCTACATTTGATTCAATGGTAAAACTTTTTCCATACTTTTTGCTAAAAGTACAAACCCATTTGGACACACCGGAATCGCATTTAGAGGAAACCAAATGAAACAAACTGAAGATGGCCAGCAGGTATGCACAATAAACAGAAACAGCACTACAGTACGCTAATATTAATTTCCTTCTTACGTGTTGCAACAATATTTCTTAAATAAATTATATTGTAAATTAAATTCCAAATGATAAGATTAATACTGACATAAAAAGTGCAACAAAATTAACAAGGCACTGATATTTGGAAGGCCTAATATATGTTTATATTAGTCTATATGTCTATATGTTTTTCAGACTTTTACTTTTAAGATAATTGCCTTACAGAATTGACTGATTAGTGTTCAACTGAACAGTTAAGCTTTATGAACAACTAAAGTTCTATTGTGGAAATACATAAACGTAACATTTCACGTCTTTTTTGGATGGGGAAGAGAATGAGACGGATTACAACCTCCTTAAAATATGGACTTATCAATTCTGAACTATATTCTCTAAAACAGTGTTTATTATTTTTGATATCTTCTTGTCTTTTCTTTTGTCAACACACTTCATCAGCAACGGTTTTCCCGGGTATGTTTGTGATTTAGAAAACTGAAGTCTGACTTCAGCATATAATCGGCCACAGCAAGCATATAAAAGACTGGCTTTTCTAGTGTTGCCCCAATCAATGAGTAAGTGATTGAAACCAGACTATTTTCCCTTGGTTGCTGATTGAGAGGAGAAATGTTGAAAATTTTGTTTTCCAATGTGGTGTGTGGATCTTTATTTGAAACCACTGTTGCTATAAAAAAAAGGAATTATATTTCAATTGTTCCTTGGTTGGATATACATTTAAGAATCAATATTGAGTATTCAAAGAACATTTCAAACATTTCTGTACATTAGTTTGGAATATGTCAAAACACAATCATAAACATGACTGCGATTGTGATGTTATGAGTACAACATCACAATGACAATATTTGGGAATGTATTATTTTTTTAAGTCACGCATTCACATTCTGCATATTAATAATACATTTACCAATTGGATGAATCCCCATATTTCCGACTTCAGATTTATATTTTTTGTGTCTAAGATGCTAAAGCTTATGCAGAGTTGTACAAAATTGTATAAGAAAGCAGAGAACTGTCCCAAAAATGTAAGTTAATCGTAATCGATTTCACAATTTTTAATGAAAGTGAAGAAGTTACATTTCCCTGTTATCAGTATAGAAAGTGAAAAATTAGCTCAGTTTCATACTTCTTGTAAAATCTGATTAAAATGGTACAACTCTGCCCCCTGCTGACCATATAACTCTGGCGTGCCTTCAGTGAACATTAGTAAGTAATCTTGTTTCAGACAAAACAAGATCAACATTTTTCTCAGACGTTTTCTATTTTTTTTCTTCCTAATATTTTCAGATGGCTAGCATTGCTCCGTCTCATTTTCCATCATTTATGATTATGCAACCTTGAGGTTATATTAAATGTTGTGCTAGACCTTAATGTAATCCTATGACACCGACACAATCAGACTCGTGTTCCCTGCTCTGATGATATCATAGCACAGTTCTGCTCAGCTTCTCCTGAGCTCGTAATTTTCTTCAAGGCACAGTTGTGCTGCTAATGGGAAGAGGCCAAAGCAGGTTATGAAAATCTTTATTTACAGCTAGCTGCCAGGCTGTGTGAAGTAGGTCACAGCAGCTCCTGAAATGGAACGAACCTTGCTCACACCGTTTAATACTTTTCTTCTGTCGGCTTGCAGCTTCACAAAGGCTCCAAAGGGAAAGACACAAACGCTTTTCAGTCCAACTCAGCAAGGGCATCTTGAATCTACTTGTAATATATATATAAAAAACATGTTCCTCTGTGAAAACAGTTTTTTTTTTCAAAGATAATAAAAACATGAGGCAACCCAGAATCTGTGAATTTCTCTGTTGCTCTAAATACTTAGTATTCAACTGGTTGGGTTTCCACAGCAGGTGAACAGCGTATCCCCTGAATGTTATCAAACCATGAAAAGGAGCTGAGCTGCACAGCCTGGTATTAATCAGGATGCTGCCATACATCAAATGATCTCCATGGCCTGCAGATAAGGCAGGTTAATATAAAGCTACTGCAGGCTCGTCGGGGCACTTTATGCTCATCATCACACAGTCAGACATCTGCAACTTATACAACATGTCAGACGCTCCTGGAAAGGTGTGTAGCCAGCGTAGTGCCCCTGTGGTGATGGATGCCTGTGGGAGGCTGTTATGCCACAAGGTGAAAATGTCCATTAATCAGCCCCACTTCCTTCACTGCCTTGGCTTTCCCATTACCAGCACACTCCAAGCCCCCTGATTGGTTTTTAATTGGCCTGCCCGCCAGGAGATAGATCACGTTTTCCCTGAGGAAAAGAACAAAAACGAGTGTGTTTGTGTGTATGTGTGAGAGATGGGGGCACCTGTGTTTTTTCTGGAGGAATACCCTCATTGAAAGAACAGTCAATCCACTACTTATTGTATACAAATGAAAGCTTAAATCAAGGCATGGGCTGGTAGCTGGTATAAAGGTCATTCAATGTTGTTAACAACTACAGATTAAAATCGTTTCTTTAGTTGGAACTTCTTTTGATAAAATGTCAAAGAAAGTACTGAGGTAAACTGAGGGATTTTTTCTTTTGTTATTTGCAGTTTAAAGAGTTTGGCAATGTGCCCCTCCCCGACACGTAGCTGTGCATTGCTAGCTTAAAGAAGGCTCCAGAGAGTTTTCTGCACTTACGAGAACGACAAATTCAGTTGCTTGGAAACCTTTTGTGAAAGTGCCACGATGTGGGAATAATTTTCAGTAGACTGCAGACTGACTGTCCAAATAAATAACCCAACTATTTGCTTATGAAAACAAGAAATTTGACTGTTTGGGAATATTTCTGATTATGAAAAACACAAAAAGTAATGCTGTGGGAACTAAAAGAAAAGTAGTGGAAGTAGCTTTTTTTAAGCATCCAGCTGCAGGCTAGGTCCCAGAGCTGATAGCCTTACTAATTAGCTAGCTAATATGGGCTTTGTCTTCAAAAGGATATGCTATTCTGTACAATCGATATGTTAAACATCAATGAAATTGTTTAAAAAGTATTTAATTTATATTTTTGGACAAGTCTAGGTTCAAATCAAATTAAAAGTTTTTCAGATATTGCTCTAAAGACAAAAATCAAAAGTTGTTTTATCAGCACATGTAGAATAACGGTTGGTTAATTTTTTTTTTTTGAAATCTTGAAACTGTAGTGTTTTTAATCAATATTATTGTAAACAGTAATTTCAAACTGGCTCACACCGAAGTTAATTCATTATTATTTATCATTAAAATGAAAGGAAAACTGTTTCAAAATAACCAAATTTTTTTTTTCCACGGGTTCAATCCAAATCGACAGCTTGGATCAGAATAAGGAATATACCATAATTAATAATGTGTATACTGGCAGGCGCAGCAGGCGTGTATGTGCGAAGGACGCGGGAGCAGCTACATCTTACACTGAGTAGATGTCAGTATTGACAATATGTCTGCTCAAATAGATCATTCTCCTCTGCACCCTAGCGTGACCATGTCACTGAGACTGATTGGAAGACCACATTGATTCCCTTCAGTATCTCCACATGCACATTTACAAAGTCAATGTAACGACAAGCAGGTCCTACTGGCCTTTGCAAAATTACTCATAAAAACAAAAATGAGTATTTGAACCTCTACAAATATTCTTTATTTTAAAGAGAAAATAGCTACAGAGGGGTAAAGTAGAATATAAGCCATCCGACAGCAGGGAGCCATGATCATCAGCTCTGCACTAGAGAGATTCAGTGGTGTGGAGCTGAAAGAAGCACAGGCTGGAGCTGCATCTAGTTCGCCAGCAAGTCTTACTCTAAGGCGCTGGGAAGTTTTCCACTGCATCTGAGGTTTATTCCAGTCGAAATAATATTGTGTTTGTCTTTTACAGCAATTATTTTGTAAAGCTAATAAAACCGTATATGTAAATAAATCTCTTCAATTTTAAAAATGTCAGCTATTAGATGTTACATCACAATGACCATTAAAATGAAAGTGCATGGGAATTAGAGACCCACCGATCTGATTTTTCCTGACCCATACTGATTTCAGGTCTTCTTGTCTCAAGCCCTTTTCTGGCTTCCACTAAACTAAAAGGAAGTTAACAAAAGTACATGTCGTTGGTTGGTGCTCCCACCAAAAATGGAGGGAGTTTGTAGTTTTGGTGCATTCAACAAACATGGGGAAGAAAAAGATTTTTCAGAAGTAGACCTGATGTCCATTCTGGAGGGAAAATTGGCCAAATCTGATAACCAATTGTCTGGCAGATTGATTGGTGCATCACTAATGAGGATCACACTCATCTTAAATGATGGCCTTCCTCCAACCAAACCGATGCTAATCCAACAAAAAAGGAAAAAATGTCCCAGTGGCTTCCCCTTCATTTACTTTTAGTGTAATTTACAGTTTAAAGAAAAGGAAAATGTACTTTTCTTATAATAATATTCATACACACTGAATGCATGCAGCAGCAGTTCAGAATATTCAGAAAATGTATGTTGTTGAAGTACAGTCTCTCATCCTTTATTTTATCATGTATTTATATTCACATTAAGTTGAAGTGCTCAGTCATGCCAGACAAGTAGACTTATAATGCTCCTCACCATCTGACCCATCCTTGTCAGTTGCATAAAGGGGATCCCCAGGAGGCTTTTTACTGCTAAAGGACTCGGCACTTTTCCTCACAGTAAGAGTGAACAATGCATCTTATAATCCAATGGTTCAATCTTGCACCGAGTTTCCTCCTGGCTCCAGCTCTAACCAGACTGTTATGATTAACAGGGGATGGGTCCGTTTGCTGTTATTCCACAGCAAGGGAGAGAAAGAGAGATGAGCAGAAACGGCAGGGAGGGAGTTCCTGCGACGTTGGACCTGGTAAGACCCAGGTAGCGTGCTTTCCCACTATAATTTAATCACATTCAGCCGTCTGCCTGTCCTTGGCTCAGCTCAGCATAGCACATCAGGCACTGCGGTGGCACAAACACGAGCATTCCCAATAACAAGAAAGACATCGCCTTCCTCTCGCATCTTTAAGAAGATCCCGGAGAACACGGCTTCACATCCCGCCGAACAGCTCATGTAAGTCTCTATACACATGGAGGGAAACTGAGCTAAACACACCAACAATCATTGTTACAGTCTGATGAAACAGTGGTGAAAACATTACTTCAACACGTAAAGCGTCTTCCCTACAATTTAATCGAAACACCAGATACAATATTACTGAAAACTATGAAAAAATGATAAAATTCTTTGTGTATCACCAGAAGTCTCCAACATCCTGTCTACGCAGTTTGTTGACATGAAGAGCACTTAGTTGGGCGCACTTTGTGCTCCAGCATTGTCATGTGTCCTGATAGGAAAGAGGCAAGTTGCATTGCATCTGTACTGTAAATGCCAGCCATGGGAGCACACACGGCATCTGCACTGTACTTTTCTTAAGACTAACTCCCAAAACAAGCACAAAACAGAGACAAAATGAACTGGTGCATGAGCTACGCCAACCATGTAACTCAAATACAGAGCTTGCCATTACTTGAAGCCAAATAGTCTCATCTAAACATTTTTTTTAAGTTTGCTCCTTGTCCAATTGTTTAGATTATCTCCAACACTTTACATGCATAGGCTTGCACTAAAAGTGACTGAAAACATAAGGAATTTGCACAATTTTAAATAATCAAATGTTCTAAAACAGAAACATTCATATGTTGGTATTTTACAAGTTCTTAGCAGAATTTTAAGAGCTTGATCACAAAAAAAGCTCATTCTAAGTTTGGATTACCAGAATTACCCACACCAGAAGAAGAAAAACTTCTAGAACTTCTCTTTAAATTAGTACTAGTACCATCAGAATTTGACTGCAACAGATTGAAGAAGACATTTTCTACTTTTAGAGCACAAATCACCTGTTAAATGTCAGGAGCTGACTGTTCCAATGAATTACAAGAATCCACATACAACAATCCCCAACTAACAGACAGCACATGGAAGGACAAAGTGTGACAAGCGAAGTCCAGTATCAGCCAACAACAATGGAAAAGATGCAAAATGCTATAAGCAAAGCAGAAGGTACCTACCAACTGCAGTCGTGTCTTTAAACTTTTCCTCCTCCTCTGCTATTATTTCCCTTTATTTCACTCCCAATGAATTCCCTTACTGAGCTCACTGCAAAGTTCTGCTCTCCTCTTGCATGCAAATCATTTTTCACGACTTCAGAGATGACTGTGGGAAGGAGAGAGCGAGAGAGAGAGAGCGGTAGAGAGAGAGAGAGAAGGAGAGAGTGTGAGCGGAGGCAGAAAGGATGACAGAGGGGCGGAGGAGTGGAGATAATGGTTGGGAGGCAGACGACCAATGGGCCTGGAGCCTAATGGGGAGGAAAAGGGAAAAAAAAAAAAAAAACAGGAATCAGGACACACCAATGAGGCGCAGCCTGGAGAGGGAGCACAGTCCGGAGGAGACTGAGAGAAAGAGGGAGCTCGCATGGAGAGATAGAGATGGAGGGAGAGAGGGAAGAACCGTGCATAGAGGATGAGCACGGCAGGAGGAGAGAGGCGAGAATCCCAGGCGAGATGGAGAGGCTGCAGATCAGAAAGAACAAAAAGAAAAAGACAGAGAGGAAGGAAGAAGCTGACTTACCCGGGTACAGCCAGTGGCATCCTTCACACACTGCCTTCCAGACTCCACACACACATTCACCCACCCGGTGATAGAGGCGCACGCCGTGCTGCCGCTGAGACCAACCAATAGCAAAAACAACAAAGGAGAGGACTGCCAGAGCCGACTGGTATACCCTAAAGCAATTGTTCCTGTGCGTGTATGTGGGGGTGTGTGTGTGTGTGTCAGGGGGAGAAACTGGGAGTGTGTATGAGCATGTGTTTGTGCAGAGAGGGAGAGACAGCCGAAGGAAGCTGAATCGCTCAGTTCTTGGTCCTATACAAGCTAAACTGCTTCCCTCCTCTCCATCTAATGTGTATCTGACTCTTCTCTGAACACTCGGCATGTATGTATCCTCCAATACTCTCCCGCCCCGCCGCGCTCCCTCTGCCTGCTAATGCACCCTCCCTTCCCCTTCTCCCTCTTATACATTTATTCAGGGCTGCAGACTGTCTGCTCTCAGAGTCAGATCTTCCCACGGGGAAGAGATGGAGGGGAAGGAGGGTAGAGAGTGAGGGAGAACAGAGGAGGGTTGGAGACGACACTGAGCCATGTGGAACATCGTTGGTGCATTCATTTTAAATGCACACATTTGTGTGAGAAATCAGGTTCAGTTTGGCTAAAGTGCATAATGTTAAGACCAGAGTGAAGAATCCTCCGGAAGCAGCCCCGAAAAAGCAAAAATGCAAGAACTTGCAGCAAAAACAACTTCCAAAAGGAAAAAAAAAAAACGTATCTAGTGTAGATAGATACGTTTTACGTTATTATACGTTATTATTCTTTTAATAATTAAAAGAAAAGCTGGATGTTTTTTTTGTTTGTTTTTTCTGGGTGGGAGTGTAGACAAATCACATAGAAAGATGATGGAGCAATGATCTGAGGCAGAGCTGGCTTTTAGCACAGGCTATCAAAAGTGTTCCTTGCACCTTTTTATATTTTCTCATGTAACAAGCACAAACATAAATTACAACAATAACTTTTGATGCATCAACAGAAAATTCTTGTGATATGTGGAAGTAAAAGTAAATGATTTTAAAAGTTTTTTTAAAAAAATTTAAGTGTGATATGCATATATTCATTCCCTTGCTTAAAGAGTTTGCAGAACCACGTTTTATGACAATGAACAGTGCAAGACCTTTATGTTTTCATTTTTGCTCAATCTTCTATTCAAAATAGCTGAAGCTCAGTCAGATTTAATGGATAGCTTCTCTTTACATGAATTTTCAAGGGGTTTTTTGCCCTGTATTTAACTCCATCCATCTGCCTTTCAGCTGTCCTGCTTGTTGTCCTGCTGAAGGAAAGCGTCCTCACAACATAATCCTGCAATTAGCAGTTTCTCAGTGGGCACGGTTTGTTAAGGGTGCTGATTTTCCATGTCACATACCATTTTGCATGTAGGCCCACAATTTCAATTTTTGTAGTTCCACATGTTTGATGTTCCCCTTTCACAATTTTATTTAAATTAATTGTCTATATAGAATATATCTGAGGAGTACACAACTAATAATTGTCCTGTGAGCAAATTCTTCCATGTGAGCTGTGAATCTGTACAGCTACAACAGTTTTACCGTGGAGCTACTTCTTTTTAGGAAACATTTGTCTGGCCTTTCAGCTTAGGTGGTAGCAACAAATAACACATAATATTTTACCATACAAATTATGATGTGTGGTAAGAAGGTAACTATGCACATCATTTTGTTACCTGAAGGATGAAACACGGTGTTAGCAGTATCAAGCTGTGGAGAGGCTCTTCTCTAGAATGGATGGGAGGCAGGCCAGAGTTAATGGGAAAATGAAATACAGGACATTAAAGAAACACTCTTCGAGAATAAAAAAAACTGAGAACAGAATAGAAATTTATGAAAAACAAACATTTAAAACATTTGACAACCTGCTTTATTTCTTTTAAAAGGAATTGATGACAATGAAAAGCAGGCATTGGGGTAACTAAATGATGGGGGAAGCACAGAAACATTAACTAACCCAGGTACAATGTGAGAATAAAACTACAAACTAACCAATCCTATAAAACCCACTGACTGTGACATCTTTGGCTTCATTCAGGCTGCTGAGAGAGATACAAGATGTAAACCTAAAGAAAGTCTCCGGTTGATTGCTGGCTTGCTGTTAATTAACGCCCTCCCTCACCACCTTCTTAACTTCGAGGCTGGCTGAGCACCAGAATTGAAGAGTAGAGAAGATGAATGAGTATTGAAACAGGCTATCTGCAGCCATGTGTTCAGCGATGAGCCCCACTCACAAAGCAGGGGACGCTGTTTACAATATAATCGTGCTCGAACCATAAAGAGAGTGACATTCATGTGCACTCTCATGTGAACAAAAATGAGAATAACGATGCAATGATTTCCATATTTGCTCCGATTTGCAAACAAGGAGAATGCTAATTTGATCCCTGAGACATCGTCATAATTAGATTATAAATTAGGTTCATTTCTTACCGGACAAGAGGTGCTAATTCATTCATTTTCGTAGTGAGATGGGTACTACTGAAAATGCAAAAGCCCTCCAGGCAGAGGTGCATATTTGGGACTCCTCACTCGGTTCAGATAAGTAATAACATTTTCAAATGAAGCCACATAAATATTCAGATTTGAATCCAAAAACATGGGCACATGCTCCTCATACCGAGAATATGAAGCATATTGTTTTGATGTTCATCATAACAGTAAACAAATCAAATGCCACCCAGCAATGTTTTACAGAATCAACAAGCTCTGCTCTCTCCAGGAACACTGCCAGGCAGCTGAAGAAGGCATGATAAGTACTCCTGTGGGTTGGGACACAGACACCCTCAGGGCATTCAATATTACCAAATTCAAATTTTTATTTGGCTATGTTAATGCCAATCAAACACAATTAATTTGCCCTACTATCTTAAATAAACAATTGGAAGGCACGGGCACAACCCAACAAACAGGGAATACTTTGGTTAATCTGTATACATTTGGACTATACCAACTGAAAATAAGAGTCTATTCAGAACCAGAGGTATGAATAATACAGCAGGGAAGAGCTGACTGTTAGAAATGTAAAGGGAGATTTTCATTTTCAGGGGCAAAAGTAATTAAAGTGGACAAAAGCTGCAGTATCTAACTTTTACAAAAACATGTTTAAATGTTTAAATATTTGTTAAAACTCTGACGATGTGGTAATTGTATGGGACAGGTGATCTGTAAAAAAATGAGTTCATGACAGAGAAACATCTGACCTTTCCAGGAGAACTATTTATCCATTGTCATTGGTGGCCATGCTAACTAGCCTTAGCAATCACGGTAGGCTCCGTTAGTGAAACAGTACAGTGTAGCAGAAATCTGTCACTCACGAGGGTAAGTGACAGTGCTAAGATCCTCCTCCTGGCTCTGATTGTTTGTTGTACGGTGCTGACGTCATATCCGCATGAGCGAAATGCGCTTTCTTGCTTCTCCTTTGAGTTGCCATGACAGCTAAAAAAGACAAAATCGTATTTCAGAAGCAAATAAAGCTATACCATGAACATTGTTGTCTTCCAAACATAATGGGCTTTTAAGTTGTTATGGATTTCCAAACGATCTTGAATTAAGAACACGGTGGCTTGGCTTGTATATTCGTCGCAACAAGTTAAAGCTAACGCCGCACAGCTAGGTTTGCAGCATTCTCTTCACTCCGGATCAGCTTCTTCAGCCTAAAACTACCGGGGGACTAGGGTGAAATGGTAAATAAAGGAGTCTTTCCTGGTTCCATGGAAACCCTTGGAACCAGAATTCATCCTGACAGAGCGAGTTTATGCCCGGGCAAGAGTGAGCAGACCAGATCAGCCGAGCAACTGATCCGCCTGTACACACTGCTGTAAACACCATCCTATTTGAGCTCTTCACGAGAAGCATGCAAAAGTAATAAAATTAAATAACACGGAGACCTTAAGGATAACGGTTATATTTTTATAAAAGTAAAAACTATGAACCTGAACAGCCAGCTGAACTCAAACTCTGACACCAGTGCTGCCATACTTTTAAGCTATGGGGCCTGTTGTGCTTCCTCATGCTTCGGAAGCAAAAAGCCCCAACTGTAATCTCCCCCGTTAGTTGGTCTCTGTTTGACACTAACGACAACAAACATACTTGAAAATAAATACAAAATAAGGTAAAAACATTGTCCGTTAGAATGGACTAAAATGTTTAGATAAATAGCACATTTTTACAAGAAATTGTCCGAGAATATTGCCTATTAGCATATGCTAAAGTTAATGTTTGTCACAAAGTTTAAAGAACGTAACACTCACCTTCGTATCTGTGAATATATAATGAGGCGTACATCTTAAAACCTTTCTCCAGCTTACTTGTTGGGGCTTTGGATCGAGGTACATCATTAACATTACGCCATTTTCAATAGACTGGAAGCGACCGAGCCGCTTATCCCCGAACACGGAAGCGAACGTGCAAAAAGGCGCTTGTTGTTCTTCTTCTTCTTTCTGATTTTTAATACCAGGTTACAGCTGACGTTGAGATGTATTATCGCCATCTAGTATGCTGGAGTGTAGATCACCAGAGTATTATATTAGGTTCAAAAACCTAATCTAAATTCTTATATATAATCCTGCTTCCTTCAAAAAAATAAAATATTTATTATCGTAAAAATTTATTTTATTATGTTTAACTAATATTTTTTTCAGTTTTAATATTCTGTCCTTGTACCGTTCAAGTGAATGTTCATGTTGAAGGATTTGAGGTTGTAGTGTGTCCCAACATCCGGCTTCCTGATCAGTGTTCTTGTTCCTAATGATAATTGATGTGAAAGCTGTGTGTCACAAAAAATTCTGTTTTTTAAAATATAATTGTATTGAAATAATTGCTGTCTCATTCTTCTGTGAATACTGTGTAATTTTACTCTGCATTCAACAAGTTTTAACACATTTGAACAGCCAAATATCTCCTGCAATGACTTGTGAAAGCAAAAATACCTATTCTGTATATTGAAAATATTTCTTTGATGTTGCAAGCTTGTAACCAGCACACTTGAACCCTTGTTCACTTCAACTGAGTACACACTTCATACAGGGGCATAGTCTGTAGTGTAAGTATTAGGACCAGGCATATGTGTGACAACAGGACCATAGGTGGAAGCTAGAGGAGCATGACTTTTTTTAAGATTATCTGACTTATAGTTTACTGTCACAACAAATATATTTAGAAAAGCAAATAAACATATTTTTTAATAAAAGTTACTGCAGCCGTGACTTTAAAAAATTCCCATTTTGATATTGTGGAACTTTGTGAATATATTAACATTTTCTGTACTTTATGGTAGTTATTTGGAGACTGGGAGGATTGATAAGATAACCTTATATTTTCCACTACAGTTAAAATGAAATTGCATTTTGGTCAAGCAGATTTGCAAATCTCTTTCAATAGTCTTGAAATTCATCCTGGCAGGCAGAATAAATGGCTGCTAGAAAAAGCTGACTGTTAAGGAAATGGTTTCAACCAACACAATTATTAGGAAAAAAATCAAATCAAATACTCTTATGATTTAGATTGGAATCAAAGTTATTTTGGCATATGGTAGGCCATACTAAAACTAATAATAACTTTTTACAACTCAAAAATGTTTGAACAACCTATGCTTTAAATATGGTTGTAAACTAAATTGTATATCTAAAATCATTCAAATTCAACTGAAGGCAAAGACCAAATGGGAGGAAATGAAGCAAGCGTCAAAGCTGCAATAAGAATGGGAGGAGCAGCGCTTGTTGTCGAGCTTAGAGGTGTTGATGCTGCAGAGTGGAAGCAAGCGAACACTAGGGAGTAAAAGAGAGGGGGAGGAAGACGCCTGTTGTGTGTTGGGACTTGAGATGATAGCATGGAGAAGGTGAGGGCCTGTTGTTCAGTGGGACTGAGCGAAGAGAGCAGGTGGGGCTAGGGGGAGGAGAGGGAGAGACGTGTGTAAGGGGGAGAAGAGGTAGTATCGCTGGTGTATTGGGAGTAAGAAAATGAAGGAACAACAAGCCTCAGCCTACTTATGTACAGTGTGCTTGTGTGTAATTGAGAGAGAGAGAGACAGAGAGAGAGAAGTAGAAAGAGAGAGATGCTTGGGTCTTCGCTATGGGATGACAAATGTGCCAGACATAAAAGACCATAGAGCAAAGAAATCCACAGGGAGCCTCTGTACCTGTACACAAGCACATCTGCACACAGCAGCAGCAGTCGACGACAGAGGCTTCAGGGGATAAACACACCAACACATGCATACAGACTGTGCAGGACTACATTTGCACTCACAAAATCAAATTTCTCCATTTGAAATTTACACTTATACGCTTTTCTATGCATGTAAGTATGTAACTCTGGAGCATCCAAAGTTGTTTCTTTAGTGCTTTTATTTGGGAAGAAAGTTACATTTCTAAAGAAGGCAGAATAACTGAAACTTCTGTTAACTTTTTATGTGATTTTTTTGAGATTCCAGGTTGACTGTTCAGTAATTTCAAACTAACTAAAAAGGTTCTATCTTTTTATAAAGAAAAAAAATAACTAAACATGAAAAACAAGTTTTACTTCCCAAATATCAGGAGGGGATCAGTTCTGGGATGATGGTTCCCCTGTCACTTCACTTTAATCACAATCTTTGCCTGCAATGTGTTGATCAACGATAAATATTCCTTGATGTGACATTTTCAGCCTGAATCCATGCATGCACAAGGATGAAATACAAGCCCAGGCCAGGATTTTAACCCAGGATCCTTTTGTTGCAGAACAACAGCTGTAAGAAATCCACTAATGTTCAACCCTAACCTTATACATCTAAAATATTTTTTTTCAAAGAACCTAGAAATAGATTTTGTTTGTATTCATTAAGTTTTCCCCCCTTTAAATCTTGACCAGGTTGAAAAATCTACAAATTATCCAAAGTTCAGAGTCAATCAAAGTTTTTTGTTTATTTTGTTGTGTTCGGTTTAGTTTTTTTTAAAGGGTCCATTTTAAATAAAAGGATGCAAAAAGTTTCCATCATTTATCTTCACCAGTGTGGCAAGGGCTTTTGAAACCGCAGAGCATCCAGCAGGTGAGCGTCCATCTATCCATTAGCTACACCCACTTACCCTGAAGAGGGTCAGGGGGTTACAGCCTGTTCCTGCTGACACTGTGCGAGAGGCGGACAGCACCCTGGACACATTTCTGGTCCCTCACAGGACTAACATACACTCAGTCAGCCATGTACACTCACATCTAATTTAGAAGCTTGCGACTGTGGGAGAAAAAAACCAAAACAGGTGCATTAAAAGGGCAATGATTTGTTTTAAGCAATCCATTGAACCACTGTGTTGTCTGCAGATGAGAAGAATCCAACAACTATATTTTCCATGATACAAATGCTGGCAAAAACAGTGTGTTTTCAAGAAGAAAAAATAGAAAACAAGTGTTTCTGTTTCTCAAGGGTTGGAAAGCTTGTCAAAAGGATGCAGTGTTGGTGGTTTGATTTCAACAAAGTTTCATAGAAGAATGACATATTGACAAGATTGAGATATAACTGACTTTGCATTTAACCACAGTGAAATGGTTTCTAAGTATCTGATAGGACACCTCATACTATAATGAATCCGGATGTGAGAACCCCAGGACATTGTTGGGAATACACTGCATTCTGTATCTATGTATGTATTGGCTTTTGTATGTATTTAACACTGTAATATGCCAGACAAACCTGGTTGTCTTGTAATACCACATATTTTCTATCCAAGTGAAAAAATGCTGAAGCATGAGTGCTGCAGATCTCACATATCTGTCATGTTCTTATCTACTCTTCGAACCCACATGCGGAATCAAATCAGACAACAGGATAGCGTGTTAGTGAGTTTTAATATTTAGGTATAGATTTTGGGTGACAGCTCCAAGGAATCGGGAACCGGCGTCTCAGGAGGTTTGTGAAAAGGGAGTTCCGCAGCGAGGAAGAGAAGTGCGGCTGAGGGAACGGAGCGGCTGAGGGAACGGAGCGGGTGAGGAGGTTGCGGTGGAGGGCGGACAGGCTGGCTCGAGCTCCAGTGGAGATGGCACCTGGGGCGGCTGCCGACCAGGGGATCCAAGGAATGCAAGGCCATAACTGGCAAACACTCTGGCACTGAAGTGTCAGCAGTCTCCCACATTTATACTCCTCCGAGCTGATTCGATCCCCCCACAGGTGTGCTGGATCCAGGTACCAAGCCGCGCCCACCGGCCGGCTCAGCCTCCTCCGCACCCCCTAGTGGAGAAACAACAGAACAGCCCCCACTCCAGATCCCCACAATATCAAATGTTTCAAGGTTAAAAATATGTTTTTCTTTAAAAATCTAAAATAATTTATTAAAAAAATATTTTCATTTCTGCATCCTTTTAAATTAGTCTGATAGATGACAGGTAGGATTCCCAGAAAACAAAGCTCTTTCACTTTCCCATCTTTTTTGTCATTAGGCGTCCTTAAAAACACATGGACAGGTTTAGAAACACTCTTAAGCCTCGGAATATTCTGCATAAAACTAAAGAAAATGCTCTTCTCAAAGTGGCTTACAAGCGAGACCTCTGCATCCAAGGTGGCTACCTCAGCTTCCATACCAAGTACTTTTGGGGTAAGTGCCTTGCCCAAGGACACTTGGACATGTGAAGTGAAATGAGATTAAACATCAAGCCTCAGGAATATCAGAAAACACATTCAAGCACCTGAATCCCAGCTGCACAAACACGTTACCTTCAAAATCGGCCTTATTTTAAAGTCCATAACTATTTTCACAACATCTGGGCCCACAAGAATACATCCACATACATTTTTTGATCTGAAAATATGCAGTCACACATGCAATCACAATGGCAGATGCAAACACACACACACACACACACACACACACGCGCGCGCACCCCCACATGCTTATGTTAATTTGAAATCATCAACATGAGAACAAAGGCATGGCAAGAGGGCATACATAAACATTACATGTCCGCAGATTATGCAGACACATGCACACATCTGAGCTCTGATAAACACTCAAACACACACATCCACCCCATTTGCCTCATTCACAGAGGTAAGACCACGCATCATTTCACCCTCTCACTCTCTTTCTCTCTCAAGTCCCCAAATCCATGGCATATGACCTTCTGTGGGACAGATAAAGAATGTGCTTATCAGTCATGCAAATGAGGCTGAATTCATTTTCCACAACAGATGGCCCCATAGATAATGATGATGGAGGAGAGAAAATTAAATGTCTCTCGCTCGGTGACCATGGCAACCGTGCCTCTGCGGCGTAATATCAATAATAAGTGTGCCGCATAATAAGGTTGTCAGTCCTGTGAATCAAAACCTCCCATGATGGGACAGACCGAGAGGAGTGGGGGGAGTCTTGAAAAGTTTGGCTGACACTCTACAGAGATCTGGTCAAGTCGGATCATTTAAACTTTTTCTCTCTTTCAAGTATAGCCACCTCTTTTTATGCTAATAGTTCTGGTAATAGTTTAAAAAGTGATAAATGAAGCTTTATTTCATTTATTTAACTGCTCCCGCTACGGCTACGATTGCTTTACTGGAAATGAGCATGCACAGAAAACAGCTAAATATTCCAAGGACCCTTTCATTTTTTCAGTTGTTTAACTGAAACACTGCATCAGCAGGAAGTCCTCAAACCCCCAAATCCCAAAACACTGGGGACTTGCATGTTAGAGGAAACCATGAAATAAGTGATTGCAATCATGATTGTAAGGATCTGGCAATATGCAAATGGAAACTATTAGAATATACAAGATTGCAATAACAAATGCAATTTGAGTGTGCAAATTACAAACTGAGAACAGGAGGAAAAAAAAACAAAGTATATATGCTCACAAAACTTTAGCATAGCAGATCTCAAAATTTCTTCCTCAAAGGTTCAAGGTCAACAGTCCAAACAACAAGAGATGAAGAAATTCCTTCAAACATTTTGGAGGAATTTCCAGAAATCTGAGCTTCTGTGTCAAACAAAAACAGATATGTGCTGTTAAACAAGCACATATTTGTGCAGGGCTTGTGCTGTGTGGGTGTATTCATATTGGCTTTTGGGGGCGGAGCTTTCCTGCTGGGCTTTGCCCCTGTGGGTTGGGAGATACATGGCATCTGTGGTTGGAGACATGTGTTTGATGTTTGTGTGCTGGTTGGTGCTGGCCAACGGGTGTGTGTGGTGCATGTCAGGGCTTGTGGGGGTGGGAAGTTCATGGAATTGGCACTGGAGCTTGTTGAGGGGTTGGAACTGTTTCGTTGTGGAGCTGCTCTGGTTTGTTGATACTTTTGGACGAAGGGGACTTTTTTTTTGGGCCCTGTCTCTGAATGTGGTCAGGCTATAAGCCGGGGCTTATGGGTTGCAGCCCAGAATGAAGGGGGCCACCTCCTGAGCTGATTGCGCCTGGGGGGTATCATTACATGGACCTGAGTGTATGGAGTCCATTTTTGTTTGTGTTTACATTGAATGTGTCTGAGGGTAAGTGTGTATGGGCATGCGGTCAGGAACATGCGATTCTGTCTGTATGTGCCTGTTTATCTATGAGGCTGGGTCTTGAGGTGCCCCCTTTTCTTGATAATCTCAGGTCTCCCATCATATGTGGGGTCTATTTCTCCCCATCACATTTCCTGCCAGTGGCACCAGACTGCACCAGACAGAGGCACACAGAGTTCACTGGTTCTCAGTAACCAGGGCTGGCTGCTCTGGTATTTACCAGCTCACTCCTGGTGACTCCTTCACAAGGACATTGCATTGACTTCCATTCATTTTTCATATGATTGACATGCGCATGCCCAAAAATAGGGTGAAAGTCCACAGCTAGGTTTTATGATTGCAATGTCTTCAGAGTAAGGTCAACTTTTTATATTTAACAGTAGATTATACCTATTCTTAGAAAATGCATTTATTCACAAATTTGATGTTTCTAGATATCTTCAACCCCCCAAATTCTCACAAGTAAAAAATCTTGTTAGAGCAATAAAAAACACAAAAGCCAAGACAAACACAACAAGCATCAGAAGGTCCTTTTCCTTTTGCGTTGCAAAAGTCTGAACATTTATTTGAGGAATATTGATAAAATCTAATTGTTTTACACATAGTTGTGAATATTACATAGGAAAGGATTTTTAGCTGTGGGTATGCAAATTAGAAATTATTTGACTGCTTATATATGAGTCATTGCATTTTTCAAGAAACACTCTCAGTATGTAATCGGGACAAATTGTTACCAGGGCTGAGTTCTTGCTGAAGTTTTACTTTCCCCAAAAACCTGATAAAAAGTACATGAATTGATCTCGTCTAACATTACAAAACTTAATAGCAAACACTGAGAAAAATGTCTTAGAGATAAAGTGGACAAATCAGCTTATTAAATGCTGTTCTGGAACTTTCCACTAACATTGACAGCAAGGTTAGTGCTGTCAATGTTGTGTTTGTTTGATAGCACTAATTCATTACCTATGCCACTTTATACATGTATTTTACACAACTGCTTCTCCAATGTTCCCAAAAGGTCTAAAGTGCTGGGTTTGAGGTTACATATTACAAAGCAATCCTGAACCAATCTTAGTTCAGGACTATATTTGATTTGTTAAAATATGCAAATGTTCAGTGTTTTTGCTTAACTATGAGCCTAATTACAAAGCTGATTTATTTTCCCCATTATTTCATCTCAAGCCTCAGCATTGCTAATCCTGATAAAAACAATGATTATTACACAAGCATGAACATGAATGGAAATTTGAGCTTACACTAGATTAGTCTAATTCAAGAATTGTTTAAAAAAAGTAGTAATAAACATTAGGTTGATTTTCGCTCTGCATGAAGTTGCCTTAGTTGGCTTTCTTGTCCAGCTATTTCACTTTACTGGTCAGGTATTTGTGGCAACTTTGTATCTTCACTTAAAGTTGGGTGCATGATACACAAACATGGAACAATTATTTCAACAACTAGCCTTGAATAATTCATTCACAAATGGATTATTCCCAATTCAGTTACAGACACACAACAAACAAAACATTTTTTATAACAGCAACAGAAAAATGTTGTTTTTCTTGTCCAGCAGGTATACCTGTGGTTTATAATCTTTCAACAGTTGACCATCAAACAACTTTTGAGAAGGAATTTGCCAGTTTGACTACTTGTCTCAATGTATTTGCACAAGGTGCATTTAATGCCATTGGTAATCATTGATGACAATGGTCTTTTAATACTTTTTTGCTGCTTATGCAATAGGTCCCAAAACATAATCAGCATTTTCTCATCTAGACAAAAGTATATCAGCCTTCATATAGTTTCAGAAACATTGCTAGACATTCAAGACTAAAACACAACAATCTCTTTTGTCCCCATGCTGTATTCATACTTGAAGCTGTAAAGAATCCAGCCTGTTATCCAGCGGATAACATTATCACAGAAAGCAGTGGTAAAAGTTGTTTGCTGAAGATCTGCTGCAAACTGTGTCCCGCTTACAACTTTTCTTAAATATATAAATCAATAAACTTAAATTTTTTATACTGTTTGCACTAAATTCATGTTGGAATAGTTATACCAAGAAGCAATTGAAATGTAGATTAAATAAATATGAAAATCAGTTGACACCAATGGGTTCTCTGACCACCAGCAAAGCCAGTAAAGTGTCTTGCCCAGGGACACAACGACAGAGACAGATGGAACGGGCAATCCACCATTTGCTAAAACACATTTGACTGTTGTGTTTTAGCTGAAATAACAGCTTTCTACAGAATAAGATTCGATCACTGTCGTCACCAGTTCCACTGGTTAGCCCGTTGTGGTACTCTCACAGTGCGTATGTGAAACTTTTCTGTCACCTGGTTCCCAAAAAAGAAAAAGAAAGCAATTTTATAAGAGTTTTAGGTACAAAAACATCTGTTTCCTTCAACAAGCTCCAAAATTTTCAGATCTGCTAACTATAAACTCCATTGACTTAGAATGTGCACTTCTGTGATACAAAGACCACCTCAAGATGACAGCTATCATGTGTCTTCCTTTAGAATCCTGAAATAACAGCTTTGTGAGTTCTGAGTGAGAGGTTCAGTGACTCAGGCTGAAGAGTTTCACAAATCCTTTGTACATGCAAAAAGCCACAGAAGGTCACTTCCATAATTTTGCCACCATCTGTAGCAGTGTTAAGACGTCTGACTCTTCTGGCTCGCTGCACCAAAGAACACCAAATAACAAGATGAAGGGCACTTTCAGACTGACCCCAGTCCTCTGGGGATAATATGTACTTGAACATTATAGGTGTTACTCGCAAAAAAGAAAACCGTGCTGCTTAGACATCAAACTAGTACTGCTATGTTTCAAATGCATGTAAGTACACTTTCACTGTTGTTTTTTACAGCTGAATTTTTATTTATGGTCTAGATGAAAACAAGACAGCACAATAACCTTGCAAAGTTGTAAAATCCTGTCTTAGAGCCCCCCCAAGCCTTTTACCACCTAGTTGATGTTTCTCCATGGCCCTTTAAGCGCTGCAGCCTCACCAAAGCTACCATAATTTTGGAGCCGGATACCTTTTTTATTTAAGCCCATGAACAACCATTTAATTTATGGAAGCATTTTAAATTTTAAAACCACACACAATTGATGAAAGCAAGACAAAACCTTATATAAAAAAATGAAAAGGATCACACTAATGTTTTGTTCAAAAATATTTGCAAACCGTAAAACTTTAAAAAGCCCATCTTTGACTTTCTGATCATTCGTCTTGGATTTTATTTTTTCTTGCTGGTTTAATCAACTCCTTATCTAGGCTATATAAACACGTAAACGGGGTTGTTTTTGCACCCTAGAAAGAAGCAGCTTTTACCATCCAGTCTCCAGTTGTAGCATCTACTGTCCCCAAAGGAAGACAATACATGCTAGAATGGATGCGGTATAGCTGTAAATGTTCTCATCAAACACCACAAACTTCTCCACTAACGATTCACTCCAGCTGCTACCATCACGACACGTCCGCCTCCAACTTGTAGAGGCGAGGAGCTTGGGGCTTTTTTTGTTTTTGTTTTTTCAAATATGAACTTTTAAAAAAAGAAGAGCAGATGACTTTCTGTTTCCCTGGGCTCTGGGTCTTGTGCTCCTTCAACCGGTTGGAGATCTTTGTCAATTTAGTTCAGATGCAAGCAGGAGTCAGATGGCTTTGAGAGATTTATACAACTGCCAAATCACTGTAAGTATCTCCCACTGTGCAAGTATCTGTCATAGGTCAAAGCTGAAAAAAAAGTATGTTAAAACTTATTGAAAACAACACGCTTTCTAGTAGATTTAGATGTATTTCCTCTTCTCATTTATTTCTGTTCCTTTTGCACAAAGTTTTTGGTAACTTTGCAACAATACTGAAATCTTTATTCACAGTGTCATAGCACTGGTAAGTTGTTACATTACAAACACAAACTTTGATGTATTTTATTGTTATTAAATGTGATTGACCAACACAATGTAATACATAGCTGTGAAGTGAGAGAAAAAAGGACACATGGTCATCAGGAAATTAAGATAACATGCCACAAGTGCAAAGACATGGCAAACACCCTTAGTGTCCTAGTATTTTAACTCCATTTGGTTAATGTTTTCACCACATACTATGTATACTCACAGGGAACTCTCATTTTATCTTTTTGTCATATTGCTGATATGTAAAGTAGTCATTTAACTTGTTTTCACAAATATATTTGCTAATGAGTTGAAAATGTACATAGAAGGGAAAACAATTCAATAAATTATGCATTTATTTATTTAACATTTACAGTTTTTAGGAGCAGATGTATTATTGCAGTTTTTAATGCATTATCTAACTGTCTTTCTTTGCTCTGCATGTCATCCACTCCATCTGTCTCTCTTTCTCTTCTCCTGCCTCATCATGCACTCTCGCCCCCTCTTTTTCCTCTGTGTCTACCAACCAGACGCTCTCAATATAGCCTCGCTCATAAACACAAAGAGAGACGGAGGCAGAGATGGAGAGACGGTAATAAAAACGAGAGCGGGACAGGCGAGAGACTGAGATTGGGGGTGAATGAGTAGGAGGAGAGCAGCAGGAAGGAGAGGACATGCTCATGTATCGCAGCCTACGTGTGTGCATATCAGCATGTATGATTGAAAGAGCAAGAATGGAGGCGGGGCAGGCAAACCAAGCAGGATGGTGAAGTCAATGAGCAAGACAGTTGGAGAGAGAGAAATGAAAAGGAGAGGAAAAAATACAAGAAATGATGCAAGACAGCAGGAGAAAGGAAGCTGAGAAAATTAGAGGCTATGATAAAGTGAAGGAAGGAAGAATGAATCAGAAACAGAAGCGATTGCACCAAAGGCCGGACTGTTCTCCTTTGCATGAATAGTGAATATCTCTCAGAGCATGGGTCTGCAACCTGCGGCTCAGGGCCACGTGTTTCGGCCCCTACACTGCAGCTTTTATAAAACCTTTGTAGGTAACATAATATAAGTAATAGCATATTCAAAAGCTAAAGCAAATAAAATCATAAAGTTGACTTTTCAAATTACATAAGATTTTTTTCTCCCTCCTCTTAGCCTGGTCCCTCCCTGTGAAGTCAGCAGTGTACAGGAAGCTGAACAGGAAGTGAAGTAGCACTTGCTCCTTTTTCTCCTGCAACACAAGTAAGATAAGTTTACAAACTAAATACAGTGCAGAAATGAATGGTTCTAAATAAATACAACATTAAAGTAACAAAACTTGCCAGAGTTGATTTAAAAAAGATGTTATCTTGAATAATCTGTGAAAAAACAATAGATTTAATAAAAGTTAACTGAAATTTAAAACTGAAAAACTTTTATTAAATGTGTTCTCGTCCATTTGACAAAAAGCTTTTAAAAGTAAGTTAATGGTTTTTTTTTTTTAGCTTCAAACAATATAAAAATAAATGTAAATTTTATTTAGATCTTCTTAGCCACAAAATAAATCATTTAATACATGCTGATAGGATATATTTTTTTACATTGCTCCAGACAAATATATTTTGCAGCAGCAGGGACAAAAGTGACTCTTTGAATTGAGCATTGGGTGACACTGTAATAGACAAGAACCATTCCCTATTTACAATACGCTCTAACTGGAAGTGATGGATGTTCAAACACTTCAGAGTATTTAAGTTTTAAAGCATAACATCATTAATGTAAATAAACAGTATAGCTGTGTCTTTTCAGCCACACAGAAAGTTGTCTGCCTGTATGTGTCATGTGAATGTAAGCCTTTATTTAGCAGATTGCCTCCAACTTCCCATTAACCTTGAGCACACAGGCTTGTAAGACAGAAATGTGTGAATGGCTGGCAGAGAGAGAGAAAGATTGAGACTGAGAGCAAGTGAGAGAGAGAGAGAGAGAGAGAACACAACATTGTAATTACCGGCTACATGCTGGCTGGCAATCATAGCCACTCTCCTCCTCACTTATGTTTCTTCCCTTCTCCTACCTCCATCCTCATCTTCTGCAGACCTCCAGCGTCTTTTCCGCTCTCCCTCTCTCTTCCTTTCTGTCGCACTTGCTGGGGGTCTGAACAGGCCTCTGCAGGCAGGGTGCAGCTTTTTGCATGGGTACCTGCTGAGCAGCCATCGATGTAGATGTACACTTTAGTTATCGAACATCCACTTTCTGCTTTGCAGAAAATTGCACAGACTGAGGATGGGAGCTTGGAATAATTACAGCCATCACCATCCCTGTGTATGTAGATGATGCATCAGCCCCATGGTGGTCTTTGTCTCCTGCAGGTATGCATAATGCTTGCTCGGCTAATGGCTCCATTAGGGCACTGTCATGTCAGGAAAGAAAGCTTGGAAGCTGCATACTTTTAGACTTCCCAAGTTATGCACTTACTGACACCACAATGTGTGCTTGTTATGGTAATCTTTATTTTGAACACTTTAGATTTCTAACACCTTCATCATTAATTTAACTGAAAAAAATTCAAGCATTGGTGGGGCAAAACACCAACTAGTGTTGTTCCAGTCTCTAAATCTTTGGATTCTTCCAGATTTTTTTTGACTTGGTCTTTTTATCAAGCCCTGCAACTCCTGAAATATCCTGTTTTTATGACTACCTGCTAGCTGAATGGACATTGTAGAGGATATACTCTGCTTTTACAGCAGTACTGTTGGTGGAAAGATATTTTCTTGCCAGGTTTTCAGACAGACACGTCTACCCAGACAAAATAGTTTGGAGTAGCACTTGCAGTTGAGAGCCTTTTAAAGTTGTGACTAATACTCTCACCACACTATTGCAGATCTACCTTGAATTTGGATAGTATAGGAAATTTGCTGCCTTATGTAAAAAATGCTACTAAAGCACCTTATTACACATCTGATATTGCAGCAAAAAGACACAGATCACCAGCAAAAAAATATATTTCCTGCATCATACATGTAAAAAGATTCCTAACCTAACCCTAACTAAATTGCACAAACCCCCTAATGCTTGAAGATGTAGTAATAAAGATTGACTGAACTCTGCATGTTAAATATTTGAAGCAATGCTAACTAATGTTTTCAGCTAAGAATTATCTGAACACTTTGAGGTATGGACAGTATTGAACTTTCATTCTCAAATGCTTAGTTAATTCATAAATATTTAAAATAACATGGTAAAAGTAACACACTGTCCCAAAGAAGTTGGGTACTCTGAATTTTAACTACCTTATCCTAATCCAAACACTCTATACTAAACAGGCAACACATCACAGTGACACATTTTCTTACACTGACATGGTTTTTTGCCATGCGAACATATTGCACTAGATGTGAAACAGTTTAAAAAAAGATCAATATAAAGTTTTACAAGGTTAATCACTTAGTTAAAAGGGCATTTGCCAACTTCTTGTTTTTGTTGAAGCTTTGTTACATATACATTCTAAACAAAATGTGATTTGATAAAAATCATACATTCTCTCATCAAGTGTTTTAAAGATGACAGATAAATACAAACAGAATGCTTTGAGTTTTTACCTGGGTGTGGTTTGAACACAACTTCTGAGTGCAGCATTTCATCTCAAAGAGTTTCTGTTGCTCTCTATCAATCCTTTCAACTAAGAATTGTACACGGTTTGCCTTATGATGAAGGTCTTAACAAACATAAGGCCACTGCAGGTATGCAGAATAAGTGAGAAGGAGTCTGCTGTATATCTGCTCTAAGTAAGGTTTGATCCTAGATCCACCGCCTGTGCAATTCTGAGGTATTCAACTATTCATGAGTGCAGGAGCCTCCTGTTCCCCCTCTCTGAAAATGTGAGCTGAGACAGACGGTTAGCAGGGGGAGAGAAGAATGCTGCTGCGTTTTTTGCTGCAGAGTTTGGAGCTAAAGAAGGACAAGTTTCTCTCTGCAGCTGCAGCAGAGGTTGGAAACATCAACTCTCTGTGTGGAGTCAGACAGAATCAGCAGCAGAGAAATCTCAGAGGACAGATCAGGGGATATACTGCACTGCAAGTGCTCTCACAACAAACTGTGAATCACCTGAGAGTGTTAATGAGGTTATCATGTCTGTGTTGGTTAGGCTCTGGGAAAAGCAGAGGATTAAACTGTACTTTTATAGCTTTATGATTCACTGTAATCTACACCATGGAGAGGAGGGAAGTCAGGCAATAGTCCCAGACTGTTATTTTGCTGGTTATTGTACAAGTTGGGTTACCAACACCAGTTAAAACAGCTAAACCCAAATTAGCTGGGTAGTAGTGGGTCACAGTAGTGGGTCACAGCTGACTTAACCAAATTAGTTTAGTTCTGTATAAATTATGTACTGCCTATATTGTGTTATTAAGACATTTATGGTTTCATAATATGTTCACAATCAGAAGAAAGATGCCCAACTCTTTTCACATTCTTTGATGTGAAAAACTGCTCTAATAAACCTCTCAGAAAAGATTAATGACATTAATCTAAATGAATTATTTTCTTTTGATCGCTGTTTGGTCAAGTGATCATAGATCATGACAACAGTAGTGGGTCACAGCTTCTTGTTCATGTGAGTCACTCTTATCCTATATGCTTGAGTAGAAGGCAATTGGAGCTTCTCTTTTGTTTCTGCCTCTTATTCCAAAAGTGGATGAGGGAGTGTAAAGTGGATACGGCTGAAGGAAATAACTAGTTTACAAACACATGGCGCAACAAAGAAAAGATAACTCTTAAGGTCAAGAGGCAGCCTTTCTTAAAGGACACATTGGTTTTGAAAAAGAAACAATTTGAACAAAACATATACGTCTTATGAGAGGACTGAAGGGATTCATCTGACTGTTCCAACTATGTATCCCTGATTCTACTATGATTGGATCAATTATTTTTGAATAATAACAATATGTCCAGAATTGAGAAATTCTTTTCAACCATTATCTTTATTAAATGTTTTAAAACTTCCATTGGGGAGCTTTAGGTGTCACTTCTTTCATAAAGCTGATTACATGTAATTGGATTATGTGAGCCTGACTGAATGCAAACTCAGTTTACATAAAACCTAACTAGCATATAGTTTTGCTAGCTAGGTTTTAAGTAAATACATGAGTTCCAGATTGGGAAAAGAAAGAGCAGCTGGTGATAACATACATTTTTCTTTCTGAACCTTTACCTTACTTCTCATGCATTTGTAAAGTACATTGTGAAGTTATATTTTACATTTACTGATTAAAAGCCATACTAAGGATTAAAGACAGATGAGAAAAGCAGTGACAGTAACTTAAAATTGTGGCTAACCAACACAACTGGCTGAACTGACAATATAACGCTGATTGTTATAACGTCCTAAAACAGGGCCGTGCAGAGATCACTAAAAGGGGCAGGTGCTCAAAAAAAAAAGGGGGGGGGGGGGGCACATCTAACCACATTTTAGTTGTTTTTTTTTCATTGAATAATTGTGAAACTAATTTAACTACATATTCTGCGAACCAGACCCTGAGCTTACTTACTTACTTTTTCCCCATCATTTGTACGCTGTTATTGGACTGGAGCAACTTGATTATTACATATATTATATCTACCGTATTTTCCGTACTATAAGGCGCACCTAAAAACCTTCAATTTTCTAAAAAGCCGACGGTGTGCCTTATAATACGGTGCGCTTTATACATGGGCCAATGTTGAGCCACAACAGGTCTCGCAACTACGGTAAGCAGCCGTCGACTTCATTTTCTCCGTAGAAGAAGAAGCGCGCGGCGCATGCTGGGAAATATGACTGCGCGAAGCGAGCCGTTTCATTTCCATTTGTTTGTGTAAAGATCCCAGAATGGTTCCTATGAAGAGACACGCTTACAACGCAGTGACACGCAGAAGAACACGGGAATAAAACAGCTGTTTATTCATTTTGGGAGTGAACGGAGTTGTTAGAACGCTGGTTTGTAATCTATTAATAAAGTTTGACTGACCTACCTGACTGTTTTGTTGACATTCCGTTTAGCGCAGCTCCATCTAATTGATTGACTTTTATTTAAGTGCTCTACTCCTTCTAGATACATTTACCTAACGCTAGAATAAATACAATTACATTATGCAGCAAAGGAAATGAGAAGATCGGACATATATCCATATGGAGATGGTTTTGGACGCGATGTGCCTCTTATTGCATAAGCAACACTGAATAATGACCGCGATCATTAACGATACAGGGAAGAAGCTTTTAGTTATCTAGCTTTGCTAGCAAAGCCGTTAGCTAGCAGATAGCTGATAGCACAACAACAGCAGCCTAATGTCTGTATAAAAAATTGCGATTCGGTAGATAAGAACAGTTCTTCCTCACCTGGTTGTCTCCTCCCACTCAGTAGTTCTTCAGAGAAAGGCAGACCAGAGGCCTGTGAGTGTCTGTTGTTTTCATTACCTCTGCTTAAACCGCGACTCCGTGCTGAAGCACAAACGATACAACGTTCAACGGTAGCAAGTTTACTCCACTTTATTCACCTAAAACACTTTGTTTAATAAAAAAAGCTGTTCTGTAATCTAGCGCTATGCTCAGCAGTTAGCCGCCTCATCTCACTGTGCAAGAGGCAACTGGTCAAAGGTAACAAGATGACTGGAGGGTTTTTCTTGCAAAATACAAAAAAACCCAACAAAAAGAAAATTATGTAAGTACATGTTATTCCTAAGCCCTCCTCTCCTATGTTAGAGGAGGACTTAGGAAATAAAAAATAAAAAAATTGACCAAAAGGGCACACTTGGGGGCAAAAAAAGGGCACTTGGGGGCAAGGAGCAAAGGGGGCAGGTGCTCAAGCCCCCCTAGCCCCCCGTCTGCACTAAAAGCTATAAAGTGGGGCAGAGAAGTGAAGCTTTAAGTATGAATTTTACTGCAACAGAGACGTAGCAAAAGTTAGATTTCTGAAGCCTTAAGGATAGAAAACAAACCCCCACAAACAGCAGGAATTCTGCCTCCACCTACGCGAATGCACAAACACAAAGCCAATAAGTAAAAAAAAAAAAAGAACCATGAGTTTTCCAATAAACTTAAGAATCAGAGGTCCCAACTGAGGCACATTTGACATTTGAATACAAACAATGAAATATTCTACTTCTTCCACACACATTACAATTTGCTGTCCCACCCAGTACCCAGTACACTCATAAACAGGAATTTGTTGTTTCTGAGGCTTAATGAACTTACATAAACTCTGATGTGTGCTGAGGTTCAAACTCTGTGATTTTTGATGCTGTGATGAAAAATTTAAAGCATTTACTGAAAAAAGAAAGGTTCTTTGCACACTTCTCAAATACAACAAAAATATTTGGTTCTTGGAGTCTGGCAGTGTCTGTCGTTTTTCTTGATAAAACTCTTTGCGTTCTGGAAGTTACAAAGGCTTGTTTTCATGAGGTTTATTTCTACATATGTGAGTTCTACTCTCTAAAGTCTGATTAATTTATCCATACCACAATCACGTAACACAGTAGAGGAATTTAAATAAAATAAACAGGATATTTGTAGATTTACTTTGGTTTCATATTTTCATTGGAATCATTTCTAAACAGCTTAATATTTAAAGATCTTCTATTCCAAAGGCAAAGTCTGCTCTTTGCCAACGTCTGGAAACAGACCAAAGGTGTATGGTTCAGGAAGAACTTGAGAACTAGACTGTCTTTTGCATCAGAATATTGATGGTACATCACTGTCCATTGAGAAAACAGTTTCAAATAACTGGAATCTTCATCTGCCCACATGGGGTAGTCATGTAACCTTTGGAGGTCAAATACGACAAAATGACAAGAATGATGTTTGGAGAAGTTATTATGAGGATAAGAAAACTTTTCAAATAGGGAAACTTGCCAACTGATGGATACATATAAGCTTTTTATTGCAATTAAAGAATTTAATGAGAAAAAGATTAGGATCAACATGTCACCCCTAATTAGTGTTCATTTGACCTCCTGTCTTTGTTTCACT
Organism: Phalloptychus januarius; assembly: GCA_902982915.1. Taxonomy (NCBI): domain Eukaryota; kingdom Metazoa; phylum Chordata; class Actinopteri; order Cyprinodontiformes; family Poeciliidae; genus Phalloptychus; species Phalloptychus januarius. Next base: position 11,023,893 of record CADWAE010000129.1, on the reverse strand, counting down.
TAAACATTTACACCTTTAAACAGTCTAAAAACATTTATGTAATACATCTTATTATCCATGAGAGGCTGAACAGAAAAGGCACTTAGATCATGCAGCAGAAAAGCGAAGTCAGTCTTATGTCAGCCAGTGATGAAGGTAAACAAGCAGTGAAATATAAGTAAAACACGCTTTATTTTGCTGTGTTATCCACAGAGGAGCAACTCACAGCTGAATAGTGCTATCTGTCACAATGATTTATGTTGTTACCGTGTGTGTATGAACACGCTTGTGGTTGACCCTTTGTCCATATTTGTAGATGTGCGCCAATTCTACAGTGTGCACGCTAGAGCATGTGTGTGTGTGAGACTGTGTCAGAGGAAATGAGGTGACCTGCTGCAAGTGACCACGTTCTGACAGAGTGCCTCGTCAGATGTCTGGGGACAGTCAGCCAATCGGATCTCTTGTCTGTCTGCAGGGCTAAATGAACACAAACAACAGCCATGTGAGCGGAGACATGCAGCAAGGATAAAACAAAAGAGAACACAAATGAGAGCCGTGTGAGCCCATGGAACACACACACACATCCACAGCATTTGAAACAATTCACTGCCATCAGTCGGGTGCGTGTATGTGTGTATTTCTGTGAACATCAAAAAGATTCCTTAAGCAAGTTGTTTGTAGTCCATGTCTGTTGAAAAACATTTATTCAAATTATGCCCTTAAAACATTTGGAAACACTGGATGGGCATCATTTACACTCAAGCATGTTGCAGGTAGGCGGAATCTGCAGATTTTTTAAATGCCACATCAGCTGGCATATACACCGGATGTCCCACTCAGATCTAGCAGTGAGAGAGCTGACGCCTACCTCAACCATATGGCTGATACAAAAAATGGAAACTATTCTGAATTAATGACTAGAGTCAGTCAATCTTTAGGAAACTGAATTTGAGGCAGCAAGCATTTATTTTTCTTGCATGTGGTGCCTTGTCAAGTAGCTGAAGTTGGCATTTGTTTCCTGCTTCTCATAACTTCTGGCTATAGTGTTTACTAGTTATGCTGAAATTAGCTCAACTGCATTCTGGATTGGTGCCCAGCACAAACTGTTACTGAGACTTCACTAAAACTGTCTTCCAATAGCAGCTACATCTTTAAAACATCTGATATTTCCTCATCTTTCAGATTATCGCATGAGACGTAAAATAAAAGTTGATGAAATACATCAATATTGCTTTTCAATACAACAAAATGGAACTGGTGTTGACTGAGAAATAATGCAGCCAAGTTTAAATATAGCGCAGCTGGATGTCCCCCCAAGTTTCTCGAAGATGTGTATCCTTCTCCTAAAAAGGCTTCCTCAGTTCTGATTAGGCTTGGGAAGTTTGTGTCATGATCATTGGTTGTTTGAGTTATTTGGGTTCCTTTGTATGCAAGTTGAAAAAAATCAGGTGAGGCTGTGCTGGCTTTTTTGTAAGAAACCTCCTAAGCGCGCTTCTTTTGGAGCACTCAATGAAAGGACTGTATCTCCCTTCCAAAATGAGTGTTGTTGCTGGGAAAAGGTATGTCTGGTTTTCCTTTAGTCCTATTTGCAGTGCAAACTCCCAATGTTGTCTATAGCATATAGTATTTGTTCTTCTGATTTTCCTAAAGAAAATACTAACATGTATATTTTAGAATAAAAAGTAAACATTCTTGCTTTGCACATTGTTATGCCATTTTTGGGGGTCTAAGCATTGGACTCAGACTTGACTGAGAATATTATAAATTTGATCTAAATTGCTTCCTCTTTTAAGCCGGCATAATGCCAGCAGAGGGACATTCAACATGTACCAAGAATCATACTTGCAGCTATTTGATGCCATCTAGTGTTTTGCCGAGGTAAGTTAATTTAGCTAATTTACTTACTTGAAGCTATTTTACATCTATTGTATGCGTTTTTTTTTTTTTTTCCAAAATAAAAATCTACCTAATTTATTACAATTAACAAATAACTGATTTTGAGTTACATCTATTAAACTTGGGGTAAGTTATTTTTTTAACATTTTATTTCTGAAACTACTTAAAGTCATTCAATAGTCTGAGAGATGTTTTTCCGTGTGAGAGATGTCTTATTGTCATTATTGTGATATACCAGATAAGCTAAACATACTGCTAAAAGGCATTGCTAGCCAACCTGGGTAATAAATCAAGCATTCCTGTTAACTTCAGGAAGAGCACTGTGGTCTCAGGTTTTCTGTGGTCTCAGGTTTTCATATACTTACACAACAGCAACATTCACTAACAACAGATACTCTTGGAAGCTCTCATTAACTGCCAGGAGGATAATAATGAACATGTAGACAAATAATAATGACCATGTAGACAAATGAACCACAGCTTGCTTTCAACACTGAGTTGTTGTTAAGAGTTATTAAACTCAGTACCAAGACCTGGTAATAATGTAACAAGAATCATTAATTAAAAGTGTAAAAAAAAAAAGTCATCAGGCAGGTGTTGCTATTAAGGTCATTTACTTTAAATACCAGTCACATGTCTGTGCTTGTTGACCACAGCAGCTTTAAATACTTTACAAACCAGATGCCTTTTCCATAGAGTGATGCATCTCAACTTTAGCTATTTTCTTTCCGTAACACTGATTTTGTTATTTGAAAAAAAATAAACATTGGAATGGAAAAAGAATATTTCACATTTAAATTTTTTTCTGTTTTACTTTACTTTAGATAAGCTAGCTAGTTTTCATATTTCTAATTTCTGATTTTTTTTCAGGTTTGAACTTATGAAGGTGGGTTCACTTTTTATTTCAATAAAGTAAATTTTTTTGGGTTTTTCTTGAAAAAAAGTTTTCAATAAATCTTTTTATTTTCTCTGTTTCCAAGACAGTAGAGAAAAGAATCATTTTCTCTGTTGTCTATTTTATTGACAGATTTTATTGATAGATATTGACACTTTTGTTTTTCTCAAATTTCAACTACAAAAGTTTCATCTTGTCCCTGAATAAGCCAGCATTCAGTAATAATTCATGATAAACTCCTATATCTGAGCTCTATTGCTCTGATATTAAGCATGCAATGAGATTTTCTGCCAAGTGAACTGCTTCCCCACAGTTCAAATTGTTTTTTAGATTTATTTGTTGTGTCTAAATTACTGTGTCAGTTAATCAGTTTTAATAGCCTAAGTTTAAGAGGAAGAAATAAACATTTATATACTTTTTAGAGGATGTTTGTACTATGTAACCTTTCTAAAACAAACCATGACTTATCATTCCAGTTATATGGATTCTGATATAAAATGTTTTTGCATGTTTGTGTGTTTTTAAGCACATTGTGTATGTGTGGGCTTTTTGGGGGCAGGGCGTATTTATCAGAAATCGTGATCAACAGCCAGGCGTTTGCAGTAGTAGATTGTAACACCGGTATTTTTAACAATGTATGCATCCATACCAACACACCAACATACACACAGATAGGAGGATCAGTATCTTGGCAACAGCACTGGTCAGGTCATATGCAGGGGTGCCAGACGGCTGCAGGGACAAACGAGTCGAAAGCTTCCACATGCTGACACACACAGAGCTGATTTATCTGTGTGTAAGTGTATTATTCTCTTTGCATGTTCAGAAGACTGGAATAAAAGAAGCATAAGTAGGTTGTAAATAGATAAAATATAGAGGCTGAACAACAGGAGGAAAATAAAAAGGAAATTAAAAGGAAAATAAAAGGAGATAATGCTACATTCTTATGGTATAAAATAATTTTATTTAAAAATTGCAGTCATACTCTTGACATTATGGCCAGTCATTTTGCATATTGTGGTGAACAATGGTTGTTTCCCATTCAGTGCAAGTCTTTAAAGAAAGGCCTTAAATAAAAACACCTTTGAAAATGTGTCACCATGGTAAGAAAAAAGAAGTTCATATGCTGTAGGTATGCACGATTTTTGTGTTTTTTTCCCCCAGAAAGTACAAAGAAAAAATCTAATTTAGACCTGAAATATTCAAAAAGGACATCACAGTCATATTATACCTTTGAAACCCTTTTACATTTACATTACTCAAATTACAGCCATAATATTGCATCTAGCTTATGGGGAGTCCATGTAAATAATGTGATAGACCAAAGGAAAGTTGCACACTATTGTGAATCAGATAGAAAATGATCATTTGTTTTTTTTAACCGGTACAATTCCGAAATGCCACACTTAATTATTCATGTTGCTGATTTAATACTTTAAGAAATAATTTTTGCTGCAGTTGCAGCTGCAAATCTTTGAGGTACATCGCTTCCTGCTTTGCACATCCATTTTTTTTTTCTTTTTGCATTGATTCATATTATTATGAAAATTAAATGACTTAATGTAGACAATTTTGGCACTTTTGACCTTGGTACTAAGTACCAAGGTGTTTTATTTCCTGGTCACAATTAAATATTTTTAGTGCAATCCAAGCCAATCTGCTCCAATTTTTGCTACCTTTATTCCCCCTTTAGCCACACAGAGACACTATGAGGTCAGGATTATAGCTTGACCTGGTCTGTAAAGTACACAGCAGTATGATTACTGTGACCGCCTCTCAGAACGCTTTGAAGAGATATGTCATTCCATTTTATTTCCCCTCCAACTCTCTCAAACCACATCCTATCAAGCGCTCAGCGGTTTACCAGCCCTGCAGGGTCGGAAACGGAGACTCCGGCAGTTCTTTGGGGGGTTTAAGATTAGGCCAAGAGAAGCTATGACACATGGAAAAACACAAAACTCGCCAGGGAATTAGAGCAGATTGAGAAAAATGTAACTTAAAGAGAATCTAAAAAGGAAAAGTAATGGAAGAGTGACTGGTCACACTGCTGCAGTTTGGGGGGGAATGTCTTTTTGTTAAGTAACATTTGCAGGAATGTCTGTGTTGTACAGAACGAGATCAGTGTGAGGATGTTTCTGGAGGTGCTGCTGAGAGCTTATTGCTGCACAACTGATTCAAAAAGCCTAATTTCGTCTGATGCAGAATATTTTCCTCCACTTTCACCTACACTTCTTGCAATTGTGTCTTTTTTGTAGTTATTAGCAAGTCCTGTATTTTCCATCTACCCTGTGCCTCTTTAAAAACTAAGTATGAGTTTCTTTTTGACAAATTTTTAAAGTCAAATATATTGGATCATCTAAAAGTAGAACAATGTTTTATCTGGCTTTTGCTGAAGACCTAAAATGTAGGGAAGTTGAACAGTGGTAAAAAGGCACATGACAAGCTCACAATAGTCTGATTCTGATTTCAAAGAACTAATGATCTAAATCCAAATATAAAGGGGATTTTCATCATAAAATGCTTTGATTTATGATTTTGAACAGATTAATAAAAAAAAGTAATTTTTCTGAATCTGAAACAGAAAATATAGAAAAGGTGATCAAGTCTGGAGTGCATGCGCATTCACACAGGGCCAGAAATAAACAAATCATCTCAAATACACACAAATACACGATTGAAGGACAGCCAAACAAAATACAGAGACAGCTTGGTGGCAAATAGATCAGTCATACAGTGTATGCGTGTTTGTGTGTGCGTGCATGTGGGAGAATGAGTGGGCATGCATCTGCAGTTTTAAAATGGTGCCAGTAACCAAAACCAGGGCAAAGCTATTTATTCTTTCTAGAACTCATGCTCACATGTTGCCCTGTACAAACATCTACCTAGGTCATCTTGTTTACCTTTATACAATGATTTTGCATTCAAAGTCCATCACAGTTACTGTCTTTCAAGCCAGCAGACTTGCATCCAGATGGACAAAAAGGAAACAATTTAAGGTTTAGAGACCCTGAGGGAGGAGTATAACAGGACTATGATGGGATGAAATCGTGATTCTCCAAATATTCCAGATATTCTATCTTTCCAAAACGTTTTATGGTATTCTTTTATTGTTAAAGGCCTGTTTCTCGTGACCAAAATGCTTAAACGCAGTATAAAACGGCAGGTAGCTTTAAAAGGTTCCTTGTAAAAACATAATAGTAACAAGATCTCATGTTTCTTTGCAGCCATAAGAGATTTATCTGGAAGTGAACAAATGTGTTAACTGGTTATAGGATAGTGGGATAAGTAGTAGACTGAGAATCCCAGAGCGGCAGAACCAGATGGCGGACAGGTAGGTATCAGTAAATATTAGTCTTTGCCAGAATTTTTAACACATTTTTCATGTAAAATCTTCTTTCCTTTACAGGCTCAGCTTCTCAGAATGATCTGTACTTGGTATTCATTTTAAAACATAAGCAATGAAGTTTTCTTGAACTTTAGGCAGATGAGACACACAAGGACAGAGGATACAAGGAAGAAAGAAAAGAAAGAAAGAAAGACAGAAGGAAGGAAAGAAGCAAGGAAGAAACAGACAGAAAGTAAGGAAAGAAGAAAGTAAGGAAGGGCGGAAGGAAAGAAGGAAGGAACGATGGAAGACGCAAATAAAAAGGAATGCATGTGACATGCTACATGTGACATGCTACAAATACAATCTTTAAACAGTAAATTGTTATTATAACCATTATAATTAAACATTGTGCACATTTGTGTTCTATTTTCCTGCTTTTTGTCCAAAATTATAAAGTAAAGTAAAATGCTAAATCTACAAGCACAAGTCCATTAAGGACACGCATACATTTTATGTTTTTTCTTTCTTTTTCGAGAAAACACTTTATACAAAGAGTTTAGCTTTAGCCATTTTCAATTTTATATTTCTGTTTTAGAATTTCCCCCAAAGTTATCAACGAATGTATACACGACTATGAAGACCATATGCTGTCAAGTCTTGTAAAAGCAAACAAAAAACCCCTTAAAAAACTGTAATCATCTTTTGAGGACCCTTGGTGGTTGGGAGCTGTGCGGTTTGGTTCAGAAAGGTTACATTCAGAGAGCTGCTGTAGTGCTCTCTGTGTGTAGTGCACTAAACAGGACAAATTATTTAGGACAAAGAGAGAAGGGAGAAGAGCGCCCCCTCCCTTTTTTTGACTCTATGACCTTCTCAAAATGGGTAGAGCAAGAGAGAGCAAACAGAGGGAGGAGTGGAGCAAGGTAGATGCCATTTATCTACACCCTACCCCTCCTGGTGACCTAATCCAACATCCAAGTGGGACAGAGAAGCACAAGGTGAGACTGGGCCAAACCTGCTGCCTATAATTATCAGGATCAAACCTTTTGCTATCCTCTGTCTCTTCCATTTACTCATTTTGAGCTTTAGCACCAGAGCAGAATAACCTTCAGATTTAAGCTCAGTCGACACACAAACACACAGCTCTGTCCTTAGACCTGTGCTAATCCTCTGGTTTGAGCTGAGATGGGGTGAGATGAGCAGACTCTGCAGCAGACTCCCTCACTTGAACTGTCAACAACAATTAGCACAAATATTATCGGCTGACAAGCCACAATGTGGGCGCAGATTTTAGCGAAGGTTGAGTCGACACTCGGATAAAAAATGTATTTATGAATACAATCATATGCAATGACCTTCACAGACTGTAGTTTTTAAATTTGTTGCTCCAACAATACATCAGTGGAGAGACAAGGTTAAGCTTGAACAAACTAAAAACTGAAAATGTGCATTTGGACTACTGCAAGGTGAGTAACAAAAAACACAAAAGGGTGCTGCCAGTAAATTCAAGTAGACAAGGACGTAAAGATGGGTACTTTTTTTGCATGTTCATGTTGAGGGAATTGAAATGTTCTGACAAGTCAAGGAGTAGTTTCCAACAGTTGTAGCACAAGAAGTGCCTAAAAACATCTGAAGCTTACTTAGTAATAAAGAAAAACATTCATACTGTTTGGTAGGCATACATATAGTATCAAAATGCATGTGGATCATACAAAGAAACTATCAGAGATAGACAGGAATATAACCCACATTGGACTTAATAACTGAGAGTCTCCAGTCTGAGAGAATCTAGATGTATATAATTCTAGTGACTCTAAAATTGTGTATCGTTTTGTCTCGTGAGCAAGATTTATAGCCACACCTCTTCAGTGAGATTCCTACATCTAATGCATTCAAACACTGTTCCAACACTTGGACTAATGGAGGTTTTCTGTGATGGATTTAATAGGACACAAACTCTCAGAAGTGCAAATAAACAGTTTATTAGCAGAGCTACCTTTGGATTTATGCACATGATTGCTGTAGTGGGTTTTAAGGTCATGGCTGATGCCAAACCTCTGTCTTTCCAAGTCATAAATCTGACAACACTGATGGCACAGGTACAGGGTGGTGGTGGGGAAGGGGAGTTCCTTATGATTGGACCAACCTTTCAGTGACGTTTTACAAACCTCTAACACATTTGACATCTTGTCTGACTGAAAGAACTACTCCGCCAAATACTGCTCTGGCAGATTTCTGTGTTAGCTGAAGAAGAAACGTGTCAGTTTGTGTGTGAGTATGTAAGGACAAATTACAATGATGAGCTGAATTCTGACACTGTTCTCACAATTTTACTGGTGCCTTTCTGTCTGCCATGATAGATCACAGAAGAGCATAATGGAAAGATTACTTCATGCATTTATCAAAAACTTTAAAAATGCTCCCTTCTCCTTAAGAAATGCCAAATGAAACTATTAGATTTTTTTCTATTTAACCATTATTTTACTCTTGGGATAAAATCTTTTTTTTTTTGCAGTGGAGAAACCACTAGTTAAACAGTATAGATAATTAAAACATCATAAAATTCACTTACAGTACAAAAAATATATAACCTACCAAAACTAGAGCATGTTTAAGACTTCATAAAAAAATTTAAAATAGTTTGAGATGCACTCACACTCTCTTTAAGAGTTTTAAACTCATACATGGGAATGAATAAATTGTTGCCGTTTTAATGACTTTAGCTAATTATTCCCGGACTAAGGTGCAGCATAAGAGAAAGCTTTCTTATGAAATTCAGAGAAGATTCTCTTCTCATTGAAGAGAAGGTGATGTAATGAATAGGTATTGTGTCCACCCCTTTCTGGAGACACAAGATGACTCAAGTATAAGGGTTGTTTGCCCAACACATCTTTCTAAATGCATACAAGCCAGTGTTGTTGCCTCCTTTGTTTTATTGAAGGCCACGAGAGCAAAGCATAAAGTTCACAGTGCTGAGTTCTGAAGGCAGCGTTTGTGATGAAACACAAAACTCTGTGAAATATTGTATCCAGACAATGAAGAACTGTGGAAGCTGCGTTTGTGTAGACAACGTCCCTACAGTGCAACACAATCAGGAAAGTTGATTGTACAAGCTTTTTCTAACATCCAGCTTCAGACTTAAAACAAAAAAACACTGACAACTTTGAGCTTCATCAACAAATGTTCTACATGAAGTGAGCAAGACCATTTATCATCGATCCATGTGGTAAAATATTTGAAAGCTGATTTTTTTCCTTATTTTTTTCAAAATGCTTTATTACTCTATGCATATTGAACACGTTTTTGAAATAATCATAAAATTGGTCTACTTTGATTTAGGAGCAGTTAACTTTAAATGGCAGAATGAAATCTGAAGCTGATTGAAAACAGTCTAAAGCTTGGCTGCAATTACCAAAAATTATAATTGGCCGCTTATCATAATTTACACATTTCAGTTATATATTCATATACATTCCAATGTCAAAAGGATTCAAGAATTTCCCAAACATACATGAAAGAGCCAAAGGAATACTCCAGGTTTGTTCATGATAAGGGAACAACATTATAACATGATGTAAAGTTCATCATATGATTGATTTAGACCCCAGACCCTCTAAAAAAATCAGCACACTTCCCAGTAAGCCTAGGAACTAAATTAAAACACAAAAATTAAGCAAATATATCAAGTACACTTTGATATATTTGCTCCTATTCTGACCAGAGTTAGTACTCTAATGAGTGTCGACATTCACTTTTTCAATTATTCAGCAATTATTTTATTCCAATAGGCTTTTTTCACTTTGATGAAGAAGTGAATTAGTTTTATTTTTGCAAAGTCATAAAATCCAATGGTAACTTGAGAGAAACATTTCATTTCATTTTGCAGCTAAAGTCAGTCATCGTGGGAAAATTGATTTATTATATGTCGGTAAAGAACATATAAAAGTAAAATAAAATGAATAGTGAAAGAAAGCAGCATGGTAACTCATACAATTTATGCACACAACACCAGCTGCTTAGTGGTCTGGCTGCTGACAGCCTTCTCTAGTTTGCTTATGTACTGATGCTGTAAGGAACTGTTTCACTGTTATGTCCTCAGAGGTTGTGTGCAGGAGAGTGGGTATGTGTATGTTATTACTCTCTTATCTATCTTATCCGGAAGGTGTGGTTTCCAGCTAAACCTCGTCAAGTTTAAGCTCGTTAGCGAGCTTAAAAGAGGAGCGGGTTTTAAGGGTTATGGAGTCAGATGCCAGTTGTTCCCCCTTGCAGTCCTTCTCCCTGTGGTTGACTCATTCCTGGTTTGTTGGCTCTTCCTTTCTCATCACCTCCTTCAGCTCTGTGCATCCCCTCCTGGCTTACCGCTTCACCAACTGCTCTGCTGGAACCACCTACCTGGAAACCATGCCAATCACTCACACGCCTATTCACCCTTCAACGTTCCATCACTGCTGCTGCATCCTGGCAGGAGAAGTGGTTCCACAATCACCAGTGGCTTTGCTCACCCTTTCTCTGCCAAACACTTCCTCTGAGGATAAATTCACCTTTCTTTGGACTCCCATCTTCCTCTGGATCCATAAGAAATACATTCCATGGAAATCATCTTAAACATCACCCATTCATGTCTTTAACAATCAACATTAGCCACTCATGTGGACCATATCCTCAATCTACACCTTCTCCCCTTCTACCTTTAATTAGTAAACCTTTTTCTAGTATCTTGCATTGTGAGTTTGCAATTTGTGCTTTTACCCAGAGTCTTAAAGATGATGACATTTTGCCTTTAACCCAACATCCTCAGATAGGATCAGTGAGGAAACAGCTGGGGCACTGCTGCCAATGATTATAGGTAAAATGCCTGACTCTGTGGTGACTCTGCTGCATTCACAACCTTGAATTTTCTGTCACCTCGTTAGGAAAGAAGCACTGGCAAGGTGACTTGCAGCAACTATTGTCAGATGGTCCTTGCTTTTTCTTCAGCAAAGCGTGAAAGTGAAACGACCCACTGAATTCTTCAAGTCCCTCGGCACTAAATGGAAAACATCATGATGCGCGGGCTGCCACCTTGAAATTAAACACCACTGAGGAATGGGAGAGGAAAAATGAAACTATTGTGGAATATTTTTGCAAAACATGTGTGCAAAAAAAGAGAAACACACCTAAAACCTTAATGCTGAAGCCTAAAATGGAAAATTGTGGTAGAAGCACTGACTTATTGGTTGTATCAGGAGTCCCAGAGGGCCGACAAATTGTACTAATGAATACTGGTTGCTCATTCGATTCTAATATCCCATAAGATGTCATATATATTAGAATTAGCTGATGAAATACACAGTAAACTGTCTCAGGAAAGCACCATTTCCCCACTGAGCCATTTAAGCTCGCTGAAATAACTGCAACAGACAGGAAATCCCCTGATCCTTCTACACTATTTTCCTACATGTCTGCATATCTGTTCCTGTGCTTTGCAGGTCAGTGTCGGCCTTGGTTCCAAGCATGCTTCTGCAGTGTTATATCCTCATTTGTTTGCTTGTTTGTTTGTGCATTTGCTGTGCTCCGCAGCTGTGCTAACAAGGCGCCATTTTGCCCGTGCTGGTGATATGGTCCAATTAAAGCGTGTGATCAGCCAGAACGCTTTAATGATGGTTGTGGAGCCGAAGTTGACCGGTTTACAAGGAGAGCCAGAGCGGGAGAGACGGATGGCGTGCTGTGAGGTGGTGTCTGCAGCATAGCAGTGTTGTGGCTCAGTGATTCCACTGCAGACAGCAGGCAGGGTAAAATTAGCCCTCCTCTTGCGTTTGTCAGAGGGAAGACAAAAGGCCAGCCAACTGTGGGCAATGCCTGAAAATTAATGTTAGAGACTGAACAAGGTTTAAGCATCCAAACTGTTTTACTTTTTATTTTGTTACTGGCATTTGTGTAACAATTTATTCAACACAGGATATCTAAAGAAAAATAAATACATCAATGTTTAAGGTCTTTAACCCAATGCTACTTGGCATCGTATCAAAGCAACAGAAAGTGTGCAGTAATTAGAATGGATTCTTGAGATGCAATGCATGTTGACATGTGGGTTGCTGCTGCCATTGTGTGGGCTCACAAAAATAACTGAACCTTTGGCAACATTTAACTTGAAGCAGATATTAAATGTTTCACAAAGCTTCGACAACAATCAATGAAATATCAGAAATGAGGCAAAAAGATAGAGGGCAGTGAAAAAGTATTCTACTCTTTACATATCCTATGACTTGGGTTTCTCAAAATGTGTCAGCTTCTCAGAGAAAGCTTAATATCAAAGATAAATGCAGTCAATACAAAAATCTGTTCAATGATGATGATTTTATTTAGAGACTTGAACCCGATTTACATGCTGTGATATGGCCTTAAACAACTGGTCCATGGAGTAAAACCCCTCCAAAATGTCTCCGTTCTGCCAAGGAAAGTGGGCCTAAATTTCTCTTCAGCAAATGCAGTTGTTGCCAACAAAGATGTCACAATAAGATATTAGGTTTAAGGGGTACAGGTTTGTTTGGATAGTTTTTAACCCATAATAAATGGAATCGTTATTGGAAAAACTAATTTGCATTTACTGAGGTCATAATTTTCTGATGTAAAACAAATATGTATATGCTACTTAGTAAACCACTTTGTAGAGTAACTGCCAAGGAGTAGGGGGAGATCTTGGGCTAAGGATAAGAAACTGATCAGCCAGTCTTCAGTCCAAAGAAAAATAGTGTGTCCTCATGCTTCAAAATGAAAAGTATTTTCTTATGCAATGCTTTGTTAGCAAGTTTGCATGTGGTACCAATTGCAACCATCATTCTAAATGGTGTCATACATCGTAATGTATCTCTTAATAATAGCATGTTTTTGACTGAGAGTATACTTACTATTTAGATTTTGACAGCTTTCAGCCATCTGGCCTGCAATTCTTGTGATTCAACATTTCATTTGTAATATGTCCAAAAAACCTAGCTCACAGGTAAATATAGCACTATTGTTTTATTCCTTAGGATCAGACTAAAACTGAAGCAATTTTGTAAAGACAAGTAGAGCAAAGTGAGAAGGTGACAACCATTCATTTATTGATACTGAAGACGGTTCTACAATCTTCTAAGCCACAAAATGTACAGATTTTATTTCACCCCACTTCTAGAAATTGTCTTAGATTTTGGTGAATGAATTATATGAAAGCATATACCTGTATCATATATTGACCTTATTTCATTCCCTGGCAGGGAACACATTTTTTAATGCAACACGAAAAACCTCAGAACTAAAACTTGTCTGCTGTTTTTCATTTTGTTTGTGTTATTTATGCTCTACTTTGTGTGTCTTTTTTTGGTGAGCGTTCGTGATGTATATGGAAGTGTATGTGTGTGTCTACATCATCCGACCCTTGGCTCTCAGCAGATGCCAGCGTCTGTTGTGGAGCCCTCTAATGGACGCCCAGCTGGAGTCAGACGCACAGTCGGGCAGCCAAGGTCACAGCCAGTGCCTCTCAGGACCCCATCATTTGGCAGAAGTCTGCAGCTTGCAGTCTGTAGATGATGGTTCTGACTGTCTGCATGTTCATAAAGAAATAATGTGTGTTTTTATGGCCTACTAAAATGCATGCTGAGAAAAAAGAAAAAAAACCCTGCTCCTAACTATCTGTGGACATAACAATAGGGACTAATTGTTTTGGTTAGAAATAAAATCTCATCAACCAATTAATAAATAGAAAGAGTAAAATACAAGCATTTTTTCAAACCTAAAAATCTTGAATGTGTAAAACATAAATACACATCAGCATTTCTTTTGTTCTCAAAGCATTAAAATAATTTCAAATCATATTTTTCCAAAAGAAAAACAACCCTATGAGTAATTCCTTAAAAGCAAAAGGCATGATCCTATATCAAAAATGAAATGCTGCCATCAACCACCTTAAAGCTTGTCAGTCTCTAGGAGTGTAAAAGGAAATTTTTTACAGAAATATGTTGCAGTAAACTGATATGTGACTGCTTATTGGAAACATAGAAAACTGATACAGTATATCAAGCACTTTGCCACAAGGATAACCTATGCAGAAAACGTGGATGTTCTTCTTTGACGGGAAGGGAGTTTGAAATTCTCCCCATAAAATGAATAACATAAAGCAGAAATAAAACTACTTATCAGCAAACTGTTTGTTACACAATTGCTCTGACTGGTTGTTTCTCACAGGGAGTGGCGTGTTGCTGCAGAAGGCAGTATGACCACAGGAAGGAGGCAGAGGAGCTAGATTTATTTCACAGATTGTCTCATATTATATTGTTACAACAGAGTGACCACTTTAACAGATATCTTAAAAGTATATTTTTATAAAAGCTACCTCGTCACCATTATAGTATGGAGTGAGGGCACTTTTATTCTGTGCATCACCAAAAAGATCTGACTTCCAGAGACATAAACAATGATTACGAACCCTGTGCGTGTCTTGTGGGGTTCACTGTTTTGATCGGCCATGCAGGCTGCAGTACTTCTCTGCAAATCATCAAACAGAATGCCACAGAAAGGAGCAGTTCTTCTGTGTGAATAAACCATGCTACAACGGAGCGGCTTGCTGCTGCTTGAGCTGTGTTTGATGCAAAACTGGAAACGCTTTGGTTGCAGCCTTTTGTGTCTTTCACAGTCAAAAACAAAATGAAAAAAGCATTTGCTGCAACAAATTGAACAAGAAGATGCCTATGGAGGAATGTCTCATGAACATAATGAGAATCAGTCCGGATCAGAATGTGTCCACCTGCTGATTCTTCCACAGAAAGAGGGAAAATAAATTTGATCAAATTTACACAACGGGTACGCGATGCAGTAAGCTCAACAAACAACAGTGTTTTGTTTTTTTATGTGTGACTCCCGTTTCACGGTGAAGCATCAAAGAAGAAGAAGATGAAGTGAGGCGTACTTCAAACAAAATGTTATGAGCTACACTATGAGAGAAACTCACAAATGTAAGTATTTCAATCCAAGATCCCAGAATACAATAAGCAAGTGTGAAAAAAAGATGGAATGAAAAATAGATTTTGTTGAAAGAGAAAGCTATGGCCGTGCCAGTCAATCAAAAAGTCCATTCATTTTTCCTGCACCCTTTTTCCCTTACTGGGGTCGGGAGGGTTGCTGGTGCCTATCTCCAGCTGTCATTTCGGGCGAGAGGCGGGGTCACCCTGGACAGGTCGCCAGTCTGTCGCAGGGCAACACAGAGACAAACAGGACAAACAACCATGCACACACACACTCACACCTAGGGACAATTTAGAGAAGCCAATTAACCTGACAGTCATGTTTTTGGACTGTGGGAGGAAGCCGGAGTACCCGGAGAGAACCCATGCATGCCCAGGGAGAACATGCAAACTCCATGCAGAAAGACCGGGGCCGGGAATCGAACCCAGAACCTTCTTACTGCAAGGCAACAGCTCTACCAGCTGCGCCACTGGGCAGCCCAATCAAAAAGTCTTCCTTTGTGAAAGCAAGTGATAGCAAATGATGACCTATTGACTTCCTGAGGTGGTGTCCCTAATAAATGGCAACATTTTAAGAATTTCCCCTCATGTCTTTATAAGCAGGAGCAGGAAAAGAGTGTAAATCAAAAAAGGAGGCTTGTCAAAGCCATAAAAAAGAAATGACCAGAGTACCTAGTGGCAAACTGCAAATATCTTATAGCGAAAGTATTTGTAACCCCCAACTTTACCACAAGTGACATATATATGTATTTTTGGGATTTTATGTAAAAAACCAACATAGTAGTAAGGGGAAGAAAAAAAGTAGTTTGCAGTACTAAAGAAATGTGCAAAAATGTTTATATAATAAATATGAAGTGTGGAATATTTATTCTGTCCTTAGTTAAAACTGAAGAGTCATCTTTGGTTCGACTGTAACTTTACTTGTGTTGGATTGTTGTCCTGCTAAAAGATGAGCCTCAATCAAATGTTTTCCAGCCTCCAACATTTTCTTTCAGGACTGCCTCACTTTTACTCAATTCATGTTGGGATCAACTGTGACCAGCTTCCCTACTCTGTATTTTTGAACATGCTTGTGTATGATTCAAGATTTTTGTCTGACTTGGAATATGCTTGTTACTGGTTCCTCAAATTGCTGACTGTATTATGCTTTAGGATTTTTTCTTTTTGTGTTATCATATCGTAATGCACTTTGAACTGTCATGTTGCTGAAATGTGCTATGTAAATAAACTTGGTTGATTGACTTGTAGCTAAATGGTTTTGCATAAATGTTAATTTCATAAAAGGAAATGCAGCAAAAAGATTTCACCACTTGTTGCTTTGAAATCTTTGAATTTCCACAATTTTTGTTAGTTGCTAAAAATTGTATATTTGTTGAAGAGCAAGGCCGCAACGAAGACGTACATGGGCTCGTGGAGGCTTTTCTGGACCCAGATGAGGCTCAAGATGGCGGAGTTGCAATATAATAATTTTACATTTAAGCATAGTCTGTCCTAGACAGTTAAACCCTTTAACGGTTTAACATGACCCAGCAGTCCATGCACAGAAGGTTTTACGCCTGCAGCTATCAGAATATAAAAGGTGAGGGTCATTAGACTGGAGGTGGGTGGGGCAGTCGGTGCTAGGATTAGGGTTTACATTCCCAGCATAAAGCAGAGTAACAGCCATGCTGCTCTGTCCTTTAACAACCTTTACCACCAGTGCAGAATGATCTGTATTCTGACTGCGCAAGTCTTTTGAAAGATCAGTGGACAGGAACGACAGGTACGATATCAACCAAAGCTTCCTGTGTAATGAAGTGCATCAGTTTGTATCAAAATGTAAACACTGCCTATCTATTGTACAAGCACACAGGTGGATGAACATCACTTTAGAAATTCCTCCATGCATATGTTTACTGTATGTGCGAGCATGTAACCTTGAGCAAAAACAATATTCACATTATATATGAATATATAATAATATAATTTTTTTTCTCTTCTTTCTTGATTTTGCTTTTTTCTGTTCGAAGTAAATAAATAAATATTGAATGTTCATATTGAATGATCACTCTACATATGTCACAACTTTTTACATGCATGATGTGTTGTTTTTGAGCAACCTCTCTTAAGTGTGTTTGTATTTGTAGCAGAGAATTAATTTCTCTCTAAACAACACTGATAGATACTGTGGTGATTTGAGTTTTTCTGTGTATTTAGTTTAGGTTTTCAGTGTCTGAGTCTCTGTGTTGTCCTGTTTGCTCCCTGTGATTAATCCCAGCTGTGTCCCGTTGCCTGATTGCCCTCCCTGTGTATTTAAGTCCACCTGTTGTCTTTGTCTCTTGTCGGATCCTTGTTGTTGTTGTTGTTGTCATCGTCGTCATCGTGTTACCCCGTCACATAGTGTACCCTGTCATCTCGTCGTGTTCCCTGGTCTCATCGTGTTTTTCCTTCATTAAGTCCTTTTTCATTCCTCATTCCCGTGTCAGCCTGCGATTTCTCACCATCACCAAACCCGCTTCATGACAGATACTTGAATAGAGACCAACCCCAAGTAGTGCCTCATTTTAAAGTGGATGGAGAATTATTAAAATTTTAAAATTTGCATAATACTGTCATCACTGTGGCTTAGTGTGTTGATGGTGGATTTAGGATTAACAATGGCTTCTTCCATAACGGACAGATTTTTGAAGTGCATGACTAAAAGTACTCCTACCAACAGATTCTCCCCCCCCCATTGATCTGTGGATCTCTGCAGCTCCTCCAGAGCTCCACTGCTTTTCTCAATAACGATCACATTGGCCAGCCTATCTGTTTAATGGATGACCAAGTCTTTGTAAATCTGTTATTTGGATCATGTATTCGAGGTAATCTATAAGATATTTACAACATAATTTCTGTTTGTTCACTACTGTTCAAGAAATAATTTAGACTTTTAGACAACACTTTCTAAAGGGTTTGAATTACACACAGAAGCATCCAGTTTTTATTGAGGGGCACTGGAGTAAATGTGGCTGATCACAAATTCTTGCTGCACTCAGATTTTTAGCAATACATTAAAAACATGTTTGTTTTTCCTCCCACTGAGTAAGAATATCAAAAAAAGATAAGACATAGTACAAAGAGCTACAAAACCAGATCTGAACTATTTTATCAGCTTAATTTCCTTGTTTCTTTCTTCTAGTTGCTGAGCTTCGTTTACAATACTTTGTCACTGAATGATGCTGAAAACCAGATCTGATTCAACCATCAAAAAATTGTCACTTGACTTTATTTCAAATGACATCAACAAATGATTCAAAAGAAAGTTAAACATTACATCTTCTTTTTCTAACATCTTGTGTTTTTCTATGTTGCTAAATTATGATAAGAAGGAAAAAGATCCAAACTGTCTGTTACCAGGTCAAAAAGTAAGCACAATTATCCTGTCTGTTTTGTCTGTGAGGACTCATATAATAAATAAATGAGCATAGTGTATGGCCAGAGTTGCACTGCAAAACTATCCATGGAATCAATCAATAAAAAAAACCTTTTGAAACCTTAACAGGTTTGTGGTTCAGACAGTCCAGTCGTGTGGTGGATGCGGTTCCATAGCAGACGGGGCTTTTTCTGTCACTGTCAGCACTCTTCTCTTCCATTCAGCCTGTGGGCTTTGAGATGTTCCTGTGCTCATTGTTTGACTTTCTACTGGGACACAAGTGCACAGACTGCAGATTCCATCACTGGTGAGCAATGGAACATTTCTGATCAAACAACTGTTGGCAAGCAGGGTGGGGGAACTGCGTGTGTATGTCCTTTTTTTTTTTCTACAGCTAACTTTTAACTAACGAACACTGGCACGCAAGCTGTTGACTTTGTGCTCTGCGTGTTTGCAGGTGAGCCTGTGGGCATCTGCACAAGTGCTGTGCATTCCTAAACCTGCACTCTCAGCTGGCGATGTATGCATGCTCAGTCTGCATGCATGAATGTGACGATGAGGGGGCCAGTGTGTGTTTGAGAAAAGTCAACATCATCTTTCAGGTCTTTTTTGATGCCGTTTGGTGCTCTCTGATCCAAGGACTGCTCCTGTACATCCAGCAGGGCTACCAGGCGTGAGAATAAATGCCAGGTTTACTCCGTGTGCCCTTTAACAATCTCCTGTTGAGGATGTAGCGGAAAAGGCTGTGACACATTTGAGCGATTCTCCAGCACACATCTTTTTTGTGCACATGTGCATACACGACTTTCTGACCCCTTGTTGCGCTGACAATGTAACCACAACTCGGAACATTTTACACAAAAATGCATTTTTAAAAATATTCAAAATTGGAATAGAGAAAAGAATAAAAATCCCATCTGTTTTTCAAACAGAGGTTTAATGGAAAGCACAAAAATATTTAATTTGAGCTTTCTAATTTTATGTCTCGGCAAAAAATTAACTGAATGGAAATAAAAGCATTATAGCAACTATATTCAACAAGATGATGCATTTTATTTTCTTTACTTTGATTACTCACAACAATAAAAGTATTAAAAGTTTTAGAAAGTGTTTCAAAGGTTTTTATTGAAGGTTAGGTTTTAACTACGGGTTTAACTGTGGCTGTGAGTTGCTTTATCAATGCCTTTAAAACCACATTATTTCTAGAAGATAATGGAAAACACACACTGTGTATACATTCTAAGTTTTAGGCTTAAGAGGAAAAGGGCACAGCTATTTGACTGGCCTGCCTGCAGTCCTGACCTGTCTCTAGCAAAGTGTCTTGGAAATATGACCCTGAACTTGACAAGGTTCCACGACGAATGGTACAAAAGTTGAATCTCTTTATCACACAATACCTTTAGTACCAGAATATTTTCAGTGTCTTACCAAAATTTTTCCAGTGGAGCTCAGAGGAAACAATTGCATTAGCTATTAACTAATCAAACTCATTGAAAACCATGTTGTCAAAATATGTTTCAATGGAAAGCTCTGAATTTAACATCCACCATCCATTCATCTGACACTGGTCAGCTTACCAGTCTGTTTCGTGTTATTTCACTCTTCAGGGAGAGACAGTTTTTGACAAAAGGTTGACCTTAGGAATGTATTTTTTTAGAATGCATCATGTTATTTCAGTTCTTAGTGAAAGTACAGTATTTTACTTGGTTTATGTTTGGAAATGTATGCATGTGCTCAGACTAAATTAAGCTCAACGAGACACTCTGTCTGTTCTGGTCTCTGTCTCCAGTTTTCCAGTGTCCTGGTGTCCTTCAGACTGTGTAACCTATTCCTGTCCCCTGGGCCTGGTCCGCTGAGGCCACGAGGCACAGACAGAGACGGAGCACTGTGAAATGACAGTGTGACTACCTCCACTGCTGAGCCACAGTCAAACACACACTGCAGCACGTTTGAAGGCAGTGGATTAACCCATTCATTTGTTTAACGTATGACAGTTTTCAACTCACAACTACAAACTAAATGTGACAAAGTTGAAATGACAGCAAAAACAACATCAACAAAAAAATAAGGTAGCATTTAAAATTTTTTGGCAGGGTGACCAAAATAATTTCTAGAATTAATTATCCACCCATCCATCCATTTTCTGTACATCCTTGTCCCTTAGCGTGAATGGAATAAATAAATAAATACCTTGTAAATATGTCAAAGACCAAACTCAAGTAGAATCTGTTGTGGTACAAAAGTACACATTGGAAACTGTAGAACTTTCAATGTAAAGAAAAACCTAACAAAAACAACAAATACAATAAATACAAGTAACCTTGGGAATTGGTCTTCTCCATAAAACTAAAGCTTAAGGAGTTCAACCAAAGAAAGCAAAAAATGATCGGTTTTAACCAATTATTATACAATGATATGGTATATTTAATGAGGTGTTATTGAGATGATCCCAGGAATAACTTCATAATAACATGTTGAACTTTTATGCACTTTTCCTCTTATACCATGAATCTTCAACATATGCAGGTATTTATCCCCACAATTATACAGTGGGATCATATGGGTTTCAATCAATATGGTGGAATATGAAACAGTCCACTGTTGCTAAATGCTTATCCAGGAGGAGTGAACGACACACGTCAAAAAGCTGATGCAATGTGCTGGGTCTCCTTAAAAAGCTTTTTAATACATCTGAATGATAAACATACAGTGTTCTGTATTGATTGAAAACTTGGATCAATTTAGAATGGATGGATTTCCTTGAAATCGGTGTAAGATTGAATAAAATGTACTATTTTGATGGTTGAAAGTTGTCTAGTATGTTGTGAACTGATGCAAATTGCTTCTGATTACTTGCTTCTGACTGCCTTGATTATTTAATAATTGCTTCTGACTGCCAAGTGGGGTAGCACATGCTACTCCACTTGTTGCACAGGATTTTGTTAAGGGGTATCAGAAAGAAGGGGGCAGAACCCACATTCATATGATTTTTTTTTTTTACACTTGTACACCATGCATCATTTTAAGTACACTTCTTAGCTACAATACATTGTGTTGGTCTATTCTAGTAAAATCCTTAAAATGTGCATTGAAGTTTGCTGTTGTAATGTGTGAAAAAGTTCAAGGGGTATGAAAACTGGCAAGCAGTGCATCTCAATTTTATGACCTCCTAATTCTAGAAGAGTGAAGCTGAGCTTTTTTTAGCTCTGTTTAGGCCGCTCAGGGAAAAACTCACTTGTCCAACAGGATTGACTTCATACTTGCTTAGAGCTGCAATTAAAAAAAGAGTATTTGCCCTGTTAGTATTTTGAGAAGGATTGGATTATGAGAAAAAGTAGCACATTTTTAAAGCAGAAAAACCTATTTAAAGTTTTTTTTTGTGGCATGCAAAGACAGACTAACCAAAAAATATCTGATTAATTTAAACGTGTTCAATGGATTTGACTCATTTTAGGCTACAAGGCAAACAAGTTGTATTCTCTGATAGACTCACTGATTATGGTATTAAACAATACTACTGTCTGCAAGAAAGAAAGCTTGCTCCAGGATTTGTTGAATAATTATTCCACAAAGAACAGGAAAGAAATGGCATCTATAATCAATTTATAGCATGCTACAGAGCCCAGTAGGTGTCACAAAGAGAAAAGCTTAGATGAAGAACATATGAGAGGAGGCAAAGATGAGCCCTGAAAAAGAAAATAAGGATGAATGAGATGAAAGATGGACGAGGGTGGAAGCTCCTAATTCGGTGGCCAGGCAGGCAGGCGTGGAAGAAGGGATTTGGACTGAGCTGTGGTCCAGATCCCTGCCTGTTAGACTGACACAGCAACAACCCCGCCACCGGCCTAATCCTCCAAATCACCCCTCCAACACGGGAGCGGAGACAAGCAAGGATTGGAGGGAATCAAACGGATGAGCGAAAAAGGCAAAGGGAAGGAGAAGGAGGGATGAACAGGCAGATAACAGAGAGCAAAGAAAGTCTGGAAAGGAGGGATGTCCAGAATCAAATGGACGGAAGATAAGGGAAAGCAAACAGAGAATGAATAGAGAGAGGAAAAGGAAGGAAACAACAGAGGGCCAAATTGGCTGAGAGGGATGGAGTGAAGATGGAGAGAGCACTGAGACGAGCAGGAGGGGGGCCGGGAGATGCTGCTTTGAGCTGGTGTTTCAGCTTCATCCAACAGTGGCTCTGCCTGGCACTAATGAGTGTTGCTGCTCTTGGGTACAGAAACACAGATAGTGTGTGTTGATGCTGCAAGGGTGAGGAGGTGGTGGAGGGCGAGAAGAGCAGGGTGTTTGGTTGGCACAACCGAATCACCCCACCACCGCGTCACCCTTTTTCTCCCTGCTTTACTGCCTCCTCTTTCATCCATCGCTTCGTCTCCTCTCTCCTCCCTCCCTTTGCTCATTAGTATGATTGAATGCCCCCCTCCCTCTTTCACTTGCTATCTGCCAGGGTCAGCGAGCATGCCGAGCATTTCTAAACCCTCTGCAACAACCACCCTCCTCCCAACTATCCATATCTTTCTCCCTGCAAAACAAGCTTGAGGCTGGTCTTACTCCCTGCATCCAAGGAGCTAGGAGGTGGTGGCCTCAAGTAACCCACCTCGCGGTTCTTTTCACTACTTCCCAAAGAGAAGAACTCACTTTTATATGCGCTCCTTCTCCACCACATGCTTGCTCCCTCTTTTTTTCCCAGAGGCTGTCCTCCTCAAACCAGGTCCAGCATTGATTGTGAATGGGTGTGAAAGGGCAATCAATGAGGCTTTACCGATGAGCGAGGAAACTATGGAGTCTATATAGAGCAACAAGCAGGTCTAAATCAGGCTGGAGGTGTTGTATAGTCTGGTACATCGGAAGAAGAGAATAGAAGGGTTTGTGTTGAAGAAACGCATTCGGTATGACTCGACACACAGTCACACACAGAAGCGCATTGCCCTTCCCACCCCCTGACGAGGGCCCTCTTTAAAAATTCATTCAGTCAATAATGACCCTTCGCCCTCCCAGTCTCTCTTAGGAGCTCGCATAGCTGCCTCCTCCCACACTGCTCCTCTTTCTCCATCCCTCTTTCAATCCCTCAGTCTTTCAGATAATTGCCACACACACAAACACAGCCCCCCTCGAACACTCTCAAAGGCCCCAAGCACACGAGCTCTCTTGTGTCCTCCTGGCCTTAATGTCAGCGCTGTTGCCGCCGCATCGTCACACAAATGGCAACACTACCTGCCTGCTGCAGTCACACACCCCATGCTAATTATTGCAGTATGTTCTACTCCTCCAGGTCCCGAGTCGGTTTTCCCTAAAACGACAGGAGGAAAGAGTCACCTTCTGACTTCGCCAGTGGCTCAACAAATTAGCAGCGCTATCTTGTGGCGAGGATAGTACAGATAAGTGTCATCGTTTACAGAGTGACATGGTATCTGGAACTCCTTTGAAACGGATGATCTTAAATAAGCAAAAAAATATTAAGGAGAAATGTTATTTTATGGAAAATTGGAGACAACCCAAGAAGACCTGGTTGAGAAATAATAAATTGGATGAAGTTAAAATCTGGGCTTAGAGCCAAGCTCTTTCTTCATGGTAGTTTGTCAGTGAGTTTATTTTGTGTTTGCTATATTTTAACATCACTGAATTTCATGATGACTGCTGCTGCTGAGATTGGCTTCTTACTTAAATCTCAAGATTAAAAAAGAACTTGCAATTGGTTTTGTAAAGAAATGTACCTTTCAAAACAAAATGTGGCTTTTGGAATACTTTATGGGTGTCCTTAAAGTGTTTGGCTCTGAGAAATGTGACTCAGACCTGAACTATAGTTGCACAAAATCAAACAACAAAAGAGGTGGACTTTGACCTGGACTCTCCAATCATGTATGTTGGAAAGATCAGACTCAGAACTAAAGGTTTGGTTGGAGATTTTTTTTTTTCATTTGTTACCACAATTTCCTGGAGGGCTTTCTTTTTCATCCGATAACTTTCCACCTTTATGTTCTGCAGTTTGCTTTCTGTGCTCTATCTTCAGTGCTACTGTTGACTTATTTTATGTTGCTTTTAGTTTCATGATTGACAGGTAATGTTCAGGAAAGGAATGACATGGCAACAAACGGAAAAGCGGACAAAGCAGCTCCTAAGGGTCTCCATTAAAGCATTGTAACACAGACCATAGATCTAGCATTTTAACATTTGTTTATTGAGAATTAGATACCTTTTAAATTTGAGTTACCAAGTTAAAGTAAGATAAATTAAAAGATTTTGCATTGCTTAACATTTAAAGTTAAGATTTAATTGGCAGGTTTATTTTGAAAAGTATCAAGAATAATCTTCATAGTTTGATTGTTGTGTTAACATCGCTACAATCTGATGTCGGGAGTTTGTGTTTGAGCAAGTTTTTTTTTATTTTACAAATACATCTCAGCAACCATGGCCTAACACTGCATGCTCCTCCACTAGGTAAACCACTGGCCCAATAGCACATTTGGAAAATCCCCAGTATGCCAGTCTGCCCCTGATCGCCTGCACTCACTGAGAGAATCTTTATTTTAGCCAACAGCAATTTGATTTAAAAACTGGAGGAAAAATAACTGACTTGGAATACAATACAAATACAAATACAAAATACAAATGGATTATACACAATTTTGTGCCCTCTAAAAACAAATCTGCAAGTTTCCTATTTTAGCAGAAGGAAAAAAGTATTTGAGTTTATTTATTAAAGATCAGGAGGATCAATAACATAACTTTTCTAATGTTGTAACACCAGTTAATATTATCTGCATGGTTATTTAAGGTGCGGAAGAGAATATCCAGACTGTGTACAATAAAATATGCACAGTAATTGAGATCTGCAATAAAATATCCTGTTTTTTCTATGCGGGGGGCATGTACAAAGCTAGGTCTGAATGCATTAGAAGCTTTCATGATCGATTGAACTTAAAAGAAGGATTAATAATATTTTCTTGGCTTTATTGTTGAAAGAAAACTTCAAAAGATACATTGCTTTCCATAAAGGTTGTATTAGTCTATATTAATGGCATAACTGAGTCAATAATAATTGTAACAAAAGTAAACCTAATAGAACAAAAATTGACAAGTGCATAGGCTATAAATTAGTTTGTTATCCAGACTTAAACAGAAACTTTAAAGTTATAGAAAACGTCAATTTGATAAAAATATTGGTTTTGGATTTCAGTTGTCTATAAATTGCAATTTTTCTGAACATAAAGAAATAAATCAGAATGAGTTCTGGGTCAAAGCAATACGCTTTGTAAATAAAAAGAAAAAAAATAATTGCTTTGTACGCTGGATGTATTATTTCATTTATTGTGCTGGTGCCTATCGCCAGCGGACAAACTTCTTCCTGTTTGTGTTTCCAGAGACGTAACGTTTGAATCCCGCTGTTAAGCACAGCAATCGTCATACCACAAGCCTTTCTTTAATGACAAGAGACTCTGTTGTTCAAAATAAACTATTTCAAATATAACAGAAAACACTTGTTTTACTGCTTCCACTGCATTTTGTTTTAATTGTATATGCTTTTTTTTCTCTACATTTATCTTCAGTGTGAAGAGGTAAGTCTACCCAAAATCAGACGTCAGAACTGCTTCGACACACTTTCCCTCACACCCTCATACTCAACTATCTGCAACTATTACATCAACACAAAACATGTGGGAATGCTGACCTAAAAAAAGTGTAGTCACCTTTGCTCCACCTGTGTCTCTTCCCATTACCACCCATTAACACCCATTACCACATTCACGGTTTCAAGAAGAAGTCTCTGGTGGCAGTGTGCTCAAGGAGGCAACACACCAACGTCACCCCACTCTCCTTCATTCATTCATCCATCATCAGCAGCTTGCTAAATGGAGCACAGCGCATTGCTTCTGACCCCTTTCAATGAGCCATGGGGTTTTACAGGGGTGCTAGGCTCTTGCCATCCTGGGGGGGCCAAATTTGGGTGAAGCCACTCACAGTGGTAATGTCCTGTGGAGTTCAGGGTGCATTAAGGCTCTGGAAATAACCTCCATCTACTCTGACTCTCCTGTTCTGTCAGATCCAGGCTTCTTTTCACTCTGCATCCTCTTGCTAAATTCTTTGTTACATTTGGGCGTTAGACAACAAGAATTGCATGAGAGCAATGGGATTTGTGAATCCTTCATCTGTACACGCATGATGGATAAACTGTATATAAAGGACATATGTAACAATTTTTTCTTATTTTACAGATTATTGTTAGTGTGTTGGAGTGTTAAATATGACTGTTTACCTCCCACTCTGTATCCTCCTGTAGCTCCATTATCTATCAATTGCTTGTGCATCTTTGCCTTAAACACTTCACTCAACCTGTCTACCACCTGTCCATCGCATCAACAGCTCATCCTATTTCACCATTCCTCCTGTCACCAGTCTATCCTCTTGTCATTTTCCATCCATCAGTGCTTTTCTCCTCTCTCCATGCCTTTAGCACTTCTGCACTTCCCTATCCATTACTGAATCTCTCCCTCCTACTTCCATCAGACCATTCTGCCTTTCCTTCCATTCATTCTGCATTGTACTTACCTTCCTTTCTACCTGTCACTTACTTTCTGTCCAGAACCTATTTGATTCTTCTGACCCAAAGACTCAATGAGTGAGGCCGGGCAAGTGCAGCCACTGACACATGACCATCTAATTTAAGACAAAAACATATAGAGTAGGTTAAATTCTCTGTTTACAAATAGAAAACCGTAAGGTGTGGTGCAAATACAGTTATGTATTTTCCTAAAATACAATGTTTTAAAATATAAATCCAATTCTTTAAGTCTTGTGCGCATAAATAACATTTTAGGGCTCTTTGTAATTTAGAAGAAAGGAAAATTGACTTAATTTGCTTTGGCAAAAAACAGAAATTCTCTTCTGTATGATTGAACATAACAATTATCCACCCCTTTCTTGTATTGTAGTTATTTGCTGATTAAATAAATATAATTTTAAGTTAAATATAA
Source organism: Phalloptychus januarius (assembly GCA_902982915.1). NCBI lineage: Eukaryota > Metazoa > Chordata > Actinopteri > Cyprinodontiformes > Poeciliidae > Phalloptychus > Phalloptychus januarius. The sequence goes on along the minus strand of CADWAE010000129.1, from coordinate 10,996,445 downwards.
ATAATCATATCTCTTCCAGTGCATGTAGAGCGTTATTAGCAAGCTAAGTCGAAAGGAAACGAACAGCTTTCACTAACTGAGATTTGAGTCCTCAAAAGAATCGGATTAATCCTATGCAGGTTTGAAGGATGTTTTCTTCTTATGTGATTTAAAAATCTAATGACATGAGATTGGATCATTTGCATTGGACTATAGTGAGAATCATAGAAAAAAAATGAATTCAACAGATTTAGATTCCATCCAGTTCAGCCCCTCGTTATTTCTAACTCCTTTAATTTACTCATAATTATTTTACCCCAGAACAATACAAAAAATTGTAAATTCTATAATTCAATAAATTTGCTCCTCTTATTATTCTTATATGTTTATGTTATAACTGAAAAACCCTAACTTTTTTGAGCAAACAGATAATTAACACAATAACACATTTTCTTGTGTGAGGTAGAAAGGTGAAGTCTTCATTGCAAAAAGTGCAAAGACTTCAATAGTCATTTCCAGACAGGCGTTTGATGTTTTTCTTAATGGAGAAACATACCAAATAACTAATTACAGGAAGTTATCTTTAGATGTGTTTCACAACTGTCTGGTGGGAATCTTTAAGCCCCGACTCCTGATGGTTAAAATATTCTTTAAATAAGAGCTGAGGCGAAAAACTGCTGGATGGATTTATCCATTTCTAACCACAATAAAATTGTTTTCAGTGGCATTCCTGCACAGACATTTAGGGAGCACAGCAACAATTACTAGCAGCCGAGACCTGAAGATGTGTGGCTTTGTTGAAATAATTTCCCTTCCCTGATTAATCAGTCCCAGCCAAATGCCATTTTTTGGCAAGTCCACAATCAAGCTATTTTAGCTGGTGCACCTGGATTCGTCTCCACATCCGCCGATGCACAAAGTCAAAGAGCGAAAACAAAGTGTCGCCATCATTACAATTGAATCCTCTATTGTAATTCCCTAGTTTTTAATCAAGGCATATAATTAGTGCCTATAATATAGCATTAGTACTCATACTCTAAATTATGATTGCACAGAGGAACTGTGATTATTATTATTTTTTTTATTTTTTGTTTCTAACCCTTTCTGTGCCGTGATCATTATGACCATATAGCTCTCAGTGACAGCAGGACTTCGGCCCTCATGCCAGGCTTTTTCGTACCTTGTTCCACGGGTGTCCGCGACAGTTCATAACAAATGTACCTCTGCAGCACCTCACAGAGTGCGAATGGCGCCAGATGAATGTAGCAATCAGTGCTTGCTGGGTATGAAAGAGTCATAGAGGCTGATTGCACGGTGGGAGCCGCAGAGCAGTGGCTCCTCAGACTCTCTCCATGCTTGGAATAACAAGCTCCATCGCCCACAGTGTGAAACAACAGACTGCTAATTGGAATCAGCATGCCTCTCCTTGGGCTTATTCTAATATCTGCTGGCTCCGGTTTGTGGTATAGGTAACGTATGGGGGTGTAGTTCTGCAGCTGGTGTCCATGTTTGTCCGTGTTTCTTCAGTGGTGACATTTTTTTTTTTTTTTTGTTAATGTTGTTTGTTGTCCTGGAATGTCCCCGTAATAGAACACTTATTTTACACAAATTTGCCATCGATGTCCTTGAACTCAAAAATTTTTACATCATAAAATTCAGTGCAATTCAATTTTCACTCTCCAAAGTTAATCACTATCTTTTACAATGAACGGAACCTAAGAACATTTTTTGGAGGGGAAATTTAGTCACCAAATAGGCAAGCAACAAAAATAAAATTCCTGAAATTGTTTGCAGATAAATACTTGAACACCTTTCATATTACTTTTATATATCAAAACACTGCTTATTTCTTTATTATATTGCAAACTCTTTGACAAACCGACAATAAAATGCAGAATGTTTCAAATAATAATATGAAATCATGTCTTGCCACCAATTTTGAGCTGGACTTTAACTGGACCATTCTACAACACACATAAGCTTTGACTAATATGCCCAGTTGTGGGCAGATGGATGGACTGTATAGGATCACCACAATACTGTAAGGCTAAACAAGTTTCAGCATTTCCCCTGTTTTTTAATTTCATCCTAAAATATCCACGTAAGGATGACGGAACAATGAAAAGTATTAACACCTTCAACCACATCTCCACAACTTCACAAAGGTTATGAGAAGAAGAGTTCTGAAGTCTTCCAATAAACACATGTACTCAAAGTACGCATGAGTCCAGAGACTTCTATTATGATGAAACTGATTCCTCATAAAAGCGCTCAGCTAAAAATACAACCTGATGCTGTTTTGTTGAAGGAGCACAAACTCTGTCATCCACCCAAGGAAAAAAAAAAGTTGCAAACTCCACACATGCTGAGGCGCACTCCTCCACAGCTAGAAATATAAATAACACACACATACACACCTGGCTCAGGGCTGCATGCACATACCTGTAGGCATTCATGACAAACATGACTCATGTTCACAACTCATACAGAATCCACCCTTTGTGTTACCGTATCCCCTGTTTTCTTCTTTTTTTTTCTTTCCCTCCTCAATCTCCCATCCCTTCACCTCACCACTATTTAATTAAAGCATGCAGTAAGTGTGAAATTAACTCTCTCCTACACCAGGCCTGACAGCTCCGAGTGGGAGGAGGAAGAATCAGACGCCTTTGTCTCCACACATAATTAGAGCGATGGAGGGAAGGAGATGGGGCTGAGGGAGGAAGAAAGAGGACTGGTCGGTCGGCTGCGGCGAGAAACCAGCAGAGAGATAGAAGAGATAAAAGAAAGACAGACTGAGGAGAGAGATGGGGATACAGAGAGTGGAGGGAAGATGTTAAAGATAGAGAAAGATGGAGAAGAGGATCGGGCCAGGAACAGATTCTTGAGATAAGAAGAGTTGTAGGGTAAAAGATTGAAAGGGTAAAGACGGAAAGAAAACATGCGTGGCGCTGTAGTCATTACCACGTATAAAAAAAAAAAAGCTCACGCCTGAGGATAATTTGACAATCTGCAGAGGCACTGCCTCGCTCTGCAGTGAGAACGACAAGAGAGGAAACTATGGAGCAGAAGAACTGAGAGAAGGAAGCAAGAGGCAGCCGAGTAGTGCCACACTTGATAGATGGTACAATTTGGGGAAGGAGAGAGGCTGGGAGTCTTATGAGTTTAAGAATTGATGAAGACAAAATGGGCCTTGGTAGCAGGGGTAATAACTTGTGGGGCTCCGTGCTGCTCCTTATGGGCCATGTCAGCCTGCTTCTGATAAGCAGTTTCCCAACCTTCCTCCCTCCGGTTGAACCTTCTCACAGCAGCTGGTATGAACAAAAGGAAGAGCGTGATGTTGGCGTAAAGAAGGGAATAGTTTACGAAAAATAACTAGACACGGCACTGAAATCACGCACCACCATGATTTTAATTGTAAATAACATTACTTATGAACTTCTCACTTAATGTGGAAGAAGGTGTTCTGTTGCCGATGAAACCAAAATATAACTCTGGACCACATGCAAAGTTGTCTGTGTAACAGAAAACTAACACCTGAAAGACACCATACCCACTATAAAACACAGTGGTGGTGTTAAAAGCAGCATCATGTTGTAAGGATGCTTTTCATCTCCAAAGACTAGGAAGCTGGTCAGAGATGGATCTAAATTAAAAAAATGATTGAAAACCTGATTTCTCCCACTTCACATTTCTGCACCACTTTGTGATTCTCTGTTGTATTTTTTCATCATAATAAAATGCATTGAGGTTTGTGGTTTTAAAATGACAAATGTAAAAAAAAGTTTAGTAGGTATGACTACTTTTGAAAGATACAGCACAAACCAAAAACCTCATGAGAAAAAACCTGAAAAATTATGTTTCAAAATATTTTAACGCAACTGTCAGGGCTTCCATAGCCATGTGATTTAGGAACCAGAAGCAGTGTCTGGGCATCTGACTGAGGTAATGAGATGTGGCGTAAGGGAGCCATCATCTTCTCATGTGTAAAATAAAACGTATGCCTCTTAGCCAGGACTCCTTTGAAAAAGAGATTTTTTGTTTATTCTGATAAAATAAAACAAACTATAGCAGAAACAATAATAAGTAGCAGTAACCACATTATGCAAGAGCAACAAAATATCCAGTAAAAACTGTTTTAGAGGTTATTCCTACAGTATTATTCATACAGAGAAGCCCTGATTCAGTCTTGTGAAATCCAGGTTGCAGAGAATAGGAGCAACGCTTTCCACGGTCATCACAAACAGGTGATTCAGACTGTTTTGGCTCACAGTGAAACTCTATTTTTAACCAGACCCAGTTTTGAAAGAGATTGCTCCCTGCTCGCAGTAGTTACACTCATAAATACTTGGAGTGCTATGTCAACACCTGGAAACTGGCTGTGGCTTCTTTCTTCTCATAGGCTTCAGCAGTGCCCCTGTTTTCTTTTGTAAAATGTCTTTGATTTTTAAAAAATTTTGCCCATGAAATTCTGATCCAGGGCACCTGAATTATTCCTGTGTTCTTCACCCGCATAGACACTGTTCAGTAGCAGAGATGGTATTGCTTAAGTCTCTACAAAGTAGTTGAATATTTATATTTATCTAACTAAACTCCCAGGCTTTGAGTGAAGTCCTGATTAAGTCATTTTTATTCCAGTTCGTATAAACTGAACTGTAACTTGAATGTTTTTTTTTTTGTTGATAAGCCAAAATAGGTCAAAGTTAAACTTTCCAAACTTCGGATCTATATAAACAATTTTTACAAGACTGTTTTCAGTTCCTGACTGCTTAGTTTTATTGGATTTCCTGTATGTGGATTATTTTTAGGCTGTTTGCATCAGTGGGAAAATCCTTTGTTGGATGGCAATCTCTCAGGGTGACGCTGAACTTTTTTCTTGTGATGCCACATTTTTCCTGGAATTCTGTTGCCACAGTTATAATAATAATTCGTAAAGACACATTTATTTAATAATTTCCTTTTCATCTTGCGATCTCAAAGAGCTAAAAACAGGTCAAGCATTTACAATGAAAAAAAGAAATTAAAAAAGAAATTTTAAATTACTATCCAAGAAAATTAAAAATGTTTTTCCCTTTCACAGTGTCAGGTAGGGCATCCCATAGAAACTGGGCTGGCAGCACAGAAGTCCCTGTTCCCTGCAGTCCTCAGTTTGATCCTGGGTTTAAGGAGAAGGTTTGAGTGGGTGGAGCGGAGAGAGCAAAACAAAATATGACGATCTGGCACTGCTAACGAGTCCTACTGCTGCTTGGTAATATCGGATACAGGTGACAAATGCATCCATCTGCAAACAAAGCAAGTTTCAGCCTGTAAGTCAACTTCTAACAGTATCCAAAAGGTGCTTTATGTATCTACAGAGAATATAGTGAAAACCAAAACCTTTTTTTTTTAATTGAGAGAAAACTGTTTTTTTTTTTACATCCAGAGTAGATTAGACGAGGCCTTATCTAAATAATATGGCAGCCCTGTTTTCTGTTGTGAGCTAAGCCCATTACAGTATCTATCCATCACTGTGGTTGTGATGCTGTGTCTGAAGCAGTGCTGTAACCCCGCAAATATACAGGTGATGCAGCAACACAATTGTCATGAATTAGACAGAATAGGGGCACACCTTGTATTTGGTTGCCACACACACACGCACACCCCCTCACAAAGTGTTTTGCCAGTCTCTCTCTGAGAGCTGTGAAGGATAAAAGTGGGAGGAATGGATGTCATGTGGTGGCAGAGAGGGAAGCAGAGAGAAAGAGAAGATGTCAACGGTAATCCCAAGTGGATTTCTCACCCCTGAGGGCATCTTACCCTGCGGCTAGAGAGAGACAGAGGCAGAGACACCTTCACACTGCTGTACCAGTGGAGTAACACAATCAACAAGCAGCTCAGCTATTCAGCACAAAATCTGGTACCTAAAATCTGGGACATAATAGACGTGAAAAATACTGACATGTGTATAAATGCTTTACAACCCACACATAGACTGTTTTTTTTTTTTTTGCAGACATTTTTTTTTCCAGTTATTCACTAAGTTAAATATAAGATTACAATTACCTAACAGCACTTTAAGGATGAACATGTATAGTTGATTTATAGATATATAGATTATATTTGCTACTTAACAAGTCAAGCATACAAAAAAAAAACATTTTTTGTCACACATGTCAATTCACATCAAAACAGGAAGACATACCACTCTGAGCATTTGAGTATCAACCATGAAGTTCAGTAATAAATGTGATTTCTGAATTGCTGTGAAGCCCAACTCTTATGTGTAAAACAGTGGACGATTTAACTTTCAAGTTGAAGTTTTTCCTCAGTAAATATCTTTGTTTTGTGTTCATACTGACAGGAAATTCACACCAGATACAGGTAGCAACTCAACCAATACACACACACAGAGACATCAGCACTCAGAGCTCCATAATTTATTAGCAATAAAGTAGAATGACAAGGAGAGAAAGTTTTAAACGTGCTTACTGAGATTTATTTATTAGTTAGTTGAAAAACCTTTGCTGGTAATGAAAAATTCAAACTGTGTCCTGTGTAAAGAAGCTGTCTCCATGCATTGCTCGGGTGTGATTTGAAGTCATTCTTCCACACAATTTCTTTTCTATTGGATTCATGTCTGTTCTTTGATTGGGCGTTTAGTTTCTTTATCTGAAACTTTTCTTTTAGATTTCTTTCAATGTGGGTTTGTATTGTAATACTTCCTTAAATCATGGAGTGTAAAGTGACTTCTAAAGAATTTAATTTTGCCTTCTTCTGACCAGACTGGTCTCCAGGATGTTTTTGTTTTCCCAAAAGTAAAGCAGCACACTCAAAAGAAAGTCTTATAATTTTATTTTTCTTCGGTGGAGGAGTTTTGTGCAATGGACTCCATTGTAATTATTGTTCTTGCAAACCTGTAAATTTCAGACTGTTCAAAAGCTCCATGTGAATGGTCTCTGGATTTTGGACAAGTCTTCAGGTCACTGTTTTGACTTCTCTGTCAACATATAGTTGAAGAGCAGCAACCAGTCATGAAATGTTAGCTTGTGATATAATGTTCCTTTCCTTTCTGGACTATTGCCTCGAAAATCCTAACTAAACTATGCAGAAGTTTAGAAATAGGTTTATAACCTATCGATATGTTGTGCAAAAGCAAGGTTGCAAAGGTCTCTAGAGAGCTCTTTGCTTGTACCCATGATGAGATGCTTCCTGGTGTTTTCAGCTCTTTCTCTTTAACTGTTTAGGACTTATTTTCTGAATCGTTTGACGTTCCTTGGGTGGGGGAGAAAGTTTGTGGCTCATTGGAAAGGGTAATAGTCCAGAAATCCCAAAAATGATCGATTTAATTCCAGCTTTTTCCACCTCCACATCTCATTGCACCCTTGGGCATGGCACTTAATACAAGTTTGCCTACCAATTTGCATTTAGTTTAGTATAAAGTATGTAATGTTTAAATTTTATGTCCCCTGGTAAACTGTGACTCTCTGTAGGAATGTTTTATACAGTGCAGTTAATTTATGAAACAAATTTTATAAACTTTTATATTGTTTTCCTCCTATCTCACCTAAACTGAAGTTGAAGAGCTTAATAATTGGATGGTCCTCATAAAAAGCTTTTTATTAAACAATAAAACTGGGTTTGATTGACTTTCCTGCAAAAATATCTGTTCAAGAAAGCCTTTTGGTTTCTTTTCAATCCCTGTCATGATGATCTTTAACCAAGAATAAATTGACATTTACATAATTTACCATTTTTTCTGGATCTGTGTGAGCTGTGAAAGGATAATAAAAATGTTATTTTTATTCTAAACATAGAAACGGCAGAAACGGCAACATAATTCTTCACCTGTGAGTAGATTTCAAAATCAAAGAAAAAAAATTTAGTTGTATATAGGTAATTCTTTAATAATGTTTCTTTTGATAGGAAAAAAACTAGAATATGTTCAAATGTTTTATTCTTTTGGCAAAAAGGGTTTTCAACTCAAATGCAAGATGCCACACAAACAAAATCTAATAAAAGAACTTTATGAAATGGTTCACTGTGAATTGCGACAGACTGGTGACCTGTCCAGGGTGACCCCGCCTTTCGGCCGGCACATCAGCTGGAGATAGGCACCAGCACCTTCCAACCCCACTAAAAGACAAGGGTGTTAGAAAATGGATGGATGGACGGACGGATGGATAGTTCACTGTGAATAGGTGTTAAGTAAAAAAAAAAATACACCATCCAACAATAATATAGTTGCATCAAACAATAATGTGGCTGCATCTGAAGTTACAGTGCTATAGATTTAGGCTGGTGGGAAATACACAGTTTCTACTATAAATTTATTTGTTTTTCATTATTTTAGTGGAAAGTATGCATGCAATGGATTTTAATCTGACTTATAATAATAATAATCATCATCATCATCATTATTACTGTTATAGTAATAATAATAATTATTATTATTATTACTTGAACTTAGACTAAATTCATTTTTGGGGTTTTTTTGGTTTTTGGGGGTTTTATTTTGAAAAAATGAACAATACTTGGATCAATTTGTCTTAGAAATAGCTTTGATATTGCATTTGTTCTTAAATGATCCCATATGGATAAATCACCATTTGTTGTTAGCTATGTCCTTTTGGAAATAAGAGATGAACTGCTTTTCATTACATTTGCCACTCACGTTACATTTGATCCATTATGTATCCATGTTATTGAAGTAATGAACAAAGAAACCAACTGAATAATTGGTGGTCCAGCTTGATCAATGATCTGTGGAGTTTTCCAAGCAGTTTTTCTTTCTTTATAATAATGCAAATGACTATTTAATACAAACACCCTCAACACTTAGCCAGAAATATGATAACATTCATTATCAACCATTTCATGGATGTAATTAGACATTTTGCTCATAAGTTGGCAGTTTTATGGAACATTTATTGTTGTTTATGAAGATTGTTTATGAATGAATCTTTCTGGGCCCTTTGTTTCAGAATGAGTGTTTCAGAGTAATGGGCGCTCTAATAAACAGTCATGATATTTGCCATGACAGAAACTTTGTGAAACAAAAGCGTCTAAATGATTCAAGGCTATGAAAGAAAATATATTCTTGGCCAACTTTTCGATCTTTTCTGAACCAGCCACTTAAACTGTCTAAAGTGTGAAAGGAGACCTGTCAAAGTAATGTGAAGATAATCAACCAGTGGCTGCTCTGTCATTGATCCCACAGTCTGTCTGTCCAGCCCTGCAAACCTCTCTCTGTCATGTTTATAACATCTCAGCCCTCGGTGTCAACAATAGCTGCCAATAGCTGCCTGTCTGAGCCGTCCATCAAAACGCCTGCATGGCTCCACCCCCTTTCTCCTCCATTAGGTGTAGACAAACCCTTCACCCCCCTCCCAGGACCAGACAGCCCGCCTCTGCCTCTGGCTCCGACTATTGACTGGTTCTTACGGTAATGGGCATCTGTCTCCCCATTGTCTAATTGGCTAAGTGATGGGATTGATCCTTAGATTGTTCTCTAAGTTCATTTGGTGTGAGACCAGCAAGAGGCCTGCACTGTATAAGCTCTGAGCTGCTGGGAGCTGTGGAGCACATTCTCTGTAATGGCTCTGTAATTGATCAGCTGCAACAAAAGGTGGGTTGGGCTGGATGCATTAGAGCTGCAGGATGTTAGCAGAATGTTGATCAAGACTCATTACAGTCATATTATGTTATAATCAGCAAAGGGGTATGTTGTTTAGCTTGTCCTTTTGTATGATATCTTTAAAAAAATTATTTTTCACAGATTTTGAAAAGGCAAATACTTTCTGTAATAATAAATGATTAAAAGATTAATTAAATTTCAACTACAAATGTGCTAGAAGAAGAAAAATCTCTTGATTGACTGATGCTTAAGTAAGTACTCAAAGCATTTTTATTTTAAGACATTTGGGAGTTCCAACCTGAAGAAATGAGCAGGGTTTTTCTCCAGGATGTCTCTGTATTTTGCTGCATTCATCTTTCCAGTTTTTGCTGTTGCCAAACATCCTCATAGCATGATGCTACCATAACCATCTTTAGGGAAAGTGTTGGCCTGGTGATTAGTCATGCCAAGTTTCCCCCAAAAATGACTCCTGGTAATCACACCAAAGAGTTCAATCTTTGCCTCATCAGATTAGAGAATTTTGTTTCAGGTGCCTTTTAGCAAACCCTGGACAGGTCTTTTATTAGGAGCAGCTTCGGTATTGTCCACTGTACCATACGGGCCTAATCAGTGGCTTGCTGCAGAGATGATTGTCCTTCTGGAAAGTTCCGCTCAGTCTACAAAAGAATGCTAGAGTTCTGAGAGAGTGGCCATCAGGTTGTTGGTCAAATCCATGACCAGAACTCTCAACTTTGCTGAGCCCGAACGTTGCGGCAAACAAATTAATTGAGCATTTTTTTCCCAACTGAATAGGCAATGAATGCACCAATTGGATTTAACAAAGCAGAGATTGTCCGAGTTTGACTCGACATTTCTGTCTGCTCTACGTGGTTCCGACTGCCAAGTTACGCAAACAATTTCCGCCTGATTTCCTTACCTTGTGACATGAAACCAATGAAGTTTTTGAGATCTTGTCCTTGCAGCTAAAGTTTCATTTTCTATTTAACTGATCATGTTGAGCCCCATCTAATCTTTTCTGCTCTAAATTAAGCTCATTCATCATGTTAGTAAGATTGGTTAAAAATGTAACATCAAGGAGCTACTGATTGTCATTAAGTTGCTTGTATTCTGCATGTTTAGTTACAAAGAGGAACTCCTGTGAAACATATGCAAGAATTTCCTGTTGTTAAACCACGTCTTTTCAGTGTATAGTCAGAATCTAGTAGTTCCAATCAGCCCCCTCCAGACGTGCATGAAGCTGTTATCTTTAAAGACATCTTGTTTGTCCATGATTAATTTCCATTTACAGTTTGAAAGGGCTTCTCCGCTTTCTCTTCTTAATGACAGCAATTCTAAACCGAAAAAAGTCAGACTGATCAAATAGATTCTCTGATGTGTTGAGATACAAATATTAAAAAAAGGAGCAAAGACAGTTTATGGTGGACACATAACTGTAAACTCTCAACTCAGAAAAAAAGGGAACTGAAAATAAATAATAAATTGATTTCTTGACGGCAATCAAATCAAGATTTCTCTGATTCCTAAGATGCAAATAATCCAGATGGGAAAATCTCAAAAAAAGAGTGGATAAGGTCAGAACTTAATCATCTGAGTCAGTGAGTCAACAAACCTTCATATCATCTAAGTTCACTGAGTTTATGGTGACTCTGCAAACTAGTAACCAAATCAGCTGAACCTTTTCAATAGAAAAATTCAAATCATTAACCCAGTTAAATAACAAAGATATACTGTATCCTCCCGTTTTGTTAAACAAAAACATCTTGAACTTTTAGATAATACTGGTGCACAGAGGGATACTAGTGGTGGGAAGTAGCTAAATGTTATGTCATTAATAAATTAGCACCAAACCTTTCTGATTCATAATCAAATCACATCAAGTACTGGCAAAGACTTCCACCTCTAATCTGAGACTCTGATTTGTAGATTTGCTGCTGGGTGCTTCCTTTTTCTCATTGGTCTGAAGCAAATGTCATAGCGGTTATGAGTTTATGACTGCATTGTGAGGTTTAACAGGGGTGTTTAATTGGTGGGTCCCAATCCATGTCAGAATCTTCAGTTGACATGCAGATGAACACGTCAAAGAATGAAAGGATGACCTGCTAAAGGCTGTGGTTAGTGTAAGGGCTCTCTTTGCAGAGTAGAGTGGCATTTCTGAATATAACTCCACAGAGTCAAACTTTTTTTTAAAGTTTTCCAAAGTTACTCCTAGACCAGGTGGTTTGACCAATCATTGATGAAGGATTCATTGACACATAAGGACTTGAATCTTACTTGGCTTAGTCTTTCTGCTTTCACATCGAGCTCCTACAACTTTTTTATAATTTCATAGTGTAAACAAAGAATGTACAAATCCTCAGATCTTTCTTTCCAGAACATTGCTTTTAATTATTTAATAATTTACCATACATGTCTTGTGAAAATTTAAACATAATTTTACTGTACTTTCTTTCAGTGATACTGATTTTGAACCTAAACACGATGACGAATATACGGTTTAAAGATGAGACGTGTTTTTACTATGTTTTTACACAGTTTGTACTAATCACAAACTGCTTTCTTCCCAGCATCATTTGCAATGATTCGCAGGGCTAAAACGCAGAAACCAATTTTCATTAATAAATTAAATAAAAGTCAGAGTGAAAATATTTAAGTAGCAGTAACAGATTCCTTTTAATCTGAGGCCAACAAGCGAGTGCAGGCTGGCGATGGCGTGCAGCCTCTGAATCTTGTCCCAGTAGTAATAACACATCCTTAATTCCATGTCTGAGTTTCACCTTGCTCACTCCTACTCCTTTTTTTCCCCTCATCCTATTTACAGAGAGCAAAGCACAGAGAGAGCAAGCTGCAGAGATACCAGGAGAGAGAGAAGCATAGAATCTGCACTGCTGCCAGCATCAGCATCAGCACAACAGTCATTGATTAACACAGGATTAACACCTCTGAGTGCACACACGCCCGTCATCACACATGTGCACTTGCCGGCAGCATGAACAGCCCTCCACTGCCACGGCTATGTGTTATCTCCTTCCCATATGTGTACCTCAGGGCCCTTCCCAGTCTCTGTAATAGACTGTCACACTCAGTACCACGCTAGAGGGGGTGCAGTGTGCGTGTGCGTGCGTAAGTGTGTATGTGTGCAAGAATGGTTTTTATCATGCCGTGTCACTCTCCCATAAAACAATTAAATCCAAAATCCTACCCCGCCCAGCTGTACTGCAGTATCCTGCAGTGACTGCGACAGACACGTTTGGGTGTGTGTGTTTGTGAATATGGAGGACGCTGAATTCCATTTACACCAGCTATTGTGTTTTATGTGCACCTGCCATTAGCTTTCCCTTCAATCAACCTCATTATGATTCACTGAAACGCTCTCTGAATGAGCTGTGTTCAGAATCAGGTCCACACCACATCTCCCATATGACTGCACTGTTTCTAGAGAGTTTTATTGATTTTTGTGTTGTGATATATGCTTGGTCTTGATAGTTTTCGTTCTTAACATTACATAAATTGCTTAATTGGTATTTTATGTTGTTCTTCTGACATCTGTTATCAGTATTGCGCACACCTGATTTGCATCAAGTCATTCCGCCCAAACTGTATAGATTATTGTTTTCCTTCTTGTTAAAGTTGAAGGTTCCAGGAAGTGTACGTGGGTTCAATGAGTAATCAACCAGACTTTTTAATATCATAATAGTTATTTTCCTCATTTAGTCTTCAGTGTGATTTTAATGACACTGCGTCAAAGAATGTTGAGCATTTTTGCTGAATGTGCATCTAAAAAAAATGCCTAAATGGTTCATAAACATTGAGGCTAAAACAGGTATAAATTTAGTCTGGAAATGAAGTTTTTTCAAATTTTTTAAAGCCAATTAGATGCTTAAATGTCTAATATTGGCTTCTGGCCGAGATAGAAGCATAAGAAAAATAGCAGACTGAGTAGAGATCAAGCTAAAAAATGATTACTAATGCAACATATTACTCAATGAGCTACAATATCATCCTTTTGGAAAGTGCAAAATTGTCAAAGACATTTTTTTTATGTGTGCCAGTGACTTATATGTATCAATATATTCCCCACTTCATTCCTTCCCATCCTGTATTTGGCTCCTTTTTGTTTTGGCTCACAACAGCTGGATGCTTCACGAAGACGGTGGGCTAGGATGACAATCACAGACAGACTACAGCCTTTATCAGTCAAACTGAAGGGTGAGGGGAAACTATGGAAGATCTGGAAAGGAAAAAGAAGGTAAGATAAGGTGAGATTCAGAATAAGTAGAGGAGATTGTGAGGAAGGTGGGAGCCAAAATAGACGATGCGGTGATGTGGAGTGATATGTTATCACGGAGGAAAAAAGGTTAATCCATTTATGGTGCAGCATATGATCCCATAAGCTGCACAGTGATGATAATATCTCCACAATGCTCCAAATACCCTTTAGGCAACATCACTGGAACTGCACACAATTACCCTTTAGAATGCATTGTCAAAAGTCAGGCTTATAATGAGTCACATTTTGACAACATGTAGGTTCCTGCCGAGGTCAGCGAGAGCAAAAGATCATGAGACTGGAGCATTACCATAATTAGATGAAAAGCCCTTTAATGGCCATTGTTTAAGTTAAAATCAGCCTGATAGTTTGTTTAGAACGGCACAAACAGCTGCAGTACTGATTAGAAGAAGGTACAGCTGATTTCCCAAGTCAAGGTGAAGCCATGAGGTTTAATAGTGACCCACCGTTTGTCCCGATATGTGTGCACTCACTCCAGTCGCACACAGCAACAGGGATGGTATCTATAGGTCATTACTGTGATTCAGACCGTAGCTGCTTCCTATGTGTTTAATGGGTGTTTGCACCATTAGGCTGCTTCTTTACAGCCATCTGCTTCTCTGAAGAAACCTGCTGGAACATCCGTACACCGCACATCATTATGTGGCCTCGGCTGAACCGAACAGCGAGTGCGGAGCGAGGCTTGTGTGGAAGTGAAGAAAGCCGAGGTTAGCTCCCGGTCGATGATAGAATCTGCAAATGGACACCGCCTTTTGCAGCAGGACAAGTCATTTTAGCGGCCTAATGGAATTTTGCTGCGCTGGAATACAGTGTAGAGGGAGATATCACTTTGTGCAATAGGAAGCGCTGCGTGCTGTGGTGAATCCTGATATTTCTATTTATTCACTCCTGGTGGAAGATGAAACTTATTTTCAGTTGAGGTTAACACAGATGAGATTGCCAATATCTCAGGCAGAGTCCACCAGAAGACTTTACATTCTTAAAGGGAAGGACCCGCTTCCCATCCTTGCTCACAGAGCTTGTTGTTGAGCTTGCTTTTCTCTCAGAGAACTGATTTATAGCCACTCCTTATGTAAAATTATTGCTTTTAACCAAGAAGAAAAGGTTTCAATAAACCCTTTTCTATTAGTGAAAGATTTTCCAAATGAAATGTAGGTGCATTTATTTGCTGGGATTTTTAAGGAGGGCTTTGGAAAGAGCAGGAGATTCATAGCCTTTATCTTTTTAAAACATGCAACTTCTGCACAAAATCATTTAATGGTGACTTTTATTAAATATTCTGACAGATTTAATCATGGAAGCTATGAACAACAATGTTTAAAAAAAAATCCAGACGCAATACAAATCAGGTGAGCAACGTTCGGAGCAAAAATATAAAAGAGCCTCAGCTTAGGCAACGTTGCATCTCTTTCTCATCATGGCTGCTGAATTTGCAATAAACCGTCAGCTACAAGCTACAGAAAACACACACCATGCTATAACTTAATACTGCAGCTCCAGCAAACATTACAATACATGTGGATCAAAAATTAAATTCTCCATTCACTAAAATTCCTGGCAAGCACAATTTTAAGAGAACTCGAGATCTGATGTAATATTGTTTCTGTTTAACTTTAACAACTCCTGAATCAAAGCACTGGCACATGTTAAATAGCTGGTGCTGCCTAGATATTGCTTGTGTTCAGTCTGTTGACTGAATAAAAACCATTTGAAAGCAGAAGTTTTCTCAAATTGCCTTTTGTTAGACTAAAAAAAATATACAACTCATGTGAAATTTCATTCATTTGTTACAGTTGTAATCTGCTGCCTTGCAACCAGAAGGTCTTGGGTTCAAATCTCTGGAGTCTTCTCTACATGGAGTTTGTGTGTTTAACCCTTGCATGTATTAGTTCCCTCGACTTTCTGCCACAGTCCAAAAACATAACTGTTAGATTAGTTGGTTGATCTTACTAGGACTTAGGTATGAATACGTTTCTGTGATGGATAGGCGGCTTCTCCTGCCCAATTGATGGAGATTTGGACCAGTCTACCCTGAAAGTGGAGAGTATGACAAACCTATTAACCATTCCAGATGTGGCCATACAATGAAGATTATATAAAAGTGTCAAAATAGGACATATAAAATGCCCTACTTTCAATTTACCAGCACACAGCAACTACGTCATGTCTAAAGTTATGTCTTCACTCGGAGAAAAAACGCCAATCCAGAACATGGCTGCATGTAGATTTCTGTCTGTACTCAAGTGAAGAACTTTAGCTCGATCAGAAAGACACAAAGAGCTGTTTTATTCCAAAACTAAAGATATCCATCATGTTTGTGTACACTGCATGTGTTTACCTCAAGTTGAGAACACCTCTTCAGGTTCAAGCTCAGTCTCCAAAGAGGACCAGAAAGCAGAAGTCTTTTATCTACTTAGCAACAAGCTGCTTTAGGAAGCTTTCAGGGAGGAGAAGCAGGCTGTAGAGAAGCTGTGTATACAAAGTATTTAGACACAGATAAACAGGGGGGAGCAGAGTTTTAATATCTCCTCTTTGCTCCAAGTTGCTTCAAAAACACATAGGAAAATGTTCACATTTTATTTTAGTCATCTATTTATTCAGTGCATTTTCCTTGTTGTATATTTTTTAAATGGCCACTTTTTTGTTGCTGCAGGCTTAAGTGATGCATCGATATTAAAGAAGCATACTGTGCTAATAGGAGTGTGTTACTGGTCTTTCCGTACAACCGAAAAGTCCAGAAGTTGCTTGGGTCTGATGGTGAAACTTGTTCGAGTCATCCATCATTGCTGGTGGGGGGGACTCCCCTCCTCCGGTGGGACAGCTGTCTGGGCAGCGACACGAGCGTGCCAGCTGTGTTTCCTTCTATCTGCAGCCGGGTTGGTGTCAACAGGGTCATCTGTGGCTTTGTACACTACAATGGATGGTGAATCAGCATCTGCCGCAGGATGCTGCGGATAGAGGGACACAAAACACAGGGTCAGAGGGCTGCAAGTGATATTTTAGGAGGAAATGAGTTCAGGATCAGAGCTGATTTCATATCAGACTGCAGTTTTGCCTCTCCAGAAAAAAAAAAACACACACACACACTACAGCTGGTTGATCAAAGTAAACAATTTTGTTTGCTTGGATTTCGTCTGCTCCATACATTTAATGATGAATCTTATTAACACTGTGATAAGGGCTTTAAGTAAATAATAATAATATTCCTCTCAGGTTTCCATATTTTTCTTTACTTTTTAACATTGCTAAATGTGTTTTCACATTCTAAACTGACTCCTTAAATGTACTATTTTTTCTGATTCTGGCAGTGATACATGCCCTGAGGTTGACACTCTGTGTGTAGATTTGATTGGCAGTATTGTTCCAGGGCACACAGTTTAGTTTAGTGAGACAAGGAACTTTTGCATTTCTTACTTGTTGGAAAACTATTCATAAACACTCTCAGACACCGTCAATGGTTGTATCAGGGTAAATAATGTGAGACAATAATTACAGTGTAGACAGGTAGCAAGTCAGGTTGGAATTAAACCTAAATGCTGAGAGGCTAATTTTATCTTTCCATCCACGCTTGTTAAAATCCAGCATTTCAGTTTCTGATGTCAAAACACACCAGAAGCCTTTTTTGTCTTGGTCACTGTGGGATATTATGTGTAATATGCAAATGAATTTAAGTGTATATATAAAAGCACCTCATATCAAGGTGGCTGAGAGAGGTGTAAAACATACATTTGAAAACAAAAAAATATACTACATCTGCTAATCTTCTGTGTAACACTGAATAAAAAGCAAAGAGGCAGCTGACCGACGTGACTTCAAGAACCAATAGGAACAAAACAAAGATGACAACACTCATTTGATTTAACAAGTATGTAGACAGACCTTGAGATAGGTTGTGTCATAAAATACCACAGCCAAGAGATGTGTTTTCATTCTGCCATCAAGTCAAATTAAAGTGATCTTTTTAAGATTCTATGCGGTGAGATTACTCTTTTCTGCCTTTGGATTACATTTACTCAGACCTACTCACAAACATGTCAGTTTTACAACGATAGAAACAACACTAAACTTAACTGGAATCAGATGATGTTCCTAATATTCATGTCCGTTTTGCACAAGAATCTCACTCTTCCTTGGGTCCTAATGAAATGTCAGATGCATATTTTGGTGATAACAGAACGGCATTACCGGACTGCAGAACTTGTATTTTTGTTGCTTTTTCAGTTTTAATTTTGTGTTCTCTTATGATTTTCATGATCTTTGCGCTCTGGCGTTTTCATTAACAATAGCTCATTTCTGGATCATCAGCTAAGTTACTGCTACCAATTACCTAATGTTTTCCTTCAACCAATGACATGCCTGGCTCTAAGGTTCTGCAGGAGGCTTATTCCTGTTAAAGGGCATTTCTCCTTTCGCCTGTTGCTACATGCATGCTAAGTATGAGGGATTGCTGTAGAGTCAGCAACACAATGAAGTGACTGTACACTTTTGCTATGCTTGTCCAGGGAGAGTGGATGCTGTCTTTGTCTGGAGCACTTTACCTACGCTGCATTGTTGAAGGTAATGAATTCAGAGTATTGTCCTTATGCCTAATTTAGCTTGGGAATATGAATTATCCTTTTATTCAATTTAACATGAACAAACAATTATTAGCATCTGTGAATTATTATGAAAATTAATGAGGTATTGTTCTCAACTAAAAATATAACTATTACACTATTTTCAAAGAAAGATTTAAAGTTGAATTGCTGAATGTTTCTCAATGAATCAAATAGGTGACTTTTATTTGAGCCAACAATTACAAGTCTTTATAAAATGTGGGCTTAATAGCGAAGATACAACTTAATCGCACTAAGATATTTAAGACTTAACGCTTTAAAGCATAAATCTAAGTCAACTCTGAAGTTTTTGTTTCATGACTTAGGAGTTGCTTGAGTTTAAGCAACTCAAGCAAATCAAGCTGGAGTCCCCAAACACCAGCCTTTCTTTCACAAGTTAATATTGATAATAGAAAAATAAAAAGAACTAAAGAATTGATTTCCTGCCTCAGAAGTTTATGAATGTGAACTATTTGGAATTGGGAGTAAACATATGTATTCCACTGTTTAAATAGAAGGCAACAATTGGACTTCATAAAGCCAGAGGAGCCATGAAGAGTTTTGACTAGTAATTCCAAAGGCTTTAAAGTTCTGATCATAGGTACTACCAACACAGAGATGTAGTTACTCTATGATGTAACATGGAGTCGGGTGTTTGCAGTCCTAAACAAAGGTGACAAGAGTTGTATAAGACTGCCAAATATGTTCTGAAGCTAAATAAAAGTAATTTATGTGTAACGTGTTTCACTGCAAACAAAAAAAAACTACAAATGCAGGAGAGGGCTCTAGTCAGCAAAAGGTGGTCAAAGTTGGGTGAGGGAAGAAAAACTGATGCTGTAAACACCAAGAGGGGGAGGAAGGATGAAGTAATTCTGGAGTTCAAACCCACACGCACACACCGAAGAGCCGAAGGGAGACGAGGATGCTGCTGCTACTCTTCTCCTCAACTGCTCCACCCCAGCAAGCTTCTCCTCTCACCTCCCCTGCTGAGCAGTCGGCTTTCATGTTCTTTTCAAAGTCTCAGGTAGTATTACCCAGGGCAACCTTGACAGAGCCTGGGGCAAAGGCAGCGCGCGGCTCTGTAGCGAACACATGAACTGCAACACATGCGCACCGTTATTCAGGCATCAATGTTCCCTCACGCTATACCCACCCACACACTGCCTTCACACACATGCACACGCACCCCTGCACACACACACTCTCTTTGATTGTCTCAACGCCGTGGCTGTCATTAAGACTCATTAAGGGGGATGGTTTTATTGAAGGCGGTCGTGTTCAGGCATCCGCTGAATTATTCATGCGCTCTTCCAACTTTCTCTTTCTCTCTCGCACACATGGTTGAGATGCAGGAAGCTGGTGCAGACTAGAGCAAGGGAGAGAAAGAGAGAGAGAGATGCAGCCTATATAGGTCACTTCCTCCTCCACCCGCATCTCCCGGAGAAGTGGAACTGGAAGGCTGGCGGGAGGGAGCAGAGACAGAGGCTTATTATAGCAGGCAGACACACAATAACACACGCACACACGCCACAGCGGATAAAGGAGCATGCACCTCTGAGAATAGATTGTCACAGCTATGAATGAGGCTCCCGGCGGCTTGAATGTGATGCTAATTCACCGCTGAGCGGACCGGCGGAAAGACTCAACGCTCGGGTGCGATGGCATGAAGGCCGGCACATTTCCAGATTCCAAAGATTTCATCACACGAGACTCCCCCTCTGTATGCATTCCATGCATACAGAGCATGCATGGAATGGAAGCACATTTAAATTTAGTTTGATCATATATTCCATCAAATATTCATTACACCCAGTCAGGGTTAAATATGCACAGTCACGTGGCTGCAACAGCAAGAAGAAAAGCTTGCTAAATGTTGTGGGTAAATGCACACTGGAGGCTAAGATTATCAAATTGTTATGTTGATTAAGGTTAATTACAACTGTGGTCTTCTTTTTTTTTTGTTCCAGACATTATTTTATCCTTTACGTTATGATTTGCAAGTGGCGAAAATGTCACGTTATTTTCATACTCCAAGAGTACAGAAGGAGAAATCACAAGCTTAATTAAATCAGTAAGGAGTGATAAACGACTCTCACACTTCAATGGCACTCTGGACTTTATCACAACTGAGGTCTTTAAGCACCAACACCTCATTGTGTTCACACATCAGATCTTATAAAGTGTGCATTGTCAGCTGGTGGTACGTTTTGTGAGCCTTGAAAATGATGTTAGCTATTATTCCGCTGATTTTGAAACAGCAAATTGATGAATGAAATTCATCCTCACCTTTGGGAGAGTTACACCATGAGGAATCAGTTACGTCATCTTGTTACATGAAACTACCTTTACCTTTAACTCACTGCTGTTGTTGACGCAGTGAGTTAAAGGTAAATGTTGCCAAGAAAAGCTTGACTTCTTGGCAAGCCGTCCAGTTTTGTTTGGGATCAGATCTGAATCAGTATTTGCAGGCTTGGTGTCACTTAGACTTTTATTTTGAAATGAACGTTGAAGTTTGAGGTCATATCCAAACGTGAAAACTTGTGAAAAAACTTTTTCATATTGTAACTTTGAAACTCCCACAGAGAGGCTAGCTCGAGTTTTGATTCCGGTCAGAGTCACACTTCAGTGGAAAGCAATAACTTCAGATTTCTACTTTGATTTGAGCTCCTGAACTCCTCACTTGACTTAGTCTGGCTTTCTGAGGCTGCAGTTTCATTAACATATTTTTTGTCATGTAATCAGAAGTAAAAGCAGTTTTCTACATGAGCACTAATTCTGCATAAAGCATAAAGTGTAAAAAACATTCTTCATAAACCAGATCTAAGGATTTCCCACTTGTAGGTGCTTTGGACTAACTCTGAAATTGTCACTGCCCCCCAACATAGGTTCAAAATTAGAAGAGTTTTGTGGACTGTCGACATGGTGGGAAAATCATTTATTTTTAAGCAGGAAAATGTTAAATGATACCTTATTGCAGTGGTTCCCAAAGTCGGTCCTTGAAGCCTGGCATCCTGCATGTTTTAGTTCTCTCCCTGGTGGTAGTAACAACTTTTTCAGCGTGTCAATGTTCTTCTTAGACCTTCTAATGAGCCACCATTTGATCCAGGTGTGTTAAACCAGGGAGAGAACTAAAACATGCAGGATGCCGGCCCTCGAGGACCGACTTTGGGAACCACTGGATTAGTGGAAGACTGACTATCAGTCAGTCATTTCCCTCAGTAACTTACAGCAGCAACTGAATTATTTTATAAAGACTAAAACAGTAAGAAAAACCCAGACCGGATAGAATTTGCAAAAATGATCTCTCGCTGAGCTCCCTTTTCAGTACGTAATCATGAATGACACTGTAGGTGCTGGAAATAATACCCAGCAATCAAGTCAAACCACCAAAGTTTTGAAAATCCATCATTAATTCACCATGGGTTGACTGTTCGTGGACCTCTGAGCTGTGGCGCTCTGGCTAAATTGGTTTTAATGGGTTGCATGGGGCGCTGTTCGTGGGCTGTTGATTGACAAAGATTGACGTGTTCACCAGCTGCAGGTTAGTCTGCCGGTCAGAATTTACCACCATGAGCTCAATGAACCTTTTTCCACCAACTCTCAGAAACATGAGCGAAAGCACCTCAGAGCCTGCAAGACAAGTCACTAAAGCTTTTATTTTTAAACTAGAAAATTCCTGAAGAAATTTAACCGGGGCCTGCCAAAGTGTGCCCGTCGGTTTGGACCCAGCGTTCTGATGCTAAAAGTTAGATATTTAGAAAAAGTTAGATCTAAGTAAACAACTCCAATAAAAAACATA
This sequence comes from Phalloptychus januarius, assembly GCA_902982915.1. Classification (NCBI taxonomy): domain Eukaryota; kingdom Metazoa; phylum Chordata; class Actinopteri; order Cyprinodontiformes; family Poeciliidae; genus Phalloptychus; species Phalloptychus januarius. The sequence goes on along the minus strand of CADWAE010000129.1, from coordinate 10,974,174 downwards.
ATTACATTTTTTTATTATTCTACAGAGCAAGAGGCTCTTTGCACCATCTACTTAGACCAAAAAAGCAAAACCAATTGAAAAAAAACTATGTAAAAAAAAAAAATAAGTATTTTCTTTTTACCGTAATTGGAAATTGAAATTAACTTAAATATACATCTTTTTCTGAGATTTTCCGGAAAAAAAACAAGGACCTCTCTGAGCTTGAAAAGTTAAATATTTGGTAGAAAATAATTCAGAAATTTTGAGATTAATCTCAGAAATTTTCTAAAAAAAAAAAATACCTGAAAATTTCTTAGTTTCCTTAATCTAAACTTTTCTGTATTTTTTTCTTGGAGATTTTTGACTTTTCAAACATCATGAAGAGGAAACTGAAGTGGCTTCTGGTTTTGGAGATAATCTGAAGTGATCAGTTCAGTTTTATTGTTCACGAATGTCTCTGAAACACAAAGAATCACACACAAATGAATGAAACAACTTCTCCTTCACCATGTATTTCTTTTAGCTTCAAATAATTACTATAATAAATGTCAAGAATATTCAGAGAAGTTCATCCAAAATAACTGGCTCAGGCTGTGCGTAAAAACGCACATGCCCCCTTATAAACACGCCCCATAAAGTATTAACTATTAGCCAGAACACAGCTGTTAATTCAGAGATATATGAAGAAGATAAAACTCGTGTTTTTACTTGTGCTGCTTGTCTCCAGTGTTTTCACTTAAGAATTTGACGGAGATAACTCAGGAATCTAAAAGGTGAGACGCACCTCAACTTTCCCTTGTTTCATCTTACTAAACTGAATATTAAATATTTTTTATTTTCTCATGAAAACAGAAATAAATCATTCATTTTGTTTTAATAGTGGAACAAATGGCCAAACATTCATGTAGTTTTAGCACACCAAGTAATAAATCTGTGGTTTTGCGGTTTCTTTATTGAGGTCGACTAAACTGACAAGACATGAGAGCAACAATGAGCATCTCCATTGATTAACAGCCGTTTTAGCCCCGAATTCCCTTTGAAATGCATCAAAATAAATATTTACAACATGGCACAAATAAATTATTCCACCTTAGTGTAACGGTGACAAACAATCAAGCAGGATGTTGTGATTAAGTCCACAACATTTTAATTTAATAATTGTCACATAGTAACTATTAGCAGTATCGCTACAAAGCTGTTAGAAACAAAGAGAACACCACAACCATTCCACAACCGTCGTCTCCTAGCAACGGCGGAGTGATACTGACCCCCCTCCACAAACGCGTCAAACAGGACTAGTTGATAGCACACAAAACAAAAAACAAAAAAACAAAACAGTATTAATTCACAAACTATTTCAACAAAATGGCCTGTGTGTCACATTAGCTCACAAACAATTATAGCAGCACTATTCTGTAAGTGCATTTGGCTTACTCAAATTAAATATTTGATTTTATTTCAAACAGGTCTTTAAAAACAAGCAACTTATAGGACAGAAAAAAAATTATGTATACATAACCAAGAATAATTGGCTTAAGAAAACTTATTTAATCCTTTCCCTTATCTCAGTTTACTTGCCATCAGCTTACTTGCCATCAAAAATATGTAATTAAAGCTATAACATTCATGTTTCTGTTCAATATTCTGTGCTAAAGAGCCAAAAAATAAATTATATTACATAGACAAAATGGTTACAAACTCAAGACAAGAAAATCTATGGATACATAATAGTAATAATGACAATTTAAATAATCAGACCTACAGCCATAGAATAATTACCAACTCCTTGCCAACGTACACAGATAAATTCTTCTTAATTTGTGTTTAACCATTACACTCTGGCATAAACGGCAATTTTCCCTAGTTGGAATGAACTTCTACAATACATACGTTACTATAATTGAATTACTAATTTCAGAATTGTAACAGAAAAGTAGAGCTTTGCTACTGAACATATCAAAAACACTTAAGGTTCCAAGATTTGAGGACTGAAAATCAAATGAATTGTGGGAAATAAAGTTGCGCCCAATGTTTATCTTCAAAGCTTAACATTGTCCCCAATGTTGAGCTTTGGCCACCAATGGTTGTCGTTATGTCTGATGTTTAGCATTCAGTGTTATCGTGGCCGTTTAACTTAATTTCCAATGTCCAGCATTTAATATCCAGGATATTTAACGTTGCACCGACTTTATTTAATCAAGGATAATGCTTAACGTTTAGCATTATTGCCAATGTTTATCAGATGTCAAACTTCATCTCCAGAAAGGTTTCCTTTTGCGTTAAACATTGGAGAAAAAGGAAAACATTGCAGACACAGTAAACATCAACTATAACCTTAAACGCCAAGGACAATGTTAAGCACTGGAGATCAAATAAAAAATTGGGGACAATGTTAAACATCCTGGACAACTTCAAACATTGGCGTTAACATCGTCCCCCATGATTAATATCGTCTCTTCTCTCATCTCAAAATAAATCTTCATGTTGAATCTCCACATTTAAAGGAACTCCCAGGATTTTCTGCTTTTATTCATTTTTATTTTAACAGATTGTGAGAACATCCTTGTAAAGGATGGTCACATAATTCCCATGAATGGAAGGGAAACAGAATAGGTGAATAAAGAGAGAGAACCAAGTTGGATGGATGGTCCCATTTAAAATAACAACCCTGAAAATAAAGCCTGGTGGCCCGCCAGGCTGATAAGACGCTTGGAGAAACTCTGACTTCTGTCTATAGCGCTGGTTGTAAGCGGGAACCCCATCTATATCGGCATCTCCAAACTGGAACCTTCTGTGTTTATGTTTCTAAGCGATCTTTGGGCTGGTCTTGGTCCGATCCCTCTTCTAGGATCTGTTTGCCACAGCAGACCCGACCCAAATAGAGCCATGAAGCCTCTGACAGCCCTAGGATCACTGGGACACTCAAACCCCTCCACCACGATAAGGTGGCAGCCCATGGAGGGGAAAAACAAAGGCAGAATCAGTTCCCTTCTCTGACCTGAACTGATCTGGGGAGAGGCCAGAAGGTGGCGCTCTGATGTTTCTAGCCAAACACTCATTTTAGTTAGAAACCAAGCCTTTTCCCACTAAAAAGTTTAATTAGAAACTAAACTGTTTGTGTTCTCAGTTATTTTTCTCTCCATAGAAGCAACATCTGGTCTGGAGCTGATTGGCTGTGGCTGCTTCCTGGAGGACATTTGCTGACATGATGCTGCCATCACCTAACCGTTCTCTCTCCTTTTCACTTCCATGAACATGGAAAGTTCTCCTGATAAGTCGACCTGTTGTATCCCCGCGGTCTCCTCTCAGCTCGAGTCGGTCGTGGCAGATGGCTGCTGGTACTGAGCCCGGTTCTGGTTCTGCTATTGGTTTGCTCCTGTAAGAGGAAAGCTCTTCCTCTCCACTGTTACAACATGCATGCTCTGTATGAGGGATTACTGTAAAGTCAACAACTCAACACAAGCGATTTGCTGTCGCCCCCTGCTGGTCAGGAGGAGTGAATGCTGTAAGTAATGACTCCATACAATCTACTGGGTTTCATTTGGCACAAACTTTTTAACTACTTTAAAATTAAGTGGACCTAATGAATTGATAACTTGGATCAATAGTAATCTGACTAAATTGAAATGACTTTGTAAAATGCCTTGAAAACAACATTGTTGTGAATTAACATAATTATAAGTATTTCTGTAAAACATTTTAATATCTACTTTTGGGGTTTTGAAATCTACTTGAACTTTCATGTATTGGTTGTTGGGATTTTGTTTGTTTTTATATTGTTTATTGGTGGGGTTTATTTATTAGTTTGAAAGTTCAATTTTATGTATTGCCAATTCACAACAAATGTCATCTCAATGCACTTTGAAATAATTTTAGTTCACCCACATATACTCCAATTGCTTCAGTTGATTATTAAAGTAATTTAAAAGTTTGTACCAAATGAAACCCAGTAGTTTGTATGGAGTCACTACTTACAGCCTTCACTGCTCCTGACCTGCAGGGGGCGACAGCAAATTGCTTGTGTTGAGTCATTGACTTCCCAGCAGTCCCTCATGCAGAGCATGCAAGTAGCAACAGTGGAGAAGAAGAACTCCCCTCTACCAGAAAGAAGCCTCCAGCAGAACCAGAACCGGACTCAGTACCAACAGCCATTTGCCATAAACGACTGGAGCTGCGAGAAGACAGAGCAGAGACACAACAACAAGTCAACTGATCCAGGAGACATTTCCATGTTCATGGAAATGAAAAGGAGAGGGAGAACGGTTAGGTGATGGCAGCATCATGTCAGCAAATGCCCTCCAGGAAGCAACCACAGCCGATCAGCTCCAGACCAGGTGTTGCTTCTATGGAGAGAAAAATAACTGAGAAAACTAAAACAGTTTAAATAATAATGTAGTAAAAACAGAAAATTACAAAACAGCAGCATGAATACTGACAGATCACAATAAACCAGTCTAAGCCTTCTCATAACCAATGCCATAACCATGGTAACGAAAATGAGAGACTTCTAAAAAAAAAAAAAAAAAAAAATCAATAAACATTAAATTCTAACATTGACACTGAAGTTGGAAGACATTTTAAATATTGAAAATAAACAAAAACAAAATTAATTATGAAGTCTTTAAACAAAATTGTCCATTTAAAAAAAAAAATGGCTTGATGAGGCCAAAGTACCAGACCGAAGACTTATCCAGTTTTTGGTAGAAACAAAAACAAGGTGATCCAGGAGGATTCCTGAAGGACAACAGGACAAGTGCAGGTTTAAGGTCAAACCCTTAACTCAGAAGGAAACTGTAAATTTTGAAAAACACGCAACTATCACTTAAATAACAGCAAAATACCTGCAATTCTTGAAGAACTACCAAGACTGATGGTCGGTAATTGGTCATTCATCAGCAGAGGGAGGAGGGGGATTCTTCTGTTGTTCGACGGGGAATTCTTCTGTTGTTCGACGGGGAATTCTTCTGTTGTTCGACGGGGAATTCTTCTGTTGTTCGACGGGGAATTCTTCTGTTGTTCGACGGGGGATTCTAATGTTGTTCGATGGGGGATCCAATGAAGGATGAAATCCAAGACGAAAAACCAGATGATCCAGGAGGATTCCTGAAGGACATCAGGACAGGTGCAAGTTTAGGGTCAAATCTTTAAGAATGAAACTGTTACTTTACAAAAACATGCAACTATCATGTAAAATAACAGCAAAAATACCTGCAGCATTTCTTGAGGAAGAGTGTTAGGGTCACTGAGGTCATCCATCAGCAGGGTGGCGATGAGGTTTTTTTCTGTTGTCATTGGGGCAATAATCCAGGAGGGTTCCTGAAGGACAACAGGATGGGCACAGGTCTAACCCTTTAACAACTCAATGTACAGTTTCCAAAACCTCACACTTGTAAATATCAGACAGCAAAATACCTGCAGCATTTCTTGAGGAAGATTTCTGAGCCGGATAGCGTGATCACTGAGGTCATCCATCAGCAGAGGGCAATGAAGGCCTTTTCCGTCTGTCACTGTCAGGAGCAGTCAGGGAGTGGATGGGTCACTTGAGGACCTTTCCACCAATGAGTCATTGGTCTCGTTGGTTTTGTTGCCACTGCAATGGATTCCATACACATATTTGACTGAAGAATCTAAGTTTGGTTGGTTAGTTTTCAGACCCCATACCCGTCGGCAGGGTTCGTTTCCACACAAACCCGGCCGAAGGGCACGACCTGCCCGTCGGCAGGGTTCGTTTCCACACAAGCCCGACCGAAGGGCAACCGACCCTTGCCCGTCGGCAGCGGTTCGTTTCCACACAAACCCGACCGAAGGACAACCGACCCCTTACCCGTCGGCAGGGTTCGTTTCCACACAAACCCGACCGAAGGATAGCCCAAGCCCTTTATCCGGGCTCTCTTTGACACCTTTACCCTTTTGTAACCAAGATCAGAATTATCTTTCAAATAGCCTACTGTGTTTTTCTTTTGAGGAGCATTATGCATGTAGTGGATAATGCTCCACTCCTCAACATTTGTTACATTCCTTGAACTCATCCAATGACTTGAGGAGTCGCTACCAGAAGTAGCATGCCACATTTCCTGGTGCTGGATTCAAACTCCAACCTTTCATAGTCCGAGGCCATCTGGCATCTTCAGAGACGTCGTTCCATCTCAACAAAATCTGTTGATCAACTTCTATATCTTCCCGGTCCATATACCATGTCTTCTTCATCCATATACCATGCATTGACAAGGCCTTTACCAACCATAAGCTCAAAACCATCATATCCCAACATACACACTGAGGATGCATGCATTATTTAAATTGGTTAAAAGTTAAGCTAAAGCAGTGGCTTGCACTGAGGGTCCTACCTGGGGACAGTGGAGAGGAAAAACTTCCCTTTAACAGGACGACTTTCCAAAAGAAGTTAACACTGCCCCAATTTAAATTTGTTAAGGTATACAGGTAAGCTTAGGCAATGCCTCATAATGAACATGCATGTAGTGACAGTAGAAAGGAAAAGCTTCCCTTTAACAGGAAGACTTTCCAAAAAAAGAAAAAAAAAAAGACAGAGACACCGGTTATCAAACATTGGTTGAAAGCTATGAAAGCTGGAGCAATGCCTCTTGTTGAGGTTGCATGTGGTAACAGTGTAGAGGAAAAACTTCCCTTCAACAGGACGACTTTCCAAAAAGTATAACTTCCCTTTAACAGGACAACTTTCCAAAATAAGGTTAACACTGCACCAATTATGTAAATTCATTAAAAATAAGCTTAAGCAATGCCTCCTACAGAGGATCCACGTGGTAGCAAGAATGGAAAATCTTCCCTTTAACAGGAAGATTTTCCAAAAACAAAAAAAAAACTGCAGTTATCAAACATTCATTAAAAGTTATGCAAGCTGAGTGGAGACTCATGCCAAAGATGTATGCTGTGACAGCATATAGGAAAAACTTCCCTTTAACATGAAGACTTTCCAAAATATGATTAACACTGGACCAGTTATTTAAATTGGTTAAAAGTTTAGCTAAAGCAATGGCTTGCACTCCGGTGATAGTGGAGAGGAAAAACTTCCCTTTAACAGGAAAACTTTCCAAAAAATATTAATTAAAACTGCACCAATTATTTAAATTCATTAAAGGTAAAGTAAGCTTAAGCAAGGCCTTCTGAGGATGCAAGTCATGACTGTGGAGAGGAAAAACTTCCCTTTAACAGGAAGAGCCCTCCAGCAGAACCAGAAGATGGCTCTGTATGAAAGGCCATCTATCACTACCCCCAGGGGATTTGAAAGGACAGAAGAAAGAGACAGAAAAAGAAAAATAGCTGCTCCAGGAGTGTTTCTACAGGAGAAAAGACCGTTAGTTGCAGTAAATGCTCCTTTGGTGGCTTTATCTATGAGAAACAAAAGTTATTTGCATCAAAAGGTCCATCAGTTGCTTAGTCTGGGAGAGAAAATGCGTTATAAACAAACTTAAACACTGAAGTGCAGGTTCTAGTCGATCCTCTCCAGAAGGAAAGCATGGAGTCCAGCTGAAAGCCTGCACATAATGGTGGGTTACAGTGTGAACATTACCTCCGTCAGCTCTGGTCTGTGGCTCCAGGAGATCTCTCTGTTGTCCCTCATGGTCATCCAGAAGAAATGAAGTCGCATGACGAAATTGCGCGAGGCCACACGTTGTTTTGGCCCAAAAATTTATCGGTTTTCGCTTTTAAATTGAACGTAAATTGAATTTGTTTGAGTTATTAAAGTATGGACCCTAAATTTCAAACTAAATATTATATAGATACAAAAAATAAAAAAATATGTATGCATGTTGAAATATAAAGACCTAATTTTCACCCAAAAGCATATTGGAAAGATAATCATCCTAATGTGAACAAAGTCACATTATATTAGTACCATTAGGTATGTATGTTTTTATAGTGATATTTACAAAGCATAAGCTTCATCACTTCCTACAACCTCCAAACTGTATTTGCCATGTCCTTGGCAGCCATCTCTCTTTCATGACAACTGACTTTAAGCCAGGAACTTCAGATTGTAGATATCAGATAGATTCTAGTTACACCTAAACCTCCACAGGTCACAAGACCACAGAAACTGCTTCAAACAGCACTAAAACCCCAAAGATAGAAGGATTTAAAACAGCAGAATCCTTCTCAGCTCATTGACTCTCAACGGAGAATCAAACCAAACCAGCAAGCGAGAGGCCTAGCGTTGGCCTTCAACAAACAGCAGAGGCCTAGCGTTGGCCTTCAACAAACAGCAGAGGCCTAGCGTTGGCCTTCAACAAACAGCAGAGGCCTAGCGTTGGCCTTCAACAAACAGCGTTTGCATCCGCAGCGTAGCAAAACCCGCAACAGCTCCTACCCTGAGATGTCTTCTGGACCCGCCATTGGAACAGTTCTTTGACTTAACAAACCTTTGACGGGTTGGGCGGATCCGCCAGGCACCTTGTAGCGTTTCCTCAGCTTGACGGAAGCGATCCTCAGCTTCATTGAAGGGAATCCTCAGCTTGACGGAAGCGATCCTCAGCTTCATTGAAGGGAATCCTCAGCTTGATTGTAGTAAATCCATAATCGATCAACTTCTCGCTCCAGACGTCATATCTCCTCGGATGTTTCAGGGACGCCAGCAAACAAACAAACAGCCGCCGAGAGGCCATGGTCGGGTCTCTCCTCTTGTGCTGCTCTGGAAAAAGACAAAAACTTAGAAGGTTTCGGAAAAATAACTTACCGAATAACAAACGCAGCGACTTCAAACATGGCGCTCCCGCAGCCTACTTGCCATCACTGCGGCCTGCTCGCAGGTTGAGTACAAGACGCCAAACTAGGCCTCGATGAACACCGACACGATTTCAATCGGATCCACAAAAGTTTCAGTCATTAAGCTGGGCGTCCACTCGGATTCCGCGTCTTGGGAGATCAGAAAATATCAAGACCGACGGCGTCGTGACTCCATGCGGCCGGGTGCTAGGCGCATCTTTTAATTAAACGCACCTGCGTCATATTTCTATCCAGCATGGCGCATGCGCGTCACGCTCATTAATAACAAAAATGGCGCCAATTGCCACTGTTGCCAGATATGGCATTTTCCGGTCCAAACATTGTAAAACTAAACGTGTAAAACCTGCCCAACTGCAAAGAAACGGTACGAATCTAAACCTATAAAAAAACTCACGTTAAGCACAATATGTTTTATTCATGACCTATCCTTAATATATTTTTAGAATAATTTAGAGAAGCAGCAAAATTTAACATTTAATTTTTATAATGTAGGATTGAAGATTTTCCTTTTTAGGTTTTCAAAATGTAAATTTTTCTAAGAACAAACTAATACAGTTTTAGAGAAATTTTGAGAAACAGCAAAAATGTATTTATATATTTTTTATATATATAACTATATTCATAGTTTTTAACCCTAAAACTATGAGGGATAAACTTACGTTTTATATTTTCAAAGCTTAATACCAAACTTCTGCTCCAGTAATGTACTGACTCTTATGGAGAGTGAAGAGTGTCAAATAACAATAAATAACTTATGTAATAAGTTTAACTAAACAATTAATAACTCAATTAGCATGCAAATGTAAGCACTGCCTTGACCTATTTTTTATTTTAAAACTACAAAAATCGATTGACTTATTTTTAAATCTTTGTTTTTACCTCCATCAGATTATAAATTTCAAACTTTTGTTAGTTTGAAGGGCAAAAGGAGCTCCAAATCTGAAGGTTTTATGCAGCTGCCGCATTGAGCTCACAGCAGATATCCTACCTGGTAACTGATGACGTTTTCTCTGCAGAAGCGCCATGAAAAAGAGAACATCAGGGGAGCAAAGAGGAGAAAATAAATAGTTTTTCACTTCCCTTTTGAAACTGATTTTTGTTCAACATTATTTCATTCAATTGTAACATGTAGTTTATTGTTAAAATCCAGGTGCATCTCTGTAAATTGGAGTACAGAAAGTACCAATTTAATACAAAAAGTTCAACTTTTAATACAGATTGATGGTGAATTAAGAGCTTGTTATTTTTTAAGGCTTACAGTTACTGAAAAAAACAAGAATACAGCTCCTCTAATATTACATGATAAAAAAAAGCCTTTTTAAACACAGAATAACAGTTGTTCGGCAAAAAAAAATTGAAGAAGTTAGGGTAAACCACTAGACTCATTGCAAAAGATGAGCTGTTCACAGTTCTGTATCCAAGCATGTTAATGGAAAGTTGAATGGAAAGAAAAAGTGTACTTCCTTAGCGTCTCAGCAGTCACAGGCTTATCACCTGTATACCATACAGCTTTGATTCAGTAATTAAAGCCAAATTATGTCCATATACAAAATACTTTCCAGTAGGCCATTCATTTCTATATTCATGTTTATTAAGTGACATTGTACATTACAAATGAAAAATAAAATTAAAAATACAGATGGAGTACATAGCCAAAGCAAAATGTGGTGTTGACTCTTCATTTCCCACTGATCCGTTTCCACAGTGACGCCAATTTTTCTTTTCTAAGCCCGCAGGGGACTTTTACGCGATTTCAACAGAGGACCCTGCTGTCAGTCTGTGAGAATTTACTAAACATACAAAAGTTATTACTTCAGCTGGCTCGACATATATATAAAAATAAACTAAAGTGAAATATAGCACTTATTATAAATGGTGGTCCAAGGCTAGAGGAAACAGCTAAACACGGAGGAAAAAGAACTTGTTACACTTCAGAATAAAATGAACTTTAGCCATTTCTTAAAAGTCTATAAAAAGGCCCAAGGTGCATGCTATGTTTTCTCTTGATCTCTGATTTTTTTTTTGTTTGCAGGTTTCAATAAAAAAAAAGAAAACTTATTTTATCATTCCAAACACTGTTTCTTTCTTGTAAACGTGAAATTAAAGAAAAACTTGATTGTTCAACTGTCAAACATAACTCACGAGAATTTGTTTTCGTCTTTGCTCTCCATAAATCTGTACACAATGGTTATTTAAAAGCCACCTTGGGGATGAAAACAAAAATAAAGAGCAGTAGCCGAGGGTGGAGACAGTAGTTGACTTATAACAACAACAATAGTAATAACATCAACTAGAAAATTCCTGCAGAAATTTAACCGGGGCCTGCCAAAGTGTGCCCGTCGGTTTCTGATGCTAAAAGTTAGCATCAATGCTAAGCTTAGCTACAGTATAGTCAATAGCATGTGCAGAAGCAAAGGCATGTTGACTAACATGGACTTGTGCAAATCTGTATGTTGAAATTGGTGTATAAGCTAAAATGCTAATTTTAGCATAAATGCTGTCACTAGCATGTGAGGTATCACTAGCATGATACCTCACATCATGCTAGTGATGTGCATGATGTGAGGTCACATCATGACCTCACATCATGAGGTGAGGTATCACCTCATGATGTGAGATACCTCACATGGAGTAAGTCAAGTCTATTTGACTTACTCTAGTCAGTATACTAAACATGGCAAATAAGCAAGAAAAGCAGGTAAAAGCTTTTTAAGGGAAAAGGCTAATGCTAATGCACTGTCTTGCTGCGCAAGACAGTGCATTAACCTGAGATCAAAAGATAGTAAGGGCTAATATTATTTGCACCCCTGTGGCGGTGCACTGACCTTAGTGCAACAGATAATAGAGGCTAATATTATTTGCACCGCCACAGGCGGTGCATTAGTCTCAGAGGAATATTTAGGCTTTTATTTTGAAATTTTCAATTAGCTTTATTTTAAATGACCACACTAATTCAATGTGTAACAGTGGTTTGGTTAATCCAGCTATATAATGGCCAAAAGAGCAAGTAATTCTAAATGCCAGCTCATCCCTCTTCTGTAGCTATTGAGAGTTCCGCCATGTTGTAGTTCTAAATGACAGCTCATCCCTCTTCTGTAGGCACTGAGAGTTCCGCCATGTTGTAGTTCTAAATGACAGCTCATCCCTCTTCTGTAGTAACTGAGAGTTCCGCCATGTTGTAGTTCTAACCTGTTTCAAGCAGTTAGTTTTTCTAACTGCTTCTTGAGAGAAAAAGATAAAGGCTTGAGAGGAATATTCAGGCTTTTATTTTAGTAACATTTTTTTATAAATGGCTACACTAATCTTATGAGTAACTCTGGTTGGGTTAAAACACTTATATGGTGCCCAAAACATTCTAGTTGTAACATTGTGATCAGCTGTGCTGTGTAGTAATAGACAGTTCTGACATTCTGCTCAGAACTACAGTGATGGCGTTTCCGTAGTTCAAACCAGCTGCTCTACCTCCCTCTGTGTTCCGTTGCTATGGTGATTAATCTTCTGCCAACTGCCATGTGTTTCAGACAGAAAGCTGAAGAAAATTCTATCTATCTGAGCTTTGATGAAAAAAACAGCCCGAACAGATGCTTCCCTTTCAGGATCCGTGATGCCGATCCGAAAACCATTTGAAGCGTATCAGAGATCGATTTCTGTTCTCCGATACTACCGCGATTCATATCTGTTGCGCAAACACAGAAATTACAGCGATGAGAGAAAAATGGCTGCGCTGACCTCTGAAACTTTTCAGAAAAGTCTCAAAATAAATGGCTTAGAGCCTGAGTAAACCTGTCACTTGTTTTGGCTCTGAAACACCTTGACAGAAAACCGTAAGACCTAGAGAAATTTTGAAAACATTTTACGGGAGCAGGCATTCGGTGCGATGTCCTGACCGACTTTCAGAGCAATCGAGCGATATTTGTAGCCATGAGAGTGATTTCAAAATAATTTTTTTGTCAAAAATCCACTGTTTTTCTCACTCTAAAAGAGCGGCAGTTAATGTCAGTTACACTGTTTCGTTTTTCGTTTCGGCAGTTGGTAATTTTGCTCTTTCGACGCTTTTTACGTCGCCGTTTTAACTCCGATTGCCAATAAAAATAATAGCTCCCCTCCCGGGATCGAGCCGCACGTTTTGATACCACTTTTGTGGGTGGGCTCGCAGCGGTACGAGCTGCATTCCGGTTGACGTAAGAAAAATAAATAAAGAGACATTCTATTTGGTGTAGAACAATAGGTGCCTGCCATGCAATGCATGGAGGCAAGCCAGACACTGCTCTCCTTATGCATTGCTATGGGGCAGGCCCCAATAAATGTATTATATTTATAATATTAAGAAATGGGGAATAAATTAAATAGTTACATTTGAAAATAACCCGATGGTTTCTATGTCTCATCAGGCAACTTTAGACAATTCACTGTAAAGAGAGATTTCTAAGCAGTTTCCTGCTGTATGTATGAGTGAAGTCCTGCTTATTGTTCAGTGGAAATTTTTGAGCAAACCAAACTGGACTTCGAGCCCCATAAGAAGCAGTTGATCCTCACAATATACTATGTGCTAGAAAAATGGTCTTTACACTGTAGCAAATACAATACACGCACACACACACACATGCACATATCCCTGAGGGGAATTTTAAGAGTTTTCAATAAATCTAATAGTGAAGTTTTTAGACTGTGGGAGGAGGCCAGAGAAATCAGAAAGAACTCATGAATGCAAGCACCATACACAAAGACCGCAGGGTGGATTTTGAACCCAGGACCTGCTTCCTTTTAGCTGCGAGGTGACAGTGCTACTCGCCGCTCCTCCATGCACCCCCGGATCTGAGTTCAGAGTTTGAAAATTGCTTCTATAAAGTAAGAAAAACTTTAAATGCTTATATTTTATTGCTAATGTTTTTTGGTTAAGATTTACAATACAGTTCGACTTTCAACTTAGGAGCTGAAAGCCAAACTGTATTCAGATTTGACTACAGAGACACAAACATCAAATTACATTGTAATCAAATCCATTGTTTTGAGACAAAAGTGCCACTGAGAAACACATTTCACACTTAAATGGCATCTTCTTTCTTTGTCAGCAGATTAGTAAAAAGTTTTAGCCGCAATTAAACCCCCCTTGGCTTTTTAGTAGTCTTAATTTTCAATCGCTTGTATAGACTTGATCGTGTTCAGTCTGTTTCAGTTCTTCAGGTTTAACATTGGTGAGTTAAGGAATAGTGTGTATCAAGACAGTCCCCTTGATCAAAATTGTGGGAGAGAAGCACCTAAAAATTAAGTCTCTCCCTTGTTTTCACAGCTGAGAAGCGACCTCCTCAATTCCTGCTCACTTGACAGGCTAATTCAGAGTGGAGATGTGTGTGTGTCCAATATGTGTGTGTCCAATATTTGTGTGCGTTGTGTTCAGAGGTTCACTAGGGCAATATCACGGCAAAGGTTCACTGCTTCTCCTTGTCACCTGGGCTCCTCTGTCCTCACCTGATGTCTTGTCAGCGACCCAAATGTCAAGTGCATCTGTGGCTGACTGTGTGTGTGTGGTCAGCTGGGCAAAGGAGGAGGCAGATCTGGGTCAGGCAGCTCCCATGAGTGTGTCCGAGCGCGCTGCGCCGGATGACAAGTCTGATGTGAGCGAATGAGCAAGGAGGAGAGGGGTGAAGAATCAGCGGATGAGTGAGCGAGCAGCATGACAGAAGAACAGCAAGGGGTCAGGAGAGGACAGGAAACTGCAGGGAAACACTCGCATAGAAGGCAAAAAAACCATATAAAACACAAGTAGTTTACAGATCACTCTGCTAGAAAAATCAATTCACTGTGATTACAGATGAATTTTAAATCACAATATTAGCACCGATGTGCGCAGAAAAAGAACGATGTTGCACATTTTTATTTTCTTGTAGACACATTAATGCTTGTTAAAAAAATAGGAAATCCTACAACAACGAGTTGTTCTGTAACTATACATGCACTATACACTTAAAAAAGAACATGAAACCAAATAACACTGGATCACTAGATCACTGAACTATGAGATAAAAGAGACACAAAATCCAAATAAAACACACTGTGGCTTGTGATTATAAAATTAAACTATGTTGAAAAGTTCTAAATTTTTGTGACCACCTTGCGTAAAAAAAGAGCGCTCAAGTTTCAATGAGCCGCCTAATCTAACCTTTACAGAAGACAATCATCCTGTACTATGGTTTTTAGGTTTGCACCACATGTTGCATCTGGAAATAAATGTTTAATTTTCTGTCACCAATATAAGACAAAAATTGTCCTCCAGTCTCTGTAAAAATGTGAAGGGAAAAAACATATTTTTAGACACTTTATACTTAATATGCTTACTGTCATGATAAAACTGGTACTTTGCCTTTTGATATGACATAATAAGTGAATACATAAGTTCTCTGACCATATATTTAATCAATAATTTGATTGTAAGACAATTTTTTTGGACTTATCATTAATTAGAGCACAGGCTTTGAAAAAGGAGCAAAACGTGCAACAAGCAGATAAACAGAAAGACCATTCATCATCCAGATTCCCTTCCTCAGCTACGTCTTCCAGAAAACATTCCCAGGCAAGCTGTGAAATACTTTTCTTTTTGGTTTCTTTTTGCGCAGCCTAAGAAATCTCTCAGCTCCCTTCGCAGACAGGACCAGTCAGTTCTCCACTTCCCAGCTGCCAACTATGTCTACAGACCTGGAGACTGTAATTCTCACCTCGTCTGTTTCAGACTTCAAAACTTCAAACTGCTTCAGTGGCTGCTGGTGGCTTCCTTCAGCTAAGGCAAGGATAAACTATTTAAACAGGAAGTTATCCAAGATTTCAGAGAGATTGCACAATGGCATTGTATCTGAAGATCCTCAATATCATTGGAACAAAAAAATGTGGTGTTTCATTATTTCTCTCAGGTTTAGACTTTCAGACCAGACTTTACAAACATTTGGAAGAAAGTAAAGCCTATTTTCTTCTTTCCTGTCTTTCTCACATGCCCTCCAATCACTCTTTGATTTTGGACAATAGTGCATTGCTGTTTGTTTCTGATGTGATCACATGCTGCACGAGACTCTCCAAATGACTAAATGTTACATTGGTGTGTTAAATGTATGTTCAGAGCACTTGGAATATATGAACCATGTATGTTGCATTGGAGTGCAACAATTATTGCACTCCAAATCATTCTCTGGGATATGAATAATGATATTGTGTTGATATTTGTGTTACATTGTGCACCCATTTTAAGGAAACACATTAAATACACTGTGTATTTTAACTACATTATGGGAAAACATCTAAAGAGACATTTGGACAAGTTTGGTTCATCCTTGTGCGCTATTTCCAAATACTGGTAGGTGCCATTTTCATCTGCTTTTGCAAACCAAGTATAAAAATAACTGTAATGTTCAGCCATTACATTAGTGAAACTCTCAGGAAGGACATAGGTACTGTGTCTCTAGATTAACCTATTTTGGTGCAATATTTATACATCAACTTCAAATGTCTTTCACTTCACCAAAGTGAAAGACCTTGTGAAGTGAGTTAAAGCTGGTTGGACAGAGACATTATTAGACACACATTAAGAATGCAGAATCACATAGAGGAAGAAGCCATTACTCCAAAAGCAACTTAAAATGCTCCAAATTAAAGTTTAGAAATATTCTTCATGAAAAAAACGTTAATATTTTAGACTCATCCTTAGATAAGATGAAGCTTAAACTTAAACAAAAGCATTAGGCCATAATAACCACTTTCACTGTGTTCTGTTGCAGGAGGAACTGGTGCACTTAACAGCATTGATGGCCTCGTGATAAAATTAAATATTCATATAAACAGCAACTTCTCAGCATACTTCCAAATTAGGAGGCTTGAGGATAAAAAGGCCAGTGATTGGAGTGAACATCACAAAGGCCTGATTAAAATCCTGTGTAAGATTGGTTTGAATGGCTGAGAAGATGCGTGGAAGAAAATAGCATGAAAGCTTAACTCAAAACAGTTCTGTGAAGAGGGGCTAAATTCATCTAAAAATATAAGTCATATAGTTTAAAAGAGAAAATAGTGAGCATATTTTATAGAGTACATAATTATCTGGTTTCAGCTGTATGCCTTGGGAACCTCCATTATTAACAATCAACAAAGCTGCACTTCAACAAATAAGAAACATCAAAACAACACTAAAGAAACAGAAAGAGTGTAAAGGGCACATATTTCCACAAGAATGCTAAATTGCCAATGACAGTGAACTCTTTTTACCATACAATACTTAATAACACCCCAAAGGCAAAAAAAATAAAAATAAAAAAATCAGCCAAAGATTCAAAGCTCCAAAGTTTTGAAAACCATCATTAATCCACCATGGATTGGAGAGGAGCTCCGAGCTGTGCAGTTCTTGCTAAATTGGTTTTAATGGATTTCATGGTGAGCCGTTCGCTGGCTGGTGATTGACAAAAAGGTTTGAGAGTCGCTACGGCCCCTGCTCCTTCTCTGTCCCCCAGCCACGCACCAATGATCAAACACATACAGTCTGTCAGTCTGTATCGTCGGGACGCCGGTGACGGGCTCAGCGGTTATTTCAGTCACTGGCCGATCACATTCCAAAAGCACTGAGACACAAATGCTGACTTTTTTTGCAAATCGGGATATTAGATCACCAAAACCACACAATATGTTGATCAAGCAGTCCTAAATCATTTCTTTAAACTTGCTGTTATGTACTGCATCCCAATGAACAATCTGATCCACAATTTCTCTCTGTGGCAATTGGCTCTCAAAATCTGGACAGAGACAGTAGGAGGGCGATGGGGTGGTGGGTGTCTAAGCTGGATGTGAGAAATGAGCACAATTATGGCTTTGGAGAGATAATTATGTGTGTTGTGGTAGCAAAGGCTCATAAATTACACTGATAGACCCTGTGCTTGTTCCATAATTGAGGAACAATAAGGCTGGAGAAAGAAGATAGACATATCTTGATAGAGTCTTGTTCACCGGACCTTTTCTCGCTCATTCAGCAGGATGGTTGATTTCAAATGAATGACATCGGCTACAAATATCAAACTTTATGTATCCCTTAAACACCTTAAAGAAATTCAAAGATTTGTGAGGTTTTCAGGACCAATGAAGTTGTGGTCAAAGGCTGGGTAAGAAAAAAGGATGTAAAAAATTAGAACAATGAAAATAAATTTCAAGTCGGCCCAAAAATCTTTTTTTAATTGCATGCCAAATATGAAGCACAGGGGTATTGACATCATGGCTTGGGGTTATTTGATTGCTGGGTGTAGTCACCATTACGTATTGCTTTTTTTTTTTTTTTTGGAGGAATGTCTTTTTTACAGAGCTCCTAAGGGGACATGGAGAAAAAAAGAAGGAAAGAAATCCCGACCTAGTTTCGCGAGATCCGGCGAAAAGAAAAGAAAAGTTGGGATCTCGAGATAAAAAGTCGGGATTTCTTTTTATTTTTTCTCCATGTCCCCTCAGGGGCTGTGTACTTTTTACCATAAATACAAAAAAAAACAAGCACAAAAATGGTAAAATGTCACATGCAACACAAACTATCCATCTTTTATTAAAAACAGTTAGTGCTTTTATTTTAATTTCATAGTAAATTATACCCCAAACATCCAGCACTCAAAGGTTGACCTGTGGGCACCAACTCTTTAGATTCACGGCCAGCATTTTTTAAGGAAGAGTGTCCCATTTCCTGTTTCTAAAAGGTTTGAGACTAAGAAAAAAATAAAGTTGCATGCTTCTTGTTAATAACAAAACTTTGTGGTGAAATATTTACACTGTGAGCCTTCAGATCTGTTCACTGCAGAAATCAGACTACTTTGTTTGGTTCATTTGAATATTGCATGTTTACTCTTGAGTAGGTAAAATGTAAAGCCACAATATTGTTTTTGTGTTTTTATGCATACATGAATAAATAAACTAATAAATAAACTAATAAACAAACAATTTTTGTAACACGTATGGTGGTGTCGTATTTCTCTCATCCTTGTATAAATTGTAGGTAGGAAAACTTGATATGGCTTAGAGACATGGAAAGAACATTTCACAGCTTTGGCAAAGGCCGTTCCTTCGCAAGCATAACCCCAAAAACAGGCAGAGGCTCCTCCTGTGACATCAGGGATGGCTTCATGTTCTCTTCCGTTCTAAAGTAGTTTATCTCCTCGGGTAGTAAATAAGTAGCTTACGGCGCACAGAAGATTTTCCCCCGACTACAGGCTGCTTGTCAGTGTTAAGTAGTCATCCTTGCACGCGCCAAGCCAACATCAAACGTGATGGGACTGTGTTTCATCCGGGCTTCCTCTGCTCCGGAGCTAAGAGCCCGAGAACGCTCCAACAAAGAGCGCTCTGCAGCTCGGGTGCAACTAGGTTAACAGCTCACTGATTTTATGCCAGGCCAATTCCCCTGTACGGTAAATTCCTGCCTGTTTCACACGCTTTGTTTACTTTTAGCTTTCCACAGGTTTCTGGTCCTGTGAATGTTCATGTTTGGAGTCCCTTCCAGCTCTGAAATCACTGTATTCTTATAAAAAAACTCACAGACACTTAAAAATGGACACAAAATAATGGATTTGCATGAATCTGGAAGTCATTAACTCATCATTTACCCTGTCTCTTCTCTCCTTCACTCAATCCTCAACATACATTTGCAGTTCGTCTTCTCCCATGGGAGTCTTCTTACTACCAGCCACTTTCTCCTCTTTGTCTTTCTCCCTGCTCTTTCTGCAGCGAGCGGCGTGTTTGTGAATAATTTTCATTTCAAGGGGGTCATATAAACTCCCCTCCATGCAAATGAGTCAAATTCTCAAAGGTAATAATCACCTGACCCCCCCCTCCCACACAAACATACACACACCCCAGGTGGCTCCATATTGCTTAGCCGACATGAATAAATAATTAAATGAAATCTAATTTTTTTCTATTTCATTTCCACAGCTGCTGAATCCAATTCCGCCTCCACCCTCTGAGAACGACACCCGGGTGACCCTCAGGTGCAATTACCTCCATTCAAGATGCTACGCAGAGACTCACTTCTTAGTGATATGATTCATACGGTGGGTGTCATGTCCCCGAGTCAGTAAAAATATTTACTGAAAGAGACAATGAACAGAAGTTATATATAAACATATATATCAGAAATAAAACACCAGTTTTATGTTAACATGGACATTTTCCCAATTTAGCCCAGAAAATATGCTGAGAAATACTTTAATTTGTAGTGTTGTTCATTTTGTCTACACCAAAAAGTGTTTTTTATGATGAGTTTACATGCTCATCATTTACTCTTTGCTAGAGTGGGTCAAAGATCAAAGACTGTAGGATGGTTGCCTCGTTTTGCTTTAACGCATGGCATACAGTAAATGGACATCTGACGTGTTTTTGACATTCGAGATCTGCATATGAAAATGAAAATTTGAACATATGAAATGGTATACACAACACTCTGATTTAAACAACTTCATAGTTGCATGGAAAACTCTATGATGTTCCATTCATAGAGTTTTTCTCTACGCATAACGTTTTGCATGCAGAAAGGTCCACTTTAGCCATATCTGACCAGAGCTGCTCCTCCCAGGTTCTGTTTAACAACCCAACTCTGCTTGTTCACCAATGTCCTCCCTGAGTCCATCGGCTGTATTTATAATAATCTTGACTTTGTTTATTGATTTGGTAACTTAAGAAGCTGATAGCACTGAATTTTATTTAAGGCTGAAAACACATGCGCTCTATACTTCTTTGAATTTGTAAAAATATATTGGTAGCTTTCCTTTCACATTACAGTTATGTGGTACTTTGTGTTGATGTGTTAAATTAAAACTTAATGAATGAACAGAAATGTATAATTGTAATGTGACAAAGGACAAAAAAGCTAAAGGAATGGGGAAACTTTGCCAAGGTATTTTAAATCCTCCAGTGACATTAGAAGACAAAGCAACAATTTTGAAATGACTAATTTAAATCCCATATGTGGATGCTAGGCTTTGGTTTCCAGCTCTATTGGTGCCCTGGAAGAATATTTAAACTGCCTTCAATAATGTACCCAAATCTCCCCATTGACAATCGATGCATCATAGTTAATGTAATTTGTCCCGGGAAAGGCTTTCAGGCATGCTAAAGAGACGCTCTCATTGATTCAAATGCAAAAACTCGGCTGTTATTAGTAGATGGATCGATGATCGGTCACAAAGCTGAGCTCATATCAGCTGCTGGAAGTTCCTTATGAAGGAAAGCTCTGACTCTCCTTCATGCACACTGTTTACACATGTGCAGAAAAATCCACATGCTATTCTGTCAGGTTTTTTCACACTCTGGTACAGATTAAAAACAACATGATATATTGCTGCGTTTCTACTCAGATCTCTGACTGCAGGGTAAAAGCAGCTCGCTGTGAGCAAGTTCTGTGGTCAGTCAGAGAAACAGATTCAGGATTCAGCCACAGAACCGATGATGATGAAGTGTGCATGCCCCTCCCTCCCTTCTCTTGTGTGTGAGAGCATGTGAAAGTGTGAACCCTGAAGTCAAGCTGCAATTAAGAGGCCTGTCGATGATGTCCGCTATCACAGAGGCTCGGACTGTCACTATCGACCAGCCGCAGCACCTACAGACTCAGAGGAGGCGGGCATGTGGATGGCAGGAGGGAGATGAGTGAAAATGCAGCGAGATACAGATGGTGCAAAACTGACAGAATAATAACATACCATGCTTAAGTCATGAAAAGACAGAAAAAAAAAATATATATAGCAAATCATTTCTATCACCTGTCTGTAAATATGCATCATAGCTCTGTTAAGTTTGAATTTACAGCAGCATTTAAGTCTGTATTGGACAGAAGCACTCCCAGTAAAATCAATAAAACTATTTGAAAGTTAATTCAAAAATCAATAGACACAAAATCAACAGCAATTTTGAGATCTGAGTAATGAATTAAGCTGCCTCTCCCTGAAGCCTTTTAGAGTCGTGTGGCTGCATTTGTTATAAAGTCAAGACTGAGACACTGGTTGGCTGTATGGTGATGTACAGCACGCTCCACAGCTATCGGTAGCAATGGTGAAGACGAGTAGAAAGCCTAAAGCATAAATTCATCTCACATCAAAAAACAAACGTTTAATTTGAGTACAGTAATAAAGTGGGAGAGAAACAGATAAAAAATAGAATTCTGCAATTCTAATAAGATAAAATGAGAATGTATCTGACATCGACATTCTTGAAACTTATGCTTTACTTCTTGTGTTTACTCAACTCTTAAGCTGTTTAGGATTTAAATTGTTTTGGTAAAAAGAGACTAAGATTGATCTTTGCAGCAACAAACTATGAGACTCTGATGGAGAGTGGGTCTCAACAGTTTGCACATAGCTGTTAAAATACAAAGTTTCTCTTCCAAAATGTAAGTCTTTGATTAATCATTTAATCTTTTTCCTTAATATGTCAAATATAAACAAAAACATTTTTTTTTCTTAGAAAACAATGTTAAAAATTGCACCACAAGAAAATCAGTGTGATGACCTTAAGAGGGCCGTGATAAAGAACTCCATGATAGATATGAAAAACTTGAAGTAGAGCTTGAAACTAAGAAGTGAAACTTTAGGATGTTGACAGACCAAAAGATGAAAACATATGCGTATTGAAACACGCATCAGCAAATATTAGTTTAAAGGTATGGTCATTTACCTAACCAGGCTAATGCAGGTTTTTTAAAAAGAAAAAAACTGAATTAAAAAGGACAAATGCCACTCTTAATACTGAGCATCTCCTAGTTTTGTGTGCAAATAACACATGTCAGACTGTAGATTAGTTACTCTAAAGCCTGAGAGCCTCAGACTCATTACAAAAGGTTGGCATCAATGGCTTTCGTTTTGTTTTCCCATCAACCAGAAAGAGTAATTTGCATCTGTTTTACACAAGTAAACTTTCTAAATTAAAAAAGAAAACAATAAACTTCATTTCAGGTGTCAAAGGAATATTTTTAACTTTACAATCTGTGGGTTGACAATAAGAAGCCTTCATGAAATTAGAACATCAATTTGCTGAAAATCTACAAAAACAATCACAAAGGGTAAGCATGAATTAAAGATTACAGCTTATAAAACACATTTAGTCCTTATTTGCTCCAGGAAACTGACAAGTACGAGTACGGCTCATTAGGTGGGGAAGCAAGAGTGCAATACTTGTTTAAAACTGCGTGCTGGACCAGTTTAAGCTGAGAAAATACTTTAACCATTTAAATACATTTCCATTTATTTAACACTAAATTCTCCCCGAATATTTTTTATTTAACTCACTGTTTTGATTATGTGGGAGTGAGACTGTCAACTCTGTGGCAGTGTGACACAAAGAATATTAAGGGTTTTTTTAATTAGGCTTCTTACACATAAACTTTAACATTGTTCCATTTAGTCTTCTATTACAAAGTGATTATTGATTGAGTAATAATCATATATATATATATATATATATATATATATATATATATAAACTTTATTAGAAATCGCTTTGTTGTCACTTCACTTCTAATAAAATGTACAAACAAAATAAAACAAATTGCACCCATTCTCATTCAATTCTTGATTGGGAAAAAGATTAACCTTTTATTTTAGGTGAAAGAAACTGACAGTAATATTAAAAAAATATGTGGCATTGATCATTGACAAGGGTTACTCCTTGCACATTTCCTGACATTTCCTTCATGTGTGTTAAGTCTGTTCTTATTTGTGAATAAAGTGGTCCGAAACCGGATGATTTTCTTCCTGTTTGTTTTTGCTTTATTGTATAATTAATGTTCTCTAATGGAGGAGTTGTAAATAATTTAGGCAAACATCTATTTAGTATTCTTGGTCTTTTTGTACTTTTCTATGAGAATGTCATTACTCTTTTTACCAAATAAATACATACAAATCTAAAAAGTATAAACCAGTGTGAAACTAAAGGTACTTTAATATGCCAGAATTTTATCCCTTGCCAGAACTTTCCCATATTTCACTACAATGAAACCCATTGAGTAAAAATGTTCCTTTTTCCCTCTCACATTTATTGCACACAATGTGTATGGAAAAATTATAACCATTATGTTTTTCTGATGTTATGTAAGTTTGAATCAAACAAATACTTTGTGGTAATTTAAGTATCAGTAGTGCTTTAGGAAGGTCGCCCTCTACCAGATGGAGAAATTAAGTCTATCCCTAAACAGTTTATTGTGATTGGTATTTCTATCGTAGACTTTGAGAAATTATAGTATTTGTTTGTTTTAATTAAACTTTTCAGGTATTTAAAACCGTGACAATGAAATCTATAAAATTTGGCAACACTTTGTTCAAATGTTGGGCATTTTGAATCAGTTGCATTGGAACAGAGATACATGCAAAACTGGAATGTGTTGGGACACAATTTTGGTCAGTAGATAAAACTTTAAGAGCTCAAAAATTAGGCACACTTTGATTCAAAGACTTTACTTTAATGGTAATTAGCAAGATATTTCCTTCTTTACAATGATACAACATCCAGACTTAGATATTTACAGAACATCAGACACAGGTTTAGACATTGTCACACCTGTGGGGTAGCTCTCTTTCTCACAGCAGGATGCGATACTTAAGAGCTCGGGGAACCCTGTTGATGACCAGGCGTCCATCATAGCTAAGAGATGCAAACAGCCATGGGTCAGCTGACGACCACTCTGCTGCGTATACGCTGTCCTCATGCTCCTCGTAGGTGGACACCACACTGTCTTTTAGAGGCTCCTT
Organism: Phalloptychus januarius; assembly: GCA_902982915.1. Classification (NCBI taxonomy): domain Eukaryota; kingdom Metazoa; phylum Chordata; class Actinopteri; order Cyprinodontiformes; family Poeciliidae; genus Phalloptychus; species Phalloptychus januarius. The sequence continues at coordinate 10,949,701 of CADWAE010000129.1, read as the reverse complement.
ACTCCTGCAGCACAAAAGCACATTACAGAAATGCCTAAGACACCAAAAAGGAGCGCTTCATGATTTGCCATCTGTCAAAGCAGAATTCTGCAGATTGAGTTTGTGAAAATGTCTTCAGTATTAAATGGTATTCATAAAATCAAGTCTCAAAAGCACCATTGGCAAGGGGAAGAACAGCAGATTTACTATTTTATTTTATTCACTTTATTTCCACAAAACTTTCAGAAGTTAAATTGAACTATCAAACATTAAATTTGGGTATTAAATTATGAATAATATAAAAAAATCTGTTTAAAACTGCCAACCAATAACATGGTCAGTGCTTACACATTTCTGCTGCTGCTACAATACTGAGACAATAAATAACAATTCAAGAATATGATCCACTATCAACGCCAGCTCAAATTCCCCTCAAACCCCCAGGCTGTAAGTGTTCCTGAGGGGAAAACAATGATTTAAACATTTGGATTTATTTTACACATTTACGTTTTTACTCTGACAGAAGCTGCTCCCTCTGGATGGTGGCCTAAAATAAAATCGCTCTTAAATGTGTCACTTGTATACATTTAGTGAGAAAGAACAGAAAGAGAGAGCACAAGTGGGAGCTCTTGAGTGATCCTAGCAAATACTGGGCTTGGTCTCAGTTACACCAGGGATTGAGAGCTTTTAGGGATAATGTGGTTGCACAGTGTAACCACCGAGAAACTGTCATCGATCATACGGCTGGGGTCACATATTTAGGAATCTTTAAGTGAAAACTTGTGATTGAAAATTATTTTTAAGCAGCCATATAAAAAAAAAAACAGTCCTGGGCTAGTATATAAAATCAAAGTTTTAAGTTACAAGGAACAAGACAGTTATTTTTTTTATCCAATGAGGACGGACTTGCCTTGATAAAATTGATGAAAATACTTATTTTTTTTAAAGATAATTCCCTGCCCATCTCCACTTTTTCTCTCCAAGAGTCCTCTCTTTCCCCTTGCCGCGGAACCAAAGTATAGACTTCTGGCTTTCAGACTTCTTGTGATTTTTATATGAAGTCAAATATCCAGAAAAACTATAAATGAGCAAATCCATTCAAGTAGCTTTACCGAAAATTTACAAGAAAACGATAAGACACTTTCTGACTACAATTGATTGTGTGATGAAATCTTAAATTAGCTTATCTCATTGAATCCTACAAAAGCCTACACATTATTTTATTTTCTTTCCTTTAAAAAAAATCTTCATCCCAGATGTTCTGGGTGCAGGTGGAGGGTTGAACGCTGTGTTAAGGTACTACTGAGCAGGACATACAGTATGGACGGTAGGTCAACAACAGGTACAGAGAAAGGGTTAAAAGTAAAGCTGAGTGCTGGTAATTAGGAAGAAGAGTTGATAATTGTGGATGAGAGTTGGCCATTGAGTGTAAGAGCTGGTAGTTATGGCTGAGAGGGGACCATAATGGATGTTGGACTGCAGCAGATTTGGACAGCAGTGAACAGTAACAATTACAGAGGATTTTCCTGACTTTTTCAAATCAACTCTGTTAACTCTGCAGAGATAGAAAAAAAAAGGCTCTTGAAGTGTTTTGACAGTAACACATTTTTAATATTTTCCTTTTTATCACAGAGTTTCAAAGTGTTGTGAGACAGAGGGGTTCTGGCTGTCAGCTTTAATCTTCGGAGGCCCATTATCAAAGGAAAAAGTTCAAATATACACTGCATATTTCCTTACAGTCTTGAGTATCTCAGTTTGTTTCATTAGACCTTTTACACAACTAACGACAGAAAAGCAGAGAAAATATTTTTCTTAATCCCAATGTGTCTAAGCCTTTGTGAAGGATTAGAGCAGATCTGACCCAAAAGGTTAAACCTGTCGATTGTCAGCCCCTAAATGTTCACTTGTTACCCAATAGGTAACAAAAAAAAACTGAGAAAGAAACTTACTACACCAGATGATTCAGTGACTTGTAAAAGCACATCTGACAGCAACAGACAGCAGTAATTATATTTGACATGACTATCTGCCTTCCACATTGTAGAGGAAACTGTGGGGCTCATCTTAGCTACCCGCCAAGGTTCATTTCCTTTGATCAAGGTAAGACCTGGAGTTTGACCAGAGCCTTGCAACATCTGTCATACTTCTACAGCTGTGGCTACAATCTACTATTTGTTTCTGGATTACATGAGTGAGCATTCTAATAAAACGGTTTGTCAGGAAGATATATGAAGGCCAAATCAAAGAAAAAATGCCAGTCAGAACCAGAGCACAAACTGCAACATCTACTAGAATACTTAGATAGTTTAAGTGGTTTAAACTACAGATTTTCTCATAAGTTGTCTGCTGATACTCTGGTGAATCACAGGTTCAACACAAAGTGCATTTAATCACTCTGTAGGGTGCTGGTTTAAGTCTCAAAGACACTTATTTTCATTACTGTGCTCCTACCTGGATACAATGTAATTTTTTTATGTTTCATAAATTTGAATTGGTGCTGGAGACCAGATGATTATCTTCGTCTTGGGTAACATTGTGCTATACACTGATGCACAAATATGGCATTATTAAAATAATCTCATATTTTTGGTAGCATTCCTCCGCTCCTTCGTGTTCTCCCTTTTCCTTTCATCCATCTGTACATATTTCTTGGTCTTGGAAATTCATATTAATATAACCATTGTGAGTTACAAGAGTGAATAGAACTGAAAAGGAAATGTAAAAATGATGGTATTTGCTGACTGCTTAAATATAATTTGATTTCATCGGCTTTAAATCTGATAATGGTGCCCAGCACATCAACAAGTCTACCAATAAAGGAATGGTTATGGCTTCCTTCAAAAGGCTCATTTGGGTGTCAGATGTTATTAATTCGTTGATGTCACTCAACTTCTTTCATTTCTGTTACTTACGTTTACTTTAACAAGCTTCTTATTAAAAATAAAATCCCATGTTCCCTCCTTCTAAAAACCCACCAACCACCAACTTAAACCAGACTGCTCAGGTTAGGTGCTGCTGCTAATGAGTTGCTAAAACTCCCAGAGTTGCTCTTACTTGTCTTCCTGGTGGTTGTCCTCCCCCTCGCTGAGCTCCTCATCGTCCACCAAGTGTCCGAATGGCTCCGAGGAGATGGACACCATATTGGAGAGGATGAGACGGCTGTCGCTGCTGGCTGTCAACACCAGCTGGTCGTGGCTGTGGTTGTAGCGGACGCTCCACACCCTGGGACACACATTATTCATTCAGAGTTAGACGGCGCAGCAACGTGGGGAGCACTTTTTCTTTTTTACATTTATGCATATGATGAAAATGATTGTGAAGAAAGCCGTGTGTGGGTGAAGAGCCCCGCAGCAAGCTCTGGATGCTGAGATAGTTTGTTGACGGTATGTATGAGCAGACCGCACATGCACACTCTCAGCCACCCACACACATCATGCAGAAAATGCAGTGCTCTCACGCAGGCGTTAAAATAGCAAAGTTTGAGTATTTAGATGCCAGTAATAAGGATTTGGAAGCCTGCAGTCTATATTTGAGCTATATTTCACATGTTCAGATGATCATAATGAAAAACTGCATAATCCTTACTTTATTTCTTTCTCAATTTCCTCATCTCACTTCCATAACTCTCTCCATTTTGTCCCTTCGTTCCCTTAGTTGCTTTTCTTTTTTTTTGTGCACTCGATCTTTGTGTGTTTGTGTGCCTTTGTGAGCCCGAGGCGCAGCTCAGAGTGCGGTCCCAGTTCCCTCACAGGGAGGGATTGAGGGATAACCGAGGCTGTTGACAGAAAAATCAGCCTCGGCCACGCCGTTCCCTGCGCTCTGCTAATCCGCTTCCCTGCTAAAAAATAGTCCCTAATACCCCCAGCAGCCCCGAGGCCATATCCTGGCTGCGCTCCGACAAATGAGCGCGCACGACAAACACCCACACATAAACGCAGTGCACACAAGAAGATGGGTGCTCATACAGGCGAATACAAATGAGAATGTGCTTTATAGAAATGTGGGGGGGAGAGGCACACAAGCGCATGTGGCCACACAGATAAAAAGAGAGCTCTGCAAAAACACAGATTAGATGATAGTGAACACACACACACACACGTCACCTATCTCCCATCAGAAGACATCCCATCTGCTGCAATCTACAGTTATGGATATGTTTGGCGAGCCTGCCTCTCTTTCGGAGATAACGTCTGCTCCTGTGCGGGTGTGTGCACGTCGACAAAGTGCGTGGATGCTCCACTGTTTGCGTGTGTGGGTGTGTGCGCTGCAGCTGGATCCCAGTTTGGCTCATGCTGATCATCTATTCAGCTCACAGAAGAGACGGAGCGTGTCTCCTACACCGACACATCTGCAGTCGGCTGTTCAGCTTAGAGCGATGCCTGAAGCCTCAGTAGAAGACAACCCGGGGATGGACTCACCTCCAGTCCTCAATAACCGAAGGAGTGGCAGTGGATTTAATTAGTAATGAGTTTATTACTGCCTTTTATTACATCAAGAGAAGTCAGGGCATTTCATTAGTTATGAGATAAAGCAATTAATGAAACAGGAAACCAATCACAAGTCCAGCAAATGAGTTATCTTATTTAGTGCTATTGTGGGTGTGCTTTGCTCAACGTGCCTGAATATCTTGTCCTCCACACTGTCGGTTTTGCTTCTGCTTCTAATGCAGACACTTTTCCCCCAAATCAAATGTCACATTTACCTGAAGATTAATGCCTATTTGCTTTAAGAATAAATACAATTTTAAAGTGAATATTTTATAAACTTTATAAAAAAAATTAAAAAAAAGATGGCAGAGAACAACACATAAAAGATAATCTGCTTTAGTCACATTTTATGAACTTTTTACAAGGTGAGCAGCTGCTTTCCTCTCCATAGAAGCTACGCCTGGTGTTCTGTTTGGCTGTGATACCTTCCTGGAGGGCAGCACCGGCTGAAATAATGCCACCAAATAAGCGTTCTCCCTATTTTGCTATTAACTTTTTGCTTTTTTAATAACATATAAAGTACTCCTAAATCAGCTCGCCTGTTTCTTTTTTGTGCATTCTGCTCTGTCTTCTCAAACTCCCAGTCGGTCGTGGCAGATGGCCGCTTGTGTTGAGCCGGTTATGCTGGAAGTTTCTTCTTATTAAGGGGGAGTTTTATTTTTGTCTCCACTGTCACTACATGTACTCTCAAAATGTGGGATTGTTGTAAATGACACAAGCAAGAGACTATTTGTTTTCACTACATGCCCATCCAGGAGGAGTAAATGCTGCAAGTCAATGTTGTAAGCTGAGAATCCAGATATACAAAACAAACATGTTTCCAATCTTACTCAGAAGAGAAAATGCAAAAGGATTTTTGTGCAGATTAAAGAGGCATAAGGAACCTAAAAGTCTAATATGTTATATGTCTCACAAAGCACATTTATGAATTTGATGCTCAATAATGTAGTTTTGAAAAGTTTACTTTAAAAGTAAGCCTGAAAAATTTTGAGCAAACCTGGATTTCATTTATATAACAACTATAAGGCTCCACTCACTGCTGTACAATTGAAAAGGTAGCATTCTACCTTCATTTCTTAGCAGAAGGTAGATTGCACCAAACCATTGCATATCAGTTTATTTTTCTATGTAATAAGGCATTTTTTCTGAATGATAAAGATAAATGTTTATAAAATACTCAGGTTTAACATGTATCATTTTAGTACTGATATTACCATATCCATTTATTTTTGTTCTAATTCAGTATGGGTCAGTTTATGCTTATAAAATATGATCCACTAGGTCCCATGATCAAGCCAAAACAACTAAATGAGCTCCTGCTTGTGGTTATTTATTGTAGTCATAAAACCCAATTTCCTCAAAATGTATAGAAATAGCAATGGAAAACTGACCTGCACCCCACTTTAAGGAATGCCACTGAAAGTGAAATACGCCACCATTAAGGATACAATGTTTTTGCAAGACTCTGAATCGCTTGTCAAGAGAAGACATCCTTTTATTATTTATATAATAAAAGAATGAATAATTTATATGAGAATACAAAGATCATACAGTTAAATTACATCTCTTATTTTAAAAAGGTAATGAATTTGCCTGTGTGCATCATTGACTTAGAAAGCAACTTTCGACCAATATGGGAATTAATTATCTCCCATTCAAGGACCTCCAAGGATTTCCCCCTGAGGTCTACCCACCAGTGTGAGTGCTCCTCCAAGGTTTTTACAGGCTCCTGGACATTACGGACGTCCCAGAACTTGACCTTGCAGTCGTCTCCGCAACTGGCCAGGTAGTACTGCCGGTTAGGATTGAAGTCCAGGTCACGCACCAGCTGACCATGGGCATTCTCTATACAGTAGATCTGGCTGGATAAAAGAAGATCAAAAAAAGAAGTGAATAGAAATGAGGCAGAAGTTGCAAGGCATGAAAAAAAAAAAGATGAAGAAGTGAAGCACAAAGCGGAACTGGCACAAAGAGAGAAGACGATATAAGCGAACAACAAACAAGTGAGAGCATTCCTTAATCAAAGCTTTTCTGTGTCTGTCTGTTCAGTGAAGGCCAGACGCAAACATGAAGCTAACGCTGGGCAGAGGTAAATCATGAAGGCAAGACTCATAAGTGAACAGCCTTGAGTTTCAGACACAGTGAAGCTGACAGAGTGACATGATAAAGGAAAAGATGTTCTGGTTAATGGGATTCTATTTATCTCTCTCAGTCCTACTTTTATCTCCCTGCAAGTTTTTCAGATAGTCGAATATTTGGCTCTCTTTTCACCTTCCATTGCATCTCTAAGTATATTGTTTGTTTCAAGAGCTGCAACAAGTGCATAGGAACAATTATTAATCTTAAAATCTGCACTGATATATATTTTTTTCAGAGATTCACCTCCTCTGTGATTTTACTTCTTTAAGTTTTTGCACAAAAGTTTGCTCCTCGTCAAGCTCATTCCCAGACTCAGCAGGGATTTGATCTCAGCAAACAAATGTACTGAAGGTTATACAATGTAACAGACTGCACAGAGTAAGTCAAAAAAAAAAAAAGAAAAATCCTGTAATGCTTCTAAACGAAGGAAGCCTCTGGATCAATAATCAAGTAGCTATTCTAACACATTTATAGGTCCACTGTGATTAAGATCATTATGGCTTTTAAAAATGCTCTAAAGTTTTGAAGTTAGCTGACAGTAAATGGAGGTTTAGCTCTCCATAATGTATGGCAGCAAAGTGTCATCCATAAAAAGCTGCAGAGACAAACATGGGGGATGCTGACGAGCCAGGAATAAACAGCTATAAGGTGTTTTTAAGCTTTTCAATGTACTCTGGTATTAGAAGTTGTCCCTCTGCCTTATTTTGGCTTCTGCTGTACGTTTGACTACTATGCAGCCTGAACTGTTAACTTGAAGACTAATCTTCCTTCTTCTCGTTTTATTCCCATTTCATTGCATAGATAATTGAACAGCTAAAAAAGACAATAACAATTCTTAAATAATGCATAGTAAGTACATAATAATAATAATATCCTATATTCCGAAAACTTTATTGGTAAACGTATAAATATATTGAGATTGTAGCTTCTTTTTGTAAGATGGGGCACTTTCTACACTTTCTGCCTCAAATGCAAAACTTCCCTTTATTTTGTGGGGTTCAAAACTGAGAAAGTGTTTTTCCAAAATAAAATAAATAAATAAATAGATAATAAATAATAATAATAAAAAAAATAAGGCTGTAAATTTAACCCCCACCAAAAAGATCTAATTAATAGCAACCCTAATGACTTGTGTTCAGACACCAATGAAATACTAAGCAGCTCAGCCACACATTGTGTTCAGAAGCATTTCTATCAAAAGAAAAACAAAACATAAGACTCTTTTGTTAAATGCTTATCAGTATGAATCTGATATACAGTCTTTTGAACAGCCAAAGTCCCAGACATGATCTTTCTCTAAGCCCAAAGAAGAATGTGTGCTTCAAGTTGAGTTTTCCTCGTTATCTGACGTTTTCCATCTTACAGGCAAACAGTGAAGCAATGGTCCAGGCGCACAGCCAGCATGAACACACTCATATTTAAATACACACACGGTCCCTGAAAACCCCTGAGTCTTCCTGACCTAAATGAAGCCCAGCGGTCTGCCTCAGGTCATTCTCTTATACCTCCCTTATTTTAATGAGATTTTTAATTAGCATGTTAATTGCCTAACGCAATCAGCAGGGTGACTAGCTTGCTGGCTAGCTACTGCTGGCACCCAACTGGGCCATAACACTGAGGCTTTCCACTCTGCTGAGCAAAACCATGCAGAGCTTTGCTGTTCAAGGCTAGCCTGCAGAGGAAATGGTGTTAAAGAAAACAAGCAGCAATTTTTCTACACACTCACGCTGCCTTTATGGTAAAGGCAGAGTTCCAGATCTAATTAACTAGCAGTTTGTTCTTTTCTCTGACCAACAGTTTTTGCTGTTCTTGCTTTCTTCTGTTGTTCTGAAAAAAGGCTTCGGGAGAAAACAAAGACCATGAACCAACATACAACTAAAGTCACATAAGCACAGAGCTTTGAAAAAGCATTTGACCTTACGTTATTATTTGGCTTTGACTTTTGGTTTATCTATTTCTTTTGGTCCACTGATGTTTTTGATTTTTTTAGGCATTAGATCACACAAAAGCAATTTTGAACTTTTTAAGAAATTAAAAGCTTCACATATGACAAAGGAATTGACTTCTAAATGTAAGAACAGACTGGGACGCTTTTTGCCATCAAACATTTGCAGACAATAGAAATTAATTGGGCATGAATGAAAACCACATATACGACAACAAAAAATTATGTTACACACACTGGCTGTTTGGCATATAAAATTAGTGACATTGAGTATGCTGACAGTAGAATCTAAAGACTTTCCCTCCACTTGAGCAATATTTTCCCACAATATATTGAGGTAAAATATTTGAGCAATATTTTCCCACAATATATTGAGGTAAAATATTTGAGCAATATTTTCCCACAATATATTGAGGTAAAATATTTGAGCAATATTTTCCCTCAAAATATTGAGGTAAAATATTTGAGCAATATTTTCCCACAATATATTGCTCAAGACATTATTATTTGAACAATATTTTTCAAAATTGGGAGATATGACCCTGAGCTTTCAGCCTTTCTAGCGTGATCATGTTCGATGTGGTTGTAAAGGAAGTACTTTTTTTATACACAAACTACTTTAAAACTGAGGGCTTTTCACAGATTTTAAATCTGCCGAGATTGAACCTTAAGGGGTCGTTGTTGAACTGGACACAACCTGGAGACTATTCCTTGTTGAAAATAAATAAATAAATAACCAGCAGTGCTCAAGTTAAATCTTTACTTCTTACTTTCACCTCACAAGTAAGAAGTAATTCTGCCCATCATTCAAAGATTTAGCATGTCAAAACATTTAGGTATTCTTAACTACAGCAAATATATTACTCTACATGTCCATAAGGATGGAATTCTCACTGATGAGAAGAAACACGGGACATATAAATATTTCAAAGTTGCTCGTATCAAATAGCAGCATTCTGATCTGAGTCGACTTGAAACTTTTAGTGAACTTCAGTTTCACTCAAAATAGCAATTTCGTGTGTAATTTTGAGCTGGGGCCCCATGATTTATTTAAACAGAGCTCCAAACCCCCACCCGCTACTCTCTGGCGTGTGGCTCAGAGGTAAAAGGCGTGACCTCGGGCTGTAGGGTGGCTGGTGTTCAGCCCGACCCGCTGTGGAATGGGACGCAGCCGCCGCGTGAAAAGGAAATGGAGCAGGAAATTGGGTTAGTTTCGCTCGTTCCCCCTTCTTGTGTCTCTGAGCAATCCCCCTCCAAACATGCACGCTCACACACAGTCATTCAGAAACACGCAAAAACTCCCTTGGCCCTGGCTAATAGTGGAGAGACCTGGGACCTTATAGGGGTGTGCAAGTGTGTGTTTACGTTTGTTTGAGTGCAGAGGATTAGAGTTGTGGTCGGCCTAAGCCACCAAACACTCAATCTAAAGTCATCCAGCCAGCTAGAGAGTGTGTGATGGGGGACTGATGAGGGGACAGGGGACCTATTACACACACTGTTGGGTGCAAGCAGATAAAAAACATATGAAATAGGGAAAACACACATCCTTGCATACTGTTCCTGTGTGTAAATAGAGAAGATGATAAAGGTGTGCACACAGGAAACTACAAAGGCAGACAAGGAAGCCCACATTTGGCCATCACACACAACCTCCTAACTTAGTCTGGGTGATAAATCTCTCCACTGAGGGAATCGACTGGAACACAGATGCTTGTGGTAGCACACAAAATCTCTCACTCTCTTTCTCTCACTCACACACACGCACTCCTCTGTTTCTATGACAACTGTGAGGGGGGGCATGAGAAAAGAAGAATTGAAAGAGGTGGGCAATCATTTCATCGCTGATCAAAATTAAAGCCTGGCTTTGAGATGGAGCGAGCAGTGAAAGATGGATGGAAACAAGAAAGGTGGGCAGACAGGTTGAAGGAGGGAAGGCAAGATAGGGAGAGCCTGCCCATTAAAGAAAGATATCAATATATCAAACAGCATTTGCTGTAAAAAAGTCTTAGATCGATACTCATTTTATTAAATTTTATGAACAAGAATCCAAACTTGGTCATCATTGGAGACAGATCACACATTGGAGACAGATCACACAAGTAAAAAAATTTACTTTTTTTGGAACATGGCTGATTTTTCACTCATTTTCAATCGAGTTCCTGTAACCTTACCATGTGGAGAGCAATGTTTTCTTTGGCGTCTTCACCAAATCACTTAATATTGTGATTTCAGAGAAACACTACTGCTACACCTGCACCTTTTTGGGAAACGTCTCTTAAACGTTTGCCCATAGAGACATATTTTTTGTCCAGTTTTCTTTGCAAAACAGTTTAGGCTCAGCCAAATTGGATGGATAGCATAATCATTTTTAAAGTATTGCCACAAATTCTTAGTTTTAGGATTAGACCTGGACATTATTAACTCAGCCATGCCAATACGCAAGTTTACCTCAATTTAACCATTCCATCGTAGCAATGGTTATATGTTTAGGGTCAAGTCAGACATGGTATATTTCAGCAACTAGGCAGTTCAAAATGCTTTACATCATGAAAACATCATACGATCGCAATCATGAAACAAGCAGTAAACAAATTAAATTTAGTCAAGTGTCATTAAAATTATCAATATATATCAAATATGTCAATTAAAGGCAACTGTACATTTTACCTTGGGGGATTTTAGCTTTAATCTAAAGCAACTAGAAAAAAATGAAGGGGAACATTTCTCTTTTGAAGCCTCTGGGCTTTCTTATAGCTGCTGTAGATGTAGCAACATCTCAACATATCAATTTCCATTTCCTTAATTTGTCAAACGTACTCCCACATCATAATACTGCTACTACTGTGGTTAATCACAGGGTGTTCTCAAGATGGTGTTTAGTATTTGTTTTCTGTAGGTCTATTTTTGATCTCATCTAATCCAGTTGTTAGCTTTGTCCTGAAAATGAGGCTTTGTACGGCTTTCGTTTTGAACAATGGCTTTGTTCTTGGTACTCTTTCATAAAGGCATCATTTGTTGAGTATTTGATTGATAGCTTTTCCGTGAATGGAGCAGTATTATGAGTCCTCCAGCTCCTAAGTAGCTTGTATAATAGGCTCAGTAGATGCACAGTTCCACCAGGTATTTGCTAATTGCTGCCTGCTAGTCAGAGCTGATTGAGGGAGACGGGCGCTGCTCTGTAAGGCAGAAGCTTGGACACACTGACCTGTCTGCTGTTGCCTTTGGTCTCCATGATCTCCAGAATACCCACAGAATCTAATCCACTTGAGAGAATTACAAAAACAAAGTCTGGCTGCTTCAAAGACAAAAATCAACAAATTGGGAACAGCTAAAAATCTTTGCACAGTACTTTACAAGTTCCTAGAGAGTAAGGTTTTCTGAAAAAATTAATCACCGTAAATTTCCAAGACAATCTAAGGCATCTTTGCTGCCACGTATGATCTTTGATTTAGAATATCTGTATTCAAAATGCTTAGTAGGCGGTGTTTCTTTAAGCCTTTTGGATTAACTGTAAGGTTACCTGCTGCAATTGGCAAATCTTGTATCTGGCTAATTATCTCACAGTACTGCAGGCGTTTGTTTTCCTTTCAAGGACAACAACAGACGATCATTAACTAGTTAGATAAAGGAGAAAAAAGTACAAGCTCAGTTCTGCTTGTGATTTTATTTTACTTTTTAAATTTTTCATGAAGACTAACCAGTTTGAAACTGGAACAGAGGGATGCTTTGAGGTGTGCTGTGGGCGGCTCTGCCTCACATGTAACTTTGTGGAATCAGTATAACATGTGGTAAGGTATCCATGGAAACAGTAATCACAGTGCACACGGACATATTGAGCTTTCAATCACTGTTTTTCCCTCCGTTTACTCCAGGAGTTTTGAATAAAATTGGCTACATTGGACTCAAAAAGGGTCCAAATCCAAATTCATCAAACCACATTGTGCTAATATTTATTATTGTGCGTGCCTGGTCATATATTTCATCACTTCCAAATTAGCCACCAATAAACAACAACCACCATTTAATTTTTGGTAAATTTCTTATTAGACAAACAAAATGATAGAGTATGTAATAATATTGTATCCTCTAGTGGTTTGACATTCGGGCTGCAAGAAGGCCTGGTGACAAACATTCCCAGTCAAATAAACTATCCCACAAGGAAGATTATGTCCACTTTCTGGGCTGGAGTTTATGAATGTTCACAGATTAGGCAAAAAGGCAGTCTTATCCAATTTCCAGGCACATAGTGTCATTTTATACCACAATCAAATAACTATGTTATATTTAGCTGTTATAAAAATCTGTATGTACAAAAAACAACAAAAGAAATTTGACATTGTAATTTGACACCTTGAAATTGGGCCTCTGTCTCTTTAAAAAGCTCTTGCTTCATCCAACATTCTGTCTTCAGCACATCATCGCAATAATACCTTTCCCTTACATTGTTTGCAATCGTTCTTAGGAGTGTTGGACTGAAAAACAGTTTGCATGAGAAGCTCAGTAGGCCAGGTGTTTGGTCATTGCTGCTGCCACTAGTCTGTAGGAAGGTAAGGGGGAGCTTTGTATGAGCAAGTGTTTAGGCAACATCCAAATGGTAGCAATGGGAGATTCAAGGATTTCTCAAACATGCATGAAAGACTCAGGGCAACCTTACAAGTATGTTTCTGATGAGGGAATAACATTATAACATGAAATAAAGCCAAAAAAAGCTGATTTTACAAAATATAACCACATTAATTATTTAAAATGAGGGAACATTTTAAATAATGTTTTTGAGGTGGCCCAAAAACAGCATCAAGCATGTGCATAGTTCAATATGCAAATGGTTACCTGAATCACGTAGAAGACCTGCTTTCTGGCACAAAATTACATATGGCTGCTTTAAAAGATGTCTTTTAGGTTTTGCTCTTTAAAAAAAAAAGACGGAAATGTTAACGTAAAAAAAAAATTGCTGCTGTTTACAAAACAACTAATTGATTACATTTTTCTTTTAATCAAGAATCAACCATTTTAAAATGTTCCACTTAGCCATAACAGTAGGAAAATAAGAATAGAAAATACTGACAACACAACAACATCGTGTTTATAAATCCAAAAGTACTTCCTTCAATTTAATATACTTATTTGAAGGTACTAAATGAAGTCTTGACCACATTGCTCCGAGAGAAGCATTATGGTGCTGTGTCTTCTGAAAGGGAGCAGGGACATGAAAAGGTCACAGATGATCAGCTTGACATCAGCTGGGTTCAAAAGGTCGACCTCAAATCAACAGTGGCATATGGAAATCTACAGTTCTAAACAAAACAGCTCATGTCTTCAGCATAATGACCTGATTTAAATTTTGACATATGAGATTTTTAAAAGGAAGGTTGGTTGAATAACACAAAAGAGAGTAGACGACAGTGTTTTCTGTCTGGAGTTTTAATGTCGACTCCTTGTCTTTCCACCAACAGAAAGCTGGCGTTTAACCCGGGCTGTGAGGGAACAAACAGCACATCCATCAATCATTTCAGCCTCTTTTCCACTCAATAGGCTTACTGTCTCTTTACATACACAAATGCACAGCAGAGGACAGGAGTAAAATCCATACTTCTCTGCAACATTGCTCTGCTATTCAGTATGCATCTGGCTGCAGTGCGTGGCAAGGCTGCAGGCTTGACAGCCATTACACAGCTCAGTGTGCGACTGCTTCATCCCCTCACTGCAAACCTGGGGTCTAAAAGGGAACTCGGGAAAATGTGCTGAAATAGCATGCCAGCTACAGAGAAGCTACAAACTTCTCTGTTGCACAAGCACAGAAAGACAAAGAAATCTATTATTAATACTTATTGGCTCAATTTATTTTCCAACCTTCTCTCTACTGAGACAATTCAAGTTTCTGAAAAAAATAAGTAACAGAGAAAGTAGAAATTGTCCCATTTGCAGATACTGTCAGGACTGTAGATTAGAGAGGAGGATTCTCATCAAAACAGACAAGAATAAATTGTGCAACTATATATTTATTTACCATTAAAAATTTTATTTTAAAAAAAACTCCTCTTTCAAGATGCAAAATCCATCACCTTTTGGTCAAAACTAAAAGGCCATTATGGCATCCATGAACAGATCAAAGCACCACTCCATCATGTTATTGATGAGAGAATAACATAATAACATGATTAATTTTACATAACACTGTCCCTTTAGTTTCTGTTCACAGTTAAAATAAGACAAATGTAGTGGCAGACAAAGTTTGAATGTATTAAGACATTTTAGATCAAAATTATTAATTTATCATGCTTAACCTTCATAATACGTAGTTTAATGTAAAACTTCAGTCACAAGATGGGTAGATTTTCAAAATTGATTTTCTTTTTTACTTTTTAATTATTGGGTTACAAAAAAAATATGTAATTTATCACAATTTTAATATATCAAAGGAACTTTTATTAATGAAATGCAAGCATAATGTAAAAAAACTGCATTAAAAAAAATTTAAAATAGAAAAAAAATCTGAACTGCAGCTCTTTACACCTGGGAGCAGTCCCTTGAATAATGTAACAGCCAGAGTACACTGAGGCATCATGCAGAAGTGAAAATGTGTCACGGCTTTCTATTAAACACCACTTTCTGTCCCCAGTATTGGAGCAGAGTAGTTCATAATTTACATAATGTTGCATATTACATCAGTACAAAGTAGAACAGGATCTATATATGTTTTATAAGAAGTGTTATCTTTGTTTTTTTTTGTGACTGGGAGACAGTCTGTTCCTCTCCAGGGTGTTAGATAACTTAGATAAGGCATCTCATACTCCTGGGCTGCACTCGCTGTGCCTGTTACTGAACATGGCAACCAGATATGGGCTGGCAAAGTCAGTGACAAGCCACAGGTCGGAGTGTGTCCAACTTTAGAGGTGTGTATGTGTGTGTTCTCCTATATCCGCTTTTTTGTTGCATTTGCAGGTGTGAAGGAACACCTCAAAGGTCATCTGAGGAGGCATTGGAGCGTGCTGAGAGCCTGCCATCATACAGCTGCCACGCCAACTGGGCACCAAACACACACACGAAACCACAGCGACTCACACTGACAACCAGGTTGCTAAAACCAAACACACACAGAGATACAGGGAGGTACCTACAGCAAAGAGCAAACACTTGTCACAAGCAGGTCACTCACTCAGACAGGCAAACGCGTCTCGCTACTCATTCACACTTGCAAGCTTTACTCTTGCAACCACTTCACACTTGTGCACCAGTGTGCATGCATGAACACACACATATAACGTGGTGCCCTTGGTTGCAATCTGTGTTTGTCTAAAACCTTGGACTAAGGGAGTCAAACAGCTACAGAGATTTAATCAGTTAATCTTTCTCACAAACAAATGGCAAGGAAACCATAGAAACCACAAACCTTTTATGCAGAACCCAAACATCACCTAAAGCTACTCAAATATTTGGGGTTTTCATGGTTTTAGCTTTTCAAATCTTTTTTTTTCTTTTAGGAAAATTTCAAATATTTTCCACCAATATCAGCTAACTTGCTTGATTTCAGGATTTGTTATGAAAGAAAGTTTAGATTTTTACACTTAAAGGACTGCAGTTAAATTTGTTTTGGCGAGTTTTTCAACTCGTTCAGGATTACATCCACTGTGTGCTTTTTACTGCTGTCTCTTAGTGACACCTGATGCATTTGTTTTACTTTTTCTCTAAATAACACTGCTGGCTACACATTCATTTCTGTCTGATTAATGTTTCATTCAAATGTAAATTTCCAAACCTAAATCATGCTCTGTTTAGAGAGAAGAGGCCATCATCTGTAGTTTTATCAGAAGATCACTATTGGATGGTCTTAAAACTTGAAGATTGGAAAATAAGTTAAATTAGAGGCATCTCCAGTCAAATGTTCTCTACTTCATTTGGCTGAGACACAGAGAAAAAAAAAATATACAGAAACTTAATGATAATATATCTATATTATCCAGTATATATGTTTAGTTTAATGTTTATGTATGTTATGTTAAATTCTGATTTTTAACATCTCATGGATGCACTTTCTTCCAATACTATTAGAAAAAGGTGGAAGCAGAAGTTACTCCCTCTACTGGTAGGAGGTGTCCCATAGGAAAATAGATGTTTTCATAGTACTTTATAATCCCAAATATGAGTCCAGGGTCTAACAAGCCTTTCACCTTACCTATTCATTCCCTTTGTGAAAATGGTTAAATCAGCTGGAGAAAAGCAGCATAAACAGAGTGTGCAGGAACTCTTTAATTTGTTATAGGCAGTGGAGTGAAATCAATGATTCAACTATCTTATCTAGCCCTGTGATACGCATCTTGTAAATACATTCTCACTTTCTCGCAACCCCCCCCTTACTCCCTCACGAAGCTCCCCTCTCAATCTCTTTGGCACTTTGCTGTTATCACGACGATCAATAGTGAGGTGATTATTATTCTTCTAGCACAGCCCACACGCTGACCTCCCTCATCAAGTAGCTAAGAAACGCAGAGCACACAAACAAAGCATACACTTGCAATGCAGACACACAACGAGGGGTTGTGAGGTGTGGTGCTGATAACCTGCAGTTACAAGGTTAATGTGTGGTACTACACATGCTCCATGTCAAGCAGGAACATTACGGTTCCACCACTCCCACTTCATTATGTGTAGAGGTGAAAAAAAAGCACTTTCTTCTGTTTGTGAACAATGGATTTTAAGCAAAACGTCAAAGAAGACGCAAAGGTGTCCTAAAACTGACAGAGAATGCAACCAGAACATCAATGCATTTAAATAAAACATTACTCATAAATACATAAACTAAAAGCACAAAACAAAAGCAGTCTTTTTTTTTTCTAGCTTCATATGTATTTCATATTTCCTCTGACCTAATTTTAAACAATGCAGTCATCTTTTTCTAGCAACAAGTTCTACATGAAAGAAGACTGTTGTCAGTCTAACATGCTAGAGGTTATAAAAGGTGCTTTTTTTTTTTTGCTTTAAAAGCATCCTGTTTACCAAAAAGACATTCATAACCTTGAGTGAAATTTGTGCACTTATAATGTTTTATTAAAAGCATTTATAGAATATTAGAAAAATCTGTCTAGTCACAACCTTTTCCTACATAGTTTCAATCTCTAAAAGTTTCCACATTGTATCATCTTGAAATAAGACACCTGCAAAAACATATACACAAATCTCTGTTTTAAAAAAAAAATAAAATAAAACGTCTTGATTTCAAAAACTTTTTGTTGCAAACATGAAAAAGGATGCATTCATTTAGTGTAATTTAAAGTAGTTATTTATGGTTAACTTTTCAAATCTCATCTGAACAAAAACGTTTACAGGCTGTAAAATAATACAGACATATTTACATCATGCACGCTGAATGCGATGCTGAGAAAAACAGTGAACTAGATGGAAGAGATGAGCAGAGCTAAAACTGAATGTCTGCACAAAATGCAGACATGTGGTCTGATCAGAGCTCTTTAAGACTGTGTTTCAGTCTCTGTTGTTGCCAACATCAGGCATGAAAACAGTCAAGACAAAAGAACCTTATCAAGCCAATATACTGTTATTAAATTACAACAGATATTTGTTTCATTTGTCTTCCAAACTTATTGAGTAATTGTTTTAAATAATAATGATTTTAGGACTGTGAGCATATTTTTTTTCCATTATCGAGCAGCCATATATCATGTCATATTTTCACACCAGGGAAATTTAAAGTTCCTAACATTTAGAAAGGCTTTCTTCCCACAGTCAATAACACTGCTAAACATTATAACACACAGAAAGTAAACATTTCTTTAAAGCTGCTGTTTTGATCAACAGTACTGATTCCATTCCCACCTTAATGTATTATTTTAGCTAAATAATAGATTTGTCCAAGTCTGTTAATTGTTTACTATGTATCTTTGATAGTTTTGTATATTTTTATTTGAATATTTTTATTGAATTTTCAGCAAAAGAAATCTCTTACTAATACATTGAATTGTATATTTTTTTTAACTTGATTGTAGATTGTAATTTTAAAACTGGTTGTATTTTTGAATATTTTTTGCAATTTTCCTACAGACTTCTTGCCAACTTAAACAGTTTCATTTTTCATTTAGAAAATATAAAGTGACAATCAAGATACGTTCATTAAACCTGAACTTGTATGTAGAAACAATTATTAAAGTACTTCTTAAGTTATTACTGATTGTTGGCTTAAATTGGGACAAAAATGTCAAACAAAGCATATAGATGCTAAGCACTATATTAAGCAGAAATTAAGCACTTTTGTTTGAATAAGAAATTCTAATTATTTGAAAAGAAAGTTGTTCTAAAACATGCTCAGCATGACGAGTATAATTAAAAACACATTTCTGTGTGCAGCACTGAAACATCTTGTAAAGCCATGTAAATACCTTCTGAAACCATTAAGCTCTGGCAATTTAACTCGCACGACACTTAAATGACTCATTTCTGTCAGATTTAAAAGTATCCGACTCAAACATCCAACTGGCTTTAAGTCAGGTGATAGCAGACAGTTCCTGTGTAAGACATTATGGCTCAACACTGAGTGGCAAGGAATTAAAAATCTTATGCTGTGAAATTTTCAACATCAAGGTCACTAAACCAAACTTTGATGTTTCATTTGGTAAATCAAGCAAATTCCATAAACTTTATAGCGAAAAAAGTTGATATAAAGAAACTGCAAAAGCCATGTGGTTTTTGAAATAAAATATTGTAACTTGTCTTTTCCTAAACAATAAAAATAAAATAAATACGTGTAAAGCATAAGGCTTTATATGATTTTTTAAATTTTCAGACCTGCCTCCGGTAATGGAGCTCACCTCACAGTGCGAAGGTCCCAGCCTCGGATGGTCGTGTCATTTGCCGTGGCGAGCTGGCTGCAGTTGTGGTGGGGGCTCCATTTGCCAGAGGTGAACTTCAGCTGACCTTTACCTTCGAGGGTGGCGGTGCTGGAGACCTGCAGCACACCGGAAGACCTTTATTAACTTGTCAGAGCATTCATGGAAGTTTCACTTAAATACATGTGACAAGTTCAGCAAGAACAGTCAGAATAATAATCACATTAAGAAGCTTTTTCTCTGGGCCTTAATTAAGATTAAATTATATTCCTACGGAACCATTTTAGGGTTAAGTTTTGGACGCTGCATTTCATGGTTTAGATGATGCTACTCAAAGCAAAAGATTATAGTATCCACATATATGTGGTTTCCAAATTGCTTCAACTGTCATACTGTTGCTAATTTAAAACTCTTCAAATTACACACCTTACAAACAGGACTTTTCTCCATATGCATTTTTTTTAAACTATTTTATTTTATGACTATTTTACAACTAATTTAAAGCAGACCCTCTTCAATGTTGCTTTTGTTATGGCTTATCTTACACTCATAGTTTATCTATCAAGCTCTTCAATTTGAATAAACTTGCAGGGGATTCCTCTTTACTTTGTAGTTCTTCTATGTACATATGTACACCCTGGACTTTGAATAATGCACTTTTCGAAGCATTGACCTTTGAAGAAGACCTTCCCTCTGAAAGCTTCCACCTTCCAGGCAGAAAGCTCATTTCTGATTAACTGAATACTTGAGGACATCCAGCAAGTTTTCTAGTGTTTTCTTAGTGATATTCTTTCAGGTTTTTTCAAGGTAAGCCTGTGCAGTTTGCGAAAAGCTCTTACTCAGGCTAGTTTTTTTCTCTATTCTGTGACCTATAATCCTAATTCAAGACTCAAAAATTCAATACTTTGAAAGGTTTTTGCTACCTCATTGTGCTTGAGAGTAGAGCTGGCATTGGTTTTGAAAGAGACAAAAAGTTTAATGTTAGTAGTGAAGAGACTGATTTCATTCCTCCTGGGTTAGTAATGATTTAGTTACCTTTTCTCAAACCTCCAATGGATTTCCACTGGTCTTTCAAATAAATGATGTGTGGTAGGTGGAGACTAGTGCTGCAGGAAATTTTCATTAATCAATAGCTTTCTAAATTTGTTCGAGTTAACATGATTGAGGTAGTTTTTTGCTCAGCTGGAAGTGATTTACACACAAGATCACTTATTTTGGAAAATATCTGCTGAGCTCTGAGAACGTTTAAAACTGATTAGTGTGAAGTATTGAATCAAAGCTGTGTAGGTTGGTTGAAGATCACTGGATTGTATTATGTCATTTATTTTTCAAACGTCACTTGGCGTAAAAATAAAGTAGTACAGTGAAAACCGATTAAACTGGAGCTTTTGAGCTTTCTCAAACAGGATGACATGCTTGTCCCTTCATATTCTTATAGATAGATTTCAAATAAAACAATGATGGTGAATGTAATGAAAGCCAAAATGCTTCAAACCCTTTGAGTTATAAAGTAAATTGCTTCATAGGGCTTTTCTTGAAAAATAGAATCCAATTAATGCAGCAGACCGCCTTCGGATAATATCTTTCTCTAAAACTTGTGATGCATCTAACAATTCCAAAAAGCAGAACCACACTACTCCATTTTTCTTTGCTCCCTGACTATCTGCAGGTTTTTATCCTCATCCTTCTCCCTCTCCCATTTCTCCAGCCCTCCCTCTTTCTCTCCCATCTCTGGCTGCTGGAGCAAAGATCATCGATCGGTCCGTCACCACACTGTTCCCTGGTACATTCTCATTATTTCAGCTAGGGAGGATGGAGGGGGGAGACGGTGAGCGGCCCATGGAGAAGGAGTTAGGAGAAAAGGAAAGGAATAAAGCAAGAGGGATTAAAGGAAGAAGAATGGTACAGGTGCAGAAAACAGGAAATGGTAGATATTTGTCAGTTGTTAAGTTGGACTGCAGGGTTTCAAGATAAAACAATAAAATTGCACACTTTTCCAGACTCAAATTTTCTGGTTTCACTGTCAAGGATAAATATCTACGTTTACCAGGTATTTATAGTGGGGTGCACCGATAAATTGGCTCTGATCTCCTTAAATTTGGGAGATCAGAGCTCGGACGATACTTATATGTGAAGCTGATCTTATGCACCAATCTTATCTACCTCAGCAAAGGTCTAAAAATCAACAACTGTCCTCTTTTGCTCTGCTTTGACTGACGGCACACAAGGTCATGTCTGCATGTATGCAGTTATTAACAGTCTCCCCATTGTTGCCAACGCAGCAACTTTCAGCTACATTTAGCAACGTTTCAGACAAAACAAAATCAGTGTCTTTCAAAATCGGAATCAGCGAGTCAGATTTGGAAGATTTGAAGCTTGGAAACTGCAGCTCTGAGGAGGAGCTGCGACTCAAAGATGGTGCTCGGTCCATCCAGACATTTTGCACAGCTGAATGACTGCCACAGGAGCTTAAAGGATTCCTCAAACATGTGTGAAATAATCAAAGCAACACTCCAGGTATGTTTGTGATGAGGGAATCACATTATAACATGATGTAAAGCTCAAAAAAGTTGATTAAACATGATGCTGCCCCTTCAATGTGTAATTTGCATTGTAACCTTAACCTATATTCCTAAATGTATAGTTGGGACATTTTATTTATTCAAAATAATTTCTACAAATTTCAACAGATGTAGGAAAACACATGGAGATTTGCTAAAAAGTCTGTAAAACCCACTCACCAGAGATAGAGATTTGCTTTCTAACATAAACATAATATGAAATTGAATCTTTAATGTGTCATCATTTGGTGACCCAAAAGACTCCTCTTCTTATTTAACCTTCAATTACATTTTTTGCAACTAAGCCGTTCTTGAAGATGTTCTAACCACTTCAAATGTGGGCAATTAATGTTGTACAGCTAGTCTAGTAATTACAAATGGTCCATTTAAAGGATAGACCAGCTTAGGTTTATCATCTATAAATATGGTTTTAAGGTGTAAAAGGACACGTGCACACACATATCTAAATGTCTTCTCACGTAACTTAAGGAAAGACACAGTCTGTATCCAACAGAGAAGTAGGAGCTCCCCTCCTCTCCTCAGAGAACACGAGCTTTCTTAAGCACCAGTAAGACAACTTCTGCAGGAATCCTGCTCCACTAATGGTTCAACAGCAAAGCTGGAGCTTCGTGCATCCCAGCTTCCCAGCTTTATTAGTGCGCTAACCAAATTAGGGGCCCTAACAAGGCAGTACACACAAAACCAGGGGACGCATTCATTTAGGAGGCAAGCAGCTCTAATGCAGAGCTTTCTATCAAATCACCATGCAGTCATGCTTTCTTCACACCCCGATGGTTCAGTGTGTGCACATTAGTTTGTGTGAGAGCAGATGTGCGATACAAGGTGTGTAGGTGTCCTCAATTCCTCCAGCGAATCCAACTGATGAGTGCTGCAAACACACATCATGGGCACGAAAACAATGCACACTGGCATGCTTAAACCCACAATCCTCTCTTATAAATGCATACACACTACCACATCCAACACATAGAGCCACTAATCCAGGCCAGGCCTGAGAAATAGAGAGACAGAGAAAGAGAGAGGGTGAAGAAGAGGGACAAAGAGAGACACAGAGAGAGAGATAGAGATAGAGAGAAAGAAAGAGAAAAGAGAGGGAGAGATCCATGCTGTGCTGGACATGACTAGAGATGAACACATCATCCTCTGACAGACTGAAGAGGAGAGGAGAGTGGGATGAAGAAAAGGAAGCAGGGAGGGAGGTAAGAAGATTAGCATTCTCATCAGCAGTGGAGGAATTCGTCTTGGCTGCCTAGCTCTCCCTCCTTTTTTACATTCCCCTTCTCCTCATCAGCTCTACACTCTTACCTTATCCCAGCTCAGTCTTCCTCCATTCTTATATTTATTTTTGCAATCAGCGGGATCCTGTATCGACACGTCTTCCCTTCCTCCTCCCTCCTTCTCATCATATTTCTTCCATTCACAGGGTAAACATGTATCCCTGTTTACCTCAAAGCATGAATATCAATTGTTCTGTTCAGTGTCTGTTTCACAGACGTGGATCACCTCTGTGGTCCACTCGTTTACATGCTGGACTGACCGCCACAGTTCTGTGCAAATTATTACTAACTTTCCCACATTGTCACACTACAGCCACAGTTGATGTATTTTAGTTGGATTTCATGTGCCAAAACAACTCAAGGTCAGTAATTACTGTAGAATCAAAGAAAAAATAATACACAACCTTCACTGAAAAGTGCAGTGTGCATTTGTGCCCGGCTCCCTTGGGCCAGCCCTATGTTTAAACACACTTTGTTGTAATTACAACTCTTCAATTGGTCAATATTTGGAAGTGTGGCCAACATGGACTGAATGACTTTGTTCACTTCCTCTGCTGCTATTGTTAAACTAATATATCTATATATTAGTTTTGGACACAAACTGAAAATGAGCAGGTGATGTAAAATATCAACTTTTTTTCCCTTTCCTTTTTAATAATATAATGACCTAGAACTCAACATAAATAACGCTGGCAAATATTAGACAGAGTGAGAGGTCTTGGCCTTCCATTTATCTGAACAACAATAAGAAAGAGTCCAACAGACTTTTAGACTCCAAGGCTGACTTGTGCTTGTGTGTGAGCTTGCTGCCCTTTATGTGAATCTACATAAACCACTAATGAGTCATACACTTCATATTCCTCATCACATCTGGCTTCTAATGGATCCCCACACACACAAACACACACGCACACATATCCACAAAAGCCGGCTGACACATCACAACTCAATTAGTTGTTCCCCAAATGCATTCACACATGACACACGCCATTATTTTGTGGCTTTGAATACACATAATGGCCTTTCTAAGTGCAAAGCTGGCAAGTTGGAGACGGCGAATTTACAGTGAAGAGCCTCTTCACCTTGCATTACGAAGGACACAACCACAGGCAAATTGACCACAAGTATTTACACTCAATTTAGTTACATAGTTTTTTTCTCTGTATTAAGAGTCATTAATGTGTATTTCTGCCAGATAGGGTCGACTCTGACAGGCAGCGTTGAGCAATATTTGGGGTTTGTCCCACTCTTATTTCAATCTCATAATACTTTCATAGAGAACTTTCTACAGCCCTCAATTTAGTATTTGGCCAACATCATTTTTTTCTGTTTTTTAAAGGTTTTTTCGGCTCTAGTGGCCTTTATTCGAAAGTAGCTAGACAGAAAATGGGGAAACGAGAGAGAGGGAAGACATGCGGCAAATGTCACCAGGCTGGAAATCGAACCAGCGACCGCTGACATGAGGACCAAGGCCTTCATATGTAGGACGTGCTTTGCCCCTCCGCCACCACACCACCCCTATTAAACAAAACACAGTCCATTGCAAATGTATTCACATGGCCTAACTTCTGTACATTTTGCTATGATGCTAAAATAAATGATAAGTTCCTAAATATTTCATTTGGATGTTACGTTTTTATTGATATAAAAGGGGTTTAAATTGTGAAATAACCAGATGATTTATTTTTATAAACAAAATTCTGATAAGTGTGGTGTACATTTGAAATAACTCCTTCTAACCTTAATCCTCCAAAGTAAGAACTTTTATTCAATTGATAAAAGTCAACTTAATGTCTTTAAATGTCACTCAACCAGGTATTATAGCCCATAAGTGGATAATTTTTTTCTAAGTGCAAATGCAGCATTTCCGTGAAGAGGTTTGTAAGGGGATGTACTACAATAAACTGCATGATGAAGACCAATGAACACACCAGACAGTTAAGACATAAAGTTGTGGAGAAGTTTATAGCTGAAGTCATAAAACAATATCGAAAGCTTTGGTCATGTCATGAAGCACCATTTAGTCCCTCTAACAATTTGAGGAGCTAATTACCCGAATAGAAGCAGCCATAGGGGGTAAAGAGACACCGTAAATCTAAAGGAGGAACAGAGAATGGCAGGAGACTCTATCGACCAGTCAGCTACTAGCGGCCCAGTCAAAGTCCAGATATAAAGAAAAATTTGTTGCTCACAGATTGTCTCCTTCCTCTCTGATTAATCTGCAGCTATTTTTCAAAGATTGAACAAACATTTTAGTTTCTAGACATGCCAAGCATGTAAGACACACCTGAAAAGAGTTGAAGCTTTCATTGTAGTAAAAGGCATTTCAACAAAGCATTCCGTCAAAATTTAATAAAAATGCAAAAAACTTTGCGAAACTAAAGTGACTTCAATTTAGAGATGCTGGCTTCAGGTTCATTAAGATCAGTTTTATTCAAGAACACCCTTTTATCACCATACAA
Source organism: Phalloptychus januarius (assembly GCA_902982915.1). Lineage (NCBI taxonomy): Eukaryota > Metazoa > Chordata > Actinopteri > Cyprinodontiformes > Poeciliidae > Phalloptychus > Phalloptychus januarius. The sequence goes on along the minus strand of CADWAE010000129.1, from coordinate 10,923,995 downwards.
TTAGAATTATGTTCTTTTTTTAAGTTTCTTTCTTTTCACACATTTTAAACGCAACATGAATACAGTTGTGTATTCGAGTTCATAACTCGTGTTGTTCACATGGCTATGTCCTGCTCATTACCATGTCTTACGAGGACAATTATTTCTGGTGCACAGCATCATTTCACCACATTATATTCACCAACTCTATCACATTATAGGTTGAGTTATGTGATTGAGTTGGACAGCACATAATTCTTATAAAAATATCACAAGAAGTTTCTGTATGTTTTAAATGAGAAAAACATTGTAGAATGAAACGAACCACGCTTAAGGAGAATAATGCAGAGAAGGACCGATTTCTCAGTTGTGACACAAAACTCCTACTATCAGCATTGGTGAAGAAGTGTGGCTAGAAGATCTGACGTAGAGCTCAGCAAATACTTTATATGAACTTGTGAGAATAGTGTAAGCAGCTGTTTTGTCAGTGAAAATATGTTTCTGTTAAAACCAAGAAAAAAAGTAAAAACTTGGTTCTCAAATAATAAGCCTGGTATTGTGTAATCTGTGTATGTGAATGTGATTTTCAGTGTGTGTGTGTCTCATACCGTAGCTTGTGTGGAGCTCTCCTGGAGGTCCCAGAGCAGCGCATGGTTATCAGCCAATGAAATCACACGCTTGCCATCGCCCATGGGCTCCCACAACACGCTGTAAATGCAGAAGGACACACATGCAGCTTATAAACACTCAGAAGACCTGAGTCATGGTCAATAAGAGCACAGAGTTTGGTTATATTTACATATAATTCACACAGTGTAACAGAAAGATGTGATCTACCACAATTAAAGTAACAAGGTAATGGCCGACTATGCACACACTGGCCTACTGAACGCACATTATTCTTAGCACTTCATAAATTTCTAAATTACACAACTATCAATGAAACCTTTCAAAATAAACCGTAAATAGACTGCTTTGAATAAACATTTGCAACTGGGGGTCAATAGTTTTATCACTAATGAAAACGTAGCAAGAGTATAAAAAAGGAGTTTTCAGTAAAGTTTGACTCTTCTATTAGCTATAAATTATGTTTCAGGCAGATCATGAAAAAACACTTTAAAATCCCAGTTGAAGTGCCTTATTTGTTTTTTAGTCTTTTGTAAAAAAAAACGTGTAAAGTGTAAAAAAGTGTAAGTATGTTATTCAAGAATGACAGTGGTTCCCCAAGAAATATTGGTAAGCTCAGTAGTTTTTGTACTAACTACTACTTTTTTATATAAAAAAATATTAAAAGTTGACAAGAAATTCAAAAATAACAAAATAATTAGATGATATTGGAAGACATTAATGATAATATTTAAGCACCAAATATAGAACAATTATTTGTGTGTAAACATGAAGGGTCCCCATGCAACCTGACTTCAAACCGTCACCAGTTGCTATGGTTACCTGCAGTCATCTCGCCGTTTTAAAATTAGCTAGCATGTTGTCAGCAAATGTTTATCACAGAGTGATGAAATCAGTTATGCTACTAAACTGAATAGTGAATGGGATAGAATGACCAAAAGGTGATACATGCAAGTGAGTGAATTAATGATAAAAATGCCCCGAATTTCAGGGGATAGATGCTAATTACTTGGAATATTTCAAACAAGTTTGTTACGGTGAGATCATCTGCTCCTAATGAAATGCGTTGAGTCTCTCTAAATAAGACAAACTAATCCACTGTGGGCAAGAATGCTGAGGGCTTTCCTAAAACTGCAAATTTTTCTAAAAAATTGTTGAAGGGGCAAATGAAATACAATCATTTCTACCTATTTTGGTCATAATTAAAGGCCATTTTGACTGCATGCAATTTCATTCTATTTTAGTAAAATTTAGGCAAATTAAAAATAGATTCTACTTCTGAAAGACCCTTGTAGTGACTGGTCACCCTTAAAGAAAAATCTCATGAATTTTGCAAATGTGAACATTATGTACCACATAAAAATTAACATGTAGCAGAAGCCATCAAGGCAGGTGCTGGACTAAGCCATCAGAAATCAAAAGTGCAGTAGCAGTGCCAAGTGCAAAACTTCTGACATCTGCAACAGATGCCACAAACCTGTAGGGAGTTGCGCCAGGCAGAGGTGATCCTTCAAAATCGTCCATTTTGAGTGAAAGATGATGTGCATAATCATAAAAAAATTCATGAAGAGCACACAAGTCTAGTCAGCCACAGAGGAATGGAGGGCACACACACTCTCCCACAGTTAAATACCACAGTAGATAACTATTATAAAAATATATATTTATATATTTGTTAATATATTGTAGCACTATAATATGAGAAAAAATTTATTTCCCCTGCCTCCTCCCTGTAGTCCTACTGCCGTGTGTACAAATACATACCACTTGGTCAGAAACAACCAATTAGAGCCAGAAGGAGGGTCTTAGCGCTCTAAATCAATCCCATGTATGTGCTGCTCCCACCCTCCTCATTGCTCTCTGCAGGGCTACAGTTTCTTTCCACAGCAAAGCCTAAAATGGGAGTTCAAATTACTGAAAGGGGGAAGGGGCTGACTGACCTGCAGTATATGTATATTTTACCCAGTTCCAAGTACAACAGTCCAGGTCAGATTTGTGTTGGTGGCTGTTATGCATCTCACCTGCTGCAGCCTTCACTGATTATACTGCAGGACAAGTAAATTTATTTACAATAAAAGCGACAGTGTTGTATAAATGAGAGACTACTCATTGGCAAATCCTGCAGCCCAATTCTGTCAATCTAATGCCACAAGAGTGGGACACATGGCTGCTTCACCGTAGCTAAAAAATAGCTTTTACTGCATACTTTACTTTGATCGCTCCCTGCATACAACCGTCTGCAGAGTATTGATTCTTTATTGCATGCCTCGTGGAGCTGCGAGTCCTCACTGTGCTCTACTTAAAGCATATATTATGAGCACAGGGCCACTTGCTGAGTTTTTCATTGCTCCCTTGTTGGGGACTGGATCACATCTGTACTTTTCTTCATTTCTCTTAGTTCAGATTGCTAAATAAAGATGGAAACAGTGACAAGACAGAAGAACTCAACAGACAAAGCAGTTCTTTAACTCCCAGTCTTACCATGTAGGTAATGTCAGAGATCTACAAACGAGCCACATATAACTATGGTCATAAAAATGCTCCTATTTTCAGTGTTAATTTAATGTTACAATTTTATGTTAAAAGGTAATTATGTTTTAATCTGGACTGAATGCAGTGTAAATTAGGATTACTTGTAAGTTTGGTCGTCTAATTCTGGCACGGCTATAAAACCAGAGTCGTAAGACGCTTAGTAAATGATGCCGTTTATTTAGGAAGTTCATCAATTAGACACTTCATTTTCTTGAACTCATTCGTCAACCTGGAGAAGCCACAACAATGCTTATGTCTGAGAGACGATGAGAGTGTTTGAGAGAGATAAAACAAATGACCAAGTTAGAGTTTGCTGTTGGACTGAATCCAAGTTTCAAATATAGATAGCGCCATTAGAAGAGGCGAAGCAGAGCGCTGGAGGGATTGGGAGAAGTAGAGGAGGGGCAAAGGAGCTGTGTTTATTAGGGCTGTAAATCTAAGGCAGCTGAGGGACGGCTTTTACTGCCCTCCTGAGGAGCAAACAGTCATGGACTCTGGATGCAAAAACACAGACGTAAACACACCCAGCATGCAAACTTATTCGCCTTTAGGGCTGTATCACATTTACTTTAATTCATTTTCAGAAGACAAAGGAATATTTATACCTAGAGTCAACCCCAAAAATATTTTATTAACAAAAGCCAGTAGTTAACATTAGTTTTACAACTAGGATTTCAGGAGCCAGAACTTAATCTGAAGCATACTGTTGGGGTAAAAACTGCCAATTTCAAAGAAGGGGTTTGTTTGGGTAACAGGATGGATAAAAGACGGACACAGACATTCACTGTTAAAATAAAGTCATTAATGTAGTTGTTTTTTCATTATTTTTAAAGAACAAATTGATCTACTGAGAATAAACTACTCAGAGACTTACAGATATCAGTAACACTGAGACTATTTATGGTTTTATTTAAAAAAAAATAAAGAAAGCCACTCCACATTATAGTGGTGCAGCACTTTGTGGTGGTCTAAAAAAATCCAAACAGATAGATATGGGTTGTGTATATATCTGCCTGGCAATTAGTGCATAATTTTGTTTTTAAGGTTCTTCTGGTAAAATGGGTTCTTACTCTAACTCATTGAAGGTGAACTTTGGACCAAGAATAGTACAAGTCCAACACCTACAGCCTAATCTTAAAAACTGAATAGCAGGTGCCAAACGTGAGGAATGAGTCTATGTGCAAACAACTGCTAACACAGAAACCTTAAAATAAGACAACAGATTGCTACCTTCTCCCTGACAAATACAAAAACACACATTCATCAGGACACCATAGGGCCAATTAAAACATACTCACCACTTTGGGATTTGAACATCACATTTTTCCCCAAAGTATCAATTATCTTATGCAACAGCAGAGAGTCTGAGACAATTAGTGTCTAATATTGGCTTTCTTTCTTATTAAACACTGTAAGTTTCATGCATTTGACCTTGAGTTTTGCAACAAGCTAGCATCTGAAGCAGTATGTAAATACTGTCAGGGAGAGCTGTGGGGGTTTCACAGCCCCATACATCTAAGTCGAGGAAATGGATGCAGTTTTCTCTCTCTCTTTGTCTTTCTATACGTCTCTTGCTCTTCAGATTGTCCTCCTTTTATGCTGTGCTTTGCATGTATGTAAGCTAAATCCCAGTATGTACAAGATGAACACATTGGGTGTGGCTCTCCTCCTTCTGGACAGGATTTAACAGGCATAGCAAGTAAAACATGCTAAACAAAGCCACACCTTTCACAAGTATCTAGACGAAGTTCATGAAAACTACTATGTCTGGTTCTTATTTTCTTGATTTCCTTTTCTCAAGAGTTTGTGAATCAAGTTCCTGAAAAATGAAATTGCATTATTGTAGCAGAGTTTGAAAATTAATAAATTACCAAATGTCAGAAGAGCTACCAGGAGCCCATAATATTTCAATTCTACAATTCTACTACAACATATCTGTAGTCTATATAAGAACAAGATGCTCTGAACTCAAGAGAAATGGCAAGGGTAAAGAAAGCTGAAACCTGACCACCACTAAACAAGGCACACTGATACATGCAAGAAATATGTGAAGACAGGTTTTTCACAGATTTTGTGGACCAATGAAAGCAACTTTTGATGGACCAGGTGGATGTGTCCATGGCTGTATCAGTAGCAGGCACAAAGTTCCACTTCATATCAGATACCAGCAAGATGGGGAACTGGTACAGGATGGTATTATTCAAGATGAACTGGTTGGATTGTTCTGTGTTGAAGATGGGATCAAAGTCAACTTCCACACCTACTGACAGTTTTTATTAAGACACTTCCTTCAAGCAGAAGAAGTCTGCATCTTTCTAAAGGAAAATGATTGTTTTGCAGGACAATGCTCCATCACATCCGTCCAAGTGGCTGCGTAGCCAGTGGATGCATTAAAGATGAAAATCTTATGACTTCTTAATGGAGGCCATGTCATAAGTTTCTAAATGGAGTAAGATGCAGAAGTGTGTGTTTTTCATTTAGTTCTAAAATAATTTTGCCCAATAATTGTGTGCCTATGGATATTCTCTAACCTCACTTTTACTTTCTTAAACATTCATGTTTAAGGTTTATTAGCATTTTGGATAAACCAAAGATCATTTTAATTGGTGATTGATAAAAATAATAATCCAAAATAACACTTGCCTAATATTTGTGCGCACAGTGTATTTTGTGTGCAGAATCAATATTACAAATTAATAAAGATGAGTGACTCTGAGCTATGGACCTTCTAGAGCCTGCGCAAAAACAAAAGATGCTCCACAACATGCTCATCATAGTGGACTGTACACTACAGAAGATCCTAATCAAATAACAGAACATCCTTCCTCTGCTGTACTGCAGTGAGAACAGATGCAGGAGATTATTTCAACCAACAAGCAGGCTCATTTTTTACGTACATCATAATCAGTCTTTTTGTCTTATTTGTAATCCTAAAAAAAAACTTTTCTTTGCAATAAAGTATTTCACCAATCAACAATGTTAGCTCTGAAAAGGATTCCCTTAAAAGTGTTATTCAAAACATTATGGTCAGGAAAATGTACTTTAAAATTCTTTAAAATCTTTAAGAACTGATGCAAAATGTTCTTGTAGTATATTTAAGTTTCAATGAAGCTCAAACCATTGCTTTCATCAATCATAATGGGTAAGGATCATATTCCCGACGTGGCCAGAGTGTGAACCCTGCAGCCAGACAAATTTATAGATCAATAAAAAAAATCTTTAGATTTACTAAATGAAAATAAAAACAAAAAACTTTGGGGGCTATTTAAAAGGCGTACACAGGCGTACTAAAACTGGACCTTGTCACATGTGACGATTGGGACCTTTACTAGAGGGTTATGGCTATATGATTTGAAGTAGTAGGGTGGAGAGGGAAGCACAATCTTTGTAAAATAAATAGAAATCTCAAAACCATATATTAAGGAATTATACACTCAATATTATAGGGTTCCAGGAGCATGTTTGCAAAATCACAGAGCAATCATCTTCATGCAAAGCCACACCTTGTACAGTTGTACAAAAAAAACTTTCTGGCATCAAGGATAGCAGGAAATCAAAAGATTGAGGAGTTATTTTGTCCTATTGTACCCTGAAAACTCATAATAACCTCAACAGCTTCTAAAATCAGAATTCAGTAGTTTTAACCTCATCTTTGTGAGTCATGTCATTAAAACACATGCAAGATATGATTTTAGACGCCATTATTTAAACATGCATGGGTATTGATTATGGAAAAGATGTGGTCTTAAAAGCACCAAAAACTAGGGCTGCACAATATATCTCAAAATATATTGTGATCAATAGCACAATATACTTTGTGCTACAACAATGTTGTACTCAAGGTAGCAGATGCTCACATCATACAAAGCTCTAAAACTTCAGCTGACCTTCAGTGCTTCTTACACAACTATAAACCTTAATTTAAAACTAAATATTTCTCCCAATTTAACTTTAGTAGTTTACAAAGTTCAGGATAAGTCAAAAGTAGTAACCAATTCAAAAAATGAGGATAGGTGAACATCTTGTAAATAACCTGGTTAAAACAACCTATGTTCTCTACACAACAGCAGAAATTGGATATTATTTTTAAAATTTGGTTTTGTTAACACAATAATGCATCCTACGGTATGCAATACATTCTTTTGCATAACAAGAAATAAAGACAGACAAAAACTTGTGATCTTTTTTGCAAAAAAAATAATAAAAGAAGCCCAAGGCAGGTACAACCAAACAGAAATGACTTTTGCTGAAAAATGAGCACACTTTCTATGACCAAATACACAGTTGTACCATAGCCATCTTCTTCCGTCTTTAGAATTTTTTTTTGCGCTCTGCCATTCCCTCCTAGCGTGCTGATTGGCTCAAATGGCTCCACATGAATCAATTTGGTCAACTGGCAAGGCTCCCAATCGAAACTAAGTGCACAAGGAGGAATAAAAGGGCAAAAATCGCCATGGAGAACGCATAAACACACACACAAAAATTTTGCCAGCATTTTTATTCAGCACACGCTTCACGACGGAGCACAGGCTCAAATGTTTGCCCGGCCAAACAATGAGGGGATTTTTGAGGAAGGAGAAAGGGTTATTGTTAGCGGGAGTGAAGGGACAGCATGCGTGAGCTAAACAGGCAGACACGCTACAGTGGATGCAAACACACATGGAGCAGGTGGACAAATATGCACGCAAAAATAAAGTAAAAATAAAAACCCCTAAAACACAAACTCTTTGTCTTTTCACACACACACAAGCATGCACAGATTGGTGCAAGCTGCCAGTATTATCAGAACAAGAGAGGATGTGTGCATATTGTAGAGAAATGGAGGAGGCGGGCGGCACACCAAAGCCATCCATCTAGGGAAGCCAATAGTGCACAGCATAGGGTGCAGGCTTCACAGCATCCAATTCACAGCCCAACAAAACAGAAACACACACGTATAGACCGCATGTGCACAGTGTGATGCCCTTGTGAGGGTTATAGCTCTCAGGGCGCTGAGATGGTGGTGCCCACAAACATCAATCTTTACCCCCACAGCATTGTCTGACCTGGTCTCTCACACATAAACACACAAATAATTAACTTTTTTGATCCCTAGAAAAAGTGAAATATCTGTAACTTTAATTTTAACCCAAAAAAACCCTACAAGTCTTTACCCTGAAACAGAACTTTAAAGGGAATGATTAAGAAACAAGTTCAACAAAACAAGCAAAAAGCAAAATTTTAACATCTCTGCATTTTTCTCTCAGCTTTTCCTCCCTCCCTCCAAATCTTTATCTCTACCTCGCAGACACCTGCTACAGTAAGCCAACTGATTGGCGCGTCTAAAAATGATAGCAATCATGAGGCAGACGATGAACGGCGAGGTAAAAAGCGGAATGACCATCGATTTTCATTCTCATAGGCAGTGAGTTATGGCGAACAGCTCTGACTGTAAGACAAAAGGATCGAGCCGTGACTAAAATCCAAGATGTGGGCCAGTCAATAGTCAGATCCAGAGAAAAATAATAACACACGTGCACAAAAGGAGCAGAGATGAAGACGAGATGCATTTCAGAGTATAATGGAGTATGTGGCTGAGGAACTAAAGGCTTGTCAATCTGTCTTCTAAGTTCTTCTAAACTTAAAGGCCAAATGTCATATTTGAGAGCCTAAAAATCTAAAAGGTTTAAAACATAAATATGTCAAAATTGGCCTTTTCTTTCTTTCTCATGGTTTTTTTTTTTTTTAAAGACACCTTTTTTAAAGTCCCTCTTTCGAATCAGACATGAACTTCCATATGTAGTTGAAGACATTGTATATGATGCTGCATCACCAGAAAAATACATCCAGATTTATATGACAAAAGTTATTTTCTATCAAGAAATCAATCCATTTGGCAATCACACAACATCTATCTCCTCAACATTCAGTGACGCGTACCTTTAGTGCCGGACATCTCAAACTCTGACCTCAATGAAAACAGGGCCGTCTCGGTTTTTGCCTATTGGATAAGTCTATTTATATACCGTACTTTACAGGTTCACATAGTTCGAAAATATCCTCTGGGATTGTGTTTCAACGAATATTACACTGTTTCACTGCATCTGATAACAGCAGAACTGGCTGTGTTGCACCATTGCTGCAGAGGGTTCTGCAATGCATAGTATATGTTTTACAGAGAGTGAGACAGTTGGAGCTTCATTATAACACATAAAAGGCTGGTTCAGAGTAATTTGACCTTTTTTTTCCACTGCAGTAAACTATCCGACTGATGGTATCGCATTGAAATGAGCCAACTTCTCTTTATGAATCAGACTGTGGCAGACACAATGAGGAGAACAAACCAATTTTGAGGTAGGTGAAGAACGGACTAAATTTAGCAACTATTTGTAATATTTATATTTACTTGCTATTTATAAAAAAAAAAAACATATAGAGAAGGACCCAAAGCTTTTCAATCTGACTCACTGAATGCAGTGATCACATTTTTGACGGGGAAGATTTTTAAGTTTTATTTGTGGATATTTGCTTGCAAATTTTCCAATATGTCTACGATATGTCATCCTCTAGGGGGCGATGCAACGCACTCAGCACGACAACTTCCTTGTAGATAACTATCTGGATTCATGGGATTTCTGAGAATACGATAATAATTTTACATGACTTTTGGTTATAAATTGTATGTGCAATATCTAAAGAAAAACAACAACTTAAACCATGTTGAGGAGAAGGAATGACTTTTTAACTACACAACTTAAAGAATAAATGAGCTCTGTCGACAGTAAAGAATAAGAATTGGGACCAATATCTTTTTAGAAATTTTTATGAGACTAAAGAATGTCTGCCAATTTGTGGTAGAAAAAACTTTTTGCCTTAAAAAAACAGATAATCTTTACTATCAGTTTACATTTGACAATCTATTTTTCATTGAGTTGTAATATTTGTATATTTATTTCTATATAAAAATGTTTACGAGGGACTTTGAGCTTGATAGAAAATAGTATGTCTGCAGTGTTGGACAAGCTACTTTAAAAAAGTAATTAGTTACTTTATCAAAAATGTAACAGCGTGAGAGTTACATTTTGTAATAGAGTAATAGAGTGATAAGAGTAAGACAGTTACTGCTTTGTATAACTACCAAGGAAATGATCTATTACGTTACTTAAAAAAACATGTAAAAGCATTTTGGAAACCCTCTTTATGAAACTTTAAAATATGTGTTCAAATGTTTATCATAAAGCTGATATGTGATGCCCATTTATAATATGTGATGATATAAATGGGCATTAGTCAGACAATTACAAAATAATTATGTTTAAGATGTTCTCTTTCAATATTCTGCTGATCATTTTGGATTGGTACCACAGTTTTTTAGGCGCAATCATAAAAACAAGTGATGTTAAGCACTGACTGAAAATCAACACACTTGTTTGATAGAAAAACATACAAATAGACTGGCAAATACTAAGACATATTAAAGAAGCCATTAAATAATGAATGAGAGTCTACGTATATAGTTTACCTTTCGGTCATAAGAAGAATTTGATTTAAAGGACTTTCTCCGCTTCACGGTGAGACCTACCAGGCAGCATTTGTATGGGCACTATCGTCTAGATGACAGAGCAGCTCCAGAGTTTGAGGATTGTGGGCAGAGTCATCAGGTGACTCGTGGCTTCCCGAGTCCCAGTCGGAGGGCATCCGCCATACTGCAGCACAGGACACCACCCTGCTCTCACTGGCTGCAGGAAGACAACAAAGACACACAGATCTGAACCCAATATAAAAGCTCATGCAAGAAAAACACACCTGAATGTAAGGGTCAGAAACGGAGACAGACCGCTGCTAATATGCTGTGATGTGGACATGCTTTCCTGCTACCAGTCCTGGAGCTGCTAATTGGAAACAGGAGAGTAAATGTAGAACTGGTGCAGTAATTGGAGTAAAAGTTTCTAGCTGGAGTGTAAAAACCAATCACAAGCACAGACAGAGAGCGAACCAGCCTAATTTCTTTTTGGTGTAGATATTGACAGTGTGTAGGCGGCTTCTGGGCTAAAAAACACTGGCATTAAGCCTATTTGTCAAATTAAAAAGAAACACGTGGCTGATGCTCTTGAGTGGTTTTAGACAATCTTGCTTTTGGAGTAATGGGCCAAGCAATCATTATAGAGAAAAACCTGCTCACACATTTTTGGTTGCCGCTGAAAGGCTGTATGGAAATGGTACAGTGATGCTCATGCGTATGCGTGCTCATGATTAAATATATTTTATGTGAGTGGGTGGTGTGTGCAGCAGCGCGTGTTTGGCTGTCCAGAGCGGCTGTCACCCTGTGAGCTGAAGCGTGCCGAACTCGGCTGACACAGAGTGAAAGACGACTCTCCTTCCCAGAGGTACCCACCCCTTGTCCCACCTTCTTTTACCCCATGTCCCTGTTTGACATGGCTGTCTTCTTCAGTATGAAGCTTGCACAGAGACTCTGTGTTTAGACTTGAAAAGGCAGTAATTGACATGTTTATTTTTTGAATCTAAAAATTAGCTTGGCATTAATCTGTAAAAAAAAAAAAATTTAAACTAGGATATGTGTCATCATCGTGTTTAAACTATAATTAGTGATGATGGAAACTACATTTGTACCACTGTTCAGCTTGAATGAAGTAAGTAAAAATTGCTTAAATAAGCTGTGAATTGACAGAAATAAAATCTGGGTCACTTTTAATTAAGAACCCACAAAAAAGAGAAACTGGGCAGATATATATTTTAGGGGTGTAAGTTCCACTCAGGGCTGCCCAATGGCGCAGCTGGTAGAGCTGTTGCCTTGCAGCAAGAAGGTTCTGGGTTCGATTCCCGGTCTTTCTGCATGGAGTTTGCATGTTCTCCCTGTGCATGCGTGGGTTCTCTCCGGGTACTCCGGCTTCCTCCCACAGTCCAAAAACATGACTGTCAGGTTAATTGGCCTCTCTAAATTGTCCCTAAGTGTGAGTGTGTGTGTGTGTGCATATTTGTTTGTCCTGTCTCTGTGTTGCCCTGCGACAGACTGGCGACCTGTCCAGGGTGACCCTGCTTCTCGCCCGAAACGATAGCTGGAGATAGGCACCAGCAACCCTCCCGACCCCAGTAAGGGACAAGGGTGTAGGAAAATGGATGGATGAATGGAAGTTCCACTTAATTCCTTGTATTATATATTTTTATATATATATATATATATATATATAAAACAGAAGTGACCTGTTTATTGTAGAGTTGTTGCTAGCTCAACTCTTAGCACAGCTAGAAGAGCAACTTGGCTACAACAGACATGATAACTGAGGTCATGCAATACAAGATTAACAGAATAAGAAGAGTATAAATGAAGCAAAAAGTAACAGACTGAAACTGTAGAACTCACTTTTGTTATAGCAGGTGGTAAGTACGGCCTTATCAGCAGGACTAGCAGCAATGTGCCATATCTCTCCAGCTTGGTGCAGGAGGACATTCTTATTGATGATGTTATTCTCATCATCAAAGTCAATGATGTGGATCTGAAACAGAGGCAGAGGTGAAAGATGGGCTCAGAGTGACAAAAAACATTGGCTTCACAACCCACTAAACGTCATTAACCATCTATAATTCCAAAAAATGTCCCGTTTGATGCAATGGATGTCACTTTATTAGTATTTTTTCCTCCTCCAGCACATTTTAGAAACAATTCTGCATTTGAGACAGTAATATGCATGCTTTTGATGTTACAGAATCAAGGTGCACCAAAAAGAAATTTGCAAAAAACTCATTAGTTGTTGGTTTTATTCCATAATATGTTATTTAAATGGGCTGTTATAAAACAAAACAACTTCTCTGTATGAGGTCTTTAAATGTACACTTGGATTAGGGCATGTACTGTATTGTAATTAAACCTCAAGAGCAGATGATGATTTAGCTTTAATGGCACCATCATTTTATATGTCTAATTTGTTCCGTTTTGTAGCAAAGCTTTTATTTATCTGGTCAATTATGTCATTAGGAAACCATTTTATGGTTATTTCCTTTTATCATTTCAGACATTGAGCCCACACAACAACAAAATATGAGTGTGCTTACTCTGTTGGTCTTAAGGGTCTCTAAGAGGGCAGTTTCTAAACTGGCATCAGTGAAACAGACAGCCACAGCATTCAGTTAAACAAATATAGATTCATTATTGGTTGAGTATGCCATCTAGTATCCTTTTCATCTTCTGATTTACAAAATGTGCTGTTTAGCTAACATCAGTAAATGCAAATGGTAGTTTTTATATTATAGATGATTTAAAAGAAGGATAAATAATGTTTTAATGTCTTTGAAATTACCATCTACTCCATAAATACAGGATAACTTCTGTTGCGTTTTCTTGTTCAGTACTCATGTTAACAAACCACACTTCTTTCCGTCAGATAGCTGTGATTTCTTTGTTGCTAATGGTCAGGTTCTCAACTTATTCTCTTCTCATAGAACTGTGCTGCTTACACCCAAGAACTCACTCACATTGCCCCCAGTGGACAACAGCAGTACAACATGCACATAAACAGAATCTGACAGGATACAGAACTCACATATGTACCTTTCAAAGTAAATTAGGAGCACATAACACAAAATAACTCAGACAAGTTAAGATGAGAACATATTCTAACAACTCCTTTAAAAGACCCTCCAAGCCAGTTAATGACTCCACCAAAATTTTGTGATTTAGTTTTTCAAGAAAGTTTTTTCTCACTTGAGATTGACACAACTGCTGCAAATTAATCACACTTGATAAATTTCCCGACTGGAAATGTATCTTTTTCCAATTTCCTTTGCTTAAAGGCAAGTGATATGATGATTTCTGGCTTCATGGTTCACTGCAATGCCAAATTCTGTTCAATTCATCGTATTTGGATAAGGACAATTCTCAAGATCTCATCTTTATGCAATGTACCAAAGGCATGGGTCCAACTACTTTTCAGCTATGCACAAAAACATGCAATAAGTCAAAATTATGTCAACATCATTAAATCACATACGCAGATTACAAACGAAACAGTGAAATTCAAATCTAACTACAGAACAATTGAATCCAGTTCATAATGCCTGTTGGACAGAAGTGGCCTGTATTAAGAAGGCCTAGCTAACCGCATCAAACCACTGACTTTGATATTGGTATGAACTATGTTTAAAAACAAACTTCTGAGTGATTTCATAAAAACCAAAAGAGGACCGAATCGTTTATATAAAAGTTTGACCAAATATCTTTGGTCAATTTTTTAATAAAAAAAGGCGGTGTAACTATTACACATTTTAAAGGAATGCAAATATCTTCCACTTATTTTGTTATCATTAACAGACTAATTGCATTAACAAATATAGCTGTATAAGTGTTGCCTAAACTCCCACAGGTTTAGAGGAACATGTGGGTGGGCATATCTTGCCATTTGCTTCAATTGTCTTAATGTATTAACATTTTAATAACTTACTAACAATAATTTCTGGGTAGTTTGAGAACTTCTGTTTTTCCCTTCTAACCACAACAACATATTTGCATATATTTCCAAAACCTAAAGCAGGCAAACTAATTATAATTTTTAACAAACTTCCTGTGAACATCCTAATTAAGACCTTCTGACCTCAGATCTCTCCTTGAAGAGAGAGATTAGAATGCTCCTTGTATAATTACTCTGGAGAAGCATCCTGAAGCATCCCACAAAATCCTCTCCACCAAAGCTTTGACCAATATAAAACTCAGCTCCACTCCACAGGGTTTAACAGATCAAGCCATTCTGAATGGGACACTTCACTCCATCTTTTATGAGCCCTGCAATGTTACTCGCATGGAAGAACTCCCATAAACTCATCCAGTCATGAGAAAAGCTAATGACTCAGTAGATAGTAGAACAACCTTTAGCAGCAATAACTTTTAAGTAATCCTTTTCGGTGCGACTTTTTCAGTTTCTCACGTCACTGTAGAAGAAATTTTGGTCCACTTTTATGTACTACGATGCTTCAGCTCATTGAAGTTTGCAGACATTTCTTCCTGTCAAAAATATCTTAAAGTCCCACCACATCATTTCCGTCAGGCGGTCTAGACTAGGGGACTGCAAACATTTCCAAGCCACTGCCCCCCTAATGCAGAATTAGCTTCAGGTCGTTTACCTGTTTTGCAAGCACAAAGATAATTCCACAAAATATTTAAAGAAAGATGAGTATTTCAATAAGTTATTTTAACTAGCAAAACATTGAAAAACATTAGATTTTATGATAAAAATTACAATATATTAAAGCATCTAAGTTTTGATTAATTCAAAACAGTACATCAAATTAAAAGCTGATGTGAACTGTGAATAATATCTCGAATAAATCATCATCACAGTATCAGTGTTTGCATTTTTTATACTACATTATAGAACAATTTGGAGTGAAATATTGTCAGCTAATATATTCCAAGTCTTATGAACTTTCCTTTTCCTTGCTAATCTAATATTTAGCCAGTTGGACAGAGTTTCTTGGAAGCAGATATTCAGCCTGGACACAAATGACATTGCCCATAATGCTAAAGGTCACAAAGTGTTGGAAGCACAGATGAGACAGTGAGGATAAAAGAAGATAGGAACATGTCAGCAACTGACATTGTCACTATTATGTTTACTTGTAATATGCAACACTTTTCAATCTCACGCAGCCTTGGCTGATCTAGCTCATTGACAAAGGTAGTGGAAACTCTTAGTTTGGATGCTTTTATTGAAAATATCATACAAATCTTTCAGCTTTGCCGATGAGCAATCAAAGATGATCAAGGGGAAATAGAGTTCTCTGTACTATTCTTTTCTTTTTCAGCCATTTTGTTGTAGATTTCGGCCTTGAAATACAGATGAGTTCATGTTCAACGCGGAGACAGCAAGCTGTGGCTACATATCAAGGACATGTCATCGGCCCTTTGTCATCGTGCTTAACAGTCATATTGATTTTACACTGGGCTGTCTGAGACAAGCCATATTTGTTCAGCCTTTCTAATAACTGAGACCTATAGAGTCTGTGATCAAGTTATTGGATTTTGTTAAGAGTTTCTCTGACAATGCAATTAAATGCACAACCAAAATGCATCATACCAGTCCTGGGAAGACTGGCAGCTGTCTTAAATGCTTCATGAATAATATACCACTCTGTAGAAGGGTGGACTTCAAAACATTCAAATGCAATTTGATAACCGTTCAACAGCAAAAGCAGGTTCTTAAAGATCTTCATGGGTATTTAGTCAATGCAAGACTGCTCAGTTTGATCACCAGCATCTAGCTGCAACTTTGTCTCTTAAAAATCTAAGAAAGCACCAAGAGTATACCCAGATTAATGTTTTAATTTTTTTCTGATGATTGTAAAAAGGGAGATTTTCCAAATAATTTGCAACTTTTTAAATTCCACTTAAGTTCCACTCGTATTTTGTTGTGACATTGTGCTTTTTTGTTTTTACCCTTCTCGCTAAGAGTTTAAAAAATCCTTGAGGGTTTTTATTCTTATTATATCAATATGACTATTGTGGCTATGCAGGACTACGTTAGTTTGTACACGTCATTTTTTTTCAGAATTTTTAACAAACAAGTAGTACTGCAAGAATTGCAAATTAATAATTTTCTACTTTATAATCCAAAACAGCACACATGAACTGAGGTCTCTCCTTGATCAAGAGTTTCCTTGACCTGAGGGGTTTAGCTGCACAAGCTCCACAAACTAAACTTTTATTCATAAGCAGTTAATGGGAACTCTTCTTTACTGAGCTGTTTTCATTAGATGCAAATCTATTCTGTGAGGTCCCTCAAGATTGTATACGGTTCAGGGCCCAAAATGCAGTAAAACAGTGAGGGTCTCAAGGTTTGATCAGAGACTTAATGACAGTCTCGCCTATGAGAATGACACTTACAACACTTTGGGGGACCATTAATAGGGTTGCAGTGGACAATAACTCCTTGCAGGCACTTCCACTCCCCAATGTCTGCGCTACTTTTACAGGCTAAACAAGAGGAGGTAGATGGGGAGTAAGAGGGGAGGACAAGAGCACTGGAGCACCGGCATCCTTCAGCCTCCTCAAAGTCAGCTAGGCAGCTATTAACCTTGAATTGGACTGCATCAAGCAAGAAATTATTACGGCAAGTTATAATTTTATGGTGGTGGGGGAGAAGCACAAATAAATTCAGGCCGGTGGGACAGGGTAATTGGAGGGCCTGGTAATAGGGTCCCCCCCAACTGAACCTAGGTGTAAGAGGAGAGAAGTTCCAGTCCTCTTCCCCCAGGTGATTTATCCTTCATTCTTCTAAGCCTGGGGAGTGACTCATAGCCTTCAGCCACTTGGGCACTGAGCCCAGCACTTTTTAATTATGTGCCAGTGGTGGGAGGAATTAAAGCAAGGAGAAGGAGAGAAAGGAGATTTGTAAGAGGAGGGGGCAATGGAGGGATGAAGCCAAGTCGGCTTGTGGCTCCCACTTCACGGGCTTCACCACTAAAGCTCTTTAGCCGCACAGATGACAGTAAGCAGGACAGAGGAGTAGCGAGCGGGTGAGAGGTGCCAAGCTCGGCCGCTTTATCTCGTTAGCAGCCTTAAATGCCATGCCGAGGCGCCCTCCGATCTGTCATTTTCGACTATTGGTCTCTGAGGGATTTGAGAGGTGCTCAGCGAGTTAAGAGAGACATTTCCACCCTGCATTACGCTTAATGGGAGGTGGAGAGGCCAGCAGGCTTATGGATGCAGCAGAAGCTATCAGGGCTGAAATGCCAATTGAAAAAACATTTTTCATGCGAGTTCAAACTCACCTAAGTGAGCTAACCAGTGTTGGCCAGAAAACTTATGCAGAATGGAAAAGAAAATGAGCTTCATGAATAAAACAAGCCGCACAGACTGTGCCCACGATTCAGCTGTAGGGTCATCTGAAAGAAGATGACCTCAAGGATGAATAATGATCCCTGTTAGCTTTTCAAGCTCAGGATGCCCTTTGACATCAGACACATTTAAATACATATTAACGGCTGGTGGGTTTCTGCAAAACAACACATTGTAGATGGGAGAAAATAGAGCATCAAGTAACATCACTCTTTAAAATGTCTTCATCATAGAGTTAATAAAATGTTGAGTGTTGTCTGCATGAGACTACCGGTTTAGCCGGTGGCAGAATTTGAGGAATGTCACAGATTACATGTTGGCTTGTCAATATGACAAAGGAATCATGAATGTTAAATAAAGTAAGGACATTACTGTACACCAAAATTAGTAGGAACTTTAATTTGCAATGCATTTAATGAAAAGAGAAAAAAACGTTTTTTTTGGAATTAATCTAACAATCACTACAGATCAAACAAAAATGGTCAGAATGTTGCATCTCTAGTCCTTATTTATTTCTTTGAAGTCTTCTTACAAGTAGTCCTCAGTTTCAAGACAACTTCCTCAGGCCAATGCTATGACTATCACTCAGTCATAGCAATAGCTGTTAATCGAGACAGCTATTAACAGCTTTTATTTTCTCATTAATTTCTGTTCCATACTATGCATTGTTGCATGCTAATACTCTGTTGCTAATCAGCCTTAGATATATCACACTTGTTGAATAATTTGCAGGATTTTGACTAAGAAGAACAACTTACTGATTGAAGCTTAAAGAAGATGCTGAAAGGAAATATATGAAACTACCAACAATGTGTAACAGGAAATCACACAGAGAGACTAGGACACATTGTCACCATTCCCAAAAGGCTCTGTATTAGCGTCGCTACACAGAATTTGGACTGAACCATGAAGGCATTCAGTGCCAGACTGTTTTCACACTGAAGTCGGCCAGAAAATAGGCTCCCTCTTTTTAAGGCACACATAACGCTTCCTCTTACTCAGAGAGCTAATTATTTCTTCTCCTGTTTAGAGCCAACTGTTACTGTCATCTGTCTCCGTAATGACCTCTGCAAGATGTGCATATATGCACATGCACCCTTTCATTCTGTTTCCTTTACACACTTTTAGACACACCAACGAGTTTACAGCCCCAACAATCAGACAGAAACAGAAAAAAAACAAATGAATGAACACAAAGGACCCTTTAGATCGTCTTTTACTGTGGACAGCACATCTGAAATATTGGGAGCACATATGAAGATAAACTGAAATAAATCATTTAAATAAATAGCATCAATTTCAATCAATACACAAATAATTTATTGATTAACTATTTATATGGGTATACATTTAAAACCAAATTGCTTAACACGAATCTTTGCAAATTACCATTTCAGGCTGTGCATCATCACCACAAAAAAGAAGAGCTACAGTTCCACCATAACAAAATGTTTTCCATTATACCATTCCTACAGTAAACCCTGTTTTCAATGGTTGCAAGGAACATTGAGTCATGTAGCAATACATGTCTCCTACTTAGTGTTGCAAACTGCCAGTCAGCTGCCTGACTGAAAACCAGCAACAAGAAACAAAAATATGCTTGTTTGGAAATACTTTCTATTGTGCAAAATGCAGAACATGGCAATGTGTAATCTACGAGAGTACTGTTCATTCTCATTGTAAGTGGAAATGGGCCATTGGAGTGGTACAGGATAAGTATGAGAACTCTGAGACACCAGTGAGGTGTGCTGTAGGAGTGACAGAGGTGTTCAAGGAGGAAGTGGGACTTTATCAAGGACCTGCTCTATGTCTGTTCTTATTTGCTTATGTGATGGACAGACTAACAGATGAAATTAAACAGGAGTATTGATGATTATGCTGTTTACAGATGACATTGTGATTTACAGAGAAAGAAGACATATGTAAGGAACAGCTAGAGAAGTGGAGGTATGTATTGGAAAAGAGAGGAATGGAGATTATATCTAATTGATATCAAAATTAATAAAAGCAGTATGCTATATAATTGTGGGCTATGTCAAAGAGCTGTTCAAATAAAAGTTCAAAAAAAAAATTAATAAAAGCTTAACAGATTTTTTTTTAAACAAAAACATGCAACAATCCTGTATTGTATGAATGGGCAAGGTTGGTGGTGGCAGTTTAATAGTGGAGAACATGCTTTTGTCATTGTTAGGGTTCCTTAGATGCTTCCTGACTTACAACAGCATACCCATTTTCTAATGGCCATGTTAACCAAAATAATGCCTCATGTCAGAGCTCAAACCATCTCAAACTGATTTCTTAAACATGCTTCAACAGTCACTAGCTCTTAATCAAAAAGAGCACCTTTGGATTTGCAGCTGACAAATCTGCAGTAATGGGATACTATGTCAGTACAGATCAACATCTCAGAAATGTTTCAAACATATTGTTGATTATCTCACATGGAAGTAAAGCAGCATTGTGGGAGTAAGAATTAAGGGGAAACGAGTGTCCAACCTTTTACTAAACAGGTGTATGTAATAAATTAGGAGAATATCTCTTAAGAAGAAACAGAAGACAAAAATCATTCCATAAGTATGAAAACCATTTATGGGGTCAAACACACGGCATACGACTCGACTTTAAGACCTAAGATGACGCCAAATTATTTTTACTTTGTCCAAATGCATAAAGCAGTGTAGACGTCTCATAATTAATGCGTGTATTAGCAATGCCTTTAGTTTCCAGGGGAGAAAATGTATTTTATGCCAACCTTTGCATAAAAATGTAAAATGTGAAATTATATTCTTACTTGATTGTCAAATTTTAGAGACTGTGTGCCCACGAGGAAGCGAATAGCATCAGTCTCAGCTGTTTGGGCCGTAAGTGCACGAGCCTGCAAAACAATAATAATTTGTCAATGAATAGAGAAGAGTAGAATTAGACGATAGAAATCAGATATTACCTACCTGAAACTCGAGACCATATATGACAGGAGCGTCGTCTTCCATCTTTCAACTTGTCACCAAACGTTTCTTATCCTTTGAAAATCGATTCAATGAATAATTACCTTAAAAATAACTGCATTTGAGCCGTGCAGCTAAAAACAAACGACAATAGCATCACTTCCGTGTTTTAAGACAAGCGTATAGTAAAATTTCGTAAAAACAGCCTGACAACGTTGCTCTGCACTTCTCATTTTACGTACAACAATTTCAAGAATAGCACTCTGTCATCTATGGCGATGCTTTTTTGCGCGGCACATGCGCATTACGTTTTCATCCGTCAGGTCCAGTGAGGTAAGAATATAGCAATGTGTTTTAGCTTTCGGTTGATTTTTCTGTAATTTACTCTTGTTGGACTACAAGTGCAATATGTTGCGTTAATTGAAAAAGCGTAGATGGCCGTCAGCTAGGCGCACAGCACCAGCTAGCCGTTAAGTGAGGATAAAATATGGTGAATAGCCGGCTAATGTAGCATTAGCCCAGTTGCTATGTCAAGAGAGAAACACTTTGAATCATGCCCGCTTAACAACATAAAACTATACACACTAAATTTACTTCTGTACCTGTATGTCTTTGGCAGTGATGTGTTTTGTAGCTATTAGTGTTTGTACTGACAGGAAGCCAAGGTTTTCAACTTCCTGAAAGGAAAATAGGGAACATAAGCCATCACTTCATATCATTAATAATCTAGACTAAGCATATAGAGTTCCAGGTAAATGTACTCAGTAAATTCAAAGATTGTCAGAAAGCATATTTCCGTAAAATTGGAAAAACGCATATCACATAGCTATGCTACATACAGAGCGATACATTTCAAACATTTAATTTTTTGTAATTTTTATGTTGATTGTGGTTGAAAGCAAATGAAACCTTCCAAGTTCTGTTTCTCAGAAAATTAGAACATTATAAGACGAATACAAAAAGGACGATTTTTATTCAGAAAGGTCAACATACACAGTCATAGGGAAGACTGTTGACTATACAGCTGTGTAGTGGACAATCAATGACAAGGGGGTTAACCATAGTTGTTTCTAAAGAAGCAAGCTTGTCACCTAGTGCTCCCTCCGTGACTTTTAGATGGACTTAGAAAAGGTCATTCTTGTTGGTTTGTTTTTTACTATTATTTTCATGCCTTCAGAATCAATTGGATCAGGATTTCAGACTGGATATGTAGTTCTTAAACTGCAGAGTTGAAACATTTCTTTGTATTCTTTAATAAACTGAATAAATACTTATTTTAACATAGATATTGTAATATATGGACAAGTTAACTCCAAAATTGTAATAAGTTTGTATTTCTTCAGGAGCATTAAGATGGATAAAGTGGAAGCTCATGCCCAGCGGCCCGTGTCTTTGGGCATCACTGTTGATGATGAAGCTGCAGTTTCAGAGCCCGCTGCAGAAGCCACCAGTCAGATTCCCTCCGAAGATGGCATCCTTCCCCAAGAAGACAGCATCGATCTGGGCGGCACAGACTTTGTCACACCACCGGGAGACAGCAGCGCCACACCCACTGAGAGCTTGATGGACAGACTAAATGATCAGATGATGGAGAGCGTCATGATTTCCGACTCACCTAACAACAGCGAGGAGGACGACGTGGCTCCTATCGACTCCTATCTGGATGGTGGGGAGCCGGAGAATGTAACCCCTGGAAGAAGAGAGGAGGACAGTGAAATTGGACAGAACACGACAGAAATTAAAGTTTCAGTGGACCAACTGGAACAGGAATGCTCCAAAGAAGAAACAAAAGAGGAGGAGGGCACACAACAGCGAGTCCCAGCTTCTGTCTCACCTCAAGACGATACTTTGAGTTCAGCTGCTAATACTGGTGATGTTCCAGTCAGAGGAATTAGACCTAAAAATGAGCCTGTGCCAGTATGCACCATATTCAGCCAGAGCACCCTGCCGAAGTCGTTGGTGCCCGATGGCTTCCAGCCTACCCTGATTAAGTCCCCAAGCTTTACCATGGGAAGTGCGGGTGGAAGTGATGAAGCTGTGACCCCCAGTAAGCTAACTGCTCCTCTAGTTTGTCAGCCCAGCCCTAGCCTCAGTAAGTTCTTTGCTGACAATGGACAAGCCAATCCAGCCTCTGACTTCTTTGATTCTTTTACTGCTCCGTCATCCTTTATTTCAGTTTCTAACCCCAACGCTGACCTTTCTCCCGGGGCTGGCCCGCCACCCATGCCTCTTACCCCTGAGCGCCAGCTCTCTTCAGCCTCCTCCATCTCCACCCCAGGAGCACTTTTAGATTCTGCATCTCCCACACCAAGCCCAGTGTTTGGCCCTGCTCCCACTGAACCAAACACCAACTCCCAACCGCTTCCATCCCAGACTGTCCCAGCTCTAAGTCTGGCCCCAGTCCCCATTTCAGCCACACAGGCACAGCCCTTCAACCAGCTCCAAGCTGTGTTCTCAGGGAGCGATGACCCGTTTGCAATTGCGCTGAGCTTGAGTGAGGTGGACAGGCGACACGATGCCTGGCTGCCTTGTGAGGAGACGAGGAAAGTCTTGATATCTGTTGCCACCCAGCAGTACAACCCTGCATATGTAGAGAGCAACAAACTCACAATGCCTGGGCTGAAATTTGACAACCTGCAGGTAAACACATTTCAGCCACACATTGACTTTTTATCTGTAGACTCAGCAGCTGTTTTCACATTGATTAGTCCAAAAACTAGTAAAGGGTCAGTCATTATTATCAGTCTCATATTTAATGAAATTAACATTCCTTAAAATTATTTATTTTGCAAAATCATTCATGCCCCTTGATCACATTTCTTCACATTACAGCTACTCCCCTCAATATTTTGGGATTTTCTGCAGCATAATTGTGAAATATTTGGTGTCCTTTTCTGAAGAGCTGTGGATTTACTCACCCTTCAGCAGTTCACACACTATTTTTTTTATCTTCACAGAATCGTTTTTGCCCCCTTTCCTACAATGATTTTGTACTTGTAAACAAACCTTTTTTTTTTAACAATGAACTTAAAACATGGTTCAGTTATTTATTTTTCAGGTATTTTCACAAATTATGGGACTTCTGCATATAATTTTATGAGATGTTTATTGTTTTCTAAAAAAAATTTTTATTACACCAGTTTCATTCATTTTGGTTCTGATCCTTATTTTATCTGCTGATAAGGACAGATTACCATGTGAACAAACATTCTGCTGGTCATTTTTATGCATTAAAAATACATTTAAGTATACAATTTTAATAACTGGTTGGTAGATATGGACTCATGTATTGTCTAGTCAAAAACCTAATCAAGTAGTAGAACCATGGTATTTTTCTGCAAACAGTTGGACGGACTCTAGATGCCCTAAATGCCAAGAGTAGATATTTATTTTTAGGAGCTGAGATATTAATGCTCAGGGTTTTGGGGACATAATGTAATGGTAAAAATAAGACATTGTGGGTCAACTGTAATCAGTATTGTTTTTTGATGCAGGGAGATGCCGTAAAAGACCTCATGCTTCGTTTCTTGGGAGAGCAGGCAGCCATGAGGCGTCAGGTCCTCACCTCCAACTCTGTGGAGCAGTCCTTCATCGGCCTCAAGCAGCTCATTGTAAGTGGTTTATAATACTTTTGTTTATGAACAATCTGTGAAGCGTCACGTCTAAAAAAGCTGAATATTGTGAAAAGGTTTCAAGTCATAAAGTAGAGTTTTGCACTTTTCCTTTGCTGAAAATAATTTAACTATGCAGTGCCTTGCAAAAGTATGTATACCCCTTGAATTGTGATAAAATCACACAAAGCAGTGTATAACAGCAAAGTGGGAAAACAGTTTAATCTATTTAAAAAATCTTCAGATTTATAAGATGTCTGCAAAGTGTTGCACAATACAAAAAGGTGCTGTTGGGAAAAAAAAAAACTTGTTTTACCGCAAGTCAGATAAGGGACAAACAAAAGGAAGAAGGTGCCCTGGTTGCCTAAACTAAACTCCACATCACACTGATTCAGCCAGAGCACCCTGCCAAAGTCGTTGGCACCCGATGGCACTTTTGAAATAATGCAGAATGGTGGTAGCAGCATCATACTGTGGGGATGCTTTTTGTCAGTCAGGATAGACAATTGTGTCAAGAGTTGACTGGACATTGGGTGGCACTAAATACTTTAGACGAAAGCAGAGCAACATCTTCTAAATGTACAGCTAGAACAAGATGGAATGGTTTAGCTCATTCATACATATGATGAAATGGCGCTGTCAAAGTCCTGACCCAAATTGAGATTCAGTGGCAAGACTGAAAAACGTTATGTTCACAGATTCTCCCGATTAATCTGCTCTCATTCTGTTTCGCAAAACTGTCAGTTTCTAGATAGATCAGATGGAGCCAAATCCCAAAAAGACCTAAAGCTATAATTTCATTGAAAGGTGGTTCTAAAAGTATTGATTAAGCCAGTTCAAGTCAATATTCTTTTCTACCCATTTCAGGCTACTAAACTGTTGGTTGATCATAAAAAAATTCAGATAAAAATAAAAAATTTAAATATTTGATAAACTCTATTCTGTAGGTACACCCGATGGTCTGGAAAGTAAAAATATTTTGCATTTAATTTCGAGGCTGAAGTCTACAGTGACAATCTTACTATCCCCCAAAACATTTATGTTCCGGATTGCAGGATATTCTATGGGATCTCGTTTTTATTTGAAGGGCACCTTGAATTTTAATGATTTAATGAGCTACCCACCTCATCCATTATATAAATTGTTAGCCAAAGAGACAAAGCTAGATTGGACTTTGAAAAGTTTTGTTCCACGCTGCAGACTTCACATGTTTGATTTGGAGAATATGCAAGTCTTACGAAAGGCTCCTCAATGAGTCCCGGTGCTAAACATCATTACTCAAGCACAGGCGCTGTCATCGAGCTGCACTTCACTTTTTGGAGGTAAATGACAAAGCTGCAGTAAGTTACCACAGCTTGGCATTCTGTGGCATCTACAGACTGTCTGACCTTTGGACACTCAGCCTGTAAACGTCAGTGATCCTGCTGAAACTGCCACCAGGTTTGGTCTCAGCTGACTGCGAACAGTGAATCATTCACCTCCTTTCAGTTCACATTATAGTTCTTCATCTGCTGAGCATAAAAATGCGTGACTTTCTGTGTGACCGTGCAGTCTCACCTCATTCCTTTTTCCTGCTGCCATCTACCCATTTTCCCACCGCCACCCCAGCCTTGATGCGTTCCCTCCATCACAATTCATGACCCACACATGACCCTGAGAGACAGTTGTTATTTAAGACATATGCACAGCAGCTTCAGCAGACAGTGTTATAGAGTAGGAAGGGAGGGGTGGAGTGAGGAGATGGAGAGGCAGAGATCCACTCGGCTCACAAGTTCTTTTCTCCTGCTGTGCCCATGTATTATGCATGGGACTGCTGTGCATATTTCAAGGGCCTTCTGGACTCGGTGTATATATAAACACACACAAGCTGGTACTTTCAGTTTCCCTTCCACTGCACTATATGGTGTAGGTGAGTGCATGTGTTTGAGTGTGTGTGAGAGGATCATATGCCGTCTGCTGATTGGTGTGGGTGGCTCCCTGGAGCACCGGCTGAGCGAAAGGGGAGAACTGGGGAGCCGGTAAGGTAACGCAGCCCTACAGCAGAGATGGCAAAGAAGGAGAAAGAAAGTAGTAGTGGTGTGTGTGAATGAGTGAGATGTATAGAGACGGAGGAGGGCTTCACCTGGCCTTAAGCATAAACAAAGGTTGTACCCAACATTATATATGTAGGGCTTATTGGACACTTTGATACTACTTTATCCTAAAAGAAACTGATGAAAGTTTGCAGTTTTAAAAAACTAGGGCAGCTGTTGGAACTGTAAGATATATCATTAGCAAAATGTCAATGTAGCAGGGGACTGCTTGAAACTCTGAGGCCTTAGTGGTACTGACTTTAAAAGACATGTAGGCAGACTTTATTTAGTATTTCTGAAGGTAATAGGTTGCATTTTATGCTGGGCTGTCATCCTAAAGGTTCTGAATACAAATTGGAAGGTGAAACATGTATCATTCTCTTTTGGCTTAACAATTGTGCACCACTTGGAAATAACCTATTACATGAAATCCAAATGTAATACATTAAAGTTTGTGGCAAAGTCATGTTGAAAGAAACATGAATATTTTTTTTTATCTTCCAAGTTTTCACAACTTGTTTTTTCAGGTTTAAAACGTATGATTTAATGATACTTTGCAGCCTACACAGATGGAAAAGTAGTGTAGAAAGGTGTGATAGGTAGTTTTTAAATGTTCATAAGAATTGACCAATACGGTAGTGATAATTCTTCTCAGCTACTTGGATACTACTCGTTTGACTCCTACTTTGAAGCGTTTCTTTAGTCTTATATTTATAGGATCTTTAAGCATTGCAGCTAAACCATTTTATGTTTTAGACTTCTAATTTGAGTCAGCGTTACTTTGTGGCAGGCTTTTTATTCTTATTACCCACTAAACTCTACCACATTAATAAAAAAGCAGTATTCTGGAGACAACTCTGTTTTCTAAAAACAACAGTTTTATGTTCTCAGTAGATTTTTTTATTATTCGTAAAATCCACAGAAATAAAACTGAGAAAATGAGCTTGAAACTTTGAAAGTTTAAAGTTTGAAAGTTATTAAATTCATTATGAGTCAAACTGGCTGTTTGACCAGTTTCTATGGCTGATTCCCCTAGAAAAAAATTAAAGTCCAGATATATTATATTGATTAGCTTTACTCTGTAAAATTGATATTGTTTTTAATAAGTCATTTTTGTGGCATTAGGATTATGCTAAGACATAAATCGTATGGTATGTGGTAGGGAGCTGAATGGAGGAGCTCCAGAGAAAAAAGAGCCTCCAGTCCAGAGGATGTAATGGGAGCCAATTGCTCAGAGATCTTTCACTGTTTTGAAATTATTGCTGACTAAGCTAAAACTAATCCAAGGCTCTCTATGAAATGCCTGTTTGAGCAAAATTGTCATGTCCTAAGGAAAGCATCATTATTTGTTGCTTGGTTGTCAGGTTAACAGCTTACTGTTTTTAAATTGTAAAAAAGTGTGCTTCTATTGATTGTCACTGATTAGACTGTGTTCCTCACAGATGTTTCCTTTTTGGGCTGATTGCCTGATCTGCTTCTGATTGGGTTAGATGTTTTCTGGTCTCCCTCTCTCTCTATATATATACATTGATTGCTCTTGAATCTGTAACAAGCTGACTGTGGCATGCAGCCAAAATTCATCCATTTTGCCCAAATAAAAAAACTTGGAAACACAAGGGAGTGCTGGTCTTCCAGGGTTTTTCTTTTCAGATCTTCAGCACCATGCACTGATCCACTCTACCTTTTTCACCCTAGAGTTGTGCATACTTATCACTCTGACTGTTGAATGTAACTTGAAAGCCTTTGATTAACATGGTTTTGTGCAATTATTTATCTTCCCTATCTTTTCTGCTTCTCTCCCTCATTTTGCAACATGATCATGCACCCATGGCTTTAACTGACATATATTTTTTGAAATGCACAGGAAAAGGATCTGTATAAAACACATATACATACCGTACTTTTGTTGTCGATCCTCTAATCAAGATCACTTTTACTGATGTTTGGATCAGACAGCCTCTTCTCCATTTCCTGCCTTCTCTTTTTGAATTCTACTGATTTACTTACTAATAAATTATGAAATTTCTAAACTTCTGAGATCAAACAAGCTCATAGATCAAAGCTGCCGAAGGTGATGTATCTCAAAGAGCTGGGAGGGAAGGTTAAAAATGAGAATATGAGAGGACGTGCACAAGCAAGCAGAACATGCACCCACACACACCATTACTCATACGCAGACAGGGAAATGAACATGTCAGAATGCTGCTGGCCGTTAAAAGCAGATTATGGGTCAAGACGTCCAATCAATCATATGCTGTGGAAACATGGGACAGCCCCTTCATGTACCTTCTACCTGCTCTTCAGATGTCTGATTGGACAGCCACATTCCTGTGTCTCACCTGTATTTACTTCATGACATTATACATTATCTGATGTTTGCTGTGAGCCGTGATCCTCCTTAGTTGATGGCATTTTGCTCGGGTGACATTAGTGCTCCTTTAATAGGGCTGCATTCATGTGCATTTGTTGCAGAGCCGCGCTGTGAGCTGGCAGAATGAGTCATGCTGCAGTCTTGGAGTGACTGCACCCCATGGCACCATCAATGCTCCCTTTATTCATATATGCACGCACACGTTTATAGCACACACAAAGATGTCCTAAAACAGCCAAATATTTAAAAAAAAATGTAAAGAATAGTTAGTTTTCTCTTCTTTGGATAAATCTAGATGTCTGATTTCATAGGCACAATCAGTTTCCTTTCAGATAAAAATTTACACTGGAGAAAATCGTTGCCACTACTTTACAGATCTGATGAGATGTCTTTGATGCACCTGCTTAAGGAAAAATAACTGCCTTTGGACTAAAAAAAAAAAGCTTAAAAATATCACCCCTGTTTAACTGGAGATGTTTTAAAGAATTTATTTCTTACTTGCTTGCTTTCTTTTCTTTGTGATTCTTCTTCCATTCTTTTTTCCTTACTTCATTTTACTTTCTCATATCCTTCTCTTATGTCCTACTCTCCTTCTTTGGGTCATAAACCGTCTCTGTCCTCTTCCAATCATTTCCCTGTTTCGCTTCCTTCTTCCTTTGTTTTGTTTTTCAGTTCCTCATTTCTTCCTTTCTCTGTTTTTTTCTTCTTCATTGGACACCCTTCTTACACCCCCTTCTTCTGTTTTTCTCTTCTTCCTTGTTTCCTTCCTCATTTCCTCATGTCCCTCCTTCCATATGTCCCACCTCCATTCCTAGTGTTCTTCTTTCCTAACATCTTGTCTTGTGTTCTACCTCCGTTCCATCTCTATCTCCCTTCTTGCTTTTGTTCTATTCATCTGTTTGCACTTGCCTCTTTATTAAAAGGAAGCAGAGATATGTATTTCTATCTTTCCTTCCTTCTTTTTGTATTTCCTCATCTCCTTCCATACATCTTTCCTTGTGTCCTACCTATTTCCAAATGACCTTCTTTGTGTCCTACACCCCCTTTCTCTACTTCTTCATTTTCTTTCAACCTTTTCCTTCTTTTTGTCTTTTTCATCTCCTCTCTTTCCTTTGTTCTTTTCTTCCTCATGTCTTCTTTGTTTCCTTGTTCTTCTCCACTTTTCCATTGTTCAATTCTTCTTTTTTACTTTCTTCATTTCTTGTGCCTGTACTTCTTCTCTCCCTTTGGTATTAACCTTCTTTCTTCTCTTCTTTCTTTACTCTGTCTCCATTTTTTCCTTGTGTCCTTTATTTTTTTCTAGCATCCTAGCATCTTTCTTTATGTCCTCCTTTCATTTTTTCCTTCCATCTTTCTTCCCTTGCATCCAGTTTGAGTTTTTGGTAGCCCATGCACACTTTGCCCACTGTAGAAATATCTATCTTTAATTTGTAGTCGGTGCTCAGTCTGTAGTGAAGTTTTAAAACCTGAATCAGGAAACTTAAAACATTTTACATGAAGCATTTATATTGGCACCCTGTTATACATCTGGTTCTTAATATGTCATTCAGATATTAGAAGAACTGTGAATACAAAACTATGCACTCAGTTGTTTAATGTTTATATAAAATCAAAAAACAAAGTTTATATAATGTTGCTGTTAGCAAAATTATCTAACGGTCTGACGAGCAAGTGATTAAAAAAAATAACTCTTAAGTGCATGTTTATTTGGTCCTTAAAGGAACTCTAGTTGTTGATGACATTGGATAATCTATGCACAGTTCAGGAGTGCTTCTCTAGCCTTCTCTCTTTGTCTTCCGGTGACCTCAGTCTCCTCTCTTGTCCCGACTGTGGCGTGGTCAGCAGTGAGCTTGTCTCTGGCTCAGCACCACCCAGGGCTGGCCTCATCTGTCCCCTTCATTAGCAATCACCCACCTCCTCTCTTTCTTTTCCCTTCTTTCTCCTACGCCTTTGTCTCTCTCCTTCTTTCCTCTTTGCTGCCCGCCAGAGAATCTAACCTCTCCTTCCTCCCACAGTTTGACGCCGTCTGGGCCGGAGGCCAACGTGTATGTTTGTGTGTGTCATTGCGTGTGCAAGAACAGAGAGAGAGAGAGAGAGAGAGAGAGAGAGAGAGAGAGAGAGAGACCCACCTCGGCTCGTTCAGACAGCCTCCTCATAATGACTCCAACGACCCAGCTGCTGCATTGCACTTTGATATCATTGCCCTAACCTTTACTTGTCATTATCATAACCTTTCTACATAGCTGTCATTTCCACCACTAGTTACTCTCACAGAGTGGGGTCTGAGAAACGCACTGTCAGCTTTTGTTGCGCTGAAGGGCATGTTTAAACCTTAGCAGAAGCTTTTCCCACCTTGCTCTATGTCAGTGGTTCCCAAAGTCGGTCCTCGTGGGCCAGCATCCTGCATGTTTTAATTCTCTCCCTGGTGATAATAACAACTTTTTCAGCGTGTCAATGTTCTTCTTAAACCTTCTAATGAGCCATCATTTGATCCAGGTGTGTTAAACCAGGGAGAGAACTGAAACATGCAGGATGCCGGCCCTCGAGGACCGACTTTGGGAACCGCTGCACTATGGTACAGTGGCTGTGGCCACATGATCCTTGTTGCAAAGTGAAGGTAAACTTCACCCTGTTGCTTACCAACATAGTGCCTTCTCACATCTCAGGAGTGACACTGACAGAAGTGGTTTAGGAAATGTTGAAGTAGAATATGACACTTTATGGCTGTATGTCACTGCCAGTATGCCGGTGTATGGGACTTGAAGCCAGTGCTTCACATCTAGTCCCGCTGGCACAGCTTACTGCACAATAGTACATTGGTTGAGATGACTGACAGAGAAGTCTTCAGCCTCAATAATATGGTGCCAAATTTTAAGTCGGCCTGCTGCTGGATTTTAACATCTTCCCACATTTATTTCAATATGGTGATAAAGGGCCCGTTTCTAGGATAAAGAATGATGATAGGTATTTATGTGGATTTTAACTGTCTGAAAGTTGTGCATAATTATTAAGTGTAAATTTAAATAATGAAATTCCTACACATTTTGCTATTTATAACAACTCAAGCTTTGCCAGATTGGTTTGAGTTCACTTGTAATTATCCATTTGCAAAGGTAAAAAAAAATACATAGTTATCTTTACAAAGAGACCAAGGCTTGCATGTACTCTGAAGGGTTCATGAACGCAGCTTGTTTAATTCATGTATGCTTTTTCAGGGTTTTTTGGTTATTTTTCAGTTGAGTAAATTACTGTGTTTTTTTTATTTTGTAGAATACTTTGAAATTCATTGAATGAATACTTCAATGAATTCTTTGATAAGAATTCACATTCATTGAATTCTTATCAAATTCAATGAATGTGATAAAATGTAAAAAAAAAAAAAAAAAAGTTCAACAGTTATAAATAACTTTCTCTCACTAGCTTTTCAGTTTTAGTTTCCATGTCAACTAGCATCTTCACCTCCTTGTTGTGCGATACAGATAAAGACTTGTCTACTTTGGGAGCCGTTGATTGCAGATCAGGGTGGGCACACAGCTCTGAAAGCTGTCCTCCGTAACACTCTCTGAGGGGAATAAGAAATGCCGTTACTGTTGACACGCAAACTATCAGGCACTATCCTGTTGCCCACAACTCAATCAGTGGTTGATGTTACCCAGAGGAACCTCACTTACAACATGAAGCAGTGTCGAGCCAACTTGGGGAGTATTATTGGGAGTTTTCTTGCAAGCTATGAACAAGTACAGTGTATTAACATGGTGTTTTATGTTGCCTTGTGTCTCACCATCTCGCTGTGATATTTTTTGAAGAGTCAGAGTGATTGCCTATGGGAGACAAAACGACTGCTTTGTGAACTGCATATCAGCACAGTAACCATCCCTCAGCTGGGGGGCAATATCTGTCCCCTGGTTCAAGTGTCCGCAGGCCAACAACAGAAGCATCAAAGTGGAGCTAGCCAATGACTGGCATACACGTTTAGGATATTACTATATTTTCCTACAGCCTCAGTGTAATCCAAAATGCAGAAGCTTAATTGAAGTAGCACTGGAGCTCCCTGTGTTAACCAGGGCTGGTGTGAGGAAGCCCTTTTAAGTTTGATTCGCCTGGAGGCCCCTGGTCTTGTGAGAGAGAGCAAGTGGGCGTTCGTTTGTTCATCAGGCTTTGTTATGCAGAGGTTTTTTTCAAACTCACCAAAGGATAGACACACTGAACTTCCGATCTTCAACACAATTAAGAAGCATCACCCCTTTTAACTGGCAAAGAAACTAATTATGTGTGTTTGTGTGTCTGAGGGAGTGAAGGAGGACATTATCTGTGCACATTTTTATTGCAGACATTTGAATGGGTGTGTGTCAGAGTTTGGGTGAACCATTTTTAGTCAGACTTGTTAATTACTAATTGGCTTGTTTTGTGTAGCTTTAAACATGCTGAAAGCATTTACTCTTCAAGATATTATTTTAAGTAGCTATGCTACTTTTCAATTCCTTAATAGCTTTTCTTCATGTACTTCATCTTTGTAGTGTTTTAAACTAATGGAAACATATACGAGCCATTAAAACAAGATGAAAAATGTCACTTTCCTACACTGTCTGAGACATGACAAAAAGAATCCCAACACACATATTGCGCTTCTTATTTGATAAGACTCGCAATAAATCACCATGGTAATGCCTCCTTATTTCTTTTGGGGTGGAGCTGATTATGAATTATTGCTAAGTCATTTAAGCTCTGCTAAATTATTAATCACCATCAGTCTATTGCTTAGATTTTTTTATTCCACCGCTGATTTTGTGTTAATTGAAATTATTCAAGCCTTTGATTCATAAAGGTCAAAACAAAGAGGGAAGTGATGGGACAAGGAATTCTTTCTTCTTTTTTTTGAAGTCAACAGACGGTCATGTCTTCTGAGATTTCTTAAACTATCCTACAGGATTTTTTTAGATTTTCACTTCAAAGGTAAATATATGTTACCAGTGGATCAGAAGCACTACAAAGCATATTTCACCTATATGGATCAGAGTTTAACAAACTATCAGGTTAGTATTTTCACATGCTATACTGCTTTATTCAGAACATTTGAAAACACTTTGTATCAGTCTATATTTCTGTCTGGTAAACTGTTGGATTCTCGTTTACTTCTTTTTGCCTGACATCTGACCGTATTGTGAATGGAGGAATTTCACATCCAGGATCTGTTCAGCTGAAGCTGCATCATTTTCTGTTGCTGTATTATTTACCCTTTTGCAGGTGATCCTTAGGGCTCAATCATTGGCCCAGCATTATTTTCTATAAATATGAATAATATTGGTTACATTTCTGAGAAACAAAGATTTTCAGAACTTCAATACCTCTACAGATGGTACTCTGTTCATTTTACATAACAAAAATATGTTTGAACCATTTAATTGACACTAAAAGCAGTTTCTAGTGATAATTTTTTGTCCACCTTCATTCACTCTTGCAGTGCTCAATGCAGTCTTTCTGTGTATGACGTGATCAGTCATCTGCCACTCTGTAGTTACAGAATCTGCTATAAATACCCCATGCTTAAACATGGGGTAACAATGTGTTTCTATTTCTTGTTTGCTGCTCATCATTGCATTTTTGCATAACCCAAATTCCTTATCTAATGTCCAGCTTATTTGTGTTGCCTGTTGGCAGCTGCAACTTTATTGCTGCTAATAATATTTTGTTGATGATTATTACCTGAAGGAATTTTGTTTAAATGACCTTACAAACTAAATTTTGTCCAGTTTGTAAGGTCATTTAAAGCTGTATCTGGAATCATTTAAAAATGTACAAATTCACCGGGACATTAGGTGAATTTGTGCTGTTATGATTATTCATGGGGCTGCACAGCATCAGGAAATCTTGTGATAGCAATAATATTGGAAAATATTGTGTTGACATCTGATACAATATGTACCTTGTATTCTCCTTTTCACTTTTTCTCATCTTTGCATCCTTCAATCTTTGACCTTTAAATCTCATCTGTGTCCATGGTGAGCATCGGTTGCCATGTGACTCTAACTGACTAGGCATTACATTAGCATGTAAACTATATGTTCATAGCACTTGGAAGGTTTTAGGCAACAGTTATTGCACTCCTAACAGTGTTTTTCCAATATGAATGTTTTGCATACTCATGTTGTCAATGTATTTGTAATATACTGGGCAGCCTGACTTATTCAGATTCCATGAGGGTAGTGGGGGACGTCTTGAATGTTTTTGAAATATATGCTACTGTTTGTAAAGACACACAATGGTTTCTTTTTCTTCAGTTGGCTAAACAAAGATTAAATTGGAAAAAATAAAAATAAAATACTGCAGCTTAGAACTGCTCTCATAAGTCCTGCAGCAGCCTTATATCGGGTTCACAGACTAATGGACCTCATTCATCCGTTAGTCGGCAACAAAACTAAAAGATGTACAATCTCAGGAAATAAAAGTACTCTCCATATATTTTTTCTTCATAACTCTATCCATTTTTAAATTTGTTCTTTTAATTGTGTTCTTAGTATTGCACAAAAGATCTCTCAGACTGGACAATCTTCTATAATCAATTAAGACAAATTGTGTTCTAATAGAGAAAGTCAGTGTGGCTTAAACCCTGCTCTCTGGCTGAGTTCAGTGAGTCTGACCTCAAAGATAAAGTGGGCTATGTCAGGCAGGTAGAATAAGGCTAGCCGACCAAATTGGCCTTGAGAAATTGAAAAGATAAAACATGTTATATCTGACATTGCAATGAATACTGGCAGCAGGAGCAACGACCCTTTATGTTCTAAATGTTAGATTAGCATCTGGATTCAGTCCCGCCTGTGATTGTTCGTATAGTTTCTTTTCATCAGTGAGGTCAGACCTCGGTCTGCTCAAATTTAAATCACAGCGAGCCTCAGATGTCTGTTATTATCTCACTCGAAGGGCGCTCACATTACATCTTCAGCAGAGTCCTGACCCTGTCACCTTGCCACTCGAACAATGCAGGCCGTTAGCTCTCTTCTCAAATCACCGCCTCCTTTTTCAGCTGTAATGTTTGGTTTGGTTCAAGACCTAAAATTACAGGGTGGTGTAAGATAATATCAGAGCTCTGAGTTATGCAAGTGTGTGATGCTGCATCTTTGCATAAGGACTGAGCTGAAGTTCACTTATCGAGGTTTTGGCACTTTTTTTTTGGACTATCCTCTTTGCATAAACCGTCTCCTCCACATTTTGCTGTCTGCTCCGCTGCCCACTCTCTCTAGACTCTGAGACCCTGTTTTAGTTTTTATAGTTTTGCCTGTTTCCTCCCTATAGCCGGCTTTAAAGCATTTATTGTTCCTCTATTAATGTCGGCCAGATTTCTTTCGTCCGTGTTCCGTTCATGCGCCTCTGAAGCCTTTCATCCCTTTTTGTCCCGTCTCCACTCTGTGTTTGTGTGTGTATGTTGAGGAATGCAGCTATTGCACAACAATCAGCCTAAATCCTAGCCTCACGAAGACACTTAGAGACAAACGCTTGCACACCTGTCTTGTTTTTATGCCCTGTGTCAGGACAGCGGTGTACTGTAGCAGGATGTGCTTGTGTGTGAGTGAGTGCAGCTGCTTTTGGCCATCCACGCTGCCTCCTCGTTTTCAGCTTCATTTCCCCCCCTAATGAAGATTCAGAGGCAGTGCAGCGACTGGCGCAGGGCAGGAGAACTGAGCGGAGGAGGGCGGGACGAGGAAAGAGCAAAGCACGAGGAAATGAGAGCAGGAGGATGAGGGAGGGAAAAATTAGATCGCAATGAAAGGGAGAGGAAGTGGGAAGATGGAGGGAAAACAAATGTGGGAGAAGCATGGACAAAGAAAGGAAGAAGTGGGAAGAGAGCATCTACAACAGAGAGGGACAAAGAGAACGCTGATGAGTTTTGTGATAAAGATGACTAGAAAGAAAGTTACCCCCTCTCTTTCGCTGTCTCCTAATTAGCTCTCTGGCTGTGATGAATGGCGCGGCACTTAGGACCCAATCGGCAAGCCGACCTTGTCATGTGTGCTGATGGGGTGGGGTGACTCTCACACCTCCGCCTCTTCTTTCCCCTTCTCTCTATTGTACCACCTCCTGTGGAACCAGATGCTGCTAATATCTGGGCCTGTGTGTGTTTGTATGCATATTCACTGCTTCTCTGGGTTTTATTGCGCTCTTATGGCTTGTACATCAGCATACATGAAAATGCAGCCATTGTTTAATTCGCTGTGTTTCCTACATTTCAGGTTTAAATGTACTGATATTAGATGTACTTGTAGCATATACCTACAAGAGACATCCTCTAAAATTAGCGAATCCCTGTGAGTTTCAGAAATAAGTCTCTTCCTATCAGCACATGTGGTTATTGTGACGATCTGCTCTAGGTGCAACAAAAAAGAAAAATAAATTTATACAGAGATGAATACTGTTACTCTCCACTGTAGCTTGCTGCATCTGCTCCACAAAAAATAAGTAAAACTTTGAATATTATTTTGGTGTTCATTTTTCAGTTTGCCTGATTTAATCATTCTTCCTGTGGAATAAGGAAATTAAAATTTCAGACATAGTGTCTGAAAGTAACCCATGTACTTTGGCTTATCTTTGGAAATAATTGGGTAAAGAAGCATAAATAAAATTGGGGTTTACTTACATTTTTATTAGTACCATGATTACCATCTTCATCACTGCATACAATTTAGGATATTTTAAGCTTTGTAATTAATTTTCGCCCAATTGTCTTATATTACCTAAACACAAAGAAACAGCAGTTTTTAGCTGGAATCACATCACCAAATAAACATGTGAGAATATATATTCTCATATTTTATGAACCACTAGTTCATAAAGTTATAGCAATATTTTTTGAGAAACAAAAATATTTGGATACATGTGGAAATGAAAAGAAGACTTTTCCATTTGTATTTTGCACCCCGAAGTAAATGATTTATTCCTCCTACATTATACACTTGCTTTCTTCCTTCCTTTAGTGTTTCCTTCTTTTTTATTTCTGAATATTTGATTGATTAGACACCTTTTCTTAAAACCACCATATGATAAACTATACCAAAAGGGTAAAACATTAAATTAGCCAAATCCATTTTCAAAAAACAAAAAAAAACTGTAAGAATTGAGCTCCACTTTTGCTTCTATTTAGATTAAAATTGGACTCAGCATGCTGTTTATATGATCAACTAGATTTTCTTTATTCATACAGACACAAACCCACATATTGTAATAAACCTCCAACTGTCAGGTGTATAATTAACTTTAGGTCAAATTAACCTCGGCTTTGTTTGTCTTCTGAAAGTTTTGAATCAAACTGCAGATAAATAACCAATAAATCTTCACTCCTTTTAATGCACACAATTTTTTGATTATACTTCATTAATGCTGTTTAATGTTTCTATCTCCTTATTGCTTCTTGGTTATCTTCTTCTGAATTCATGATGTGGCGTCTTTAATGTTGATGTCATCAACTCATGAATCATAGTGATTGTGAATCATCTCTTGGAGGCGTAGTGTTTTATTAAGACAAAAATATATAAAAAATGAGTCATAATTGTTTCACAGCACCTTTTTGTAAAGAAATGCATAGATTTAGAAATTACACAAGTGAAGTAATAGCCTATATACTGGTTATAGTGTTAAAGTTTGTTCTTAAAATACACATGTAGTTTCTGTCCGTCTTAGCCTCAAGAATTTGTCCTCCATCTTGCATGATCTCAGAAAGCTTCAACAGTTGTACCCTACCTTATACTACCTTTTCTACCACGGCATGCTGTCTGTGTTTAATGCATTCAAACACAAATTATAATTGTGTCTACCAAATTACTGACCCTTTGATGAAAGCAGCAGTGGTAAAGTTTGTCGTCTTTTTGTCAGATTATTATCAAAACTGTGACTTTCGGAAGAGTTGGGATGGCATCAGTCTGAAAACTGATGACATTAAGCTAAAAGTCTCATCTCTACTGTATTACCACTCATGTTTTGCTCTATTTGTCTAATGTTTCAACATCTAAAAGCTCTGGAGCTCCTGCTGGTCTTTTTTCCAGAACAAATAAGCAGTAGAAACAAGGATTGAAGTTTGGTTTTCTGCTCTGGATTCATATTTCTAGAACTTTGCAAATGCCTGTGTGAATGAAAGAAAGAGCCTTAATAAAAAAGATCAGATTGCAATACAGAATTATTGAACTGCAGAGCTGTCATTAGAGGAAAGCAGAAATGTTGCTTCAGACAAAATGCATGATTCATAGCGGAGTCAGTCAGTCAGTGTGGCGCCCCCCCTGACATGTTGCGACTCTTCTCCCCCACAGAGCACTAAGAACTGGCGGGCTGCCGTGGATCTGACGGGACAGTTGTTGACAGCTCACGGTCAGGGATACGGAAAGGCCGGCCAGCCAACCTCTCACACCACTGACTCACTGCAGGTAGTGACTTCTCTTCATTCATCCATTCCTCTGTTTGTGCCCATCGATCGCTGTGTTTCTGTTGGTTACAGAGATGATAGGAAAAGCCTTCTAATTCACTGCAATCATATTAGTCTTTAGCATCAAGTAAAACTCATTTAGTATTTAGCATTAGTACTGTTAATTTCTTCTTCTGATGTACATCTGCAAATGTTGAATTGCATTTTATTACAGATAATGTTTTAAGTGGCACTGCTCAGATTGGAGTGTATAATAATTGATCTTTCAATTGAAAAGATCAAAACATTGCTTCAAATTGATAAAAATAGTGATTTTATCTATTAAATCACATTAGTCTGATAAATGTGTTTGTTTCCTGCGTGTGTTCCAGCTCTGGTTTGTGCGGCTGTCTCTTCTCACCAAGTTGAACCTTTTCCAAAATGCTGAACTGGAGATTGAACCCTTTGGCAACCTCGACCAACCAGATCTGTACTATGAGTACTATCCAACTGTTTACCCTGGGAGGAGAGGTAGGAGCATATTCTCCACATTGTTTCTGGCATTCTGGTACTTTTGGTTGTGACAAAACAAGTCAGACGTCCTCAGCTGAACAGCCATCAGTGTTTTTTATTATTTTTCTATTTTATTCATCCAAAGGCTTTTCCATGAAAATTGTTTACATAGAACTTGAAGTTTAATAGTATTTTTAATAAGAGCTCTGAAAAACTGAACGTATGCTCTCAAACAAGATTCTGCATTTTAACCAAGTTCTTTGGAAACACAAGCACACCACCACTGTCCTATTAAATATTCACAGAAAAGTTCTGCCACAAGCTTGATATTAGACTGTATCATTGAGAAGCTCCAACAGCTCTACTTGTCTCCAGCAGTTCTTTGGTTTTGTTTTTCCTCTTTTTTCCCCTGCATGAATTGCTCTCTAATGTATTCCCATTACTTTGGATCTGCTTCGCCCCTCGGGCTACCACAGTGAAGGCAGCAGCAGAGACACAGCTGCACATACACAACATTTGAAGATACACTGCACAGCCTTCTAAAGAGAGCACCGATTGACTTTCCATTGCTCAATATTAAACGCTTTATGCCCTACTAGGTGTTCAGAGACAAACTGGCGTGAGTTGTTGCCTGGCATCAGAATTCGAACATGTCTTTACTCCAGCTCTTGCATCGAATATCTATTACCCGCGATCACATTCTGTGTATGCCTTAAGATACGACTGCCCCATGTATCTCTTCTAAAGGATTGAGATCGACCAAGCACTCAAATAAAAAAAAAGTCGATGTTTGTTTGTTATTATTTTGTTTATAAAGTGAAAACTTGGAGACAGTGGTAACTTCACTCTTTCAGTGGAAGCACTTTGGTAGAGTTGGGCAATAAAACAGTAATGATATCTGTTGCAATAGACTTGTGATCAATATTAATAGAAAATATGACCATTAGAATCTCACTAAACTCCGTTCCAGAACCACATTGCATTTTGGGAGATGTAGGCAGAGGAAATGCCTGAGCCAGTAAACAACAATGTTGATGTGATTAACATTCACTCAGTTTCATCTTGTTCATACTCAGCCATTCTTTAATGACAGAAATTGAATGAACAAAGCTTTAACTGTTGATGACACTGTGAGGTGTCACTAAAGAAAAATATTATCCAAAGCTTCACATCATCATTGTATTGCTTTTCTGCTGTCTTTCTGCCTTCCACGTGCTTTGGAAAACATCTTCTGGTTCCTCTCTCACATCTTTAACACATGGAAAAAATTTGGAAGAAACTGAATGAAATTTTACATCATCCAGCAATGACAATTGGACTACATTACTTACTACTGTTTATTAATCATCAGTTACAAGGCGGTTTGCATGTGAAAATGATTGGTGATTACTCTCAGTCAATATAATAAGGTAATTTTTAGCTAGAAATCACATTTCTACACTGCAAAATGACATTATATTGATGCCTCAGCATTCAAATGTCTGCTTATTGTCAGTAATCGGTACAGAATTGTTTGCAGGAACTTTTATACATTTTATAGTAGCAATGAGACATTGTTGTTGGTAGAAATAAATATATTTTGGTTTACACATTTGCTTTCTGCTTTTTTGGTTTTGTTGGAGACCAAAATTGCAACATTTGTTACATTTTCAGCTGGTGTGGTTCTGTTTCACACTGATTTATCA
The DNA here is from genome assembly GCA_902982915.1 of Phalloptychus januarius. Classification (NCBI taxonomy): domain Eukaryota; kingdom Metazoa; phylum Chordata; class Actinopteri; order Cyprinodontiformes; family Poeciliidae; genus Phalloptychus; species Phalloptychus januarius. The sequence goes on along the minus strand of CADWAE010000129.1, from coordinate 10,882,452 downwards.
AACAATCCGAACTAAATGAAAAACCTGTTTCCCTCCTCGCCTGTGGTGGCTCTGCACCAAGAACCTGCCAGTGCTCACGAACTACAGAAAAAAAATAAACATTAAAAAATGCAAAGCTGCTAATCTTCAAGCGGGATACAGCGGTACGCCGATATTTTCTTTGGTTGGGGAAAAACAACCACCATTTATCACCTTAGAAAGTAGGGAACAATCATCATTTAGATGGGGAATTGTTGACATATGGTTGGTATGAAATTTTCCATATTCTTTTTCGTGACCTCAAAAGCCTAGAATGAGAAGACCAAAACTCCATAATTATAAAATGCTGAAGAATATAAAGGCCAAAATTATTTTTATAGAAACCTGTTGTCTTTCTGTCAACCTAACCATCAGAATCAGACTCTATTGTCATTGCACAGAATCACAATGGAAATGTATCTGATTCTGAGTATCTAGCCTCTATAGGAAACTGTGTGACTCAGACTAAAACTAGAACTTTTCCAAAGCAGTAATGTGGTTTCAGTAAGGAAGGTTGATGGGAGAGTCAGCCAACCTGTTTCTTTAGCGGTGTAAAGAACCGGCAAGCACTGAATAAGCAACAACCACAGTGAGCTGCTCCTAAGTGCTGAAAAGACAGGACCCCTGGTGTTATGACGACTACAGAGTTAAGACGTGTTCTAGTTACAGCAGCTATTCATTCAAAAGAAGCATGCCCAGATCCTTTTATTTTAATGAAATAACTATCCATATTGCCAAAGAAACTTTCAAAAAACACCAAATTCTAACTAACAAAAGTTCTGACCGAGAAGTAAAAATGAAATTTTAATCTGATTCCAACTACTAAAGTCCAAAAAGACTGAGTAATGAATCACTTCAGAAGATAAAACTGTGTAAAACAGGACAGAATCGCAGACGTTATGTGTTATGGGGGAAAACCAGAGTGTTGTTTTTAGATGGTGAATACCAGCGGATAGAGAATATAGATAGAAATTGAGATACACACTGGCAGAAGCAGCAGCCAAAGATGGAGTAGCTCGCAGAGTTTCAGATCAGATGACGGTATCAAAGAGACCTTGATCAAAGCCTGGGGACTCACCTGAACACAGGCTTTTGCTCAGGGGTGTGTGTGTGTGTCTGTCTGTCTGCCTATCGGGGTGTGTGTGTGTGAATGATGTAGAGGCAGGCAGAGGGATGAGGCAGGGAGATGAGTGATGGAGCTGTGCGGCACACAGAGATGGAGAGATGAGAGGCTTTAATAAGCAGCCATACGTAGCACGGTGCCATCTGTAGGTTCCTGCCTCCAGGGCTGTGTACAGTCTGTGTGGGTGGATGGCTTTATATTCTCATCTTTCTGTCTTCACTCTCCTGCTTCGTTCCCATCCCACCCCGTTCCATACTGTCCCCTCTTTCCTCACACATTCTCTCCCTCCCGTTCCTGTCTTCCCTCCACCCATCTCCACCCTTTTTTTTTTGTTTTTTGTTTTTCATCCAGGCTCGATGGTGCCTTTCTCCATGCGGCTGCTGCACGCCGAGCTCCCCCAGTACCTGTCCAAACCCCAGGAGGCTCTGGACCGCCTGCACAACCTCAAAACTGTCTGCCTTGCTGTTAGTCCACGCACATACACACACACACGCACACATACCCTCACAGCCTCAAGATGAAGTTTTTAGTCTCCTAACAATTTTCGAAGTCCCTAAACTTCCCTAAAATGTTGACATTTTGAATGAACCTGGAATGCATGCTGTATCATGGAAAATATGTTCTAGGCCTGAACAAGTACAGAAATAAGAAACATGATGTATATAAAAACATCATCTTGCAAAAGCAAAAAAAGATGAATTTCTGCACAAAATATAGATAGACGTTTACTTTAATTATTTAACTTCTGGAAGATGAAAATCTTAAAAAATAGTTTCAGCTTTAATTTACTTAGATTTCTTTTTAGCTGCTTAGCTAATGGTATTGAACCACATATCTTTCTTAAATATAGAATGCATATGTTCACTGGATTTATTTATGAAAATGTTACATAGAAATAGTAGATATTAAAAACTAGCCTAAAAAATTTTCCAAAGAAAAAAATAAAGTGAAATGAAATATATTAAATATTATACTAAAAGTTTTTGAACTAATAAACATAAACCTTGAAATATGTAGAAATATATACATTTATATATTTAATATATATATAGATATATATTTAATAAATAAATATAAAAATATATTTCTGTGTAGATATTTATCTTTTTTTGGTCACCCCAGGTAAACAAAGGAAAAAGTCTTAAAAACTAAACTTAAAATTTGTTTTTTGTCCAGAAAATAGAGTGAGAAAAATCAGCCTAGACACTGATGAACTGAAAATATCAATATCAATATAATTTATTGTACATGAATTGTTAGGGGGTACCGCTAATTGTGGCGATGAATGAGTAATATAAAATATGTATGTATTACATTTTTAAGACTATATTTTTAGTTAAACCTTAATTGTAATATTGCTTTTCTTGTTATGATCCAGTTTCTGCTACTCAAACAGACTTTTTAATGTTTTAGCAGTTAAAATGTAAATGCCTTATTTTGTGCAAAAGTGTATATTGAATAAGGTTTGGCTTGAAATGAAGATTTCCGTTTTTGACTTTAACCAGTCGTCAGTAATTGTGATGAAGCGTGCTGAATGATAGAACGTTTAAAAGTTCAACTGAGCTCCAAATAATTTGATTCAGTTAGTAGCTTATTCTTTTTCATTATTGTTAAAAATTTAAACAGTAATGCTTTTAAAAAGCATTTTTTTTAATTTGTTGAGACTTGCAGAACCCCTAAAAAAAAAGCCTAAATATAATCTGAGAAGGCATTTTATTGGTTAACATGCTTGTGCTATTTAAAATGCAGACACTAATTTAAATCCCCTGCCTGCACAGATACTGGAAAACCTGGAGAAAGACTTGGCAGAGGATGGCAGCATGATCACCCTAGCACAGGAGAACAGGCAAGGTAAGCAAACACACCGCAGAGAATCCGACCTGGCTGCGTTCCCAGACTGCATCACATCGTGGGAGGAAAGTCAGGTCACGGGCCTGAACAGTTAATCCAGATGCACACCTGGCGCAGGACTGCAGCATACCTTAGCCACACATACAACCACCTCAGAGGCTCAAGCACACACCTATGCAGTAAAAGTGTTTAGCCCCTCACAACTCCGCCGCTCTCACTGAATGTTAAATGTTCTCTACAGCTCTTCACGCCATTTGGATCAATACGGATCAATCCTGCCAATCCACTCACATCTGCACTGGAGTGTGCGAGGGAAATTTACCCAGATCCGCCTCCACGCAACTTGAATCAGACCTAGAATCGGGGTCGTGTAGCTTCTAAATACTTCTTCAGCATCTGTTTATCAGTTCGAAAATGTGCCCACCGATAGTTTCAGCTGAGCTAAATACTGGAAAATTAGCTGGGTGACTCATGTATGACTGTATCCATGAGGGCGCCTCGGTTCAGCCGGTTTCTCCTAACAAAAGCAGCGTAACGGCTGTGTCCTCTTTCTCTCCTACCCACACAGACAGTCGATAATGCAGGGCCTTGCCTTCACACATCAGAACCCCACTGAGTGATTAGCTCTTCCCTCAGCTCCGTCTCCCACAAACACAGTGATGAATAGTAACAGGCTCTTCCCACAGCAGACAAAGAGGAAATGTGCCGCAGTGTCTTCCTCAGCATCTCGCCTTAAAATAACCCAGGTGTTACAGCTGGTTGTAATGAGAGGGATGGAGGAGCGGAGAGTGTGGCGGCTTTTCAGAAAACTAGGATATCTCAGGAATACCCAAAAAGCGATAGGAGTGAAAATAGAAAGTCATTGAACCCCTCCCTTTTTCACCGTCTCCCTTTCCTGTTTATAGCATCCCTAAAGCTGTGGAGGTCTCGTCTCAGTCGGGTCATGTACTCCATGGCCAACTGCCTGCTGCTGATGAAGGTGGGTGCGTGTGTTTGTGTGTCACTGTGGGTGTGAGTCTCAGAGATCTCTGATGCCAGGCTGGTGGTGGATTCACAGTGAAATCCCCACAGACTGACCACTAATTGGATTCTTGGTCAGAGAAAGAGCGAGCGGAGAGCAAAGAGGGGGGAGGTGATGGTGGCTGGGCTCAGATCAGGCTTTAGAGAGAAACACAGTGCCATCTACTGCTGAGACATGATATTACAGTCAGTGCAGTCTCATCGCAGGCTTGGATTCTGGTCCACAGTATCCCGGACTCGTATTTTAGTATTGTGTTTAATACTTCTCCTTCAAAAGATCAGAAAGACCCACACAAAAATCTGCTTTTTTTTGCAATTTAAGGTTTATTTGAAGGATTTGTTTTTTTGTAAGTTTTTAGTTTTCTTATTTTTCTTTGCTTCACAACAGTTAAAATACTTTTAGGTTTTCGTGGTGATCAGTTCTCCAGAAGAAGAAGATAATAATTATAATAAATGAAATAATAATGATAATGGAGAAGTAGTTTGGCTGCCCAGTGGCGCAGCTGGTAGAACTGTTGCCTTGCAGCAAGAAGGTTCTGGGTTCAATTCCTGACCCTGGTCTTTCTGCATGGAGTTTGCATGTTCTCCCTGGGTATGTGTGGGTTCTCTCCGGGTACTCCGGCTTCCTCCCACAGTCCAAAAACATGACTGTCAGGTTAATTGGCTTCTCTAAATTGTCCCTAGGTGTGAGTGTGTGTGTGCATGGTTGTTTGTCTCTGTGTTGCCCTGCGACAGACTGGCGACGTGTCCAGGGTGACCCCGCCTTTCGCGCGAAACCATAGCTGGAGATAGACACCAGCAACCTTCCCGACCGCAGTAAGGGAAACAAATGACATCCTGTAAATCCAACAGAAGTTTTTAAATAAAAGGTCTTTTTTTTTACGGCTTTGCTATGTGTTGATACTATATGGATTTATCCCTTGAGTTTAGAATTATTTTTATGCAAGGGCCACCTGTCAGAGAAGGGTGAAACATACAAAAGAAACTGTACAAAGAAATGTTAAGAAAATTTGTGAAAAATTGCCAAAACATTCAAATAGCATTTAAAGGACCTTTCAGAAACCTGAAGAATTTTAGATCAAGAACCTTGTAAAGTAAATTCTGCATTTTTGGGATTCAAAATGTAAAGAAATGAAGGTTCGATCCACATTAAACTCAATTTAAAGGCAAAGTCAAAAGTTTGAGTGCATTCATATGCACATGCATGTTCAGTACACTCCTCCCGTGCCCCCTCTCTCAGCTCGGTACACACCGAGTCCACACACACCCCTCTCTGACCTCTCTGTGTCTTGTTGCTCGCTTTCAAGTCACCAAGTGAGCGATGCGTCGCAGCACATCGTCGGCGTGGATGGAGGGTCACAATGTCCTGCTAATACTCCAACTGTTTGACTATGCTCTCTCCAAACTCTGCTCAGTTTACCTACCTCCACCTTTGTCTTTTGTTTCACTCCTTTTCCACTCATTGTTCCCACTCACTGAATGCAATCTTGGAATCTATTTGTCCTCAGGACTATGTTCTGGCAGTGGAGACCTATCACTCCATCATCCAGTATGAACCCCAGCAGAGAGTGCAGCTGCTCAGTGGAATCGGACGCATCTTCTTGCAGGTCTGTGCATCACCAGATGGACGAATGGACTATAAGACTCCCTGGACACAGAATTAATTATCCTAGCTCTGCACAGTTTGCCTTATGCTCCAACAGACCAAAAATAAAAACCCCTTTATTTTCTGTTAAAGAGGCCCTGATTAATGTTGTGCAAAGGCAAAGACTGTAAACCAGCAATTTATATTTGGTCTTTTTAAAGGCAGGAATTTTTTATGTTAGAGGACTATTTTTCTTTTCACATGCAATAAATATGTTTTTTATAGTGTTAATGTGTTTCAGCTTTGGGTTCATGCTAAACAAAACTCTTGAAAACATGAGGTCTATGCAGCTCTTAGCAACAAGGTTTTATTGAACAACGTCTCTGCTATTTTTGGCAGTCAAGCAACTTAGTTGTACTTGCTTAATGATTTGACCATAATGCCGCCTTTTTAATGTTTGTGGTCCATTAAACAAGTGCCACCACATATATTACAGGCATAGAGAGCTTGAATGCATGGTACTTGAAAAATTAGCAAACACTTATTGCAGTCCAGACTGAGTGGTATTGTGATTACCATAAATTTTTGAAAGTAAAGCTACAAAGATCATTTTGTTCCAGATGCAACTTTCATTTCTCTGTTATATAACAGATTTTTATGTACATATTAAAACACAGCTAAACGTCTACATGTTGCAGCTACTCTCACAAAAATGTTCTTTTGGATTTTCATATAATATTGTGGTTTGTTGTAAACACCAGTCATTACTTCCATGTGTTTTGAAGAGGAAGTCACAGATGTAAGAACTTGCTGCTGGAAACAGATAGAATAACTCAGAGGATGGGTGGGTTTCTATTCCAAAACAGTGTTTAGATCTTGTTATATTATTGTCTGAAAGGATTTTTCTTCCTTGCAGATTTTTCGGGGGGTTTTTCTGCTCTAAGAATTTAGGTTTTTTTTTTCAGGCAAAGACGTAGATCAGCAGTTAATGTACAGCTGTTTTGCTATTTTCCAGATCGGAGATGTGAAAACTGCAGAAAGATACTTCCAGGACGTGGAGAAAGCCTACGAGACAAAAGGGAGTAACCTCAGTCACGCTACATGCGTTCTAATGAACAGGTACATGCAGATCAAGTGTTTTGCAACTTGATCTATGGGGTAAAATTTGTGCTCATCTGGAATAGAATACACAAATTTGTCCTTGATTTTCTAAACAGGAGGCAGCATCTCTGCTCTCTGGCCTCAGGTGGTGGAGAGTATTAAGTAACACTGACATGTGTTAATGATTACTTCAGTAAAAGATCTGAACTTTGGGTGATTGCAACAGCTTAATGTTTTTGTTTTTTTTACAGGAATTTAGTTGAATTATAGTAATTAGTTTTTTCATGCCAATGTCTGTTATGCATTTTATATATATTAAGATACTAATGGAAGTATGTTAACAAATGCCAACATATAAAATCAGGACCACAACTGTGACTCAAACCTTCACAGCTGAACTAAAAAAAATCCTAAGTTGGAAAAACTTGACATTTCTTGTTTTACCCGAATGTAATTATTATGAATTGGTCAACATGAAATTGTGATAAGAACTTGAGTTGTTTTTTTTGTATTTTGACATATTTTAAACAACTATACAGATAACATGACCTAATTGCCTTCAATAGAAATTAATTAATCAGATTATGTTGTGTTAGCTGGCCTGCAGACCAGCTAACACAGCTAACTATAGAACCAGCTAACACCAGCTAACACCAGCTAACTATAACGATGCTTCCCAGGAGCATCGTTATAAAACAGCACTTACCCATTAAAGCGAGATAGATGGCGCTGTCTTTAGTTTTAACACCAAACCCACAAAATGTCTTTTTTGAGTGAGTTACAGAAAGTTGTAGGAGCTGTTTTAGCCAGCTGATCTACAGTGTGCAGCAACAAATTGGACATGGGCAGTGGATGAATAAAACAATTGACTTTCCTGTTGCTAAATTTGTGAGTATAATATATCTGTAACATATTTGTACTTGTTTTTCAGGGCCTTTGTCTACCTCAGTCAGAATAATTACACTGACGCACACGCAAGTTTCCTTGAAGTTTTAAAAATTGACCCAAAGAATCCAGTTGTAAGTATAACTATATAAGTATTAGAGTATAATCCTTCTAGTAGGTATTAGACGCTTTAGTTAGTGTGGTTGGATTTTCTGTTTTTTACCCATGGGGAAAGCAACAATTATTTCAAATATCTTTGAAATGGCCTTTTATTTTGTTTGTTTGTTTGTTTTGTTTTTACAGGCAAATAACAACGCTGCAGTGTGTCTCCTCTACTTGGGCCGACTAAAGGAGTCCTTGGGCCAGCTGGAGGGGCTGGTTCAGCAGGACCCTGCCCAGTACCTCCATGAGAGCGTCCTCTTCAACCTGACCACCATGTACGAACTGGAGTCGTCGCGCAGCACGCAGAAGAAGCAGGCGCTGCTGGACGCTGTGGCCTGCCGGGAGGGAGACAGCTTCAATGCGCAGTGCCTCAAACTGGTCTGAGAGGAAGGACAACTGAGAGAGAACTGTGCTGCTGCCCCCCTGTGTTAATGATGGGTACTGAGGGGAGGGTTCAGAGAGGAACTAAGCCGTACTCCGGTGGGACAGCAAAGCCAATGCTTGCTGTTCAGTTTCAGAGATGTTAAAAGGGGACGTTTGAGATCGGCTTTTATCGCACTAAAGTGATCCAGCACTCCTGCCATGTGAGCAGCGACCCAGAAACAGTCCTCACACTCACAGCATTTGGAGACTGAAAGAATTTGTGGTGAATGTGCTTATTTGTTCTGTTGTTTGCGCTGCAGCTCTGCATAAATACTGAGGGAGTGAATGTCTGGCTCCAAGGCTAAAAAAATAATCCAACTATGTAACACATTAGCTTTTTTAGACCACTTTGAAATCTGGAGGACAAAAAAATTATATGTGGGTCATGTGAGGGCACAGCTGCATTAATCTGGCTGTATGTTTCACTGATACACAAGATGACTTGTCTTTTAACCCAGCTTTTCTTTTTGTCACTACATACTTTTGTCTTATGCCGACAAGGTTCCTACACATATTTCCAGTCTTTCTGCAGACCCAAAATATTCTGAATTCTCTGTTTTTTTTAAGATGGGTTTTAAAAGTATAAATAATAAAAACTTACATTTCCAAATTGATCTGGATTTAAAGCAGAACTTGCAACAGAAGACAGAAACAAATGAAACATGGAGAGATGGACGGGCAAAAATACAAGACGGATGGAAATACATAATTATGGAGAGATGATTGGGCTGGCATATAGGCAAAAAGATGGAAGAATGAATGTATTGTAGAACAGATGAATAGATGGAAGGAAAATACTTTTAGTGAACAGGATAAGGAATGAAGTCTGGTAATATTAATGTTCTTTCCTGTACTCACCCAAACCTAAAAAGCCTCATAAATAAAATTCAGCAGTTTTCCAGACTGCTTAGGAACTGTATGCCAGAAACATTTCTACATCCACAAACTGATCAGACAGATCCCTCAGTTTTATCAACTAAATGTTTCTTTGATGGTTCATTCTTACCTGGATATAGTAATATTAGGTTTTCTTTAGCTCTGCTCCAACCATCTGGTTGCATATGTGCAACATGACTCAAAATATTTTGGATGGATTTGGGCTAAAATTTTAACTAAATCTGGGATAAAGCTTGATCCACATCGGTGACTTTTTTTCTCTCTCTTCTCTTTGCCCAGCTGGACCGTGATTCTTTTTAGGCCCGTCTCTTCAAGCTGTCACATGACCCTCTGCCCAAAGATCATTACAGCAAGGCCAACCATGAAAACAGCCCCATCTTCTGTAGTTTCATAAAAAAACACAATAGGCTGCTCTCTAAAGTCAATAAACACATTTCCCAAACATCCTCTCAGTAAATATGTTTTGACTGAGAAATCCAAAATTAAAAATATATATATATATATATATATATATATATATATCTATATATATATAGTTTTTATGAGCAGTCTTCAGAAACTTTTAGTCAGGAAGACGTATTGTTACACTACAGGAGCTGCTGGCTCACAGTGAGACCAGGCCTGGGCATTATCCTGAGTTTCAGACTCCTTAAACTTTTTAATGCAGCTTCTACGGGATTACCACTAGATTTCATCACTCCTGCAGTGAAAATTAACGAGCCCCTCAGATTGCATCGGTTTCATTCCCACTGAACAGAAATGTACAAATATTCAAAATCCAAAGTTGTACATATCTGAAGTCTTGGTTATCTTATTGATTTGTTTTGCTTTTTCTTCTGCTGTTGTCTTTATGTTGGATCATATTTGTGTATATAAAGAGCTGTTTTATTCTGAATAAACCTATTGTGTTGCAGTACCATGCTGGAATTAATAAAAATAGAATAAAAGACAAATTATTACCATTTTGTTTATGTCCTGAGCTTGGAATTAGAAATTAGACTTGTGCTTTATTATAAATGAAGGCACTCATCTTGTTGGTGGCAAAGAAGTCACCTTTTAGTGAAATTACTTCAAACTTCACCTCATACCCATGTAAAATAAAAAGCATAAGGATCTAAAGAAACTAATAAGTGAGCTCCTGAAAAGCACCATTTAAACAGAAAGCACAGTTGAGTAATCTGATGCCTTCCACTTGAAGATCTTATTCATCACAAATTATCAGTGTATGACTTTCCTCATGAGTTTTCTACTGAAGTCAAACTGAAGAAGGTGATTTTAGTGTATTAGTTGGGAGGGAATCTGCAGCCTTTCAGGATCCCTGCAGCGAGGCCACATATTTCTGCCGGATGTCAAAGTCATCTGCCGGCCGGTTGTAGGCCTTCCACACCGGCTCCCCGACAAACAGCCGCATGGCTTTGGTGTAGTTCTGCAGAAAAAAAAACAGAAAAACCTGATTGACGTCCCAGTCCATCGTCTACATAAACAATGCTACATGTCATGAACAACCTACCCAGTTCTTTGTATAATTGCTAATGTATTGAATTATCAGGTGTGTTAAATCTTCGATGTACCGTCTCATCCAGGGTGAAGCGGTGGTAGATGCCGGCCGGCAGGGTGATCAAGTCTCCCTTTGTCATGGCGATTCGGATCCATCGGTTCTCCTTGTCCCGGACATCAAAGTAGGCCTGCCCGTCCAGGATGTAGCGGATCTCATCATCCAAATGTAAATGCTCCTCATAGAACATCTTCAGCTGACGAATAAGGTACAGTAGAAGAAATAGTATCTGAGACAATAGCTCTGCTGCTAATGACGCTGACAAGAGCATGAAGAAATATTAAGCTTAGAGCGCTGGATCGCTTGTTCTCCCATAATGTTTGAAATACATAAATATGTGGTCAATTTAATAATAAGATTTCTTTTCTGGATATAACGTATATTTATTCATTCATTTTGCATTTCATTTAACAGAAGCAAATTCAGTAAATACTACTTCAAATCTATAAATATATTTAAATATATAGATTAATGTAATGTGTAGAGGTTGTGAGCCAAATATTATTTAAACCCCAATGTCTGGTAAGGCTTCTAAGGATTTTAACATTAAATGTTTATAACATACTTATTTCAACAACTTGTGTTGCCCACTCATATTTAAAAAGAACATTTCAATGTTTTGTATCCTAAAGACTAATTAAATGGAAGTCATGCATTAAGAGAGAGCAGAAATACTGCAGTTTACTGGTGTAGTTAAGCATGATAAGTTGATTTCTTGTGTTTGCAGGGCTTCAACTGCAATGTTTTTATCAATACCTCTGTCCTTATTAGAACAAATCCTGCTAAATATCATTACATCTCTATTTTGCCCATCTTCAGAAGTTGATAGAGTACTCAGAAGTTGTACTCAAGAGATTGCCCAGCTTCCAAAATATTTTTAGACAAGTGAAAGTAAAAAAGTTACCTTTTCCTCATAGTTGGGTAGTCTGTCCTTTTGAATTGTAATAATGTCCATGTAGGAGTATCCTTGCTCTTTGCGGATCTTTTCCAGCTCTGGATCTGTTTCATAGGAATCAGCATTCAGCTGCAGGGACACAGTAAGCAAAAGCAGAGCTGCTCAGGACGTTTTGATTTGTATCATTAAGACTCTGTCTAAAGTGGCTACATGATTATGAGGAATGTGCTTCTATCTACTAGTGTGGAGCAGCAGCTGAGAAATGTGTGTATTTACTTTCCAGTAGAAAACTCCGAGCTTCCTCAACTCGTCCAGGGAGACGGGCTGATTCGGGTTCAGTCTATGGGGTTTCCTCTGGTCCTCGTCTGAGCCGTCCATGTACCAGGCTTCTAAACCCATACTAAACACTTCTGGCTCGGTTTTCACTCGCAAACAATTAAAAATGAAGGAGTTCTAGGATAAATCCTTGATATCTGACAAATGTGCATTTAGGACTAAAACTCATGTGACGCAGTACGTCTTGTTGTCACGGATTTAACCAATCACAGTGAGATGTCCCGCCCACTTGTCTTTGCTCGATCCAATCACAGCGCGAACAAATGCTGCGTTCAATGTTACATAACTCTGATAAGGATCAATATAACTAAATGTATGTTCAGATGTGAACAGGTATTATTTCCATATTCACTACATAAGTAAAATGTCAATTTAATCTTCATTTTACTCGAAACGTCGCTTCTAAGCATAGAAGCGTATGTTTAACATAAAGCAGCATGAGAAGAGTTCCATCTAGTGGCGAAATGTAGGACCTACATCTAGTGATGGGATTTATGGCTCTATGAAGTGAACCGAATCTTCAGGATAAATTCACTTCAAAGCCGTTCAGATGAACCATTTTTTAATCTATAACTTTTTCAAAGAACAGTCCATTTTATCCTTAATAAAGTTTTATATTAACCCCTTTTTTGCTTAGGTTAGGGGTTAGTGTTTGCTTGATTTCCTGTTTCTACCTAATCTAAAAGCCTAATCAGTGATCTGACGATTCTTCAAGATGGACTTCAGTGCCAGGTGTGGTCACCTTTAGTTTTGTCTACTTACATCTGAATTAGTCAAGATGCATTAGTACTGCCATGTCTGACAAGGGCCCGATGAGTCATTGCTTCCGACAAATCCGTCTAACTGCTCAGTAACGACCGATAGGAACACTTGATTGGAGAGAGACTAATCATGGAGGTGTGGAAACAGCAACAGGATACAAGAGTGGCAGAGATTTCTGGAGAAGGCTCTAAAGAGAAGACTTATTTTCAAGTAAACACACTGCAGCAGAATGAAAGGTTCTGAGAAAGTTCCGGTTACTGGATAGGTAACTTAAAATGTGAAACATGAATCCATATAGAAGAGATACCATTTTGTTGTGACATTTGTGGAAAAAGTTTCACCCAAAAATGTGCTTTAAACCAACACATGAAAACTCACGCAGGACAGAAACCTTTTGTTTGCAATGTTTATAAACACAGATTTAGCCACAAAATATAAGTAAACAGACATGAGAATCCACACAGGAGAGAAACTATTCTGTTATGAAGTATGTTAAAAAAGATTTTCTCAAACAAGATATTTGACCTCATATATGAGAATCCTCACAGGACAGAAACTCTTTATTTAATCCTATTATAATCCACACAAGATAGAAACCATTCTGTTATAGTCTTTGCAAAATCAAGAGAATTTTAACCACATATAATTATCCACACCCGACCAACACCATTTTTCTTGTTGTCTTTGTTGACAGAAATATATACAAACATCAACTAAACTGTACACACAAAAACCTAGACGGGATTTGTACCCTGAAAGCTTGCTTTTAAATGTCATTAAAGTTCAGTCAAATCACTGTGAATCACAAACGTAGGGCTTTCATATCATCAGTATATGCAAACCTCTGACCTCAATTGCATTTATGAACTTAATCTGAATTAATACAACCGGAAAAAAAAACAAAGTATACTTTCTCAGTTATGAATTAACCACACAGAGAAAAAATAGCCTGCTGTAAAGACTTTTGAAACAAACACCCTTATACAAATATTTATGTAAAAAGAAATCACCAACACTACGCAGCTGTAGTTTAATGCTCTGAGTGGTTTATTAATTGAGTAATGTCGTACTTGTGCCTGTCTTAGTTAATGGCACTGGAAATGATGAATCAATGTCCAGCTTCCATTTCCTCCTCCTCTTCCTCATCTTCGTCCTCTTCTCCCTCCTCCTCCTCCTCATCCTCCAGCAGAGCATCACGAGAGACCATGTAATCGGCCATGTTGGGGAGTCCGGATATCACGCAGCAGCTAAGAGCACTACGGAAGATTTCCATGTCGCAGACCTCAGTCCACACATCTGTTATGTTGTTGTAGCACTCGACGTTGTAGCAAGTGGTATAGCCATTGAAGCCCCCAACAACAAAGAGCCTATCTTCAACCACTTCAATGCCAAAGTTGCTGCGGGTGGTAATCATGGAACCCACGTTCGTCCAGAGATTAGTCTCAGGATTGTAGGCCTCAGCAGTTCGCAGACGCCTGTTGCCATCAAAGCCACCGACCTGTTAGAGAGAAGAAAAGTGTGCTGGTTCAGGTCTTCAAGCAAGTTAGTACCTCATTAAACACCGGGATACACCAGAAACAGCATTTTAAAAAAGCAATAGCTAAGACTAAAAATACACACAATCTAAAGTTCTACATTTAGTAGGTTTTGATTGTAAGATGAAACAATTCAACCCAAATAATTACCTTGCCATGGTCATTGGCTTAGGTCTGGATTTTGTTGACAAATTCAAGGACATCTCTTTAACAGGATTAATCATCAATTAGCAAGGAAAAAAGAATGAAATAACATTGGCAGATTGGACAGAGTTTTATTCTTTGTCAAGAAAAACATTTGTCTGAAAAATTGTGATGTTTCCAAGATTACTGGCATGATACAGTAATCCCACAGGAGGTGTCTCAGTTGTTGAGGATCAGTTATGATCTGGGACTTTCATCCTTCAATGGAGCTTCAGTTTGTGCGTGGTCATCATACCACAGATGATAGGCAATACAAGTAATACATTCCCGCTTGACTGAGGGTCCCAGTGTTTTCTGTGTTTACTATTTTAACAGGGCAGCAAGGCATATTACCACATCCATCAGAAAAGTTACTTCTTACAGGACAATGCCCTCTTTTTAAGCCATCCTGTCAGTTCTCCTGATCCAAATCCCACTAGAAACATTTTCCTCAAAAATGTTTTTACAGCGATAAACAAGAAAATTGGGTCTACTCACCGCTGACTCCCTTTTAACCAATTTATTCTCATTCTCTATTTTTTAAACTCCCTAAATCTATGTATTAGTTTGTCTTTTGCTCCTGTTTATTTCATTTAAATTCTTAGGTTCTATTTACCACACTGGATTTTACCAGGGTTTTTTCCCCCGGGTCCTTAAAATTTTAATGAAGAGTGTACATCAGTTTTATATGAAGGCTTTTTAAAACTTTGTACAGGGTTGCCAGGTCCAGGCAATGCCCAACGTAGGCAAGGAATATTTTAGTTATTTTCTTTTATTTCAAATTTCAGTCAGAGCTACAAAAAAATGTATTGTTTATTATATTAATACAATTTTATAATTACCTTTTTTGTCCAATAGATTAAAATGTTTTTGCATAGAAATGTAATTGGCGACACTAGAAAATAAATTTCTCCCCTGTTCACTTCAGATACTTCCTGGCACACTTTTGTAGTGTCATGTAAATTTTAAATTGTGAACTTAATGACATAATATTTCCCCCAAACATTAGATTCAGAAGTCAACGTCTCATGCATGTGGTAAATACCAACACCACTAGTTAATTAAAGTTAATTAAAGATCAAGACAAATATCTGATTTTAACAACAAACATATTACTTTGATTGCTTGGAGAAAAGACAACTTCATTATTGAGTGCAATTCTACATATTGGTTTGGACTCGATTAGCGGTGAGTACACACATGCAACGACCTGCATCCCTGAACATTTGTATCGCTTTATCCCCATCAAAGTCTTGAGGTCCTGTGGTTGAGACCTGCTAATTATTGATCCCTGATCAAAACTAAAGGAGATAGAGCTTTTTTTTCTGTGGCTCTAAGACTCTGGAGCTCACTTCTATGACTTTAAGGTCAGCTAAAAACTTACCTTTTTAAATCTGCTTTTGTTCAAATGTACTTTGTGTATTTTTTACACAAAGTCTGTTTGTTGATTTTTATTTTGAAAGCACCGTATAAGTAAAGTTTTAATTACTTACTTACTTACTCATTCTCCCTGCGTCTGATCAGATTAGAAACAAACATTGATGGAAGCCTTCACACATTATAAGTGAGGTTTCAACATCTAACTTGTGCTTCAGCACTGTTTCCTGTACTTACTGCAAAAACGTGACCTGCATAAGCAATGACTCCTATTCCACTGCGCCGGCTGTTCATGGGGGTAATCAGAGTCCACTGGTTGGTCTCTGGGGTGTAAAATTCAGCTGTCTGCAGGCACTCTGTTCCATTGAATCCCCCACAAATATAAATCTAAAAAATAAACAAAATTAGTCCTAAACAATTTAACTGCTTGCATCAAGGACATTATAAAAGTATGTAGTGAAATTTCTCTAAAAAAAAAAAAGGTCACGAGTTGGGCTTTTGCTTTTCACTTTTTTTTAATAACAGGATAATAATTGATGATTATAACTTTTTGGACATAAGAATGCTTGGTCATATAGAAATGACATGAATGCCATGAGTTTTGTCTCCTTTTCCTTCAGCTCTTACATCTCTTTGCAAACCAGCCACAAGTGCTTCAGTATTAGCAGAAAAATCAAATCATCTTTTGAAGGGAAATCTTGCAGGAAGTAAGGGAAATGCTGTTGCAGCTTTCAGCATAAGAAAATACTTTAACTCCATCTTCACAGCATAAAAACTGTACCCCCTTTATGGTGCTTTTGCCAAAGTAGAAGTATGTAAAATGTTCAGCTCTATTCATCTTTCCACCAACTTTGATGGTATTTTCTGTCACCTGCTGAAGGAAATCATCCCCACAGAATAATGCTGCCACCACAGTATTTTACCACTTGGATATTTTTGCTTAGGGAGAGGCACTGTTTACATTTTCTGTCAAATATGGTATTTTTTTGTATTGGCCAAAAAGTTTCTTTTTTTTCTTTTAATTTTGCTTTGTTTTCAGGGAATAGATGACAAATAGCTAAGTTGTGTTAGCCAGTTGAACAATTCAATTTGAATTCTGAAATTTTCTTGACAGTTTGGTTCCATGTATGTTTTCAGGCCTTTAATTACCACAGCAGTTTAAAAATAGCACAGAATTCAGTTGACTCACCTTATTGTTAAGAGTGGTGCAGCTTGCATCACTCCTTTGCTCGTGCATGGGAGTAATCAAATTCCACTGGTTTGTCTCCGGCTTATAGAACTCTGCTGTGTTCAGTCGCCCATGTCCATTATAACCTCCCATGGCGTAAATACACCCATTCAGCACAGTCACACTCACGTAGCAGCGCCGGTGGTGCATGGGAGCCACCTCATGCCAGGTGTATGCAACGGGGTCAAACTTGCGAACGCTGTTGAAATGCTCCACCCTGTTAAAACCTCCGATGCAATAGACGTAGCCATTGAGGAAGGCGGCACCATGATAGGCACAAGGCCGCTCAAGGTTGTTGCCAACATTGGTCCAGCGGTCATAACGAACATCATATGCCTCAATGGCATTGGTTGGATCTCCACCACTCCACCCACCGATGGCTAGTAGGATAGTATTAGGCCGACGAGGGCGACCGAAGTTGCTGGTCAAATGGGTTCTAAATAATATAAGTTGACTCATGGTTCCCATCGCTTCAGAGAGGAGGCCCACACAGTGTTTTTTCACCAGCACATTTGGCAGCAGCTTGTCTTTGAAATAGTCTATATTGAACAAGGCCAGTCGGACCTAGACAGATGTGACAGGAGAAAATGTATAAATGTAATTATTTCAGTTGCATTTACTCCAAAAGGTTGAACTTAAATCTGGCAAAAATAAACTCAAATTCAGATACGTAATATGGTTCTCAGTGACAAAACTAACTACTATTAGCAAGACCAGCTAAACAATAAAAGATATATTTCTCTGTATTTTTTGAATCTCAAAAATGTTTGCAAAACATGTTCAGCAAAGGTTTTTCAGTACTGTGTTTTGATTTTCACAGTGTGTGAAAAACTGTAATTTTTTGTACAGATCCTGTACAAAAAATTCTCAAAAGGATATACATATATTTAAATTTACTTGAAAAAGTTTAGGCATAGTTAAATGGCATCCTTATAACAAAATGTATTATGCTAATTGAAATATGTTTGTTGTTTTTATGACTTAAAGCAAACTAAAAATGTCCAAGTTCTATGTCAATGTCAATAGTAGTCGTTTCTGCAGTTGCACGTAAAAACTGTTCGATTCTGTCTTTCAAATGGACTTCAAGTTCTATGAATCCACTTAAACAGAGCATACTTGAATGCAAAAAGTTCTTGTCTAAGGGAAGTGTGCTTCACTCAGTGCCATTCAGTTGTTTGCTAATTTGACTTTTGTCGCACATTTATGCTGTACTTACAAAGTAAAAATATATTGCCCAGGTATAAGACTGCTGGTGATGCTGTTAAAGAAATTTGTTACCATTTCATTTGTTTTATGTTGTCTTATTTTGATTTATTTGTATTCTTAATGTAGACTGTATGTATTTAAAGATAGAAAATGTTTTATTTTAAATTCTTAATGTCTTACTATCAAATTTCATAGATTTAAAACAAAACCTGTATGAAGAAAATAATACTAATAGATAAGAGGTTAGTTTTTAAAATATCAAATGAAACATGTACAAATAACAAACATCATGGGAATTCAACAGAAATTTTATTTTTCACTCAAATTTACTTTTTTACTGCTTTAGCTGTGTAATAAAAATAATACACGGTACCTTTTTTCAACAAGTTCCCTGCAAATTGAATATGATAAAAGGGTGACTCATGGTTTTTGATCATTATAGAAGTTAATTATTGATTTTTAAAATATCTGAAGATTATTATCTTCAAATAATGTTTGATTTAGCTAAATTATTATATTTGCTGTCTTTAGGGTGTTGTTCTTTTTCCCTGCTGACATTATCTTTCCTTTTGCAGTATCAAAACAAGCTGTTTATCTTGAACAGCTTTATTCAGACTTTGCCTTCCCACCTTGGGGGAGGTTATGTACACACTTTGAGTTAAAATTATTTACTAAAATTTTATTGTCAATTTCTGTAAAAAAAAAAACAAGAACAAAGTAACAATGTACTGTTAAATGTACTCCAGTAAACTCAGCAAACTTCCTAATTAATTTTATTGCTCTGCTTTCATAGCACAGCCTGAATAACATTGGCAAAGAAATAATGAAATAATAAACATATCAGTATTTAAACTCAATCTAATGACTACACCTTAGTCATGAGAAGTTGGAAGTATGACTCTCGTTCTGGAAGATCATGAGAAGTCCACCTCAAAAGGGCCTCATACACCTTATTTTCCTTTGTCACATTCAGGTTATCTTTTTCTATGATCTCAGCTAGCTCGTTTGCAGAGAGCTGCAGGAACTCATCACACAAAGCAATCTCCTCAAAGTGGTGCAGGATGTAGGCGAAGGCATTCCAACGCAGCTCAGGGTGCACACAGATTGTTGCGTACCTCCAGATGCCGATGCAGTTGTCTGGCCTTATGAGACGCTCGAGGAACATGCAGCAGACACGCACAACCTCATGTACATTCAGCTGATCTGCTGCTTGAAGAAGCTCTTGCACATTCGCCTCAGTGACAGTGAGAGAGTTTGTGTATGCATAGTCGAGGATGAGCCGCATCATTGCAGATGATATTCCTGGTATGTGAAACACCTTTTGGTCTGCGCTGGACCATCGTGTGAAGAGAGCACTGAGGATGAAGCACATCATAGAATTTTATTACGACACAACCAGGTTTTATTTATATTATACATATGCTTCACTCCATAACTTTTGTAAAAGGGTTAAAAACTGATTAGAGTTGACCTACTTCTCATTTACTGTAATGTCTGCTGTGAAAATTTCTAAAACATAAAATAGAACTATTGAGCTGATTGTAGTTATCTTCTCTTAGGTACAATATGGTAACAATCTATCAAAGAAATTAATTGTGTTTATATATGATAAAGTCTTAAAATTTACTTTGCTTTTAGACACTCAGTTATTTTTCATGTCTCTTCAGACATACCTGGCATGTCTCGACGTTTTACTTCTGTCTTAGTCAGAGCAGGTGTCACAACTTTTGTTGAAGACGGAAGTAGAACGTCGAAACATGTTAGGTATGTCTGAAGAGAAATAAAGAAAGAAACTTTAAGATTTTGGAAAGAATCTAGCTCTGTTTAACTGTATTCAAAGAGTATGAAGAAAAAGGTTTCATAAAGCAGGTTTGGAGGACACCAAAAACCACACATCACCTCCACTGTATGCATTTCTACAGCAAACCCTGGAAAGCTCCCAAATGTAGAAGGTAAAAAAAACAATCTGAGAATTAAACACCAAATGTTCAATACTTGTATAACACTTTATGAAGTCCAGAAGTACTACATACTTCAGTCATTCATCCATTCACTCAGACACTCACAATTGATGGTTGTTAACTACCATAAATTGGTAGCTAATGACCAATTAATGTTGGAAGCTAACAGTTGATGTCATTAGCTACCAAATGATGATAGCTAACAACCAATTGATGTCATTAGCTACCAACTGATGGTAGCTAACTACCAATTAATAGTAGCTAAAGACCAACTGATGTCTTTAGTTGGTCGTTAGCTAACAGTGCGGCTGTCCTTGGGACAGAAGCGAGGCTGTGAATACTTTTTATAGGCACTGTACATCACAGGACTGTACAGGACTTCTTGAAAATGCTGTGTACCAAACCTCTTGCCTTTCTCCGTTCCTACCAATGTCTTCCTCTCACTCTAATGCCAGCATCCTGCCACTCATATAAAATTGTTCAAATCAAGCATCACAGAAATATGTTCAGTTAATTGAGGGCTCATCAACCCGACTCGGATGAAATGCTTCCAAATTGTTTCATGTACTATTAAATTAGTGCTGCTTTCACTTAAAACTATTAAATACTAGGCTTGTGGTTTTAATGTTGTGTTTTAGAGCTTTAGTTAAAGGTTACTAGTTAATGTGAATGTGACTAAAGTATTTGAAGTGAAAACAAGTTTATGAACTAATATCCAAAAGAAATAGCGTTATGGTGATTGTTTTTAGTGCTTTATGAAAAAAAAATTATGCTAAAAACAAAATATAGCATCTTTAACTGTTTATAAAAACACAGAAAGTAATTCAGTTTGACCAACTCACCAAAAATATGGGGTGCAGTTACAGAGGATGATCTTGTGAACTGGAAACTCCACACCCTCAGCTATGATTATGGCGTCAGTTAATTTCCCCTCCAGGCGGAGTTGGTCACTCAAGGTGCTTGGCTTTTCTGTAGTCTGGACTTGTTCATTCATTTTTAACTTTGAAAAAAAAATTATTTGTCTTCTCTGACTTTGTTTTTGCTTCCACTCACTCAGCTTAGGCAGAGTGGAATTCTGGACATATTGCTTTGCTATCACAGACTCTTTAGAACGGTAGCTCAGTACATCACAATGACTCAGAAAATGCTAATTCCATTGTTTACTTTTAAAACATATTTAGCTTGTAATAGCTGCTTGCTACAAATGTGCTAATTTCATTATATCGAATTTGATTATATTTCTGTTCCACAGAGATTAAAAAAAAAAGATAATAACAACACTGCCTTGGAATTAATGGTTCGGAGTATAGATTTTGCAGGTCACTTACTTACTATTTTGATGTTTTTTTTCTTTAGGGTTAAAGGTGAATGTCCCTGAAATTCTCTAAACAAATGTCCCCTTTTTTTAAGGGAACATTTTGTACATGTATTTAAAGTGTATCTGGTCCCAAAATCTATTTTCTTTTTCCTGATAAACTGTTTTATTAGGTTATTCCATCTATTCATCCATTTTCTAACACCCTTGTCCCTTAATGGAGTATGGAGGGGTGCTGGTGCCTATCTCCAGCCAACATTCTGGGCGAGAGGCAGGTACACTCTGGACAGGTCGCCAGTTTGTTGCAGTAATTACATTATTTATGGTTCTATTTATCTACTAAGCCATAAGATGAAACATAAACTGTGCTTAGTTTTTAAGGTAAAATGTAACATTTTCCTGAGGGATGTTTCTGTCTATCTAAAATGTCAACCAAACCTAGTTGTGCAATAAGGTGCTAGCAAATGTTACACAAATCTTGTAGGATATCTTATGCTGTTCACATTTGTTTTTTCACCCTGGAAATAAATATTGTAAAGCTGTGCAGTTTTGTGGATTTGTTTTTAAAGTCTAAGTGCATAATAGGCTAACTTTAATAATGGATCAGTGGTACCTGTGTAAAACCAAACCTTTGATACAAATAAGTGAGGCCAGGCAGTAAAAACTTTTGCCGAGTAAAATATCTTCTTGTGGACAATCATTTACACTGGAAAAACAAGGACAAACTACTTAACCATCCTGAAATCTGAGTGTATTCTTATCTTTCCTCAGAAATATTTCTGCACAGATTTTTCTTAAAAGGTCAAGTTGGAGATTAGGGTGCATCAAAATGATTTGTGTTTCTGGACTTTACTTTCCAACTTCTCTGCATTTCTTTGAGAGCAAAGGTAAGGAGTACAGCGCCTCCTAGAGTGAGTCATAATGCTGGACAGTTGCCAGTCAAGGAATAGTCCTTTTTAATTTATCTCAAATTTAAGATAAATATAAACATTAAAAGATTTTTAATTTATGGTTAAATTTAGCCATAAACTAAACATTTTAAAAAATTTCAATTTTTAACCAAGACAATAAAATCATGTCAAGGGTCATTTTTCTCATATTTTTCACCACAAAAAAAAAGCTTTTGTATCATAAGATGAAGATTGGATTCTCTGTTTAAACTTTTTTGATGAAAAGGTTTAATTACTAAAACAAGCAAATAAAGCTGCTACCATTTTGGATTTTTGGAACTAATTTTGTCTATGCCATCTAATATTGGTTACGATTGGTGTGACTGTGGAACATAACTGAACAAGGGCGTAAATCCCATCTCATTACTAAAAATGTACCATACAGGTACATTTTTAAGAACAATTTTGGGGAGGGTCGGCAAAGTTACAGTCAAATGTAACGTAAAATGTGATTTAAATTTTTTTTATTGTGTTCAATAAGCAATAATAAATGACAATGTATAACAAAAGTGTTTTCCACATGTCCTGGATGACTGAGAACCTATGAATATGTAGAAATTGAATATTTGGGAAGTATCATAACTTAAACTTAAGGGACAGCACCAGAGTTTTCCAGAAAAATATTCAGATTTTATTTTGTGGTTTTAAAGGCTCTACATTGAAGATGATAACAGAAAAAGGAGCTAAGTCTATGAAAGCAATGTAGCAGTTTATCTAGTTTTGATTCCCAAGGCATAAGGTGGCAGTTTATCATGATTCAGCCAAAGTAATGGAGTAACGAACTGCAGTCTGATTTTTATTGTTAATGTGTTTCTTCCTATTGAGCAGTGAACGTAAATAAAATGTGTTTCGTGTCTTTTGCTTTAGTTATTTACTTACTGGAAGGTTTTTTTGTTTGCGCTGCAGAACCACAGCTACAGCTAACTCCTCACTTCACCCGGGAGCTTGCGCCTCAGCGATGCTGTTGCTCCTCCTACACTTTGGACTGAACCATTGTTCTAACAATGGTGGGGGGACCTCAAAATTAACTATTATTTTTTTCTTAAATGAATGGCAGATTTACTTCGTTCTTTGCTTTTATTGCCTTTTTAATATTGATATTGTTTAAATATAAAGGTTTCTTTCATGATTTCTTTGAGGGGGACAATTCTAGACTTTTCCAATATTGTAGGGGTCCGGGCCCCCTAAGCCCCTCGTGATTTACGCCTATGACTCTGAACCAAGGTATTTTCCAGAGTAGTAAAGGGTTTACTAACGATCACGTGTTAGGAGCTTGATAAGACACGTATAATGTTGTTCAAAGAATCTAGAAAACGTTTCGACGAGGATGGGATTCGAACCCACGCGTGCAGAGCACAATGGATTAGCAGTCCATCGCCTTAACCACTCGGCCACCTCGTCTGATGAAAACGCATCTGTAACGTGTCCGAATTTTTTTCAGATCACAACAGAGTCATTGCATTACTATTACTTGGTTATGCATATAATTGCTTGGTTAACACTTGAGGTGTTTTGCACAGCTCTGCGCCATTCTGGGGAAATTGCAAAACAAATTGGACGTTACTTTGCAGCTCTTGTTTTTGCCCACCAGGTGGAGCCAAAGACTGGCTCTTTTGCGAGCATCAGGGATGTTTACGCATGACTTAATTTATTTCAGTTACTCAGTTTAAGCAAAACTAATCTTTTCAGTCCAGCTCTATTCTCGAAGCTATTTACGTTAGAATTGAATAGCTTCATCTAGAAATTAGCGCGTGTTTCAAGCCTTTTTTTTCTTGTAATTTTTTTATGAAAGTGCTCATACATAATGGAAACCCAAAATTATGTTTCAGAAAATGTAGAAATTGTGTAAGATTAATAAAAAAATATGCATTTTGAACAAAAATTTCAGGCTTTTGAAAAGTATGTCAATTTTTATGGTCTCAATACTTGATTGGGCCTCCTTTCACCTGAATTACTGTTTAATGCAGCTTGGGAAAGTGTTGGTCCACTCTGACTGATGCATTAAGGAAGCCTATGTTTCTTTGTTAACAGCCTTCAGCATTGCTGGATCTTGTGTCTCCATGTTCAATAGATTCTCTGTGGTTTCAAGGAAAGGTGACTTTTCTGGCCTAATACTGTGGTCATTGAACCAACGGTTGACATTTTGACACTGTATGTTGGCTCCGAGACACATGGTTACATCAGAGAGACAAGGATGTGGTGCTATAAGGTCCTCATAAACCACAAGAGGAAATAGCATGGTTCCTCAGAATAATCTGACTCTGAAAACTTCACAACCTCAAGCAACTTGGATTGTGTACATCTCCACTTTATCTCCGTACTCTGAAATTCTGTTTTGCAAAAATAAAGGAAAAAATACATTCATCTGCAAACTGGTACAGTGTGCCACAGAGCAACACCCTCAGAAATTTTCTCCTTGGCTCCAGTAAACAATTGTTATTCTCTCTGGTTTAGAAATGGCTTCACACAACCAATCTGAGAGCATAGGCCTGTGTGATAGAGCTCTTGAAGACTTCTGGTCCATGCCTTTTAAACCCACCGCTCAAACCTATGAATGGGCTTCGCCTCACAATTCTCTCAAAGGTTGTTAGATAATCCTTGAGAGGCTGCTGTTATTGCTTTAGACTTTTTTCTTTCACATAACTTTCCATCAATATGCTTTTAGACCACACTTTGAACAACCAGCATCTTCACCAATGTCTTTGTGGCTAACCCTCTTCTTTCAGGGTGTTAGAAAAATGTCAAGTCAGCAGTCTTGCCTACACTTGAAATAGATCATCTTATGATCTATTTTAGATTTTGTTGAATTAGCACTTTTCTGTGCTGATATTCACTCATGAGATTCATCTTTAGAATGTATTGTGCAACATACTCCAGAATATGTCTTTATTTCTTGCAAAGATTTTTGCAACCATTCTAACCTGTGTATGTGTGTTTAGAGGATTTAATCACAAGGCAGAACTCAGAGAGAGGGGATTGAACATTTATTTATACCCTTATTAAAAGTTACAATAAAACCATTAACATCTTCAAACAATAGCAAAATAAAGAGAACCAAGAATGTTGGCCAAAACATATTTACAGAGACAGTTTGCAGATAAAAAGCTCACATTTGTACACAACCCTAACCCCCCTGCATTATAAACTCTGAAATGTGAACACTGCAATGCTCGAGAAGCTTGATCGTGGTTTTAGCCAAATAATTAAGAAAAATGCACGAACAAAGACATAGCTCATTTCCAATCTCCCCTCCTGGATTATCACTTTTCTATACATGACAAAATACTTGGAATTCAGGGGGAGGGGGTAAAGTATAGGAATGTAAAATCTAAAAATTAATAAGATCATTTGAAAGATTTATGTGTCCATATAACAGTCTTTTAGAGTGAGAGAGAGATGGTCTGCTCCAGCTCTGCAAACAGTGGAAACATTTTTTTTTTTTTTAGATCCCAAAAGAAAGAAAGAAATTGATGTTATAGGGTAGCCACGCTGTTAAAAAAAAAGATGCATTTTTTCCATGAATTGGGAAAAATAAGTCAGTATTCCTGATTCGCTCTGCGTCCAAGCCGCTACCTTTGCCACACGCCAGTCCATGTGTGTACCATGAGGGGGAGGGTGGAGAGACGCAAGCCGACGCGTTCATCATGAGAGGGCCCGGTGAGATTCCGTCTGTCGAAGTACTAATAAAAGGCAGTGAACTGGTGGTTGAATCAGCAAACGTGATATATCCTTTGTCGTCTTCTTTTGTAGTTTTGTTTATAACTTTGAGAACGTGGCACAAGTCTCTCATATATATATTTATATACTTTAATCTTGGAAAATCAGTTCTGGTGCAGTCACTCTGCTTTGGCGTCGCCCTCAGAGGCTGCAGGTGTTGTGCCCTCGGCAGGAGCAGCTGCCTCCTCGGCAGGGGCAGCCTCTGTTGGTGGGGCCTCTTCTGCAGCCTTGGTTGCCTCGCCCTCAGCTGCAGGGGCAGTGGCGGCCTCGTCCTCTTGGCCTTCTTCAGCCGGCGTCTCATCTTTGGTCTCCTTGGCCGTGTGGCCGTTCTCTTCTGGCTTGTCCTCGGTTGTGGGAGAGGTGGCCTCCTCCTTACCCTCCTCGCTGC
Organism: Phalloptychus januarius; assembly: GCA_902982915.1. Classification (NCBI taxonomy): domain Eukaryota; kingdom Metazoa; phylum Chordata; class Actinopteri; order Cyprinodontiformes; family Poeciliidae; genus Phalloptychus; species Phalloptychus januarius. Next base: position 10,855,979 of record CADWAE010000129.1, on the reverse strand, counting down.
CCTTCTTGTTCTTCTTCAGCGAGATGCCCTTGAACTTGAAGGAATTCTTCAGAGAGAACTTCTTCTTCTTCTTGGCATCCTTGCTGGCCTCGCCCTCCACCTTGGAAGCCTCGCCCTCGGTGGCTGGAGCGGCCTCAATGGCGTCCCCTGCGCCAGCCTCACCCTCCTTGGCTGGTTCGGCAGTTCCATTTCCATCGGCAGTGGCCACTTCACCATCGGGTTTGGCAGAAACATCGCCATTGGTCTTCACATGGCCGTTCTCCTGCAGAGGTACAAAAACCAAATTGCATGAGTCATGAAATTATTAAGTTCAAAACAGATGAATGGCTGAGAATACTTCTTGACCAGCACATAAAAATATGCAGCGTTAAACATTACGCTGCAAATAGAGAGAGACAGTCTGTCACGTCGGCGATGGAGGGTTTTGCTGCTGCATGCAAGACTCCGAATGGACACAGGGGGGCAGCAGTGCGTCATAAAAACGTCACCATGGAGCGCAAGTTTGGGAACAAAGGAATTCCCACCAAAGCTGGTTGCTGCTCTCATCCAACAGCTGAATCGACACCGTGAGCTCCTAGCGCAGATAGTTGCAGCAGATAAAACCTTCTATTAAGCAATATATTTAAATATATATAAACAGAGAGTGGGCCACCTCATAGCACAACCGGGAAATGATTTTAAAATGTAGAATCTAATCTGGTGCTGAATCTTGTCATTTTAATCATAACTGAACAGTTGATTTCAATAAAGTTTTCAAATGAAGCTCTATAAGCTAAGGGTTTGAGACGTGCTTGAAAGTGTGCGGCTTTGGGGAAAGGAGGTTTCATCTGGCGCTTCTTCGCGCTTTGTTTGCAAGTCCGCAAAATGCGCCTCCAACAGAGCGCATTTGCATCCTTTGCACCGCTGCGCCTCGCATCCTTTGTTCGACGCTAAAAGTCGCAGTCTGACCCAAAACCACCGACTCATGACAGAGAACACGCAGCAAACGCCAATTTCGACAAGAATCGAAGACATTTAAAGTCAGTTTGCTGGTATAAAGCCCCCCTCCCCACACACACAGACCTGCAGACAGAATTAACAAAGACTCAAGCTGGGTGCGCGCTAAGCGGGGACGCGCGGGACTTACTCGACAGTTTATCTGTTGCGATTAATTTCAAATTCGGTATCATTTGTTTCCCCGAACAGAAACCTGAGTGAAGGGTTTAGTTCGAAGGGGACACGGGGCGCAGGAGTGGCTCTGAGCCCCACGGTGGCACCCATGCTGCTAGTGGGCGTTGGGTTGCCATGTGGCTCCCTGCTGATGCGCCTCCATCTGGGCCTCTTTCACTCACCTGGCCGTTGGCTTTGGCAGCAGCAGGGTCGGCGGCGGCCTTCCCCTCCACCTCCACTCCACCCTTGGACAACTGGGCTCCCATTGTCTTTTTCCTTCGCAACAAAATGAAAAAGAAAACTCGAAACAGAAAAAAACCCGAGGAGGCTTTTAGAGATAAGAAGAATTCCAACTCCGGGATGGGTAAAAAAAAAAGGTCAGGCCCCCGGGTGGTGTAAAAAAATCCTATCGGATCTCCTTTTTCCCCCCTCAGAAGATGCAGAAACGAGAAGACCCCCCTCTCTGTGTGTTTGAGTGCGAAGCCCACGGCGGCTGAGCTCAAATTAAAGGATGGCAGGCAGGCAGCCCGTGTGTACTTCAACCGCGCCTCAAAAATCGACGGGAGTCTCCTCCTCCGGGCGTGGCAGCCAAGCGCTGTCCAATCTGCAGCGAGAGGACGGGCCTGATGACAGCTGCTCCACCAGAGGACCTGCAAGACTTTGTTTTGGACAGTTGAAGAAATTTGCAAACTTATAAATGTTTGGTGCCAAAGACGTAATAAAAAATAATCAGTAGACCCATTGAGAAATTGAGAGTAGATAACACAAATCTAAATTCTACCATTTTATTAGGGATCCTTGCTTTTCCTTCCTACTTTAAATAAAATGCACTTATAGTATCTATTTCTAACACTTTCATTGGAAAAAATATCTACACATAATAATCTCACAACATTTAGAATATCATTTAAAGAAAAAATATTCTGTTGTATATTTCAAGTGTTCATTTGGTTAATTTAGATGATTATGTTTTACATCAAATTTACATCTAAATTGAAAATATTTTCATTTTATCTGAAAATATTAGTATTATATAAGACCAATATATATATATCTATATAAATATAATATATTGCTACCATGTTATTATGGAGTGAAAATAGACTCAGAAGATTCAGTTGGAAGACATTACATTACATCTTTTTTAAAAGTCACATCTGTATTATTTTATTTCCTCAGAAATCATGTACAGATGTTTTTTATGAATCATACCAATTTATTATGAAAATTATTAATTTAATCACAAAGTGATTTAGGCATATTACTGTGTATTGTATAATGTATTGTATAATGCGTCAACTTTTTAATTTCATTTCAAACGTGGATTAACCTTTTACTAATAGCTAATTAGTAAAAGAAAATGAATTCTACATTCATTTTCTTTTCGTTGTATTAAAGGAATACTCATGTTCCATGAGAAAGAAGCATTTTATCGGCCTTCACCAGATTTTAAGTGACAGGATCGACTTTCTGACAGTAAACTGGTTACATAACATCAAGCACTTGGTGGAGATGGCAGTGAAACTCCTTGTGTCACCGACACAGACGGGGAGACAGACTGTCAGACAGTAACAGCGTCTTCTCAGCCAGACAGTTGATTGTGTTTGTCTGTTTTAGGGGAGCCCAAATGATGTAGTCTGATGTAGTCTTTCTTGTCACACCACGCTTCAAGCGTAAAGAGCTTGCCATTCTCCACTTTGCTCTTTATTCAACAAGAACCAAATTTATCCCACAAATAAAGCCCTGTAGTAATGTTGCACTCTCTTGCAAGACCTACTCATTTCCCTTTTGTTCTGAGTCATATTTTTTGTCCATCCATCTCTCTCCATCTCTTGTCCCTTCGTCCCTGACAGCACACACATCTCCCCACCACATGCTCACATCAGCATGTCGCAGCCATGGTATGTGAGGCATGCAAAGCCACCCAGAGAACAGTCTCCTGCCCACTCAGCGGTTGAATGTACCCTGAGGGCTTTAAATTTGACGCCCCCACCACTATCACTACATGCATTCCCCTTGAACTGAGTCAGTAAAAAGAATAACACCAAGCATTTTGGAAGCCCCACTCTCACCATCTCAAGCTTTGTTTGACATTCTTTGCAGGTCTCAGATGAGGACTCCTGAGTTGACTCTGGGGATGTCTGAATGCTAAGGTGCTCCAGTTTCAAAGGATTCATCCCAGGCTGTTCAGAGTTAAGTTCACAAGTCTGTGCTGTTCAGACACTTGCAAAGATGCTACTATATCAGTCAATCAATCAATCAATCAATCAATCAATCAATCAATCAATCAATCAATCAATCAATCAATCCAGCTTATTTGTTGGTGGATGGTCCATTTATTATGGTTCAAAAGCAACTCTAAGTGGGTGGGTTTAAAAAAACCTCAGTGTTTCAGGTATGTTGTAGTTTTCTGGAAGTTTGTTCCAGATTTGAGGTGCATAGAAGTCGAATGCTCCTTCTCCAGAGAACCATGTTTGGTTCTGGAAGAGCAGAACCAGAAGACCTGAGAGGTCTGGAAGATTGATTCAACAATGGCAGATCTTTAATGTATTTTGGTGCTAAGTTGTTTACGTAATTTAGAACTAACTAAAATTTGAAACTAACTATCTATCATCGGGGCTGCCCAGTGGCGCAGCTGGTAGAGCTGTTGCCTTGCAGCAAGAAGGTTCTGGGTTCGATTCCCGGCCCCGGTCCCTCTGCATGGAGTTTGCATGTTCTCCCTGGGCATGCGTGGGTTCTCTCCGGGTACTCCGGCTTCCTCCCACAGTCCAAAAACATGACTGTTAGGTTAATTGGCTTCTCTAAATTGTCCCTAAGTGTGAGTGTGAGTGTGTGCATGGTTGTTTGTCCTGTGTGTCTCTGTGTTGCCCTGCGACAGACTGGCGACCTGTCCAGGGTGACCCCGCCTCTCGCCCGAAATGACAGCTGGAGATAGGCACCTGCAACCCTCCCGACCCCAGCAAGGGAAAAGGGTGCAGGAAAATGGATGGATGAACTATCTATCATCTTGGTTTTGGTGAGAACGTGAGCAGCACGGTTTGGGATCAGCTGCAACTGTCTGATTGATTTTTTTTTAGGCAGACTTATTGCAGTAATAAATGCAGCTGAAGATAAATGCACATCAGAGTTTATTACGATATCCTGATAATAGAACTTTGAATGACTAGGGCAACATTTTTAATTCAGAACAAGTATTACAACAAGTATTTGTCAGGAGATATCAGGGGAAAAACATTGTTATATGAAAACAATCTAAGAGAAAATATTTAACTGTGAAATCATATTAGTGGATCACGCTGAAGTCTTTTTTTTGTGCAAATGAAAAAGACTTACCTTTTCATGCCCACAATAACTTTCCTTTAACCAAGAAACATCTTGCATCATTCTAAAAGTGGGTTGTCATGGTCAGCAGGTAAACAGTACAAAACAAACCTCAATGACTATTTGAGGCCTGTGTTAATAAAGCCTGTGTACTTATATAAAGAATACAACATTTATAGCATTGAAAACATACAAAAATTCATGAAGGGGATCTCCTGTCTTCAAATGTATTTGTAAGGGGAATATTTCCAAAAAAAGAACAAGTGGGTGAAAAGACCCACTTTTGGTGGTGTTGCAAAGCTGACAACACCTTCGCAGCTGCGTTGCATGGGGGTGGCAGCATCATGCTGTGTGGGTGTTTTTGCTGTAGGAGGATGGACTTTATGGCAGTTTTTTTGTAAAAAACCTCTGAGGCCTTCAAAGAGCAACTTTGTACAGAGAATGGATTATACACAGCTGGACTTTACTTATGTCATTTATGATAGATACAAATACATGCAAAAGAAGTTCAGTTTTTAAGTTGTAAATAATTAGCAAAATTGTCATAATTACATCCTTTTACATCCTGTTTGTCTTTGTGTTGCCCTGCGACAGACTGGCGACCTGTCCAGGGTGACCCCGCCTCCCGCCCGAAACGACAGCTGGAGATAGGCACCAGCAACCCTCCCGACCCCAGTAAGGGACAACGGTGTAGGAAAATGGATGGATGGCTGGATGACTAATGTATATATACTTTTACAAATAAGTCTATCTAATATAACTTTTTTATATTATGTACTTTCTTGGCACAAACATTATGAATATTTCAAGTCCAGAATAGTGTAAGAAATAACTCAAATACTTGCTGTGGAACTTCCTGTGTCCTGTTGCTCGTTAATTTCTTTCATATTGAACATGATGCTGCTTCTCCTCTTCACACTCTTCTTTCCCTTCCCTCAGAGCAACTCAATGCCCCATTTGTGCAGTTGCCCATTTTTCATGCTCTTACACAGGATGAGCCCTCAAACCCTCAGTAAAAAGCCTCCATTGTCCAAGTCTCAAGGAGTCCACTGATGAGCATCCCAAGTAGGGGAGAAGTAGGAGGGTAAAGAGTAAAGAGAAGTGGAATGAGGGAATCAGAAACATGTCTTCGAGGTTTCTTTTGACACAGCCAGGACAAATGTTCAGACAGTCACCTTGAGCAGATTGCAAAAGTGCACCAGTGTGATGATTATGTTAATTTCCTAGGGTTGCTTTGTTTGAAAGCAGATCATGCATATAATCACAAGAAGGTGCAAGATGTTTCCTGTGTGCTTTTAAATGACACTCTCAGTTGTATGTTTGTTTTACAGCTTTTTTTTAAATAAACTATAAAACAAATGTACATATTTTTTAAATTGAGATTCAGTCAAAAGTCTGACTTGGAGAAGCCAGACTTCTCTACAGCATACTCTGCTGTGAACCAAAAAGCAGAGGAGACCCTGAGGTTCCTAAATGAGCCACCTTTCTCTCTACAACTATTCTTAGACATCTTCTCTGACCCCACAAACAAGATAGGTGTTTATAAACAGGAAATGCAAATAATGCTTTCTTACTTTCGGTATTAAAGAACCAGATAGCACTAAAAGCCGACCCAAGCAACTAACCCTACTGAAACATCCCATATATTATACCTTTTAAGAGATGTGGCTATAGGTCTTCTCCACATCTACAAACACCTTCTGGAATTCCCTGAAGGTAAAGATGTGAAACATTGTCCTCACAGTTCTTTCTAAAGCTAGAAATCCCTGCCAAAACCCCAGACGTTCCCAGGAATCAGGAGAAAGGTTGAAATAGTTGAATTCCCTTTCTTTAAAATTTGGACCAAGCTCTAGTTTCTATACCACAGTACATAGTAGGTGGGATACACTTTACAGATCTCCAGGCTGCATTGCAACAATGATAATTTTTTTTACTTAAGCCTAAGCTACAAGCTATATACATTGAAACATTAATTATTGATAAAAAATGGTACATAATTTAAAAAGCCAACACATGTCCATTTTAAGTATTTTTAAACAACCTTAAAACCAGCCTCTGTGGTTTGTTGTATTTTGGATCAGCAAAACTTGAAAGCAGCTCTATTTGCACTCCGAGATGTAAATTTGATTGTATGCATTTGATCTAGTTAGGCCTAAGCACAACATTTGCTTTGCCAAGCACCTAATTACAAGAAGAATCAGGTGCAGAGCCCTCTTCACTACCATGAACTGGGGAGCATGGTCTTAAAAGAAAGCCTTTTGTAATGCTAATTAATTCGATCAACTGCCTTATTGACTGCAAAAAGGCCCTCACCAGCAGGAGACCACAAAGCTGCACACCGCAGACATCTTGGCTTGGAGGGCAGACATATCTCTCTGTCGGGGTCTGGCAGCAGCTCTCAAAGGTAGATGATGAGGGATGCAAACTCATACGTCTGTGACTTAAGCTGGCCTGCATATTTAGACTCACCCCATTGATAAAAATTACCACTCATATCACAGGAGAGCTCAGAAAATGGAGGGGAAACAACAACAATCCAAAATGCATAGGCTCGCTCCTCTTGACGTGTCTCCTCAGGTGGCAGACGTGTCGCGACAACTGTCCCCCCTCCCACCAAAACCAGACATTTCTGTGAGCATGCAGACATGCTACAGAGCCAGTTACCATAGCAACTGCCTCTTCACCCAACCTGTATAAGGGTGATGGTTACAGAGAGACCATGGTTTTATTGGGATGCCAGTTACTAGCAAGAAAAAAGAGGGTTTGACTCATCTTGTTTATGTGAAATGAGTAAACATACTTAGCAGTTTTACAGGTAATTGTAAAGTTTTTTCTTGCTCATTTTTAGTGAAGTGGCTTACCATATCACAGAGTAATGTAGTTTTTGCTTGTGTTTTTATGCACAAGCACTCACCTATACATCATCTAGGCCAAAAAAATAACACACAAACTCATATTTTTGCAGCAATTAGGAGATTTCTCAAAGAGCTACTATGAAAATGTTGCATGTCGTAAATGATCAACCGAACGATTAAGTGTCTCTCTTGCATTGTTGGAGCTTTGCTAAATTCTTACTGTTTCATAAATTAAAAGCTTTTCTTTTCGAGGCAATAGGCTGCCATGTTCAAGCAATCACTGGACTGGAACCAAAACACAAAGACTCCAAAACAGCATGCAGAATTATTTCACATCTTGCTACTTTGTAAGAAAACTATGAAGAAATGAAGAAATTTGATTCTGGTTTAAAACTTTTTCATCAGTTTGTGCAAGCAGTGCCTTTGTTTCTCTCTGTTGTCATAACATGCAGATCAGGTATGAAGGCAGCAAGAGATTAGAGGCAACACACGTATGAGGAAAAGGTGAACAGGTTAAGGAGCAGAGGGAGGAAGAGTGCAGAATATATGCCATTCATGTGTTTGTGTATGTTTCAGTCAGAGGTGTATAGTAGTAGGCCAGCTCATCCCCACTGACAACAGCACTGCAGCGTTAGTGGGTCAGTGTGCCATCATCTCACTCATCATTATCATAGTCTCCTCTCCTTCTCTGTCTCTGTCGCTCACACTAAATGTAGCAGTACTACAGAACATTCATACACACACTTGACAACAGATGTGTCCAATAATAACATCCTATAAATACAACCAAAGTAGGATGTCAAGAGATTGAAAAAAAAAAGAAAAAACTATTCATGCCAATGCTTTAAACTGAGTGGGCTTGAGTTTACTCAGAACTTAGTTCTTGATTAAGACCAAGAACACCGAGTCACTGGGTCCAGTTTTTAGAAGTGGGCTGCTTTCTTAAGTGATCCAAAATTGTTGTTTTTTTTGTTGTTGTTTTTTTTACATGCTAAAAGCCCTTCAATCGATTTATACAATGCATGCACACTTGTTAATTAACTGTAGTCTGTAGCTGTGGGAGTTTCTACCTGGTATAGCAGCGCTGGATGGACGGGGGAGGAGAAGCTCCGTTACTTTATGCTCCACCCAGGTGGAAAGAGCTTATTATTGATCACTCCAGCTTTTTCTTTGATGTCTCATTAATGGACTTTGAATTGTTGAAATGAGGAGATAAAACTTTTCAAATTGTCATTTAATTTTGACAACCAATGTTTATGGTATTTTGCCAGTTGAACCCCGGTTGTCCATGGCAATTTGTCCATTTGACAATTTGTAGATAATCTGTTACCAGCAGATACAGAAACCATTGTGTCCTCAAGCTCTTATAACACAGTGCACACATTGATTTGTCCCTGCTGCTAACAATTTCCTTAAGGTATTCAAATGTCACGCATAATTGAATTCAATTGGATATTATTAGCTATCTTAAAACTCTGTATTACACTTTATTATCATTTATTTTCTAATCCTGTTCTGACCAGTGGACAAAATATGGTAAATCATTACCTCTGATCAAATTGAATTACTTCTGAATGGTAGATGCTTCTATTCAGAGTCCAACAAATCAATTTGTTTTTACAGAAAACCTCGATCAGAACACAGAAAATTGTCAATTGACAAAGCATATGAAAAGTTCCCCTGGATGCATGTTTGGTATGAAACATCCTATAGTAGAAGGCACCATATTGTATCCAAATAAGACTTAAACCTAAGAGGGTCCTAATAGAGAAACAGGAAACTTATCAGCAGACATTGTAAAAGTTAAGTAATAATAAAAACACATTATACTTTGGATAGTCTGTAGCTACATATTGTTTTTCAATAAAGTTTATTTCTATTATTTATTCAGATAAGTAAATACTGACTACTCTTGTGCAAGCACATGCACATGTACCTTATGGTTTTATTTTTTTGGCCAGTCTGTGAAATCATCACTTTCTCTAAGCCCGTTTCAATTTTTCTTTCCTTTCCACCAGCTTCTTGAATTGCTCAGCCTCTTGCACCTCCTCCCTAATCATCATTGTAATGCAGATTTAGAAATCAGATGGGGGATGGGCGCTGGAGGACGGGGGAGGTAAGGGGAGTGAGTTGGTTTGTAGAAAGGCTGTGGTTGGTGTTGGCCTGCTGTGTCCCAGCAGGCGGTCCAGCGTAGACAGAGGGGGGAGGTGAGCCTGAGTGAAAGAGAAGGCTTTCAGGGTTATCCTTGAACCTGTTTACATGACTCAGACATCAGATATCATCATCATGTCAGTCTCATTTTGACAAAAGATGGCAGACCCTGCCCCCCTCACAGTCCCCTCTTGATCCTCATACAGCAGTAATCTCACCCAGGGTTGAAAGGCAGGAAAAATAAGATGTTCTGTGGTGTTTTGTGCTGTCTAGACATAATGAGCTTAATGTCATTCAGGTCATGTTGTTGTTCTCTTGTTTATAGACTAATACTACATCCAGCAAACTGGACAAGCATCACTTACAAAAGGCCTCATTCTCTTTAATGAATTATTTGGATCTCAATAATATGCCCTCATGTTATTGAGGGCATATTATTATATGAGGACACCAGGCCAAATATGCACATTGTGCATATTTATATGCACAATGTATTCATGATACATTGTGCATCATTAGTTATTGCTGGATAATTATTTATTAAATGTCCAGGGCGTGTGTCGCCTCAGTCTGAAAATATGCTCTTGGGTGATAGCTGTTTTTTTCTGTAGCTTAGACTGCATTATCCCTGGCTGCAGCATTTTCATTCAAAGGCAACAAGTCAAACCTGTACTTGCCTGCATACCTCGTGCCCAACAGGCTCACAAGCACACAAACACAGAAATGCAGGACAGAGATGCTGGAAAGCAGAGAAAAGGCCTGCAACAACAAAAATAAAATATCTAGGATACACCATTGTGTATTAATGTGCTGCGTGTGGGCTTTGCATTTCTTATTTTTAGTTGTTGACTCCTTATTCAGTGTTTGATTCATGCTGACAACAGACAAGCACAATGCAGTCCAATTAGAACTCTAAATGTGCGGGCAGAAATGTCACAAATGGAATAATTAACCAATAATGTGCAGCATCATGTGCAAGTGTAAGTGATTTGAAATCCCTTTGTCTGGAGGTTTGTTCAGCTTGCTCTGCTTTGGTGGGGTTTTATTTTTGGGTTGTCATTTTGCTCTACTTTTCCAATTCATCCATCTGCCTCTGCAGATGGGTTGTCATGGAGCATCACTGGAGTTTGACCTATTTATAACCCATTCCCTCCTATCTGCTGCTCCCAATTCCCTCTTTGGTCCTTCTCAGGTCTATCACAACACAGTTACATAAAAAAGGCTGAATTATTCACAAGGTGAGGTTATGTGTTGCATCTGTATTATTTAAATTCCACTCCAGAGTGATATTTTTAGTTCTGGGGTGGCATGAGAGGAATCTAGGTTTATTTAAGTCTCTAACCTTTGCATCTCTTTCCATACAACCGTCTGACAAAGTAAAATTGTAGGTGATTTTATTAACATTGAATTAACCTGTACCATATGCTTTACCCTCCATCCAGCTTGGATCTAGTTAGCATGTCTGACTGCAGTCTGACAGTGATTGGAAGTGATTGATTAGGAATTGATTGGTCAAAACAGGGAGATGGGGAGGGAGGTGTTGCGGAGTTGGTGTATGGTGACTGTGGGCAGTTATTTACATCTGTGTCTCATCTGGAAACGAGCACAGTCAGGTTTGGCAAAGATGACGATGGTTTCAAAGTTCAGAAAATGGTGTGAGAGTTTTTTTTAACAGGGTAAAAGTGCACTGCAGAAGAGGCTCCTCTCAAAGTGACAGCTAGCTTCCTCATCCCAGACTACTTATAAGCCAGATTCATAATAAATGAAGGCACCAAGAGTTCTATCTACTGTGGGATAATATTAATTTCGTCCATAATTTTTATCGTCCAAGTTTATGATAAACTCACTTCAAAAGTCCTTAAGCAGAACATTAAATATGGTCATTGTCTTCAAATGTCCCCCCATTCAGACGTAGCCTCTTAACTCCAAATAACTTAAAAATTGGTTTCCTAAAATAGAAATAATCGTTTCAACTCCTTTTTTTGTTTCTCCTCTTGGCTTTCGTCACTCTCTTTGTTAAACAGCACAAGCAAGACATTTTAGTGTAGTAAGGTCTGTGTAATGTGTGTAAAATATACTGCCCTCTTCCCCTGCCAAAATAGTAAAATGTTGTAATCGCAGCCTTATTCTTTTTTAGACTTGCATTTTTCACACTGTCCTAATTTCCTGATTTGGGAGATGCTGATGAGGATCCCTTGTATGTGTCAGAAGGATTCTCCACCATTATTATGTGATTGCAGAGTTGGTATTTGGGCCAAGGATGAAGTAGTTCTCAAAAGGTTGTTTACCATATGATCAGATGCTCCAGCGTGACATCCTCAAATACCCGGCATGTAAGCCGATCAGGCACCATTCAGGTCTATGTGGGAGATAATCTGCTTGAAATCAAGAATAATGGTTTAGATACATAGATGAAAGCCCATCATTTGATGAGATTGCCAGCTCTTTATTAATGTTAGAGTGGGATTTAAGGGTATAGATGTGCAACATGCGCATATAGCACTCAGTGACGGAGATGACCAAATCGATGCACACTGAACCAATTTGATCACTGGTCACTGTTTCCATGTTTGGGGGCATTTTCTGCTTTCTGAAGTTTCATTCTGATGAGCAGACAGTGGTCAAGTTGATCTGTTGTCCTGAATTAGACTCTGGGGCAAACATAAAAGAAGTCATAAAGAGGGTCTGGATCCTTGGCTATTGAGAAACCACTCCTTGCTAACATTTGCCCATGATGTAATGCATCAGTTCAACGCTATAAAGCTAGCCGGAAATTTCTTACACTGTAAACAGCCATCCCTCACAGCAAATAGAGAAGTACTGAGCCTAATGAGATGGCAGCAGCTTCATTCACTTCCACCTCTGCGTTTGCTGAAACTACAGTTTACAACTCTAAAACAGCATAGACAGTGGACAACATTGTTCAAAACTCCTTCTGTTTGTTGATTGGTTGAAATTCTACCAGAGAAATCAAGCTCAATGAGAGAAATCCAAGTTGGAGGACAGAAAGGAGATGAGAGTCGAGAAGAATTGCATAGGAAGGCAATAACCCAACTAATATTTTGCAAAAAACAAAAAAAAAAAAGCAGCTGTTTCGGAAGTGGATGGAAAATTAAGGCGTCTCAGAATTCCCATTATCCTCAGTTCCAAGTTCCAGTCCCACTAAACATTACTAGCTGTTTGGATGCTCTCTGCAAGTTTTCAGTTGATCTTTATGGGGACGTCATGGGAAAGTTGTCTGGTTGAATTCAGGTTGTTTCTCCTAATTGGCTGTGTGACCCCACCTGCCCCCCTCAAGGTTACCATGATTTGAGTAATTAACGAGCAGCAGCGAAGTGCTTTGACCGGCTTCTTTATCTTGGCCTCGGTGCTATCATTAAAGCACTTAAACCTTCAGATAGTCTGGCACTGTTCAACACAACAGTGCACTACACACCTGTGCATGCACCAGCCACACAACCCCTGAAGTCAAGGTTGTCCTCGGCTTGATCGATGGGCATGTCACATGTGTGAATGTTCCCAAAGTTGCTGTGTCATGGACTAACAGGAGTCTTTCAGACAAATAATGGCTTGGCTGTGTGCAGAAGCAAAGCCTAATGAGGAGAATGTAGAGCCACTCAGACCTGAACACAAACAGGAACTTCATATGTCCTATACTATACACTCATCTCTTTCTGTTCTCACCCAACCAGAGACTGAACTACCTAATAAGGTCTGAAAGCCTCACACAGTTCTGCATTAAGGTAGCATGTGTTTGTCCTGATGTATGGCCTCGTTATTCCAAATACAGGAGAAGGAAACGGACGATTATTGATATCTGCTAAGCGTCCTGGAAGAGTAATGTGGCTGTCAGAGTGAGCGGCTGTTCACCAAGCTTTTGGCAGGTGGAGAAAATCAATAGCAAGACACACCTTTCGAATGAGGATAACGTATGAGAGGAGGGTACTGTAATGGAAAGATACCTGTCTTTGCTTTGGCCCAGACCTCCACTGCAATTACAAGGATGACAATGTGACAGCAGTGATGAAGGCCAGCACAGCTGCTGTTGGAGTTCAAACATTTGTGTTTAAAGTGGCCGTGTAAGTGATGCTGCCAAGGATTGTGACCAGACTAAGAGCTGTCCCAGATTCTAATATCCTTGTTCACCAGTTTGTTTTTTCCTCGTCCAGTGAGCGCAGAAGCACCCTCATCTAGAGTAAGACATCTCTCCTTTTCAAAGGTGTGCACCCTGCGGCGATAAATCTCATTCCCTCCTAAAAGCCTCCTTTCATTTTATATCAGCTCAGCTCGTATCATTAAATGTCACACATCATCCCAGGAGGCTCTGCCAGTTTTTGCAGAAGCAGAAAGAGACATAGTGAGTTAATTTTACTGTTAATTTATTGTGAAATATACAGTGTCCTCTTATTGTTTTCTTTTCGTCTCATAATGGTTTCATATTAAACAACTTTTAAAGTCAAGCAAAGATAAACTCAATAAATACAAATTATATTTTCCCTTATTGACAGAAAAAAGCTTTCCAAACCAAACCCATCTTCCTCTAAATTAAAATATGATTGGTTATTTGTTAAATCATGAATTAACAACATTTTATGGGGTGCAGGTTCACTTGCCACACCCATGAAATCACATAGATAGAAACTGTCTAATAACATAAAGCAGGCCTAAATATCCTGAAAAGCAACACATCCAAATAAACTGAAGAACAGGTAACATCAGAAACAAAGTCACTGACATAAATCAGCCTGAAAAGGATTTTTAATGGCTATGAAACTCCAGCTAACAGCCGTGTTTTCTACAAATGGAGAAAACATTGGACAGTAGAGATGCTTTCCAGAATCAGCATCCAGTCCTGCGCTAAAAGCACCGCAATGATTCCTCAATGAAACCAAGAACAATATCCAATTTACTACAGCAAAGGTTGGTGTTCATAATTAAAGAACAAGAGAGTAAGTTTGTACCTATTGGTTAGTTGACCAGACAACTAGCCAACAAAAGACATTGTTGGTCAAAAAAAATTACATCTGGTGTAAAATTAACAGCATTTAAGAAAGAGAACTAGCTTGATGGATCCATGACTTCAGGAGTTTAACATAAAATCCCAAAGGAGGATGTGAGACTATGAGCTTGTAACTGTTAGCTCAAACACTTGAATTTTAAAGCAGGACAATTGTTTCATTTTCTGAAGTATATTAAACAAGTCCACCCCTGAAAGACAAAAGAAGGAAAATAAATATTCAAAAGTCATTCATGTAGTGTCGGGTTGGTTTGTGTATTTTAAGTCATAACTTGAAAATTGCTTTGTCTAATATAAAAGTTTCTCTGTGATCTGAAAAATACATTTAATAAAAAAGGCAAAAAAGAACAAAACATCTGCAACAGGCTAAACATTTTTTAACATTCTAGGTACTCTTGCTTGGCTTTAGGTGTTAAATCTTTATTTCTCTTGTTGGTCCCTCTGGCTGCTCCTTTCTTGCCTGCCCTGTCGTCCAAATGCATTAGTCTTGTAGCTCAGAGTCTGAGGGGAGGATAAAGTGGTGTGCTTGGATCATGGCGTGGTGAAATATGCATGTGTGTGTTTGTGCACCCGGATTTGACAGAAGGTATGAAAGTGGGAAAATAAAAGAAAAAAAGAAGTGGGTGTATGACGATGTGAGGAGTATAAACATAGCGTGGTTTTCTGACGAAGAAATATGCTTCATTTTTAATGTATTTACAACACTGTGTCATGACAAAACTAAAAAGAAGAGTTAAGCTTTCATGTCGTTAGCTTCAGATCAAATCTGTGATTGGAATATCTTCTGCCCTCTGAGGCAAATGTTGCCTGCAAAGAGCCCCGAAATAGAGTCAGATCCATTAATTAACCATGCACCTGCTGTGTGTCCCAGCTTTTTCCTCAATATTCCTGCAGGATAGACATAGAAGATCTTTACAGCCATATGAATCAGGAAATAAATGTATTGGTGATATTTAGTAAAACATTTCCTCCAAAGCATTTTTGACTTTTGGTTTTCTTTGTTCGATCTCTTCTAACCATGTTTTAACGTTCAACTTCACCCCAGCTTTCCCTGCTGATAATGCAGCTGCATTGTTAGGAGGAATCTTAGTGACAAAATTCTTTTGTGATAAATATAAAGGAGGGAACTTGAACCTGAAGAACTTTATACCTTCCTACCTAGTGCGACTGGAGGAGGTGAATATTTCTTGACACTCTAGTGTGTGTGTAAAAGTCTTTGTTTAAAATTCTCAGTAGAGAATTTATTTTGAAAACTTTTTTATTCTTTGCTTGTTCCCTTGTTGCTTCTGTGTTCTCTTGTCACCTTTTAGGATTTAATCTTGATAATTTCTCCAGTTGGGTTGTCTCACTTCTGTCTGATTTTGCTACATTTCTGTTTCTTTGTTTCCCATGTTTTCTGTGTATGCTATCAGTCATTTCTCCTATTTCCTCTGTTCAACATCATTTATTTACCTTCCCTTAAAGAAACAATAAAAAGTTGTCTAAGAAAAGAAGAAAAATCCTTACAATAAGTCACAAAATGTTTTCTTTACACACTAAACAAGCTATCAAATGTGGAACCAAAATTTGTTCCACATTTGATAGCTAGATTGTATAATAACCAGGAAAAAGCTGTGGCAGTAAAGTTTTGAAAATCTCCTCACTCGCCATTCTTCTGGAGCCTCCTGTGGATAAACAATCATTGGGAGGTCAGAGTGGGCGGGAACAGCAATATCACATTGGATCCATCATGGCTGCCGCAGGCCCCAGCTGCTACCAGCTGTTGTACATTAAGTAAAGTGCAGCAGGCGGATTTGGCTGAGCCAGTTATGGGATAACTCAATAACATTACCGTGTTAGAGGCGGCTTTGAGCTCTTTATTTCATAACGCACTGTGGCTTTTACTGCCAGGAGTTTTTGCTAACTTCTGTACTGATTATGCTTCTTTGTGGTAAATTGGGGATTACTACCGGCCTCTCTGTTCATTTGTCAAGTCCTACTGCTCTATTCTCTGAAACTATGCTTTCAAGTATTTTGCAAAACCAAAATAATTTCTTTGCATTGAAGAAAAGTCCAGAGAAGTATGGAACTGAAGTTTCACATTTTTCATGTCAGGGTAAGCATGAAAGAAAAATATTTGGATTGGGAAATATGTTTGATTTTAATCCTTAGTCCAGTACTTAAAAATAAAATCAAAATTTGTCAAAGCATTTGATTTTATGTTAATCTATTTTGAGATGAGTTACTTTGCTTCTATTTGCCAGCTCAGAAATTAAATTCTGTTCAACCTTTCATTCCATTTCTAGTTGTTTAACTTTTTTTTTTTGGCATCTAGACTTTCTTAGTACCTGAAGTTCTTAAAACTAGAACTTCTGATTTCAATGTCGGATAAGGTGTGTTATTAGATCTGTGGAAATTAAAACCCCTAAATAGTTGGATTTTTGTGTTCAAATGTCTGGAAATTTTCAAAAACTACAAAACGTTATTTTTCATTTTGAGAGCGGAAAAGTATTTTTTTAATGGAAACCTTTTAGGAACTCTTGTCTTAAAAGCCAGATGTAGGCTTGTAATTTTAAACAGTGGTGGTTATTTTTTTTATTTTATTTATTAAGTTTATTTGATGGGGACAGAAACATAATAACAGACAAACTGAATAACACAGAAGTCCCATGCCTGTATCTTAGTGCTTATAGCATGAGCTAATTTGTTGCATTTGTCCCTAGATTGGCTTTCATAAACAATATATCTAAGATACTAAGAAATGGATGAGTAAAACAATAATAAATAATTAAATTAAACGATTATTAGTTCTTCAGGCTTCCTGTATCTCCTTCAATGTTTTTGGGACTTTGGATTATGTGACAGTCTACTTATTTGCCACTGAACTCTTAATTAATCTGAAACTGATTAGGTACCAGATTAAAGCAAGTCAAAAATGGAGCAAAAGGTGAAAAAATAATATGATGGAAGCTTAGGGAGCTACTGGTTAAGTCTGCAAAATAAATTACAAGAAAATTACAAGTCAGGTTGTTTGGAAAGAAAATATATGGAAGTGAGAAATGATCCAAGATTTTTACACAATGCTGTGTGACCACAGGAGCTTGACTCAAGTGACCAGTTATTTGACCAGCTATTATTTTGGCCCACAGCTCACACAATTGCCATGAAAGGCTTTAATGCTTTTCTGGAAGTAGGTTAAGTGCTTCATGCCAGCATGTTGCCACACAGCAATCTGGCGTTAATGGAACCCACCACAAGTGCCACACAAGAGCTCCTCTGTGAATCTCTGAAGTTTTCCGAAACTCTCCTCAACAACATAGAGACGGAGTTTTAAAAGTCAGCAGTTTCTAAAAAAAAAAAAAAAAAAAAGTGGAAAAAAAGGGTGGTTGTTTCTAAGAAACGGCAACATTTTTCATTCCCTAGTGGATTTGCTGTTGGTCTGTGTGTGTTTAATCTGTGTGCGTGTGCAGGGCAGAGAAAAGAGAGTGTAATATGTAGCAGGGCAGTTTGACAGTAATTGTCTGGGATGGAGGTGGCAGCTGTGTGAGAGCTGCAGGGCAGAAAGGTGATCCCTTCCCCCCATACTCTTTGCCCCATCTCAAATCTTAGCCTTAACCATATCACTCTGAGAGACATATTTGAAACAACATCTTTTTCTCTTTGATTTGGCCTCCATCCGTAGTAAAACTGACTTCTGCCACCACTACAACTTTTCTCAAAAACTCTCTTTAGTCAATGTGTATAAAGACCTCAGTTTGAACTGAACAAAAATGAAAATAAACCTTTTTATGTAATATTCTATTGAATTAATGTGAAATTTGTATTTTTAATAAAGTCCATCATTCCTTCAGAATTTTTGGACGGCTTTCAACAAAATTACAGTGTTAGAGGCGACTTTGACTTATACAATATTGAACCTATAGAATACACTATCCATCCATCCATTTTCCTACACCCTTGTCCTTTACTGGGGTCGGGAGGGTTGCTGGTGCCTATCTCCAGCTATCGTTTCGGGCGAGAGGTGGGGTCACCCTGGACAGGTCACCAGTCTGTCGCAGGGCAACACGGAGACAGACAGGACGAACAAACATGCACACACACACTCACACATAGAGAGAATTTAGAGAGGCCAATTAACCTGACAGTCATGTTTTTGGACTGTGGGAGGAAGCCGGAGTACCCGGAGAGAACCCACGCATGCCCAGGGAGAACATGCAAACTCCATGCAGAAAGACCCGGGCAGGGAATCGAACACCGGACCTTCTTGCTGCAAGGCAACAGCTCTACCAGCTGCGCACTGGGCAGCCCCTAGAATTCACAATATGATTAGAAATATGTAACAAAAAAAACAAGTCAAATATGCATGTTTTTAATTTAATATATTATTGAAATAATTTATGGCCCGTCCTTGAAAGGAAGTTGAGATTAGCTTAGAGAAAAGGCAAAACATCTGGTTTCTAAGAAACAGTTCCTTACATATTTAATGTCAGCTGACAGATTCTGGGTCCATTTCTATAAATATTTTTGTAATGTCTGTAAGGCTTTACTTGGAGAAAAGGTAAGAGAGCATGAAAAACATTATAATAAAAATATGTGCCAAGTGTTCAGCTAGCTTTTGTATTATTCCTGTTGCTTTGGAAGTTAATTGTTTTTTCCACTAGTGCTTGGGTTTAAGGAAAACATAGTTCCTAAATCTAACTGCCAAGCCAAAGAGTAACTCCAGTCAGTAATCACAGGTTCTGGTCAGTGTTTGGCCCATAAAGCCTACATTAATGGTTCAGACTTCTTCTCCTGAAACGGACTGACTCAGCAGTTTAATTGCTAACAGGAAACATGGCCACTAAGTTATGTCTGATTTGTCCAAAGGTCCCCATCAAAAAGCATTTTTGCTCTAACAATTTCTGCACCTCCACTGTTTTGGTGGTACTTATAAATCATTTCTTTTATGAATTGATTTATATTATATACATACAATTTTACATAACTGAAATACAAAAATAAGATGATTATGTTATGTCTGGTTTTACTTAGTCATTTAAAAATGCCCATCCTAACTTTTGATCTTATACCTTATTTCTCTTGTCTATTGTCTGTTATTTGTCTCAAACTAGGGGCGCAAATACCTTCAATGGGCTTCCACCCAACACTCTTCTCATGCTTCATCCTGTCCTTCACATCCTTCCTGTAGCTCGATTCCTTTTCTGTCTGCTTTCCTTCCGATCATGTCTATTTGTTCAAATTGGAGGTTGGACCTAAGATAACTATCAGGAAATATATATATAAATGTGCTACACAGCAGGTTCAAGTGAGCACATCAACATGGGAAGAACAAGACACAATTAGCTTTCAAAAACATAGCAACATGTGAGAAAGTCATTAGTGTCTGCTGCTGCTCAGTGTGACAACTACATAGTGATGGACCCAGTCTAAGTGAGGGTCAGAAAAGCGCATGCAGACCCGCAGGCTATTCTCTGAATGGAAGGGTAGGGGGTTGGTGTATATGATCTGATTTGGCGGTTGTTGTAATCTGGGTCAATCAGAGGCTGAGAGACAACCAGACAGTCCTTCAACTGCATGACCTCATTGCTATTGCACTGTCATTATTTTCTCCCTCACGTCTCCAAACCTCAGGATTTGGGCAGTCAGAACCAGGACGTACATCCGATTTACCCCTTTCCCCTCCCCCGCCCTCCTTAGATAGTATATATGTTCACATACGCATGTGCTTATTTATCCAGGGAAAAGGAAATGGAGCTGCAACAGTCTTGAACTCAGAGGTCAAAGGTTACAATTACAAATGGTCCAGTCTCACGTTCAAACAATCCAGCAGACAAACTAATCCCACACAAACACAATTCTAAAGTCTTGAGTCAAGACTAAAAACCTAATTTGACACATTAATATAAATGTTTTGTGTATCTTTTGTTCAGTCTGACATGTAGCAAAAATGTTTTCTACTGTGGATTATTTTGACTCATTATCCCACACCCATCCATCCGTCCATTTTCTGTACACCCTTGTCTCTTAGCGGGGTCGGGAGGTGCTGGTGCCTCTCTCCAGCTAATGTTCAGAGCGAGTCATTATCCCATAGAAAATGTAAAAATGCATTAATGTTTTAAAGACATATAGCACAAGTAAAATTTCTGAACAAGCCAAACAGGAAGTTCTCTTATTTTAAAGAAGTGGAAGTATCTTTGTAATAACACTAGACTCCAAGCATCAGAGGTTAACATTTTTTCTCTGCTTTGTTTTGAAATGACCCAATCTTATTTAATCCAAAGCTTAGTTTGAGGAACATCCATATCCGTTTTATTTTAATCATGGACAGGTTGTTAGGACCAGACAATATGCCACAGTCCATTAAGATTCTGGATTAATAAATAGAACCCTCCATTTAATCAACAAATATGCACATCTTGCTGTAAAAACTCACTTGATGGTAGCATTAAACAAGAACAGATGATCTTGAAGGCTGTTTTTAACATGTTTTGCTGGCATAGAACCATGCATGTAAAAGTTTTGCCATGCCACTCAGTCATTTGTATACAGTGCACCATGATAAGTCTGACTTACTCACATTAGATAAAGATATTTGAGTCTCAATCCTTGAGTATGATCCTGTTAAGAAGCCCAGACACCACCGCCTTCAAGTCCTAAAGATCCTAAATCAAGTCTTAATTTTATTTTTTGGCAATTTAAGTGCAACTTGAATTTAGGTTGCACACTTTGAGCCCAAATGAAGAATCTTTGCAAGGCTTTCAGCAAGCCAAAGTAGCTTTTGATCAGATTCAATATCAAACATTGCAAGATATCATAAATTATGCCTGGCTCATTTAAATTAAAATAAAAACAATAAGAAATAAATTCAGTTTTGAACTTTTTCACACTTTTTTAAGTGAAGCTGAACTGCTTTCTTCCTCCTCTTTGGGCCAATGCACATTTCCATGGACAAAGCTTTTAATTACCTCATCATTCAAATGGTTTCCTCTATAATCTGTACACAAAAGCTATCAGGGAGAAAAGAAAGAGCGCGACACCTTTGCGCCTGAATATCTGCTTAAATCTCTGTGGCACAAACGAGCCGCACATTCATCTTTCACTGCCTCTCTGGCTCGCTCCTCATTTCACTTCTTGCTTCATTTCTCCTGAGCCCCTCTCTCCCTCTTGAGCCGTGAACTCCTGCCAGTAACTGTTAAAGGAATCTGATTTGCAATGATTACATTAACATTCTCCAGATGTTCATAGTTGCGTATCTGACACATCTGTCCCATAACTGCCTCAGTTGGAGTTAGGAAGACACGAAGCTACGCAGCGTTGGAAGGAGCACCGTCTTTTGGAGGAGCGGAGATGAAGTTGGAGACTGCTCAAACAACATGAGACTTGTACTTTAAAGAGAAATATTGCTGAGGTAGACAGGAATGAAAGCAAAGAGAAGAGGACATGAGTGATGAATAAAGCAAATGAACTTGATGAAAAAAGGGCACGAGATGCACGTGAGGGTTGAGCGATTGTCGGAAATGAATTTGAGTTTAGAGGAAATGCTGCCTGGTCCAACTGTCTGCGTTTGTCTTTATGTAATTTAGTGCTTGCCGCATGGCCACAGGAAGTCATCTGCTCCTTCACGTGTTTAATGGAGAATACGATCCTGTTAATAAGCCCAGACACCGCCACCTTTATCCAAAGCCCCCTGGGGTTCATTTTGGCCTCAGTTTGGCCTTTAAGTGAGCGGAGTTTGTCAACCTGAGCCAAACACTTAAACATCACAAGCTGCAGAACATGTTTCATCAGCATGGCTACCAGAGAGTCAATGTCCAATGGCTCTCACTGCCAACACCAACTATCTTTAGATTAGAGTGATCCCTTAAACTTTTAACTCAAGTCGTATTTTTGATTGTTGTTGTTATTGTTGATGATCATGTGTTTTTGTGCTTCACAGTGCTCATAATTGTTTTTCATTCCACCCCCTTTTTTTCTTGTGTTTTCTAACCCACCTTTTTAGGAACAAACATTGACAATCAATTTAAGCAGTGAGTTTGGATTGATTTGATTATTACTGGCAGCAGATGCCTTACCTTTAATAGAAAGATTAAATATAACTGTGGTGTTGAACATTTCTCAAGAGATAACTTAGGTGCTGTTTTGTCCATCCAAACAATGTGTTTCTTTGTGAAGTTGCACTGGTGTATCTTATGAACTGTATCAATTTGCCAGAGCAACTGTGACCTGCCCGCCTATTTTAGTTCCAACAATAATGGAGTAAATTTTGCATCAATTGTGCAGCCACATCAAAGGCAGCACGTTCTTGGGTTCTCTCTTTCTAGTTGTTTGTAGCTCACCTCTGCTGATGTGCCTAATATCAGCTAAGGATGTGGGTAGGTGGGTCTTCAACTCCAGTCCTCAAAATGCCTGCAAATTTTGGATGAGTCTCTGCTGCAGCACAACTGAGTCAAATAATGAGGTCAGAACTTGACTCCATACTGAGGAGGTGATTCAGCCATTTAATTCAGGTGTGTTGGGCCTGTGACTCACCTGGATTTGGAGATCCCCCATGTAAATTATGTTAGACACACTATATCAATGGATGGTGTTCTGTGGAATTCAGCAAGCTTCAACTTTATGTCTAAACCTGTTCCTTCTGTAAACTGCAGCAGTCATGCAGAGATAACTTCAGTGCACAAAGTGAAGGACAAAGACATGGTCCACAAAGACTTGTTTCAAATGGAAAGTATCAATCTTCAAAAAATGTATCGTTTTTTGTTCAAAAGTAACCCACATGACTCAAAAAAAACCCAGTTTGTTCTAAAACAGCATTTAAAAGGTGTTTTAGGAGAAATATTGAAAAAATAAAAATGGGCTTTGTTCATTTTCTTAGTTTTACATACCTATTAGGACAGATACAGTTTGATACATGTAATGTCTGTATGCAAATTCAGAGCTAATATTCTACAAGGACAGTCACAATAAACAAACGCCTCAGTCTCTAGACATTTACAGCCGTTAACTAGTTTTCTTTCAGGATTTCCCCCCCAAAACATGATGAAATAATTGAGCCGATCAATTTATTTTTACAAATATTGTTTACAAACGAGGACAGTTGAGGTTTCTTTGCTATGAAACTCATGAGTTAGATACTGCCTACCCAGGCTTGCAAACAGATAGCATTGTTTTCCAAAGACTCCGATACTTTTTGCTGCTTCAATTTTTTTCGGAGGGCATGTGCATGCCTGGCCACATTCCTTTTCTTGTTTGTGTCAGAATAAGTATCATGTTTGTGGCTCTTCCTCACACAGACTAGATATTTGTAATCTTGACCAGTCTGGGGTTTTCTGTCATGCTTAGAGAATGCTTGTTGACTATGTGTTGTAATTTTACTGCTTTTTAAGTGATTTCTTTGTATGATTACTGTATGCAGAAGTGAAGCTTCATATCGAGCTTCTGCCCCGTGGAGCAGCCCTTCCTCATGCTTTTCCCACTCTGCCCCACCAGACTAGTGGCAGCAACAACTTGCAAACACCAGGTGGAACTGCGAGTCTGCTGAACTTATCAAGCAAACTACTTAAATCATGAAATATATACTGTAGCATTTTTATAACAGAAGATAACATAGTTGCTTGATTGTGCTATAAAGAGGCAATATCTGCCTGGAAAATATGTAACACCACTCCTTTAATTTGTCTCCACATGCTGCAAGAGTCATTATTCTTGAAATGTTTTTCCACCCTTTTGTTTCCTCCTCTGTTTGATGTTTTTAATACATGATTTCCTGCTTCCACAGGCCTTGATAATTCAAATGAAACGTTCCTCAACATGGCAGTGCATCGCAACCAACATATAAATATTGTATTAAACATAGTTTACTCATGCCACATCTTTAAGTACTGATGAAGTTTATAAAGGCCTCAGATGTTTCCTAGAAAACATTGGAGAGCAAACAGAACCACAAAGATGAAGAACACATCACTTGTAACGCAACACCATGAAACATGGTGGTGGCAATGTAATGCTGTGGGGGACATGATGCTTAGTTTTATCTAAGAATATCAAACGTGACATGAATGAAATAAAGAAACCACTTTATTTTATGACCAAGATTAAACTCAATAATCTCACAGTAATCACAACATCATGTTGTGATAAAAAAAATCTGATTCAACATGACCAGGGCACTTGGAATGCTTGTTATTTGGATGAGTACCTAGACTCCCTATTAAATGTTGATTACATTCTCTCAGGCACTTTTGGTTCCTTTTGCTCCGACCTCCCTATCTGCTCCCACCCCTACCCCCCGAGGTGCACAGGAAGTGATTGCTCTCCCCTTGGGCGGCAGAGCATATGCAGGATGCCTGGCCTCAGTCCAACAGGAAGAGGAAGTGCCCTGACGTGTTTTCCCCCGGGATGAGTGGGAGTGGCAAATATGTGACATGCTGTCAGAAAGAGACAAGGAGATGGGTCACAGTTTGAAGCTGATAAACCTTCAAAGAATGTACAGCATACGTTAGAGCACATAAAACAGGATATTGGGTAACAACGTCTACACAGTGGCTGAGTCACAAACTAGTAAGACTCCATAGACCAAACACTGATAGCAAACCATTTGTTGTCTAATAAAAGGGATGAACCACTCAGATGAGTGGAGTCAATAAAGTAAGACTCATGAAAAATTTGTGTTACCGGGTGTGCCTACTCAGAGGAAACAGGAAATCCTTTCATAACCATTGAGCTTCCACTCGAGAATTACAATTTCAGTTTGAGATCGATAAGGAGCTAAGAGGCCTCTGTATATTCTAGTTTTCTGATTTACAAATACAGCTCAAAAACTTGAAATATTGCAACAAATGTGTATTATATTTTTGTCAATGGATTCATTACACATAGAGGGAAACATGTCAAGACTTTATTTTTTGTCATTTTGATGATTATGGTTTACAATGAAAATCCAAAAATCAATGTCTAAAGTGTTTCTTAGAATAATGTAAAAAGTCAAATACCATATTCACAGAGAGTTGAGTGGAAGGAAAAGGTGAACAAAAAACCTGTGGATACCCACAGGATTGAGAGGATCTTGTGGGTAGAGGATTGCCAGACAAAATCCATTCAAGACTTTGAGGGGATCTGAAGGAGTCTCGAGTCAGAGCATCAACAGCCACAACCACAAACAAGTACAGATGAACTGCTAACATTGCATTCCTCATGTCAAATCACGTGGACACCAGCAACATCTGATTTGGGTTAAAGAGAAAAAGAACTGAGCTGTTTCTCTGTAGTCCAAAGTCCTCTTTTCAGGGGAAAGTAAAGTCCGCAGTTCATTTGGAAATAAAGTTTCCAGAGTCTGGAGGAAGAGTAGAGAGGTTCAAAATCCCAGTTGAATGATGTCAGTGTGAAGTTTCCACAGTCAGTGATGGTTTGAGGTGCCGTGACATCTGCTGATGGTTCAATGTGTTTTCTGAAGTCCACAGTTAACACACATCCCTCTACTGGGAAATTTTAGAGCACTTCATGTTTCCTTCGCTTTACATAAATGATCATTTCACTTTCCAGCTGGGCAGTTGACATAAAGTGTGAGGAAACCATTCATAATTTTTGTTGTGTTAAGCTATTTCAACTGCTCTTGTTTGGCATTTTTTTATTACTGTAAACAGCTGTTGAAACTAATTTGCATGAGAGGTCAAGTACATTTTGGCTAAACTGAAGTGGTTAGCCCATAATTATTCATCGTCCTGGCAGATTCAAATGAGAATTTATTTTTATCCAATAAGACATTGGCTCCTGATAGAAAATAAGACAAGATAACAAAAATGGAGAACCCAGTTTTTATAAACAATTCATCAGAACTAGCATTATTATTTATAATAAAGAGTAAAAAGCAATTTCTTTATTTGCTGGATAGGTTTTTGCATATTATCACCAATACTGTACATTTAAAGTTGGAAGGCCTTCCTGCCAACACCCTAATCTTTAGCTCTCTTCACATATTTAAGTCACAACTCTGGCTGGGCCAGTCCAAAATGCTAGTATTACTTCAAATAAGAAGAAACACGTTGGTAAAATAATTTAAAAAATTGCACTAAACACAAATGAGGCATGGATGACTGATCTTAACTACACATTCCCTCCGACTCCCAATATCACTGTCTGCTGCTGGTGAGATACTGATCACTGATGGGTATTTTACAGAACACCAGACAATAATCCTAACGATCCATTTATCATCCCCAAAACACTATTTCTTTCAGCTAACTTCCCCAGGGCAGATGGCTATAAAAATTAAATTAACAATGCCTACTGGAGAGATCAGAGGAGTTGATTTTATGACAGTGGCCCCGCTCCGGCTGCCTCCTGAAGGAATTCCTATGTCACTTAGGACTTTATGGAGAGACCAGATAGATAATTGAGCTGTCAGTGCTTGAGAAAAGATGAAAGTGATCAACTCTGCATGTCAGCTGCCCACCACTGGTTCAAAAGTAGTTATACATAAAGATGTTAATCTAATCTTTGCTGTTTAAGAGTCTCAGCTATCTTCTGTCTGTCAAAATGACTGGTCTACATTCTTTCATGTAGTCCAGTCAGGGGGTGGGGGGATGAATAGCTAGATACTTTTTCAGCATTCCTCCAAAATTCTCGTGGTGGGATCTGCAGTGATTCCTGGAGTAAAAGGTGAAAGGTCAGCTGACTTGCTTGTGTCCCCGATCTGACTACATTTCCAAGAAATGTACATTTTGTGGCTTCAAGTTGAAACCTGACATGTCGAAACCACCTCTGTCCCTTATCCTGTCACTTCCCTTCAGCCTTTTTTTTTTACATTCCTGGCATTCTTAAGCAGATGGCTCACATGTGTTTGTGAGAATGCTCTGTGTGTTAAAGGCCTCCAGGCCATTAACAGTTAGGGAAAAAAACAAACCTGTCTCCGAAAATTACAAATGCTTATTTAGAAAGATTTGTAGCCAAGTCTGTGTTCACCCTGGGATTTGGTTTGGGTATTCTTTTAGCCAAGGATGTTTTCCCTCAGCTCTTCCCAGCCCAGCTGTGTGAGCATGGGAAGTCGCACATCTTTTAACAGGAAACTCCACACACACCAGCAAGGCAGGAAGCTCTGCCAGGGGTTAAACCCCACAGTTTATGCAGAAATATCAACCAACTTGTTCTCAGTAAATTAGAGGAAAATGATTCTCACGTGTAATAAGAAGACTGGGTTTATTTTGGACTGGTTTTAGGAACTGGCAAATACTGGAATGAGATCTGAAATGTGATTTCAGATGAACCCTCATTGTCCTTAGATGAAAAAGCTGTAAAGTGGAGAGGAATTTCCTGGAAAGATGGAGATCACTCAGTTTTTCAGTCTCTCTCTCTCCTTCTCAGACACACACACTCAGAGTTAATGCCTAAGGTGACCCAGAAGACGAAACTAATTTCAGAGTGCGCAGAAAGCAGTTCATCATAACATTAAAAGGATTTCTGCCATAAGGGCCTTTTTAAAGTTACTGCACATTCAAGAACTCTTAATCTGTTTTATCTGGACAGCCATCAAAAGACATCATAAAAGGACGCAATAACACAGTGAAGACACATCCATTCTAAAACGTATTTCACAAAGCACTGAGAAGTGAGATTGCAAAATATTTTCAACAGGAGACCAATTTTCCCTTAAAGGGAGAAGAGACGAGTCAACAGTAAGGAGCATAACGGAAACGTCAGAGCGACTCATCTGCCCGGACTTGTCGTTTGCACAGCCTGTGGAGTTTGCTGATGAATGATTTAGTGTGTACGATGTCAATGACTACGTGAGAGCGTACATGAGTAACATCTGGCAGATTTTGTGTGTGACAGCAAGGTATAAAAGGATGTTTCAGAGAATCAGACGGAAAGCAAACGGGAGGGGTTTGGTAGGTCGTCATTGCGGCCTTTGACCTGCAGTCATCCTGGCTGTGTTATCAGAGGGCTGTGGTGCTGCAGCATGCCTCTCATTTATGGACATTCCAATGAGGGTTGGATTTCCTTATCATTGCAATGGTCAGCCTTTTTCCATGCTCTCTTCTTTTCTGGTAAAACCAGATGCTGTTTTTTACGCATGATAGAGTTAAACCATGACTCCTAATTGCTTGGAGAATTGTGTGCATGCTGCTAGCTGTAGATAATGTTGCTTTGAGTGGCTCTAATTTCAGTCAGAAATAAGAAGTGAATCCTACTAAGGTTCTGGAAGTGTGGGTTGCATTGCTCATAATTTTGATACTTTACTGTGTTTTAGCCAGATAAAATGTGGCAAAATAGCTTTTTATCAAACTGGCCAAAAGTAAAATCACCTTTGTTAAAGTAGCACGCCGTTAAGGTTTTCAAAAATATTCAGGGAAGGGCACACATATTCAAATCAACATAGTTTATGTTGTGCCAATGTCTTGAACCAATTGAGTTTTACTCACTGTTTTCATCTGAGTGTCGTGTTGCAATATAAGAGGGACAGTATGTAAAAAGACATGACAGGACGTTGATACTTCTTATTATGAATAAATAACAGCAAGATGACTATGAAGTAAAAAAAAGTAACTATATTTAGCAATTTCTTTTTCATGGCATTTTGCAAACACACTGCTTTCAGGGGTAAAGTGGTTTGTTTTTGATTTTTCTTTATTTAAGATTTTATTGGCTCTTGTGGCCTTTAACAGTTAATGGACAGGAAAGAGGAAAATGAGAGAGGGGAAGACATGTGGCAAAGGTTGCCAAGCCGGGAATCGAACCTGAGACGTCCACATCAAGGACTAAGACCTCTGTATGTGGGTGTGGTAAGCCCCTGCGCCACCACAGCACCCCGGTTTTTGATTTTTCTTGTTCCTGTAGAACTTCTAAGGCCAAGAAGAGTTTTACATCTTCATAAATGACAAAAGGTTCCAGTGGGCATCTCAACATCACTTGATCTGTTTTAATGTCCCCAAGACATTTAAATCTTGCTCTAGTTTTCTCCTATTAAATATTTCCCAGATAAAATGATTTACCCCAGACTGACCTCTTAAAAATAAATAAAAAAAGTCTTCTGAATGATTCTTTGAAACAAAACAGTCCATTAGATCCAGGTATCTTTGCTGATCTAGTGACAGAGCTTTGAAGCAAAATAAGAATTTCTGAGCTCATATATATAATTTGACCTAATATGTATGTCTTTGGAGAAAAATGGAAGAGGAGACCAATGTGAAAGCAACAATAGCTGCAAAGCAAAGAAGAACAAAGTAAGAACAACAGTCTGGTGAAAAATCAGACCACTTAAAAAGATCACAAGTGGGTCTGGTTCCTCTAAAGCAAAGTGTAAAAAACAATATCTGTGTATCTGTGGTCCTTTCCTCCGTTTCCAGGGTCATCTCACCCTCCTTCGACCTCTCCCAACCTTCTGTGACCACTCATCCTGTTTCCTATATATTCCTCTTCCCCATTGACAGGAAAAGGCCAGAGCACAGGGACAGAAACGTTGCAGGGGGAGCCGGCAGGAAATGATCTCATTACAGCACCTGCAACCAGGAAATAGAACAGTCCCAGCAGAGTGGCGGAGGAAGAGCCCATGCACATTCACACACATTCACACATATTCAGTGCACAAACACGCCACTCACAAGCGCTGAACCCACAAACACCCTCTTACTTCCCTTGCAGCTGTTGGCACATGAGTCACAACAAATGAAAGCGAGCACTTTTTACTCTGTTTAACCTGTGCGCACAGGAACCAGAGTGGCAAATGTATGAAGGCTGAAGCTGAGGGAACAAGAAGAGGTGGCTCCTTTCTACCGGGTTAGACTTTGTGAGCTGAACATCCTCTTCATTAAAGCTGCTATTCCATTTGAGAAAGAGAGGAGGAGAAGTTCAGGTGCAACAAGTTCAAGGGTATAATTGAGTTTTTGGTGGAGGGGATGTTTCCCCAAATGGTGCTGATAACCTAAAAAGTTTGTAATATCATTACCTCTTTAGGAAATGCATTCCAGGCCTTTATTGATTAGTTGATTAGGCAGACGGCAAGATGATTAAAGTTAACTAGGGATGGCGTGCCATCTCTCAGCAGGATGGGATAAAGGCAGATTGATTCCTCTGTGACTACACAGTACATTTAGGTTTTTTTAAGCATTTTTGTTGAAAAGAGCTCATATACAAAGGAATGTTTATATATCATTGATATATATGTGTTTAAATCATTAGTTCCTGGATTTCTAATTTTCAGAGGCTCTCCGTTTAGGTCATAATAGTGAAAACATGGATTTGTGAGGTACATTGCTCTCTTGCAAATGAAATCAAACTCACACAAGCTCACGCATATAAATACACACACACACACACACACATACATGTGAAAGCAATGCTTTCCAAGATGTTTCTGACTGCAAAAAGATATTGTGGTACCTTTGTCCTAACAGGGGCAGATAGTTTCAGGCATAAACTGTTGCTGACATTTCAAGTTGTTTATGTTTTTTTTTGTTTTGTTTGATGAGTTGTAAAAAACAAGATAATTTTCCACACCTAGTAAATGAAGCATTGAAACATTTTTCTAATTTAGAATACCATATCTTCAGAGATAAATGTTGACTAGTACAATAAGAACTAAAGTCAAAGTTTTAAAATAAAGAAAGTTTGTTGGGATTGAGACAGTACTTATGTCTTCTCAGGGAATATGTTAACATTTTCGAGGGAAACCATATTCGAAATTTACTCGTAAAGAACAGAAATTTCCCACTTCCCAGTTCAAAGGAAAATAGATCATAAACATATTTCAAAGCCAATATTCAATGCTGCAAAATAAAATGCTATGGTTCTCCTCTGACTTCCCCTTGCAGCACCACATTTAAGGAAGTTCACCATCCAACAAAGGACTGTTTAGGCTGGTGAAAGCTTCTGCAGTCACATGGTCAAAACCAAATTGCTAAAGAGTAATTGCTGTCACGAGGCCATCTGGATTTTTTACACTTAGGGTGAAAAGCTCCAGTGTACACGTTGTGCCCTCTCAACAGTTAAGCACAATTTAGTTTTCCATTACCTATGTCGCTCTCAGATGAAATTACTACACATTTAGGAACTCCTGGAAAATTGTGCATATATTAACTTTGTTAATATATGCACAATTATATTAATTGTGCATATTAATATAATATGCACAATTATTATTGTGCATAATTATTATGTGAGAATTATTAACTCACATAATTCTATGTGAGTTCTATGCCAACTCACATAGAACTTTTCTAAAATTATTAACCAATGAGACATTTTTCTTTATATTTGCAGAATATTTAAAATATTTAACGGAATCTGGGTGACACTAAAATTAATTCAGCAGTAGACTTGTCTGGACCAGTGACAATTTAGACTGCTGCATTTTACCTGTGCAGATTGAGAATAAAGTAAGAAATCCTCCCAAAACAAAGAACTCACAATGGAGGCCATGTGAAAGCATGGATTCTGGCTTGCTGCAGATTCTGTGAGTCAAGGATAGCAGCAAAAAAGCTCGACTCAAATGCACAGCAATTCATGTATGGATGAAAATCTAAAAATCACCACATATTGTATTTACTGTTGCTTATATTATTGATTTACTTTACATATGCAACATATTTATTGCTCAAGTGCATGAAAAATAGCTCATCCAGTAGAATAGCTGTAATAATGTAAGTATGCTCTGCCTCGATACAGCTCTTCAATTCATCCATTAACCAGTCAATGGCAAAGTGCAGCTTGCAACAGTGCAGAGCATGCTCTCTGAATTTAAATTGCCCACATTGGCAACACACTACTGTACCGCGCTGCAACGGATCAGGCTGAGAAAGTTAGATGTGGAGTAGGGGATAGGGCAGCCCACTGACATACATTCTCCAGATGGAAAATTGGAGATTTACTCCTTTCCTCTGCCCCCCACTTTCTCTCTCTTACGCTCTCCCTGCCCGCCCACCCCCCAACATTTAATCAGACTTACTAGAGCCAGCTCATTCCTAAGTGTGACCGAACTGTTTTGTATTCTGCTCAGAGTAAAAGCTTCATTTTTCCAACGGGTTAAGTCACTGCAGAAGAAGTACAGGAGAATCAAGCCATGACTGTTTCCCACAGGCTATCTTTCTAATAAAACTTCTTTATTCTTTCGAAGCAGCTCATTTATTTTCACTGTAACACATTCTACCATCAAACAGTGTAAAAAAAAAAGTGAAACAACAAGCCTTTTTCATTGCTGGAATGCTGCTCTTTTGGTTTCTCTTGCTCTCTCTGCTCTAAATCCTCTCTTCAGTCCTCCTCTATGTTGTTACAGGAAGAACCCTGGTGATTCCTAAGATTCCAGCTTGGAAAACACGGGAATATTTTTCCACTGGGGTTTCTCATATATCAGCATGTCTACATTGCAAACATAGAGCGGTTGTTTTAACACTGTGAGCACAGGCGATTGTTGTGCAGCCAAATAAACACCCAGAAAATATAAGATGGCGTCATCCAGCCTTCTAGTTTGATGTCGCACCAAGGATTGAGCAGGATCTCAAGAATGATGATGCTGCATCAGGAGTGTAGGCGATTTGCTAATCTAACGCCTTTGAAGGGCTGGCATGCTGGGCTTTTTGCTTTTGCAGAGCCACAAGTTTGTATGAAGCGGGGCTTTTTTTTCTCACACTTGTTAAAATTTAATATCAACTCTCTCTTTGTGAGCATTAGCCAATGTAAACACATTAGGACTCAGCATCATCAAAGCATGGCTTGTTAGAAGGGTGTTTAACTTGATACTTTACTGCAGACCACCCTAACATGCTGAAAGCCCAGTAAGGTCAGCTGTGGTCTGTCTTTCAGCAGGATGCAGTGTATCATCTTACATTTTGACGTGTGATTCATACTGACATGACCTGCTCCAATACCGCATAAACGTCTCCTTTTCAGGCCTTATAAGAAAGCAAGCCTATACTTTTCACTTCGTGGCACAATCACAAACCTTCCTAGATATGGCCGTCCACCTGAGCGGACAGAATGGACAAGGAGAGTGAAGCAGTCAAGAAGCCCAAAGAAAGTCTGCAGAAGCTGCAAGTTTAAGTGGGAAAAACTTTTGATAGAAAATCATGCTCTTATTTTGCAATGTTTTTTTCACGTTTTGGAAGATGGACCACTGTTACTAATTGAGATACTTTGTCAATGTATTCTATGAGGAGCAATTATTTGAACAATGAACAGGTGAATCTAATCAGCTGAATGAGCTGCAGGTGTGAGGGGCATGAACTGAAACACACCGTGGGGGATAGCTAGAAATGACAAAGATTAAATGTATACACCATAATTCAAAGCATAAGAACTAGATAAGAGTGGGAAAACAACATAGCAAAATATCAAAAAACACTATAAAGTCAGGTTTTTATAGAGGGATTTTTTGAAAAACATGGAAAAGGAATCAAAGGGGTTGAAAACGTATTTAAATCACTGTCAATTTGACCAAAAGCAAAGAAAGACTTATAAATTTCAGAAGTAGGCACACAAAAAGAATGAAGGCTGACAGGTAAAAGGAGCTTTTCCACCTGTATCCTTATGCAAGTTTTATCTTATTAATATTGCTCTGCTTTATGTTGTTACCCGCCACACTGTTATTGATTTCCTTTACAACTTCTGTAATGTTAGGTGCTGTCACAAAGGTGATATTAGAATTTCTGACACGACCTGATATTTATCGACCACTTGGTCCTCGCCCCCTCCTTTCTGTCTGCCCTCACATATTTTTTCTCCATCTTTCTCTCTGCCAGCTGTCAGTGTTGGCAGAATGCCACACAAACTCTCAGTGCTCGACCAGTAACAGATGCAGGAGCATTCAACCAAGAAAGCAAAGACACTAAAATTGAAAGAGAATATATAATTCAGTGCAAGAGGCGACAAAAGAAAAAAAAAACAATGAGTGAAACAACAGACTTGCTGGTGTCAAAAAGGGAGAGGGTGCTGAATTAGACTACAGCTAATAATCACAGCCAGATGGGACATGAGTGGATGGAAAAACGAGATGGAGTGGGACACTTTCAACATCAGGTATCAGCACACCTTTATGTTGACATTTCCACTCGCAGCTTTGTGCATGGCCCCTATGTAACAGCTTCCAACAAAGTAATCTGCTGGAGAGTGCAACAACTCATTTCCTTGTAAGATTGCGTCACTGATAGGCCACATCTGTGTGGCATTTAAGTTCTGTTGCCCTTTTTCCCCAGACTTATTAAAATTCCAGAGCCCATTCTTGAATCGCTGACACTGGGAGATTACTTGGACCAGAGCTTGGCTCTTTCCCTTCCAGCTCCTACACAAATTGCACGAGTAATTTCTGCTTTTGATAGAGTGATTTGTCACCCATATAGGGTGTACCTATCAAGTGTCAGAGCTCCATTACAGATCAACTACCCTCAGAGGAGTAGAGAGTTTCTGGAACTGCACCAAAAGGAGAACAATTAGAAACATGTTGGGTGACAAATTTTGGACTAAACAGACTTTGTTTTCCTACTCGTTGTTTAGCAGCTTAGGCACCTTCTTTCACATATTTTGCAAATGATGTTGCCTCCTTAAAAACCACAAAACACAACACAAGTTTGCATGTTTGTCCAGCTTTGCTTTGTATGACATTTCCCTCAAAAAGAGTTTCATGCTTTGTATCTATACGGTAAGTGACTCATTTAACACATTTAATTACAGATGACAAGCTCATGAACTCGGCTAAGGCTTTGCAACAGCCAAACAAAGACACAACCATACACAAGAAAACAAACTAATGAGCCAGTAACAAAGCCCCCACTAACCCAGACCCCACCCTCCTCTTCACCTCGGCTGTTCTGCCTTCATGGTATTGTTTCCCCCCCCCTCCACTTTCTTTGTCTCTTCTTCTACCCCCATCTGTTGTGCGTGCGTGTGTGTGTGTGTGGACAGGCCACACGTAGCTAATTCACTTCCTTGGACACCATCTGCTGTGAGACTTTCTACAGTAAACTGAGCCTGGGTGGCTGTCCCAGGGTGGGACGAGGCTGCGTTGTCACCTGTTCAGCACGCCGCCTTCTGCCGACTCAAATAATTTTTCACTGGACTTTCCATTCGCATTGACATGGAGAGTGTGACGAAAAGAGTGTTTGTCAAACATTAGCACTCCAGTTATCTGATTTCTGCGGCCTTAATGACCACCTTATGTCTGGCAGTGCTCTCGCAAATTAAGTAATTAGTTTAGATGAAGAGCAAAATGCTGCTGCATGAACTCCGATTGAAGCGAGAGTCTCTGATCCAGTCAGCCTTAAGGTAAATGTAATAAAACTTCAGCATGTCATCTATCATGAGTGGGTAATTAATATTTATTTTTCTCCTGACAATTACACTAAAATGAGTGGTGAAGTACTCACATTAGTATTAATAGTTATTAACCCATAAAAGGAATTGACTTTATCATTACCCAAATGTCTATTTTTAAATTTACGCAGTGACACATAATAGAGGATATTGCAAACCTTTTTCACTTCTTTCTGACATAAAATCTGAATAAATGTGTCCTATTTCAGGCCGGTTGTTGTAGGATTTTCAGAAAGAAAACA
Organism: Phalloptychus januarius; assembly: GCA_902982915.1. Lineage (NCBI taxonomy): Eukaryota > Metazoa > Chordata > Actinopteri > Cyprinodontiformes > Poeciliidae > Phalloptychus > Phalloptychus januarius. Next base: position 10,819,974 of record CADWAE010000129.1, on the reverse strand, counting down.
TGTTCCACATCCCAGAGATTAAGATGTTTTGGTGAATATCAACAACAAAGCAAAAGAAAAATACTTTCTGAAGGTTAAGAGAGTTACTTTTTCCCAATTCTACATACTTTCCCCTCCCCAAAGGATATGAATATTTAACATGTTTCGTCAGTGCATGTTAGGTGCACTCCAATACCAACCATTCTCCAATTTCAAAAAGGTTTATAGAGGAATTAAGACTAACCTCACATTATTTCCTGGGGTGTTAATTATGACTCAACTTCCTAATCTGCTAACATGATTGCCAAAGATTTCAGTAATAATTGTGTCAGCCTCTCAAGGGAGTTAATATCAACAGAAAGCCCATTTTAATTACAAATCTCTGAAGATGATTTTTCAGCTAGCTTCAAGAGGCTGAGAGTCGCTTTATAAATGTCAGTCGATTGAAATACCTATTAACAACAATGGAATGCATGCAGAAGACAAGTTATGATGGTGCCAAGCATTACTTGAGAGAAAACCATGTTTAAGTTTCAGCCTGAAGACTGTGGACAGTTTTGAAAAGGAATTGGTTTTGAAGGAATGGTTTGTGATCGGTGAAGCAGTACCAACCCTGAAAAACTCAACAGATGTGTTCCAGTGCATTGTGGAAAGCAATGGCCTGGCTCTGTGCAGTTTTCACTCCCATTTCCAAACAGATCCATTTCTTTTTCCCCTCCATCTCTCTCTCTTTCACTCACTCTTTGTGTCTCTCCCTCTCTCTCTCTGTCTGCCTTTTCGACCCCTCAGCTCTCCACCCCTCAGCAGAGTTGGATTTCTCCGCAGCTCAGGCTGGCTTCTGCCATCTGTGCCTTTTGCTTTGACCCTTTTCCATGGCTCAGGAAGTGAAGAATCTAAACGCTGTTGAGGTCTCGGGCAAGGACTGCATCGTTGCCTTACTGGCTGACCTATATTGGCTGTTGAGCGGACAGCTGGGTGAGGAAAACAGAGTCATTCCCCTGCGAAAGGATTGGTACAGGACAGGACAGACAATGCAGAGAATTGTAGGCTATGCTGATTTACTGAGCAGAAAGAAATAAGGGTGACAAATGTATGTATGCACACAGTAGCAGCTGGAGTTTGCAGCTGTTGACACATAAGAAGCTTGTGTGTCTGCAAATATAACCCAGTGGCAGTGCTTCCTTCAGAATAAGACTGTCTGCTGAAAATCTTCCAGCAAATACCTTTTCTGTATCCTTCATTCCTCCCTCTTGTGGTCTTGTAAGTTCCTCTTGTCTAAGCAAACATCACTGGATTATACTTTCTTCTGTTTAATCCTGTTTAAAAGGTCCACCAGAGTGCAATTTATTATGTGCATCTGTATGTGATAAAAACAAACTGCTGAACCAGAACGGGGATTTAAGTGACTTTGAATGTAGCATAGTTGTTGGTGCCAGACCGGCTGCTCTTATTATTCAGAAACTGCTGATCTGCTGGTGCTTTTAGCCACAAACATCTCTTGTGTTTACTGAGAAAGGGTCCAAAAAATAATCCTGCAGGTTATGTGAATTAAAAAGTTTTGCTGAGTTTGTGGAATACCATCTCAAAATGTACAACACATCAACCAGTGAAGCAGATGAACAACAGCAGAAGACCACATCGAGAGCCACTCCTGTCAGCTAAAAGCAGGTAACTAAGGCCACATGTTCACCAGAATTTAACAATAAGAGATTGTAAAACATTTCCCTCTCAGTCTCAGCTCCTGCAGCACATTCACATGATATGGTCAGAAATTGTAATAAGCAAAATGAGAACATAAATCCCTGCTGCTTATATATCAACAGTTCAGGATGGTGATGTAATAGCATGGATGATATTTTGAACATCATTTGGCCCCTCTGTACCAATTTAGCATTTTATATGCCAGTTATACTTGAATATTTTTACAGGAATTCATGACCATTCCTGTAGAAAATAAAGAGGTGCAAAACACAAGAGCCGTGAGTCATTCCTCTATTTGTTATGCTTCACATCCAAGCAACTAGAAATGCATCTAAAAATGTTTACTGCAACATTTTGGTTTACTATTAAATTCAGGTCCTGCTTCACTGGAAAAACTGATGGCTTTTTGAAAATGCAAATTGATATATTGCACAAATCTCACAGTAGCAAGGCCAACATATAAACATTTTTTTAAATGTATATGTCTGTGTCCTCTTTGGATGTAGGCTGCTTTTTTGCTTTTTCACTCCTAGACCTGACCAATGACAGAGGTATTTGCTTAGTGGTAAAAATGAACCTTTCAGGACTTTCAGGATTTGCAATAAAAATATTTCCTTAGATCCATGATTCTAGTTCCCTTTAGTGGTATTCAGAAGAAATGTTTGTTTTTGAAGTAGTTGTTTTGTTGGAAATTGCCTGTACCACTTCTGCTTTGTTCCACATACTTCTGAAGACCAAACTTAGATCTGGGGTCATTTTTTTGGCTAAAAATGGCAGCATAGTACTGTAGTTGTGAGTTATTTAGTAAGATACTAATTGTCAACATTTCTCCACCCATCACAAAGCTTTAAATAAAAGGTTGCTTTATATTCATTTTTACAACTTGTAACTGAGTAACAAAATACTGTGACTTTCTATGAAAAGCTTATGACCTGCCATTATCCTGGGACTACGGATTTGTACACGAATTTGGAAAATGGGTCTTTCTTTTGCAGTGATGGCACATGACTGACTTAAACAGTTATGGAGAATAGAGTCACCAGTGTCTGCTTTTTCTGCCCGCTGAGAGAAAGTATAGAAAAGAACACGTGGTTGAGTGAGTTGTAACTCATTCACTGTGCAATCGAATTCACGCTCATTTAGTCCAATCAGTATTTATAGAGAATCAATCTACAACTGATGCAGCACTCACTAAATCCCATCCGTGTCGGGGATGACAGGACAGACTCATGATGTGGCTCTCCTTACATGATGAATGGAAAGACTCATCTGACAGGCACTGGCTGGGTCCAGCGTGTCTCTGAGTGTGCGTGATGTCTGATTTTCTCCAGAGAGTTTGGGTGAGGGTTGATGGGCTGGGTGTTGATGTGTTTCTGGTGTGGTGAGTTCGGAGTCAGGGGAAAGCTAAAGTAGAGGGATGGTCTCCATCTGTCAGCCTGGCCCACTCTAAAGTGGCCATCCGTCAAGATTGATTAGCCACAAATCCATTAGCCCCTTGGCTTTTTCTCTCTTTTTACACTGTTTTTACCACCACATTTTGTTTTTTCTCCAAATAAGTATTTCTAAACTATTTGTACTTTTAAATTGTTCTTGCACAGCCCCACATTATTTATTTTATCTTGGCATACTGTGGAAAATTTCAAGACCTTCAACTCTCTTGTTTTATGCCCCTTCTTGGGCTCTCTGGTACCTTCACACCTACTTTAACTCCACTATCTCGTCCTCTCATCTACTTTCATACCGACCAATTTAATTGTCAGGCTTGCATCAGCATGAGGGAAAACCCAGAGAGTCACAATCACCCTGTTGAGATGATTTACTGACACAATCACTGTGTGCATCCATTTAGGCTGGAGTCCTGGGAACTAAAGGAATATGTACTAGTATGCGAGAAACTAGAGGAGTGGAGGATATTCATGTTAGCTGTTTTTGGAATTACTGCTATTGCACAGTATTTATTTTAATATACATACATTTTACAATAAGAAAGTGAAGATATAAAAACTGTTCAATATGATACAACCTTTTCAAGAGCTTTGTTTAGGTGTGATTCCTCTTTACCCAGGATGTTAAGACAGGTCTGAGAAAACAACAAGAACTTCTGGTTCACTGAACTAATTATAAGAGTATGCATGACTTCATTAACCCTAAACCCTTTCAGAGTTATTTGTGTTAAAATCTGTTTTATTACATTGCATTTGAATGATATAACCAGACAAAGTACACGATAGCAAAGAGGAAGAAAAAGATTGCTTGGTTTTCAGAATTTTTCAACTAAAAGTGAAAAGTTAAGGTCCAGATCAGGACTTTGAGCCACAATAACTGATTAATAGGATTCAATCTACTATTCCCTTGTTGGTCAGCCTTCATGTTTTTAGTTTTGTTTATGCTGTTTTTTTTTCTCCTATCCTAGCTAAGGGTCTTTTCAGCTTCTCCTGAGTTACCAGTGACATCTTTTTAAGGCTTCTCCACATCTACAAAACACAATTACATTTCCATCACACCCTTAGCAACTCTGTCAGGTTTAAGATCAACAGTCATTCTGAGTCTGAGGTTCAACAGGCATTCAGAGCCTCTACTCAACACAAAAGGTATGCTTTCCCTTAAAGTCTGAGAAGTGTGATCCCTCAATTGTCACCACACTTTCCAGCCCTCTTTCTTAAGCATTGGGACCACCTATCCAATCTGACACTCAGCAGAAGTTGTTCCAGTCCTTTATGAGAAATGTCAAAACCACTGGAATTAAATGAATATGACAGGATGCTTAGAGAAACGAAGGTGACCTAGTCCTCATACAGGCTTCTGGACTGGGCTAATAGCCGTCCTGTGACCACATGGCTTTGGTGACATACAAGCTGGATGACACCAAGAGAAGAGCCCTGTGATAAACCAGCAAAGTACGGATTGCGTGCTCGCCATGTTGACTGCTTTTCCAGAGTGCTGACAGCAACCATTCTAGTTAAATAGACACTCTTCACAAGCAGGCAAGATGAAGCAGTAGAGCACCACACATGCTGTCCACTGTCTGCTGTTTGGTTGATGGAGGTACAAATGCAGTTCTGAGATGTCAGAAGCTGGTATTTTCAGGGAAGACCACAAGGGATCTATATATGTAGACCCAACATCTCTGTATCTCTGCAAACTCCAGAAAGTTCTAGATTATGAGCAACATATTCATTGGAAACCAAGCTAAAATAATGACGACAGTTATACTCTGCTGAACTTTTCTTTATATATAAATTTCAACGAGTCAGATGTTATAATCTATCAAAGGGGTCTTGATCATTTTTGGCTAATATCATACAGTCAGTGAAAAAAATCAGGACGCCTTATAAAATATTGTGTGTTTAGTAGTGTGTTTAAATTTAAGTAATATATATCACCAATAAAACCAAGCAAATCAAACTAAAGAAACTGCCTTGTAAAATGTTATTTGACAAAAACAACATCATTTATTGTGAGGAATAAATTTGTATATCCTCATATTTATTTTCATGTCAAGTGGCTGACATCAGGAGCCTCTAAAGAATTTTAAACCAGACATTTCTTGTGTGACAAACAGCCGATATGTGGGTATATTCAAAACAGCTGCCTACATGCCCAGGATGGTGAACTTGTGGATGCCTACACAAGTTCACCACAAGAGGAGAATGTAAGATTCCACAGGAAATCTCTAAAAGCCCTGAATGTCATTACAGGGTCTATAACAGGGTGAACCTCCAGTTAGTATAAAAGTATATGTCAGTAAAATCAGAATGCACATATTTAACATTTGGAAGTGTGGAAGGGGGTAACCTTAATTAAAAATCTTATAAACAAAAACATGAATATAAGCAAAATTAAGTATACTCATGGTACAATGTTCTTTGGACAAATGAGTCTACAACTGAATTATGTGAACACCACAACAGAGGACATGTTTAGTATAAACCACATATACTATTCCTGGAAAACAATCTCATACCACAACATCCCACATGGGTTTGGAGATGTTTGGGAATGTTTTGATGTAGCAGACCAGCTCACCATTTTGGAATCCAGCATCAATGTTGAGAGAAAGCTATAAAAAAAAAAAAAATCTGAAACAGAACTGGAACCTCTGTAACAGTGACCCAAAACATACCAGTACATCCACCAAGTACTGAATAAAAGCTAATGAAATGGAAAGTTCTAAGCATAGTCAAATCATAGATCTTTATCCTTTTGAGATACTGTGGGCTGACTTGACACCAGCTCTGCATGCAAGAAACCGCTTAAGCACCTCACACCTGTTGGCAAATCTTCCTTAGAGTGGTGTCAGACTGGTGGATTTGGTACAAGAAATATCTCACTCAGTTATCTTAGCCAAAAGTGATAACCACTAGGGATCCATTTTTTAAAACCTCCTTTGTTTAATTAGAAAACAAAAGTTAACCTATGCAGTTTTAGTGCAATTGAATCACTTGCTTCCGAGAGTTGGGCACAAAATACGATGAGACACCAACAAAGATTTTTTGTGAAAGAACGGAACAGTAGTATGTGTTTCCTATTTTTTCTGTGACTGCATCTATATAGTTTAAAGCTTTGTACACTTTCGTTGGGCAATGACTTACAAAATGTAGTTCCTTATGTGGTGTAGAGCAGGTTGTGGAGAGTCAGAGCCAGTTGAGGCTTCCTTCATTAAGAAGTGGAGGAAGAGGAAAGAAAGAGGTGGAGACAGAGACAGGAAATCAATATATCCACACCACTACTGAGTGTACTCATTTCCTATCTGTGTGGCCCATTTTTAATCACAGACATAAAACCAAGGACCCCCGTGTGGGGCAGCCCTTACCTATTTTGTTTCCCTCTAGCTGGGGGGAGATAAATTAAAACATCAGTGCTGGAAGTTTTGCACCACAGGAAGCAACAAGGAGTCCTGATATGACTCATGGGGCAAAAAATAAAGATCAAAGTAAATGCTCTTACCTTGACCCTTTTATTTTTATACTTTTCTTTCACTCTCACCTTGTACAGCATTGCAGACTTGTCACAACATCAAATTAATTTAATGATATCATCTTCGCTCTCTCATTAACCCCCACTGAATGTGTCATAAACCAGACAGTAACATCAGAGTTTGCAGGAAACTTTACAAGCGAAAGAATAAGAAGTGAGAAGCAAGAAGGAGGAATGGCTTTCTAGTGATATGACTGCATCCGAGCCAACCAAAAACTGATAGTGATTTGGATCAGTGTAAAGTTATATTGTTGCAATGGGCCTTTAATGATTGTAGTGATTTGAGAGCCATTGGCTGCAGCCACAGACAGTCTGTAACTTTAAAGCCTCCCCTTTGGGGTAATGTAGCATGCCCATCCTTTAAATGCATTATGAGGCTTGCTTGGCCCTGGGCTTAGCCTCATACACATCTTTGTTTTCTTCACCTCCTTCACCTCCTTTGCTTGCTTTAGGCCAAAATTACAATGAATATACAATAAAAGTGATTTCCAGTGCTATCCTACTGAGAAGTATCTCCATACATCCAATAAATATTTGGTTGTAGCCCATGTTTCAGATATTTTCTGTGTAATGAGTCCTCCATGTGAATCTAAGCCCAGGGATTCAAATAACTATTTTTTAAAACAACAGTTTTTCCTTTGTTTTATTTAATATTTGTGGAAACAACACTCTGTGTAGAGCCAACTTCTTAAACATTGAACTTTTGTGTCTGACTCTGCTTGTAGTGATGTCAATAACTGATTGCTAGTCCATTATGCCAGTGTTACTTGAGCTTAGTTTGAGTTAAATAATTACTGCCACAAATTATGTTTTTAATATAACATAATTAATATTCCAATTAATTTGGACTCATCTGTAAAGTAAGTGGCAGTTACACTAAATGTAACTGTCTCTACTGACATGGTAGAAACATGTAAAGCATGAAACGCTGAATAAACAGTAGCAATGCATTCTGCCCCAAGGAAAAAGCAATTCTGTGGATACATGAGCACATTTCTGCATCTGAGTTTTTTTGACTCAGATGGATTCAGTGAGGTATGTGAGAGAGTTGATGCCTCCTCCTCTTGTACTATGTATGCAATCAGTCAGCAATCAAATGTACTTTGAAAAACTCCAATCTTTTCCTCTTTCTGGCTGTCTCCCTTTTTCATTTCACCAGGGTTGAAAATGGACTTTCGAAGTTCAAGTGAAGAGTTGGACCTTTCATTTTCTCATCAAAGTTATTTCTGGCTTAGCTGGAAAGAGAATGCAGAATCATTGCTCTTAAATTTCAAGCATTTTGGAGGTAAAGCTATAATAGTTTAAATTTTAACCACTCATTTAAAATAACTGAGACAGTGAGATTTCTTTGTGAAAAACAATTAAAAGCAGCCTATATGTTTCTTCCTCTTTCTTTTTTAAACCAATGTTACCCTGACCACAAACCACAATGTTATATGCTTCAGTCTGGCACAAGAATTTTTGCAAAAGTTCGTCAATCTCTTGGGAAAACTTCAAGTCACATTGCTGCTCACTGGGGTTGTCACTCACCACACCCCTGTCAAACAATCTATCTCCTCAATTACACACAAAATAAACTGGTGTAAAACCAGTAAAAATACTGAATCTGCTCCAAAAGATAAGGAATGATGAGCCAAGCATAAGCTTATCTTCAGATTTCTTCTGATAGTCTCAAACTCAGATGCTTCTCAGTGACTGACTGGTACTTTGTGAAATGTCTTCATTCTGGCCCAAACTACAGATGCACATTCAGAATTGTGTAATTTGTACAACTGAATGAAATCAAAGAAAGGAAAGAGATACCCGACAAAAGACAAATTGGGCCAAAAACTAAAGTAATTTATTGAGAAAAGAAAAAAAAGATAGCAAAACTATACAGAAATATATCATATCACTATAAGTATTCACTTACCCATCCCAATAACTGAATTTAGGTGTTTGAGTTACATTCTTCCTTAAAAGTGTATGAAATCCAGCACACAGGAAGCAAACTGCATCTACAAACATTGAATGACACTACCAGGAGCTCAGTTAAATCTAATGTAGTATTGTGTAAAGGTTCTACCTTTTTCAGTTGATTCATGAAACTTACTTATCTTTAAATCTTGAGCAGTTTACTGGAAAATATTTGGAATCACAGCAACACACCTACACGTGAAATGTGTCAGTAGACGCTGATGCGAAGACGTCACCAGGCATGCATAAAAAAGCTTCAACATAGTGCGTTTCTATAGACAAGTAGCTGTGTCCAGGTCTAACAAAACCACCACTGGACTCTCGAGCAGGTGCTTCTTGTTGTCTAGCATTATGAATCATCCATATTTGTTTTGCAATCCATTGGTTGTGTTTAGTTCTGGCAGTTACCAGAGGCACAGTACTTGCCTGACTCTATTCAGTGTGATAGAAAACTTGGTGCAGAGGCATTTATTGTGTGGAACTCTTTTTCTGGAGCTGTGATCAACCCCTTATTTCTTCTAAAATGAACTCTTAATGTTGCTGCATTAAAAGACATGTTGGATAGCTTCATGCTCTCAGCTTTGAGGGAGCAGTTTTTAGGATAACATCCTCCTGACCTTAACTCAAAAGAAGAGTTTTGAGATGGATTACAGCAGAAGCTTTCTTGCCCAACATCAGTGTCTGACCTCACAAATGCACTCTAGGATTAAAGATTTTTAAAAATGACTATAAACACAATCCTAAACATTGTTGAAATACTTTCCAGAAGGGCTAAAGCTGTTATAACTGCATTACATTAACCTTTATAAGTTAGAAATGCTAATATAAGTTTGGCATAGTAGCAAAGACGTTGTTGGGAAAATGGAAACAAACATTGCAAAGGTCTCTTTTGAAAGTGTAGCATTTTATCCCGTGGATGTAAACATTTCCGATTTGAGTTGTTTTAAATTGCTAAATGCTCCCTCTGACTGAGCATCTCCTCAATCTCCCTCCAAACTCACTAAAATGTGAAATTACCTTCTGCAGGAAAAGGAAATATTGCTGCTGATGATCTCAAAATAACAATATAAAAAATTACATTTTCCTCTCCCATTTAACCTTTCAATGTTCAAAACAGGGCTGCCCAGTGGAGCAGCTGGTAGAGCTGTTGCCTTGCAGCAAGAAGGTTCTGGGTTCGATTCCCGGCCCCGGTCTTTCTGCATGGAGTTTGCATGTTCTCCCTGGGCATGTGTGGGTTCTCTCTGGGTACTCCGGCTTCCTCCCACAGTCCAAAAACATGACTGTCAGGTTGACTGGCTTCTCTAAATTGTCCCTAGGTGTGAGTGTGTGTGTGCATGGTTGTTTGTCCTGTGTGTCTCTGTGTTGCCCTGCGACAGACTGGCGACCTGTCCAGGGTGTACCCCGCCTCTCGCCCGAAATGACAGCTGGAGATAGGCACCAGCAACCCTCCCGACCCCAGTAAGGGAAAAGGGTGCAGGAAAATGGATGGATCGATGTTCAAAACACAAAGGTGCTCCTGAACCTTATGCAAGCCAAAATCAGCCAGTTCTATGTCTGCTAAAAGGCCAGAGGAGCCTGTGTCAAAAATAGTTTGATGAACAGAAGACGTCCTTTTGGTAACCCCATTCAACCTCAAATGGCATTTTCTTAATGTGGAGAAGTAGAGCATTAGTGCATGTCCATTGAAATATAATAATCAACCAAATATCACATTCAATCTGATATTGTGAAATTACACACACTGACACATACTACTGCCAGTGCCAACCGAGGTCTCATTCTGATAGTGTTGACTTGACAAAGCTTAGAGATAAAAGATATCTTATCCACACTGTGAGATAAAAAAAGACTACTACAATCACTTCAAGTGAAGTAGGCATCAACAGAAATAACATCCATCAAAGGGAGCCATTTAAAAATCCTCAAGCTCATCTCTCCTCAAGCTTAGCCTTTATCTAAAATGTCTTCCATTACATACAAATGTATTATAATAATACAATTATGCCTGTTTGCTATCCAAAAATAAGAGATATATATTTGAATTAATAGTAGCTGAATAATTTTTGAAGAAAAGTGCATTGTGACTTGACCCAGTCCAGTTCGGAAATGAGAAGGGGAGGTTTGAGATTTAATGCAGCGTAAGCCTTCTCAATGGGATTACATTCTAAAAACGATCAAACGTGATTGCGTTGACATGCTGTGGACGGGACTCATTTCTCTGGCTTTCATCCCGCCGTTAAGTATCCCACAAAATCCACCATGTTACACAATTGAAGGAAATCATATGGGATGGTCTTAATAACACTGCATTTCTGTGGCTGCATGTCAGGCCAGAATGGAGACTGTCTTTTGAGAAGAGTAGCTCTGCTGGAGGAGAAAACATAAGCTTGTCATGCAGCTTTTTCTTGCTTCATTAAATCTGCAGACGTGCCCTACTTTCTTCTTCCTCCTCCTTTGGACTCCGGTGCTAGTGAGCAGATTTGGTGGAGGATGAGAGTGGGGGTGTTTCATTAAATATCCATACACCCTGAGCCTTTTCTGCAGTGCTACTCGAGAGGAAGGAGGCGAGACGCACATTAAATGTCTCCATGAAATCCTGCCCTTTGGATTGCTTTTCTGTCCTGTTGTGGCTCAGACAGCCAGCTTGCTCCCCTCTATCATCACAAACACACCAATAAGCTTGTCCTTCGAACCTCCCCCATCCTCTTACTTCCCCTGCAGTCCTCCCTGCTTTGACATTGAGCAGCAGAGGATTCCTTCATCCTTGCCACACCCACCTGCCTCCCCTAACTCCCTTTACCTCCCCCATTAACACTCATTTTACTCTCATTCCATCCTTTTTTTCCTCTTCTCCATCGCAGTCAAACCCTTTTAAAACACTCTGTTGCCTTCAAGATATCACATTGTGGGCTGGTGCGCCACCAGTTCAGCTTAAACTCCACAGACACATGTGTAATGTGTTGTTTCTCCTAGCTGCTATTAAATTATTCACAATATAGCTACGAAGACCTTTCACTCTAATTATGAAACACTTCCGATAGAGCTTCTTTTTTGGAATTTTCTGTGAAAGAGTTTTACCATTTTGAGAAGAAAAGATCTGAAAATCTTGCACATATATAAGACGAGACTAACTTGTTGGTTGGTCAGGTTTCAGGTCAATTTCATGTGTTGCCTTTGTGTCTTCCTACCAACATTTCATACCCTGAAAACAATTAGAACTATTTTTCACCTCTCCATTCCCTCCATTTGTTTCTCATTCAATCTTACTATTTGGTTCTGATATATTTACAATGCTTTACTTATAGTCATGCCAGCTGATAGTTTTGTCTGGGTCCAGGACAGTATAACCTTAAATCGGTTCTCTACCCACAACATTGTGGACCTTGTAGAAAAGTATTTAATATTTACCATTCAACTACTTGATTAATCGTTTCCCTTACTCTTCTCTTCCATTATTCTCCCTGCTATCTGCTCCAGACTTCAGTTTTTAAAAGTTCCTCATTAGAAAAGATTCTAAATGACCTTCCAGCCATTGACAGCTCTCATGCAGTGATGTACGTGATTAGTTAAATAAAATATCAAACAGATAAATATTCTTCTTAAAATATTTCAAAGTTTCTAATTTATTAATTAATATATTAATTAAATTGGTGAAGCTAATTAAAATTTGAATTATAGATATAAATGTCCTTCCCTAGGCGATATCAGTTTATCCTTACAGGGTCGCAGGAGGCGGGAGCCTTTGTTCAGCAATTGAGGCTGAGGAGATGAACACCTTGGACATGCTCCATATAAATATTGGATTTTTTTTCTGGGTTTTTTTGTTTGTTTGTGCATATTGTCCATTTGGTTGTTGTAGCCATTTTCTAAGTATTTATTTTTGGAAAATAGGAGGATTATCTTCACAACACTAGGAAGAGAAAAAAAGCATTTGATCCCAGATTTGATTTTCCAATGTTACTTCAGCTGCTTTGTAATTCAAAGTTGCTGGAAATAATTTTGTGAAATCACACAAGGGCCACAATAAAAACAACACAATTAATGAGAGACTGTCCTCACTGAAGATCCTGATCAATCCTCTGTATTCTACCAGAGGGATATTTACAATTTTGACTGGATGTACAAGAAGAGCATTTTATTTGAAGAGTTTGTGCTGCAGACTGCAGAGTTGCGAGCCTATTTCCAGTGGTATTTAGAAAAAAATCATCACTCTGATGACAAGACGAGAATTTAAAGTGAGCAATGACTGGAGTGGCTTCTCATAAATGTTTTACAGCACAGCTCTTCCAAGTAGTTAATCATAAAAGTGGAGTTATATTAAGGCTGAGATTTCTTTTTTTTTAATCGCCAAACAGATAAAAAGTTTGTTGTGAAGTGTGCCAAAAAACTCAGGTGTTCCAGACAGTTCATAATTTAATAGTAACTTGCTTGAGGGATTTTAAAATCTTTAGGTAACTCTAAAAAAAATCGGGTTTTGATGAATGTCACATCTTGTGAAAGTTTTATGTGAAGTTTTATCTCAGATTATTATCAGTAATGATAAAGTATAGGTAAGTGGCATGCCAGAAAAACAACAAACCGCCCTGTTCTGTTGTACATTTAGCATCCAAGAAGACAGGTTTATTGTTTTAAAGAATCAATTAAAACAGAGACAGAGACACAGTGGTGTTTAACAGAGACCATCCATCGTACACCAGCAGGACTTGGCAGTAAACAGGCTATGTGATAAGACCAGAGAGATGCAGAAACCTGCTCATTTCTGGAAGAATGAAACTGCTGCAGGCAAGAAGAATACAACTGCAGTCAATGTTGTGTCACAGCAAGTCACAGCAAAAGTATGTGAAGAATGATACCAAGGAATTCTCAAATCGACAGTATATTTCTTCAGTCCTCTCAATAATCAGCCTACAACATAAAAAACTGTTTACATCCATCCTTCTGTTTTCCATGTGCCTTATTATTTTTATATATCTTATTGGAACAAGATATTAAAAGTAAGAGAGTGAGATTTACATGACTTTGAAAAAAATAACCATTGTGTTAATGCCATCGCAGATGAAATTCATGAACTGCCTGAAAACCCCCTTATTCAACTATGTTGGAATCTGTCAGAATTTGGTCATTGAGTATAGTGTTTACTGAAGCCAAAAATTCCCCTTCAATTTGTCTTTTGGTTTCATTTAAATTTGGAAATATGTATCTTGCCGAGCTTTTGTCACTAAGGAATTGCTCTACTGGTGATTCACTGTAAGTTTTTATTTCTGCATTCATTGGAGTATCGGTGACTTATCTCTATTTAGGAAATGTGATGTGTTGAGTAATTCATAAGCACTGATGTTTGTTTCAAAATCTTCTTGTGACAAGTCAGCAACCCTCACACTTTCAGGAGAACTTCCCCAAATGCAGTCACCAGCTTGAATCAAGCCGAATCAGAGCCAATTTGCAACGTAGGCAAAAGCACAAAGCTCACATCGCCCGGTGCCAACCAGTTTCTGTCACCAGGCAAACCAGCCAGCATGAGGCTGTGAGCTGCTCTGTGTAGCTTTGGCATGGTGTTTGCTTGTATATGTGTGAGATATGATTGTTTCATTTGATAAGATTTCAAGCTCCTTCTTGTCCAGAGCCAGTCAGAAGGCATATTAATGTGATAACTGTGATACACAATGACTAAGAGGTCCATTTATAAACTTTACCAAATTGACACATTTTGTCTTTTATTGTAAAACGAGTCCTAAAGATAAAAATATATATTTTGTTTTGATTAGGTTTTGTTTTACACTTCTCGTGAAAAAAATGTAGGAAAATGAAAGCAGAAAGAGGAAGTGATTTTCTTGTATCACTACAGGGATATTTTTGGTTTTGTATGACAAGTGCCAGAAAATCCCCTAACTACTCCAGCTTGCCCAGTGACTTGAGTGAACATATTAACAGCTACTGTTAGTTTATCGGAAATTACTTTTTTTATTTTACCAGACAAGTGGAAAGTTATAAGGACAGTGAGCAAAGACTGGCTTAACTAAAATCTCCAAATGCCAAGCACTACTTTCTGAAGAGTCCCTTCAGCAGCAAAATAGTATTTCTGTTAGAATGACGCATGGTGTACCATTTTCATAAAAAATATATTTTTAATGTTTAAAGCAAACATGATTTTTTTTACTACTTTTCCAGTATTTATCTTCTGCATTGGCGCCCGCTGTTTAGTGTTTGGCTTAGGCACATTGAATCTCCAGAATGCTTCACCATTATTGGAATTCATCAGTGAAGACATGTAACAATCTTTGCAGAGCGATCTTTTTTAACCTTTAACCTTCCTTATCCTCCTCCTCAGCGCATGGAGGGGCCCAAGATAAACTTGGGCTTTTCACATACCATCAAGCACAGTAGAAGCCTGTTAATTACCCATTCATTTAAGTCAGGTGTGTGACAACAGGAAGACATGTGCTGGAGATCGTGTCCTGAATCACAAAACTGGTTTATCTAAATGTGTTTTTGTGAGATGGGTTCCATCTTGGGGTATTTTAAACAGTCTCAATGATGTCTGATTGTTATTTTACAATTATAAACGCTTTCAATTTAGACATTTCCTTTCTTAATAGAATCTCAAATAAATGTATCATTTAATCTAAAACATAGGCATCTGTGAGGGTCAAAGGTTTATCCAGGTGATTAAGAGGGTAGAAGTGGAGTCCAGCCGAGCTCCTGGGGCAGTTTGTAGAAAGCTCTCCAGGAGTCTAGTTAGTCAAAGTTTATTGACCACAGTTTCAAACTCGAGTGATTCATCAATGTCACACTAAAGGGAAACTTGGTTCTTCTGTCTCAACAGAAAAGGTCAACAGCGTTGAACTAAAAACAGGGTGTTAACTGATAAACAACTTTCCTCCAGGTGCTGGGTTGGTGAGTAACTTCTCAGGAGGGATTTTCATCAAGCAGATGAGACAACATTTACTGACTTACATAGTACAGCTAATAAACATGGTGACAGTTCAGACTAACATTGACTATTTTTACTTATAACAACACATGAAAGCTCAGTAGCAATATCGCTATGCATCAGGTCTGATAAAAACAGAGCAGTGCCTTAGCAAAAAGTAATTCACTTAGTTTGAGTAGACGTTCACCTTAATGCAGGACAACAAGTCTACAGATACTCCAGAAGTGCAATAGATGAAAACATATTTATATGTTAGAATACTACAGTCAAATTACAGGTCCAAATTGAATTTAACATTTATGACTGGACTTAAATTTATGAATTTCTAAGCTCGAGATTATTTGCAAAGAGCAATGGGCACAAATATGAAAAAAATGAAAACCTTTATTTTAAAACCATTTTCCCCCATAATCCTTAGTTATGGTATGAGTCAATTTGCTGGTCTTCAGATAGGCTCCCTCTGCCGTTTTTCCACCTCTTAGTTCATGAACCAAGGGACTGGAGCAGCTGTGACTGAGGTAATTTAGATAATTAAAAGAATGGTCACATTAAGTCATACAGACGAAACAGTGTAAACTAAAATTTAGAATACAGTGTGGTGTGGTAAGTTCTAAACCAAAATCAGCTATTTGTTAAACTATAAATTAAAACTTATGTGTATTGTTTCAGGAGTAATTCTTTATTCTGCAAGCATGATTTTTGGTGAATATCATCACTTTAGCACGACTGTAACTGTACCCATCAGAGTATGCAAGTAGGATGTTGCTTTAACCTCATCCCGGTGTCTCTCTCTTCTCTGTTACTGGTTAAGCTCCACGCGCTGATGTCACCTTTTGGCACGACTTTGTGATCTTTGGACCCGATCAGCAATTTTGCCATGGCTGACCAATCGGCTTGGAGGGTTTTGACCCCATTTGATTGTGTCATGCAGCAGGGAATGCAAACAAGTGGACTCTTGGTGTGGTGAGCTGTCCTGCACCATTGTTATAGAGCTCCACTGTTGTCTGGGCAGCAGAAACACGCTGCCAGCTGGGACGCTGTTGATTTTCACTGGACAAACTGTAGGCTTAGTGCACTCACTGGTGGCTAACTGAGAATCCGCCCTGATGCTGTTTGTTGTGGCTACCACCCACTACGGCCTTTTTAGTTTCACACATTTCCCTTCATTATAATGTTCACGATGAAACAATTTCCAAGGAAAGAGCTATCATCTGATCTCAACATATGAACTGTAACTAAAATGAACTATATTCTTCTTTGAGTCACCGCTGAGTGTGATACTTCCTGTCTCGAGGTTTTCTTGCACAAACATGAGTCCCTTGCTCAGCAGAGATGCAAACAGCATGTGATGACACACTTTTGAAGTCACCAGCGGTTCAAAATAATAAAGAAAGGTGTCACACCTCAAGTGTCTTTAAGATTCATACTGCTGATATGGCTTAACATAAAACCTGGACTTGCTATGGCACAACACTTCTTAATTTACACCCTAACCCTAACCCTAGCTGCTTTTACACTCAATGCTCTGTGTGGCTCTGACTAAACAAACCTGAAGTGGGAACTGGCTTACTGATGCAACCAAATGACAGGAGGAGGGCTCAGGGAAAGCCCTGCATAGATTAAAAAAAACATGTGTCATTTGTGGTAAGAACAAATCTACACACAGTTACCACCACACCCCGGCTCTCTTGCTTGCCCTGGGTTATTTGAGGTAAGTTTAAATAATAAAAGATAAATACTTTCTGACAAAGCTTGTGGTTTCTCCTCATTTACTTTAAAGACTTATCTCTCTGACAAATTGCTCTTGATGAGGATCATAAATTGCAGTATTAGACTGACAGTAAGGATTTGCAGATGTTGTAGAATTCGTATGTAGCAAGTTGAGGTAGAGAACTAAATCTTTGAGTCTGAACACTGATAATTTTTAAGCTATTATCTGTTTCATTGTTCTGGATTGATGTTATTGTCTGCCTCTTTTTTAACTTTGAGAAACATTAATCTGAATCTTTCAAACAATTGTCTTAGATGAAAGAAGCATGTTTAATACATTGCTTTGCAAGCATCAAATTCAAACCCCATTGATCTTGTATCATGTTACAACCACAAACTGCAACTAGGATTTTATATGATAGGCAAACCAAATGTTAGGAATGATTATGAAGGGGATGGAAAAAAGATAAATTTTTTTCAGAATTTGATGCTTTTTTTTTTCTAAAGTTTCTAAAAAGTGGTTGTATAAAGCCCACTTTTAATTTGACACCCTAAATAAAACACTGCTTTAAACCGTCTGATAGCAGAGTCCAACTGTGTGTAATTTGATCTCTTCATAAATCCAGTGGTTCAGCCATGAACTTGGAGCACTGTTAGAAAACACAAGTAAACAAATATCACAATGCAGACCTGGAAACACCAAGGGGCAGCCAGGTCAAGGAGAAAGTGGTGGAGATGTTGAAAGCAGGGTTAGGTTATAAAACAACATTTGGACTTTGGACATCTAACAGAGCACTGTTTCACCCATCATTTTAAAATGAAAAAGTATGGCACAACTGTAAACCATCCAGGCCAACCACCTACAATGAGAGGCCTGGCAAGAACAGCATTAATTAGAGAAGCCAAGGGACACGCTGTGTATCTGAAGGAGCCAAAGAGAGCCATAGTTCACTCTTGAGAAGACAGTGACCATATTTTCCAGACAATAAGTCTCAATTATTTTTGTAGTTTGGCCTGTGACTTGTAGTCAAGTGTGTCCTATAAATGTTTCTTTTCCACTTTGTGATGCAATTTTTGACTGAGGCTTTAAACGTTAATTCATGATGGACTGATGGACATGAGCCAAGAATTAAACATTACCTTCTGCAGCCCTGAGAAAAGCCAATCGAGGGCTGAAAGCAAGATGGCAAGAGCTGGATGAACAATTCCACAATTGGGTGGTTAGAAAATGCTGCCAAAGAAGACAGCAGTTACTTCTCTACAGCTTGGTAGTTGCTGAAGGTGAAAATAAAAATGACTTTGTAAGTAGGCCTCCTTGTTACTGCTTTATACAATGCAATCGCTTCTCTATGACCCTGAATTAACACCACCTGAGTGTCTGCCCTGCTCTGCTGTGCACTTTTCCAGCATAGCAGAGTTATGCTTGATCACCCTGATTTAGAACATAGATATCAGTGTATTGGTAACTGCAAGCAAACTGGGAGATCTGTTGTCTTGCAAGAAAATCCTGGCTTTGAATCCCAGGCTGAGGTCTTTTGCAAGTTCTTCATTGAACAGTGAGAAAACATGACTTTTGGATTAACTGGTCCCCCTAAATTGGTATGAGAGTGTGTCTGTTTGTTCAGGGTTCTTTCTGTGTTGCACAAGATGGACTGACAAAGTATCACTGCACCTCGCTGCACCTCTCGCCCAGTGACTTCTAGAGATACACACTAGAACTCTGCAAAGACAGGCAGGTATAGGCATGGATGATATTAGCCTAAAGGTGGTCTTTGGTGATGTGCATCTCAATACTTTACATTTGTAACTGAAGAAGGGTTTTACATCCTTTAGTCAGATACTCTGTCTTGTCATCTCTGACCTCCTCCAGCTGGCAAACAACTTCTTTTCAGAGAGAAAAACAATCCCAGTTTAACCTCAGTGAATCTCTGGCTGTCTGATAAGGAATGCATCCGATGTCTCAGAAAAATGACAAATATGACCTCTATACTAACCGTGAGATGTGAATCACATTTTTGAAATTGCTTTTTAATTTAAGGTGTGTAACCTGCAAATGGACGTCTTTCTAAATGTTAAACCTGATGCATTGTTGGATCTCTTTGCAAAGCTTTGTTAATCCATTATCTCTAATATCTTATTAGTTACCGACTGGCTAGAAATGAAGGATTTTTAATCAGATTGAACACAATAACACAAAGTGACCTTGCAATTATCTCTCCATGACTAATTACATAAAGCAGGCATGTCTACATTGGCACCATTTAAGCCTGATTTAATTGGCATGTAAACCTCGCTACAAGGTTTGGTGAATAGCTTCTCAGTAACTTCTCTCACAGCATTCAGCACAGCTTTACAGATGACACAGTCAAGTGGAGAAGAAAATGCATGCCAGAGCAGGCATCACCTAGCAACTCAAATATTAAAAAGGCTAACTGGGTTTTATTTTCACTTACAAAGACAGAGGCTTCCTGTTTCCCCATCATGCCAACTATAGAAAATGTATGCAGAAGGTTTTCCCCTTTCTCTTATGTGTGTTGAAATGCTTTAATTCATTAGGATGAGCAAAGTGGCAGTAAAGAGATCTATTTTTAAAGCCTCTCTTTAAAAGCTGTAGGGTCTTTTTGTCACTTTTATGGACTTCCTACCCTACAGCTATCAGTACAGCTGAGGAAAAGGGAGGTGGTACATTTTAGACACCAGTCATGGCATGGATAATGAGCGCTTTATGGTTTTACAGTAATATGCAAAAGAACATCAGAGACTTATGTCTCCCATTTATGTGCATGTTTTATAATAGTAAATTATATTGGCATATCTAAAGCCACGTAAGGTGCCAACATAGCCACTATGTTGCTAAATTTGTTTGAATTCTCAAGGTTCTGTAGTTGGCATGATGTGCAGTGAAGAAAAGATATTGAGTTTTGAAATCCAAAAATCTTAGGCTTATCGGGAGTTGGGCACAAAATTGGCTAATGGAAACAAAGATCTTGATTGCAAAATCTGAAATTACACTTGACATTTTGTTGGGTAAACTTTGCTAGGACTGAGTTGGACTTCCTTCTTGGTTTTAAAAGTACATTAATTCTTTATTACAGACATCAGACAAGATGTCTGAAGCACCACTCAGAGATAAACCTTAAGTTTATACACTTAGCTTCACACAAAAACACAATTGTGAGCATTTCTTAAAGATTTTTGGTGCTCATGATACAAAACAACCTTGGACAGCTACTCCAATTAAAATTTGATTGTTCTAATGTCACACTCTGACTGCCTGGTTGGGTTATTTAAAGTATTTTTCACACACAAACCTGCCCTGTGTGTCCCAGCTTTGAGATTAAACTCTTGTTGTAAACTCTATGTGAAGTTATTGGAGTCTGACAAAAGAAAAGTATTGTTCTCACATTTCACAAACTGTGTTATAATTAAATCTGCATGGTTTTCAACCACTATCTGCGTACATGTTGCTACCTCCTTTCCTCTTCCCATGTGTAATAAAAAATTCTGAAAGAAACACCACAGAGGAGAAGAAAGTAGGTTTGTGTAAGATCTAATCCTGGGAAGCAGGAAAAAAAAGGTTAGCTGGGGCTATTTTTTCTCTCTCTCTTTGTCCCGATCCATCAGCCCTGTTTCTTGATGAAAATGTCCCGCTGGATGAGGGCATTAGACGCCTTCCCTAATCCTGTGTAATTTCCCACAATCCCCTTTGCCTGCATCCTGCCAAGGAGGTGGTCGGCGCCCTGCCGAGCATCTCGCTGCTGGTTTTAGTGTTCCCACACCCCTGCTCAATCAGTATTTCCTCCGCTGGAAGAGAGGAAACAAGACACTCAGTCTATCCTTCCCTCCTCCCTTTCATCTCTTTTTTCATCAAAGCCAAAGCAGCAGGAGAAACAAACGGGCCAAACGATTGCTGCATCCTCAGATTGTGACCTTTGGCAAGAACCGGCCAGGTTAAAGGCCATGGAGGAGACAGACAGGTTTTAGTCATTAGCAGAATTAAAACCATGGTTCACTGCTGGTTGACCCAAATCACATCCCTGTGTGAGTGACATTGTGGCATTGTTGCCCTCCACCACTAATAGTGTGTTTATCTGCAAGACCTTGTACATTTGCCACAGTGGTAATCCTATTCAATCTCCCTCCTGTGTAAAATGCTTTATGATTATTCTTTGCTATTGCTGGGCGCATCACCGGGGTCAGCTGGGTCAAGAGATAAATGGCATGTTGTCTGGTCTCTCATCCAAATGTCTATTTCAGAATCAAGTGATAAATATATTACACATGCTTTGGTATTCTCAAAAAGTCATGTAAGCTGGTGATGAAAGAAGCTTTGTATAAAACGCATGATTCCATAAAAAGTACACTGGCTGCATATCGGTGGTCTATTCAGAGGTTTGCACCCATGACCTTAAAAGAAATTTCTTCTTAGAATCGGCTACTAGCCAGGATGTTCAACTTGGAAACACTGTTACTTTTGTATATGCAAGAAAAAGTAGGCATTTGTCACCAATTGAGTTTTTTTCTTTTAAGTCTTTCTATGCTACCAAACATGATGATAATTAAGCCATTCAGTTATACTCTATATGCACTTGTCTGTTTGTTAAAGTTAAATATTTGGGAATATATTTACAATTTTTTGAGTGCTGCAAGAACAGATGAGATTTTTCTTTCAGTCAAACATAGACATAAAATACATAATTAATTCCTTTCCTTATGAAGGCCTGAATTTATTATTAGGCCTTCATAACGTTATCAAACCTCAAATCAAATATATGATGAAATCTATCATAAAAGATTTCATAATAACTTGCTTATTAATTGATTTGTTATGATAAAAAAACATAATGAAAAAACCTAAACAGTTGTTGTTTCCCACTGGCATGAGATTTGCTACAGCAACTCAGCCGCAGATCAACTGCCTTTCTACAGCAATTTTTCTCACTGACTGATTTTGATTAAAATTATTAGTTTTATTATTGTATTAGATGCCACAAAATTTGTGATCGAATTTTAAATACATGTGCACCATTTCTTGCGGTATTATCTTATTACAGTTGGGTAACTTCAAGCCATGTTTTGTTTACTCAGTCATGGAGGATTCATTCAGTTTTCTGTATTTGCACATTTACTCATAACCACACAGGTGGTAACAGAAACAATTTTTAAATTAGAAGTAATAGAGATAAAATTACTTAAAGCTTTTTTTAAATTAGTTTTTTTGTTGTCCGAACAAGAAAACTTAAATTAAGTCACTATTCTGTGGGAGCATTTAGTCTTTTTATAGCCTTCTGATGTATATAAATTTAAACAAGAATTGTTACACCGAAACAAGAGTACTGGCAGGGATGTCTGTTATTTCCTATTCAAAGCCCAGAAATAGTATTGCTCCCCAAGGGCATTGCTATTATACTACAGCCAATGGGTTCCCATCATGTGTCTGCATTGACTGTAAGCATTACGCTCTATGCTGTGTGTTAGTAGGTATCCTCACATGGCCTCAGAGTTATTATGAGAGCAGGCATGACGCTTGGTGAGTATTGGTGCATGCCACATCGCATGTGTTAAATTTAGAAGAACTGAGTAGAAATGTGTGAAAACAGGTTCTGTGTGCATACATGTGTGAATTACAGTTCTATTTCCATCTGTTCTTTGCTTAGCTTCAGAGAGGAGAGTCGTCTTAACAGTACATACTAAAAACATGCACTGGTATGCAATTCACCATATATCTTGCACGTTTCTATCATGACTTAATTTATGTTGGTGGGAGACAGTGACACCTCTGTGGCCTCTAAGTTATTTCTCTGCTGTAAACAGTGCAGTGAGTGTTCAGCTTCACCCACAAAAAGGAAACACACATCAGCTTGGTTTTACATCAGACAGCTGTCCTGAGAATGTTCAGCTTCCCTGCAAACTATTTTCTAAAGTGGATCAAAAAATAACTTCAGCTGAATGTAAACAGAATCAGAAACCATTTAGGGTGCCATTACAGTACACTATGGGAAGCAACTACATTCAGCAACCTGAATGTAGAATACACGTACCCATCTGTACTGCTACATAATTTCACAAGGCTTTTAATACAACTTCTCTAAGATGTTCAACACTAGATTGAGTGTAAATAAATAGCAGAAAATAACAGAAACAACATTACGGGCTATTGTTGATCTCAAGTCCCCCTGTTTCCCATGAATATGGAGGCTTAGCTGCCAGAGAAACAAAATAAACATGGTGGTTATTGAATGGAATTGTGGTCATTTGTTTTCCTTGTGATGGTTGTTAAGAGCATGAAAAGACGGAAGTTAGTTTTTTACTTAAGAAGGCTACAGTAATTGATCTGGGTTTTCCAGCAAATTAATAAAGGAAAATAAATCCTAATACTATGAGGAATACTACACTATAATCTAAAAAAAGCAACTAGACTTTAATGTTGCAAAACTTCCTAATGGACACCAAAAATAGTTCGTAATGTGACTTCATTTCTACACCTCCTGCTGTTTCTCATCTTTAAAAGAAGCTAAAAATAAGTTGAACGTTAAAGTTTTTCTCAGTTGTAGGTTTGTACAACTGTTGAGATTAAATTAGGTTCAGCCCAAGCATTGTAGATATACAAATAAATCAACATTAATTACATCTTTGATTAAGGTTTGTGAATGAATCTGGAAAAATGCAGTTAACAATCGTTAAACACATTAAAAGCTATGAAAATGCAAAGAAAATGCAAAGAAAGCCAAGACAGTTATCTTGTCCTCATTCACTGTAAATTTATCCATTCTGAAATACATAATCTGAAAAGGGGAATTGCTTGAACTTGTGCTCCAAACATCAGCTAACTTGAGCAATAGGGATTAAATACTGCATCTTAAACTTTTTCCTGTAATACAAAAGGAAAAATATGCAATCAAAGATTTTATTAATAGGTGGATACGTATGTATCTAAAGATTTGTTGGTTCAAACCTACCCCCATTTAGGCACAGTTCATGACTGTGCAGACAGTCAGAATGGCTCCACTTTAAACTTTTGAGGTGAAAATAATTCACAGAAGAAGAGACAAGCAGGATTTCTGCACATTATTTTTTCTACCACACTCAATATTTTGACAATAAATATGTAAAGCCAAAGAGGGTATTACAGGTGCATCTAAATGATCTTTGATGAGATGTGAAAAATAAATTACATCTCTGTGTTGGAGATTATTTAATGCATTCACAGAGGAAAACCATGCTGGTCTCTGCTTCTTATTGCTGGCATTAGTCACCACAGAGAATAGAGTCAGCTACTGACATGCTAAATGGTTGCCATAAGTGGAAATTCTCTAAAATGATACTGACGCATGCAAAAAAAAGTTTATTATTTGGAACTATTTTACTATCACTTCCTTCTTCTCTTGATATACTTTTCTTTTTTTAGAGCAGTAGGAAAGTTTCAAGATCAGCAAAACCAAAATGTGGTGTTCTTTTATTTTATTGCAATATTTGAGCAGCACTCCAACTTTGTTTGCATTGATGGTTTGAAAGCCTATATTGTCTGAAGACACTGAATTTGTTAGATATAAAGAAACACAAATAGGTATCCCTCAGATTTTTTATACTATACTTTTAGAAAGTCAGTGATCTAAAACAGTTTAGATCACTGGTTCTCCAGAGTTTCAGGAGGTTTTTCGAAGGTTTACTTTATGTCTGCTCCCCAAAGCTTTGTTTTTTTTACTCATTTTGAATCCATCACATGGCAATTTTTCATATTTATATTTATTATTTGCTAATTAAAAAGCAGACTAATGATTCATGGGTAGGATTACACCTACCTGTGAATCATTAAGAAAGAGTTTGTATATTGTTTGTATCTGCTTGCAGCGTCTGTAGAAATGATCTCAAGGTCATTCAGTGGATACAAAGTCTCTGTTAAGTTTTACCATATGTTCTTCAATATGTTTTAATTTCAACTATTCCACTGGTCTGTCAAGTTAGAAGGATGAATATGTGTAGTGGAGCTTGCATACTTTTTCTCTTTATGTCTGATGGACTAACCAGCACTCTGACATGTTTAAAGCCTCAGATTTTGTTTATTGACCTAACTCTGCTTTAAATGTTTCCATAACTTTCTCCCTGAGCTATCTTCTCTGTTCCTTGGTCTTAATGATGTTGTTTGTTTTCTAATGTTTTTTAACAGCCCTCTGGAATCTTCATATAAAAGCTGAGTTTATACTGACATTAAATAACAAACAGGACCTTGGACTTTTTTATTAAGAAGTATTAGAGTAAAAGTACACCACACTACATCATTTAAGAGAATCACGCTTTTCAGATTTTAATTTAAGAATCTTTAAATACTTCTTTCAACTTCACAATTATTTTCCTCTTTGTATTAGTCTATCATGTGAAATCCCAAGAAAATACTCCAGACTTTGTGGCTCTGACAAGACAAAATGTGCAAAAGTTTGCGGCGCGTAAATACGGTGAAAGTTACTTGGACATTTCTGCTTCAGTCGACTGCACAGCTTCTAATAAGCTTTCTAGAGCTCTGCTATTTGTTGGTATGTACATAAAAGTTCAAAAGTTCAGAAGTACATACCGACTTCTTTAGAGTGAAAATAGAAAGACATGTTAAGTATGTCAATACCCTCGAGGTATGGATTGCTACTAAAGAGAACAATCAGGTAGTTTTGTGGGAATTTATTCCAGTAAGATGTGGAAACTGCTGAGAGCATTTGGAGCCAGATTTAATCACATAACCTTACTGCATGACCGTAAATCACTAAAAAGCATCCAGGCATTGTGATGGCATACAACCCCATCCTGTGATATATTTTATTCGTGGCACTTAAAAAAGACAGAGATCCATGAGAAATCTCATTTTAGAGTGGGATAAGCACACTAATGCCTTTTGATCTCAGACATCCCTATTCTTTTCTGCTGTGGAATGCAAGATGGTGGAGGCTGAAGCCAAGGCCACCATGAGGCTGTCTCTGTGGTCTGCCGCAGTGGGAATGACAGACAAACATTATGAAACATGAGCTGTCTGCATCAACACATCTACCGGGGTCGGCTCCCAGCTTCTGATCTAACTGGATAAACACCGCCACGCTAACGGGATTTCGACATGAACGGTTCTCTGCATTATGAAAATGCATATTTTATTGCCTATCTTCGGCTCTGTGGTGGTAATTTGATTTGATCCAAATCCATATTTGACAGACCACTCAACCAAAGACACATTTTGACTCTCAAAAGCAAATCCCAGCATCCTGTCATCAGTTTGTTTTCCTCCCCTCTGCCCTTTAATTTCAATCATTCATCGTCGATCTTTCTCCTTGTCATCCCTTCATCCTTTGCAAAGCCCCTCCCAGATGAGGTTCTTTCTTTAGCACCCTTTGGAGACTAGTTGAATTAAATTGGTGGCTCTTGTCTCTAAGCTTTTAGATGCTATTTTCTGTCTTTTGGATGTATGGCATGCAGCGCACCCTTGCTGTCTGCTCTCTGATCCTCTTCCCTGCGCTGTCAGTCAAGCTGGCAGGAGTTGGAGGAGGGGACTTCAGATAGTGCCTGGCAGCATCATCCATTATTCTTGCTACTGGCTTCTGGGATTAGAGCACGATCAATGGACTCTGCACACACTGGCGGCCACACACTCAGAAGAGCTAAAACACTTCTCAGACCATCTAATTATCTTTGCAATACAACCTAATAAAAAAACATATGCATCAGACAACTCGCACACACGACTGATTAAAATGATGGCTGAAGAGGAGACCGAGTTCAAAGAGAAGCCAGAAAACAATCCTATGGCAGATATACAATGTGCTTCACAATGAGCAACTACAAACCTTAACCATAGATATCACACAATGCAAATGTTAATTAATCATAAAGTGAATTATGATTCACTCCAGTTGGTACTCTCTGAGAGCGTCTGTAATCAGAACTGTGACTATTATAATGATGATAGTAATAATAATGGAGGAAGTTGGGTTGCGGTGTGAGAGAGAAATTATAATGATTCTCTCACACCGTAATTTAAATGTTGCATTTAAATTTTGCAACATTTAAATGTCTTTCAAGTTGATCTTTCTGTTCCTGTAGGAAAAACACCACCAGGCACAGCTTAGCTTAAATAGTTTCCAATTTGCTGTTGCAGAATGTGTCCCATTGCAGAGGCCAAGCTGTCTGAGGACAATGTAAAAAACATATTTCAAGGCAGAAATCTGGTGGCCTCAGAGAGGAGTTTGATTTATGAAACCACTAGAAAAATGAGGAAAAAAAATGATGAATTAGCAATAATCTCTAAGGGAGTTATCAAAACATTCTGAACAGAGAGGGAAGCAAAGGTTTCACTAAGAATATGTCCCACATGTATTCTAATTTATTAAGAGTCATTCCAGAAATTCTAGATTAATTTAAAGAAAACGACTTTTGAAAAAGAATGTGATGGAGATAAGGATTTTTTTTGGGATAATGTAAAGCAGTCCACTGTTACATATCCTTAATTTACAACATGATGCAGTAAAGAAAGTAGTGAAAACAGCCCCATCAACTAGTAAAACAATTGCTTATCAGACAGAAGGCAGACTGATGGAGGAAGATAATTCATTCCTCGTTTCAATAATTTACCCACTCTGTTTGCTCAATCTCTTTCTCTTGTTTCTTCATTTTCCATTTTAAAGTTCAGCTTACCACCTGCTTATAATCCATCAGCACATGATTAATAAACTTAAACTTCTCTTTCTGAATCATTAACTTCCCCTGAGTCACTGTGACTCTTGAGTTCCAAACCATATACACAAACATATTTTTTAGATGGTTAATCAGAAGACTGCTCCCAAAGGATTTAAAAAAATCATTGTCTGGCTTCACTTAATCAAGTCCTTTCCTCCAGACCGGGGAGCCTGCATGGAAACTTGTGATCTTTTTATTGCCATCATTGCCATTTATTTATTACATCTTCTTATTTTCCATTCATTTATCACATCTTATTCCATCACTTAGTAGACCAAAAACTTCAGCCCTCCTCTTCGCTGAGGCCTAATCCTAATTAGAAACTGCTGTAAGGGAGATCAGAGAGGGGGGTAGATGTGAAGGGGCAGAAAGAAAAACAGACACAGAGAGATTCCAGACCAATATAACTGAAGTGAGAGTGTTCCATAAAAACTAAACAAAAATTTTAAAAAAGCAAGCCCCATCCTGATTGTTTTCAACTGGCTCAGTCTTTGCTTCTTCAGGAGGAGTTCATCTGTGACCTGAACTATATTCTGTTATGTAAACATAATAGAGTATGAGTGTGAATGCAGATATGGAAGAACAAGGTCAAAAGTCAACCAGAGACTTAAAGGTCAAAGAGGAAGCCTTCCTTCGTGACTTCATGGGGGCTGGAACCAACGGGACAGACTGCAGCATAAACAGAGATTAGACAGGCGAGGAGAGACCCCCAACATATCAGCTGCAGACGAAGGGGAAGCAGCTACACAGAGCATCATGTGTAAAGAATCCTGGAATGTCAGTCCCGGCTTTGATTTCGACTGCTAGTGGTCTTTCATCTACAGCTAAACTTTGACTTTTTAATGTCAGACTTTAAATGAAGAGATTTACTGATAATCTTGTTTTAGAGATAACATAGGGTTGATGCTATATCTTCGAAATAACTCAGAATAAATTCACTTAATTTTCATTGGACAAACAGTTGAATGTGCATTTGTTGTATGCATCAGACTGCATTTCATACAAACTTTATACAATTCAGTAATCTTATATATTATAAACTGACAAATGCAATGTTATTTTCCTGCATTTATCAACATGCTATTCTTTTTTTTTATTTTGGGCCTTGTGAAAACTTGAGAAGTGTTTTGAGAGTAGTTAATTAAGTTTATTGAATAAGCAATCACAACCCGTAAAAACCAAATTAAATTGAAGGGTAGATTATTTTAAAATTCAAAAAAATAGCCATGGCATAGCTATTTCTAATTCTGGTGGGCTTGTCCTCAGAATTTAAAACATGAAAGTCCAACATTTTTGCGCCTCAGAAGTGAAGTAAATACTTTGAACTGTCTCAGTTACCTTGTTTAAAAGCAGTTACAGATTAGATCCATTGCATATAAAGTAGCATTAAATTGTTTCACATATCTTTTCTGAAAAACCTTTATTTCAGTCATTAAATGGCCAAAATATTTATAATTTTAAATCTGAAATTTGTTTTCTTTCTGTAATTTTACAACTTGTCAATCAGGCAAACTGTGTGATTTAAATCTCATTCATATAACATCCCTAACGTCAGCCTCCAATTTCTTTAAAGTAAATTAATATGGAAAAATGTTCTGCTAAATATAACACACATCATTCTAGGTAGGTCCGGTTTTCAGTACAGAAATGGACTGCATCTCATGATAGTGAAGTCTCCTCATGCCTTCAGGTTCTCTGCCTTTTTGCCATAGTGCAAAACCATGCATGCTAAGATAACCTGTCCTTCAAAAATGTCTCTTATAGAATGTGTGCATGTGTGATTCTCTGTCTGGTGTGTAACAGTGCTCCTCTGTGATGGACTGACAGCTCCGCCTCTCGCCTGCTGGAGAAAGATACCAGTGACTCTGCCAGCACTAAGCAGAAGATATAGAGAGATTGTTTAACTACAGCAATGCAGAAAAAAAATCTAATACTGTAAATTTTGCAGTATTCCAAGCTTTTATGATGGAATACATCATTCCATCATGAAAGCTACCCCAAAGCAAAATAATGCATGATGTAACTTTTTCCGACAGCTTTTTGGGGAGAAACATATATCTGTGAAAGGAATCCTGTTTGGCCTCTTCAGGGCTTTGAATAATCAAAATTAGAGATTATTTGCAGCTCTTCAGAATGTGTTTAAAACCTGTGGTCATAAGTATTTCACAAATCTGGCTTCTGCAAGAAGAAAGAAATTGTTGAAAGAATGTGATGAGAGGTCCTATTTGCAGTTTGCCACAAGTCACATAAGGGAAACAGCAAGCAAGGAAGGACGAGTTGAGACCAAACTAAACTTTTCTGCCTACATGCAAAACACCATAACTCAGAAAACTAACACTGCACATTCCCTTGAACACACCTTCCTCATCATGTTACAAGGACAAGGTTCTGCCTGCATGATGCTTGGGTGCCAGAGAAGTTGGTCAAAGTTGTTGGGATAATAGATGGATGGAACTGAATTCTGGATCATTCTGAAAGAAAACATGTTAGCAGCAGCAAATTGCTCCAACTAAGGCTGGAGCAATAGTTCAGCAGGACAACAACCTCACAGCCAGAGCTGCAATGCAATGATGTAGATGAAAATCTTACAGACTCCTACGCTGATTGTTGAAAACTGATGTTAATATCAGCACTCTCCATACTATCTGAATTAGTTTTTTTGCAAAGAATGGGTGACTTTAGATGTACAGAGATAATAGAGACACACCGTATTTTTAAATTAAAATATTAATAATAATCATTTCACTTCCACTTCACAATTATGTAGTACTATTATGCATTTTTCTTTCATACAAAATGTCAACATTTATGAATACATAGACATTTGTTTTTGTACTGTAGTCCTCTTTTGTGGCTTCATCAGACAAGTATCACACAGAGTACTATCACAAATCTTCAGCTCAATGTACTTCATATCTTTGGTTTGTGGCGTTGTCATGATGTGTGTCTACATGGGAGGGGTCTCCTTAGTCTTCTGTTTCATACTACCTATGAAACTTTACGAAGCCAAACCTCAGCCAAACTGTAGATCTAATCACAACTGGCATTTAAGGGAAAAACAACATTTCAGTTCCTTGTTTTTAAAGTCAAACCTTTTTTTTCTGTACGTAAGCTTAATGTCAGGCTAACAGCCACCAACCTTCATTCACACTCCCTTTAATGGAGACTTTACAAACAGACAAACACACTGCAGCAGATTCACCGGCGGCTTTGGCCTGTGTTAGCCAACATCTGTTTTGAATTGTGATAAGTTGAGACAGGGCTGTGGTCAGGAGGGGGAGTATGCCTGGGTCTCGTCTGGATCTAATAGGTGATAAGAGGAAACTGAGCCATCCTGAGAAGTGCCAGAGGGCGAAATGCCAGAAATATTTTAATGAAGGGTGGAGGGGGTGAATTAAGTGGTCGCTTTCATAAGACTGACCTACAGTACCTTGCAAAAGCAGACATTTTAACTGAGGTTTGAAACATGGTCAAAATACAACTACAAACTTTTGTATATCATTTGCATTTCCCATTACATACCAACATGAAGTTGTGCACAGCTGAGAAGAAGTGGAAGGAAAATGACACATGCCTGTGAAAATATTATAGATAAACAAAAATCTAAAAGGTTTGGCTTGTGTTTGTATTCAGTCCTCCTGACTCAAACCGCTGTAAACAAAAATAAAATACTATTTCAATACAATTATAGCTGCAAGTCTGGGCTTGATACAAATGCATTCTTTTGTGATTTCTAGGTTTGCAGAATTTTGATAACCATGTATTTTTTATGCCACAATAATTTTCACTTTCTCACTGAAACTTGTGATTTTAATGCGACAAAATGTGAAGAAGTTCAATAGTTAGAAATACTTTTGCAAAGCAAGACAGGCTTAAGAAAGAGAACAACATAATCTTTGTCCAGCAGCCACGGGTCGTCAAGTGTACTTTCCTGGAAAGAAGCTTCTGTTTGTGTTTGGATTATTGGTTTCTGCTCCTCTCATTAACAAGGAGCTTACTGCAGGAAAAACAATATCACTGCTGCAATAAAGTTAATATGCAGCCTAAATTAATTTGCTTTGTGTTTATGTCCTTGAATCGATTCATTGTTTACTGTGCAGCCAGAAAAAATGAAAATCTCCCTCCACCATCCAGCAGCATGTTATCCACAGAACTGTATCACTTTTCTGTTTCAACATTTCACAGAAGGAAACAAGGACCAGCCCGGCGATGAGTTTTGTCAGTGTGGAGTACCGTTCAATGGCCGAAAAGTTCATCTCCATCAGTCAGCATTACCATGCTGCCTCTGCTGAGTCTATACAGTAATGGTTCATAGATACACCCCATTGGCAGTCATTATCAGAGGCAGCTCACCCAGCAGTGTTGAGTGATATCTCACTGTGTGGCTGGCTGGGTGCCATCAGGACAGACAGGATCCTGTCTAAGTTTGCCAGAATGCCTGTCGCATCACATAACACGCGTCATGCCTCCAACATTCATCCACACTTTGTAAAATTACAGACTGGGAGTTATTTGATGATATCACAAATCTAACACAGTGGAGAAGCCGGATAGATGGACAGACAGTGCATTAGGTCAGGCTCCACTCTATCAGCTGGTGATGGGTCATGGGTCACTTCTGCTGGCACAGGGGAGGAAACATTCTTGACAGGTCAAAGGGCAACAGTCTCACTTCCTGCCATTCCGGAAGATGGCATTGGGGGAATATGAAGGGGGAATGAGAGAGACCCTGGTGTGATACATGGCTCGGTTATGGCCAAATTCTACATTTTCTTCTTGTTACATCTGGTCTACATTTCAACAGTGAGATATTAGGTGATATGTCTGCTCTTCATGTCAAAATTAATCCTTCTGCCATCGATGATGTATCGCCTACCAGATTTTTGACTTCATGGGTTCCTGGGATGTAAAATTGTTTAATCATTCTCACCTGGACAGTGTTTTCCTCGGCTGTTGTGGACATGCTGTTGTGGAATCAAGGTGTAAGAAACCTAACTTTGCAGCAAAACAAAAAAATTAGAGGCCAATATTGAAACGAATATTTGTGGCAGAAAAAAAAGGAAGTTGTTTTTGTCTTTTGCTGGTATCCTATTTGGAGGAAAATGTTAATGTTTTTGAAATGAGAGCATAAAATGTAACACAAGTATTCAAACCATGGGCCCTCACTGCTGAGTCCTCCATAGTCCCATCAGGCTCCCTCTTTCTGGTTGCCCTTTCCCAAAGGGCCTCCCCGTACCATCCAGGCTCTGCTGAGCTGCTGCGGATGGAGGTGATTTACTGGTGGCCCCTGTGTTTATTTTCCCTTTCCCTGCTGTTGGTTCTGCTAAGCGCCCTGCTTAGCTACTTTAGTGTCCAATGTCTGTGTACGTATGTGCGATTGTATAGATGTTTCGTGGCTGTCCCACCCATATGTAAGGCCACTGGTCTATGCTCCCTATTTGCCTTAGATTTAAGCACTGATGTTACTGAAATAGTCAAAGTGGGAGGAAATCACGTTTTATAGGAACAGCCTGTTGTAATAGAGGTTCGACAGAGCAGGACAAATTAGATTTGGCTGACAAAGATGGCTCACACACTCCACAGTAGACTTTTGGCTGCCTTTGTCTATCTGCTGTAGAGTTCCAGTGGTCTATTAGAATCACTAATGTAATGATTTGACACTTAGTGCCCTGAAAAGGTTTCCTGAACAGGTGGTGAGGCCTCTGTCGGATTGAACATACACCACACTTTTTCAGTCAGACTTACCACACACACAGAGGAATGAAACAAAGCCTCCACTGTCATTTCATAGTATTCATCTAATAAGCGTAAAAGGGAGGGACTATGAGGTCATGCTTCTCTCTACCCATTTCTCGCTCAGTTAAGTCCGGTGCTATGTGGCGTGGTCCAGCACGGTGTAGATACACTTGTCATTTAGACAGCCTAATTAGAGGCAACCGCCCAGCTTTTGACCCCCTGACATCACCTGAGAGTGGTAGCACTCACATCCACCTGTTCTCTGCACATACATCCTCAAGAACTAACAGCTCCAATGAGAATCTTATACATCTTTCTCTGCTTCCTTTTATGTTTATTGCAAAGATCCTTGAAAAATTTAAATTTAATACATTAATGTATTTCATGGCTGCACAGTGGCACAGTTGGTAGAGCTGTTGCGCTGCTACAAGAAGGTTCTGGGTTTGATTCCAGGCCTGGGGTCTTTCTGCATGGAGTTTGCATGTTCTCCCTGTGCATGCGTGGGTTCTCTCCGGGTACTCCGGCTTCCTCCCACAGTCCAAATACATGACATAAGTCTGAAAGAGACTTAGGTGGAAGATAACTTTCCAGAAGGACAACATCCTAAACATTCAACTAGAGCTAAATTATCTAGAGCTACAATGATAAGATCATTTTTATAATTTGGAATGACTCAAAAAAAAATATTATATTTAAAGAGAAATAACAGTTTTTCATAATATCTGCATGATAATAAAGTGAAATAAAGTTTTAAAACATTATTAAAGAATTTTATCAGAATTTCATCAACTGTCTTGCGAAATGTTTAAGTGAAACTGAAACATTTAGTAGAATTTGTTTTATTATAAAATATATAAAACAAATATGCTTCATTCCCCCTGAACTATTGCAAAGATTATAACGAAGGTGATCTTTATCAACATGCCAGAACTTTCAAAGTTTTTATTTGAACTTTTTAATTTATTTTTTTAGTGTATTACCTGATCACTTTTAGTGGATAAGTCTGAGCTAAACCTTTCAAAGATAGAAAAAGCTCTTTAACTCATGAGATGAACCAAGAAACTTTGCAGGGCCAATTTTACATGGCAGCTAGGGTTAGGGGGCATTTTGTCTGGAGTTTCTTTATAGCAAACTGTTATAAAATGGTGACTGCATACCAATTTTTTCATATATAAATCTTCAAAATATAAATAATTCTGGCCTTTTGATTGATTTTATCTCTATTTTCTAAAGAAAGTTTCTTGTATATACTTTTAAGCAGCATCATTTGTAATAAATGACGCACACCACAACAGGTCAGGTAAAAAACATAAGGAAAACTTCTTTAGAAAGCAAAAAGAACAATTGGTAAAGACAACATTATAGCAAACCTTTAAGACCCTGGCTATAAAAAAAGGGTAAAAACAAATCTGCACATTTGTAGTGGTCTATTATTCTTTATAGAAAGAATTAAGGCTATAAAGCATTCACACTGTCACTCAGAAGACTGGGGGCAGCACAACTTTGACTTTTCCTCCATTGTTCTTGTGGAGCTAACAAGATTGTGTGCCTTAATTTTGAACTTAGTCTAGTTTGTTTGGCGTTGAGCTTTGTGGTGCTCCTTGCAGGATAATTTTTAGCAAATGTCAGCTCTGCAGTGTTTGTGCTGAATGACTGACAGCTTCCACAGAGCCTTGTTATAAGAGTCTTTGTTGGGTTGATGGAAGTTCACTTGCAGACAAAAATAAATTTCTGTAGAAATCCCAGGTCTTTGTGAGAAAAGGATGAATAATTTCAGAACTTGTTTATCTTTAATGTGAAAGATGTCTGGTAATACTTAATTGGAAAACAAACAAACGGGTTAAAGGAAAAAAAATTAAAACATAAAATAGGCGACAATTACCTAGTTCTACATGTCTTCCCAAATTTCCCTTGTTCTTGTCTGAATTTTCTTGGTACTTACTCATTTGCATTGATTACATAAAATCACAATTTTAAATCCAATCTTTCTTAAAAAGTGAGAGCTCATGTTTTAGTGAGACCTTTCTTACCTTTAGTTGAATATTAAAGTGACATAAATAAATGTGTGGCACACATTGAATCAATATATGAACAAGCTTTGATTCCCTGATGGCTGATGGTACTGTATATGGGATAAGGGAGTCGCAAAGGGACAAACTAAATGCTGCTCTTTGAGCACTGATTGTTGATGCATGAGTCACTTCTAAAGGGTCACTTTGAGATGATGGCAAACATGACAAACTTTTGCCTGCTCAGTGAAGCGCACTCGAGACATAGCCTGCGATGCACGTGGGGGTTAGCACTGCACTGTTTTGGGTGAGACACAGGAAGTATGCATACGACCTGGTAACTGAGACCTGGAGTCAACCTTGTGTAAACTCTACAACATGCATATCCATTTTCAGAAACTAAACATACTTTCCAGTGCTGATAGGAATGCAAGAATAAAGACGCAGATCCGGATTGTTGTTGTTTACAACTTGTAACACCTCACTGCACAACTTCATTCTCCGGTATAAAGGTTTGTCCTGTATCTTCACTCTTTGCTCTTCCGATCCGCTTTTTAATTTACATTTACCTGTCCATTTAAAGATATTGCACTACTTAATGAAATGTATCATGTATTAATATCAGATCGCTTCTCAAACTAATCAACTCTCAAAAGTGGTTTCTTGAAATAAACCAGTTTCAGGAAAAGTTTTTCCACTTTGCTCCATTTCAAGTCTGTTGAGCCTGTTTGAATTGGAGTCTCAGTTTCCTGTTCTTAGTTGTGGAAGATACCATTCACCATCCACTGTGATGTGATCTTCCCCTTGAAAAGCATTGACATGTTGTGATTTCAGAGATTTAGGCTTTCAACCACCACAAATTTCTAGAATTTGACATCAACATTCACCAAATACAATATTTTTGTATTAACCTCAGAAATTTTTCCTTGAGAAAATCCCAAATGTGCAGTTTCTGAATCTGGCAAAAACAAAACTCCAAAGTTACACTCCTTTGAATCCAATTTTCTCACATTCTGATTTGATTATTGGCTTCACTACATCTAGATGTCTAAATGCATCAACTAACTACCACATGATTGGCTGATTATCATTTGGGTTAACAACACAATTAAGATCTTTACCAAATAGAGTTGCTAATGAGTGTATAGTGCAGTGCTGCATAACTATTTCATGCAAGACTAGGACATTTAAGTGACTTCCAGTTTGAATTTTAACTTTACTGTTTGAAGATCAGAGATAGAGTAGTCTTCTTCTATCTGCTGGTTTTGCACCACTTTCCATACAAATCTAAAGATTCAAACTAAAAGTGTGCTCTGCTTTTGTTTGTTTTTCCATCATATTCTACATTAACGTGGAAGAATTTTGAAGGTAATATTTTTAACATGTTTTTGTTTTAGTATACTTTATTTAGGCAATTTAGGTAGATGTTCAGACATTACATGCATTTCTTATTAATTTTGCAGGCTGCAATGTTTGTGTTTCTCAACTTTTAGATGTCGCTCTGCTTCAACACACTTAGCTCCAATATTAGCTTGTTAGCAGCTGCATGCTTGTAAGGCAGCTTCACCATATAATTTAAGTGTGCAGGACAAGGGACTCTTACAAAAGTTGCAGGATTCTGGTCTTTGAGGACTGCAGTTTGTGACCACTGCCCAGCTCCATTGTTACCACCCAACCAACCAAAATGTCAGATGCCCCACATCCGAAAAATTATTTAATCTTCCAGCAGCACATATACTACAAACTCCACAAGACAACCAGCAGGGCTGGCACTCCTTCAATGCAGCAAAGTAGTGAGCAGAAAACCATGGAGTCTGTCAGGCAAGCAACCTGAGCCAGCCCGTCCATGAAATAACACATGCTGCCACGCCATCCGGGCACTGACACCTGAGCCGATTCACCACTCCAGGAAGAACACAACTTGCCAGCCACCCCAGAGAAAACTACAAGTTGTACTTCACCGCCCCACCCACCCGACTGCAGGATGCCAACACAAAGCCATGCCCCCAATTACTGCCACACACTGCTAATGACAGGCACACACCACCCGCCAGAACCCGATGGCCACCCTGGCCGAAGAGCCAGTCACTATAAGTAGGAGCCGAGATCCAAAGATCTGAATAACCATGGAGTGCAAGTCCCTCCCCCAACTGCCACCAAAGGCCCAAAACCCGTCCACAGCAAAGAACTACCAGATGGCTCAGTCCTCCTCCCAGCCCCAAAATCCAAAATGGCAAACGGAGAACAGGGATGTGGAGTGACATCACAGGTCTAGTTTTCTTAATATTTAATTGTCTGGTTTTACTGCTCTGTGTAAGTTGCCTAAAAATGACTTGTTGGTGACCAGCAGTCAGAAAATCGGTTGATGACATGCAAATATGACCGCAATTATTTCCCTTCAGTGCAATTCAATTCTGTGGCAAGAAAACTTATGACCTATTTTTGTTTTGTTTAACAGCAACCCCAGCACTCTTCTTTAGCCCGATATTTGGGTCATGAAAGGGCTGGGTTTTCCAGGCAAAGGCTGACAGATTACTGTCCACTTGCTCCCTTGCCCCCGATATGTAATTGAAAAAATACAAATGGATTAGCTGGAGGGAGTTCAATGCAAGCTGGCCTGCTGGGCTTGGATGGTGGTTTTTGGCCAGCAGATTCGGACCCTTTAATACTGCAGAGTGAGGGAGAGGGGCTGGTGGGACGGATTTAGGCTCCTGATCAGCTGGAATATGGAAGAGATATTAAAATTACAATGTGTTCAGGGAGAAACATGCAAACACTGAGGCAGATTAGTCTCCATATTTACAGGTAGTTCTTTGATTGTAGGTTACATTTGTATTGAATCCCCTTGAAACAATCCTACTACCTTTATAACAATTAATGCTGACTAGAATTATGTCTTTTGGTTTTTTACAGCATGTATTTCTAAGTCTTGCCACTTATTAAGAAATGCATAAAGGTGTAAACTTTGACTTGGTCATTGTAACAAATGAATACCCTTTAAGCTAAACCATTCATTGTAACTCTGGTTGCATGTTTAGAATAGTCCTGGTGGAAGGAAGCCTCTGTCCCTATTTCAAACCTTCTGCATGCTTTAACTTTTTTTTTCACTATTACCCTGAGTCTCTATCTTCCCATCAAATCTGAGAAGTGTCCCTGTTACTGCTCAAGAAAAGCATCCACACACCACCGTGTTTCGTGGTCATTTTAGGGTGATTCACATTTTTTTCATATTACAATCATATATCAATTTGTGTTTCTCATATAAAATCCCATTAAAACATAAAATCTGTGATAGTAAAGTGATGCAATATGTAAAGCTTCAAGGGTTGTGAATAGTTTTGCAAAGCACTGTTATAAATGAGAATCCCTCTGTGAGACAGACCTGCTGGGAACCAATCCTTCTCGTCGTCTCCGAGGCTGTGGACACACTCACAAGGTCAGCCACTGCTAATGTGTTGCTCAGCTCGCCTCAGTTGGCTTTGAGATGGTTGTAAAAGCACTGACAAGATGACCTTCTCATTGATGAATGATGGTCAAGAGGGCCATTAGTTTGAGCTACTGGCTCAAAGGTGCGTAGGTGTTAGTGTGCATTTTACAAAGGTCCAGCCAGGTGTGCTTCAATTTAATGGCAGATAACTTTTAAAAAAAACATGAAATTGTGTCTTGAAATGAAGAGAGTTGTGCTGGTAGGATAAAGAGGAGAAAAGCAAAGAAAAGATAAGAGATGGAGTGAACGAATACAAATGAGAAAAAGGGGAAAGATAACTGTGATACAGAAAAAAGACGAGGGGAGGAGATTTGGACAGCAGAGCTAGCTCAGAGGACAAAGGGAGAGGGTTAGAAAGAAAGAGTCTCAGAGAATCGTGAGCGCATCCGTGACCTAGATTCTCTGGCTCTCCCTGGATCCGTCTCCCTCATGAATGTTTGATTACGCCTCCAACAATAGCAGTATTTACACCAAGCGCTTTTTAAATTACAATTTGTCTGTGCTGGAGGTGGGGGGAAAAGAAATGGAAAAAAAAAATCCAATTCATTTAAAGTGGCGGGATGAACCGATTTGAGAACTCTCACCTCAGCGACAATTTCAGTCTCTAAAGACCAGACGGTGATAATTGGTGCACGCTGAAGACGTCTGACGTGCAAAAACACTTTCATACCCCTGAATGACGTTGTCTCACACAGATACGCACAATAATAATTTTCCCCCATCTTTATAAATTAAAAGAGAAAAAACAGACACAGCCAAGCAGAATCTTGAATTAATGTTGGTTGGATACAGCGTGTGCATCGTAATTCCATCACACACGCACCCCCAAAAGAAAAACAAACAAACAAACCAAAAAAAACACGTCAAGCCAGCACATCATTTGTCACCATGGCCACTGACAAACGTCTGTTGATGTTGCCATGGTTACCACTCTGGGAAATTAAGCCAGGCGCTTTGCGTACCACCGCCATGTACGAGGTGAAGAGAGAGAGAGAGGAGTCACAGACACCATCAGGCAGCAAAATGGCGGCAATATTAAACACTCTGGGCTGAGCCAACATTCATCAGAACAGACAACAAAGGATGCTGGCAAACACACATGACTTGTCTCTTTCTGTGCACTGTCCATGTGTTCTAAGGCTTTCTCTTTTATTTTTAGCACACATACGCAGACTTTGTGTATATTTGTGTGTGTGAACGCACAGGGGCACAGAGGCAGCAGCAGTTAATCCCATTCCAGTAACCAGAGAGAACTGGTTCAGAGTCGGTAATCTCCAAAAAGCCTGGTTTTTGGAAGCTGCATGACAGTCAGTTCCAAGTAGAACAATCCATGCAGGCGGCTCGTCAGATCAGGACAAAAAACGAGGCACAAGCATTTTAGACAAAGTTACTATGAATTTCAAATGGTGGCAAAATATAAACATTGCAGATGTTTTGTTTTATTATTTACTGACTGGACAAGTGTTTGCTGATTCACCTTGCTATGGTAACAGAAAATGTATGAATGTCACGGCAGATAATAACCTTGTCGAAGACCAAATCTGACTGCAAACCCTCAATATTCATTTTCATCATATTGTAAAGGAAAGTAATTACTGCATGGTGTGTCTTTGATTTTGTATTAAAAGGAAGAAGCTGATGAATAACCGAGAATATCTGCCTTGTCTATAACAGAAAAATCCTCCTGTTATCTCCAGACAATTAATACATGTTATGTCTGACCTCAGCTTCGTAATATAGCTAATTGTGAATGCTCTTACATTAAAACTATTCTGAAATTATTCCTAGATTAAGTCTATTTTTCTGATTTCTATTTCTCCCCCATCACCCAGCAGTGTGGCCTTCCCCCTCTCCCTGCCAGAGTCCTAGTCCCCCCCATCACCATAGTGTGACTTGCTCTGCAGACCAGATCATTCTGTCTACCCCCTGCACCACAGTTGCCACAGAAACCCCATGGATGCGTGTGTGTGAGCGTGTGCGGTATTGCTGGGGGATTGGTTGCCGGGGGCTAGATGCTTTCCAATCAAACCTGTTACTGGGGTGCGGGTTGCCCACCCCGATCCTCCTCTCAGTCTCATCCTCCTGTTCTCTTCATATTCCTCCACACCCCCTCCTTTGGGAAAAGCAGAGAAAGAGAGAGTGGAAGATATAGGGTGCCGCCTGTTGGGGCAGAGAGTGAAATCATGTGCAGGTGATGTTTGTAAAGCATGGTGCAGACTGACCACAGGTATTATCTTCACGCTGTTTATTGTTGATGTAAACAATTACTGTAAAAGTGTATCTTTGTGCTTCTGATATAAGTTTATCCAGCTATTGCTGTAGTTATAGCTCCTAAATCCTTCAGCAATCTGCACCTGTATGTTAATGAAGATCCAGCAATTTCTTTTTGGATCGTTTTTGTCATCCTCATTATCTTTATTGCTTTGAGATTCTATCTTGAGACAGAATCTCAATTGGATTTAGAGCTAGACTTTGTCTTTACACACAAATTGTTATCTATACCAGTCTACTGCAGCTTCGACTGTATGTT
Organism: Phalloptychus januarius; assembly: GCA_902982915.1. Taxonomy (NCBI): domain Eukaryota; kingdom Metazoa; phylum Chordata; class Actinopteri; order Cyprinodontiformes; family Poeciliidae; genus Phalloptychus; species Phalloptychus januarius. The sequence continues at coordinate 10,778,248 of CADWAE010000129.1, read as the reverse complement.
CAAAGATATCGCCTTGTCAAGTCTTTTGAATCTCTCTCAGGTTTCCTTTCTGCTCTTTATTTATTCTCATCAATCTTCCCATTAGTTTTGACTGGCAATGTTGTTTCTGCATTAGAGAAGAATCCCAATAGCATGAAGCTGCCACCATCATGTTTCACCACCAAGTTGGGAAGTTCTACTGATAACATAGTCATAGATAGCCTCAAGATGAGTTTGAGATTACTCAATTCTGTGCTGGATAAACTTGACAATTGAAAGATCCAGCAAACAACTGGACTTTTCTGAATCACAGTCAAAACATCCTCAAATCAAACACAAATCCTCAAAAAGCAACAAATGTATGTTTTCTTTTACCAACGGACGCACATATAGTCCATGTAAAAGAATCTGAAAAACCTACTCTAACAATGCCAAAGTTGAAAATTACTTCAAAGAAAAGAAATACTGGAGTATTGATTCTTTCTATTATTGATTCAGACAAGAACCTAATCTTATTAAGAGAGAACAACCCAGTAGTTTCCAAGTTTGCTGAGGCTTTAAGATGTTTGATAGAGCTGCTTAATCGTTAGCATTCTGAATGTTATTCTGAAGCATTCAAAATTTGTTAAATTAGCAGAACCGTTGCTGCAAGTGAGGTAATATCTGAAGGGTGCTTCCGTTCAGATATTTGCAGAGCACATCCCACCAGGAGGAGAAGGTGGAATAAACCTAAAATGTGTTGGAAGGATTTTATGGTCTTCTGAACAGACCAAGCTCATAAATGCCTCAGCAAGTGAAACTCTGCGATCAAGTCAGATTAACAGAGGACATTTTGGACTAAATGACTTGAGTGGCATTAGTCCAGTATTGTCCCCATGGTGCCAATAAAAGGGACTGTATTTATTGATGTCTCCCTCTTTCCTCACTGTGTCCCTCGTTCACTTTATCTGATTCTTTTTTGCTTACTTTACCAGGAGTTCTGCCACTATCAGTCTGTGTTGCTGTTGGTCTCAGTTTCTTCCTTTGTCTTTCTTTTCTTTTATCTCTCCCTATCCCCGACGCTCCATCTCAAGAATCTCACTGTTACTGCTTTTAGGTAGCATATCTTGTCTTAAGATACTGCTGAATTAGAGCAGAGCCAGTATCCTAGAGAGGTGATTTAGAGAGGTGAACAAAATATAAAGGGAAACTAAAAGAGATGCCATTTGCAACAAAAGATATCTTAATGAGATCATTTATGTCGTGCACAGATAAAAAAAGGGACTCTATTGATTATAAATTGAAAGAGTAAGAAGTCATTTAAAGGCATAGTAGAAAAAGAAACTTGGACAGTGATGCATGCAATGATGGAATATATTTCAAATTTGTATTCATGTGCAAACCTGCCAATCTCCTGAGGAAAGCAGCTATTATCAAGTTGACGGATGCAGCAGACAAGACAGATGACGAACACCATCCATACTCCACCCTCACAGCTCCTCTCCTGGCGAGATGACGCAGGAGATAATTGCATTGTTCTCAACATGTCGTCTGTTCGGTCCGTCATAATCAGACACCTGGCACCATCGCCCGCTCCCCTGACATTCAGGCTGGCTCTGTTGCCAGGATGGTCACTTTGAGATGATGTTCCAATGCTTCAAATTTTTCTCCACTTAAAATTAGATTAATGCATTCAGCACATAAAACAATTTTTTTTCTGCCTGTCTGGTACTAAATTAGCCGTAGCATTTCCTATTGATCGGTTAGGAAAACTAAAATTATTTATATTTGCTAAACACCAGAGTAATGAGGGAGATAATTAACTTTTTTCCTCCAAAGTTTACACACAATAAGATTATTATGCATTTAAGCAGTTCTTGAGGGCAAGCATTTATGGCGAGGAATAAATTATGAAACTGCATATTTATACTCCTTTAAAACTGTATTAATTAAGGAGTACATGATTAGAACAGCCTCACTGGTATTTTTGAAGGCGGTATGCTCTGTTTAAACCTCAGTTTTGAATTGAGAATAACTGCCATGATTAGATCAGAAAGCTATCTGAGGGCTTTAGTAAGAAGATTGGAGCAACTTTATATTTTGAAAAGAGATTTAAAGATGGTGTAGGGCAAATGCCTGAAGATTTGTAGCACTATCACCCAGTGCTCCAGAGAAGAAATTAAAAAGTAGAAAGAATGTCGACACCATCCTGTTATGGACTTTAAAACAGCTATCCATCGACTCCCTCCATTATTGCTGCGTGCAAATATCAAAGAAGGCAGACAGCAGAAATGTCAGTACAGCTCTTTGAGATTTACTTTCCATCCTATAATAAAACTTTACTGCTCCAAGTACAGAAAGTGTGTGCTGTAGAAAATTCTGCTACATTTCTTGCTGTATTTACAATACTAAATATACTTTCTTAACCTTTTTATACACCTTCATTAATGTACTTACATTTCTAAGTCAGTTCCCTTATATTCCCATTTATCTAAAGTCACTAATTTGCATCTGACCTAAATGTATATCAACTTTTTGTGCTATATTAAAATAATCCCTGAAATCATTTGCTTTTTAAGAAATTGTTAATAAATTTAGCGATGAAATCACTGTATTAAAATACAATGATACATGTTCTTGTCAGTTAACATATGGTTGTACTGGTGTCATTTTTATTCTTTTGACATTTTTTCACACTTTACAATAAACCACTGGTTTAGTGCTCATGATATAGTTCATTGTAAATGTGCAAGGATTGTTTCTTTTTACTGTGTTTTCCCTTCTTTTAAGTGGTGCTGTCATTTTCTTCCCACCACACAAATCCAATGTTCACCACATACACTCTACCCTCTCCTGTCATGCCGAGCTCAACAGGCCAGGGTGCCAAGCTGTTTTCACTGAGTGCCCATTTGTAGATTACTCACTAAGAAATCATGTGGCCCAATTGAATTACTCCGGTTTATAGAGACTGCTGAGGCATCTCGGGAATGTCCTTATTAACCATCCAATTGTAGCTAAAATATCCATGAACCTTGTAAACAAAGAGACCTTTTTCTGTTGCCCCAGCCCTAGGGTACAAAGATGGCATTTGGTTCAGATGAGCTTTTTCTGCACAAAAGAAGACAGAAAACCCACAAAATAAGCATAGAGGTTTTTTTTCTATAACACATTTAATTTTTGTAGATCTGTATATATACGCACATGTAATCTGGAAATAATAATCAGTCCTAAACGTTGGGAAATATGAGGGCGTTATTCAATCTTTTATCTTTCAAATAGTCTTTTAAAGAAAATTAACACGTCCAAATCGCATTAATCGAGAATCTATATTTATTTTGTGAGTTTTATTTGTTCTAATGGATCCACTTCAAACTGTCCTTTGCTGCAGGACTTTCTGTTACCTTTAACCTCATATGTTGTGTTTCACATTGAACTGCACTGATGACTAACATGCAGATTGGGTTAGCTGCTCAATCTGCATGTTTGTAAGGCATATGCCATTAGGCAGGTGTTGAGCAAATGTATAATTGATGTAAATAACTAAAGGAAACAACGTCTGCGTTACAGATGAATTGTGTCAGCTGTTTTGGGAATGTTGTCTTTTGCCAGAAGCAATGTTTACTTTTTGGTGACCTTTTTAAATGTGCAAAGCCCAACGAAGAACTGTAGACTCCCAAATAGAAAGCCAGCGTCATCATAACACACCAGTATGGGAATGGTTCTACTGTTAAACCCTTTTGACACTATTGAATATCTGGATTTTGCTTCAAAAGTGAAAGAAGACATGGAGCTATAAAAAAATAATGTTCTTATCCTTGGAATAAATTTAACTCTCTAGCATACATGATTTGATTTCTAACAAAGCGGGGCTTCATAAACACCTACGCCATAATGGGTCATAATAGGGTTTGCACCGACTTTTCGACTATTGACTCTATGGTCTGCAATGACTTTTTCAGCTTCATGCTGACTAGTCACAATCTTGTGACAAAACTGATTTTTCCAAGAAGAAAAAAAGATGAGGAAGTGGATGGGGAATGCCAGGTAGTACAAACAATGTGTAACTAATTTACAAAAGGGGTACCGCAAACCCAGCAAAAGCTCCCAGAATAATGTGTAACATGTAACATGTTAGTCCATCCAACTGATTTTCAACATGATCAGCGTCACCTTGTGCATTCAAACGTCTAACCTGGCATTTTCACACTCTTATTAAAAACTGACCACAACTGGAAACATACTTCAAGCTGCAGTCTGAGAATCTGACAGAGACCATGCCTGTTGTTGTCTTTATGTCGTCCTTCAAACTCAGAGAGCTACTGCCCAGACTCACCACAGCGGCCTGCTGCGCATAGAGGGAGCAGGTGGCTGTGCTGAATTTAACTGCACCCTAAATCAAAGGTTTATTTGTTTATTCAAGGATCCCCATTGGTCTCTACCAAAGTAGAGACTATTCATCCTGGGCGCTTCACACCAAACATTGCAATTCAATAGTCCTGTTACATACCTCACAAGAAAAGTGATTTATTTATAATAAGTTTAATTTATAATGCTCCAATATGCAAAATTGTGCTCACTGTTATTAATTTGACATCTAGGTGCAGCTGTTTAAGGTGAAAATATACACCATTATCAGTACCAGCTGGTGTTCAGGAAAAAATTAATCAGAAGATCCCGGCTCTGCTCTACTGCCAAGGAACTTTGGGATAATGTTACGTGTTTGGTTCTTTCTATACTGCATAACAGATTTCTGTGCAGGTTGTTGGTGTTTGCAGTGAAAATAGCTAATAAATCCTATAAGTTGCTGTGAAGACTTCTCTCATGTATTTCTATGAAGTCACAGTGAATAGTTGGCATTGACTCGGCTTTCATCATAAAGAGCTATTACATTGACCACAATTGTGCATATTGAAACATCATAAAATGTATGTCATTCAGATCATGCATAACTGCGACTCAAATACTGTGCAAATGGCCCAGCAATAAGATCTAATGCAATACCATGCCTAACTCTACTCCAGATACTAAATGCTTGAAACTGAAACTTCACTTTGTGTCTACTTAATTTGACTAAGAATTTGCTAGTCACTTGGAGTGCCATATGAAACAGTGGTATAGCACACATGCTATGAATAAAGACTATTATCCTCAACACAGTCAATCATAACATTTTCTGAGATTGTTATTCATAAAAAAAGAATATTCCTACTTCACAGTTACACTCTTCATTGTTTTGGTCTGTGATATAGAATCCCAAAAACATACATTTGAGTTTGTGGTTGTTATGTGAAAAAGTCCAAGGGCATTAGCACTTTAGCAAGGCATTGCCTTTCTGTAAGAGCCATTATGTTGTCATGACTCCAATGAATCTTTCAACTAGTTTCCCCCTTCAGCAAAGACACACTTGGAAGTTTCTAGAGGCAGTGGTATTCACTTCATGGGTACCATGAATGATTTGTGCAATGAAATGTTGACTGAATCAGTGTAGTCTGTACTAAAGTAACAAACCCACCAGTACATGAATGTTCACACTTCCAGAAATCAACAAATCTAAAAAAGGAGAGCACACAAAAGAGAAGTGTGCATGTTTTTCAGCGTGTGGGTGTTGTTACCCAAACTTTTTACTTAGCCATTTATACCTTACCAGAATGACAAATTTATATTCATAGTACTGCCATTGAAATAAATACCAAGTCTTTAAAAGGTTAATGAAATAGCCTTTTAAAGGCGGGCGCTCTCCGACTACCGTCTCCAGTGCCCGACCTAATGCAGGCTGCCTTGGCAACACAAATTCAGTTGATTTATGCTTCAGATAATTAGGAGCAAAGATGACAGAGCCCAGAGGTGTGAACACAAACACACACTCATTAATATATGCAGTCATAAACACACACTGCTACAAAAACTCATTACCTTGTGGTTTTCATTGTTAGATTTAATGTCCCCTCCAAATCTGGCAAGCCCAATGATCGTCCTTCATTGTCATTTAGACTGGCAATTTGGCTGGCTTTTACTGCAGATACACTTTCTCACGTTACATGCACACATTTGCCACTCCTGACATGAGAGCTCCTGCACTCCCATTACTGTGCAGAAAGAAGCTGTGTCCCCTTGTGGGGATGAGGCGGAGCGAGGACGTTTTTCTACTTCTTCATCACTCAGTTTTCTGATGCTAGCTAATCCTGATTGGAGGCTTCTTATTACCTCAAGGTCCTACTGAGAGTGTGAAACTAATACTGCCAAATGGGTTTCATCAAGTAAAATGGGAAGGTAATAATACCTCTGGCACTCAGGGCCTCTAACTGTCTCCTTCACTAATTCTTTCTTTCCCTTTTCATCTCCTTCTTTCCCTGTTTTGGGAAGTTTCGGGTTCCTGCTGGACATGGGTGGGGCCTCTCAAAGTGTTTTGAGCAGCAATCCTTTTCTACTTATGGTATGGTACACCCATCAAAGCACTACAACTAATGGGCACAGGGCAAAGGAGAACTGAAAAGTATAATCCTTCCAGCTGTCAACCGGTAACCTCCTTCTGTACTCCCCAAAAGGGCTTTCTGGAGGGAATAACCAATAGAGTGAGTTTCAGCACTCAAATCTGCAGACATATAAACACACTCACAGCTGACATCACCAGATGGATGATAGGGGCCCCTGAGAGGTTGAGGGCCAGTTTATCTTAAATGAAAACACATACACACTCTTACCTGAGGCACCTTCAATACCCCATACGAAGAATGCTGCAGTACATAAAAGCTGAATATCTGCAACATCAACTGTCAGACTGATCCATGAAATTTGTATTTTCCTTTTGTGTTTTTCGTCCTTTGACCCAGTAGAGTTTGAGTAGCTCAATCTCAATCTCAATACGAGAGCAACGGTAAAAATGTGTTTTCAAGATTCCAGTCTTTGTTGTATTTTAGGTCTGAATTTTGACATTCTGGATACTTTGATTTTAAAAAGATGCCATCAGGGTTTGGGCATCTTTTCAACAAATACCCACCAATCAGTTGTGGATCTCTGCAGCTCCTCCAAAGTTACCATGAGACACTTGACTGATTCTGTGATTAATGCTCTCCTTATCTGGGCTGTCAGACAAGGTGAATGTTTTGGTATTGTTGTAGTTGTGCCACACCCTTTTCATATTCAGATGACGGGCGGAACAATGCTCTTTTAGATACTCAAAACTTGGGGTATTATAATATAACTTCACATGTTTGACATCTCCACAACTTTCTCCAACACCTCTCCAGTGGTGTCAAGTGAAGGTCAGGTGTCAATCACCTAACAATAAACGGGGACATTATGTTTGGTAATTAAGATGAACAATAAGGACTCACTGTACTTTAAAACTGGTTTGTCTATGTGACCATCTCTATGGTTTCCAGGACTAGAGACCAAAACCGAACCTGATCAATTTTTAATCCTGTTCATCAATCTGTCACCCGCAGGTCCCCATCTACAGATCCACCCTCTTAAACACCCACCGCCAACATCGACATGCTGTGTTTGAGTCCACAGGCAGAATTGCTGCACAAAACATCAAAACACTTCTCACACAGTTCGTGTTTTACACTATAACCACAACACTCAAAGTCAAATTAGTCTTCTCAGCAAAAACCTCAGCCTCATTGCTCCTCAACTGTTTTACATTGCTGAAGACTTGATGCTCAACAGCGAAAAAATAGTGTGAGGGCTTCAGTTCCAAAGTAGAACATCACAATAAACTTCCACACCCCAAACTCTGGTTTCTTGCCAAACCTCAGATATTTCCCTTTTGTCGACAAGACACTTTTCATTCCAGCACTTCCTCCCCCCTTTACTGCACCCCTCTCCCCTGTTCTCTCTCCTCACTCTGAAAATATCCATCCCCATGTGTGCAGCTCCGCATGCATATTGAAAACTTGGATTAGGAGTTATCACAGATGTTTTGTTGGACGTCCAAGCCATGGCTGAGGCTGCTCTTTAACGCATTCTCGTCGCATATGGAAGTGTTTACATCAGGGCGAAACAAAAACTGTTTTAGGGGTCGGAGCCTCTCGAGGCCACAAGATTGAATGTGGGATGGTGCTGGGGAAAAAAATCCATTATATTTTTCAGGCTCACACAAAAATCATTGAATTATGGTAAAGGCAAACTTCCCCTCTGACCGCATCTTTAACTCACATATGTTTTATATTAGAGCCCCCCTCAACTAATTCCTGTCCTCCTCTTTTTCCATTTGGAATAGTGGCCACCTGGAATGCATTCTTGCATGACCAACACGATGACAAAACTGAGAAATCAAAGTTTTATTTCACCCTGAAAGCATGTCTTTTTGGTCACGCGCCTTCATACATTTGCTTGCCTGAGTAATAAAAAAAAGGGATGCTCATCTCTTGGCCTGCTCCTTGTCCTTGAATCAAAGCCTTCCTTTGGTTTTTGGAACAACTCTGGACTCATCTTTGATATCTGGATTCCCTCAAACATGAATGAAAATTTCAAGCTGGCTTAAGAGCTCATGCTTTCCATTAGACATCAGCTGGACCTGCAATAGCCAGCTGGCCACATGTTTCTCCTAGGACCGCCTTGCCTCATCTCTATTTCTCAAAACCAGTACAGAGCTGGATAGAGAGGAGCAACTAGGCTGGTTCTCCCCAATGACAGGTAAAGATAGGCGCCAGCCCCAATGCAACCCTGCAAGGACAGGCAGGTATAAACAATAGATAGATTAAAATTAGAGCGTAATTGCAGAGTAGAAGATAAGAGATGCAAAGATTTTCCCAAATAAAAGTATGAATGGTGTGCACTTATATTAAACTCTGATACCACTAAAAAGAAATTCCCTACCACCCATCGCCTTCATTAGCATTCCAGTTATTAAGCATGTGTATAATTTAATCTCAGTATAAATAGTTATTTTGTGTTGGTCACAAATAATTGTTAGAGAGAATTAGAGAACAAACTGCATTTTGAAGAACAAGGAACACAACAAACAACAAAAAGGTGAATGAAAAAGACACATAATTAAATGTTCAATTAATTATCTCAAAATAGAATTACTATGGCACAACTGCAAGCCTTCCATGACATGGCCATCCACTTATAATGAGAGACCGTGCTTCTAGTTACTTAGAGAAGCTAGGGGACCTGTTGTACATCTAGAGGAGCTGCAAACAGCCAAAGCTCAGGTTGAAGAATATGTTGTGAGAAAAATCAGTAGTTGTGCTCATTACAAATCTGGACTTAATAGAGGAGTGGCCATAAAGTCTTGCTTGCAGTTTTCTACAAGCCACAAGTAAACATGTGGAGAAAGACGCCTAGGTCGGGCATGCAAAACAGAAAATGTAGTGAAAAACTAACAAATCATAGTGAAGAAATAATCTACCCTATGAAACAGGAAAAACTTTTGTTCACCACACAATAATGGTCAGAGTCATTGAGACAGCCTGGTTAAGGCTGCATAAGATGTCAGAATAGGATTGAGGTTCACCTTCCAGCAAGATAACAACACTAAACATACATCCAGAGCTACATGAGAATTATTTAGACTAAAGTAAATTCATTAGTTAGAAAGCTAACAAACCTAACAATTGCAGTAGCAGCAGTTGCAGTGAAACATGGTTCCACAAAGCATTGACTCCAGCCACTACTTTATGTTATTCTGTCCATAATTCCAATCAAATAAATTGAGGTTTATGGACTCAGCAAATGTTAAAAAGATGTGAGAGTTTAAACATTTAAACATTTCTAATTTCTTGCACGGTATGATAAAGTCTTGGGTTGATTCTCTCCTCTGAACATATAGACCTTTTTTAGACCTTCAGAAACACTAAAGAAAAATCTAAAACCTTTTTAAGGACTACTTGAAAGTCTCTTTAACAAAAAAGAAAAAACTTGAGATAGTTTAAACTTTTGCTCAGTATTGTAGATTTGTCTAAGATAACTTTGCTCAAGGACAACTGCTTCTAAGTTGTCCAATACTGTTAATATATTCTCTAAAGACAGTCCACGGCCCAGCCCTTCCTTGGCCTGTAGCTGGAATGAGTGGGTGGGTTGGCCCATGGTGAGTATAGAAGCTGTCTAAAATGGCTTTTTTAGCTGTGAGTAATGACAGCACATGTCCCCTTGCAACAGAACAGCACTACATTCAAGTCCTCCATCGTCCCGCCTTTATTACCACTCACTCAGCTCCTTGTTTCTGAACACTAAGAGCAAATGTTATGTCAGGACCAAGTGTCCATCTACACAGCTCACAAGGCAAGCTTTTAATCTTTCATGGTTTGGGAGATAAATCCTTATTCTTGTTTAAAGGGTTTAATTGAGGGGCACAAGAAGGTCAGATAAAACTCAAACACCAAGAACGCCCAAATAATCCAGAAACCCTATTCAAAAGGTAACCTTAAAGCATCATAGAACACCTTTAGATAATAATTTGGACATGCTTCAGGAAATTTGCAATCTTCTGCCTAATTCTGTCTGCCAGAGGAGAAGAAAATCCATCTGGACCTTTTGCTAAGCTCCCCCCTGAGATTGAGCTCTGATGCTGACTACAAGCTGCAAATCACCTTCTAAGCATGAAATGATTAACTAATGTGGGAGGCGTTTGATGTTTTCAAAACCGAAAACAGCTGGAAATGAGATGTTCAGAGTTCGTCTTGTTACTGCAACTAAATGACTCAAGTTGAAGCTGTTTGGGCCTGACTAAAAGGTTGATTTTAAAAGTTTCTGTAAAGTTAACACTGGTCTTCCACAGTGCCGTTTTTGTTTGTTCAGTTGGCTGGTTTTGTTTTTTTAAGAGATGGTGTAGACAACTACAACCTAAAGGCTATCAGCAAGAACTAATTCCTAAATAAGATTAAACCTGATTTGGAAGAAAAAAAAACACTTCCATGGTTATAACCCCAGTCATGTGATGAGTTATAGAGCCATGGTTGCGGTTGAGAAGATGTCTACCATTTCAAACTAAATAAACGATGCTTCTTCTTTGACTGCAACAAAAATATCTTCTTTTTGGAAGCTGGTTAGCGCTTTCATATATTCACTTAGAAAACACAGACAAAGGGGAATCTTTTAACAATTTGAGCTGTTCAACATTCTGCAATTTCTTAAAATAGACATTGATTAGTGTCAAAGAATATTGTTTTTTAGCCAAAGAGAAAACCTTGTTATTTTGAATAAGTTGAGTTCAGTACCTTTCACGCCACAAGAAATTCACAGAAAACAAAACAAGTGCTAATTGGTTCCTGCTGTTAAATGTGAAACTCCAATTCAACAGAAGTTTCACAGTTTCTATAGTAACAAATTTTGGATTAAGTTGTTTTTGCTCACTCTGCTTTTGTCAATTAGCTTTCTGTTTCTCCTGCAGCTTAACCAACCAACTGGTTAATTATACAAATAGGACAAATGTGAATAGCATTGAGTATAGCTGAAAAAGAACAAGATTAGAATTCCTTGTGGAAGATTTTTCAGATAATAAATAATTGATCAGACCACTGAAGAAAAGTCCTGACATGTATTTGCAAAAAGCAATCTTTCAGGTGCACAAACGTGCATAGAACATGGCACAACTTAATCTAAACACACCCATTCCTGCCCTATATTTCATATTTAATCTGGAGGATTTCTTGGCCCAGTGCACTGTGTAATCTTGTCCAGGGGCAGATGGCACTCGCACAGTGTCAATCAGATCTCCTGGATTGGGACAGAGGCAGTTTTTTTTTTTTTGGAGGGGGGAGAAGCTGCCAGTCTCAGTGCCAGAATCAGCAGCTTTGGTGGATCAGGAGCCTGAATTCAGACAGTCCAGTCACCAGTCACTCTTTCCCCCCCATGACAAAGCTGAGGTCTATGCGTGACTTTCAGTGCAGTGGTTGGCATAGAACACAGTAGGAGACTAGGATTAGGATTAGTTTGCCTTGTTCTTTCTTTCTTGCTATAGAAAACTTGCATTTAACGAATTTGCATTTTAACGTAAGGGTTATCTAAACCCTTACCCTTTGGTATGTGTTCAGAGTCATATCATTCATTGGGCTAAGTTATTCTTAATATAACAAGATGTAAAGCTGTGCTTATTTTAAGGTTGACTGTTTTTCATTCTTAATATACTGTCACTGTAAGGCTAAAAAAAATATTTGACTAAATATAAAGAAATACTTTATTCCAAAATGTGATACTGCAATGGTCATTTATATGTCAATGCTTTGATTTGTTTTCCAACTTTTTCCAGAGAGCGTGTTTTTGTTTGCTGTTCCAGCGTAACATTAATTATTAATTTACCCTAAAAAATAAAAAAATAAATAAAAACAGAAAAAGTGTTATCTGTTATAGGTTCAAATTAATGGAGTTAGAAGCTAAATAAAAATGAATGAAGGCTTGAACTGATCCACCGGAGAGGTAATCTGTGTAATTAATTGAATTATTAATCACATTAATATATATTACCTAATGTCTTGAATAATGTAAAGAAACACAAGTAAGTAAAAAAAAAAAAGAAACTAAGAGAAAAAACATTAATACTATGCTACAATTACTACCAGAGGGAAGTTTTATGACTAGAGAATTGGATGTTCAAATCATTAAGAAATTAATTGTTATGTATTTATTAATGACTGTAATTTATCAAAAGTTTATTCACTCCAAAATAAATGGGTTTTTTTCTGGTTCTCTGGTTCACTCTTACCGAATCTCAGCTTTCTCCATGTGGCTCTAGGAAATAAAAGTTGTCAGTAGAGGGCTGACCAACCAATCAGACATCAACTTCCTCTAATGTGAGAGATGCATTATATTAACCAGTCACTAAATAATAATAACTTAAAAGTTTGCCAAATACATTTTGACATGACTTAGAGAAAAGCAGTTAAAGTAAGGTAAAAGGTCAAATCTGATGTGCTCCTGTTCACCACACAGAAAAGGTTTTCTTTGTGTGTTTTCATAATAATAAAGAACTAAGTGGCATCACTGTAAAACAATCTGGGCTTTAATTACAGACCTCAAGCTGGATGAGTTAGAGGAGCCTGTCTGGTCAGACCAGGGAGTGAAAATGGGAACCCATAAAGGGGGAAGATAAATAGAGCCTTAGGTGTCCCAGAGCAGTAATAGAAAGACTGGATAAAAGAATAAATGAGGCAGTAATGAAAAGACAGGATGGAGAACAAGCTGGTAAAAAGGAATATTTAGAGGGGAAGGAAGAAAGAAATTAATGGCAAACTGAAAACAGTTCAAGCTGAGCTTCATTCACACTTCTGTCAGGCTCTTGATCCAGAGAAATGTAAAATTTTAAAAGTACAATGGCTACATATAAAAACTGACTAGTAGATCTGTCTTATGTGTATTTATTGTTTTTTAAAATAAATTTTCTGATTTCTATATTCTTTTTTTTAAAAAAAAGCACTGAATCTCACATTCTATACACACAGCGTATACTGAAATACACACAGCGTATACTGAAATACAAACGGCATCACCATGTTCCATACAGGAGGACTGCACCCCGCTTTCCCATACAATGGAGCAGAAAGATACATGCACAAGAGGAAGACAAAGAACCAGGGGTGTAAGGAATGGCCAGGGGTTTGTTCAGCTAAACATTTGCTTTGGCTGGCCTGGAACAGAGGGGGCGGCGCTCTGCCGGTCCCTTGACGTACATCAAGAGGAGCCCCTCTGTCTTCACCATAAATCTGAATGGGAGTGGGAGTTATCATGCTTTTCCCCCAGCCGTCCCCTCCTGGGCTAAACCCTGCATTCTTCCCAGACAAACAAAGTAGCCAGTTCCCACTGCTCCGCGTTGGGAAAGGCGATGGGTTTGTCATGGAAAAATCCTGAGGCATCTCAAGAGCACTTCAGAAGTTTTTTTTTTTTATTTATTTATTTTCCTCTCAACTCTCAAAGATGCATCCACACTTTATGGCTCAAAACTACAGATTTACACTTGATTTTATCTCCTGTGTGACATTGAAATTGCATAAGGAGAATTCAAGACATGGAGTATATATAAAGTAATCCCCAGACATGTAGACAGTCTGAACTGGATTTGAATTTGGGGACCTGTTCCATAGAAAACCCTGGCAACACATTCCATAGCTTTCCTCCTCCCTCAGAGGGGCTCTTTTGTGCGTTCTGAAAGGCAGAAGGGTTACAGGGTTTCTCCCTTCAGGGTGTCGGGAATAATGCTCGCTTTGGTGACAATGACCTCACCCTGACTCCCTGTGATTGTGCATGCATTTTTTTTTTAGGATTTGCAACTCGATTTGCATCTTTGACAGTATGTGGACACAGGGACGAAAGAAGAGGCAGGAAGAGTTCGGTCAAGGATGGATTAGAGAGGGGAGGAGGGAGCAAGAGGAACTGTAAGGATCCTCCGGGGAGAAGTATTTCTCTCAACAGTCTGATTGGCCTCCCTCCTTTTTACTGTCTGTCGTCTGTGAAATGGTCTGTACTTGACATCGGAGGGAGTCGGTGCTAATGTAAAACACACATACACACAGCCGGCAGCAGGGAGCATTGGGGTACGACAGGAAATTCCTTTACATCCTTTATGCTGACTAAGACCTCAGAGTGGGAACAGAGTAAGGAAGAATGTAACGTATATGGTGTTTGGTTATTTGGGTTCCGCGTAGGGCAGCATGTGCGCAAGGCATTACCAGGCAGGCACAAGCATGAAAGACAAGCATTAAGATTAACAATGTAAGAAGATGCCTCAAGAGAAGGCTCTTTTGAACACAACCATTAAGATTCTTACAGGTGCATCTCAATAAATCAAAATATGTTTAATATTTAATTATTTCAGATTTCAATCCAACAAGTGAAAACAATGTTTTCATTTCCTGGAAACATGAAATCAATTTTAAAAAACATAAATATTCCTAACCTGAAATCTTAATCTGCTGAAAAATAGGTGCTGTATATTCTACAGATGAAATATTTGTTCTGTCAATTAAATACCTTCTTGGGTTTAGTGTCTCCCATCTTCCTCTCACAGATTCTCTATTTATCAGAAGTTCTCTTGGATTTGCTAAAATATGACAAGCCAGCAGTCACATCTCTATGACTGCATAGGAATAGCATAACATCTCTGCACCAAAGCGCTTTTTTTTATATGGTTGCATGTAATGTTTGAATTTTTTAATAACTACATTATTATCTGTAAGACATATATTCATAATCATCAAAATTAACATAAATAACATAGATTAGAGTATGTGTAATTAACCTATATAATGTAGCTTTTTTAAATTTAATTAGCGAAAGCAATTAACATTTCAATAATTTTCTTATTAGTCACCGTGTTCTGGGGGTGGAACAACTACCCTCCACATGTATTCTGCAAAAAAAAAAGAAAAAAAGCCCAGACAGACATACTCAGATAGAAGCCATTTTTACCAGCAGCATCCATGTTGCAGAGGCAGCCAGCTGCACAGGTGTCCCTCCATTGTGACCTACATTTTACCCATCTGAAGAGTCCAGATACACATCCTCACAGCACATTTCCCAAATCCTTCCCTTGATACAGCAAGACAAGGTAATTACTTAAGCGATTCCTTGTAGAAATGTGGAAACTGTAATACCAAATTATGAGAGAGGAATATTGTGGCTAATAAGATTTGAGATGGATGCTGCTGAAAGAAAAGGAGTGGCAAGGTCTGACAGAGAAGCACAGGATGGAGCAACAGCGCCGTCTGGTGGTTGGTTTTGTCATTATGAAGTTAATCAACTATTGCTGGGCAGTGCAAGACGCTTCATAGATAAATATTTCTCCATCTGTTCAACAACTGTTTAAACATGTCATCTGTCTAATGACATGTTTAAACAGGAAAGGTCTAATAGTTTTTATTTGGTACCTTTTACGAAATACCTTTTTACTCTTGTGTAATTTCTTTTAGAGTTACTTTTTACCTGGAGCAAAAATATGTTGTACTACACTCACTTGTGTACACATTTTAGGTACTCCACCCATCTGTGATGTTCAGAGAGCCAAGGAAGCAGATTTGTGGCTCAAGGTGTAAATGCTTTAAGCACAGCTGCATACACCTGTAATTCTTATCATTTCACTGCTTTCAAGGAAGGTGGATCCCACCAGATCAGATCCAGTTCATAATCTAAAACGTTTAGACTGATCAAACTCAGACTGGATTATTCTACATGGTACAATATGATATGTAGGTGAAGATTTTCTTAAATTTTTGAAAATACAAAAAAGCATTTTCCTTATGGTTTTAGGGCATTACAACAAGTTATGTATTGAGACGAATAAAAGCAATATAAAAAGAGTGATTGTGCTATGTTTACAGATATTTTAAAATAGTTTGAATTTAGGAAACCCATTTGTGAAAGCAAGAAAAGGAGATTCTTCCTTCTTACTCCCACAAGCTCAGTTTTCCGCACTTTTTTAACAATGGCACCCAGGAGGGCCTTGTATTCACGCATGAGCCGCCAACAACTAACCAGAAATATGCGGTAATTCATGACAAGAATTATAGTAGGCATTATTTTTTTAATGATTATAATCATTTGAGAGATCAAGTGAAATACTTGGAAAATAATCCTGACAGCTCTGAAGACAGATGTGTGCAGAACAGCTGAAACTGAAGGAAATACACAGCTGAAAATTACAGACATGCAACAAAGGCTTGGATAACAGCCTGAAAACAACAACAAAGTAAAACATACAACTCAACAATAACCATCTGTACAATGTTTTGCATATTGTCATTGCACAGACATGCAATCAAAAGCAGATAATTACAATAATTAAGCATTTATTCCAATATAAATATTACACCTCTTGGCTTAATTTTCTCAGATACGGTACAGGTAAAAAGAAACAAAACAAAAACAAAAAAACAGAAGCGTGGAGCGTGCTCCTTGGTCTGTTGGCACACCATCTGCTGAGCTTTACCAACCAACAGAGAAACTTAATACGTTCTTTCTCAAATAAGTAAATAGAAAGAGATGCTACCCTTAAAGTCAAGGATCAGATATCATACCAGTTTGAATTCCCTATCATCAAATGTGACCAGTGGTTAACTAGTTCTCTCTAATCAAACAAGACATTCATAACCCATGTGACATGTTTGAAAGTGACGCAAACTAATATACAGTCGGCAACAGGCTTAAATATTGAATTAAAGGATGTGAAGGAGCAAACGGGGAAGGGAAACATTTGGATCAAGTCGTCACACCGCTGTGTGTGTCTGCAAGGCCTTAGGATCAAAGTCAAGAGGAATCCAACATGAAAAGAAGGCCAGAATATTTGTTCCATTTTCCTGGATTCGCTTGCATATTAAAGATGAAAAACGAGGAAAGACAGAAACATGAGATGGACCTCCATTCAATGATCGCTTTCATCTTATAAAGCAGCATTACAGTTTATGGCCATCTTGCAGCCCACATTTAAGACTCGCAACATGAGATGTTTTTAATGGCATAAAGAGGAAACAAAAAAGCAAATTCTCTGCTGCTGCAAAACTTAACTGACTTTGAATGCTGGTTAGCTTCAAGGTCAGAAAAATTGCAACCTGCTGTGCAGTAGTGTCATAAGCTTTCTAAACGAGAGGACGCTCAGAAACCTCTCTAGAGGTTTACCTGCTCTAATCTGACAGCTGACGAAGCAGTCCAGTTCTTATTGCCCTTGGGGTTTCTCTTTTCAACAGGTTTACCACATGGTCTAAACCAGCTAGAAAAGCCCCAACTGACAATCATGACACGGTGACGGAGTGTAAAGAGTTAAAACACAAGAAGCACGGTTCTAGACTGCTTTGACAGCGAGACGTGTTCTGCTTGTGAGGCTCTCAGTCCCAGTTCTCCCAGTCTTCATCCAGCTGGTAAGAGGAGAAGGAGAGAATTAGCAAAACATCCCCAACCTCCTGAATATTTATCTAACATAATGCAGTTATAACTCGTTATCCTTTATGTGAACCATCTCCTCCAGGTTGGCAGTGTACAGAGCGTAAATTTAAACACAAATGAGGATAAATGTATTTTTTCTCCCTGCCTGCATAGATCTTCATAACTAATAAATTACGCTTAGTCCAGCTGGTGCGTTTTTTTTAAATGACAAATGCATTCTTAGGATCTCCTTAGTTTAATCATTTCATTTCTCTGTTACTTTGTGTATTTTGTCCTCCTATATCTGATTTACAGCATTAAATTGTTTTTTAAATTAATTTCATAGATTATTAATTTTGTAGAGGGCTGCAAATGGAGTTTAAATATTCTCCATGTGCATGTGTGGGTTCTCTCCAGGTACTCCTTCCAGACTTACCTCTCCAGTATCCTCTATTTTAGACAGAGCCAGTTGGACTTCTTCTTCTGTCATATCAAGGTCAAAGTCCTTCTCCCAGTCCTCACTCACATCTGTGCTAGAGCCTGGAGGAAAAAAGCCCAACAATGAGAAGATTCTAAAACTATTACGTTCTCAGTACCAGGCAAGCAGTAACATGGCGTTGTACCTTTCTTGCCGTTGTTGGAAGGTGTTGACTTTCCGCTGTCGGAATTGAGCTCAAACACTCTCAGGTCTTGCGGCCCCTCCTCTTTCACCACCTCTGGTTGTTTAGAAGCGGGACTTCGCATTGACGTCCCAGCGGATGGCTCCACCCGAGCCTCTGGAGCTGAGTCATTCCTTCCGATCTTCTGCTCTTCTGGTTTGTTGTCGACGACATCCTCCAACGTTGCTTCATTCAGTTTCTTGGTGAGCTCTGTGGCAACAGGCGGAGGCTGCACCTCCACCTGCGTCGGCAGGCTGATGCTGTCGCTGCTGACTGAGAGGGTGGTGTTGGGCTCTTCGCTCGGAGAGAGGACAGGGCTCATTAGGGGGGTCTCAGTGGGAGCTGTAGCGCTGGCAGATGGGCTGGTGGTTGATGGGGACGTGAGGGGAAAATGAGAAGGTGAAGCAGCTCCAATAAAATCATCTGAAATGTGATCAGAAACACCGGAGAACAGAGTCAGTGAAAGGCTTTACATGAAAGCTGACAGATGTTTGTTGGCTGCATACCTTCCTCCTCCTCCTCCCATCCGAGTGTCTCTATGTGAGCACTTTGCTCTGCTCTTTGCTTCAGCGCCACTCTCCTCGCCTCCTCCTGAACACAGCACAGTAAGATTTATGTTTTATTGCTCTAAAGATTAGAAGATTTTGATGTTGGTGATATTTTACAATTCTATTAAAAGTTTTACCTCAACCTTCATTTCTTTATTCATTTCTAAACCTAAGAGTTCTTCAAGCTCTGTCAAACTTGTCTTTTCCCACAAGGTTTTAGTGGCAAAGACTCAGAATATTTTGTGAATCATATGCTAGGCCATTTTCAAAGTCTTAGGTCACACTTTTATTGTAGGTGTGCAAGTGCTTCCACACAAATCTGCAACAGCTTTGA
Source organism: Phalloptychus januarius (assembly GCA_902982915.1). NCBI lineage: Eukaryota > Metazoa > Chordata > Actinopteri > Cyprinodontiformes > Poeciliidae > Phalloptychus > Phalloptychus januarius. Next base: position 10,758,953 of record CADWAE010000129.1, on the reverse strand, counting down.
GGAAAAATGTCCTATTTAACTGCAATAAGTTTGTGATGCTTAGCACATATTATGTATCTATTCTCTGTGTCACTACATGCATTCAAAATAGGATTGGGTGATGTTTTGTAATCATTTTAATCTGATACTTGTACTACATTTCTTCCTGAGTTTTTTGGGTACTTTCTTTGAGTGATTATGTTTGATTATTTTTGCACCTTGCTGCAAGGCAAATTTTTACACAGGGACAGTAATAAAGTGATGCTCTGCTACTGATTCTGCATATTAAGGCTGTTGACATTTAGTATAATGAGATCTGATACCTGGAAAGAGATTTTTTAATAAGAAAAATGATCTGATATACATCAGAATAGCAGCAATAAATCATCTGGTGCCATGAAGAAGACTCAAAATGAGCCATTTTCAGCATCTGTGAGGTGTTGGATAAATCCAATTGTAACAGGTCGATTATTACAGTAAAACCTGTTTTACCTCACCTGCTGGTCCTTATTCTTAATATACATAATTAATGACCTTTTGGCTCCTCTGAGAATCACTCTTTCAGAAAAATAAACATTCTGCCTTTATGACAAGTTGTTGTCCAAGTGTCTAAAGATCCAATTTAAAGTTGGTTCTCTGCTATATCTTGACAACATGGTCACTATCCGGAGCATTAGAGCCTCTCTATGCTTAAATTCCTGAAAATCCTGGACAATTCCAGACCTCTCCAGCAGATGTCACTCAACACGTTCTATTAAAATCTATTAATATTTTTTTCATTCCAGAAAAAAAATGATCCCATATCACTAAGAAAAAAAAATCCATGAAAAATAAGTAAGCATCAATCCTCAAGCAGCTGAAACCATCACGAAAAACACAATCACTGGTTCTGTTTATGGGCACTTTACATTTACCTTACCACCGTATTTTATCAGACAAAGAAAGTAGAAGTTGTACATAACGGTAAGAAATGATAAAAATCTGACTAGTATATTTCCATCTTCGAAGCCACTTGTAGTTATTTTATTAGCTGCATTTCTTCTATATTTTCAGATAAACATGGCAGTCTACCTGATCCAGCTGGAAGACCTTGTAGAAATATCTCTGCCAGAATTCTGAATGGGACACAGCAGCTGGAACCTGGAGAAAATAGAAACTCCCTTCATTGCATATCTTAGAAAAAAAATAAGACGAGCAGGAAGTTAAAAACGTTGGGAACTAAAAGGTGATACCATTTTGGTGTAGAGAGCTCGTATAGATGGACTGTTGACCAAGAGTTCTGAGATTTCTCCTTTCTTCTCGTCTAGACTGAAACTGGACAGCCAGCAATCAAACTGCTCAGGAGGGCCTGCAGTAAGGAAAATAATGTTTGATTGTATTATTGTAACATTTACATTTAAAATATCTATGTTGATAAAATCAGGTGCAAATGTAATAAGAAAACTTCAAAGAATATATGGGGAAAAAAAACAAAGCACACCAGCCAGAAAAAAGACCATAATAATAGTTTAAATCATAAAGACAATGTTTCAGGCCTCATAAAAACTGCTTCACTAATCTCCATCTCACCATCAGGCTCATTGCAGTAAGTAGCAGGGTCAGCCTGCAAACTGTAGAGGCGCGCCTGCGGGAAAAGACATAAAACCTTTAAAATAAATTATTGAACAATGGTTGTTTTATTCACACATACAAATCACGTGTTCACTTTCAACTGTTGGTCCATTCACAAACAAATTAAAACCAGAGATACCCTCAACAAGCATGCTGCTGAATGCCTCCAGGGGAATTTCCCAGAAAACCTGCACAGAAGCAGGTTATGTTCAGAAAAGTCTTTAAAAAGCCAGCTGTCAGGTTAGCGGCTGATCCCAGAGGAATACCTGCTCAGGCAGCAAGACTTCACTTTTCTTTTTTTATTGCCTTGTATTTTATTGACCCATATACTTGAGAGTACTATCAAATCATACTGCCAGGAGAGTGAAGAGAAAAGTTCAAGTGAAACAGAAAAACAATACAAGCCTCATAGGCATTATTTATTTAGAGTAACAGCACGCTAACTCCTAAAACATGTTTTTACAAGATGCTTGCTGAAATTGAAAACCATAATGTTTTGTGTCCCTGTGCAGAGTGAGAGAGGGAAAACCATGATGAAATAATGCTTCTTCAGAGATGAACACAAAAAAACCATATTTACCTGGAATTACAGTGTCGGTATGTTTTTACTTTGAACACCAATTTCCAAGACTTTCCACAAATTCTCAACTGGATGCAGGTGTTCATTTTGACTGTGTTTTTGTCTTCGTTTTGCACAATTACTTTGCAGATTTTGTATTAATAAAAAAAAATGTCTGAAAGTGGTGCTGAATTACGTCCCTGGACTGGACAGGTTTGTATAGCTTTGAATGGTGGACTGAATATCCTACAACATGGGTGTCCAGCTCCAGTCCTTAGGGGCCAGTTTTAGATGAGTTTCTGCTCTTATACAGCTGATTGAAATGGTCCAAATCAGCATGTCAAAGTTCTGCAAAGACCTAATAATGAACCATCATTTGATTCAGGTGTGTTCCAGGGAAAGAACTAAAACATGCTTACTTTGGAAGCCACTGTCTTAGAAAGAATTAAAAATCTAATTTTGCAGTTTTGTTTATTTCGTTATTGTTACAAGTATTCAATACTGACCTTAGAACTGTCGTAAACCTCTGTGGTTCCTGCTGGCGTTGCCACCAATGTGATCACATCACAATCGATGGTTTTATCAGGAGGTGGAGCAAGAGTGTCTGTTATCACCCCCAAGAAACTAGACAGGCTCTTCTTCACCTTCTCTGTTGTCTCAGAAGATCCTTCCACCTGGAATGAAACATAGATGATGCAGTGGAACGATGCAGTGTTCATCATCTGAACACTTGCTTTTATGGCAAAATGATAAAGACTTACAGCAAGCTTGTTTTTGACAGCATTGGCTGTAGCCACAATCGAGCAGGTCGTGTCATGCTGAACCACAGTGGAAAACTCTGTCAAGTCTCGCTTTAGGAATTCTAAGGCCTCAGATGACTGCAGGGCAGACAGATGAACAGAATAAAAATCAGATAATTGCTTTGTCGTAGTTAATTACAGTAATAGCATAGGTTAGAGAACAAAGTTGAGAAAAGTCAAGTCAAGTAAAGAGTAGTGGCAAGTAGTGAGTCCATACTGATGATGGACATAACAAACTACAATAACAAAAAGACTTGGATCTTTTGTGTTAAAGTCTTTTGAGCTCAAACTGGAAGTCAGTGACTAACAATATCAAAATATATTCAAAAGTGTAAAAAAAGAGAATTTCCATTTCACTGCGTCATAACTTTATACCAACATCTTAGCTCAGCATTCATAGCCACAGAGTTTGTGGGGTGAAGCAGATGTTCTTCCACATGTGGTGAGCAAGCAATGGATTGTTATATTCATTGACTACTTGAGGTCTTGACAAAGATTCTATTTGTAAAAAGGTAAGTAAATCGTCCACAGGTTTACACCCAATTGAACATTGAATTTTAGGCACAGGTTTTCACTACCGTCACTTAAAACATTTTAGTTTAACAGTTTCAATTAATCTGATGCCAAATAAATGCACCCATCCTCAAATGTGCCCCTCTTGGCTTTTATGATGCATATTTGCATGAGTTTCAACATCATACTAAACTGTTACAATTTATTTGACACAGGAGGTTAATTTGAAATATCAAAGTTTACAAGGGAAAATGACACATAATTTGGAGTAGAAAAGCCAATTGGATTTACAGATGATAGCCTGCTTAAAAAAATCCAGAGTGCTTGCTGTATATTGTTATAAAATGAATATAAGAAGATCTAGGTCAAGAGTAATAAAAGCCATATGAGGCTTTAGAGCTGCGGGTTTAAGACCCCAGGTCTAGATGCACACCGTTTTCAAACGACTTTAACATAATTATAAAAGAAGAAATAATAAATGTCTCTCATTACAGTTTACACTTGCAGAACATTTAACAAACACTTTGCTGAACAAATATTCATCATCTTGTCAAAACTCGCACAGAAAATGAAAGGACATTATGTATCCCATAATCTCACATTTTTAAACAATAGTAACTTTCTTTAATTAGTAACTTAAATAAGTGACTTTGGTGTCAGCATCAAAATACGTCTGTTAAGCACTAATATAATGTTTGTCATACAAATAGTTTCCAAAATAAATAAATAAAAACAGATATCCACGTTTGCTCACACAGAGACAGAAGAGAATGAACAACTGCATGAAATAAAATGCAGTTTCATACTGCAAACAACTAGACAGGCCGAGGCCGATGCATCAGATAAAGACAAAACATTCATTTATTTTAACCGTTTTAAAATAGAGAAATGATTACCTTATCTTTCACGGCCTGGTAGCTCTGCTGAAACCAACCTCCCCACCAGCCTTCTCTGTGGAAGACACATTTTCAAAAATACTAAATATTTATTTAAAAAATAAATAATGTGTTCGTGTTTGCACGGTTTAAATGCGGCTATTCTCAGTGTTTCTGTTTGTCAAACACTGCCGAGCAAGATAACGTCTGTGCTAGCGTCAGCTGTTGCACAAATATACGATTAAACGTCAAGGAAGGCTATCTATTGCGACTTGGACGGCTGAATATGAGTAATTGGCGTAGAAAGTACGAACGTGTGCAGTCTGGTGGTTTTCATTTGGAGATTTAAACAGTTTTAGTACCAAGCTAACCAGGCTAAGCTAAAGCTATCGCTGCTATGTTTTGGTAAACAAATCCACTTCCTGAACTCATTTCTAAAGCTGCTGAACGCCATAGTAACAACAAACTACCGACATTAACACTCATAAGATATGCAATTCAACAAGAATCAGTTCAGTTTAATATTACACAGCTATCATCTAAAATAAAACAAAAAACAACAAGTATTTTGCGACTTCTCTCTCACCCTTCAGCCATCTTCAGACGATGACATCATCAGATTATAGTGAACTCCGAAACCCCATCGAATATCAAAACTTTTCCACGTCATACAGTCTGACGTGGACTTTCCCCAGATACGCTATTATTTTTCACTATTTCTGAAAAACCGTTGTATCAAACGGATACGCATCTTAGTGTTAAAAATTAAAAAATAATAATCTTTTGCTGGGCCAACTACGGTGGCTGCAAAGAACCAAACAGTTCTGCAACGCAAAAGCGGACGTTATGCCGTGACGTATTTGATGTTAAAAGCAAAGACATGATTATTTATAAATATCTATGGTTGAAATACACCGTTATGGTAAAAAAAAAATACTCAATCGAAGACTATTTCAAATAGATATCTTTGTTAAATAAAAATAGCAGACTAAATATTTTTATAAATAGTTTTGATTATTTCACTTGTCCGTCAGTGAAAATATAATGTTGACATGGAATTAATTCCTGTTGCTTTGTAAAAAAGCAAATTAAAGAAAGAAAAAATAAATAATCAAAGGAATAGATAAAGGAACAAAGGAAGAACAAAATTTAGACAAAATCTTTGGCTCCATCTTTCACACCTTTTAAACAATGTAGATTTTATAAATTGTGGGCTTAGGTGGACAGTTTGTTTTTAACTTTTGCTTCCAATTGTTTCTTGTTGTTTGTTTTGTCTTCTACTTAAATCCTGTATTCCAAAATAAATGAAAAGCTGAGCACCTTTACTTATATGCTTGGGTTAGTCACAATGGACCAAGTTATCAGTCTAGTAAAATAAATACCGGTATATCTATTTTAATTTTAACATAAAGTACTAAGAACTAAAACTCCAAGAATATGAAACCAAACCTTTTTTTTTTTTTGGCTCTAGTGGCCTTTATTTAATAGTTAGTGGACAGGAATGAGGGAAATGAGGGAGGGGGAAGACATGCGGCAAAGGTCACCAGGCCGGGATTCGAACCTGGGACGGCCACGTCGAGGACTAGGGCCTCCCTATGTGGGTGTGCTAAACCCCTATGCCACCAAAGCACCCATGAAACCAAACCTTAATATAAATACAAGAATAGGACAATTTATATTGGTCACCTGTATGACTGTAACATTTTTGTCACAGCTTATTGCTAAATTTTTCTTCTTGTATTCTCATACATTTTGTTTTATATTATTAAACTATTCAGATATATATATTTAACATTTTCATGACGAAGTCAAATTTACTGTATCTCCATCACTGATAAATCAACGTTAGGATTTCTAAGAATTACTTTGGACAAATTTTCCAAATGTGAATAGGAAAATACATGTCATGAAATGTATAACAATGTTAACATTAAATAAATCTTGTGATAACTGTCAAAAATGGAATGCGTTATTCAGAATTTGCTTTCAGTAAGCGCTACAGCAATTCAGAAAAAGCTTTAAATATTAGTTAATTTTTGTTATGTCTAGCTTACAACTAATTACAACTAATAAACATACAATAAGTTGCAAATTACAAGCTGAAAAGATTATTTGAAAAAAAATTAGAAAAAAAAAGATTAGACGTTTTTCCTCATATTTTCTGCAATGCTATGTTAAAATTACAGTTATATATTTTACATTAATTAACCTGCATGTTTTCAACCATTATTAAGTGAGAACAGATTTTTAGTGTATCAAAACAAGATGATAATTCAGGACAAAAATTCATCAAGGGATTATAATAGTTTAACACACATTTCTTTTTAATTAAACCCAATATAAACTATAAAAACTAAGTGTCTCAGGATCAAAGCTTTTGTCAGCCTTTATGTAAACTAATCAACGTTTAGCAATTCGAACGAGAATCATGTCATCAGTCTCCTCCTCTCCGTACATCTGTGAGCAAATGTGTTCACCGTATTCGATGTGTGCATTGACCCCAAGCAGCTGTGCTTTTCCCCTCATCAGTATTCTGTGTGGGGAAAAAAGGGTGGTAGGAGGTGTTTTTACTGAGCAAAAAATGAATAAGAACAGGCTACAAGCCTCTGGAAGTGTGTCCTCCCCTAATTGAAGTTCGTCTTTCTCCAGACGCTGCACATTGTGTGCGTATGTCCTCCAATATGTCTGCCCCGTCCAGCCCTGAGTCCCCTTAATTGGGCCTTTCAGTTCCCTAATTAACTCTGTCAGCACAGGTCGGCCTGAGCCAAGTCGGGATAAGCAGTCCTCTATTGATCAGAATCTAAAGCAGTTAACTTATCCATCTGTCCACATGGGCATGGACATTAAATTAAGAAAAAGGAGAATGTGTAATGCTATATCACAGCATTCTTGGCTTGGTAAAGGGGGTTCTCTGAGGAACTTAATTTATATATTTAATACATTAAAGTAAGCTATTTACTTGCACAGCAAAGTCAACAACTTACAGGAAATTTGTGGGCAGAGCTGAAAAGATGGTCAAGAATGGCAGTTTACAAAGTGGGTGGAGGAATGGTTCAAATTCCCATATAAATGGCAATTTCACCAAATTGTAAGGACAAGAACAAATCCTCCCGAATTTGAAACTTCAAAAAGGAATTTCTCTAAAAAATAAATTATTATTCTGGCTTTTAGCAGAATCATAGGACAAAACAGGAAGTGATATTTCACGTGAAAGCATAGTAAAGTTTTTGAACTTGCATACAAATTTGGATATTGGTAAGATGCTTCATTCTGAGCGTTTTACCAAAATGAATTAAATGATTTTGATTAGATTATGAAACCTAGATGAAATTCTAAGGACACTTAGTTAATTAAGGTCTGTTAGAAAAATATTATATTTGTTGTTTTATTTTTTTAACAGTAGATTTGACATTTTTTAAATTATTTAACTATATGTTTTGAACACTAGTTTTACAGTAGTTATAATGCTATTAAAACCTCTATGTACAATCTGCTAATTAATAAATCCAAATGTAATAACTGGCTTTAAATATTTTGATGTTTTTTGTCTTAGAAATGTAACTGTCACTTAAATCAGAACTTCCTCTACTGGTCGGCGTATGCTGAGGCCGGGAGTGATGACTGCAGAGGCTGCTCATAATGGTACACAGAGGACATGCCCATATTGTATGATTTAAGAAGCATATCCATTACACACCACAGTCATCACACCCACCCACACACACACACGCACATAGACTTTCCAGACCACTGATGCCATATTGTGGGTTAACACCATCTGGTGCCAATCAGAAAACACCAGCTTTGCACAAGTCAGTGTCTCTAATTATCTACCTCCAGCAAAGGCAAGCCGATCCCCACTAATCTCTTCAATGTGTTCAGCTTCCCATTCCCACCTGTGCCCCAGTAAAGAGGGGGAGGTCTGGGGGCTCTCTGTGTCATGGGACCGGGGACCAGGTGACGGCGCGGTGCCGGTCCCCACGACAGAAGCCGCAGCGCTTGGTTTGGCTGGCAGCTGCTTCCCCCTACTGAGACATCCCACAGCTGACAAACCCCCGGCGCTGACAGGAGCTCTTTACAGTGTCAATAGCCTCATATATTTGAGCTAACCGCCTTTGTGGTGAGCGAGGGTGTCAGGCCTTTTGGCCCGACAGCGCTTGTTACCATGATGAAATGTAGATTGAATGGAGGGGGTCTATGTCCCAGGCACGAGAGCTTTGACTCCCCCAGTCTTTGTGTCCGCATGGCCATTGTTCAAACCCTCTTCAGCTCTGTGATAAGGAGGAGGTGGGTGAGAATGACTTACATCTCTTCATTCTCCCTGATCTCCAGCTCATCTGTCAGCCGTGGGAGGATAAGCATGTATTTTACACGCTTGATTTGTTGCTAAGTGAAGGCCAGCCATTCCTGACTTGTTTAACTAAATCATGTTCATGGCTCTCAATTGATCTTGTTTGCATAAACAGCCAGGTTTGTGGTTTATTTGAGCCCTTTTTTATTCCATGTGGCCTGAATTTTGACTTTTATGACGGTCACAGGAAAAACTGACTGCAGAGTTTGGATGGTGTGGGGAAATGTTCATGAAACTGCACAATGAGTTTAGCTTTAATTTAATCCTTTTGTACGGCTTATAACCATAATCATACGAGACAGTGACAAATGGCTGGCCTGCAGCTGAGGACATCGTTGTATCCCTTGCCTGCATCTGACAAAAGTGACGCGCCTTCATGGCGCCTGTGTTGTCCTTTCATCTCCAACACCCTGTTGAGGTGAAGATTGATGGCGCCACATTCAGCTTCTGTGCTGTTGTATTGTCTCACCCTCCTGTCCCTCCTTAGCTCTTAGTGTGCCCTAAGCTGGTTAGCAACAAATACTCCCCATTTACCAATTTCTATTAACGAAATCAGTGTAACATCTATGTTGCACTGTAATATAATTAAACTCACATACCTATCATTTCTGGTCTCAAATTTTTACTTGGAAGTAAAGATGATTTTGCTGTTTTCATTGTTCAGCAGCAATTTGGATAACGTGCAATTAATAAGAAGAATGAGGAAAACAAGTTAGTTTCAAATGTATTTTTTTAATTTAGGAAAATAGAAATCCTGGACATATCTGTTCCAATTTTTAACAAGCTTTCCTTACCACAAACATTGGATAAGTTACAGTTTGTTACACAGGTAAAAGGTCCAATGTTGCTCTATCACAAAGTACAAAATATTTTTTTGACAAAATAGCAGCAGTTTGTATGTACAATATGAACAAGTTTGGCTTCAGTCATTTTGTTGCAAGTCCTCCTTCATTTGTTCATAGACAAGCTGTGCAATGTGGAGGTGGCGGTTGGCAGAGGCTGGCAGAGTGTGCATGGGCATGGCATGCCAGGAAAATGTCTGTAGGAGCCACCAAGGTGGAGTGGGTCCTTGAGAAGGCCCTGCACTGGAGCATGGAAGCCCAGGAAGCTAGCTGACGGAGGGGAATGAGGCGCTGGAGCTGAAGAGGGAGGAGAGGAGTGATGCTGCAGAGCTGTAGGTGTGCTGCCCACCAGAGAGTGAAGGGACTGGGCCAGAGGATGCAGAGGGAGGTGAACAGATGTGGCTGGATGGTTGATAGTTGAGTGGGCAGTGGAGCGGCTCTGGGCGGCAGCACCACCTCCGTAGATGTCCCCGACCAGCTTTTTCATCTCCTCTAAAGAGCTGGACAGCATGAGGATGTAATTGCGAGCCAGAAGCAAGGTGGATATTTTGGACAGTTTGCGAACAGAAGGTCCGTGAGCGTAGGGCATCACCTCCCTCAGTCCGTCCATGGCCTGGTTCAGGTCATGCATCCTCTTCCTCTCCCGGCTGTTGACTTTGAGCCTCAAGTCTTGCATCTCCTCCTTGCTGAGTTCAGACCGGCTCTTGGTCTTCCCGCCTCCGTGTTCTGTCCTGCCTTGGTCAGCCTCACTGCCATTTCTATTCTCCTGGCAGTATTTCTGAAAAATAGTGTTGGAGAAGAAGCTGCCCGCAGAGTCATCCACCACCAGGTCTGGAGATGAGGATCGACTGCATGTGGAGCTGGCATCTGAATCCATTTCAGTTTGTTTTAAAAAATTGTCCAAAGTCCTTAATTTTTAAAAAGTCACAGAGAGAATTTGCTGCACAGTCTGTTCCACAGGAGTGAAAGTGTTTGAAATCTGTCACGCCGTGGGCCTGCTGGTGTGTATTTATATTGGGGACACAACAAAGGAACAATAAGCTGCATAATGAGACACTTAGGGCCACAGCCAATTGCAGAAGGGACACACTTTCACCCCCCTGTTACACCTCCTTCATGCTGCCCCACTTCACCTTCCCACACCCCCCTTAAGTCCCCTAATCTAATGAGTCCACTACACATTAACCAAAACAGAGACATATTCACAAAACATTTTCAGCTGTTCTTATAGAATCATCCATGGCTATATAAAAATGGAAACAATGTATCTGACAAATCAAGATTAATTTAAAAAAATTATATATATATAAATATTTTTCTTGAGTTTTGCAGTTTGCCTGAAAAGAAAGTGAAAGTGCTGACCTCAGAGTTCAACAGGCCACCATTTTTATTGCTGTCTGCCATTTCACCAGATAGATGATGCCTCCAAGGCCTTATTTACATATGGTTTCTATGAGACACTTTGGAGAAAGGCATGAGGCACCATATGAGGCAGCTTAAACATGTAAAGAGCAGCGTTAATGGAAGACTGGGTACAATTCAACTAGGAGTTAAGACAAAGAAGGTCAAAGAAATTTGACTCGGCTTTCCAAACAGTCTGTGAAATCACATCACTGTTTCTGGAAGGGGGTCCTTCATGGAGAGGTAGTTAAAAATATGCTAAGGAGGCCAAAGGACTGTCTTCAGACAACTAAACTGTATTTTAGTCAAATTTGACCATTTTTATCTTTAAATTTAAAGATACACTCTAAAACCTCTTACAGAATATACAAGTTCATGCAGAGCTTGTATCTTCAGATGTTTTAGAACAAACAACTTTGTACAGCAGGCTGTTTTTCTCCCTGCAGCACCAAACATGTCCTCTTTGAAGACATGCAATAGGAGACGAAAAACATTTTCCAGAGCAGCAAGAGAGACTCCAAAGATTCCTGCAGAGAGCAGCAATTTCAAAATTTTCAAATCCTTAAAAAAATAAACAACAAACAAAAAACTCATTATCATATTTAAAATGTGGAAAGGCGTTGTCCTGTCCCTTTTCAAAACACTTTTATAACATGTTTGAAGATTTTTAAATGCAAAAGGATAAAATAGGAAAATATAAGGAGCACTAACAATCTTTCCTCATTTTACTTGAAAATCTCAAGCGTTTAACAGTTTTTTTACTGCTATTAAAAAAACATGACATATGCTGTTATTTGTGTCAAAAAGATTTAAAATGATTACTCATCTAATTATTAAAAGATCTGTACCAAATATCATCCTCTGGTAAAAGTACTTTCATGTTCTGACAATGTTGCATTATCTTTTCACTAGACATGTAAATAAAACATTGTTGTATTTTATGTAGTCTATAATTGCTCCTCAGATTTGCTGAATGCCAGATGGGTCTCCAGTGGTTTACATGTTGCTTACTGTGCAACTTCAAAGCGAAAAATCCTCCCAAACTGATTCTACTCATGGACTTAAAAGAACGTCTCAACCAGGAATCAAAAGGATTCTGAAGACCCCCATCAGGGTGCTTCAGATTAGCCAATATTCAGGGATATTATAATTGGTGTAACCTGGAGAGTTAACATAAGCCATTTATTTGGAGCATATGGATTTTCCCATCGTTAGGCTCTGAGCCAAAATGGCTACTGGATTCTCATCTGTTAATTGGGTCAGATCCTAATTAACAATGAGAGACAAAATATTCTAGTCTTTTAATAGAAAATAACATTTATGCTTTCAGCCAAAAAGGAATTTGAAAAATCATGCTGAAAAGCTTGACGTGAATATCTGGAGATGGTTCAAGAACAGGGACACATATGGACTCTTGCTCATCAATGGAGTGCATCAATAGTTCTTCTATTACTTAATTTTTATATTCATGAGCCAAATAGTCCCATTCAGTGTCATTTTTATTCTTATTCATGTGTTTGCTTAGGCAACGGGCCACACAGAGAGACAGAAGGATCTCCAAGCTTTGCATTTTACAAATGAAAGCGTAACCACCTTCCATGTTTCCATATAATCCTTCAGTTTTTAACCCTCCATCAGAGTGTTTAACTTTCTTCTCTAGATGTCACCTTTCAGGACCCTTCATCCAGTTCTTAGATCTGAGACATCCTTTTTTTCCTCCCCCAGGCTTTACGGTCCTGCTTTCTGATGCCTCATGGGGTGCACTCCAATGAAAGTGCTCAGGTGACCATAAAATGAGGGCATTATCACAGGCATATGCTTGTAGTGACAGAGGATCAGCCCAGATTAGGGCCTCTTATAGCTCAATAAAGCACTGAGCTGAAGAGCAAACCTGTGCTGTTCAGCATAAGGCCTCTTTTGCTCTCTGCCTGTCATTGTTTAACGGGATCAGGGGCTCGATCTTCTCTGCACCCACCAGACTTTAATCTGGGCATCTGGCCGAATGAAGACCCTGTAGAGAATAAGCAGCCGGCTGGGGTTGTTTACAGTTTTCTCAGTATGGATCGTTCTTGAATCAGCTAAGATAAAACTCTTTGCAAAAATATATGTATACATTTTTCACAGATTTTTAGCCTGCAACATAGTTGTGTTATATTGGAATTTTATGTTTTTGAGAAACACAAAGTGGCACATCTAACCTGCTTTATTTTTACACCTAAATAAAATCTGGTACAAGCAAATACCTTCAGAAGTCATCTGATGAGTGAATTCATGTGTTTTATTTAATTTAATGTCACAAAAAACACAGATGTAATGAGAAGGGACTAGAGGTTTGTCAGAGGACATTAACGAACAATCAGCATCAGACAGTTCAGTGTGCATATTTTATACAAGTTTAGAGATATGTTAGGTTTTAAAATAATATCCTTAATGAAAAGTATGTGAAGCAGCTGCAAATCCGTTAAAACACTAGGACTGAGAGAAGCTCAAGATAACTATGGAATAGCTGCAGAGATAAAAAAATCAGGGGGATTGTCTACTCTTAGAGCCACTGCAGGTTCAGTTTTGTCCCCTTGGTCTTGAGATGTGCTATTTTACTGTTCCATCAACCGAGGATTTTGTAACTGTAAGAGAACATGTCCTTTGGCTCGGCCTGTTTTCTTTCACAGCTGAAACTTCTTAAAAATCACACACACGTTTTCACTTCAGCAATCACCTTCCTACCAGGTATACATCAAAGTTTGCACAATCATTGTACTCATGTTCCAGACTGGTTTGCTTCCTGTTGGTTTCTCCTCTCTGATTCCTACTGTTATTTTGGAAGTTAGCTTTATTTTTAAGTAAGACACATTTTACATATTTTGGCATCCCTCTTGCCTGCGTTTGGGTCCTTCACAATCACATTTTGTGACAAAAACTATTAGTCATGATTTCAAGTATCTTTGATGAATAGTAAGCGAACACATTCCTCACATGTGAAGTGAGGAATATGGAAATCTTCATGAGATATGGAAACTTTTGCAAGGCACTGCACATGAATTTCTGTGCAGTGCTTTTATCTGTAGATTTAGCAGGAGAAAAGGATATAAAATTGTTTCCCCAAGCACCTGAACGGGCTAACAAGTGTTTCTGAGAACAGGGAGTGCTGCCTTTTGTTCACACAAACTGCTCTGATTTATTTATTTACACTGCCTGAAACAATTGCATTATCTTACCCACGACAAAAAGAGACAAAGGCAGTATGAAAATCCCCTAGGATGTTTATGAGTCACTAAAGACTCCAATAACTTTCACCTTCATCTTTAAGGGGCCGTGGAGGATTGCATGCTGTGGAAGGCTGCAGGGCGAGGGTAGTTAGGAGGAGGCATCCAGGCACATGGGAATAAAAGGAGTCCAGAAGCTGAATGGGACTTGGTCAGCAGGCTGTCTCATACACTGGTCTACTCCATGCTGCTAGAACTTCATAAATTACCCCACAGTTACCCCGGGGGGAAACACTGAGGGAGGACAGACAGCCTAAAAGGGGGAGCGAGAGTGAAAGGGGACAGAGCCAAACATGTTGCTGAGCAGGAGGTGCAGAGACCATATCCAGATGTTGGCCTTCAGGTTGGTGGAAGGCCGAGTGATCGCGAGTTGGGTGATTATTGAAACAAACAAAAAACAAATAAATACTTTAGTTAAACTGAAAAACAGTTCCTTTTGAAATACAGATTACTATGTATGATATGTTATAAAAACAAACTGCTTCACTTTATAATGCACTATCTTGAGCAACACTGCCAGTAAGAAAAAGGATACATTGACCTCACTTGCCTAAAGTAACAGGTAAATATTAAAATGCAGAGTAAAATTAATTTATACCGCATAAAGCATACAACTATATCTTTAAGTGAAAAACAGAGCAAGACATAAGATTTCTATGTAATTTTTAACAAGAGTCAACCAAGTAAATTGACAAAAGGTTAAACTAAATTCAGGTAAAACTGAAAGTACAATTAAAAACCAAAATGCAGTGTGAAAAGAGTGAGTTTGAAGGTCAATCTGGACATGATGTCTGACCAGGATAGTTTGGGTAGCTTTTTTCCTTTGTAGATAAAATAGTTTGAAAGCTGCTTTTTTATTTCCTCTGATTATCGTTGGCATTAAATGTTGTTTGCTTTAAAACAACATTTTAAAGCAATGCATTCACATTTTAATGTGAAAAAATGCAACAACTGAAGAAAATGTATGCAATACACCAGATTCTGCACATCATTTACCCAATAATTGGTATAAATATGAACTGAATAAAACTGTTATTAAAAATATGTTGCAGCCAATTTTTTTTCAATTGTTTATGAAAGATTCTCTTTTTAATTACCCACAACTGAATGTGAAGGAGGAGTGCATTTATTTTGAAAGTCATTTTGTTTAAAGACGCTTAAACCTGATGTTTTATATTAAACCTTAAGTTTTATCTAATCAACTGTCTTACATATAAAATAAAACAAATGTTTCTGAATACAAGCCAAGTTAAAAAAAATTTTCAAAAGTACATCTATTAAAAACACCCAAATGGCTACAAATGGCTGCACAGATGCACTCTTACTCAGTGTATCCGTTTGGCATTGTGTTGGTCACACTTTTGAACAGTTGGCAGCTCCTTGGTGCACGGGGGAGGCTTTGTGTCAGCGATCTGTGTAGTTCTGCTGCTCTGCCCCCCCCCAACTCCCTGTTGCCCCCACCATTCCAGTTTGATGGGGAACTTCTCTCCCAATAATCTCTCTCCTTCAAGCCTCAACACGAGACCTGCCTTTCATCAGCACCATTGTCTCAGTCTGTTACCTCAGCTTGTGCTCCTTCTCCCCAGCAACAGCCCCTGCCACACACATACACACTTTCACATCCCATCTGTGGGCAGGCCTGCCATGTGTCCATTCATAACGGTGCCTCTAGCAACGCCACTGTATGCGGAAAGTACATGATGCAGTCCTTTTGTAAGGGGGCTCTCACCTCTTAGCTACTTACCACTGACCTCAGGGTCACCAGGCACAATGATCCAAGTGTTGGTGGCCACTGGCCATCCTCATTGACCAGTGATTGATGGGCTGATCGATGGTTTCTGTGTGTGCCCACATGTGTTGGGTTGGTACACAGCCTCTGCAGGGACATTGAGTGAAGCATGCTGTGTTGTTAGTTTTTGTCTGTCCAGGCCATCAGACTAGTTAGTAACACACAATTGACTTCCTGGACTTTTTGCTTGATGTAATAAAGTAGTTATTGCTGCTCAGTTGGCAGCCAAAAATGCTGTAAAGAAACAGTCCAGTTAGAGCTTTTATAGAAAATAAAACTTCATGCCAATCTGTTTTGTGTTTCATTTTTAAACATGACTTTGGATTCTAAATTATACGTTTTGTAAAATGCGCTTTTGAGAATAAGAATAATCTGATAGGTCTGCAAAATTCAAAAAAATCAGTTTCTGGAACAATTTATCTTAATTAGAGGGTTTTTTAATTCAAGCAAATTAACTTTAGTCTCATTTTGATTTTAGATAACATGATCTCAGAGCTTAAAATCATGTACCAAATTATTTTATCTTACCTATTGGCATCCCTGCCGGTAATCTTCTAATCTTCTTCTAATCCTCTTAGCCAATATGTAGATCTGCTTCTAACTTTCTATACAAGGCAAATTAAACTTTTAAGACCCTGTTGCCCAGTTGTAGTCATCAGTCATAAGTAAAGAAGGTAAATTCCCGCTTCTGGAAACATTAAGGCACAAGCAGGTGAATTTTTTGGTGATGTGTTTTACAGAAGCTCCCTCACCACTATAAGTAAAAACATTGTTTTGATTTATTTTAAATAAATGTTTAAATATCTAAATTTGGAAATTGAATGAGCCAACAATTTGATCAAAATGCAGGTTTTGATATTTTTAATCCAAATTCACATGAATGATTCACTTTCCAGTTTTGCAGAAACTGGAAAACAAGAATCATATAAAAAAAATATTGACATGTATACATATTTCTCCTCACTGAGTTGACACATTAAACTTGCATTCAAACAGATGTTGTAAAATTTAATGTTCGGTTTGTGGCTCATGCTCATTAAGAATTAAGGATATAAAAGAAATCACAGATAAAAAGAAACGGCAACAAAAAAAAAAAAATACCTGAACACAATTTCAGTGTGCTCTAGTTTGTTTTTTTCATTTGACAGGAGTCAGACTTCATACAAATGAGTATTCCCACTACAACGTCTGTTTTGTGTATAACTAAAAAACACTTTATTAAGAATCATGTGATATTCCCGTCAGATTGATATCTCTTTCTTGTTGCTCTGTTTAGCCCTCTCCTTTCCCTTTTCCTATGGCCATACACTCCACATATTCTGTCCAGGAACCACGCACAAGGCTCAGGTGGTTTATTATGGGCACATTAAACCTTAATTCAGACGTGAATATTGATGAGTAGTTCTGCTGCTGTTGCAGTTGAACTGGGATGTTTTTAGCTCCAAAGTCTGTGATCAATTCAGTGGAATATAATATATAAACAGTGATAGAATGTGCATTTCATTCTGTGTTTAAGTTGTTAATCTTGAAGAGATGCATAAAGGTAGTACAATTTGTTAAGGTGTTTTATTTGAACATTAACTTGTTTGCAGGTCCTTTATTGAGATATTATTATTGTGAATGGATTGGATCTTAAAATTGAAACATGGGGTTGCTGTGGTGGCGCAGGGGCAAAGCACAACCCACATCTGGAGGCCTCGGTCCTCATGCCGGCAGTCGCAGGTTCGATTCCCAGTTTGGTGACATTTGCCGCATGTCTTCCCTCTCTCTCATTTCCCCATTTCCTGTCTAGCTACTTTCAAATAAAGGCCACTAGAGCCAAAAAATCAAAAACAAACAAACAAACAAAAATGAAACATGTGTCTGATATCAGTTACACCAAGTTTATGCTGTAAGGTCTGTACTTTACCCGCTGGCGTTGTGACAAAGTGATTCAGTTTGTGTTCACCACTTGTTCCTTATTCTTATTTCTGATTCACTTTCTATAGTTGGTTATAATGCTTAAATTTAAACATTACTTTGCAATTTTGCTTCACTTACTATCCTGGGTTTGTTTGTGTTAGCATTATGTTGCAGTTTCCATCTATTTATATGTTTAGGTTAAAGCTACTACTGGACCATGGGTTTAATTTGTTTCAAGGTATATTTATGGTGTACTAGAGAGATTTTAGTTTATTTTTTTAAATAACATTAAGTACAACTTCTACTTGGAAAAATTTTCTTAATTCTCAAATTTGTAGTCTTACTTCTTTTTTTTTTTTGTGGTGGTGGTGGTAGTTCACATTTCAAGTAGACTGATGCAAATGTCAGATGAGGTTTAGATTTAGTCATCATATGACTAAATTCAAAAAAGGAAAGCCTACAGCAGGTTCATATTTATGCACTTGCTACAGTTAACCTAAAAGTGTATAAGAGACTGGACAAGTTCAGTAGAGCTTAAGGTGAGAGATTCAGTTGCAGGAAGATGGGAGAAGAAACCTTCTGGGTATCTAAGAATGTATATAGTATCAGCAGAGTCTCCCTTTACAAAACATAGGGCAGAATTGCTCAGACCTGTTTGATGTGGGCACTAGGTGAGTGAAACTGCACACAAATAAAAAAAAAAAAAGCATTTTTGAAAACAGTAACAAATAATTTTGTATAATAGAAAGTTGTTGACTAACTGAATAGCTATTTACACCAAATGCTAATCCTCTGAAAACTTGTGCTGTGAAGAAATTAGCATTTCTATGAACACAAATCATTTTTGCAACTTAAGTTAGAGAAGATAACTAGAGACGAAAGTGTGCAAACACCATTGCATGTGTATGAGTTGTCCTTTGATTTGCATAATTAATGATGCATGAGGGTGATATAATTGCTTTTAAATGCTCACCTTTTAAATTTCTTTTATAATTATAGTGTTGTTTTCTGAGTCTCTCTACAAAGCAATTTGCCGCTCATTTCAGAGCTATGCGGTCTGCAGCCCCACTTTACAATTACAAGCAATCATTAGCCTTTCCATTTATTTCATCATTAGGAGATGAACAAATGTGGGAAACACATTAATGAAATGTGTTATGCAATCAAAAATGCGAATATATTAAATGTTTTTACATCAGTGCATCTCAGGCAGATATTTCTGTCCCAGCAGGCTCTTCAGGTTGAAGTGTCCTCCACTTCTAGACAATATATCTTTTAATTCTTTACCAGGGTTATAGGCTGCTATAACCTTCTGTTCAAATGCCTCAAGAAGCTTTTTTTTTCATTTCAGGAAACAGGAGCACACCAAACTAGATGTCTGAGGTTTAAACTGTGAACTAATGTAATATTGATTTTAGTCCTTAAAAACTAACAACTGCTTTTATAGATTAGTAGAATCCACAAGTAGAAAACTACAAGCCAAACGCACAAATTTTCAGTGTTTTTGGACACTGAAAGCTCATTTCGGTGTCAAAAACCAATGGGATAATATGAAAGAAAGATGGAGGGAGAAACTAAGAGGAGCAAGACCCAGGGAATGGCAACATGGACAACATCAGAACTATTATGATTTGTAAAGATGAGTGATTACCTAAACGGGCTGCAGTTGAGGAAGAACATGAACTGTGAACTATTTAGCACAGATGTATAGATAAAATGTCTCTTGTAGACGTGGTTAGCTGGTAGAGACAAACCTCAAAAAGCAGCTTAAACTTTAGTAAACAATGCTTCTAAAAGTAAATGTCTTTGGTGGAGTGATTGCATTTGTATCCTTTTCCTTCTGTCTCAAAATGATGTGCTACTTAGTTTTCATCTATCGCAAAACTTAAATAGAAGGCTACGATTGTATGTTATTACGTCAATTCAAGGATTGCAAACCCAGAGAGGTTCAGAGGCTTTATCAACAAAACGTATGTTTTTCTGAAAACATCTTAAAATGACTAATAAAATTAGCAAAGCCCATGAAAATGAGATGACTCAAGATATTTGTACAGTGTTATGAATGCATAATTTCTCTAAAAAGACAAACATTGAGATTTCTTCCGTCTCAATTGAACAAACCAAAATGTGTAATGCAACTACCCCAGCAGGTAACGGTACTGTGACTGCATGGTCTCTTGCTGGCAGCAGGGCTTAGTTTGGATTTATAGCACCTTTATTATTAATATAATTCTTTGTCTCACTTTTCCTGTTTCAAAGAGTGCTGGGCTTCGGAGTTTGGCGAAAGAACCCTGCCCTGCTGAGCACAGCATTAAATATCAATACTACTTTACAAGGGTCCATAAATGCTTGATAAAAGGAAGCAGCAATAAACAAGCAGCAAGTATTTTCCAGATGTATGTAAAGGTGGAAAAAGAGGAAGAGGAACACAAGAACTGAAAAGTGGTGTAAAAAATTCAATATTGGGCTTCATAACATCTTGGTCCAGATCTAATTATCAGCACTATTAATTGCAGGTTTTATTCCCATTTACTAAGCAGAGGCATCACTCTGCTTCACTTCCTCTCTAATGTATTATTAATGAAAAGTTAATTCCGAGAAGGATTTAAGGATCATGGAGTTTTGGAGTGCAATGGAGGCAGAGTAAACAGCATAAGCAGTGACAAAAGGTCCCATAAAAGTACTGCTCAAGAGACTGAGTAGCAGTATATTTAGGGGGCAGTGGGCAAGGCTTGGACCTTTGAAAGATTAACTCAGAGTCCACAAAAGCACAGGAGGCTCTGCTGCCATGCAGGGGCGTGAGTGGGTTGCTCGCTGGTTAAATATTGGCAGTCTCGGATCTCCCATCATTGTCTAGTTAGGTACTCCACCCAGGCCTCAGTTCACAGTGCAGACACACATCTTGGCAGCCGGAGTGAGCCGATACAAAGGCCGCCGATGCCCGAAAGGCAGATATGGAGATGTATTGGTGCTGGGTGGGGGTCTCGCCACGTGGGGCCCCCGTAGTCGTAAAACCCCAAGCGGGACAGATTGTACGGCTAACCACCCCAAAAACCCGCTCTGCACCACCCCCTCTGTCCTTTTTAGTGAAGTGACAGTGATAAACGGGACGCACGACCATCCAGAACAACAAACAGAGTCTGCCTCCTTTCTTCAATGTGGGCCAAGGCAGGCGTAAAGTGGGTGCCATCCCATTAGAGACTGGTTTCAATCCTGCAGAGGAAAGGATGGAGGGAGTGGGGCAGAGAGGACCATTCAAGCTGAAGTCCCCCTACCGCTCTGCTGTTTTGTCTTCTCCGAAAAGAGTGTCATAAAAAAAATTCTCCTTAATTGGTGCTCCATAAAATTAGCATCTCCAAGCTGATTAGATTTCCTCTCTCCTTTACTTACATTTGTGCTGCTCAGTGACCTCTTTCCCTTCCATTCACATTTAGGCCTTTCACAAATTTATTAGGTTGCAGAGTAAAAAGAAACTCATGTAAGATTGTGCCCTTTGCCCTCCATTGCTCCTCCTTTCAGTCAACTCCATCTATAAAGCAAATGGTTGGACACTGAAAAGAAAGCTCTTGATAAAACATAGAATTTTTACCAAATGCATTTTGTCACCTAAAATGTTACAAAAATGCTCTAATTATTTCCCCCAGAAACCTTTAACTTGGCACATTCCCATGGAGAAAGAAAATAGTACAAATCTCTCAAACAACTATCCCAAAATGTAGAAGCTGTGTGTCCTGGAAGCTCCTAGCTGCGAAAAAAAAGGCTCCCCTTCAGCAAAACCCGGTTTATTGACATGTCAGAGCAGAACAGACTGAAATATAATCCCATTAACTCTGAATGGCAAGTCTGTTACTGTGTTGCATAATGTCTTTCTCTCTGCATGGATAATCACCATCTCCATGGAAATGGCTGAGAGGTGATGGGATTTGCAATCCTTTGATATCTTTATGGCTTAATATAGTTGGTAGACACATCAGTCTTTCCAGAAAAAGTTTGGACTAATTTCCTCCAGTTTTAAAAGTTGCATTCATTCTGGAAAAAGACATTCATTCAGCTCTCATACTATATGCCTATATAAAGCAAATTCCTTGTTTGTACAAACAATCTTTGCCAATGAAGCTGATTATGATTAGTCGGATACTCCTAAATAAAATCCAGTGTAGCCCTTTGCCTAACTCCGAGATTAATTTAATTAATAATACAACCTCAGTACAAATAAATTACTGAAAAAAGCAGCATCAAGAAGAACAGGGATAAAATTATAGAAGCTATGTCATTTCTCTTCCAAGACTTGTTTTCATGGAAGAGAAATGACAAACTGGTTGTTGAAAGAAAGTCACAAGAAGTCCTGTTAAAGTTTGACACACCACAGGTAGGGAACACAACAAAGGACCTCTGGTCAGAGGAGAACAAAATGACAATTTTTAACCTAAAAGTAAAATGCTCTATGTTCTACAAAACTAATAATGTACATCACCCTAAAATCATTATCCCTACCGTAAAGCACAGTGGTGACAGTATCATGCTATGAAGATGCTTTTCTTTAGCAGACACAATGAGAAGTCCTGGCTGCCCAGTGGCGCAGCTGGTAGAGCTGTTGCCTTGCAGCAAGAAGGTTCTGGGTTCGATTCCCGGCCCCAGTCTTTCTGCATGGAATTTGCATGTTCTCCCTGGGCATGCGTTGGTTCTCTCCGGGTACTCCGGCTTCCTCCCACAGTCCAAAAACATGACTGTCAGGTTAATTGGCTTCTCTAAATTGTCCCTAGGTGTGAGTGTGTGTGTCCATGTTTGTTTGTCCTGTCTGTCTCTGTGTTGCCCTGCGACAGACTGGCGACCTGTCCAGGGTGACCACGCCTTTCGCCCGAAACGATAGCTGGAGATAGGCACCAGCAACCCTCCCGACCCCAGTAAGGGAAAAGGGTGTAGGAAAATGGATGGATGGATGGATGGAATGGAAATTCCTGTATCTAGCACATCTTTCGGAAAATCCCTGTATCGTGAATCTACTTGAATCATGAATCTGCATGAATCTGCTGGGCACATTGCACAGCAATGTGCCCAGCAGATTGCTGGGCACATTGGACACAACTTACTGAAATACAGTACACTAAATTAAGCCATAAAGATGCCAACAGTTCTGAAAAGAAGCAGGTTCAAATCAAATCTCTGAGCCTCAAGAATAGGAGGTTCATCTGTTGACCAGATGAACCTCTGGTTGTTTCGGCCTCTGGTTTCTCTTCTTATACCACATGTTTTAAGTTGTCTCTGATGTTCCCTCCCTGCAGAGGGGGCAAAACACTTGAGATTGTGCGAGATTTTCACTTTATAGTTAAACAGTGATTGCAAACATAAAGGAAGTGCTACAATATAACTCTTTAGATGAATGCATGTTCATGTGTTAGAATAACTCAGTCAAAATCCAGAGCTGAACATTTGTGATAACTTCTGAAAGGTTTTGCTCACAGATGCTCTCAGTCCAATCTTACTGAGCTTGAGGTCTGTGGCAAAAACAATGGTCATATGTAGAGAATTACATGCGCTGCAGTGTTATGTGGATCTGAACATGTTTAGACACAGAGTGGGTGGATATAAATGTGTTTTCTAATTTTCTTTCTTCTTATTGGATGATTTGAAGTGAAGAGTAACATTTATAGCAAGAAAGCCAACCATCCAAGACCATTATCCAAACAAAAGAAGGTTCAAAGTTTAAAATAAAAAAATCAAGATTGGAATTTAAATCAAAGGCAACAACACATAAACTTGTTCAGGTTTCCATTCATATATTGCTTTCACATGTTGTATGGAAAGTAAGAGCTAAAGAAAGTGGGTTTATCTACATCATAATGCAAAGGGCACTGGAGGGTTAAACCAGGTTCTCCTCGGCCCCCTGACCTGTGATGTCTTTGATGCTGTGACCTTTGGGACGTGGGCCCCTGAGAGGGCTCCATGTGGCGCAGACCTGAAACTATATCACAGCCATGGGGGTCTGCGTGATTGTATGACAGAGACTTTTGTCCTTTAAGTAAATATACGCAACTTTGGGTGGGACTAGAGTAAAAGGTCATCCACACACACACACACACCTACACACACACAGTAAGAGGAGCAGTGGAGAACACATCCTGAGAGAATGCATGGCCATTGTGTAACATTTACAGTGAGGTTCCAGTAAAACTCCTCAGGGTAACTCAGGACAAGGATGGCTGCATGGTGCAATTATTATACCCCCCACTTCAACCTATGGAGCCCTGGAAAGTGGCAAAATAACATTAGGTTACTTTTTGTTTCAGTTGGTGGATTTCACTTCATATATTTCAGGCTGAAGTTTTAAAAATCTGAGTTGGTTAAAAAAAAAAAAACACATCAAGAATTCACTTTAACTATTATGAAAGTAATCTCTGTTGGAGACATACAATCAAATGTTTGGTCCCACAAACCACGTTTGATTCAAAAGACGAGTAGAATTTTTTTTTAATCACCTCTTTGTCCTGTCTGTTAATCATTTAAAGTATCAACATATCAACAATCAACTGACTTCATGTCTGAGCACATGCTCTGGACAGCCAAGGCCAAAAGTAGTAAAACTATTTGTTATATTTTGTCCCTCAACTCAGTTTTTAAGATTTCAAGGTTACTTAGAGGACATTTTGAATAAAACCAAGTTAATATCAGTGGGTTAGAAATATAAATGTAAAGTTATTGTGTAATTTTTAGTCTTATCCTCAAATTACATGATTTTAACATGATCTAAGTTCCTTACTGTAGATGAATGAACCACAACAATATGAAATACAGTGGTGATCGATAGATGCTGCCTGATATCAGTTTACCTTGAAATAAATGCCGATTGCTGTAAACACTTTTTGAAAAGCCTGTCATTGTTAATTATCACATGTAGTTAATTTATTTGGATAATGGCGACACATTAAAATTACTAAAACTGTATGAATAAAACCCTTTTCAACACGTTGTACAGCTATGTGATGTAAAGTACTTTGGCTGGGCAGATTTTACAGTGTCAGTGTTAAAAGAAAGGATTTTGTGTGGTTAAAGTTTTGTAACCATCACAAAACACGAGAGGGAGATAAAATCATTAAACTCTAAACAAGGAGACAGGTTTTAATGGAATTAATACGCCCTCTAGTGGCTTTATCTAAACATCTCATTACCTTTTTTAGTCAGTTTTGAGATGCATGGACCATTTCTACAGTGTATGAAGAAATATGCTATGCTAATATGAGGTTTATTCCTTCCATAAGATCAGATTAGTGACCTTTGGAATACATATTTATTCGTTAGGTTAATACTAATTGCATGAAACTGTGACAGATTGATCTTTCCTACAGTGAATGCATGTTTAAGTTGTACTGGGTGCCAATTGTCTTGTTGAGTAAAAGGAAAAAAAAAATAAAAAACACACAAACAAGACAATTCCTCCCCATGCTCTACCAGAAGGCCAAGACATTTATTTAAGATTGATGGGTTGTGCTTGAGTCACTCATTCTCACTTCATGAATAATGCAGCAAAGACAGCTGACGAGGCACGTTTCATGTCAAAATGAGAGACAGTCAAACACTTATGTAACAAACAGTAGATAAATATTTGATGGGTGAGGTGTCTCTCACCCATCTTCATCTTACTGTTTGACTAATGATCATTGTCAGGATGGCCTGAACTTATAAACGTGTTGTAACTCAACTCAAAAGCAAATTTTACCAGGAAGTTATCCCACATTGCATTTCCTTTCCAACCTAAGCTCACTTCATTTTATGTTTATTCTTTCAACCTATCCAGGTTCTACATTTCAAACCATCCGAGTTCTTTGAGAAGCGGCTCGGAAAATGGCCGACACGTGCCTCCTCCATCATTCATGAGAGTTAATGCAGAGAGCAAGCCCATGCAGCAAGAGCCCGCTCCCCTGAGAGAACCTCCAGGCACAGGGAAATTACAAATCAGCAGCACTTATAAGCCATGCCGCCAGCAGGAACAAGCTGTGGACCTTGCTGACGTGCAATCTCCCCTCTTGGTTTCTTTCTGTACACAAACTGTATGCTTGAGAAACACTGATAAAGGCTGGAAATCAAACCTTTCCTGCCTGTGCTGTTATAGGCCTAAGACGAGCTTTTCAGGTCCTAATCATTGCACTTCTGATTTAAGTAAGCTGGCAGGAAGCGCCACGTAAACAACCTGACATTCCCTGAGGTTGTTTGTTCTTTCTTTGCAGCGAGTGTTTCTGTTGCTTTTAATATGAGCTGTGGAAAAGAACCCCAGCAAAGCTAGCTCACGTTATCCATTAAAGAACAAATAGAAATTCAAAATTACCTCAGATAATTCAAAGCCTTCATTTTGCTTCGACCTCAGCCCCAATGCACGCGACTGAAAGAAATCTTATTGCTTCTGTTGCAAGTGGAAGTGGATTATGGATATATTTCAGATTATCACCTCCGAGTTCTCTATAAATCGCAAGTCTGAAGCTCCTTTGTTTAAAGAAAGGACTCAGAAGCAATTTCATGGGACAGAGGAAGCGTGCAACCGCCTTTACATTCTGAAAAGTAATGTAGGGCTAAGACTAGTTTAGCCTGGAAGTTCAAAATGATGAAAAGGAGAAATGAAAGAGCTTGAGTAGAGTCAGGTAGTTTATAACACAAACCGCAAACAGTGTTTTTAGAAAAGAATGCCCTTTTTTATAACTTCTATTTATTTGTCGTTAAATTATAGCAAACTTTTAGGCATGATCTGTGCTCACAATATTGCATAGATTCACCACAGGCATTAATGCCATTAATTTGAACTTCCACTCATATTTAGTACATTTTTATGGTAAATGCACCTGATTTATAAATACAAGAATTCAATGCATATGTTTTGTATTTATTGTTGTTGATCTTCTCTAATTCTACAGTCCCACCAATATTTGATAAGATGTCACTGCTTTTGTTGCCAAGTTTCTGTTGCAATTCTCCATGGATATTTGACAACTAGCATCAAATTCCTCTACATTGAAATTGCTTGTGTGGCATCAACGGTGTCTGCTATTTAAATTTTCAAATATTACCAACAACACCACCACCACCTGGGATCCTGGCCCCAGGACTATTCAGCTTCTAATATGTACAAAAAGGCTACACCAGGTCAGGACAACAAAGAGGTGGATTATAATGTTTTAAAAGTTAAATATTTATTTTTTCCACAATTTAAAATAGGCCTACAACAATAGAATATATGTATTAAAAAAACAGCTTCAAACTTCACAAAATACACAATATTGCACATCAGTTCCCCAACAACGAGTTGCGTTTTCAAATCCAATTAATAGACAAAAATAAATAAAGTGAAAAAAACACTGCAAACCAAACAAAGGAAAACATGCAGAGCAAACAAACAGCACAAGCAAATAAAACAAAACATGCAAGCAATTGACAAATTAAACTTGCATGCGAAAGAAAAACTACAAACTGCACATAAGCATGCTGAAAAATAAGGACCCACCATAAAAGGTTGAACCCTGACCTAAATAAGAATAAATTATTAATTGGGTAAATGACACCAAGCTGAACAGGCATAAAACCAAACAAGGACAAAACAATGGCGCTAACGTGGCTGCGCTCCCCACGCGCCACGAACAGTCAGGTTAGGTGCGCGCGCAACAGGAGGAGGGAGAGGAGAAGCCAAATAATCCACCGCCAAGTCCCGAACAACTCAGGGTCTAAAAATAAAATTTAAGGTGAGTTATAGCACGTAATCCAAAGCAAGCAGACAATAAATCCACCTACCTTGATTCAAGACCCCACGCCCACGACGCGTGCCTGACCAAGCGCGCTAGCAGAGAGCAGAACGAGACCACCAACCCAAACTAATCTAAATACCAAACAGAAGGGTGATCACAAAACTAACCTGACAATCACTCGACGCTTGAGGAACAACAGGAGTGTAGAAGTGCGCACCACACCATCTCCGCAGCTCAATGCAACTGTGTGTGACCGCGCACCCTACACACCTGGTTTTAAAGGCCATGTTGGTGCCGCCCACACCTCACCTTAAAGGTGAACCTGCACCAACCTACCACACTTAAACATTATCCATTTTTAGTAGGGTTGAGGTCAGCTATATTCCATGTTTCAAGTCAAACTCTCACTTGAGCATCCAATATCCAAACACTTTGTGCAATGCATCCATACCACTAGCAGTAGAACAGACCCAGTGCATGATGCTACCGCCCACTTCCACTTGACATTTAATCTCTGACTAGAATAATTACATAACATGTTAGAATTAACCCAGGAAGAAACAACATCAACTCAAATCAACAGCATGATGATGAAAACCTGGATACAACAAAGCAGGTTAGTATTAAGCTTCCTGAATGGTGCAGCCCTCAATCTTATTGAAGATTTATGAACTGTTGTTAAAAATGGAGTCTGTGACAGGAAACCAGATGGTTTAAATGAAACCTACCAACTCTGATAAGAAAAGTGATCAAATATTTAGATGTCATTATGCCAGGTTGTTGCTGTTAGCTGAAGTACATTTAAAGAACCTTTTGACTAAAACAAGTTCAGAGAAAGTCCACAACACATTAAAAGCTGTGTCCCAAATTCTTGGTTTTACATTTAATTGAAAGCTACATTTTGAATCATCATTTTGTCCAAGTTCAAAAGCATCATTAGAAGCACATAATCAATGACAGTCATGTCAGTGATGAGTTCATTAATTTCTGACACTTTTTATTTGAATTCTGAAGAGCAACAAGAACCCAGACAGTGTTTTATGGTCCACTGGGTGTCTGAGCAGGACTTTTAGAGCCAAAGCAGTAAGAAATCCTTGAAATGACACCAAACAAAGAGTTTAAACCAAAGTAGTGGTGGGAAAAATTTTTCTCATGTCTATTATCAGTCATCACACCCTGACCCCAGACAGCATCTGTTTGGGACGATGGCACCACATCCTGACAGAAAAGGTAACTTCCTGATTAATGATATTCCTCCGCTGCGTTGGAATATTCATCTGTGTGCAATCTTGCCACTGAATCAGGACTCCACAATGTCATTCTGACTTTGCAGAAACCTCTCTCCACCTTGAGGCTATCTATTTTATGTTGTGTTTACTGGCAGAAGAACATTGTGCACCGTTTCATTGACCTCAGAGGAAACAGGGGTCAGGAAACTGGGATTGTACAAGTAATCAAGAGTTGCAAATGTGCATGTTAAGTTACCATGCAGATCTGTTTAAGGTATTTTTCAGTGCCATAAAACACAGTGTGCCTTTAAATTGCCTGTCATTTGTTTCTAGCAGCAGACAGGAGGCACTGTGGCTCTCCCTTCCAGCCCTCTCCTCAGTGAGCAAGCCTCTCTGTGCTCCCTCTGTTGCCCATCAGCATCTGGATGAATGTGTTAACATCCCTCTCAGCGCGATGAAGATTTACGCAACAATCAGAGATTTGATTGCAGCTTGGATAATTACTGCTCACTGTGTTAAACGGTAGAGAGAGATGCAGAGTGAATAGAGCATGCTTGCAAGCAAGGAAGATACGAAGTGTTGATATCAAGTATCTCTCTGGATCTCCTGAAACACAAAGCTGTGCTGGAACACCACAGGGCGTTCCAAAGGATTGGTTTGCTACTAGTGTGAAGCGATGGGAGAAAACATGTGAGGAAGCAGTTTCAAGAGTTCACATACAACTTATTTCTTGTCTATTGATGGATTACAGCCCACCTATATGTTGGATCAGTAAATCTTTCCTTATTATGCATATTTATTTTATCCAGTGCCAGATCCTCTCAGATTTATTTCCAGTCTACTTCCTAGTTTCGACTTTGTTCTGCTCTGAATTTTCATTTTCATTAATTAAAGTGTTTGACTTTAAACCTTCTGTCATTCAGAATCTTTAGTTTGTTCTTTTTAGCTAGACATTTAAATTAACCTTTTGTTCTCTACCTCTATGCTTCGTACCTGTGAGTCTGTATTGACCTCCTCTATTACACACAGCAATGACAGAAGTCACTATTTTAAGCTAAAATGTGGATTTTGCACCAGTGGGCTACTTTCAGTCGCCTGCAACAAGTTTTGTCATTGTCACATACATCTCCCTGCAGCATTAGCTGCCACAAATCCCTCATAATAACCCCTCTCACGTCCTCAGCGCAAGCCGAGCACACGGAAGCTCCTATTTTTATGAGCTCGTTAAGTTGATGGGTTTTGCTAGTTCAGTGCCTTATGTAGTCACTGAGATATAACAGGGGGGCATGTATTATATGGAATTTTGATTTTTATGTCACACGAGGGTAACAATTTATTGGTAAATCATGAGTTTTGCTAGATTTTTTTACTCTCCGATTCAGGCATTTGTCATTAGTTTATGTTAGAAGTCAGGTTGACTTGTGTGGAGGAAATTAAGCAGGAAGCTACTGGCAAATTGTTTGTTCTGAATATATCTTCGTTGACTATATTTCTTGTGGCAAGAAGCGGTATAGTATAAAACGGTGGAAAAAATTGCCTCTTGCCAAATGACCAACCCTCCTGCAAATCTGCAACAAGACAGTGGAAGAACCCAAATAAAGCCTTGACAGGAGAACAGATAGCTGAAAATGACTACAATAAGTTACTTAGATAAACTCTGAAAACATGTCTGTAGGAGACCTGGAAGACATACCAAACCCACAAGATCAGGAGGACAAGACGTAAGAAACCCACAGAGTAAAAGAACCAAGCAGAGGAAGTTCTTGATAAGTGACAGGTGTGTCAGTTGACTAATTGATGATGGGTGTGAGGAGGTATGAAGACAATTCAACACAAAAAATACAGGAAAATCAAGCAAGTATCCATTGAAAACACAAAACCAAACACAAACTAACACAAGAGTCTCATGGCACAAACTGATGACTGCTGAAAGAAGCTGAAAAGAAAAAATACTTTTACAAATTTTCCATGAGGACCAATCGATTCACATGAAATAATTTCAACTGACAGCTGAGATGTAAAAAGCGCTCGGTTACCAATTGTGCTCCTGTTTTCACAAGATTAAAGGCTGCAAACACAAGCCCTGTCACGTTAAGGCACAATTTCAGGCACACTTCTCGTATGAAGGCAGCAGTAATAACAGAAGCAAATCTCAGGGGATGAGCACATATGAAGGAAGGCGCTGCATGACCTTGTGTTTGTCAAAGTTTAGTGTGAAACTACAAACGTGGAGCTGAAATACCAGATTTTGTGAGTAATTAACCAAGGATGTTGTTTTATCAGGGCCATATTACAATTAAATTTATTGAGGGAGGCATTAAAACCTTCTCCTTGCTGTTTGTTTCATATATTGAATAAATATTGGCAACAGAACCACTGTGTGAAAATGTATGAAGTGAGAGGCAGAGGAGGAGGACCCAATGAGTCTGGATCAATCAAAACAGAGATAATAAAATGCAGAGTTCTGGTTTGTTATTAGGAGAAAAAAGTATGATTTTTGGTTCTGATAGACAAAGAAATTCTAGAATAAATACACCTCAACTATTAGGGAAAGTTAAATTTTTCTTTGTTTCTTAGTTGCACCACAAGATAAGCTCACATAAATGTCAAAAACAAACCGAGATATATGAGCAATCAATAACTTTTTTATTCAAACTTATTGGAATGGTTTCAATTAGGTTTGTTAAAATGCTAATTCACAATTCCTCAGTGACTTCAAGCTATAACAAGGTTTATCTTGACCTAAAATATTGAACCACAAAGTCTCAGTTCTGTCTGTGTGAGAACTTCTGAGGCACTCTGCTGGATAACAGCATGTTTCTCTCCAAGGTTTTTATTGGACCACTGCCTGCCAGGAGCAAACTGCTGGCTGGGTCTCCAGAGTGATGAGAAGGAGAGTTTAGGTGTCCACAGGAGACGGTGGGAGTGACAGGATCCACAGGGAGCGCAGGATCCACAGGGAGCGCAGTGAAGGAGGTAAAGGAGATTTTAAATCTCCTTTCATGAAGACAAGAGTTGCCTCAGAAGAGGAAAAACTCACGATACGTATTTTTACATCTTTATTTTGGTTGCAAACAATGTACAACTCATCAAAACTATTAAGTTAATAAATAGAAACATTAGGGATGCTTGCAAGATATAACCGAGTGGATCAGGGATTTTGTATTGTGATGTCACTTAGTTTATTTTCTATTATGCTAATAATGTACAATCAAGTTTTAACTATCTTAGCAGGGTAAAAGTGAGTCATTTTCCTCTCCATGTTACACCCTTCCTCCATTATCATCATAGCACTGACATTTCTAAAACATCTTTTTTAAAGCTGTTTTCTTGCTTTCTCAGTCTGAATCTGAAGTGTTTCTTTGTTTTCTTCTGAACATCTGCAGTTACCACACAGCAGCATACTGAGCAGAGGAAACCCTCTTCTATTATGAATGTGCTCTGACATGACATTGTGATTGTTTTTTCAAATCCCCCCAGTATGCAACTGAGCTACTGTACATGCTGGAGTTTTATTTTTCCAGCAGATATCATTGTAAATGCTGAAGGTACCTCTTGAGGATTCAAAAGAATATTTTTTGTTCTGGTGTGTAAAGAAGAACGCTAAGAGAAGGTTTCAGCTTAGCTCCTTGAATGTAGGCAAATTTCACCAGAGGTGAAATGCCTGTATTACACAGGAAGACCAGCTGCTTTTCAACAGGTTTATGAAGACTTTAGGTTTAACATTTTCTATTGTGCAATCTTGGGAAATTTTGCTTTTTGTTTTGTGTATTGCATTTGTATATTGGATTTAGGATCTACTGTTATTAGTACATGTGGTACTAATAAAAAAGTTCTTAAAATTTATATTTTAAGACCGGCAAGTGCTGCTTAAAATGCAGCAGTTGCTTAAACACACACAATTATGAGAAATTAGCCTGCATTGGACAACATTTATTTAAAGATAATACAAACATATTTTAATAAAATAATGCATTTTAATGCTATTAAATGTGAGCCATTAATGATTTATTCAGCATTTTTCTTTAAATCAGACTGTACAAGGAGCTCTTGATGAATAATACATGTCTTTATTACTGAATTACTAATATAAGTGACTCTAAAACCCATTTGTCTTTGTAGGGACCCTTATTAATTGGTTTTCAAATTTATTCAACTTATTTATTATTTTATTTTCCTCTTAATCATGTAGAGTGCTTTGAATTGCCCTGTTATTGAAAATGTGCTATGCAAAAAGAAATTATCCTAGCTTAACAAGAGAAAGAAGATTAAAATCAAATATATATTGCATTTAAATACAGCACAGAAAGGAGCTATAAGGAGAAAAAAGACCAATAACACAGCTTAAGATCCTAACCAATTTTCAGGTTTTTAACTGTATAGTGCTTCATTTCTCCACAGAGTCATTAAAAACTCATCCTTCCCTGTGACATACATCATTTTCTCCCTGTTTTTGGGTTGGGTATAATTGGCTGCAGTCTGTTTGGGATTGTTAACACCCTCATGATCCCTGAGAGGTCACCTAAGTCTGGGTTCATTAGTGCTGTGGTCGAGTTACTGCCAAATTCCTTGAAGCATCTGTAGCCTCCCTCTCCATCTACAGCTTTCTCTTTTTATTCACAAGATATAATTCATAGCAGGATGCTACCATCACTTATTGACACACAAAAATGCTTAAATGTGTGAATGGGATTTGAAAACATTTAACTGGATTCTGAGAGAAATGGTTGTTTTCTAAGGATTGACAGAGGGATCCTGTCATTTCACCCACCTCATTAAATCATATCTGATTCCTCAGAAATGAAGCTGCTTTCTCCAGCAGGGGCAAATCTAAGTCATCCTGGTATATCTTCCCAAGACTATAAAGCAGAAAAGGATGCCCCTTTGTGATAATGTCCAGCCATGTCCTATTGTTAGTTCTCTTATTTTCTGAGATGGGAAGGCAGTAGAGACGAGGCATCACTTTCTCTCCACTGGCTCACTTTGATGGTGCTCCTAGTGATGGATGAACAGAGTTGGATACAGGAGCAGAGAAAATGAAGCTTTCATCGCACTCTGTAACCAGCCGTCTCCGGAGTCTCTCTCCCAACACATTACCTGCAACCCAAACAACTACAGCTTTAAGATTAAATCAGTGTGTTCACTTTTAATGACCTCCTCGATTTCACAGAATGAACCTTGAGTCAATTTCCAGGAAAGTCTATATGAGGGGAAGGATGAACACTGTATGAGCTTCAGCACCTGATTAGACTATGCTATAAGTCATGTACTTCATGCAGAAGTACATGAGTCTTTAGTTGTGTATGTTCAGCGATGTGGATGAAAATATGAATTATGTTGTAACAGAGGTGATGCAGCATAATGGCCTTGTTTTCCCCTTACAGGTTGAGAAGGTTTAATGAGCAACAGATTTTCAAGCAAAGATTTTGCCAACCCTGATTGTTACAGAAAACAGTTTTACACTCAGACAGTCCATAAATATCCAAACACACATATGCACATAAATTACAAAGACCAGCTATATGTGTGTTAGCATGTGATACATTTAATGCACACACATATATTACAATTTCCTTTTTTTTTTATTTAATTTCTATAGCTTTACAGCTTTACCCTGGCCTTTACGCTGCGCCTATCTCCAAACATAAACTCAGTTCACACTTCGCTTTAGTCCAACACAACTCCTGATGCTGATGCACACGCATGCACGCACACACACGTCTTCCTTTTATCTGACAGGTGATGAACACACTTGCATGCATATTATATGTATGTGTGTGAGCAGCTGGTGGGGTGTTAGACTGAAAAAAAGAGTGACAGGAGGATGGAAGGATGGAAGATGGAAGTGTGTGTGCATGCTTGTGCATGCGTGTGTGTGCATTTGTGCTGGCAGTGGCTTATCAAGCCATAGCCTAATGAGCCATCTGTAGTGTCAGTCCAGTGAAGGCCACTCTGACCTGATCACTTCAAAAACGTTCAGCTGCCACACACAGAATCCTACCCCCTTACCACCCAAGTTATTCAGGTCTTGAGTTACAGCACTGCATCTTGTGAATTAAAACATTTAAATATATACTACACAAAATTAGACCTTTTAGTTCTGTTGATCAATGTGGAATTTTATATCACTTTTAATATAAAATATAAAAAATATAAAAAAGTAACATTAAAGAGATTTAAAAGTAATTTTTACAAGAAACACTCTTTTTGACGGTTAATTCATTTTAAGATGGGACGATTTTAGTGAAGCTCCGATTCTTCTTTTTATGTTCCTCAAAGCAGAACTCTGCATTAAAACACCTAAAGCTAACATGCATAAAACACAGATTCTGGACAAACCAATAAATTATTTTTGTAACTCGCAATTAGTCAACTGCCTGGCCCTTCGTGTTACATTTGCAATGAAAATCTCTACATCTGCTAAAATCTGACGCCTCTCCATTTGGTTTACGTTCATGAAAAAGCAAATTGTGCTCAGAGTCTTCTTCGGGGGTTTTCTGTTCTTTCCTTTAATGGTTTTGTGCAGCACCACCACAGGTGAGAAAGTGTACATGTTTTTCAAAGGATCTGGTCCATTTGACAGTGAACTGCACCAGCTGAAAATATAAAAAAATGTTGCAACTTTGGTCTCCAATCGAACCGAGTTTACTGGACTATCAGGTGTTAGTATTTCTTGCACTCCAAGCTGACCTATCTGTCACAAAGCATTCTGTACACTCTACATTTAATGACTTCTTGCCTCTGGGGCAATATTCTCTTTCGATATCATTCAACATAATTATCTATAAACTATCAGGAAGATAGACGCTGCTTTTCATAAAACATAGTGATGGAGATGGTTTTAGTCAGATTTACCTTTTTTTAATTACTTGGAGCGTTCAGTATCTCTCCCCTGCTCCTTTCAGCAGCTCTACATTCATCAGTTTAAATGATGCATGGTTACAACACGCAGCCAAAAGATCATTCGTCCATTAATGCCTTCAGAATAACGCTCGGGGAAATTGAACTGACAGAACATGACAGGAAGTACAATTGGTTCTTCATACAATGAAAGAGGTTCTTAGAGGTTCCTGATTAGTCATAGCAGTGTGAGCACACCTTCACAGACTAACGTGCACTTAATTCACTGAGTAGATGTGGATAAGCGCATGAGGTTGCCTCTAATTGGGCCAATTAGGTAAGGAATTAGAAAAGCTATCTTGCACTTGATCCTCAACATATAGCTTCAGTTAGAGCCATTTTTTTCTGCATTACTAAAGGGAACCACACCATAGTTTCCAGTAAAGCAGCAGCCATGGCAGCATTGCTTTAAATATCAACTGTGTCAGCTTCACTTTCAAGGGAACATTGTTATCAGCCAACCCTGCTGTGCATGTGTACAAAGGCAGAAATAAGCATCTTCTCACAGGAGGAAGCAAAGCCAAAGCAGAGGAAGCGAATGTCGGCCTCTCCGCTCAAGTGGAGCCGAACACTTAATGGAATTGTTTTGCTCCACGTACTCCAAGAAAAGCCAGCAATCACATTGTCTTTGCTTAGGCTGAACAAAGCATTCCTATGTTTGATCCAAAAGACTGAACACCCTAAAGCTAAGGAAACAGGGGTGGGTTTACATACAAAGAGAGGCTAAAGCTCTTCCATTTTCATCTCAAGCCAGAAACAGAGAGGAAGGGGCAGGCAAGCCGAAGGCTGCAGAGTCGATTTGTCAGCTGGAGCACCGAATGAACGCTTCATCGATTGGGGAATTGTGATGAGTACATGGTTTGCTGCTGTGCTGTAATGCGATGGGCAAAGCTGTCACAGCCTGAACCAGTATCAGTCTGAATGATTTGGACCCTGTCTTGTTAATGATGACCATCTGTTCTGTTCAAACAGCCAAGAATTCACCTGACAGGAGTCCGCTTCGTCTGAATGGACACACATCCATAAAAAACATAGGTGTGGATTTCAGTGAGGATGCTGAGTAAATACACCAAAGAACCTTTTATCAGTCGTGACGTTGATAGACTTTCTGACTAATTAATTCTTCCTCCTTGGGATCTGTTCCCTATTTCTTGTTTTTGTTTTTTCACTTTTAAATCCTAGTTTATCCACTGTGTGCCAGAATATTTGGACTTGATGGGGTTGTGGGGAATGAAGATGATGAGTTGCATTTTATTTTGTTGCACTAGAACAATATACTCACCTCATTTTTAAACATATTTACATATATAGTCACGTCAGCCAAAATGGCGGATATAGGAGTGAAGCACGTAGCACAACGAACTCATGAGCTGCAGAATTTCATCCTTTTAGTTGTGGGCATTTTAAGACATTTCCTCATGTTACATTGTACTCTAAACATCGTAAATAAGAATTTTATACACACAACAAATGACACCTGCTGCTGTTATGCTTACAGCTTCTGAAGAGGACAGTAATGATTCTGAAAATGATAATTGTGAGAGCTTTGATGAACAGGACTTTGAGACCAGCTGCAGGAAATTGGAAGGCAGCTATACTTCTGATTTCAGTTTCTCTTTTGATTAAAGTTTTAAAGTAATTTCCTACTGTTTAAGCTGTAATCTGAAATAAGTATTCATTATTTCAGATGACATGTTATATCTTTATTGTTAGTTTAGCTACAGTGATCTGTTTAATAATCAATCGGGAATCCGAATCCTTTAAATGGCGAGCCGGTTCAGGCTGCCTTAGTGTGCGGTGAGACGACAAAAGTCAGATCTGAAGTACAAATGTACCACACACCTGCAAAAACCAACAGTGTGTAGTTTCAAAGGAGTGACGATGCAAGAACTATTATAAGACAGTGTCTCAACTTCTGGACTCTCCTCTTGAACACAAATTCAGCGATTAATCTCACGTCCGTTTTTCGTACAGCCAGCCTACAAATGAATTTCAGCAGCCGTCAAGCAGAGTAAGTGGTCCCTAAAGAAAGATGAAGGAGGAAGTAGAGAGAAGGGCATTTAAAAAAATGACATATCTGCCGCATTGCTATTCATGGGTTTTGCCCTGTCTATTAATTATACACCAGAGCTCTTCTCAAAAAAATATAAAAAGCAGGGCAAGCTTGAGTCCTTCTGTGGATAAAAGCATTGACTCACCATGCTCCACAAAGTAATTAAAGCTCAGACATTAATAACTCAGCCCCGAAAAAAAGAAATGAAACACAGAGAGGATTTATTTTTCCCATTTTAGCTTGTATGGCGAATCTTATTTAAAATCCTCCATGCTGGAGTCTGTTGTTAAAATTGCCCTTTGTTACAGACTTCCTCTTTCAATCTGCAGTGTCTTGACTTTAAAGCCCCAAACAGATCAAATCAATAAAGAGCCAGAGGAAAAAGAACTAATTTATTCTTTTGTTTTCTGCTTTTTGCTTTTATCTGGAGTTCTTCTGCTCAGATCGATTGGTTGAAGCTCCAACATTGGAGAATCTGTGTCAGACTCCCACAGAAAGGGCAGGAGCACAAAGAAAACTTATGTTTTTAGATAAACGTCCAAAAATGATACACGGCTTCATATTTTTGCTCAGTGAGATTGTAGAATAAAAGAGCAGATGATAGTTTATCCTTGGCGGTTAATGACCACGATGATGAACTCATCAACAGAATCGCTTCCTCCTCTCCATAAGTTTTATATTGTTGCTAAATCACCTTTATTGCTGTTCGTGTAATTAGGAGCCCATATCGTGGGAGTAATGTCGGTGGTGACGCTTCGTTGTTGTCCCAGAAAGCGTGGGAGGATTTTTATTATTTTGTGCGCTGCATCCTTCTCCCATAGGTTACCATTAGCATTCCTGCACTGATGCTGCCAGTGATTAAAGGAGGGGTGAAAGGGATGGTTCGAGAAAATGAAGGGGTGGCTCATGATGCTAATCAGAACTGACTTGCATCCTGCGGTGAAGGAGCAACAACATTTAGCTCACTCCATTTTTCCTGCCAGTGTGGATTTTCTTTGATTGGTTTTAACAAAGTACTTTGTTGAACTCTCTTCACTTGAAGTGCCTCTTATTTTCAAGCATTCAAGTATTTTAAGTTTCATTTCATAAGTACTTAAAATTTAGTACAACAAAGTGTTTCTCTTGGCTGGATAAATGTCGGGGAAAGAAAGTGAAGATCAGGTTTTTGCTCACAGTATTTAGCAGCCAAAGAGACTTGATGTTCTTTGATTTGGTGATACTGTTAATTCATTGAATTACATATAGATATATTTCATCTGCTGTCAAAGGTGTCTGAGGTTAAAGTAGCTGTAAAAGAGTCAGTGACTGTAAAAGACATTAGTGCTCATAACTCACTTTCAAAACCCCTGTAATGTGTTAAAACTATCAGAAGGGTGAAAAAGACAATATCTTAGACGGCTTTTAAATAAGTATTTATGAAATCAATTAAATAGTAAAATGTGGCAGTTTATTTCAGCTTATGAAAAAAAAGGTCAGGTAACTGATGAGATAAAACTAAGATGGAAATAATCTATAACTAAGAATTGTCCTTAAGGAAGTGTTATGATGTCCAGACGTGATGAATAAACAATCTTGTAGAGCATCATATTCTCTGCATCAATATTTCTTATACCTATTTCACTCATGTTATAAGATTAAATAAATATGATCTTAAATAATCTACATGAAAAACACAAATGGCCAGACTTCACTCACATTTATTTATATTTGCAGGAAAAGGTCATCTGCTGTTGCTAAAA
Organism: Phalloptychus januarius; assembly: GCA_902982915.1. Taxonomy (NCBI): domain Eukaryota; kingdom Metazoa; phylum Chordata; class Actinopteri; order Cyprinodontiformes; family Poeciliidae; genus Phalloptychus; species Phalloptychus januarius. The sequence continues at coordinate 10,719,422 of CADWAE010000129.1, read as the reverse complement.
TGTGTTGAAAACAAAATGGTGTGGAAAAATACAGTTTTTATTCTCTTCTATTTATTTGCATACCAATAAACAATTTTCTGTGTCATGCCTAAAAGGCACTTGATAGATGTTTTGTATTGTTCCTCCTGTTTTATTAGGAATCTAATTCTTCTCTGTATCTTTTAATTGTACCTTTCTGATGAATGGCATCCACTATGCTTTTATTCCACTTCCTGCACTGAATTAATTAATATGAAATTTGTTATGTTTTTTACAGAACCCAAAGATAGAGACTTTTGTGGCAGTAAAGAAGTTATTTTATGAGAAAAATGTAACAATGACACCAACAGCGCTGACATGAAGAGAATAGGAAATGGTAACCAGCAAGCAATGGACCATGTGACAGGAGGCTCTAGCAGGGAGTGACACAAAAAGAGAGGCTTAAATACTAAGGAGTGTGATCAGGTGGTTAAGTACAAACAGGGTGGATCTGGGAGAAAAGGCAAACATTATACTGAAGGAAGATGGAAACTGAACACAGAAGGGGCTGGACAGGGACTCAAGGGATCTAGTTCAAAAGGGAAAAGCCTGACAAATAATAAGAGAAGTACAAAAATAAAAGCAACAGAATACAAGGAATATCTGGGACACTAAGTGTAAAAGAATGAGCATTTACAGCAAAACCTTTAAGGAATAAGGAAGACAAACACATATAACCAGGAAGTGATCAAAGCAAAAACACAAACTCAAACACCCCAGGATTGTGATAGTCATCCCTTTTAAATACTGTTTTTTTAAGACAATAAATCTATAGGTCAGAAGGTTTTATAATCAGTAGACTGTGTCTCATTCATTATGGCCTGAATATTCAACTCTTTTTTTATTTGACCATTGTTAACCTCTACAAAATGATGATATTCTTTTTGAATTACCAGTACAGTCTTTGAAGTTTCTTGCACTGTTTAGCAAATAGGATGGTGACAGTGTTATCTTCACAATTTTATAAGGAACCCATCAATGCTAATAAAGTCATGATCAATCACTTATCTATAGAAATCAAAAACTTTTTACCTCACTGTCTACAACATCTTGAGTTTAAATAATTGTAATTTTATTATGGTGATTAATCTATGTTGTTAAAATAAAGTAGTAACATGCTGTTCTCATTCAGAGATGATGGCTAGTGAGAATAGCACAAACTGTGCAATTTATGCTCCTCAAAAATGGGAACTTTCCCTCCATTTCCTTTCGTCCTGTTCCTTCTTGGTTGATTGATTTACTTTCCTTAAGGAAATAAAGTTTTTGCTGCTCTCTTGTCCTCTGTTAAATTACTAAATAGCATGTGATAAAGGGAACCTACTAAGCTTCCTTGAACAATTTCTTTTCTTTTTTTTTTTGTTTTAGTTAGCATTGCTTTGAACTATAAGTATTAAAATAATACATCCACTGTAGACATATTGCAGAATTTTCAAGAGGTAATTTTCGGTTTAAATAAAAATTATGTCCTGCCTCTTACTCTTGATTGAGAACCTGCACTGGTTAGCTGCTGTTAAACATCTAATAAAAAACAAAAAAGACTATGTTACATCTCTCTGCATATCCTCAGTGGTACTGCAGAGCCGGTTAAATGTTTACACTGAAAAATACTTTAATCATGCATTTAGTTTCCATGTCTTGCAACCAAACAAGCAAGTTTGTGACATCATGAAACTACAAACAAGACCATATAAAAACATTGTAGTATAAAAAAGCCACCTATACATCCATATATGGTCTTAAACTTTATAAGCTGCACAAAACTAGGAAAGTCATTCTCTTACAGACACTCCAGCTCTCCTCTTAACTTAAACGACTGCCATGCTTCATCTCTTCCAGCTGATGCACCGCTTCACTGGTTCATATAATTACACCAGTGATCAAAGCTCCTGCTGATTAAATCATGTTCAAAACCATGAGAAGAACCAAGAGCAGCTCAATGTCTCCATGAAACATTTTAAGCATATTAGACATGCCTCTTTTAATGTACAAGGAGCTCGTTAGTTTTTTTTATTGTTAGTTGGAGCTCATTACTTTATGCATTGACTTGTTAAAGTTGTATGTCATAATAAAAAAATGCAATAAATGAATGTTTCTGAAGTTAAAACAGACAGTGTTTGTCAAACAGCAGAAAACTCTTCTTGGAAAACTTGACCTTGTCAAAGAGGCTCAAAATTAAATCAGCTTTTTGATCTGAATTAGCTGTGAAATGTCCCTCCAGTTGATCATTTTTTTTGTCATTACACATTGATTTCAGTCCTTCAGTGTTTCTTTTTGGAGTTTTTAAATCACAGTCAATGTTATTTTTCCACAAGACTATCCAGCTTTTCCTAAAATGAAACTAGTGAGCTATCTTAAACATAAATGGTTTTGCAATATATACAATAAAAAAAAGACATACAACTAAAGTAACCCTTCTATTGTTCGTCGTAAGAAATATGGCACTCATCTGGTCTACTTGATAAAAAAAACAAACCAGCCAACTACTAAAAACATATTAAATTGCTATTAATTCAGAAAACTTACTGTCCAAACTAAAAAGGTTTTATTTCAAAATCCAATATCCTGTCGATCCTGTCAAAACATCAAACTGCCACCACCTAGATTTATTTTATTGATCACTGTGAATAAATGCAATTCATTTATTTTGAGTTATGCTTTGCCCCTGTGCATATTTCCCATCATGCTGCAGCCAACCGCCAAGCCTCCAGATCGCAAACATCCCCTCGACTGCACTTTAAAGCTGGGCAGAGCCGCACGTCTGATGAAATCATTAAATCTGCTCTTCTCTAATTGCTAATACGTTACTGGGCATTTCAGGAGCCGAGGGAGAACAGGCATAAGTTAAGTAAAACCCTAAGAGTAAGTGGAAAGTTAAAATTTACAGTCACTCAATCACTGCCTCGTGCCAGCTGATGTTTATTCAGATAATGCACATAAAGGCAGTTGCTGGGGGTGGCATTTGATTTGTAGCCAAAGTCAATCCAGACTCAAAAGAGGAACCATATTTTCTTGTGATCGATACTTTTGCTGAAGTGTGGACTCAATAAAGTACCACCCATCACGCCAGCATCTGGTCCAGTGGCCTTTTGGAGTGGCTCTTCCATCAATGACAAGGATCCCTGTGTCATCTGAAACTCTTCACCTGGGGTACTTTTAGTTGAAGGTCCACGATTCGTCAAGTTGCAACCATTAACTTCAGTTTATATGTGATAGATCAATACAAAGCAGCACATGGTTGTAAACTGGGAGGAAGGTTTTTATGTGTATTTAAAAATTTACAAAAACAGATGTTAAAAGTGATGATCATTTGTGTTTAGCTCCAGCTAGCCAATGCAAGCCTTTTGGTGTTTCTAACTTTACATCTCGACCTCTTTTGGCCATGTCTTAATGGCAATATATTCCTAGCTGAGTAGAGTTTGCGCATTCTCTTACATAAACAAATTTGCTAAAGCGCCAACTAATGGGGTTTGCTATAAGCTGACCTTACACTGATTCATCCCTTGAGTTTTGCAGCTTTTTCAAATGGAATGGTTCAAATGTCACAGGTAAAACATTTCTCAGAATATGGCTAGATCCAAAGAATAGCCTAAGAAATAAATTACTTGCAAACTTTGTGCAATAATTAAAGAGAAAGTTTTACTAATATTTTTTGACACATTTACTCCTCAATCTGCCTGCCTTCCTTTGTGTGGACATTTGATGGTATTAGTATCACATTTTCTGCTCTTAAATTTGCATTAGCTACAAGTATTGGGTCAACTTTATAAATCTTTGCAAAAAGAAAAGCTGTATAAATTTTGACATTCTTTCAAATTTAGGATTCCAGTGGATCTACTTGAAATTCTTTATGTTGTTTTTCGAGTTAGTTAACTGGCTTTAAAGTTTTTTGGGGTTTTTTTGCATTAAACATATGGTTGTTATTTTAGGTATTTGGGAAAAGTGGGACTAGCTGTGAAATATAAATTAAGTAGAAAGAAATGTGTCAACACATCAAAAGCAGCTCTTAGTGAGCCAGAAGCTGCTGTCAAAAAATATTAAATCTGCCCAGGAGTCCCATTTAGCAGTGAGACTGTAAATGAGCGACCGCTTGTTTATTTGTTAATGCTGCTACATTTTGACAGCATCTTTGACTAAACATTGGAGCAAATGCAGAGTGAGCAGCCTTCAAATTCTGCAAGTGCTGTTCATTCCGATGAGCCGTTGTTTTATTCATTTATTTTATTGAGAAGAGAAAAAAAAATTTTTGTTATTAAGAAGCGGTTACAGACTGGGAGAACAGTCAAGCATGCAACTTTACCATGATTGTTCCCAGTGAGCCTCTAACCCAAGGCAAATTTGTGTCAATTTGTGACAAACTTGCTTTCTAAAGTGTTTCTCACCTCCAAATGAACTATTTGAAACTTACTGAAATTTAAGCACCGGGCTCTTCTCCAACATGCTAACAAATTTTCTTTCTAGACACCTCTGCCTTTTCAATCCTTCACATAAAAGTATTCAGTTGATCGTGATGACATTTCTAATATTTATTTCCCTGTAAGGCATGTAATCAGTCCTTGAAAAATATTAGTAAATGACCATAATATTTACTTTAAAAGAATTAAAAGCCTATATATATAGATGAAGGACACAGCACCATTTTATATAAACTAATATGAAGTCAAAAATCAATGAATTGAACATGTGGCAGTGTGCACAGTTCCAGTCCAGTTCCACTCCATGTTACACAAAAGTGAGATTAACGCCTTTTCTGCTCGCTGAAGGGATTACATAAAGCAGGCGGCACAGAGTATCAGTCTCTGCTGCAGATGAGACTTTTCTGCACACTTCAAATGATTTATGGGATGGAAAAAGCTGGGACATAACAAGAGGAGAAGGCATGCTAGGGAGTGAATTGGGAATGAGAAGGAAATGGGAAATGAGGTTGATTTGAGTGATGGGTGGCTTCAAGGGGAGAAAGGATGAAGTCTGGACAGTGGAACATGCTGTTCACTTTCATTTAATTTTGTCCTAAAAAGTCCATTTCCCCTCATTGATCTTCTCCACCCATGGGCCAATCAGCATCCAGGGAGGACTTATATAAGCAGCAGGGAACTGAGGCCTGCTCCACCTGGCTGGCTAGCTGACACATGTATTGTTGTTGGTGGTCTTTGTGTAAAGGTTTGTTAGAGGACTTGGTAACTTTGGGGTACCCTGTACATTTCCATCATGTAGGTGTTTTTCTGTTAAATACACTAGGTAAGTAGGTGGGTGCCACCCATGTAAAGTTTTGTTAAAACTTTTACTAGATCAGGTTAGCAGGGTTTTCTTTTCTATTTGTGTTATTTAGCATAGACTGTAGGTAGGCCTTATTTTGTTTTATTATTTGATTTGATTTGGCACTGCCTAACTGTCCCTTTCTCCCTCACAGTTTGTACGAGCCTTTTGTTGTAAATAAATCCCTCGTTTTTTATCGCATTCACCTGGACTCTGTCGAATTTTTGTGGTTGTCGTGTTACTCTCCTTCTCCTCACAAGTGGGGGCGCTATAACACTTTACAGATTAAAATATAAAATATATTCCCTGTCTATTCTATTCAACCTCTTTTACTCAGATACCCTTAAATAAAACCCCAGTGTAGCTGACTTTGGAAGTCTCATCTATTCCACTTGTGTGACTTAATCCCAGTGTAAATACAATTTCTCTATGAAGACCTCATAAAATTAGTAAAGAACATTTATGAACAAACAACATAATAGAAACCAAGGTACAAACTAACATTAATTTAAATAATACATAGTTTTTTCATGTGTGTGCACAAAGATTATGCTTTCCTGAATCAGGAACTTTTCACTTTGTTCCTCAGAAAGTTAATGGGCAGGGTCTCCAATCTGGTAGCTGCCTAAATATACCAGAGTGCAGTAAGCAGAGAAATTCCATGACAGACAGGGAGTTGCTGCAGACTACCAGTCTATTTCCTACCACATCATAAAAGTTAAAAATGGTTTCAATTCTAAGCCAAAATCCCAGATTGAAAAAACAAATAATAGTTTGAAAGATCATCACAAATTCTGCAGATCTGTTGGCGAATACCATCTTATTGGCCGTAACATGAAGTGTTTGAAGATTTGAAATTTTTGCACAGCACTGTCCTTGTATGTGAAGCTCTCTGATCTGCAGTGATCCTCCACTTGAGCTCTGTGTTCCTCGCCGTGGAGAACAGTGCATTCTGCTCCAGGCCACCAGATGGAAAAAGTCCTACACCAACCCCTCTGCTAATGAGCGCCGAGTAGCCAGAGGACATCGGCAGATGCTGCTCTGACACGGCAAGTCTGGGAGAAAAAGATGCATATTTGGCTCCAAGTTGATTTTAACCTTCATGGTCAGAGTCACATTCTCACCCTGATAGATGGGATCTAATTGGAACAGCGGGAGTTTGTCAGATTGATAACCTTCATCGTGGATAAAGTTGGTGCAGCTGGCAGAAGGATCAGACGGTGAAGATTGTGATCTGTGATGCATCACTCTTGTCATGTTAAAGTGCTAATATTCAGCATGCAAAACCCGTATCTATTTGCATTGCACACCGCTCTCATCTCCATACACCATCTGCAATTTTGCCGAACCAGCCTCTTCATTGCTTCAGAGAGAAGTTGGTGTTCAAACCTGCCCACCCCGTTACTTCTCACCCATCCTGGAAGGGGATTAGATTGAACAGAATCATAAATCATTTGCTTTATCATTTCTGCAGCCTCAATAAAACTCCTCTAAATGGAAATTTACCACCATTGTCGCTGGGGCTTACTTCACCGAGAATAACCGTATAAATCAGGTTTGCTTGAAAACACAGCGTCATAAGATGCTGGAAAGTTCTGCTGCCTACAGATGATCAGCAACACAAACTCCCCCGGAGGCATAAATCAGTGACTTTTCCTGCTCTGACCGGACTCGGTTCTCTCAAACATCTGTCGATATAAGAACTAAATTATCTGCACAGAGCCGTATAAGGGATTCATGGAGAGGCTCTGAAGTAGGGCTAGATCAAATAACTCAGTCACAAAAAGGTTATCCGTGTATCTCTGTCGCACAACATAGTAATATTATACCCGGCTTCATTTTGTGATGAAAGGGGAGAAATGTTGCCACATCTCTGTTGTAAAGTCAAATTTCAACAGTCACTCATCAATGATTCAGCATCTGAACACAAAGCACTTATAGTAACATTAGGCTTTTTTTTCTTCATAAACTTACTAGTGTGGCTGTGCATCATTTACCAGATTATGATGACATGTTGAATTTTAACTTCATGCACAATGCTTGTTGCTCCACTGAGACTGCATTCAGTTAAATTCAGTCAAGTTCATTCATATATCACAGTATTTCTCCCTCCCGGACCCTGAGGACCACTGCCCTGCAGGTTTTAGACAGCCCACATGAGTCAAATGAGTGTATTTACTCCTGCATGCCATCAAGTGCTGGAGAAGCTTGTTAGCAACCCATTTATTCAGGTCAGGTGTGTGGCAGAAGGGAAATGCCCCAGGGTGGTGGTCCCTGAGAGCTAGCATTGAGAAACACTGGTATAGCACCAATGCACAAAAATGTGCTCTGAATGGCTCATTACCCACAGTGAAGAGAAGCAATAATTGGTTCTCTAAAGTTATTGCTGTTGTCGTCTCATCTTGGCATCATGCTAAAGCATCCCTACACACCTGTATGTTCAGGACAGTGTTTAATCTGCAGAAGCATTTGTACGCTGGTTGATTTATTTTTTAATCTGGGGAAGATCTGCAAGAAAAAGAATACTGGTGATGGTCTGAATATAATGGTGTCACACCTGTGACCCAGATCTGAATGAATAGGTGAGACCAGTTTGGACCTGACCATAGGATACACTCACATCCTACACCAGGATTCATATCATGAACAGCTGCATTAAATTTTTTGTCAGTATGAACTTCTACAATTATTAAAGGGATAATTATCAATTGAGCTTCATGTTAAGAATAACAAAATATTTTTAGAAAGCTGCAATGAATTTAATAATTTCTTAGGTTATTGGACTCTGGACTTTGTGTGAGGTCACTTACTGACTGTGTGTACAAAACAATTTCCAGTCATAACCTTGCAAGATTTGAAAGACGTCTTGTTATGAACAGGAGGCTGGGCTTTTCTCTAGCCATTTTATCTTCCAAGGCAATTCATTATTGAGTTTTACCAACATCTAGAATCACATTTAAAGGAGAAAAACCTGTTGCTCCAAAGTGATAGTTTTCCAAGCTTGGCCTTTTGGAAAGCGATTCCTTTCAAAGAAAGATTTGGGAAATGCACATTCAAACAGGGACCAATGTGGATTAGAAAATGTGATTTCATTGTGGTTAATTCATGATAGGTATTTTCTCAACCACATACAATCTTTATTAGTTTTCAACCAAGCTTTTGCAAAAGCGAGAAGACAAAGCAGACCAATTCTCCAAGCTGTTCACGGTGCCTTCTGAAATCATTCAGTTAGAGCTTGTCTTTATTTTCAGGGAACGCGGCCAAGGGAATGTGAGAGAGTGAAAGCAACATTTTATCTTGACAGCGAGGGAACTATCCTGATAACAGGGAAGGGGGACACAGAAACCAAATTCTACACATAGACAGTTTTATCCCAGAATAAACATGCTTGACGTTAAGGAAAAGCTAGTTATGTCTTTAGTTTATCTAGTTCTTTCTTTTTAGGGTGAGAACACTAAAACCTTTAATGAAAAGCAAATTGGTAGTTTTATATTAGTAACAAAACTACTGATTCTAACACTGCAGTTCTTCTGAAGTGATAAACTAATAATTGTCTAGACACTCTTACTATGAATAAATATAACTGTGGTTGTTAATTTATGATTGTTTTCATAAGACCCATTTATCTGCTTGCTAGGATAGGCCAGTATGCATGTGTTCATAAATCAGATGTGGAACCAATCCTATGGTAATTTCTGTGTGCAAATCTACACCACTTTGTGACAAAATGTGGGCCAACATGAGGGAGTGCCTCTCATGAATACACTCACCCCTACAAGACAGAAAGTGCTTTCTCTGATGATACGCTCATGACGTAAAGAGTAGCAACCAGTTTGCCTTAAATAGCTCTGTGTTTCGATGACAAGACAAAACCTGCAAAACATTATATGCATCATAACTCAACACAAAGTTGTAGTCAAGCTGGCGGCTACCAAATGGAAAACAGCAATCAAATGCAACATAACAGAGAAGTGGTAATAAGTGAGATGACATAAACATATTTTGTGTCACAAGATTTTTCACTCAAAACTTATGAAAAGATAATTGTTTTCAGTTTCCCACTGGTCAAGTTTACACCAATAACTATGGTAAGTAAAGTCACGTCTAAAAGACAATAGATGGAGAAGTGGAGTGGATACAATTATTAGAAACCATGAATAAAACAAAAAACAAGCAGTGAAAATAATCTATGAATGAACAGAAGATGATGAATCATAACCAATTGCGAAAAAAGGGTCAAACACAAGAACAAAATAAAATCCAGTATTCAATCATTTCTGCTGCAGCTGGCAATGAGATAGCGTTGAATGTAGACATGATTCATATTCTGAAAACTTAACTTGTGGAGTGAGAGACTGCACACACAATGCAAGCAGTCAGTGAAAACCAATCTCAAGATACCGCTGAAGACTGAGAAGCACTTTCTTAAACGGAGAAATAATTCAGAACTCAAGCATTTTTCTCAGAACTGAATGTTAAAAGGATCAACTCAACCTTGACCCTGCAGGCTGCCCTCTGAATGCAACGCATTTACAACTAAACATGTGTCTCCTTTTCTGAAAAAATACACAAGTGCTCTTTCCTTCATTAGGCTGAGTGTTTATGAAATGACCAATCTGGGCATAACTCAAAACAGATGCTGCCTTAGGGGCTGACGCTCCTGAAGGCTGATTAGGCCAGTGGGGAAGAGTCATTTCTCAGGATGCCAGAGAAGAATAAACCTTCATTAGACGGATTGAAGCAGATGGCAGGTCAGCTGGGAACTGAGATGACCAAACACAGGCAAGAAAAGAAACTCCAGAATCCAGTCGATAAGTTGAAAGGAGGCTTTTCCGTGGTGCTTTGGTAAAAAAAAAAAAAATTTTCTTATTTTTTTTATTATTATGAGGAATTTATCCATCCATTTCATTCCACTTATCTGAGATCAATTAACTTTGTGTGAGAATAAATTATAAGGATTTAGAGACCAGCTTAAATCTATCCGTCCACTTATGTTTGAGAATCAGCACTTCCACTTTTTATTAGCAAACTTCTTATACCTTTATTGTCCTATTTGTATGTTCAATGTTAAGTAACCTTCAGCTAAACCCTTTACAGACTCTTAGTAGTTGTAATCTGAAATCCCAATAGTCCACATTTTAAATAGATTGGACTGTTCTCTTTATTTGAGCTGCATGACATCTTTAAATAAATCATGAAATGTTAAAATAATTTTTCTTTTTTCATGCATATCAGTCAAACAGTGTTAGTACTTACATACTGACCCTATAGGACTGGACTTTGAATAAGTAGTTTTCTGTTAACTGCAGTTTCTCCTCTGTACTTTATTTTCTATGTATATACTGATTTCCTCCTACTCAAACAACCCTTAAAAAAAGCTTAATTAACCTTTCTAATTTGTCCTCAGGTGTAAATAAATGTGAATAGTAGTTTGTCTTGTGTGTGCCTTTGCTGCCCTTTAAACGACAGGTGAACTGTCAGTGGTGTCCAACACATCTTACTCACCGACTGATGGAGACTCACCGACATTGTACAGTTCTTTTCCATTAGTTTCACATAAAGAAAAACCTTCCTGTGACAAATTCCCTGTGTATTTAGACTATGTTGCAAAACTGCGCTGTAGTCTGGTATCCAGGCTCCTGCTTTTTACCAAGTCTTTGTAAAGCAGCAGTCTGCAGTTGTTCTCAAAAAGGTCTTACGACGAGTCAATTTCTGTGTTTTGTGTCCTTGTTCTTCCTTGACCTGTTGATTTACTTTATATATTTTTCTTCCTTTTAAGAGGCATCATTTGTTTCTTCTTTCTATGCCTGCATAAAAGTCCTTCATCAAGCACAATTTATGTGAACGGTATGCTGTCTTTTCTCCACAGTCTGATTATATGTGTGCAGACTAGCAAAAAAATGTGGAAACCCTATTAAATATTCAGCTTAATTTTAAGAAATGTTCATATGTTAAATCTTGAAATTATTTTGTGTGAAATTAGAGAAAATGATAATCATAATCACAGATAAAGCTTTGAAGTCACTGCCAGAAGACCGGACGACAACACCTTGGAGAATTAGCTCCTTGTTTTCAGAGGCAGCCTCATTGAAGTCACTAAGTCAAACTATAACTTCACTCTTTTAATGTTCAGCACTCTGACACTCTAAGGTCAACAGCGATGGAGGATAGTGATTCCCTCTTCTTATGATCATCAGTCCTAAGGAACTAGGAGCCATGGCCGGCACTTGCTCCGCTTACATTAGACTTCCTCTCTTGCTCTCTTTCAGCTAATGGAGGTTGCTCTGGGCTAACCTCTTTCAGCTGCCAACTCCCACTCTGCAGTTGTGTCTCTCATCATTCACACAGCAGTCAGAGAGAAAGCCCAGTATATTCTACAAGTGACAGCAAGCGGCACGCCACTTCAGCAGAAAGCCTTTTAGTCTAGTGGAGAGGGGAAGAGTTTAATCACCTGCTTCATAAACATCGTGTTGTTTCTGACGCATAACAGACAGATTCTGTTTGTTAAAAACTCATGAAAACTGTTTGTGCATGCAGTAGTGCCTGCCTGCGTGTTTTATTTGGTTCCCTTCTTTTAACAGTTACTTTGTGTGGGTCTGACACATATAAATAACACCAACATTTCAATTAAGAAGCTCATCAAATGGAAAGGTCTATGAGTTCTTGATGCTTTTAAACAGTGCAAATAACAGAAAATGTTAGTAGAAGTCGAGTTTCTCTTGTTACAGCTCGTGTGACATTTTTCTGTAAAGACCAGGTGGCTACACAGCAGCTGCTGTTGGACCTAAATATCTCTGTGTGCGTCACTGAGATCAGCCTGAGACGAATGACACCTGTTGGACGCCCCGAAGTGATGCACAAGCTGCTCTTTCACTGTAGCTTCTGTTTAACTCTTATGAAATCTTCCTGTAAAACATATTTTCTGTTGTTGATAAAAATGGTAGGACTATAATGTTGCAAACAAATTCACAAGCACACAAATGCATTATGAATACTAATCTCAAACAGCAGTCAACTGATTTTTTTGTGAAACATTTCATATATTTGCTGTACAAAAATATATGCTTTTCACTTGTCTATCTTCACAAACCTAACTTGTGCTGCCACAGACTTAGACTAAAGACTCATCTAGTTGATTTAAAACACAGAGAAAATGTACCTTTGTTTTGACAGAAATACTTCAGAAAATGAGCATCTGCTTCAAACCAATTTGCTTCTTTTTTTTCTTCATTTATTTATCAAGATATGATGTCGATTATCCACTCCCTCCTGACCCAGGACAGATTAGCATAACCTCAACTCCTTCCAAGCACAAGCAAGGTCACTACATTTACATAAATATTTTTCAAATGTCTAACTGCAGCTTCAGCTCATGGCTGCTTAAGTGGGATAATGACATGCATATGGGACTGACTTCCAGTGAAGCTGCACAAAAAATAGACACCATTTTGTCTATTTTTTGCTTTGCAGACATCCTCATCTGTTATGTGTCACTGCGAGAACTATTGATGTCCTCCTATTTTTCACTGTCACCTTCCACCTGTGTGCATCCATCACTCTCATTTTTGTCATTTTCTCAATGCATCTCATTAAGGCCAGAAAAAAATCCGTAATATTTTATGGACAAAATACTTCTCTTTTTGCTCTGTGGCCAAGAAAAAGAAAAATATTTAATGCTTCTATTCTTACTGGTTTGACCAAGTTTCTGAACACAGACCTCATAGTGTGCTAAATATGTAGAGGATTTACTGTGCGTGTGTTTGTGTGTGTGTGTGGGCGTGTGTGTGTGTGTGTGTGTGTGGCATCAGATCAGAGAGGAGAGGTTGGAGCAGTGCTCCGTGGCCATATCAGCTCGCAGCAGGCAGGTTTTGTCAGCCTGAATAATGTCTAACAGGAATAATCAGCACGACACAGAGACAATGAAGGGGGAAAGGAAACAAGGGAGGCCCAAAGAGACAACAATTAGGGCCAACAGAGAGGTAAAAGACCGCCTGTTTATGTATTTTACTCCTCTATGAGGCATAAGTTGCATAGTTATTGCTGAATCTCGATAAGGTTTTGTTAAAGTCACTGCAAAAAGAGAGAAAGCATGCCAACAGGAAAATAAGTTATCAGTCAATATCTGACACCATCACAAATGAATGTTTAAGATATCAGTACTGGAAGTAGTTCTTGCTCATTAACAGTAAAACTGTGGGAACTCTTCCTGCAGACTGGAGGGTTAATCAGCAGTAAAAAGGCTCACACAACTGAACTAATTGCTCTGCAAACTGCTTTTGGGTTATACCTGGAAGTCGCAAATGCTGAGTTTCAAAAAGAAAAGAAAAAACATTAAACTCGTCATATCACATCTTTCACATGTTAAGTCCAAAGTCACAGAGCATTTCCAAGTTCTGATTTAATATGTCTGCCATCTGCCATAGTTCTATATGCGCCATGAAAGTGTTTACCTCCTTCCAGATTATATTCTGTTTTCTTTTTTTTTTCACATTCAAATGTTTTAGATCTCACACATACTTAGCCTGAGCAAATATAAAAGCAATTTTCAAATAAGTATTTTCATTCTAAAAGAAAAATATGCTATTTATAATCCCTTTAGCAGTAGAAATGCACTTAGCCTTCTTTACTTTAGTACTCCTAGATGAAAAAGACCAAGGAAAATAGCAGAGGTCAAGGAGAAACTTGTTTAAAGCAAGATTAGTTTCTAAGACAAAATCTAAACAATTTCAACACCTGATAAAGCACTTTTTAAAAATAAATGACAAATCTCACATCTATATGAATGCTTTGCAACAAGCTATATAAGAGTCAGAGAAAAACAGATTCAGTTAAATGAACCTGTGACATCAAGTATTTTTGTTCATGTTTCTGAGATATTCTGAATATCCTGTTACTAAACATGTTCCACACTTAAGTTCAGCGTCTGTTGCCAATGCTGTACAACAGCTGGTGCCCAGCGCAAATTCTTTGTTGACTGAACAAAAGAATGTTAAACGGTGTAGGTGTGTGAAAGTGACCTGCTGGTCCTGGAGATGAAATGAGGGGGCGCCTGCCGGGAAACAGGCTTTGGATTAGGAGCCTTGTTGCGGTTCCTGCTGCAGCTCTTCCCAGAATACAAACACTTTCCTTTCCTAAGTATACAGACACTTGAGGAGACATGCAGACTGCGCGATGCAAGAAAATCCAGTTGAGAAAGTGAGGGGAGCAGAAAATGTTGACAGACACAAATGCTGATTTCATGAGACAAATCGTGTTGAGTCCCTGTGAGAAAGTCGCCCGTGACATATCACCAGACAAATGCTTCACACTATTTAAACACTGCATCTCAGATCGGCTGTCTGGATGATTTCAAGCCGATTATTGCGATGGTAATGACATTGGCATGAGTCAATTTTTTTTCTTCATGTCAGTCCAAAGAGCCATTGGTTTAGCCAACATGAAAGGGAATCTTTTACAGAGACGGATGTGAAATCATTAGCATCGCTAAAGTACAATTTAAATTTGAATGTGGAGGAAAACATCCAATAAGCCTGCAGATCTCTGTTTCAGAGTTCTCATTTCCAACATACTGATGCTTGGTGGATCTTTAAATTTGAGAGCTGCACTAAGAGACAGGAGAGGAGGATGATGGGTAGGATCATCGTCCAAATAGAGGAAGGAAACGTCTGGATGTTGTGGAGCATCGATGCAGAAAATGTACAGAACTTTTATAGCATCATGGAGAGATGCAAATTCACAAAGCTATTGAATTTCCAAACTTTCCACATACACTTTCCAAGCCTTAATATGATCCTACAGTCTGATTTTTTTTAAGGCATGCCTTTGTGGATGTCACGTAAACCAAGACTGGAGCAACATACAAATCTGCTTCAACTGAACATAACAAGTGTGTAAATGATAATGGAAAATTACCTCTTGATATAAAATACGATGGAATAAAGTGAAAAAGGAGCTTATCAGAGAACAACTGCAGCATCATCCAACAAATGAACAGTGGTGAGCACCAACCAGAATGATGGTGAAACCACAAGAACACACCAATCAATGTGCTATTTCAGATGGCACATGACGACATCGTTGTGTCCATAATTACATTCCTTCATCCATTGAGTCCACCCCCACGAGCTCAGCGTGGCTGCGTAACGTTGCTCAGAGCGATCCTCCTGTTGCTATTATTTGCTTTTATTCGTTCTGTGTGAGCCACGACCATCGTTTTTGCTAATCTTCAGCTTTTCATAGGTGCACATGTTGCGTGGGAGTAGGTGTGCACATGGGCATCTGCTGGCCTGGAGAGCGCTTTAAAGTAATCTTACACTTTATTAAGACTCTGGGTTTTCTTTTTTCCATAAATTTGATCAAATGGGTTTCTTGATCAAAGAGAGGAGGAGGTGCAAGCAGAATAAGGGTCAATGAGCACAAATGCAGGGAAAGGTTCAGGAAGGGATAATAACATTGGCAAGCAGGCAGATGGAAAGTTTTATGGCAAATCAACTCAAGTATCTCAGAAGAGTAGCGTTTTATATTACTGCACACAAATCAGCCATTAACTCTTCATTAAGATCCATATTAGTCGCATAATTGTGGCTTAATAAGCTTCTATGAATGTGACCTTCAGACATAAGAATAAAGAAAGATAATTTTTTTTCTGGCTTAACAACAGCAACAGAATATGTTTCAATTAAGTGTTAAAAATGCCAGAACAACAATTAACTCTAATCAGAATTTGTTCCCCATTCTGTCATAAGATGAGCAGAGTTTTGCTCATGCAGTGTCTTTTATTAAATTTACCACTTCTTGGAAGGTTCACCACTGATTCAGGGTTAATTTGCGCTGCATAATGCCTCACACTGTGGTTCGCTGGATTACCTCACCTTTAGAAATGTCATGGTAACCCTTTAGAGACTAATATGTCAATGAGTTTGTTGCCTATTTGTTCTTGAGATTCTTTAGACCAGGTGATGATATCCTGCTTTTTGAGATACTGTAGCCTACTTCTACAGTCATGAGTCAAGCTCTTTATCAGATGTGAGTCCTGACAATTAAACTAAATTAAACCAGTTAGTTTTTAATTTAACAGATGGTGGGAATTCCTTTCTCAGATAAGGCAAAGTTGGTTTATATCAATAACTTTTATTTTGCCTTCTCTTTCATACGTCTTTTTCTGTTTACTCATGTCGCCTTTTTCTGATCTTAAAGTTAAGTTTGATGATCTGAAAAATGGAAGTGAGTCAGAAAGGCAAAAGCAGATTAAGTCAAATATCTTACAACCTGAAGTGTGAATCCCCACAGCTTCTCTGATTATGGCTCTCATTGCCCATTCTCTCACTTGAGGTGAATCTCTTGGCAGATTTGTGTCACATTCTTCCTGTTTTCTGATGATGGACTGAATGGTGAAACATCAGCTTTTCCTATTTGGGAATATTGCTTCATCACCTCAGCCTGCCTCAACCTTTTCCAAAACTTCTGATGTGTTCCTGGGTCTCCATGGAGCTGTTTGTCAATAAACAAGCTTCTAAAGCCTTCACACAAATTATACACAAGTGGACTCTCAATGCAATTTGTTGTAATGGATTTTTTTTAAGGGTGTCAGAAGGAAGGGGATCAACATACACGCCCTACTTTCAAATTGTTAGAAGACTTGCCACGTTTCCTTTTCACTTGACAAGCATCTAAAGAAATGACAGATGACACAGAACTTCTTGCACAATAAAAGTACATAAGTGTATTTTTATTCATGAAACCCATTTCTGAAGCCGGTAACTGTGTGAGCGTGTCTCAGTGGGAGCATCAGTGACAACAGTGGATGCGACAGCTCCATCAGTGCCAAGCAGGACACGATGACCTCTCCACAGTCACAGACCACTGAGACATGAGAAAAACGAGCACTTTCATCTCCAGATGAAATAACAAACCAGTTTGGCGGCTCTTTGTGGTAAAGAGCAACACATTTTTCGTGCTGCTGCTAGTTTATGACTATTTATGTAATATAGGAAGATGATGTCATCCTACAATACTCCTTCCTTCTTCCCTCTATGCATGCAAGTGTGTTTTTGGAGAACTGGGTCTTCAGTGAATTTGGAAATCAGGAGTCAAAGTGTCACAAAGCAGAAGCAGCTTAGGGGAGTTTTCCCAATCAATCCTTGTTGTTTCATCTCAGTTGATTGGTGCAAACTGAGAGCTCTCTGTAAAGACCGATCCAGAAGCAGCTTTGATGAAGACTTTGGGGAAAATGTTGCTAATGGCATGTTTTTTGGGGGTATTGGATCAACAGCAGCTTTGGTAGTCCCATTGGGAATAATCCAATCTTTTCTGCTTTGTAGAGTGAGCAGGCTATGCCAAACTATACCGTTCATAAATAAATCACTATCAAAACCAGTCAAGAATATGGTTCTAAATTTCCTCTGAGCAGTCTGTGTCACACATTTAATGAAGGATAATGAGATTCCTGTCTATCTCCCAATATTAGGATGTATTTAACTAATCAGAGATAATTACACTTCGATCACAGCTCTGATAAAAATCAATGGGAGCTAATAATTGGTGTAATCAAGTATTCATTTACATTAATCAGTGATTAACTGGGCTACAGGAATACACAAACAAATCTCTAACAAACAAATGCAACAATTTTTATTCTACCCAAAAGGTACAATGAAAGGTTTTAAGTTTTATGAAAAGAGAATTTAACATTCAAAATACTGTCATAACATTATGAAAGGTTTGACTAACATTCAGCAGCCAAAAGAAACAGATTTTAGTCATATTTTAACTTTAATGTCTATATTAATCTGTGACAAGAATGAAAGAGGAAATGTAGCCAAAGTTCAGATCTGACAACTCTACGTACCAGTTCCCCAAGGACAGAAATAAAAATTAAGAATATTAAAAATATTCAACTTAACAGGTAACCACAAATTATAGATGACAATTTATCTTGGCATGTAGTCATTTTTTTCAGCAGGAATGCTATGGTCCAGAAGGACATTTTTAAGGAACCTGGCGGAGGTCAAAAGGTGAAAAGAACTGCTTCACCTTCCTGCATTCAAAGTGGCCCTGAAATTGAACCTGCATATTTCCAATTGGATCTTGCAAGTAAGCTCAATTCCTGATGGCTGCAGAGCCACCTGGTGATGCTATCATTGCAATAAAACATTCTCACTGTTGTTGACATCTTTAAACAATACTCAATGAGCAGAACCTTGTTATATTCCTTCCACCAAGCAGGCATTAACTCTTCCTCATTTCAATATATGTGTGATGAATAGGTGAAGCAGCTGAGTCAGACAGTTTTATTCAAATTAAAACTCTTCTTTAAAAAAAAATAAAAGTAGCTTGCAGTTGTGCTCTGAGATGCAAGACGCGCCCAATTAAACTGTATTCACAGATAGAGAGAGAGAGAAAAAGCTCTAGCTGCACTGTAACTATCTCTGAAAGTGAAATCATTCGAGTTGGATTAACCCGTGACACTCATTTCAGCAGTGCACATCCACTTAGAGTGTTAGTTATAGCTGTGAATCCTGCTGCCTCTTCTTCTGTTTGATTCATGTTGGGTTTGGGGGGGTGTTTGTTTTTTGCATGCAGAACAGCTCTGACCTGAAGTCTCAAATCTCAAAAGGGAATATCTTAAAAGACTGCGAGATGATATCAGAAACTCATTTTCAAAGAGATCGCTGAACTAAGAGGGGGTGATAGGCTGGAAATGGGTAGATAAAGCACTGCCACAATTTTAAGATGATAAAAGAAGAAAAAGCCAAACAATGGGCAGAGAAATAAGCCAATCTAAGGGTCAGGAGTTGAAACTGAGTTTAATGAGTTTTTAATTCCTCAGAACCAGTTAACTAAAACAAGGAGCTGAAGAAGGAGTCTGAAGAAGGTGTTTTATATCTTTATATCCACTTCTACCCTTACTTATATTTTTTTTCCTTTTTAAGCCAGCCTCAACTTTCGCTTTCAGTTATTTCCAGTCCTCTGACCTTCACCCTTTATCTGCAGGCAGGAAGGCTTAAATATATTTCAGACACTTATAAAACCCCACTGGAGAAAGTAGGTGCAGCAATGCTTTGAACAGGCAGAATGAGAGCCTAATAATTACATTGTCAAGGAAATATGCTCTGACAAAATCCAGCTAATTGACAAATGTGTGTCTGCCACTCAGCAGCACAGTTAAAACCACTGACAGGCGAAGTGAATAACATTGATTATCTCATCACAAAGGAAGCTGTCAGGAGTTGGAATTTATTAGGCAGAACGTCAGGAATTCAGTATTCAGTAGGAAACAATGGCTAAGATGGAAAATCACGCACAAAAAAAGGTGATTATGCAGCTCAGGACCTGCTGTTTTGACCCATTGCACATGCTGAAGGGGCTTTAAATATTTTCTTTAAAAAAGAGAGAAAAGTGAGGGGAGGAGGAGGAGGCTGGAGGATGGCAGTGATTCTCTCTGCCATCTATCTTGTTGCTGCTTTGCCATGTTTGACAAATGTTTTTGCAGCTGACACACACACTTCTTTCTGGAAACAGTATCTCTTGATGATTCACAATGCCTCACAGCAAAACAGTTGACTCAGACTCCAAAATCACCAGGTCACATTGAAAGTGAGAATCTGATGAGATCATGATTCAAAACCAAGCTGCCTTCTGCCTAACCCAGAAATCATGACTTAAATGACCACAGTGAGGAAACAAATTAATGAGACACAAATCATCATCAGGAGTGGAAATAAGTTTGTTCTGCCAGGTTTCACCACACTTTACATCTTCGCTTTATGATCTGTTTGTAGAGATTTTTTGGTCTCAAGCCCAACAAATCAATTAGAAGTCCACCCAAAACCAGGAGCCAACTCAAGTTTAATCTCTCAGATTTATCTCCCATGCTCAGGAAATATTTTGAGAGTTTAAGTAATAACAGTCTCTCTGCGCCTCTGTCATTCTGTATCCCATTGCACCAAATAGAAATAGAAATGGATGCACAATGTCAGCATGGAAACATATATCTTCAGTGTTGGACTGCATGAGTACAAAGCTATCTATAAATATATAAAGTGCCCAACTCAGAAAAATTGACGTCATTCTCACATCCAAATTTCCCTTTCTGGGGCAACTCACACAAAGCTGCCAGGATCTGAAGCTGCTGTTCTAGTTGCACTGAATTTCTACATCAGAATTATGACTTCAGTAGTTGTTTGATTTTTGTCTGCCCTGGCTCTCGAAAATTCCGACCTTTGACCTTCTCAGTCTCTAACAGAAAGCAACCTTTATCTGGCTGTGTGAGTTTCCATGGAGCTATTAATTAAAATGTTACTCTAGGACTCGTCTTAAAAGGCAGTACAGAAGATGACTGCATGAACTGCATGATTACCCTGCAGTCCAGGTCTGATCTACTCCTACTGCAGCCCACAACTTAACTTTTGTTCTGAGCTCATGTCCGGGAACTTGACTCTTTATTCATCAGAAACCTTTCTCACTGAGAAAAGAAGATTATCGCCCATGTCCCGATTCAGCAACTTTAAATTTTCAGTTTATATCAGCCTCACAAATTGTCCTTATTTTGGGAGTAGTTGGTGTATAGGGAATCTGGTTGTGATACAAATAAGAACTTCTGAACATCTGCAAGTTGTGCCAGAAGAAACAGCAGCACTGGAGCCAACACAGCCCAGTCAGAGAGCTACTTGTACAAAAGAATCAGCCAGCATACAAGCTGAGAGATGGGTTTGGGAACAATCTGATCCACAGAGACAGAACTTGTTCTTTCTTACTCTGGCTGCTGTCTGAAAACTGACGCCAGTCCCTTTTCCAACTCAGGATCAGAGGCAGTTGCAAAAATTGACAATAAGTTTAAAAAATATTCTCTGGTTGGCCTCTGGATGACTTGCAAGCTCCTAATAGTGTAATCGTGTACATATGTCAAGCAACTTAAAATTTCTTTAATCAGTTGTGTATAGTTTTAGTAATGCTTACATTTTTGTATCATATTTGTTATCTGCTGGGTCAATAAAGTGTCAAATTTTTTTTGTCTTCAATAAATACTGAGTCCTATCCTTTCATTAGTTTTAAGACTAATTTGTTTAAAAATGTGACTTAATAAACTTCTATATTAGAGCAAATAATTAGCAGTAAAGCTTGAAAAACCTGCCTAAGTTTTGAGCTGGACTAAAATAAGATGACCATTTTACACATGGAACTAAATAGTTTTGTTATTCATCCGACCTCTGAAGAGTGGTCTCTCTTCTTCTTGCAGCAGATTTGTTTGATTTTTTTTTTTTTTTTTTTGGTGCCAGTTAAAGTTACTTTAATATTTGTTATTTTTTCCGTTAAATCTTTCTCCCTTGCTGTGCTGTCAAGAGGAGCCTTGAGTCGCCGAGCTACTGCCAATTCTGATTTGTCCCATTTTCAGATGGAAGCATGTCTTCCCACAAAGCTGCAAATGAACTCTGAATCTGCTGCGCTGTAATGGGATTACGAACAAGAACTCAATCATCTGCAGCTACAGCTGCTCCACGTGTCAGCAGAATTAATGGACTGCAGCGTCTTAATGTGTCAACACTGAGTGCCAATCAAACTTTTCAAACTGAGACTAAAGAGAAGGAGAAAAGTCGTACAGTGTTTTCAAAACTTTATGAATAAATTATCATTTTTCTCTGCCCAACCCTTCCTACCCAACATCCCTCCAGCTCCAGTTGGCACAGCTTTGTTGTTATTGAATCTCCTCTCTCTGGACTGGATTCCCAATCTTATCAGGCTAGGACAGGAACAAAACCTGCCATCCTGCCCTCGCTGCATCCTGGTCTTAGTTGCCACCTCTGAGCGACCTGCCAGAGCTCATAATCCAAAATCATTCTGAGAGGCAGAAAAGTCGCCGTAAGCTCCAGTGTCAAGTCGCGAAATATTGATGCGTGTAAAATATTCATGGCGAGGTGTCCTACTTGCTGATTTGTTCTGTGTTTAAAGAAAGAAATGCCAATTCAAGTTGTGGATTTTACCAACTGTGTCACAGCCCTGATCTATTTTTTAAATAATTTTAAATAATCCACTCTGGTTGCAATGCTTGGTGATGCTCATACTTTGCGAGTCAAATTGATTATCATTGGATGCCTCAACAATTTTAAATTAAATACATTAAAATCTTTATCAATTGTCTCTAATAGCCATGGAATGATGCTCCCAGCCTGTAACATGCATAGGATTTTATATTTTCCAGCTAAAGAATGAATTTATGTCCCATAATAGAGGCTCAGGATTAAGATTTTCTACTGACCAATCCAAGAGATTTATTCCCAGCAGCAGGTTGTTGGGGCATGACTATATCTTTTACTCTACCGTCCATAAACGCTGACTTTTAAACCAACTGAATGATTAAAAAAAAAACCTTAAATGCACAAAGGTCACATTTCCTTTAAATAATTTAAAACACTGGATTTTTTTCACGTTTTGTTGTTACAATAAGAAATTTACTGCATAACATTTATGTTAAATTCAAGATATTTATGGAAACAAGTATAAATATCGAAAGGTTGATTTTATTTTGCCTTCTTTATGATACACCAATCAAAAGTCCAGTGTAAACAGTTACTTAGTAGTAAATAAAGATTACTTGTGTCTAATTCACAGTCATTAGAAGTACATCTGTTTTGTGAAACCCTCAGAGGTTTGTTAGAGGAGGTTGTAGAGAATTAGAGTTTGTTTGTAGAACAAAAACCAAAGCTGGGAACATCTCACAGGGCTCTGTTCAGTCCATCATCTAAAAATTGAAAAAGTAAAGCTCAACACATTGGCAAACACTTAAAATATTAGACAAGGAGAACAGATAGAGAGCTGCACAATCCACACCACAACTACGAAGATGAAGTGCTTTATTAATGTAATTAAGGGGAAAATGTTAGATCTTTTATCTCCATAAAATGACCTCAGATTAACTGTTCCAGCAAGTTTTTTGCTCAAGTATATTCAAGAGGAAATGGAAAAAGTTGTCCAAGTCAATTGACTTGCTGAATGTTTGAAAATGAAACTCTTAAGTGTGAGAAAATGCATCTCCAAGCCACTTTTTGATCCTTTTGACCGTCAAACACTCAGGTTTGGATGGAGACTCTGCCTTAAGCCCACTGTGAGCAGCTCACATCAGCATCAACAGAAGTGATGCTTCAAAGGGTTGCAGGGTGAGAGTAAACTCTATCTTTACACTGACGTTCTACTTCATGGCCTCCTGCTCCCATTTTTATTGGGACGGCATACAAATGTCTCTCCCTTAGCAAAGAACAAATAGACACTGAGACAAACCAGGCCTCCGCTCACGGAGGAGAAACTCACAGGAACAAACATGAACCTGAACAGCCACAAAGACACAAGATTTACAGCTGACTTTCTGCCTCATCTGCATTTAACAGTGAAGAATGTAAAGTATCAAAGAGGCCAAATTCCAGGAGCAAATTACCTGCTTGGGTTGAGTCCTTTATGTTTGCTGAGTGCTGAATTTAAAGGCCATTAACATTCTGTTGGACCCTGAGAGTTCTCCGATAGTCTCACCCTCCCAAAGTAAAGAAACGGTTGACATTTCAGTCCTTGTGTGTCTGAGTTTTAAATTTAATCAGGACATCTGAGTAAGCTGTATGCTCCTCCATACTGCAGCTCAGTTTGTTGTAATATTCAGTCGGGAGATCATATCGCAGGGCTCCATTTGAATTTATCTAACAGGCAGTTTTAGCAATATAAAAGCCACAATCAAAGCAGATTTAACTTTATCACACAAGGATTACAACATGTGGTATTTTAACACTAATGCATATAAATGGGATATAAAATGGTATTTAAAAATCCACAGATAAAGCTTAAATAAAACATTTGAAAAACCTTCAGGAAGTTTAAAGAACTATTTATTAAAAAGCACTTTAGAGTTGCACCATTGAATCACAATTAAATTGCGTCTAATGCTGTAATTGCAAAACTATTTATGGATTTAATACGTGGTGAAATATTTCAAACGTTATTTGTTTACTCTCTGTGTATTGATAACATATTTTTCCAGTTGGATGTACAGTCATAATCAATAAATTACTATATCATGAAAAAGTTAATTTATTTCAGTATCTGAATTCACATTATAAAGACTTTTTGCACACAAACTGCAGTTTTCGTGCCTTTATTTTAGCTAATAATAATATAAGATGAAAGCATGACATTTAAGATCAGGATACTACATCAGACCAATAAAAACTACATTTATAATGCATAAATGTGGGCTCATTGAAAAGTATGTTTTCATTTGACAAAGAAGTGTGATCAGAACATGTATTCTAATATGCTCATCTCTCAGAAATAGCATCATAATCACATATTTTTTCTGAAATTGTGCAGCTCTGCTTTAAATGATTATCAGGACAGAGCAGGACCAACTTTCCAAACATCTACCATAGGCATGAATATCATATTTCACCTGTTAATGTGCATCATATGTGTTTAAAGCTATAGGGGGATTGTTTTGCAGCACATGTGCATATTAGGTCAGCTGGTCTCTCTAATTGTTTTATAAACCTCGTTTAGATATAAACGTGTACAGAAGCCAAGAATGACTAAATATAAAACCAGAGCATATCTAAGTAGCAAAATCGCAACGAAATACATTAAAGTCAGTGGCTCTTTCATGACAAAATGTGATAAAGTTTCATAGGTTACAATAGTTGCTCCTACAATCTCACTGGCTCTTTTTTCCACGCGAACATGCAGATGAGGGGAGAGGAGAGTGAAGCATGTTAAAAACAGAACAATAACCCCTTCGCTCCACCACCTGCTTTGTTCCCTGGTCACACGTCAGAGGCAGCGGCGGGCTGTGGATCGAGGCGCACAGCGGGGCGAAGTCAGCACTTCTTGGAGACACTGCTGGGGACAGTGGGCTGTCTCCTGACTCGGGACACGCACACGGGCAGAAACAAACACACAAACATCCCGGAGAGCTTCCAGCCCTGGAGCAAGCTGCGGGGAACCTGTCAGGTACTGTAACGCGGACTTTAACCACCTCTGCGCCCGCTTTGCCGTGCGCTCCGGGCGCTTCGCAAACAACCCTGAGGTGGCGAGGCGGGTGTCAGCTCAGTGGTGAAGTCAAGAGACACGTGTTTGCATGTGAAGTGGAGAAACGCGTTTCCACCGAGGCGACTGTTTGTGTGGGATAGTGTATGCATATTTAATAGAGGAGTGGGCAGCGATAATTCGGAGCGATCTGGCTCACCAAGTGGGCAAAGTGAAGCAGGGGCGTGAGAGGGCTGCTGGTGACAAGTTTTCACTTGATCAGCTGCTCATCCCACACGGTTGCGCCGCGCTCTAGAGGTCAGGTTCGGTGTTTGGCGGCAACTTTTGGCTGCAATTTCAAACACATACGACGGGGAAAGGTTTGAATTCACATTTCCGCGGCATGGTTAGAGAAAATAAGCGTTTTTGTTTTGTTTGTTGTTTTTAGCTGAATGTTTTTTTTTTTATTTGTCGAGCCCGGCTCTGGTTGTAAGCGGTAGGAACCTCACACACAAAGCCAGTGCGTTTTCAGTCTGCAGATGCAGCCGAGGGCTGCTGAGCTGGAGGAGGGATCTGACTGGTGCACATTTTGGACGCATGTGAAACGGCGCAGTCCATGATGATGAAGATGATGATGCTGGCTGCAGCTCTGCAGACAATCGCGGCAGCTGAGTGCGCCGTGAGGTGCTGTCCGGGGTGCTGAAGAGTCGCCGTGTTTTGCCTCCTCCCTGCCGGCCCCCCCCCCCTTCCTGCCTGTCCAGACTGCACGCGTGAACAGACGTGGATGCCGAGCAGCGCAACACGGCCCGAGTAAATAAATGGGACCGCACGTCGTCCGAGCGTTTGAGAGATCATGGAAAGATTTTTCTTGCTCGTCCTCAGCGGTTGCCTCGGCGTCTCTCGAGTCACGGCGGGTAAGTTTCGTGGCTTGGGATATATATATATTTTTTCTTTTTTTTCCCCCCCACGTGAATCTGAGCGGTGATGATCGTTTACTGCGAAAATGAACGCAGCATTCGTTACGGTGGCTTTCCATCGGCATGCCAGGTGATGCTGGCTCTCTGGTGTGTATTGGGTTGCAGTTGCTTCTTATTGTGTGTTTGCAACATGCTGCAGATGTTCAGAGGAACATGGAGGAACATGTGGAGTGATGTGGAGACGGAACTGACCTGTGACACACTGCTGCTGCTGCCTCTGTGTGTTAATGGGAATAAACCTGAGCAGTGCAGCTCATAAAATACAAAAGCATCAAGGCAAACATCGTAAATCTCTTAGACAAATAAGGCTCTTTTTGTTTCAGTCGACTACAGTGTTGAGAAACTGCATTTTCTGAGGAATTTCCTTTGAGTTCTTGTCATTATTAATGAAGATGCGATGATCAGGCTTTTCCTGGCCAATAACTCACAAATTTGGCTTAAAATTCTGACCTATTGTTCTAGTTGTTTTCTTATTTAAATGACAAAAATGTGAAAAAAAGAAACAAATGAATGTTCAGAGGACTTTAAAACACATAAGTGAGAAAAATGAGAACCTGTAATAAAAATAGTCACAAAAGAAAACAATGCACTACAGGTTACACGAGTGAGGGACTGTGGAGTATTTAAATTATACTAGATAAATGATAGAAAAACAAGTTGCTGTTAAAATGTATTGCAGGTTTTTCAGTTGAGCTAGTACTTCTCAAATTGAAGGAATAACCAGATGGTCCATTTTTTATGCATCAGGAATAAATAAATAAAAACTCTCACAGGTAGTCTGATCTGGCTCAGTTGCTGGCACTGCTGCCTATCAGCAAGAAGGTCTTGGGTTTGAATCCCAGTCAGGGCCTTTCATAGAGTTTGCATGTTCTAGTGGTGTATGTATGAGTTTTCGGGTTCTCTGGGTTCGACCTACAGTTCAAAAATATGGATAGTAGGTCAACTGGAGGCTGTTCTGTCACAAACTGGTGACCTGTCGTCTATCCGTCCTCCAGCTCAATGATTGAGGAAAGCTGGTCTGGATGAGGAACAATATGTATCTAAACATTTCCTTTTACAGACGGGAAATGGTGGAAGTTTTCAGTTTTGATGCATGAAAAAAGGAGGTTTTCAGTATCTGACCTTCCAATCGCCAATCAGAGCTGACTTAGCAAAAATTAAATATCATACGCTTTATTTCAAGAAAGACTCCAGATCATTAGAAATACATGATGGAGCTGCTGCTGCACGGAAATGCCGCTAACGCATCCAGTGTAAGTGCTGGTTTTTTTCCAACATGCATCCATTAAACATCCATTTTAAAAGCCCAAACTATGCCGCACTCTGGAGCGCTCGCAGAGATGGAGAGCCTCTCTTCTCTCCTGCCGTCAGCATACTCCTCTGGTTCGCTCATCATCCTCCCACTTCCACACCCTCACCACTGATGATGGATCACCAGGCTGCTGCTCTCTGATACACACAGACTTACACAGTTTATTGAGACAAATAATTTAATTGTGGCCCACCCTCCTGTCCTCCTGGGGAAATGTCTGGTTTCCACCAAGGAAACCACTTTTTGAGGCCATTTTACAACCGAGAATGTACATGGTATTTAATTTACAATAGCATATTATTTAGAAACACTTTGTTTTGTTGGCTGTGTTTTACAGATGCACCGGTACTACGGGTAGAAAAACTTGAGAAGCTTTAAATTAAACCCAACTTTTTTTTTTTTTACAATAGCATCATTTTACACACCAAACAAAATGTACTACAAATCAGTGAAGAAATCCGACATCAAGATTTTTTTTTTTTTACAAAATCACAAGCAGCACAATTTGATGAGAAAACCACAACTTTCTGTTTAATTGACTTAGAAATAAAATGATAAAATGAAGGTTATTTTGTCCACCACACAAACAGGTTATATTATCTCTCCAGCACACTGAGTAAGTGGTATGGTCCTACTGCTACACATAAACAAGACGATTTTACTAAACTCTTGCACATGCTTTGGTCAGACTAGATTAAAATTGGCCTTTTCATCTATTCAAATGGATTTGTGAAACAAAGAGTAAATATTGTAAAGTAAGGTGGAGGATGTGTAATGCTTTGGGATTGCTTCTTTTCCAAAGGGGTAGCATGCGCGGCACCATCAACTCTGAAATCCCAGCAGATTATAGATTAAAACCACTAAACTAAATATTCCTTATTTAATCATCATCAAGTTATGAATCATACAGAACTTTATGAAAGCAAAGCAGTGGCTGCATGTAAAGTGTTGTTGCCTTGTTTTCAAAGAGACAAAGGTTCAGTTCCAGTTAATCTGCCTTGAACTTCAAGAATCTGCAGATCGATTTGTGTTTATCGGAGCTACCAATGAATGTAGTTAAATTAAAATAAGCTATTTTGTGTCACATTAAAATTCAAGAACATGGAGTTAAAAGTTTCCACCAAAATGATTTCAGTGTGTATTTGCAAAGTGTGTGAAAAGCCCCTATGTTTCAGAGCAGAATGCAAAAAAAGGATTCAATGTGCAGCACGTGTTTCAATGGTCGTGTCTGCCAAAGTCTGGGGTTTTGTCTCAGCACTGGGTGCTGATTCAGTGCTTTGGGTATTGTGGAAAGAATCTGTTCCAATACATATTGAATTGTTCGAATAGTTTTCTCATCTCAATAGCTTAAAAGGCTCCTAACCAAAAGCTTCGCACCAGAATGTTGGATCTTATTAAAGTTTTATATGGTTTTTTTTTTTTGCTTCTCCTCTTCACCAGTCGTTCAAACATCTATTTGAACTGTATTGAATTTTTTCTGCAGTTTTAGGGGAGATTTTATGTGACACATTAGGTCACACTGCTTCCTCTTAGTTGTTGCAACCATGGCAATTTGTGTGTCAGAGCATCTCTTGAAATACAACAGACTAAACACATTGCAATTCTTACAAAAAAAACATTTGTAACAAATAACGAAGGTGTGTTGCAGACATGCAAAAAGCTCTGCATTAACAAACATGCTACAGATGTTTAAGGCTGAACCTAAGCAGGTTACAACACTTGATTAAATTAGTGGAGAGAGAAATAAACAGGACAGGTGTAACAATAAATAAGTTTGGAGCAAATGTGAGAAAAAAGCAGAACGTGAAAAAAACAGAGAACAGATTAAGTAAAATCATAGCTGTGCAAATTTAGCAAAAATAAATAACCAAAGGAAAAGGATTCTGCAGGCTTCCTGTTGTGGTGCAGACATTCTGAATAAAATAGAAAATAAAGGAATAAGAAGATTACCTGTATTTATGTAATAAAGCCCCTAACCTTTATCTGATTTCTTTCAAACAGAATGCACATTGAACAGCTTCTTGTTCGTTGATTTGTTTACATGCTTTAAAGATGGGAGCTTCTGGTTTTTATGCCTTTCATGAACTGGAAGAAAATCCAGATGTTTTTGGCTCTAAATAGCTGATCACTGTTTAAGTCAAAAAATGAAAACTCCTCAATAAGAGAATATGTTAGAAAATGTCTCCCTGAGTCAGCTTCTCCTGCTGCCCCATTAAAAATTAATAAATAATAACTTATCATTTCTGCATAATGATGAATTATGCTCAGAACAAGTATAATTAATCTAAGCAGGTATTAAACGCACTTTTCATTATGCATACATTTCTGTATTAAAGTTCCACCTTCCGTCTCTCACAGTAAGCGATCGTAAAGCATGAAAGCCTTAGAGCAGATGTGCTGTAGGAGAAATGCAAAAAAAGGCTGAAAAATGAGCTTTTATCTAAAAAGAAAAAAAAACTTCCACAAAATACACTATTACTGTATAGTAAAAACTCATATGTTATCTCTACTTTGTCATTTATGCTCCATTTTAGACGAGGGATTGCTGCATGACTGACAGAAAAGGTCCATTGTCGGCTTTAGAGGAACATTCAGGACTCCTGGTCCAATTCATGTGGAAAAGACGTTTCAGTTTTTCTTTATAAATGAAACAGTGCCAACGTAATTCCCACTACATACTTTAAACAAATTTTAACCATGTTGATCTTTGGGACTGAGAGAATTAAGAATGTTATTGAGCAAATGCATAATGGCTGATCTTTTCTCTGCTTTATCCTTTCTAATTTCTCAGAGCGATTCCTCTTTCCCTTTACTCCAGGTTTATTACAGTAAATTAGACGGCACATATTTTATTATCTAGCAGAAGAAATCCAACTGCAGGTAATTTCAACTCTGTTTTAGGAAATGAAAGGAAAAGTGTGCAAAGTTTAAACCAAATCCAAGAAAACTATAAAAAAAAAAAACACAATCAGAAATATAGCACTATTGCTCAAGATTACTTCAAGGAGTAGAAAGTCATAAATAAACAAATAAGTAGAGACTCAAAAGTTTCACACAGTTTTGTTTCACATTCATAAATTGTTGACAGAAAACTGCCAAATTATGCAGCAATGTTTCCTTTCACCTTGCTTCAAAATATTCAACTGCACAAATCTTCGCCTTGGTCAGCACTTATTTTGATCTAAAACTGCGTAAAACGCTTAAAACCGTCATAAAAAAATACTTTCAAACACAAAGAGGAAGCTGTAATCTCTACACCACATTTGACTTCAAAAAAATGTTTTCTCTCCCTCATTGCTCAGTATGTTTTAATCGCTCCGTGACGAGTTGAGCAAGACGAAGTGAAAAATAAAGCATAAAGCCAAGTGTTTGTATCAATCTGCTGCTGTTCTTTCCTCTGGCACCGTGTAACACTCTCCTTCATTTTATAAAGCCTCTTTGAGCACGTTGAGAGCTTCTGGCTTAGCAAGAAGCAGATGAAAAGAGCAATAGCCTTGTGGTTAATAGCAATGGCTCAAACTTGCAAAAGTTATAAGATCAGGCAGTAACACAAGGATTAGGATCAGGGGGAAGTTCAAGCACAAAGAGAATCATTTAGATTGCCATCTCTTTACATCAGAAATTGATTTTAGCACCGTCGTTTGAACACTGAGCACATGGGAGAAAGAGGCGATGATGCCAGGTCTGATGTGGCGATGGCGGCTCTCTAATGCACGCCGTCGTCCATCAAATGTCCCAGGAGTGGGAGGGTCTGAAGGTTTTTCTTTTCCAAGAATGTAAATGTTTTTTCCACTGGACCTTTAAGAAGTTAGCAGTGAATAATTTCACCATCTGTGACATGTTATTTATACACAGAGACATGACAAACCAGATCCTATGACAAGTAGCTCTGCATAAATATCATTTTGGTCACTTTTGTCTGACGAGACAAATATTTCAAAAGTCTGAAAAAGCCAGATAGAACATTGCTTATTTTCAGATCATCTTTTATTCATAGGTCACAACTAAAGTAATTACCAGTAATCGTTTTTACAAAACAAACAATTAATTGTGTTCCTTTTATACTTTACTTTGAGTTGATTAGAGCGTTTTGGTTCTTTTCACTCTCTGTCTGCCTTTTTCCTCGGTGTGTATATGTGACATGACATATTGTCGATTCTTCAAAATAGGAAAGACAAGAAGACATCCCATATAAATAAGGCAAATGGCTCAAAAATGTGTGGCGTTTCCTAAACTCTAAGAGTAAAGAGTCCCAGGAGAAATCATGAATCGACCTTCTTTCCTGGCCATGTCAGTGCCCCAGAATTTCATAGGAAACTTGACTGTTTTTGTTATGTTTTATAAACAAGAAAGCTTGGTTGTGCAAAGTATCAACAGCAGTGCCAAAGTCTGCATGTCCGCCATAGATTGTCATTTGTATGTTTTGGGATTTTTGTCATTTGAATTCCATTATTGTAGCCCTGTTTGCTTTGCTGCCTGTTTTATTTATTTATTTTTCCATCAACAAAATGCGCACCTCCGTCCATTGTTTATGTTTCTGTCGCTGCTGATAACTGTCGCAAGGAAACGGCAATCACTCCCCAAGAAAGACAATTAAATTACAAAAGAAAATAGTAACGCAAAGTGATTTCGATAGGTAACTGTAGCCTGACTACTGGATTTGAAATAGCAACGCATTAGATTACTGAAAAAAGTGCGTCCGACGTCAGTAACGTTACTAAGTAACTCGTTACTGACATCCCTCGTCTCAAAGAAGCGCTTACTGTAGGAAATGTTTTAAAGAAGTCTTACAACTGATAAAATATTTAATTAACTAATTCACAACTCCCCAGAGATCATTTCAATTCATTTTAAAAGTGGTAATTAACAAATTTAATGGTTGCTCTTTAATAAATAATGAGATGGACTAATGCCAGTCTGCATCCCGAACACCCAACACCAGTTTTAAGGTGAACAGAGAAGAGACCTTCAGTTATTTAAATAAATTTTGAAAAACATTAATTTAAAGCATATCTGCACATCTTATAATCATTAAGGCTTTTATTGCAAGGGTTTGAAGGAAGTTGAAAGAAGGTAGGCTTTGCCGACCTGCACGCATAAAGTTTCTTGTCAGTATTTTATTTGTGCTGCAATGGATAATTAGACCCTCAGATAAAATGCTTTTAACAAGCTCAACAGGAAACCACACCATGCTGGGGAGGTCATAAATATGGCTGAAGGTTACCGTACTCATACTGTTTTTATAAAGAGCTTCTCTTGCAGCACTACAAGTCCAAATAGCAACTACATTTGCTGGTTGAAATATCCCTTCTCCACGCTCACTGCGTCTGTCTTGTGTCTGCAGCAAAGCTGCATGGAAACTGCTTTGTTTTTATTTTATATGCTTGGTCTTTATCTCAGTTTTTATATTATTATTATTTAATCACGTCTTTTTTAATAAAACTTAGGAGCATTTCCGTTTTTTCAGTTGTTCTTTTTTTAATTCAGGGATCCCAGCTGCTTGAATATTTCCATTTTTTAACAGTTTTTCTTTCTATTACAAAGTGCTAATATTACATTCAGAACCTCACATCAAGCTGCGAGCTCCTTTAGAGTTATCATCTCCATCATATTACTTGTTTGCCTTAGGGGCAAGGCAAAAGCAGGGGGGGTGGGGGGGTTATTCCTAATTTGAGAAAAGATTTCATTAGCAGTGGGGTTGTCAAATAATCACGCTCACGGCACTCTTTTGCCTTTCTGAATTAGCTGGCTTGCATTCTCTCTGTACACAATGCTGCATTGATTTTCAAACTCAGCTTTTTGACATTTAATTAGAGGAATGCTGGTGGTGCGTGCATTTCATCAAGTAGAAATATGATGTTTTGTAACCGCACCCTTTCCACCTCAGTGCACTTTTGGCCAGCAGGGCTGGAAAATTCATTTCCCACGAGTAAATAACTCATTCCTCCACAGACGGACTGAAAAAAGAAAAATTAGGCGTGATTATTTGACAGAGCTGTGTACTGAAGCAAAGGGGACCATAGAGAACGCATTAAAAAATACAGCATAGTCTAAACAAATACAAATATGGTTATCGAATAAGAAGTGATCCAACTGTTCATTTAAAGCTTTTCACAGCCTTTTCCCAACCTACACTATAAAGCAACTGAAGGACAAGATTAATCAATAGCAAAATAGTAAATGAGTGAGTCACCATCTCCCCTTTTCACCCACCACATCCTCACTGTAGCTGAATTTCCATTGAAGTGTCAGTTACAAGCAGAAAACGATGGAGGGGCTGCCAAAAGATCCGAAGCACGGAGACAGACATGGATGAAAAGCAGGAGAGACAAAAAAAAACAAAACAGACAACGTGGGCATCTGCGAGGCGGAGGCTTTACCTTGAGTGTCCGTACCAGTCACAAAAAATAGGTTTGGAAAACAACCTAATACAGATATAAGGCTTTCTTCTGGCAGCTGTAAATCCTAGAGATCTGGCAAGACAGTGAAATAAACTATAAAGAACAAAGAAAAGGGGGATTCCATCCACGAGGCGCCTTCTTTTAGGCTTTCGGTTACATTTTAAGCAGTGACAGTAGGAAGTGTGGCTGTGAACCAGCTGGCTGCCTTCAATAGCAAACACATTACGGGCGATCAGTTATGAAACATGACAAAGCATTGCAGTGTGATCATACACAAATTAGCTAGCACTTCTTAATTAACTACCAGATGTTTCTCCTTCCCAATAAAGTCTGAAACGCCTCCAGCTTACTGAACATGCAACAACTATGATCATGTTAAGTAGATGCATCAAAAGCAGTTTTATTCAGTTTTAGAAATACATTTCTAAATGCATTTAGAAATGCATTTCTAAAAGTTTAACCAATTCTAATGTTTTATTTTTTTTAACCAGCAGCTTTTCAGCCAACCAGTCCTTTGCCCTAGCAGTCTGCCTAGCAGCCTGCTAGTGGCCTAGGCAGTCTACTAGGCCCCTAGCAGACTGCTAGGCAGACAAAGGACTGAATCAACTTGGTGAATAGTAACTCTACAAAGAATCTGGAGCTCTGCAAAAACACAATCAGTCTCTTTATGTAAAATGAACCAGCAAATCCCTTCGTTTTGAAGAGATCTTGCAGGAATTTTAACCAGCAGGAAAAATACACCAATCAACTGGTGAGAAACTGGAAAGGCTGGTTTTCAGTCAATTTGTTCAGTAATAAATAGTAACTCTAATCATTATGGTTTAATTTATAGCTACTATTTCCCCTGCAGGTTAATGTGCTCTATAAAAGCTGTATTATTTGACGTGTTTCTCAAATTAACACTGCGTTGATATGTTATCCCATCTGCAGGTTATTGCAGCTTGCATAGGGTGACTGTTTACTCACCATAACAGGTTTATAGAGACGGACATTGTTAAATCTGAATTAGTAGCCCACCATGATGCAGAGTGATTCTAAACACCTGAGGCCCGTGCTTCCTTTTAAAAGGCCAGATAGAGCTGCAACATGATGGAGCTAGCAGGCAGTTTTCACCCTAACTCACAAGCCCACAGACTAGCTTATTAGCAACCTGGGGAGCAGAACCAGCCAAGGGGCCTGAATCTGGGAGAGAGGCATTTCTAATGACTGCAGAGCTGTAATAAGGTGGTACAAATCCATGTCTCCCCATGGAGCTGGATGGAAGCAGGGACACCACCCTGCATGCTTGTGGTTTTAATTCAGCAGTGGCAACAGGGTGTCCTGTCGCTGAACTGGTTACATTCATGGAGTTAGCTGAATTCAGAATGCATGGCTTTGTAAAAATGTTGTCCTCTAAGGACATCCGTTGCAGTTTTTGAGTTATGCAAGAATGCTTTCTAATTTTCTCTCTGTAAGTAGTTTTAGGGGTTAGGTTTAATTCATAGACTAACAAGGAGGGCCATTAGTTTTTCCCAGGGAGCCAGCTTGGTTTGGAGGTATTGTTCTTTACTGATTGAACCATCACTGGAAAACTGCTTTTTTGAACTTATTAAGGTTATCTTTATCTGTTTGAAGATCTAATACATTTAAATGTGACAAAAACAACAAAAAGAAGAATCTGTAGAGGAAAACACTTCCAGAGCACAGTATATGATGCAACCTTTACATGATTAAAGGGACATTATGTATTTTCTAGGCATATAGTGCCATTTTATAGCACAATCAAGTAACTATTACCTGCAGTTGTAGGTAAAAATCCTGTACATATCAAACATAAATTAAAATAAATTTCACGAATTGAAATTGGCATCCGTCTCTTTAACAAGCTCCTACTCTTCCCAACACTCCACCTCTTTACATCATCACACAAATGCTTCTCAACATTCGATTTATACATAAAATATGATGATGAAATGCTTGAATTTATTACACTAAGTAAATATGCAATATTTTTGAAAACTTTGGTCAATTTAATACACCAGAATTTGGGGGATTTTTTATGTCTTACATTATTTTCAGTTCTAATGTGTTGACATGAATGTATCCGCAGGTTGATCCTGATGGATCACCCTGATACTGACTGCTATTTTCTACAGCCATGATCCACTTCTCGGTTAATTGCATTTACTGCTGCTGTAGTTTTTGTTCTCTCTTCTCTTTCTTTCTGTTGATGGTAGAGTTGGCCCTGCATTGCTGTTTTAGCTGCATCTCTTTCCTGGATGGAGCTATTTCTGTCAATAACTCTGTGTTCTCTTTAGATTTTTTTTTTAGTAGAAAGTACTCCTTGCTCAGTGCTTCTGAGTTTAGCTGTGGCTGTTTTCTGAAACTCAATAAATATGCTAATGCTAAGCTTACCTTTTTTGTTTAGATGTCTGTTCATATAAAATCAAGGTTACACCCTATCAGCACAATGTTGTGCTTTGTGCATGATATTTGAAAAGATTAAATAAAGTATCAGATTACAATGTGAGGCAGACTGACTGCAGATTTATTCTTACTAAAGTATTTGCACTGTGTAAAGAGGTGGCAGTGAACTTTAAGGCCTGTTTGTTAATCAGAATAAACCTCTGGTAACTCGCCTGACTGCATGTTTATGCCATGTTTAAATGGGCCCACACAAAATGATTGGAGGCAGCAGAAATAGCTCCACAGAGACCATTCAGGAAAGCAGAGCTCTACAGCTGGGGAACATGAAAAGAAAAATCATTTGATCTTTATAGCGCCCAACAGTACACGATCCACATTACATATTCTCAGGCTACCTGCAGTATCTCCCTCTGACTCAGCCCACGCTAACATGCGGCAGACAAACTCTGTCCGACTGGAGAATCGAGGAGAGCACAAATAAAACAATGATGGACCACTCAGCATTCCCCCCTGAACTGTCCACGTTTTAACATGTTCAACGTCTCGGGGAGCTTTTAAACATTAGGGAGCATTAAGGAGCTGTCATCCTCAACACGGCTCAGCGTGGGACTGACAATTAGCTGTCAGTCTGATCATCATCAGGATAACAAAGACGCACATGCAACAGAGAAACCAGTCATGGCTCAAAGTCACCCCCGCCTTGTCTCGGAGCGAAGCGGGCTGTGTGCCACTGAGAGTTTATGAAGACATCTGTCTGGTGTTTCATTAGGGCTGACTCCTGTGTCATGTGGATATTTAAGGAACACGGTCACGGCCCGGCATCCTCTCTCTCTCTCTCTGTCCCCAAAGAGAAACACATGCGAAGAGGAGACGGGCAAAGACAAAAGAAAAAGTTTTCAAAAGCTCTGGGACATGAGGACACTTGGAGAGCGGGTTTATAAACGCAAAATGTGAACATTTGAACTTGATGCATATTTGCCTTCCACTGCTTCTTTTGAAATTTAACTGTTATTTAATTTAGAAGAGTTTAATCAATACTTGTTTTCTGAAGGAGAAATGTAGGACCATTGAATGTCTTTCAACAAAACACAAGAGGCAACCAGAATATTTAACAATGGAGTGAAAATATAAAAGAGCCATTGAGAGAGTGAGAGACAGGCAAATATTAAAGTTAGCTTTCTCCACTAGCACAGATATTTCTGATTCAAAATCCAAACATAAAGTAGCTGGACCATGATCATTAATTTCATTTTGAAAAGTGGGTTTTATGTTTTGCAACGAACAACATGTTTTAAAATCACAAGAATCCATCCAGGCTGTAGTTGTTCAGTTGTCTGGATGAGGTGATGATCAGAACAGATATTATTGCTAATTGTCCAATTGCAATAAATATCTGTTGCAAAAATATTATGTATTCCAGCCAGTACAATAAATAGTTATTGAACTCTACATAGTCAGTACTATTAACTGTATACATATTAGAATGGTGCACACACACCACATATTTGATTTTCCACTAGCTGAGGTTTTTTCCTTACATCACTTCAGATGTAATCTGTTAGGCAGATTATAAAAAAATTTTTTTACTACTTTGTATATTCATATCATTCTGCCTATTTATATAAAAGCATCCCACTGTAAAAGGCCCTCTAGAACATGACAAATACAAAAATTTTTATAAGGTTAAAAGTCTGTTTAATTTAGAAAGCTGGAAAGCCACCTGGTGTCCAAACTTAGCCGAAACAAATATGTTGAGAGTAAGGCTTGGTTAGCATTAACATGGCTGCACAATGAGCCCCAATGATCAGATAACCAGAGTGAAAGACGTTTCAATTTGTGGAGCTTAGATGAATCTCTGACATCTAAAAGAAGCGTTTTACAAATAATTATAACATTCATAGTTCTCCTAATATTGTAGATTTACTTGTGATTACTCTTAATCTGGAAGTGTATTGTTTCAAGGAGCTGAGTTTGAAATCAATCAAGAGCAAGATTTGTCTGAGTCAGGAAAAGGACTAATCACTCATTAAAACTTTGTTTGTGTCACGTTTTCTTTTTTTATTTTGTTTTCACAACGCAGCTGATTAAAATGATTTAAACTCCTCGTGTGCCTGTTACTCAGCAGTATAGCAGTGTAATTAAATGTTAAACGTCTAAACCACGAGGACAAAGGTTGGGAAACTGCATTAATAGTAAAGTCTCACACTTTATCTAACAAATTTCCTCAATGCTTAAATATGAGGAGTGAAAATGTAGGCAGCATGAATGCTTTTGTTCCCACAGTGTGCAGAAGAACTTGTATTCATTATTTTTAAACAGCAGTTTAGCACGTGTAAAGTAAGTAATGGTGTCACAGACAGAAATAAATGTGCTCCAGGAGGGAGAACAGAAAATAAAGTGAGCACCAACAGAGAGATGATAAGCTTCATTTGTGATTCCTATGGTTTCATTTGGCTTCGGAGCCCCAGACGCTCGTCCTCCAGGCTAACCAAGTAAACAGCAGACGGTAAACAAAAGCAAATCCACTGCAAACATCAAAGTTGCCCCCCTTTTTCTGATGAAGAGATGCAGCGAGTCTCCGTCCTGTCATCTGCTGTTAGTCAGGTCATTCATCAAGATGTCAGCCACAGACATCAAGCCGAGAGGCAGCGCAAAACAAAAGAGAAGCAAAGAAAATAAATATATAAGCCTGCTTTGGTTTGCGGCCCCTGTTTCTGAATGTACAATACGTACACAAGCACTAGAGCAGCTCATTGTCCTGTAATTACCAGCTGTGAGGTTGGTGCAGGTCTGAGGGCAAGTGAGCGTTAACCTATTCAATGACTCATTGATTTCATTTGATTGGTCAAGTAAGATTTATGACCCATCAAAGCGTCAGAGAGGCCTCACTTAAAACTTCTTGTCTTTATTCACCTTTCAGCTCCACAAAGCAAATATCGATCAGGGCTTCTTAAAGGAAGGATCCAGCGTTTCACAGCAATAGAGTTCAGACGCGAGGGCTTAATCGTTAAAACAAAAAGGCCCGCACTCATCTTGACTTTCAGTCATTCTTTGTGTCCTGTATTAACGTTAAAGTCTAAAACTTCATTATGAACCCCTGCTTTATATCAGAACCTTTAACAGATCATTTGTTCTGTCCCTTAGCTTGCTGGTCCTTTAATAATGCAATCTCCTCTCAGTTACCATCAGACGTGTGCAGCCTGGAGCTTCATAATTACAGACTCCAAGTCCCCAGCAGCAGAGGCCACCAAAGTGCACCCAGAGCAACACATAATCTCACAACTAATTATGTAATGAAGGCAAATTATTATTCGCAGCTCTTGTAGAGTGGGACCCTAATTAAACCGGAGGTGTGTTTGGAACTCGACACCAAACCAAAAGCACGACGAGGAGACACACTGTTGTTTAGTCGTTAGACGTATTCTGATAATGAGTCAAAAGTCATTAGCGTCTCTTTCGTGTTGGAGCATTTTATTGCACTTGTTTTCAAATACTTACAAAGAGACAGAAAATGGGCAATTTTAAAAAGGACTTGTTGAATATTAAAGCTTGCAATGAAAATACAAATTGGATGAATACATAAAGAAATTAATAGTACTATTTTTAAGATTTTTCTTGTATTAAAAAATGGATTATTTATTAACAATGATATGGTGTTTCATACCACAACAATATATGAAAACACCAAAAAGGACTTTCATTTTAGGGACTTAATTTACAAGAATATGAGGATCAAAGCTTCACACTTAAATAAGTTTAAACTGATTTTATTCTATTTTCTCCCATGTAGCTACTGTATAGCTACCACGGTTTCATAATACAATGGCATTTACACACACACACAAAAAAGTATATTTTTCTTTTGAAGTTGATGCCCCTCAAACTTTGGCACCAATCTGGCCTAAGTAGCAATGGTACGTTGCTAGAAGTGCACTCAGTGCTTTGCCTGCAAATAGTCTCTACATCGAAGTTTTAACAGTCCTGGAAATAACTGACAGATTTTTGTGCAAAATGTGGTGAGTTTGTGACATATTTAGGCCTCCAAACAAGGTCATTCATAATAAACACTAAAACTACGACTGCAGGCTGGCTGTGGTCGACACGCCGCCCCTGCCTGTAGTTTTTAAACAGTCTTACTTGAATTAGAATGAGGGGCAGGACTTCATTAGATTCAGTAACTTCATTGTCTGTGTGAATTAAGCAAGAAAATAGTGTAAAAACCTTCCAGCTACCTGACTGGCACTGATGTTCCCTAAGCATCAACAGGTTGGAGGAGGATCGCAGAGCAAAGTCTAGATGTACAATTGGAAAACTAAAACTGAGCTCTAATGGTTTGATCTGCAGGCAATGACTGAGGCTTCTTCAACATAACTAACAACATCAACGGAGCAACAGCTTATCTTCTCTGCCATTTTTCATTACTTTGGTTTTTACTGTTTTATACTGTTTCTTGCAGTTAAATTTTGGACTATATGGACTCCAGGTACGCGTAGAGCGTAGGGACCAAATATACCTTAATATGAACTAATAAAGTAAGTGTATATGTACAGTCTCCCAAATTTCTTGGGGGTACAGCCAAAGAAAATAAACAGCATTTTTCACTGTTTTTCCTCTTCCTACTCCCCACTATGAATCCCAACCTCATATGGATCCTCTGAGTCATTTATTCTCACCAACGAACTCGGCTTCCCGCCTTGGCAGTGGACATTGCAGCAGAAGACAGAAACAGAGCTTTTACTTTATATTAGAGTGTGAACAAAATGTTTTTCTTCCTGTCTCATTGTTTGCAGATAGCCTGTC
Organism: Phalloptychus januarius; assembly: GCA_902982915.1. Taxonomy (NCBI): domain Eukaryota; kingdom Metazoa; phylum Chordata; class Actinopteri; order Cyprinodontiformes; family Poeciliidae; genus Phalloptychus; species Phalloptychus januarius. Next base: position 10,678,260 of record CADWAE010000129.1, on the reverse strand, counting down.
GCCTCCCGTCAATGTGACCATCAAAGAGGTGAAAGCAAACTCTGCTGTGGTGTCATGGGACATCCCCGAGGGAGACCCCGTCATTGGCTTCGCCATCACACAGCAGGTGAGTAACAGATTGTGTAGGAGGCATCAGTGGACAAAACACAACAAGGTGAAGAAGATAAGGATTTATGAAAAGGTGCCGAGGTGTATTAATAGTCGAAACAGGCAGAGAATTTAACTCCATTCACCTCACTTTACATCCACAAACACACATAGCTCTGCAGACAGGGGTTATGCAGCAGAGCCTATGTCCAAACTGAAAACATCATTTAGGACAGTAATGTTTATTATATGTGCATTTACACTGTTTCAGTAACGCACTTGCTTGTTTTTGTAAGGAACAGCTTGGGAATTTGAGGACTTACATGATCAATTATTCATAGAATTAGAAATGAAAAGGTTCTGTAGCATTGTTCTCCTGCTCTATTAAATATGAGTCTGCAGCCACATGGTTGTTTGGGTGAATGTTTGTGCTGGCAGTCTGCACAGGGATACAGCGCTTTCGAAAAACCTTTGCACACAATGTATTTTACTGGGATTTTGTGTAGCAAACCAACACACAGTAAAGTGTTTTGAGAAGATGAAGGAAAATAAAATATGAATTTCTGGGCAGTGTGGGGGCTCTCAGTCTTTTCTAGAACTGATGATATTTGGAGTTGAGATGGCCACCTAAAAAGCTATGGTGGGCCTTGAGTTTGACAGGTGTGGGCTAAGAGGTTGATAGAACTAGCAACAGTCATAATATTAAAAGTTTTTTTTTTCATTATCACTGAATAAATGTTTTTAAATTAAAGGCTAAACTTTTTTTTTATGATGAGATTATGCTTCTGCATTTAAAGTTTAATATATGTTAGGGCTATGTACACACCACACGTCAGCAAAGTTGTTTACGTCTGAATAGCAGAGAGATCAAATCATCAAGGAGCTTTCATTCATGCTGTCTGGAAAGCTTGATGCTGCCACTTTGATCAGTTGCAGAAATCCTTTTGCTTCCAGGTTACCCATTTTGCAAATGAGACAACTCTGCTTCTGCCAAAATGCAAGGATGGGAAGATGCGTAATCCAATAAAAAAATTCACAAAAGCCCTCCTGGTACTCAGCAGTGGTGATGACTGCGGCATGTCCTGGCTTTCCCTCTACCTTTAAGAAGCTAATGTTATGTGGGTGTTTTCAAGTCTCTCTCTAATCAGTCAACCCATGTTGTTTCCTGCTTCAACAGAAGAAAGATGTGCGCATGCTGCGGTTCATCCAGGAAGTCAACACCACCACGCGCTCCTGTGCATTATGGGACTTGGAGGAGGAGACAGACTACATTGTGCACGTCCAGTCCGTCAGCATGTCCGGGACGAGCCCGCTGAGCGAACCGCTGCGCTTCCGAACCCCAAAGGAGGCCGAGACACAGGCCTCTAAGAGTAAATAACCACATGCAAATACACTCACTTGTTTAGTCATTTACACCTAGAAGGATGGAGGAGAGCTCTTCTGCTCCTTTTTAGGGCATAAGTGCAAAAGGGACATGGCCTTTTGACAATTCAGTGACAGATTTAGCCTAAAAATCCAAAAGAAATCAATAGACACACAAAGCATGAAATGAAATTTCACAACAGACTGCTCCATCTCTCCCCTACTGACTACAGCTAAGGAGCAAAACGCCCGACAGGGGAAGCATACTTCACTGTTTATTGATGTTTTTCCGCAAGAGCCACTCTGTATGCACCCTGCACAGCACCACTGTAAACCAAAATGAGGAAAGGCATTTATCAGACAGACGGAGGAGGTAGTAAGGAAGCTGTAAAGGGTGGAGAATCGATGTGCTTTTGGCTGAGCCATAGCTCCATCTATTCCCCCTCTCATTTTCACTCTTCTCTCATATGAGCTGCCGCGATGCTCTGCACTGTTTGGAGCCAGAGGGAGTCTGAACTTCTGCTGTAGCTGCAAATGGGCTGCCAGAAAACATGTAGAACATAAAAACAATCAGTGCTAAACACTGAAGAGATGCGCTGGCGACCACCAAGACCTAATAAATACTGAATACGTTGTCTGAGTGTTATTTATGCAGCAGGGAAGAATTTAGTGAGATCAATCACTGCGCAGAACACAAGCAAACACTTTTTAATTGGATCTTTTTACAATTTTGTGTAACTACATGTAGCTTTTGTCATCCAAACACTAAATAGCTCACAGATAAGGGGTTTTTTTGTTTTGTTTTTTTAGCGCACACACAAACACTTTTAACGCGGATGATAAATCATTTTTAAATGGCGTAACTGTAAAAGTGATTTATTTAGATCTGTTAACTTCTGATGAACATATAACACTCCAAAGCAATCGAAGAAGCAAACTTAAAACATCATAATAATATGTCAACGTTTCACATTTTAAGAAGTCCTACAAAAAAAAGTGACTGTCAAAATCATTGAGCTCTTGGGATGGCATGATGCTAGAATGTCAAACTGTACCATGAGTAATGCTCAATGATCTATAATATTTCAATATTGTTGAAACATATTTTGGAGGAACTACTCTTCTAATGAAGATCAAAAAAATATATATTATCAGTAAAAAAATATTTTACTGTCTTAATCACAGCAAAATGAATTAGTAACTAACTCAGAAGCTTTGCAAAAGCAGTATTATTAAATCACATATCTAAATATAATAAAAAAGTGAATATGATCTTCAAAAAATATTTTTGAAGTACTTTAAAATGTTATAAGAGAACCAAATAAAGCACATATAAAGTAGGGCCAAGATTTTGTTTAGTGCATTATTCCTACATTGTTTTGATTGTTTAGTTGGTTGTTTCAACAAGATTTGCCATGCAAACATTGACATCAATAACTTAGAAAGAAAATCTGCTGCACCTAAGAATTAAAATGACAACAGAAATTGTATCTGTGGACTGGAAACTGTTTAGCCCAGCAGTGAGTCAAACTTGGTGACTTTTTGCCGCAGATTGAATGACTTCCTTATATATACTCATCTATCAGTCAAACCTTTGAACTATTTGCAAATACTGTTGCAGTAAAATAAAATTATAGTGAAAAAAAACAAGGAAATATGCACTTATTTTCTAATAAGATGGAAAACATGCCTTCAGGATTAAGTTAAATTGTCACTGAACTGGATGGTCTCTTCAGGTTGCTGCTGCTTGCAGTTTAAAACAAGTGTTTCGACGCGCACACCAAACCCCTGTTCACTGGGAAATGAAAAAGATTTCCACTTCTGCACCTTTCCCTATCATCAAAGATTGAACGTCCACAGAGACCACCTCTTCGTGGTTTGGCACAGTATCAGTCGTGCTCTTTTTCGTTTGCTGTGCCTTCTCAAGGATGTCTGTTTAATTAACTCGACTGGGTTAGAGCAGATGAGCACTTTGCTGTGGCAGATGAGCAGCTTTTCTCTGAGTAAACATCTTGTAATTCAATTCACAGGAAATTCTTGTTACAGTAGCATTCAGAGCGATGCTTGTTTTACAAATGACTGAGACACTGATCAAGCTCAACTCAGTTCCAACACAAATGTGGGTAGGAGAAGAAACGCTTAAATGCAAAAACTCTAAATAAAAAGCAGTTAAGGGACTGTTTAGGTTTCTAGATTTGAGTAAATATAACAAATCAACACTCCCTTGCTAAGTTGACAGATATTTGGGGGAAAGAAATTAAACTATGATAAATTATTTCAAAACACTTTCTACCCTTTGATTTTATTTGCCCACTCTGGTTTCCATCAGATTTTCAACACGTCTCTTGTCAGCAACCTTCATAAGATTTATCCCTGAACTTTGACCTGGCTATTTCAAACCTCTCATGTATCTGCTCTTTTATTAATTTTGGCACGTTTTCTAATTGTGTCCAAGAGTTTAAGTTTGGTTTGATGAGACAGGTACACATTGTTCCAGAAAGTTTGAAAGCCTTAAGTTGGATCTGGAGGTATTTTTGTGGGGAAGAATAGACTTCAGTCCTCCTTAGGCCAGACTTAAGTAGAGGTATGGGACTCTGGGTACATGGTGAACACAACCAGTACCAACCAGAACCTGTGTAGCATTTGAGCTCTTGGCAGCCTCCACGAATAACTTCAGCCTCACTTTTTTTTACCAGATATAGAGAAATATCCAGTTTCAGTAAAGCTGCACCTGTCTGATATTCTCTCTGGTTATTGTGCCATGTTTGTACACTACTGTGGATTTTTAATGCTCCTCTCCTCGCTAATAACACATATTTAATATTTTATAATTTTCTACTGTGTAAATATTTGTTTTTAATTGAAAAATTAAAAATAGGAAAAGTCTGATCAATTGATTTTTAATCATAAAAACTTGGAAAGGTACACATTATATAATAAAAGCTGTTGCACTAATATGTCTCAGAATAACCTTATTTTGTTTCTTTTCCATCTGCAGCACATCCTTTTGCAACATTTCTATAGATAACTCAGAGATATGATTAATACTGGAACAGATTTAAGAACATGAAAAGCAAGTAGTGCTGTAATTGTGACATGGAGTTTGTTAGCAGACAGTGGTGCAGTCTGCAGAATGGGAGCAGATCTCAGTGCAGCTGTTGTCTAGACGTGCTGGGTGAACATCCTGAAGAGTAAAAAGAGGTTTTCAAGGTTCTCTTTCTGCTGCTCAGCCTTACTGTTCATATCACACTGATCTAAGGAGTAAAGGAAGAGCCTGAAATGGGATTGAGTTCCACGACATCAAAAGAACAAAAAAACGGGATGAAAAGAAGCCAACATACCATGTACTCAATGCAAAAAGATGTGGCAATGAGTTAAGAGAAAGACAGGAATATTCATCAAACCAGATGCCATATGTGGAAAATGCACATATGGCATTTAAGGCTGCAAACAAGGCTGATTGGTCTCCTTGGATCTAATAAATGTGAAGTTTTTCTCTGTGGTACTGCGTTAAGAAAATAGAAAACATGATGGAGCAGAGCTCTTCTGTTGTCACAGAGGACTTCCATCATTTTGTTATGGCTTGAAGACTTTGTGTTCATAAATGTTTTCAGATGTTTGCCCATTAAACGTCTCTCAGCTCATCTGCATTAAAGGCGAATTAGCAAAATTGCCAACACAAAAGAGAAACCACTTAAATCCCCGCTGAGGGATTTAAGCTTAAATTCAGCTGTACAAACAATTTCTGCTTATCATGAAAACAAGGAGGTAGAATTTACTAATTTTATCTTGAGCAAAGCTAAAACAGGTTAAAAATAACTTGGAAAAACTGATTTGAAGTTCAAATTTGAACTTTTTTTTTTACACTATCACATTGTAACCCTCAAACATCTGTGTATTTTATTATGATTTTATTTGAAAGATCGCTATATCTCTTCCTTCTTGCTTTGCACAGATAGAAACTTAAAAGGCTGGATTTGTTGAATACATAACTAACTAATGCACCCAAATATTCTTCAAAGCTTTACATGCTTACATGCAGAGTCTGAAAAGTCAAGTTTTCTTGCATTTATTTTGTTTCACCTTCAAGTATTAACCGGTTTCATTTTCTTCTACAAGTAGGATTACCATAAGGAAGAAAAACATCTGCTGTGACCTTCAAACAAGTAATTGTTTCCAAAAATGTTAGCCATTTCTTTAAAAGGATATTGATTGCCATTCAAGACTGATATATATATATATATATATATATATATAAAAAGCCCAAGCAGCAAACAGGTTTCTGTCAGGTGTTGCAGGCGACCAGTCAGTCCAGTTTGGTCAGCTAGCTGAAAGCATCAGGGGCCGCAGGCTGTTGTGCTTTGATTTTTTTTTCTTTTTTTTAAGAGACCAATCGATTGGTAGAATTGCTTGTTGCTAAAAGCCACTGGAGCATGGGGATCCTGCACACGGGGCGCACCAAATGTCACCCACTGCTGTCGTTTAAAAGGATGGAAAGCTCTGTGTGTTGCAGTAAACTTCAGGTCACACAACAGTGCATGGGAAAAAAGGTTTTTGTCACTGATTTTGCATGTAAATCAGAAGAAAATCCTTGCTGTTTTAAGCCTGTGCCATATTCCATTAAAGGAGGGAACAGAAGAAGATTTATTGAACGCAAGAAACATTTTTGGAAAAAGTCAAGTACAAAATATAGATAAAAAAATCTGTAATTTTCTAACATTTTTTGCAGAAATGTTCAAAAAGCCCTCTTGAGTACAAATACAGGTCTTGAACAGGAGCTGTCTGGGAAAAAGTCTGTCAATGAAACCCCAATTGGATTAAATGACAGTCGAGCAGTTCAGTAATGTCGGCAGCGGCTCTACAGCAGTGTGCTGTGACACTTTTTGAAGCTGCAGAGAGAAAACTCTGGGAAAAGTCCCTGCAGAGAACAGGAGCTTGAAGACAAGAACTACGACTCTGAATAGTTTATGAGGAGCTGGCAGGCTCAATGAGAGTGACTAAAGCTTCACTATGCTAATAGGATAAAGAACATAAATCTTAAGAGTTTTGCTTATCTAAATCACTCCTCTGTATATTTTAGAATAATGTGAACTGAAATATTATTGGTTTTAATTGATGTTTTGAAGTTTTAAATGTGCCAAAATACTCGAAATATGATTAAAATATCCAACTTTAAATATTATCAGATCTATACTTAATTGTAACAGCATAGAAAAGGCCCAAATAATGATACTACAGTCATGGTTTTCCAGGAAAAAAAAAACATGAAATGACAAGGCTGTCATGAATTTTAAAAAAAATTAAATGAAAAGAATTTCGTCTTTGTTTTTGCAATAGTTATAGAAAATGTCTAAACTTTTCCTGATCTCCAGTTTTTCCCCAATAAAACCAGATGTTAAGATCAGTTCCCAACATAAAGCAAGGCATTCACACACTCTTGATTACACTGACAAAACTGTTTTTACCCTCACATTATTTCTCTTCGAAAATTTTTACATTTTTTCTCACATCATTATATATGATATAAATTGAGTGAAATTTATTGCGACCAATCTCTATAATATAATTCTCTATATTATTAAACAACCAACACCCATGATTATTCTGAACTCTCCCTCTCAATCTACTAATTTAATAAGTCTTGACTATGATAGGCAGACATAACAATGGTGGTGCGCCAAGATGTATAGAAAATTCACTATAGTGAGGGGAATATTAATGAATATGTCAATAATAAAAGAAGGCTTAGAGTTACTTTTGTTCTAGGCCCAAATAAGATGACCTTGGCTTTTTTAATGAATAGAGTACCTAAAGCAAATCTTCTAAGTTATTAAAGTGATTAATGAGAAATCCCCATTTGTTACTGTAGGAAATCAATTTTAGTTTTTATAGCCAATGACCTTCTCCCTCTGGACCTTTCCAGACGAAGTGACCATGGAGGAGGTGGGTCAGGCAACCCAGCTGAGGGCTGGAGAGCTCATCATCATTGTGGTCGTACTCATCATGTGGGCAGGTGAGAGCAGGCTTGTTTCATAACCCAAATCAACCATCACTGCTTCCTAAAAAACAAATGGGACAACAGGCGCTCTACTTGTTTTCTCACTTCAGGTGTGATTGCCCTCTTCTGTCGTCAATATGACATAATCAAAGACAACGAGCCCAACAACAACAAGGACAAAGCCAAAAACTCCTCAGAGTGCAGCACTCCTGAACACCCAACCGGGGGGCTGCTGCGCAGTAAGGTATAACCCACCCCTCTGCTCCTTCTGTCCCTGGATGCCTCCCCTCTCAGCGACGCTGGCCAGGTGAATGGTCCCGGCCACTTCGACTTATTTTCCACGGACATGTCATTAGCTTTCATTCGGTATCATCTGAGCATCAGCGCATTGCTGCTCTAGCACAGCGACATTATGTGCTTGACTGCAGCATTTTCCTTCAACAGGACTTCAGTCAGGATTTCTAATACTGTAAAAAAAGTGTTGAGCCATACATCATTTCCAAAGAGTCAGGCTTTCTTTTAACATTTTTCGTGCAGAAGCAGCCAAAGAAAAAATTTAAATATCCCCAGATTGTTTGGGGAACTGCTGATGAATATGACTTTAAAACTTTAACATTGATCAACTGTGCCTAAGTACATTCGAGTAAGAAATAACTTCAATGATCAAAATCTTTGATGAAAATCTGACTGAAGCAATTCCTTCCTCTCCATCAAACAATCTTTATTTTAAATTCAATAAAGTAAGGAGAGTGAAAAACCTCAGCGGTCTAATCAACTAATCAGAAGAAGGCCATGTGCTGCACAGCCAATAGTAAGAATGGATTCTACATTATTATATTAGTCAGAGAGTACAGGAAGACCAAGAAGGTAAACGATCTATCTTGGAAAATAAAACTAACTAGAACTGTTCTCTCATAACGGCTTCAAAAATATATTCCTATTCCACAAAATAGCATTGTCCAGAGACTAAGACATTAAACAATACCTCAAGTTAAATTATTTTTAAAATCTACATAATTTGTGAATGAACAAAAATAGGATCATTCATACAAAAGACACTTTTACCTTTTGCTTTTAAGCAGAGAACGGCATAAAAATAAAAATCTCAGGTATTTTGGTCACTAAAAACAGTGGTGAGAAAGTCTGGCTTCTTCAAAGCAAAACATGCAAATTTCAGCTTTGATATTAAACCTTTGCACTGTCCTGCTTGGGACGTTGCAGAATCCCATATCACACTCATCTGTGCAGAAAACTACTGATCCACGCAAATTCTCTGAGGCATTCTCATGCTCATTAAAGTTTGTTATTTTTATTACAGTCTTCACATTTTTTTTTCCTCCAACAGTTCCCCAAGAACAACAACAACAGGTTGCCATCCGTCAACATCATCGAGGTGTGACTGCCGTTAAGTCTTTTCTTTACTCTGAAGACTTCATGCAAACAACGAGCCCCTTTTAGGTCCGTCAGCTGTCAGCATGATGCTGGGACAGAGGGACTCCAGGCGAGTAGGCGCCGCTTTCTGTTCTTCAACACCGGTTCTGGTGTGGAGGTGAAGCTGCAGGGACTCCAGAGGATGTGGCAGAATGAGGCTGAGTTCGGCCTCATTTTCCAGGAGAACAGAAAGACTGCAGGAAGAGTTCAGCAGCAGGTCTGTGCTCGGTGACAGTACATTGGGGTCACAGTTATTAGTGTTGTGGAGAGACTGCAGACGAACCAACCCCAGGGACCAAGGCTGATCTAACAGAGCCAGAAACCGTTACCACAAGAATTTGTACTTAACTTTTCTGGGTGGCACTTTAAGCTTCTTTTAACGCTCATTTCCTCATGGGCTTACCCAGTACGTTTGATGTTTTGGTATCTGTTTGGGCTTTTTCAGTAAATCTCCAAGTGCAGAGACTCTTTGCTGTTCTGGTACATTTGTATTCCCCCCTCAGGGAATCCAGACTCCACCCTGGTAACAAAAGAGCCATTTCCACTACAGGCTGCAGTGTCACCAGAGCAGCTTTAGAGGGATCAGTCGGCTAAAAATCACTCACAGTCATTAACTCATACATATGGCATAGTTCTTGAAGTCTGGCCTGTAATTTCTCTCGTCTTTTTTATTATAGACTTCTGAAATGTAACATTCCTCTCCCTGAACGAGCCCTTTAGTACCTCCTGGTGTCTTTCTTTTTGAGCGTGATGGATTTCACGTCATTTTTGTGAGCAGCAGAACTCCCCTAATGGAGTTCATTCATCTAATTAATTAAGTATAAATGGGGCTGGACTCTACAGACGTCTGAGGAGAAGAGATCCCTTCAATCAGCAATAACAGCCCCTCAGAGGAAACGGAGGAAGTCAGGACTTGAACTCTGATCCTCTGAAAAAGGAAAACTGTCAGCATGTCATAGATGAACAAACTGGACGTTCAAATATGCTGGAATAAACCTTGGGTGTCATTTTTAAGTGATCCTCAAAAAAGCCTTGTTAGCTCTGTTGGAAAACAAACTAAATAAAAATATTCCTCTTGACAAGCATGGAAAAAATATTTTTTAAATCGGGCCCAACTGGGGAACCCTGAGACTTCTTTACGGCATCCTGAACAGATGTCAAGACAGAAGGGCTTCTTTCAAGACTTTTTGAACTATTATTACGAACATGTGTTTAAAGTCCATGGCAATGAGAATAACTATTGTGGTAAGCGCATACATGATGTATTTGAGGGCTGATTTACACTCAGTAGTACTGCCTTAACAATAATTGTATCCCATAACTTATAAGATGTTTGGCTTTGTATCTCACTTTTGTGGCATTATATTTACCTTTCACCCAGTATTTAAATGTTTGTGCAAAGTGAAGGGAAACATAACGTGTGGTTTGGAGGAATTGGCAAGTATCTGATATGTAAATACATTTTAAATGTCTTATTTAGTACAGTCAGTGTAGAGAGGCTTTGTGGAATAAGGTTGATGTAGAAAATGTCTCGATTTGTAGGGGAGCTAGGAGTTCACATTTTTGTGAAAACTGTTTGGTTTTATGAAAAGCATTTTACAAAGAAAAAAAAAACTTCACCTATTCTTCTGAATTTTTGTCATTATATATTTTATGTTAACAAGGAGGAGTTGGTAGGAGCGAGCACTGAAAAGAAAACGCTCTGGCTTGTAGAAATCAGAAAATGGGCTGCAAATAGTCCAAAACATGACAACTGATGCCTCTTCAGTCCTGAGTACAAAGAAAAGGGAGGTAAAAGGAGATCGGTGAAGGTTACAGTTGAGTGGAGTGAACAGAACGATGACTAATTTAATGGGAGGCTTTTATCGCCATTATCCGGCTCTCACTCTCGCATCTTTGGCACAGCCCTTAGAAAAAAAAAAAAAAAAGGAAAAAAGTTCAAGACGGTGCTCCTCCACTGAGCAGAGGCCGATGTCAGAGTGTGATTTTAAAGTCAGGCTTGTTGGGACTTTCCATCTAATTAAACTTGTTCAGCGTTTGCCAAACTTCTCGGTGCTCCTGCAGCCACGTCAGCACTTCACAGCAAACTTAACACGACTCAAAGCTCATTTACACAGTAGCAGATACTCAGATATTTACTTTGATTTACCAGCATTATTTATTACTATGACCAACATACCACAACTACTTACAGAAAGTCTCAACTGTTTTTTCCAAAGGAGCACATTTCCTTTAATTGCAGTCAACTTCAGTGTATATCTTAACCTTTTGTGTAAATACTAAAATTTTACTGACTGAATTTGATGGATGTTGTAAGAAATGCTTTTTTGCCTTGAACTTTACTGGTTTTCCGACAGAAAAATATACCACAATTCCACATTTAGCATATCACAATTTAGAATCAGCTTAACAATGGTTAGTCCTTGTGGATTCTTTGAGGCCGATGCAGTTAACAGAAATTACTTAAAGCAAAAATAATAATAATAATACAAAATTACAAGATGGAAGGTTTTTGAAGATGAATCTTCGGGTTATGCCATCCTATATTTTAAGACAAACTTCCTGAACTAGAAAATCTAACTTCCCCTGTCAATCCTGATGAATCATCATGACTCATTCAAAACAACTTTCCTCTTTCTTCATGTTGAGATGCATTTTTCCAGACTCAAGACAAGCTATATGGAAGAGCAAATAACAAAAGATGGAAACATTAATTGACAGTGGGAAAATGGGTTGATGGATGAACAGCTCCACTGGACTTCTAATGCAGTTGCAATTAGAAGTCAATTTATTTACAAACATTTTTCAATTTTATTTGTAATTTTTCTTGTTGGACGTGGAATATTCCTCAAATAAAATTCTAATCTTTTCCAAAATGAAATTTACATAAGGTCAATTTATAAAGTTGAACCCCAAATGTTCCCTATGAGTTTAAACATTATCCAGAAACAACAGGGAATTAATACAAATCGGAAAACAGGCAGACTGGTGGGTGAATGCAGCTTTTATAAGAGATGGGGAACAGTCTGAAAAACACACTTTTCTACACTCCATTCTTTTTTGCTCATGCCTAGAAAATCCAGACTTGCATTTCTAGCATTTTCAGTGCTTTTATTCCTAATTTAAGGAATGAAAACAAAGGTTCATGATGAGTTTATGGCAAGTATTTCTACAGCAAGGAAGATTTCATTTTAAGACAAGCAAAAACAGACAAAAAGTGAGAAAACAGATCATTGAGCAATGCATGGATAGACAGACAAAACAATATATTAAATCTTTAAATGAGACTATATAAAGTTTTCAGACTGTGGAGGAAACTTTCTGAAATGAATCAAAAAAACATACAAAGAAACATCCAGACTCAGAGGGTCAATGGGTTGGTAAAAATAATTATGTCATTAAAGTTATGAGTCCCATTTGGGGCTTTTCTTTCTCCAATAACTTTTCACCATTGTTGGCATGCCTGTTAGAAACGTACAATATTAGACTTAAAGCTTGTGAACTGACACTACTAAATTTGGATGTCAGCTTTGACCCACTGATCTTACTAACCTGGTAATTTAAGGCAAGAAAAAAAAAACATTTCTAGTTGAATCAAAGTAAACCATCTTACTGCTTTTACTGATTTATTTTCATTTGATGTAATTGTGGACCGCCCCATAAATAACTCAAAAGACCCTCCATTTTAAGCAGATTATGAATATGTCAAGAATTTATAGCGCACACATTTCTGTTCCTTAACTGCTCCACAAATGGTAACGACTGTAAGAAAAACAACATTCCAACCGAGCCCTTTGGGGTCAAACCACAGAAGGTTTTGTTTCAGTGTGGCATTCGATAAGTGTACTGAACTGTATTTAAAATGTGTTTGGTAAAAGTAAAAGACTGTGATGAAAAACCTCGTCAAAAATGACAGTGGATTTTGTCCCATGGTTTGTGTTTGGTTTTTTTAGGCACAGGAATGAGAATCAAAGGCATGTTTTAGAAAAAAAATGAACTGCTTTATTAGTGCTTTCATATTTATGATCATTGTACAGCGGTCACGAGGGCTAGCATGGTTGAACTATTATGCACAATCTTTACACTTCAGTTATGAAGACAATGGTGTATGCTTACTTGTAAATGCTTAAATGAAATAAAATTCAAATATTTTCCAATCAAAAAAGGTTTTAATGAGCTCTTAATTTGGTCCACACAAGCTTTCTGGATAAGAAAGTCAAGACTATGACTCACTTTTTTTTTCTTTTTTTTTTAAAGGTAAACAGGTTTACAAAACTTTGATTAAAACTAAAGATTTCCTCTGAAACTAGAGAGTAATTAAATCTTTAAGAAAATCATCCAAAATCAGAACCCCCAGCAACCTGATTTCTGGCTCATCAAGTTGCAGAAAAGACAACAACTTGTAATAGAAAAGATAAGTAAACTTGTGAAATCAATTTCTCAACAGAACCAGACTGAGCTTCAAAGTAACACAATTATTAGCCCTAAGTATGTTTTCCCCCTGTTTTTGGATAACCTAAACACAGCTGTACAACTGTGTGGCATGCCAGATCTACAATAACTCTTGCTGCAGTGATCCTGCTCATAAACAGGGAAGGAAATACACTGCTGTACTGTAAATAGCTGCACAAGTCTTGACTTAAACAGCATGGATTACTCAGTGCAGGACACCATACTGATAAGTTTCACATGTCAAATCTGTCAGCGTCCACCTGCAGAGCGCTCAGATACTGCTGTAGGAGGAGAACTCAGAATGAAGCCGACAATCGCACAAAGCCAGAGCTGCTACATGAACTGAACAGGCCAAACATCATTACTGGTCTCCCTACCAAACAAAACCACAGCTCCTCTATTGAGCCTTTAAACCAATAGCAACAGATGAAAAGAGTATTAAAACTATGGTTGTTTCATTTCTAGTAAGAAAAAAAAAATAACACAAGTAGGTCCACCTATTTCCTGAAAACACACAAGAGATAAATCTTTACCATGAATAACATCAAAATCTCTTAAAACATTCGTTAATGTAAAAAAGTGCATGCAAGATATTAAGAAAAACAAAGGCAACATTTAAAGCCAACACACAAGATTACATGCCACAAAACCAAGAAAAAAGAAACGGTGCCAACATTGATAAAATACAGTATAGATTTATAACGAGTAAAGCAAATACAGCGTGGTTATTCTTTAAGTGCACATTCAAGGATAGGGGCTTCTTTCGAAAATTTTGGGGAGTTTGGAGAAGCGCCTGTGGTGAGTATTATTCTGCGCCTGCCATTCACTCAGGGTCATGGTTGGTGTCTCGTTGCCAAAGCGTTTTTGGTAATTTCTGAAAAACAGCGGAATCTTAAATATGTCTATTACTGAGCAAATGTATGTAAAATCACTGCAATATCGTATTTGGACAAAAGTTTTTATAGGCAACTCAGCAGGTTTTTAAAGGTGATGGTGGACAATATAGAAACTACAGGTCTGTCTATTTGAGTTCTTGTTTGGGCAACTGCACTGGCAGTTCCTTCTTTATGGTTGAACCAGCATCTAGGACATTTAAAAAAAAAATTTTATTAAACTTAATTTAAATGCCCAATTCTTTAACCAGTTCTCCGCAACGGTAGCCTTCAAGAATCCCGGCTGAGGTCAACATCCTTTATTATAGGACCCAGTTCCAGTAACAGCAGAAGCCATCGCCAAGGTTTTTTTTAATGCAGCATAACCTCAAACCACAGATCAAACCAGTGTATTTTAAACAAAAGATGTGCCTACCTGCATGTGAGGTCCGAGGGGTGCTGCCACTGAGAGCCATTAGAGCCCGTCTGACCGGCAACATGTGTCATCAAGTCCAGAAGTTCAGTCATTGGTCCTTCAGAACAAAAAGGCATTTTGCAGACCATGAATTATAGTGCTGTTATGTGTGCTGTTTGACAGACTAAAATGCTTCAGATTGTCAACCAATATGTATTTCATAGACAACCTGAGAAAATATAAAGTGCCTAAATTATGAATTTTATTCATTAACTGAAAAACATGATCAAACTACCAGTGGAAAAAATTGCCTCCATTCTACTTATTAAAATGTGAAATAACTGAATAACCAAACTTTTTGGGAAGCTCAGTTCATTTCCACTAACCCATAAACAGATTAGGAAAAAAGTTGTACTAATCCATCAGCCGGGAGCGGTTTTCAGAACCATTTCCATGGCTTTAATTTTACACAAATAGAAAAAGCATAAAACAGTGGTAAAGTAAAAAAAAAAAACAAGTGCCAAACTGACTCCAAGAATTAATTACTTATGTCAAATTATTATTGCAGTTAATACTTTTATGAATTTCTTTCCTACTGCTGGTTCCATGAAAATAATTTTGCAGTACTTTTTAATCATAATTTGCATTATTATTGCAATAAATACCATGTTAGCTCCATATAGTCCCTGTTAATCAAATTTTCTTCCTCCAGTGGGAACAACACAGATAAATGAACAGCTCCATAAAACTGGTAAGTGTGAAAACGGTCCTGCAGTGGAAACGCCATGACATGTATGAATATCGGGTCTCTTTCAGGTAAGTTAAATCCGAGACCTTTTAATACCATTAGGAATGAAATTTAAGACCAACACAGCACATTGACAAAAACATTCAAATGATCCCAACAACTGATGTTCTCTGTTCCTGTAAACATTAGATATTTTACTCTGGATAAACATTTATTATGAATTAAAGCAGGAAGAGCTCTAGTAAAGAAGAAAGTAGATGTATTTTTCTCTAATGCAGACAACTAGGAGGTCTGAAAAGGAATTTCTTCCCTTCTCTGGGAATAGTTTCCTACCTTGAGCTCTACCTGGATTTTCAGTCATGTGGCTTTTGACAGAAAATATGTACTGCCTTTTATGATGCTCCCATTCCATACTGTTGTCAAGGATTTTGGGTCTAAAAAACAGAGATACATGTAAGACAGGGGTGGGCAATCCTGGTCCTCGAGGGCCGGCGTCCTGCAGCTCTTCGATGTCTCCCTGGTCCAACACACTTGAACCCAACAGCTGAATCACCTCCTAAGTGCAGTCAAGTTCTCCAGAGTCCTGCTAATGACCTCATTATTTGACTCAGGTGTGTTGAAGTAGAGATGCATCTGTGTGTTGAAGTAGAGATGCCTTTGAGGCCTGGAGTTGCCCGCCCCTCGAGGCCTGGAGTTGCCCACCCCTGATGTAAGAAGTCACAGCTCCATCTAGAGGTCAGTTTAGATACTGAGCTACCTGTGACCCCTTCCACGCTTGACAGTTTTGTCCCTCTTTTTGTCTGCAGAGCTTGTCTTCTGTTCTGGTTGAGTAGAGGATGCTGGTTTGCTGATCCCCTCACTCTGACCTGGAACTATCACTTTTGATTTCACCTTAATGGAGAGCAATCATCAGTGTGAACACTACAGAATGAAAGGAACGGATCTTTTATATACTGGAATAGCTGAGGCAACTTACCTGCACCTGTAAGGGCAATGTGGTTTCATATAAAGTGTCCACAGTGTAGTCTTCAGAGTTGTAGGTCTGAGATATGTTTATAGGCATCTTAAGAGCTTCTGCCAGTCCACTCTTCTGCTCTACTTCAGCAGATGGCTGGCATACAGAGGACTCAAATATTGGCTGTCCAATATTAAAAACCTCATCATCTCCCTCTAAAAAGCTTCCATCACACTTAATGGGCCCCAGCAGTGGTCCACTCACAGTCTCACTACTGTCCTTAATTAAAAAAGAAAAGTGTGGACCACATGCTGAAGCTTGCTTGTGCCCCAGCTGCTCTGGTGGATCTTCTGTCTTGCAATCTTCTGAATGCAAGACAGAGGAAACATATCCTCTGTCATCCTCCATAGGTCCAGCGTCAGCTTTTTGCTCCTTAGTAGTTGGTTCTACCATCTCCAGTTTTGGTGGATTGAGGCATAAGATGTCATCAACGTCATTGTCAAACACAGATGACATGTTTTTGACGATCTTCTCAGTCGTCTCTACCTCCTCTTTGGAGCATCCACACTGAACATGCTCCAAATCCAACCGAGAGCTCACAGTTTCTTTAGTTTCACTCCTAGCTGGAGTCTCTTCTTTAAGCACAGGGTACGGGGCTGCGAAGGGGGATAGGGAATTGTTCCTCGTAAGAGGGCTAGAGTAGTCCATAAAGCAGCCAAGGTCTGGGGACAGAGCATTGGAACTACACTGCTTTTTACATGGAGGGTTGGGGGATAGTGGGATTGTGCCACTATCCCCCACTTTCCTTTTTCTCCCAGAGCCATTAACTATTTTAATTTTGAAGTTGACAAAAGGATCAGGAGGCTCTATTAGGGAACAAGGAACTTTCTGTTTGTCACACATGACCCTCCGGGAATAGACAGAAAGAGGGTTCAGGTGGTTCGTATTTGGTGGATTTTGGCGACTGAATGTTGTGTTTGCACTTGATTCATTGTCCATGTCTGTTAAGAAAAGGAAAACACATTAAATATCTACAGTTTTCTTCAACATCTGACAAAAATACAAAAACTGTATCAAGGATGATTTGCACAGAGTGTCAAATCAAATTCATGTCAGGCTATATTAGCACAGAAGGACACAATGTACCCTCTCTCCCAGGACCAATAATAGTGATTGTGAGTCAACACAATCACTTTCTATTTACTCATCATCCCTTCTCTGTCCTTTTTCCAAAGATTTGAACTTCCGAGACAAATAGCTTAAAAATCCACAAAAAATTGCTTCCAAATGTATTCATAAAGATACCAAGCTTCGATCTAATTTTTTGTCAAACAGTTTTGTAAAATAAAAGAACATGTCTATGTGCATCACACAATAACATGAGGGAAGTCGGTGTTGGAGCTTGGAAGAGAAATGCTTCTGTCATAATTTATGCAGTGAAAACCGTTTACAGTCTTTTTATGTCCTACCAAATGAAACATGTCCCTCACATTACCGGAGTACCTGAAGAGAGATATTTGTGAAACTTACTTAATTGGGAGGAATCAACCTAAAACAGAAAAAAATTCCTCCTGATTTCTAAATTCTCTTACCAGGTAAAACACCAAATACATCAAAAAACATTTAGCTTATTTTGGATGTTTGTAAGACAAATATTGAGCAAACCTCATTTATTCATTTAATCTGTCTGCAATAAAAGGGCATATAGCTCTTAGCATTTAGTTTATTTGTTGTTTTTTTTAATGAGATTAAAGAACTCTCCATTAACATGAAACTATAAGGAGAGGCTACACAGAAATAAGCACATGCATACTGATTTGCAAAGGAACTTACTATAGTTTTATCCAACTGATAAATGCTTTGTTATTAAAGTATTTTGTTTTTCCCACTGGACTTCAGGATGACTTGTGAGATAAAAAGGTTCCCCAACATAGGAAAGTACTTCTTATTTCAAATAAAACAGAACAAAAAATATCTAAATTTGACATTTAGAGACTTTGTTCATGGTCACAGAATTAATTGGTCTCATTTCTTCAGTTATATTCATGATAAATGCACAGGAAATAGTAATGTAGCAGCTTGATGATACCTGAAGAGTCATTATCTGACTTCTCAGATATCTTTTTATTAGTGTTTGTAATGTCACTACTTTAATTTCCCATAATTCTTAACACATAGCCTAATGCAACGTATATAAATGTTAAAAAATGTTAAGGTTAAAAGTTTTAAAAGGACCTTTAATGCTTGGTGATCTATATAAAAAAAAACGTTTTGCATTTTGGAATCAAAGAATGTAGAAATCAAAAACAAAATGAGTAAAGAATAAAAAGATATTTAAATTTAGACGCTTCAGGTCCTAGCTAAAATTAGTATCTCAGCGGATTTGAAACTAAACACCACGAACTGCTTCTACAAACAACAGATATTTTTTACTGAATGTATATTAAAATTAAGACAAGCGCAGTTTTATTGAAAACAACAAGGTCTTTTTGAGGCCTGCAGGTGAAAAGTTCCCTCCATAAAACAAGACCGTTTCTTCGCTAACGACAGCTTCAATCGTGGAACAATTCAGGCGAAAAAGCAAGCTAAACTTTATTTTCAAAATCTGTAAATGTACAAAGCCCATTCCATTTTATTTCACGCAGATAAAAAAAATTTGTAACCACATACTATTTAAACCGGCTGCCAAAAATCCCGCTTGGCGGTTATTTTTGAGCTAGCATCAGTTCTAGCATAGCTTCAGCTACAGAAGCTAACTTCGGTTACCGTCTTTAAAAAAATAAATGACTCAGCAGGAAACGTAGGATTGAGCTGAACTGGAAAAGACAAACATTGAAGTATAACACCACTGGTATGAAATAAACTTACCTTTTTTTAATTATTTTTGGAAAACCAACCAGACAAAAGTGCAACCTGCTGCTCAACTCTGCCCGCTCCTGTTAGCTATCTGACACTGACAAGAGCACAGGTGTTTACATGAGAATGATCACGCGAAGGTTAAAGGTTACAGGTTACGCCATTTTGTTTTGTTTGTTTCTTTTTTTATTATTTATGCAGTCTACATTTATTATTATGCTTCTCATTGTAATTATTTTTTGCTGCTTAAAGTTAAATCTTAAAAGAAAAAAATCCACCAATTCCACCAAGACAGACAGAGCAGAGATGTATTAATTAATGTCTTCAAAATCAGGAGTATACACACATTTACTCAGTAGGCCGTTTGGCAGGATTGTATGGCCTTTAAACTGTATGATTTGTTTGAAATATTTTACGTATCCACAGGTTTCTCATAATAGTTTGCTGTAATTCTTGCCAATTCCTGACAGAACTGGTGTAACTGTGAAAAAATGTTCAGTGTTTTGCAATTTATTTGTTTTAAATTACATTTACATAAGTCTTCACAGCTTTTGCCCAATACTTTGTTGATTGTTTTGTTGGCGATACCACTGATCACCTACATAATTAAATGTGAAAAATGTGAAATGTTGTAAATACTTTCTGGATACACTGCAAAGTTCAGATTTTTAGGACTTTAGCAAATAAATATGAATAAAATAGGAATTATTTTGGTAATTTTATCTGGCCTAAATGATGTTTGCTCTCATTTGCGTGTCTCATTTGGTGCAGTTAAACTTGTGGTTTTAACTGTGTCTTTTTACAAAGCACACTATTTTAATTTTTCACTCAAGTGAAGCATTATATTATTCCCTAACTTTGTTATTCTTTTCTGTTATTGTGTCTGCTTAGAGCCCCATATATCTAATTTAACAAAATCCTCTATGAGATCTATGAATCCTCTATGAGGTAATCACATCATAAAGCTACTATATTAGGGATTTTGGAAAAAATAAAACAGTTGGATGCAATTACAGTTAATTTTCACTAGATGACAGTGTTTTCTCAAAATGTTCAGAAATAACTTATTTATTTACCTTATTTACTTTTGGAAAGGTACGTTTGAGGTGGGGTTTCATAAAAATTAGATATATAACGTGTTTTATATTTAGCTTTGAGTCAATTCTTGCATGGCAGTTAGATTACAACCCTTTTTACAGTCAGAGATCTCCAAGTGAGAGAGTCAGAGATTAATTTTGAATAGGTTTTTCCTGAGAGCTTTATTAGAGCTCTATTTATTAAAGCTTTCAGAAAAAAGCTTCAATACAAACAACAAATCTGAGTGAAAGCAACATAGAATCAAATCTTACAATAAACATTACTATTTCCTGTAAGTGTCCTATCTGATTTCTGACTAATGCAGAAGTTATGTAAACATTCCCTTATCCTAACGTGGTTGTGTTTATATGTGTGCAATTTTGATCCTGTCTGAAATACCATATCCCTCTGTCAGTGCGCTGATATCAGTCAGTTTTTTATAAGATTTTATTTTTATTTTTTTTATGTGTTGTTGTGTGTCATGCTTTTGTGGACTACGAGTCTGTTGGATAAAGTAATCAATCAATCAATCAACCTACAATACAAAGTTTGACATTCTCTGCCTACATAATAAAATATGTGTTCATAGCATGATCCTCCATGATCAATTCAAGTAAAACATTCAATGGCCAAACTACTATAAATTTCATGCTCCTGTTGTAACTTTCCACCAGATACAGCATGCACACACACTCTCAAATCTACACACACAAACACACAGACTGTAAAAAACATTTTTTTTAAATCACATGACTCCTGCACCTCTTACGGTAATTGAACTCAGTTCCCAGAATCATAACCCCCTGTCTTCATGTGAATATTATTTATGTTGCTATGGGTACAAAACAAAAAAGTTTTCAGGATGGATTTGTCATCAGGTAGTTCTCCATCATAATGACCTATAGTAACCCCTTTGGGTACTTTCCATTCTCTGCTGAAGAACAAGTGGAGAGCCTTTTCATCATCCGAGATAGTTTTCTGCCCCAGGTTCCTGATTGGTTCAAACTGATCACCCCACACAGCTTTTTAATAGCGGCAGCAAACTCAGTGTCAACAGCATTTTGCAGTAGAATCAAACTATACTTGAAACCTGAGTCAGCACCTACTATTACTATTATCATTTGTGATTCTGAATTGGAGCAACTGTTTTATTTAGGTACAGGTTATGCATTCCTGTATGCCAAACAGTGTATGTGGTTGTACACTATGAGTGTACAACACACAAACAGTTGTACTCTGGGTGTCATGTTACGAGGTGACGTGATGTAATAAAGAAAAAAAAAGTTTCAGAACTCTCTAATGTCACCGAGCTCTGTCATCCTCACTGGCTGAATATAGCCATCCGACATTATTCAGCATGATCACAGCAAGACACCTTTTTTGTTTTAAGCTGGTATAAATTGTCTTTTTCAGGGAGACATACACAGATAAACAAACAAGCATGATTATGTGAAGCACAAAGAGCTTCACATAATCATGCTTGCTCAGTTTATTTGCAAACTGAGCAAGTCCTGCTCCCCCTCACTGTCCTATCCTTCCTCTCCTCTGTTTTCCTATTCGCAAGTGGGGCTTGAAGCCAGGCTAACTGAAAACTCTAAAAAGGTTCAGACATGACTTCCCAGAATTCGTTGCCTCTTTCTGGTGAATGAAAGAGGCAACTGCTGAAAATCTCCTCAGAATCAGATGAGAGTTTGACCCACAGTTACCCCTGCTCTCATGAATATTTAGGCTGGGATGACGTTCTCTTTTTTGATAAGCCAACAATAGATCACACCATGTGCTAAAAAGCGTCGGATAACCAACACTAGAAAGTTGTCATGCAAGATTCTTGCCTTTTGTGAACTGCATGCATGACACAGTGGCACAGAAGTAGCTGGGGGGTTCATTTACACAATATTGTTTTTAAAAAGCCTTAAACCTTGATTAAAGATTAGATTACTCCAGTGAGGCTGGTATGGCACGATTATTCAAATATGCATGTAAACAGCAGCTGAGTGTTCCACTACAGAAAGACTTGTTGGAAAAAAAAAAAGGTTACCTCATTTCCTCTGCCAAACCTCACACCACCAGCTATTTTAATTGTCATTGGCTAAAAGGAAATCACCAGACGTATGCCCCACCTTTGTTCCCTCACAAACTAAGTGTAGGTATTTTTAAACATCCTTTGTCTTCCAAGAGATGCACTTTGATCAATAATTACCTTTCATGCACAAAACTTATGGTTGTCATATCAGTCATGTCATATGACATATTCCAACTGTTTATTCCAGAGGGTTAAACAAACATACAGGTTAATATTTTTTATTCCTAACTTTTCGAACTGTAAATGTATCAAACAGCTTCTGGCTTAGATCTGGTTTGATGTTTATCTTAACATAAAAACAACCTGTTTAAGTGAACTCAGTCACTGCTAAGAAGAGTGGGCCAGAAGACGGCTGATGGCTATGAAAAACGTGGCTTGCCCCTCTGACCAAATGTTAGAGGGGCTTTATGTAAATTTCAAGCTACATGTATAATTTTTATGTGGTTCTGAGAAAACATGCATATCGTTAAGAGATTTGCTCTTAAAAATCCCTCGAAAACTAAAAGATTGCATTCATGCCAATGATGCCAATGATGAGTATATGTCAATGTTTCACAGCAAGCAAACATCTGCAAAAACAGACCACAGACATGTTATGTTGATAACTGTAATGGTTTATTAAGCTTATTAAAATATTGCAATAATAAACAGTGCAGCTTATGAAAGGCAATGCAGTGATAAAAGTATAAAAAGTGGAAAAACATACAAACAGTACAGTAATAACACATACAAACCTTCTGTATGTATAATAACAGTAATTGCCCATTCAGGACTTGATTCTGAAATCTAATATTTTATAATCATAATTAATGCTAATATATTGTTTGTGCAATAATAAAAGATATTAATAATAGTCACTTTATGTGTATATGTTATATATATAATATGTAGCTTATTAATATTGGTCATAATGCTACAGGATGCTGAAAGAACACTCTCTGGTGCTGCATCTCTAAGCTTCCACAGCTTTAAATAATATGGGTGGGTTCAGGGGGCTGCTAATGGCTCACATGGTGCACACACTGGTGCAGCACAAAGGCTTCCACAGCCTCAGAAATAATTCACCTGTGTAGCAATAAGTCAAACTTCATCAGCAGAAGGAATTATTATCAAGGCAGGGAAGATTATTGATTTTTAAAACATTAATAATGTTGGATTCTGTCCAAAATAATAAGCTGAGGTTTAAAAAATAAGCATCTTTGTTCTTCAAATTAATAAAAATAAAGTTAATTTACTAAAACCCCCCAATAAGATCATTAAAAATATAATAAATGTACTCAATAATCTGAGTTTTGTAACTGGAGTGCTATGCTAATGGCAGTGATAACAGTACATTGATAATATTCCACATGGCAGGAAGCCATCGTCAAATATAGGCAACAATGTTGAGCTTAAATACAGTTTAAAGTAGGAAAACTCTTAAAGGCAACAAGCAAAGTCATTATTTTCTGAGATGCTTTTTGATAATAATAAAAGAAACTGCAAGTATAACAGCTTCCTACGGACTCTATGTCACCACAATGGATAACTCTGCATCATTCTGCTTTTGTACAGGCTTGTAGAGATGTCTCACTGAGGTCCACATCCTGTGAACAAAAAACAGAGAACTTCTTCACTACTCTCAGAAGAAGTAACTGGACATTTGGCTTTTATGTGGATGTTACAGAGGGAAAAAAAAACAAACCTGTCAATGTTTGCTTTGAATTTGCAGGACAGGATAAGTCCCAACATCCCCAGAAGCAATAGGACTCCAATGATGGGGTAAATCAAGATTTTTGAGCCTCCCACTGTCAACAGATAACATTAAATAGTTAGAAATATTAAAATGCTTCTTCTTAAGGGATTTTTATACTATATGGAAACAAAGAAATAGAAAAAAAATATCCTTTATTACGCCAAGGTGGGAAAAATTCAAGGTGTCACAACAGCAAATTAAGATAAGTAAAAGCAAGTACATTCATTCAAGGGAGAAAATATACAATTCAGAATAAGAAATTGCACATATATAGAACATAAGAAAAATAATGTTCTATATTATTCTACTCTAGAATTCTTATTGAAAATAATTATTAAAGGAAATAGGTTAATTTAGAGAAAGAAAACTTTACAAGATGTGCATAAAAAACAAGATTATAAGAACTGGAAAAAATTGCAAAAAGGAATGTGCAAATAATATCAGGAATGTTATTTCAAGGAAGAAAAACTACTAATCACAGTAGGGTGTGAAGATTTATTAGATTTGTTGGGAGCAGAGACTATTATAAAGTCTTACAGCTGCTGTGAAGAAGGATCTTCAGTAACGCCACTTTTTGTACCTAGAATGCATCAATCTGCATGCATGCATTTTACGTTACTCTAAACACTTGGATGGTAATGGTGCGAAATAGTTGTTATGTAAATACAATGAATGTTCAAACTCACCTTGACCCAAGTTCATCGCAGCACATGTTGCTACAAAAAAAAGAAGATATTTACAAATAAAACACTGAATAAACTGAAACTCAGACTCTATTATCAAGAAAAAAATTACAACTGTTAGGGGAAAAACTTACTAAAAAAAACAACAAAAAAACAAATTCAGGTGTTTTGAGGAAATAATGTCAGCAACCAATACTTACTGGTGCAGTTGGCTGTGTAATCTATCAGGTCGAGTTCCTGAGGAAAATAAACAGCGTGTCTGTTTTCTTATTTATTTTATTATTCTCTTTAAAATAAACTTTAATATGAATAAATGTTGCTCATTTAAACATCTAAAAAAAATCTAAATAGAGTTTTTGTATTCTCAGAGTTTAAAGAAAGTCTGTAGTTTCCAAAGAATTGTTTGGACATATTTTTTTCCATCTTTTGTAAACATTTTATACCTCTGCTGACCAGCACTGCGCTATCCATGAAATGTAGACATGGCAGTCAGGTGTCTCTAGCGTGTGGAAGCTGTTTGTCATCGGTGTTGCATGGTTGTCAAAGCTGGTTGCGAGCACGGTCTGAAATCAAAGTACAAAACAGAAAAAGGATATTCATACACAATTTCCTGCTACAGTGACGGTTCTGCAAAAAACGGACCCTAGTCTGGACCCTCAAAGAATTAGAATGACATGTAGAATAAAATACTCATTTCACTATTTTAGACAATATTTGTTAAGTGTAGAATTGTCTAGTTACTATAAATATTATACTTCATAAAAAAATATATTTTAGCATATTAGTTGGGACTCCATAGAAGCACTGTTGCCTTGCAACAATAAGATTCCATGTTTAAATCCCAGCTTGGAGTCTTAATGCATGGAATATGCCTGTCCTCCCTGCATTCCTGGGTTTTCCCACCGATATCCATCTTCCTCCCACAGTCTAAAAACGTGGCTGTTAGTTTAGTTAGTTACACTGAATATGTTTTTAGTAAATAAAAGAAAAAAAGAACTCTTAAATAGAACCAGCAAAAGTAGCACATTGTTCTGCTATTTGACATACTGTACGTACATTAAGTAAAGAACTTTACAAAAAAATAATGTATGATAGTTGCAAAACTCTTTTTGGACAATTTTTCTGGATAAATAAATATTGCCAAACACAAACAGGACTGTTTTTTTATGACTCAAAGAAGTGTTTAGAGCCAAAAGGGCAGAAAGCAAAATTGTCCCTATGTTTGTATGTTAGTCCAGCCCAGTTTACAGGCACATTTAAATTACATAAAAGTTATAATAGAAACAATAAAAGCATCACTTTAAATTTAGCTTTCAAAGATTAAAAAGTAAATGACTTTAAGTTAAAAAGGGAAATTGCAACTTACAGTTTCGTTGCTCCATGAGGAATCGCATTTGGCTGACTGGAAAGCTGAAGCATGAGACTCCAATGAGATGCTGTGAACCATCCAGGTGCCATTTCTTTTGACCAAGCAAGGTAAATCAATAGCACAGCAGAAACTGAAAAGGAATGCTATGAAAACAGGCACGAAACACAACAAATGTCAGTAAAAACACTAAATACGAGGTTTCTCAATGTGGTTATGTCTATCGTGACTCTAAAAAAAGCAATATAGTCACTTAAAGATATAACACAGTGTGGGTAACACAATGCACAGTCACACCTGATGATGCAATAAATCTCAGAAAAAGGTTGTTTTTTTTAACTCTGCGGCAGTAACTGTCTGTAGTCACACAGCTTAAAACAAACAAGTGGTGCAAATATTACCGCATGTGAACAGCGCTGCTTTCTTCCAGAGCTCCATCTTGGCCGTAGATTTTAAATCACAGTCAGAACAAGTGTACCGTACTCTTCCTCATCTATGCTCATAGTGGTCAGATCACGAGTTGTCAAATACGTAAATACCGACACCAACCACCTTTCTTCTTGAATGATTACCAAAGTAAATTACACACGAGATCTGCAACACTTACTCCAGTAAAGATCAACTTCAGCTTTAAGTTCACAAAGCTAAGGTATATCATAAAAATTATTTGCGGCACTAAAATTATGCACTTTTACCTCTTTTTTTAGTGTCGTCACATTTTGGATTTGCCCGTTAACCATTAATTGCTTTTATTTTGAAATTTCTTTTTTTTTTACTTTATTGAAAAACGGATGATGCAAGATTACGCCGCAATGAGGCGAAAATGCTGATGAAGTAAAAATCATACAGGTTATATAGTTGTTGCTTTTTTTGTAAATGAATCACAAGAATGAAGTGATTCAGAATATAAATATTAATTATTATTAAATAAAAAAATACAGACAAAATCAAAACAAGGATTAAATTAATCTTTACATTTAATAATAATTCGTTAATTTTCCCACCTTGAGACATGTGACCAAAACAGTGCACGTGTTGACATGGCGATTTCATATGATCATCTTATTGTTTACGAGGTTTGGGCAAGAAATACATTTGATCTTGCTAGATTAATTATCTGATTTAGATTGATATTATATTAACGTTTTGAATGCATAGTATGCACACCTGTACACAATTTATGCTTATAGCAATGTGTGTGTGGAGTGGTAGTGACGTGTATCTGTTTAATCTGCTTGCTGCCACTAGATGGCCACTAGATGCCATCAAGCAGATTAAAACACTGGATCTGGTGTGACCTTAAACAGGAAGACTGGAGGCATAAAGGACATCAAAACAAAAGAAAAATGGCTCAGCAAAGAGAAACTGCATTTTTGAGAATTAACTGACGCCAAAGAAAACACACTGGATGAAATAAACATGGTTAAACCATAAAATTAAGCCAGAAATCAAAAGATCATGCAACCTAAATTTGACTTCCATTAAGCTACAGCTCTGTTATGTTTCGGTGAAATATGGAATTTATATAATTTATGATAGGTTTGGATAATGTTGACCTGAAAGCTTCACACACTGTCCAGGAGAAAGTTTGACCCTTAGTAGCCCCTGCCAACATATTTTAAAAACATTTTCAGTTTCACTTCCTGCTCTCTCTCATTAGCTGAAATGGGTCACAAGAAAACAGACAACTTTCAATACTTTCATATTTAACTACATCCATGGCACAGTGACCCCGAAGTGGAATGTCTTGGATGTAAATAACTAACTTTCCAGTCCTTCACGCCTAATGGCTCAGATACGCAGGTAAACAAAAGTGGTGGAAGACCTGATGAGCTCACTTCCTGTTGTCTTGCCCTCACACCACTAACAGTTTATTGGTTAAATGCATCTCACCACCCAAAGAGCCCCACCCTTTTTAGTGGTCATATTTCTTTCTTAGGGATTCTCCTTACAATTTTGGTCTTAGATTTAAATACACTCAGCCTCATTAAGAATGTCATCAATTCTGGGCTTTTTAATGATTAAATACCTGTTTTACAGGATGGAATAATTATGAGTAAAACATTTTAAAGAAATTTTTAAAATGGTTTATTTCAGAGTTTCTTCAGTCTTCATACGGTCAAAGTTAAGTACATGCATGATACAGTGACCCTGAAGTGTAATGTCTTGGATGTAAATAACTCCCTTTCCAATCCTTCACACCTTTCTTAGAAAGTTACTATCAGTAGACGTAATGGTTCAGATACGCAGGTAAACAAAAGTGGTGGAAGACCTGATGAGCTCACTTCCTGTTGTCTTGCCCTCACACCACTAACAGTTTATTGGTTAAATGCATCTCACCACCCAAAGAGCCCCACCCTTTTTAGTGGTCATATTTCTTTCTTAGGGATTCTCCTTACAATTTTGGTCTTAGATTTAAATACACTCAGCCTCATGAAGAATGTCATCAATTCTGGGCGTTTTAATGATTAAATACCTGTTTTACATGATGGAATAATTATGAGTAAAACATTTTAAAGAAATTTTAAAAATTGTTTATTTCAGAGTTTCTTCAGTCTTGATGCGGTCAAAGTTACACATAGAGTTTAAAATACACACTTTCACCAAACCAGCGTATTATGCAGCTAACTGTAGTGTCTTGTGTATTCTGTTACGTTTTTACCGTCATTAAATATTGAACAAGATCAGGTATACTAACTCATCTTATTGGATCGGACCAGACAGGTCAGTACTCACTTCTTGTTTATTACCATGCTTTATGGTGCTTTTGCTGATCTCTGTTCTTTCCTCTGACATTTGATATATTCTCTGCACTGCAAACCAGAAACATCCAACAGTTCCACTTGTCAAACCCCCACAATCTGGGTCCCATCAATCAGCTTCTAGTACATGAAGTTTGAGGACCAAAGTTACTTCTTGCTCCCATATATTGCACCCACTAACAGGATTCATTATGAGCAGATAATCTTATTCACTTTACGTGATGAGTGTGCATGCTCCCTATTGCCCTAACATCAACATACTTTTTTTTTTTTACAAAACACTTCAAGTACGATTCCATTTGGATAATTCACTACATTTCTTGATAGGATTGGAATAGTTCATTTGAGTTCATTTGGTCTGGATTCGTGTCCAGGTTTCAACCATCTGACCCAAACCACGAGCTCCAGATGAACAGAAATAAGTTCCAGTGTTCATGACCAGTCCAACAACCATCAAAGCTCAAGCTTTCCCAGAACTGGAAGCTTCAGGTGCCACAAGTTGGTTTTAAAATATCGTCCGAGAGTCCCAACAAACTCTACTTCAAAATTTAGATCTGACATTTGCAGTTACCCAAATTCACATCTCAAATGATGAAAGAAAGTTTTATGGTCGCACAAAGATTGAGTTATCGTGACACAAATATTTCTGGTTTTCAAAAATAAACCACCTATCAAACGTGGTGATAGCAGTATTATTCCATTATTCATGTTCCATAAATTCCATTAATTGTTGAAAATCTCATTTAATTCAGAAAATCAATTCATCATATACATAAATTAATTACAGAGTGATAGTCTCAACCATTTATCTCTGTTAATTCTATTGATTCTCTGCTTAGAGCTAAAAGAAGATTGGAATGTTTACATCTGACCAATAAAAAACATTTTAATTCAAGTAAAGTTAATTGAATAAATCAAGCTTTTGACCAAAGCCTGATCCAGGCTAAAACAAAGCTGAGACACATTATGTTTATAACAGCATGATTTATTAAATGCATTAGAATAAAAAGAGCAGTTCATGAAAGGTGGCAGTGAGGGGACATGATCTCATTACACTGGAATGAATCCAACAGTACAGTACATTACAGCACATACAAACCTTTTGTATGTATAATAGTTCATAGCATATAATCATAATTAATGCTCATATCTTATTAGTGGTATATTAACAACTCTCAATAATATTTATTTAATGTGTATATACACACAATATATTATTTAATAAATAGGTCATAATGCTACAGGACAGTGAAAGAACTCTCTGGTGCTGCATTACTGGTCTCCAAGCTTCCACAGCTTTAAGTCTCTCATTTCCACCAGGAAGGAACTCAGGGGGATTCTGGGGAAGTTACAGCTTTGCCAATGCCTCTCAGGGTGCACACACTGCACAGCAAAGAGGCTTCCACAGCCTCACAAACAATTAATCTGTGCACCGATGCGTCAGGCCGCATCAAGGCTACGAAGCTAATTAAATTTAAAACAATGATAGTGTCGTGTGTGTGTGTGCAGCACAAATCTGGCTTCTTCTCAAAAGATGCAACCCAATCTCAAAGCTTAGCTTGCAAAAAAGAGTTAATGTAAGATAAATATTGTTTAAAAATATCATATTAATATAGCTATAATAGAAAAACCACTTGTGGAACTAAAAATAGCAGTAGCATGCAGATGGAAGTAGTTAATAACAGACAGAACTTAAGATTTTAGTGTAGACGATTATTTCAGATATTAGTACAATTGTTTCCTAAAGTTATATAATGTCTTCTATAGTAATAATGCAGAAGACAAATCTACTAAATAATAGTGAAACATCTCTGGACAGAAATCCTCCACTTTACACATTGAAGGGTCCTGGTTCATTATTTTCCCTTTCCACAGTTCTGTACACTCGTCCAATGAGGATGCAGCGGAGAATCCTGTCAATCCGAACAAAGCATTGTCTCAGTATTGTCAGAATCAGGATGATATTTGGAGGCTATGGGGAAAAACCGACCTCTGAATGCCGTCTCTGTGTTTGTAGAGCAGGTACAGTCCGATAACCAGTCTGAACAGTCCAAACAGTCCAAACAGTACAAACAGTCCCGCAATTCCAATAATGACTCCAATCATAGTTTCAGACTGTCCCTCTGTTAACAGATGACAATAAATAACTATACATCTTAGATTATAATCAACAAAAGGAAAATCACACACACTATTATTCTAAACTTTTCTAACATCAAGCATCATATGATGAGAAATAAACTCAGGATGTTTCACCTTCATCAGTAGGTCTGGTGGTAGGGCTGTCTCCATGAAGAGAGCTCTTGCTGGAACAAGTGGCTGAGAACGGAGACATTTTCATCAGAAAAAAATTAATGAACAGGAAGTTCTGAATGAATCTAGGGAAAAAACGCTGATATTCTAAAACAACTTGAAGGAAAACTTTAACTTTAAGGGAAACAACAGCAGTATATATAACTTACTGCTGCAGTTTGCTGAAAAATCCATCAGAACTGTCAACTGGGGGAAATTAAGAACAGAGATTCATGTTACTGCAATGTTGAGGTACAAATTTTATGATATATAATTTAGGCACGCTCCAATTTAATTTCCTGCATCTCAAAAATGCAACACCTGTGAGCACTGTTGGGTCCAAGAGACATCGGGAAGACATTCAGACGTTTCCAGGGAGCTGGAGCTGTGTCTCATCACCTGTGCAGTTTGGTTGTTATTGGTTGCAAGGTTGGTCTGAAGTCAAAATACAAACAGAAAGCAATCAGAGCATCTTACTGGACCTAAAATCAAAGAGAGGTCAAAAATTCTGCCAGATGAATATTTTCATATTTACAATAGGCATTCCCAGTCAATAACCAATTTGACAACATTTATCATTCCAGCAAAGGAAAGCAATTTCAATAGTTCATCTCAAAAAGTGAAACTTTTGAAAATTCCTTTTAGTATGTGGACATTGGTGTATTAAAAAGTCTATTTATTGCTCTTGCAGTAAAATTTATTTTGCTTTTAATTATCCGAGATTTATATTAATCAAAATTAATACAAACACTCTAATATACATCAGTCTAATCAAACTGTGAGTTTAACCATTTTCATTACTGAAATAAGTTAACTCTTCTACCTGTACAGTGTACTCTAGTAGAAAAAAAAACAACTAAACAATAAGGCAGAGATGAAGACCAGAGTTTAGGACTTAGATTTTACTTAAGGTAAGTTGCACAAAGAAAGACTTTAGAATTGGCTTGGACTCAAATCTTACCAACAGTCACTTTCTCATGCAATCAAGAGTAAAGTTATATGCTCCAGGCCATAGATTTGACAAATGATGTGCTTTGTGAAACAAAGTTAGAAACAAGTTCGCTGTGCATTGCATCTAGAACAGAGTTTAGTGAAGGAGTGGACATGAACACATGGACCAACAGGTGTTTATCATTACAAAAACAAAATAAGGACCATTTTGTTTTTATTAAATCAGTTTTCTAAATTCTAACAGAAGATACAAGTATATAAAAGGGTAAATATTATGCTTTATCAGTTTTAAACATAATTTAAAGCAGCTCCACTCATGTTTTTTTTTTGTTTTGTTGCATTTTTAATTAATTGTCATGAAATGAAACAACATTTATTGGATGTTCATGAGCTAAATTAGGCCCAAGGACAAAATATACAGAAACTACAGCAATGTCATAAGCACATGAGACAGACTAGAAAGCATGCATTTGACAACAAAATGTCTACTTCTGAGACTGTATTTGACTTGTAAACATATATGCAAAAATGCACATTATCAGGGTAAAAGTAAAAACTTACATTTTCAGTGTTCCACCAGTAGTCACACTCGGCTCCTGAAGGAACATAATGGTCTGATATGATGTAAAGCATCGGGTTACTTCCAGTGGGCGTGCAGTCCAAAACGGCTGCACTGCACATCTGAAGAAGGATGGCTGAAAAATAAAGTTACGAAACAGAAAATATGTTTAAAAACATCACGTGAACGTATTTATCTTCTAACCACGGCTAGAAGATAAATAGCCATTATATCCATTTGAACTCGCCTAACGCAAAAACTAAATTATTAAATCACAATGTTTAAATATCAAACTCAAATTCATGAATTCGTAAAAAAAACACACACGCACAATAAAACAATAACGTGAAACAGCTTCCTATGTGGTATCCGCAATATTTTCGCTGTACAAACAGTGCAGACAGTCGTCTCCTGTGATGGCGCACATTACGCGAGAAAAAGCATCCGAAATTTAAACTTACAATATGTGCAGTACTTGCATATTTGTTCATCGTGACATCCTAAAAGCCACTAAAACAGTTTTAAATTAATGTACGTACAAAAGAAGACCAGCTTTGCACTCCGTTGAAACCCGCACATGCCTCCGCTGCTCTACTCTACTCACTACTCTACACATGCTTTCTGACCGGCGAATAAACTTCCGTGTTCCCTCCCGGAAGTTGACACACACACAAAAAGAACGCTCCTCGATTTAAAAAAATAAAAGCATGTTTGTTATAACGCGATGAAAACCATCGTCGAAGCTATGGATTGTAAAGTACTTATCATCATATTTAATAGAATATACTTTCCCATGAAGCTCGCTGCTCAGATTAAAAGTACCTTTTGAATTGATTGAATATTCGGTATATCTAAACATGCAGACCTGATTAACTTAAAAAGACACCCATTTTAAAATCTACCGCTAAGCAGACTATTTTCTTAGAGGATGATCATTTCCTGCTGTTTTTATTCATATTTTACTTCAAATATTTCAAGTTTAAATGCATGCGGCACTCTTTAATATTTAGTTCACTTTTATTTTGAAGAGGACGAACCTCCTCATCTTATAAGGCGGGAAGGGCTGTTGGTCAGGTGATGATGACAGAATACATGGCGTGCACTGTTGCAAAATTGCATCACCATGGTTTATTTCCACGAAGATAACATTAAGTAAAGTTAATATGTTTGTGTTAAAATCCATTAGATATAATCTGAGCTGTTATTATTATAAATATATTTATGAAAATTTCATAGTACTGTGAACAGATATACCAGCGAATAAGGGAGCATTTGTATGTCTGTGCTAAGGATGACACCTAGTGACTGAATAACCATTCTAAGAATAATAAAAGGGGGCATGTGCTTTTAGTTAAATATGATTATTTAACTGGAAAATTAAAGAGATACATGCATATGATGAAGCAGTTACCTAATAAGTCATAATATATTCATAATAAGTCATAATAAGACTACAATCATGCATAAACATACAATGAAAATGTATAACTATCCAGAAAAAGGCCTTGCAGACTGCAAATTTGCAGACCTTTGAACCCTTATAGATTCCTCAGCTTAAACATCTCTCCTGATTTCATCTATCCATGTTCTAACAAAACTTATTTAAATGCTGTCTAATAGTTTAGACAGAGAACTTAAAGCGGAAATAAGAACAACACGCAGGAAATTGTGTAATTCATACAGTGGTTTTAAAAAGCAGAGTTCTAAGAAACAGTGTCCTAAATAAAACTTTTAATTATGTTATGATGAAAGCAAAAACCTATGAGAACATACAGGGGACAGAATAGCATAGCTTGCTTTTTTGTTTGTGTTTTTAGGTGGGGATAAATCCTTGCAAATATTGACTGTTCATCAAAAACATTATCCCTTGTCTCTGCTAATCAAACACATTTACTTAAATAACTCAAGAGTGTGATCTGCTCCATAATGTGATATGTTTTTTGCAGTTTGTTGTTCTGGTGAACCTATGTTTCTTTGAGTACAATAGCAAGGAAGGACATCAGTAACTAACTGCCTTTGTTCCAACTGTATCGATTTAAAAATCTGGGAAGGATCATAAGGCTTTTCCTAATAATCTAAGTCCATAATTTTATAGTTGATGTACATGGATTATAAACAGTTCCTAATCATCCCAAGAGTGGACATCCCTGCAAATTCATCTCGAAGTCAGAGCATGATGTGCTTACAGAAATGATACAATGACTAAAATGACCAGACCTCAGTGTGTAAATGTGACAGTTCATGAAAGCTACCACATTTAGGAATGATTGAACAACCATATTTTGTAACAAACTGGCAGAATAACCTGCAGCATGCTTGCAAAGTATCATGCTTTGTGAAATCTAAACATTGAGTCAACATAAACATCT
Source organism: Phalloptychus januarius (assembly GCA_902982915.1). Classification (NCBI taxonomy): domain Eukaryota; kingdom Metazoa; phylum Chordata; class Actinopteri; order Cyprinodontiformes; family Poeciliidae; genus Phalloptychus; species Phalloptychus januarius. The sequence continues at coordinate 10,643,207 of CADWAE010000129.1, read as the reverse complement.
CAAACTGCAGAGCATGGAAATGGAGTGCTGATGTGTTGCAGTTGTCAACCCAAACAAATACCAAAGTTATACCAAAGTAATTTGGAGTGAAAAATGAGCCCATCTGTCAACTGAAGCTTGGTTCATCAATAGGCCTCAAACACAGTAACACTGCTATAAATAAATGACTGAAAAAGAAAGGGATCGCTATATTGCAACAGTCCACTCAAAATCCAGAGCTCGACCTGACTGAAATACTAGAGTGGAACTTCAAGACAGCATGATGCTGCCACTATCATCTGATTGTACTGATGTGCTTAGGATAATGTAGTTTTAGTTTTCCTCCACCCATTGTGATTTGCAGGTGGGCAGTGCAACTGATTCTTCCTCCTTTGCTGTAGATCTTAGCAGGTTTATTGAGTTTATTTAGCCAATAATAAACAAAACACTAAAGTTCATTACTGACAAATCAAGATTATACATGTATGTTGGAGGCAAATGTTTGTTTTTGTTTTTTTTCCTAAAACGGGAGAAAAAAAATTTATCACACACAAAAAAGATAATTAAATTTTTATTAAAATTTATGGAATTTAAATTAATGCAAAAAACAAACACCAAAAATAACACTGGGAACAGTCCATGTGATGGGAAAAAAATAAAAATAGTAAACTGAATGTCACTGTAACATATTTTGACAAATGGCGTCCAAGTGCCAATAAAAGCTCTTCACCCTCTTAATGATCTGTTTAACAAGTCTAAATCCAAGAGTTCAAATGAACAAATGAGAGATTTTCAATAAAAGTAACTGATTGCCGGCTCCTTTTCCTTATTACAGCCTTGAGCCTGAGTGGAAATTATGTATTGGCAATTGCTTTTAACAAAACTGTGTTACACACAACAGTATCAATGTATCTGTCACACAAATTTAGCTCAGGGTTTGGATTCAGAGTTGTTAAACAGTTTTTCAAGTTGAGGAGGAAAAGCAATTAGTGTGAAATAAAAAAAAAATCCTACATGAATTCTGTGCTTTTAAGGATGAATGAAAGCTGAGTGCAAAAGATAGTTTTTGCAATAGAAAAAAAATAGGATTGTCACTTTGTTTTGACACATTTTTTAAAGCTTTTGTGCCCATTGGAGTTGTGACACACATATAGGTAGTAACTTCCTGCTGAACACAGTATGGAGCTAGCGAGTTAGCATCAGATCTGCTAAAGAAAACAGCCTACCTCGCGGCATCTCTCACATGCTTTTTGTGTCACAGTGTACACATACATAGGAGGGATAGGTAAACACAAAACATAACAGACTGACTGTAACAAAACATGGGGTGGCTGCATGTTTTTTTTTTCATTGAAAGTAAAGGGGTGAACTGGTTTGTATTGCTTTGGCCTGTTGTGTGAGCATTTAGCTCATGTTGTCCTTCTCTGCTCAGGTGGATTCAGAGCCATGAGAAATCCACAGACGGTTAGAAAACGTGGCAGCAGAGAGAAGCTAGGAAAACTTGCTGATTTCACAGGCTTCTGTATCTATTTTACCACCGTTTTGCCTTCTTTTTTCCCCGGTTTTCCCTTCTTCTTGGCAGAGGCTTCACGTTAGAACTCAAGCGTGTCTTTTTGTGCAGCTGAGTCTGTCTCTTCTTGGTCCCATTTGCCTGTGGTGAGGCACTCTTCATTGTTCAAGTCCTGAGGGTTTACCCCAATGTCCAGGACCTGGGGGTTAGTGCGAGACTCAGCGAGTCTGCAAAAAGCAAAAGAAAATGAGACATTTTAACTTAACTTAGACCTCTGCACGACAAAAGATACAAAGTTTACTTGATGTGTGGATAAAAAAATGCAGTACAAATATTTCTAATCATCGCTAGTCTCATTATATTTGACTTCCAATGAACTGCAGCTGCTCTTGTAATCTTCTGAGAAGGCACCTGTAAAACTATATAATACAAGTGTCAACAGTGACACTTCACAAATCTGTGTGTTGATGTTTCCTGAGCTGTGTGCTGGAGTTGATGTTGATCATAACGTTGATTAGACTTAGAACAGTCTGGGGAACCATTACATATTGTGGTAAACGTATTAAATTATTACAGGTTATTTTGGGACATACATTTGGCAAATATACATTCAAGCAAACAGATCGCTCATGGCTGGAGTTCCTCAGGGCTCTAATCTCACCCACTTATATTCGACTTTAATTATTAGACCTTGTGTTAAGCTTGCAGGGTTGTTAAACACATTTTTGGGTTTTCTTATCTGTATGTTCCACTAATACAAAATGTGAAGCAGAGGATGGCTTATGATGGGTAAAGGGTATCTAAACTATCTTAGATTAAATTTAATCTGGACTGAATTATTTGCCACCAGATTTTTTTAAAGCTCGTTTTGTAGTCTTTGCTGCTTTGGTTTTGTCTGTGAACATTCAAAAACTACAAGTACTAAGGTTTTGCCTGGCCTAAAAATAGAACCAAAAGTTCTGTAAAATGTCTCTAATGGCCAAAAAGCTGTGAAACAGACCCTTTTTTTTTCAAATTAATGTATACTAAAACTTGTAACTTCTAAGACATTCCCTTTTTTACATACTTGACTTCATATTGTTTTTAATGCTTGTGAAGTAATTTCAGATTGAGTGGGAACTCTGAACATCTCATACCATCTGTATGCTGATGACACACAACTGTATATTTGTATTTTACTACATGACCACAGTCCCTTACAAATACTGAATAAGTCTAGTCAAAGTTTGCCTCTGCAAGAATTGTTTTCAGCTTACCTACAAAAGATGGAAGTTATTATTTTTACTCCAATTAAAAACCAATATTCTGGTATTCTCAGGAAGGGTTAAAACTCAACCAAGTTTGAACTCAAACTTAAATTTATCCAACAGAAAGTCCAACACAGCCAAGTACCAATGCCAAAAAAAAAAGAAAAACCTACGACATACTTTCATTTTCAGTGTAATAGCTGCTCTATGGCCTCAGCACAATACAGCAGCTGCAACACTTAACATGCCCAAAAAAAACAAAAAACAAGGGAATGCAGGCTGGAGAACTACTGATCAAAAGCACTTAAAAGATTACAAGTCTCACTGCTTGGAAGCAAAATATAAAGAAAAAATTAATGTCTGAAGACTTTTGCACTATATTATAAATATAACATGGCCATTCTGTTTATGATAGTGAAAGGTGAAAATAATATTTTAAACAAACCAATTGCAGCAGAGTTGATTTTATCATGCTGCACCACAATCTGCTCTGTTGGCACTACATGTGAACACACAGTCTGTGTCAAAAGGTGCAAAAGTGATGGATGCGATGCAGAAAAACAAGGTCGTACATTGGTGATGAAGACGTGGACACAGTGGCTGAACGTTCCTTAGGTTTGAGTCGACTATGTTAAAGGTGTAAACTAGTCCAAAAGTAACACAAAACTACACGCTGAAAATGTTCTGGCTGGACACAGATGAGTAGGCTGGAACGGTGGGTTGATGAGGAGGAAATGATTCATGACAATTGTTACCTGAGTAGGATTCAAAGCTATCCAGACTGCGGCTGAGGGGTGCAAAGGAAACATCACAAGTCAGGGAACAATTCAGCTTACAGCTCCTCCGAACCACTTATTATGTTATAAATGGTTAATTTCTTTTAATGCTGTTTGATTTTATTGGTAAAAATTTAAATAAGACCAGTGGGTTAAAAAAATTTAGATTTAAATTGGTTTAACTTTTCCCTATGTTGTTACATTATAACCTAAAACTTCAGTTTTTATTTGGATTTAATGCGACAGACCAACACAAAGAGAAGGAGAACCTGTGGAATCTTGTTACTGACATAAGACAGGGTTGTAGGTTCACTTTCCAGCAGGACGTTAATGTACTTAATCAACCAGCAGATGGCAGCAAAGATTCAGAATGCAACAAGGTTGGACTCAAACATCTGAATTTGGTACAAAATATTGCCTCCAGAATAATCTCTACTGAGTTCAGAGAGACATCAAATACTCCACATTCTGGCTTTAATCGTTTATCTCCATCTAAAGTTCAACTGCAACAAACACAATCAGCGTCCAGCAAGCGGGCCCGACGTGCAGCCTCATCACTGCTTGCACTGTGAGCATCCTCATTAATCAAGGAGCTGGAGACTAACGGCGTCAACGTGTAATTACAGTGTGTGCAGACAAATAATCATCTGATAACGGGTCTGAAACTGCCTGTCAGAGTGAGATTAAAAATACTCAGGATCCTATTCTCCTTGGCAGGACAAGACTAAATTAAATGCACTAATATTAAAAGGAAATAAAGCCCAACTTGGCAGCAGATCAACTTATTTCAGAGCACTCATTCAGGACAAACTCATCTTCTAAATATTTTTACATTCTGATTTTCTACCAGTATAATACTTTAAAATACTTTTTTGTGGCTGCTTCAGGCTTATTCTTCGTTTGATTCAAATTAAAAGTACCAAAAAGTGTCTCAGAACAGAAAGATTTGTCGATGGAATATAAAATGTGGTCGGCCTCTACCACAGCCTACATACGCAGCATGACTCAGGTCAAATGTCAGCTACACCGCAGCCTCTTCCTGCCTCTCCTGCCTGCTGGAGTGTAGCCGAGGGAGAGGCTGCATTTTATTATTTGATCAGGCAAGTCCGAACTGAAGAAGACTTGGAAGTCTTTGTGTCTGTTTAATTTCAGGAGACCCTCCAAACTTCACAGCACCACTCACCTTGAAAACGCCTCGTCCAGACCGTCCTCCAGCTCCTGCCAGACACAACACAGAGAAATATAAGGATTTCATGAGATAATGTGCATGCATGTAAAACTCACATTCTTTCTTATTATCAAAAGTCACACACCCTCCTCTGCCACGTGTGCATTAGATAAGACTGCTTCTGTTCAGTAGGACATTGTCCACCTCAATGCAGCTGCAGCACAACTATGGTGCCCACTTTGACCACAGCAAGTAAAGTACATCACTTGGTAGCATTTAATCAGTATTTCTATGAGGCACTCTTCTCTTATAAAACCCCAGCAGCTGAGACATGTGGGCCAGCACCACTCGTCTTACCCAAACTGTATTGTTGTTCTCCGCCGCGTGATTATGCACCGTGAAGGGATCCGACTCGTTCGGCTTTATTCCTGAGTGGGCCTGCGCCGCTTTGGCTCCCTCCGCGAACTCCAGGAGAGTCCCTGTGGCTGCATCTGTAAAACACAGGAAGAGTTCACTCCATTTGAGTGCATGCTATAGCGTCATACTTCATAAAGCGGATATTAGTTTCAGGCATGTGTGAAATCATTAAAACAGCAATGCAACTTATTAATCAACAATCTGCAGAGTGCAACCTCCTGACTTTCATGCCCAACACCCACGATGTCTCTGGTCTGCAGCGGGATTGGTTTGTAATAGGACACATGATGATTAATGTGTATCAACGCTAATCTTGGTCCAGTGCTAATGCATGGGTTGGTGTGTGTGTTTTTTAATATCCGCACCATCCAAATCCAATAGGAGAGGCAATCTCTGGCAAAGAGTAATCCACAATACAGAGACACCTGCTGCTGCAAGATCTCATGACAATCAGACATGTTTAACTTTGCAGCACTTTGCCCTGTTAGAATGTTTTAAATTGCAAATTCAAGTACTGTATAAATTTCTTTTGTTGTGCTGTATGTCATGTGCTGCAGGAGTTCTTTGGTAAAAATTTTAACTTTTCCAAACTCAAGCTTTTTGCACATTTCCTTTTCTAACATTTTGGACATCTGAGAAGCATTTATTGTTTTCTGTTCTCAACTGCCATTGATGGAGCTACAGCTGTCAGTAAATACTAGCAGCCTTTGTCTTTTTTCGTCAGAAAGTCCCGCTGCTCTAGTTATTTTATGTGTACTTCTGACTCTTTCCTCAAATATGCCAGTGACAGAGATGTTAGGTTTATGCACTCCTTGTTTTTGGTCCACATAGAAAGTGCTCCAGGTCCAAGTGAGATTGGAATAGGACACATATCCGCTAAATCTGCTCCTATTGAAGGTTTCCATTGGTGACATGGGAGATGAACCTTTGAATAAGACTCTTTAGACTCCAATATTTGTTTTCAATGTAAATTAAAATGCAAATTAATGCAGTTGGTTTAGCTATGCTGCTGGATTTTACCTGGATTGGACCGATTTGTCTCATTAAGTGTCAACCCAAGATATTTTTTTGGGAATCTAATTGAATTAGACGGTGCAAAGGAAGCCGATATCAGGCAATGCCAGTAAATATCTGTTTGTCACATTCTCAGGATATTTAAGGATGTTTCTTTGGCATCTGTGGAAACTAATCCCATATTTAAATTTCCATACAAAACATTATACTAAAAGAAAAAAAAAAATCATTTTATTGAGAGAGAATGTAAGTGTTAGTTGTAGCTTGACATTCAGCCTTGAGTAGAGTTAGACCTTTGGAAAGGAAGACGATACCCCAGCGGGAGAAATCCCCCGGCGATCAGGATGGGCTACAATTTAGAGCCGCGGTTCCAAGAGAGAGTTGAAAGTATCATGTCACATCAATAAAGCTGACTCACCTTTCAGCAAAGCCGCTGAGCCGTGACGTGCTATTTGATCACAGTGAAGGGTACACGAATGTAACCTTTTTATTAAAAAAAAGATGTTTCTCCAACTTCTATTTCAGAGGATTGTTCTGTCCTTTTCCCAGAAGCACTCTAAAGCTTCCTCCCACTGTACAATTATGCCAATTTGCCTTGAGGAAATTCCTTTCCTCTGGCAGCCGAATGACCCAACAAGTCCAAACGTGTTGACACAGAGCCCTTGCTTTTGCAAAAAAAAAAGGAATCCAAGACTTGCTTCTCTGAGGATTATCCTAAAAAACCCCACGTGTCATGAAACGTTTCACATTCAAGGCCATATGTAGTGTCAGGATGGATTTAGAGAAGAGATCTCTGTCTGGCCTGAGCCCAGCTGGCTGAGCAGAGGATGAAGCTCGCCACAGAGTGGATGTTTTCAGATTTTCACAAAATTCAGGCTTTTAGAAAGATCAGCAAGAAAACAATGAATAATGTAGTGCATCGTTCTGGTATCAGAAACAGGAAGGCTCTCTGTGAACGAACTCTGCAGGCAGTTTAGAGAAATAAAAACAGGATTTTATCTGGATGAATAGATGTCGACATGTTAGTGGCCGTATCATCTTACTAATTCAAATCAAACACAGTCTTATTCATGTTTTTAAACTAACTGGGCTCCACTGTATGATAATAGCTTTTATCGCAGATCGTCACAGGGATTACTGAGGCAGGATTTATTTCAGCATATCACAACGCGGCCGAATGCTTCTAAATTAAAGAGTCAATTATCATCAAACACGATCACCTTAAACTGTCACTTCCTGTTCAGATTAATGGCATCTTACTGTGAGAATCTAGCCGACCTGCAGCTCCGATGTAGGCCAGCCTTTTAACAAGTGGCCGAACACTCTTCCTCTCCCCCCCCGAGGATATGATTGCTGTGACAACGAGGGTGAGAAAGACGTGATGACGGGTGACAGGACTCACCTCCTCCCTTCAGGCTGCCCAGGCTGGCTGAGCTGTCCGACTGAGAGTTGCTGGCTCCTTCGCCGTCTGAACCCGACTTCACTCGCTTCTCTTTGTCTGTGGACGACAATTCAGCACAAAGAACAACAAATCAGTGAAGGTCAAGATGGCGTGACCAACTCTTTTTTTTTTCCTCAGTCCACTGCTTAAAGTACTGTTATTTTTCTAGCAGCTACAAATAAATAAAAGCAATACAGTGCCTTGCAAAGGAGGATGCCTACCACTTGATCATTCTCACATTTTTAACAAATGGGTCAAACTTTGCAAGATTTTATTTCTAAAACCATGCGTCATTATCCCTTTACTTCATAGCTATTCACTAGTTTGCATTGATACTGCACATGAAATCACAATAATACCCAGAGGTAGTAATGCAAAGAAATGTGAAGAAGCTTTAGGGATGCAAGTCATCAATTACTGAGTTAATCTAAAACTGATTGCTCTTATTGTTTGACTAATGATTAATTGATAAGTGGTCATTTTCTTAAAAACTGACTTTTTTCTCTTGTATCAAGAGGGCAAACTGTCTTTCCATTAACAAAGATGGATTCAAAATATATAATTCAACATATTTTTTGTAATATGTTGAATTAAAAAAAATAATAATAATTTCTGCATTATTTTTTGTCAGTTGTACTATACAGCTACTGAATAAACAGAAAATGTTGGTTTTTCTCACATTAGACATATTTAGAATTATACCAAAACAGGAACCACTTAGGTTGCTGAATAGAAACATAAAAGATGAAAGGAATAATGGCGCCATTTTCTAGATCATGGCCAAAGTACAACACTAAAAGAAGGCTTAGGTGGATATTAATCGATTGGAACTAATTTTAACCTAATAAGTCATTAATCATCAATTAGTCACAAGTCGATTAATTATTTGCATCCCTAATATGAATTCAGCACAGCACTGTAAGAGAGTCAACAGAAGATGTTAAAGTGGCTCCTAAAACATCTGTTGGCTTGACCCTACAGGAGGGGGCCATCTGCACCTCTAGAGGCTTCTGGTGCGTAAACACAGTATCAGTACATCTGGGTGAGATGAACAGAGAGCTCTACCCGCAGCATCCTGTCGAGACAGTTTTCAATAAAGTGCAAGTCACACAATACGAGCAACAACAGCCGGCTGTTGTTGCTCGAGCTGCACTGTAGACTTCCTGCAGTGCAGCTCTACTGTAGCGCCTCACCACCTCGCAGAGCGACTTCTGGGCCTATATTTATCACCATTACACAGGATGGCGGGTCTGAATGGCACCAATAACTCAGCAAAGGTTGAGACTTCTCCCTCAGAGGACAAAGGTCTATTCATAGGACAAAGCTGGACAATGCATTTGCACAACACTTCACAATGTCGACTCCATGACAGATTATGTATTATTCTCTGACATTCTGGTGGGGAAATGTAAAGGTCAAACAACATGGCACCAGCTCTCACGTTTTAGGAGTGAAAGATGAAACTAACTTTTTACACCGTCTATTCTAAAACACTTTCTATGTTTTATGTATGCAATTGCATATCTGCTTTTTATTTCAACAACATAATACCTTAAAAGAAAACAATTCTCCTGCTTAGTTTTACTACACATTTCACAAGGTGGGACAACAGGATTGCCACTCAGCCAGGCTGAGACCGATTTTTGTGGGCATGTGAAAAAAAGTGTACACACCATGTTAACCCCGTATGTGTGCAACTGCTGTCCAATTGAAGCAAGCTCAGTTACTGCAGCAATAACAATGTTACTCATGTTACGCTTTGTGCACGATCTCGCTGCACTGATTAAGATTCATCCACATCAGCATACATGAAGCCTAAAACTGAAAATGAAACTGACAGCATGACCTAGTTTCTGATCGATTTGGCTGACAGCTTTACAAATCAAAGACGAAATCAGAGGACTGAACTGATTGAGCTCAGTTGATTCTGACACAACAGTCTGATCTAGCTGAAAACTGTAAATCACACCCTTAATCCCAATACATGCTCACTGCTAAAGAAATTCATTGAAAGCAACACAAAAACTTCATATATATGACAGAACCTGATGCTACTCCTCCAAAAAGGTCAGCTTCATATCCTTTTGTTAGACACTTTTTTCAATATACCACCATAGAAAGATGGATGACAAAATTTGAGAAATTTAAGTTGTCACAGCCAGGCTTTCTTGTAATTTTATAGCATTTTTAAAAGTTATACAGTTCTGCAAAGATTTTCATTTCATGTCAAATAGCACCTCTTCACCAACCATGGTGTTTCTTATTTTTATCTCAGTCAAACAAGGATTTGTGCAATGTTTTTTTTTTGTTATTCCAGTCCTACCCTAAATGCCTGGCCTTCTGTAAGTCATGGTCCTGCAGAGTTATAGCAAGCAAATATTTTTCATTTCATCACCCCCCATCTTCTATTTAGAAAAAAAATCCCATCACCCAAGAGTCCTGGTAGCTTAGCAATGAGCGAGAGGAACGAAAGTTTCCCCAGGTGCCTTGAAGCTCACTCCGGCTCCTCCTAAACATGAAGCCGATGTAAACATGCTTCCCTGCTGTAGTGTTTACAGTGAATATTCTATGAGAGCTACTTTAAGAAAAGAGTTGGGAGATGCAATATACGGAGGAATGTGGGTCAGGCATGTGTGTTGTACTGAGGAGAACCACAGTGGGTGGTGCAAAAAGAGCTCTTCCACAAAAACAAGAAAACCAGACGGTGGATCTCATCTTCCTGCCTGCCTTAATCCTGAGGGGTCCAGACTCAGAAGACTGCTTTGGGACTCAGTTTCTAAAGGAAATCTGTTTAGAGAAAAAATATATGTATACTTTGCCTCTTCTGAAGTTTCAAGGATGATGATACGGATAACGTGACCAGAGGAAGGGAGCCCAAGTGAAACACTAAAATGATTGCATTAAATTTTAAGTGTTTAACCGAAAGCGAGGAAAATAAAAGGCCTGAAGAGGTGTGAGGCGAGGAATCCTTGGCCTTGGTGTAAACAAAACAAAACAAAAAAAATAGATGCCTTCCTTAGAGGACAGAAGAAGGAAAAACTGGTAGAAACATTGCCTTTCGTCTGGTGCAGACATGCGTCTCTAAAGGACTGCATAAATCAGCCTTCGTGTGAGACGGCATCCATGGCACTGACATTGAACGTGTCATGGGGCTGAGCTTCAGCTGACACAAGCGCACAATCATTTTCCTTTCTCTCAGCAGCCCTCTAAGCGCCACCCTTTCACGCTTTATTGCCCCCACACCCTGCCCAGTTGCTCCCCCATTCTTTATCAATCCTCACAGCGAGCGCCGGGATGAGGACTGACGGGAGAGACGGGAACGATTCCACGATCAAGCCGCAGGTGCAAAACAATGCAGGCAGCAAATGGATAATCAATGAATTCAAAAGACCACCAACAAGGCAGCACACATGTAAAAAATGAGCAGGGTGGAGGTGAGAGGAGGGCTGGGGATGCAGGAACTGATATTATGTGGTGAGATATGCTCATTTACAGACGAGTCAAACATGCAGTAAATTACACACATGCTCCACTGAGCTTCAAAAAAAAATACTGCTTGTGTTGGCCACCCTGCTCACACAGCTGCTCCAACTGTCTGTTGTCTTAAAAGACACACACACTTAGGTATGTTAAGTGGAATATTAAAAAAAAGCTCAGAAATATCAAAGTTACAGCTAGACTGACATAAAACACACACATGAATGTATAATAAGGGAAGGAAAGCACAGTGTGTTTAAGGATGCAGTGAAGAGAAAATCCACGTTCCCACACATCTGCCTCAGGCAACACTTAATTCCTTCACAGCCTTCACTCACTAAAACCTTACAACTTCTAAGACTGGAATGTCCAGATTTGTTGGGTTTTGATTTTCAGATGTGAACATCACCAGTAAATGTTTCAAAAAAATACAAATCTTCTCTCTAGAGACCCAGCAAGCCTCTGTTAGCATATTAAACAAAATAATGATGGGAGAAGTAGAAAACAAGCAGGGCTTGTTTGGAAAGGCTGAAGGAAGAACAAAAATATGGCAGCAAAACTTGGATTTACAAAGTTGGCTGTGGATCAACGACAAGACTCCTGGAACATGTAAAAGCTCATCTCGATCTCAGTGACCTTTTGGTTCCTATTAGAAAAACTGATTCAGTAACTAGTGAACATTCAGGGGAAAATAGATGGATAGAGTTTGGATTGGGTTCTATAGTCAAATGAAAGAATGTGTCCAAAAAGCTGAAGCTTGACCCAAACTAGGTCATCAAATATAGAACAGAATAGCTGAAAAAAGGTTTGGTTTTTGTAATCAGTCAAACACAAGCTTGTGAAATAGTGTACTTTCTACAGCTTATGCATTCAAACAAAATGCATAATAATGCAGACGGTTTTACTTTGATGGACAGAAAAATGAAATAAACCACTAATGCTGACTAAAATACAAAATGATTTCAGATCCTCTTTTGCATCTTTCTGGACTGTAACTTCGAAAGTTGCATTTGCATTTCTAGACTCTGAGTTAGCAGTTTTTAATTTTTAAAACACTCATTCAGCTCAAATGGGCCTAGAAGGTTCTTAGAGGTGATTGTTACAGTTAGCCATCACTAAACTCAAACAGCTCTCTATGTGCACTAATAGATGCACATAGACACATTGGTTTAACTAGTGTGTCTGTAAAATTTCACTAAATGTGTGAAAAATAGCTGCACAGTTTGTCAGTATTTCATAAGGTGTAGAGAACACAATCAAGGAGAAGTGGGAAAATGTATTTTTCTGTGTTGACATGGCAACCTCAGGATAAAGAAGAAAGATGAGGGATGTGTAGGCTGTATGGCAAGTTTCCACTCATCTGTCAGAGGGAAATCGAGGGGCGGTAGGGGGCGACCATGCGTACCTTCCTTGGAAGCTTGCCAGAACTCGAATGCCACTCTGAAAGCCTGAGCCACCGTCAGGGTTACGGCCTGGGCCTGTTAGGAGAGACAGATGTCAATCAGGGATGAAAAATACCGTCACGGATGTGAGCGACAGGAAGGCAAGAGCCGCCGTTCTGACACAAACAGGAAGCGACCGCAAACACAGGAGGCTTCGTCTTAACGTACTTGAGGAGAGGGAAGAGAAACCAGTGGATTACATGACCAGTTGTTTGTGCAACTGGGAGGATACGCGGCCTTTTAGCCACAACTAAATTAGTGGGAGGAAGGAAGAAGAGGGAGTGGCTCCATCATTCAGAAAACCTCCAGGGATGCGAGAATGCCAAGAGAAGAATCACAACCTCTTTGACTTCCTTCTTCTAACTTCACATGTATTGGTCTGCATGAATATAAGTCAAAGTGTTGCAGCAGTGAATGAGTTTTCTGAGTGTTTTCCATGTTGGTAGCACAGCTAAAATGACCTCTTCTCCATGTTTACGGTTCTGTCCACATCATTTCCTGTCGCCCTGGACAACACATTAACATTTCAGAGAGGTCACTCCCACTGAGGGCAGTTTGTTCACTTCCAGGGAAATTGTTTCAGTCTTCATGGTAAGAAAACCCATCATACTATGGATTTATGAAAACAGATTTTCTGAACCTGCACAACATAGGCTGCATCTAAATAAATCAGATCAACACTGAAAAGTAAATCGATTTCAGTAATTCAATTAAAACTAAACTAAAACTCATGTTACTCGCCTTCATTACACAAAGTCCTGAATTTCAAAAGTTGATTTTTGATAATTGTGGCATTTGGTTTTGAAAGAGGTTTGAATATTTCATAAGAACAATAAAAAAATATTTTTTTACATAGTGGTATTACTTTACCTACACAGTCATAGGAACTCTGACTCATACACCCAGAAGGAGTGCAAACCCCACAATGTTCTTGACAAAGAAGATGGCAGTAGACAAGGTGCTAACCGAGCATTTTCATGGAAATTTGATTAGGAGGAAAAACTGTGATAGAAAGATGTACAAATGGGCATAGAAAAGAAAGCTCATTCAAGAGTATTGAATAGTGTATACTGCGCTTGGAAGCAGTCCTTCAAGAGCCTGTATGCAAAGACGTATCAGGACATGACATGCATGCGTCGAGTTAAGCCAAGCATGAACCAGAGAAAACATCACAGGTGCCTTATCTGGGATCAGAAGCACAAAACCGTTTCTCAGTAACAAAGGCCTACTTTCAGTTTTGGGTCCTCTAAGTGAACACGGGGCTAAAACGCTGGAAACCATTTCCGTGCATTACTACTCACCATTTTTCTCTTGGAGCAGAGGAAGGCATGACACTCGAGAGTCTCGTTGTGCTGGCTCTGGGCGATGTAGGCAAACACCTTATCGTGCATCTTGTCTGCAGTGCAATATGATATTCTGAAACAAACACAAATGCAAGCACTTTAATGCAATTACAGAGAAAGTAGGATCATTATCTGCGCCTGCGATATCCATGAGGTTATAGGTTTTGGATGGGACGTTGCTTTTTGCAGTCTCTCGCAAGTGAAAGGGAAGTAGAAGAGCATCCCGATGTGCCGTTCCTGTGTCGTGTGGCGGTAATAAGTCCTGCTCGTCAGTCTAAGCTGCAGAGAAAGCATTTAAATCAAGATATAATGACCTACAAATAGCTTTTCTCCATCACTTTGGCATGATGACATTATTCTAATATCGAAGCCATGAGCAAGGAGGGACAGGCAAAAACAATGATGACTTTAATAAATTTCTGCCATCTGTCCTCTTTCTACCCTTCTTGCAACTCTGAGCATCATCTTCACTGTCCAATGATCCTGTATCATATTGACACGAAAAACATGAACACAAAGAAAAATCTGAGGTGGGGTTTGAACAACGAAGATTTACTGAAAATATTTGGGTGGGACGCCATTAGGGAAACCAGACGTCAAGGGAACTTTTTGCTTTTTTTTCTCTTGGCAGATGTGAGGAACAAAGCTGCATTCCACTCAGAGCAGCTGCTTTAGGTTTCTGCACCATCACAGAAACAACTCCTTGTTTCAGGTTGAGTTACCCCTTTTTAAACACGCTACCCCTGCTTAAAAAGGGCTAGCATTTCTGAGCAAATGCAAAGTGACAAAAGCAACAAAGGAGAATGTGGCACACTGGAAACAATTGGCTGTCAATGGAGATGAAATAATGAATACAGAGATTTGCATGCTGAGAGGTTTAAACAGCAGGGGCTTCATGAGTGGAACCAATCCGATTTGTGGCCAGTGGGTTTTATAAAGCGCTTCAGGATCTTATACCAGTAATTAGTGCTTAATACAGCGAGGTTTGTGTGTGAATCCACACCAAAAAGATTCATCTAAGCATGTTCCACAAAGTCACAAAACAGAGCAACTTTGCTACAGTCAGTTTATAAGTGTTTCTCTCACAGCCTGAATGACCTGAAAAAATGTCTGAACATGTTCTGGAAAATACCGCCCAGGTTTCTGCAGATTCTTACATCTGTGCTTCCTCAGAGAATCTTTCTTTTCTAACATAAAAACAAATACATGCTAGTTTTCTCTAAGAAACAGAGTGGAAGTTGGTGCAACCAAGTAGGTTTATGTCAGGTGTGTTCACTGTCAAGAAAAAAAAGATTGGATTTTTGAGTTTGCAACAAAGCTGATCATTGAAAGCCAAAACATTGCTTCTTTCTTGTCATCAAATTATTTCTTCATCCATCTTAAAATAAGTAAAGGACAGTTTTGTGTAAGTAAAACAGAAAAGCAGAAAGAAATCAATGGACATTGAGGCAATTATGTTAATTTATGCTCAGATGTAATGTGACTTACACCACAGTAAGTTAATATGCTAAGTTAATATGCTTGGGGGTTACATTATGCATTTTTCCGTTCCACAAAAGAAGCCTTTTTGTTTTCGGAGTATTTCGGACTCCCTCTCCCTGTCAGACTGCAGCTGACCCTTATTTTGACTTCTAATTTTACTTCTTCCCTCTTTCAATAAACTTTGAGTAAAAGAAAATAGCAGATGAATGCACATCAGTGAAATAACCTTAGGCTTGCACATTCAGAGAGCGTCGCTGAGAAAGAACAGAAATATAATAATCAGTAAACAACTTCAGAAACCTCTAAGCCATCGGTGGAACATTTATGGAAAAGTCCCATCTCTGCTTGATATGCAGACCAATATAAGTGAATTAAGTGAAAGGTGATTCATGCCGGGCTCATCAGGTCATGAACTAAGCTTACAGGCTGAGGCAGGTGAGGTTTTAACAAGAGAAGACAGATATGTCACCCTGCGACACCTGGGGTAAAAGCTCAGTCTTACAACAGCTGCGACGTTCCCAAAGGAGCTAAGATTGATGAGAAAAACGGCTGGAGGGCGGCTCGTCTTCCTTTCCCTCACACAGATATACCACACATCCACAGAGTGATAAATGAGAGCCAGGCAGGAACACGAACTTTGCTTTAGTTCGGCGTGACCAGGTCGAGCTCAGTTTGACAGGATGACTGACCTGTAGATGGAGATATTTTCTATCAGCTGGTTTGGCTTTTGGTTTGGCGGGGACGCAGGAGGAAGAAAAGGGCAGAGGTCACAGAGGAGACAATAGAGGTGGGAGTGTGAGAGAAAAAAATAAATTCACATTTCTAAATTACAACCTGCGGAGCTAATTGCTGATGTAATCAGACAATGAAAAGTCACCAGTGAGATGACAGAGGGGTACTAAAGCTGCCATGTTTCATCAAGCCTTTCATTAGGCTTTCATATATATGTGAGACCAAACAACAACCGCAGGAAGAAAAATCAGGCATATAAACACTGAGCCCTTCACATTTTCGCAAATTATCTTTCATTGAAGCAAAACCTCAGGAAAGTTTGGTTGAATGTCAGTAAAATAAAGTCTGTTTTAAGAGAGTTTCACTGGTTAACCAGAAATCTTCTGTAATTTTGGGGAAACGTGTAACTGAGGTCCATTTTACTTGGCTATTCCTCAAAATGGGGAAGAGCTGGTAAAAAGTACAGCAAACAGTTGGAAATCCCCAAGTTGCTATAGTAACCTTGGGATGCCATTTACAGTCAAAACAGCTGTTTGGGAGTGATGGCACAATCACAAATGTACACATGTAGCTCTCCTCTCTTGTTTTTTTTTCTTTGTTTGTTTTTTGTGGGGGAAAATAAGGAGCTCATGTCCACTGCTGTGTACGATGCGAGTCTGTTTCTTCTTTACAAACCCTCCAAAGCTCGTTAAAGTTAAATTCTTAAAAATTGCAGCACATTTTAAACAGATATCTGATGGCTTCTGGCAGAAAATTGAAAATAGGGGAATCATGGAGTCTTTTAACATATAAATCAATACAGAAAGAGTTGAGAAGAAGAGAGAACAAGAAAGGCTCCGGGACTCTGGTGATCTACAGAGAATGTGCAAAGAGGAATTGCCAAAATATGAAATGTAATGGAAGATCAAGAGTCACCCAGTTCATAAAAGAGAGTAGTAAATGCAGGAGTGTGGCGCCAGTGACAAAAACTTTCTTCAGAAAATAAATGTATGCAAATTAAAGGTCGCACTTTTCTAAATTTTCAGTACAAGATTACAGCACTGCAATAAAAGCGTATTTTATCTTATGGCTTTTCACAAATATTTACCAACACTGGAAGTGATGTATATCTAAACCATAAATTAACTGAGGTAGTTACGTAAAACAACTCCATAATGACTATAATCTCACTGCCAAAGTCCTGCTATTCATCAAAATGTCAGAAAACACATCAGTTCAGTTGTAATCCGCTTTAGAGCGGACACCAACAGATTAGACTAAATCAGAGCCTTTTAGTTCCCCCCTCATTCATCAGCGTCTCTCAAGAATCCCACCATAGTGTTCTCTCTAACTTCATTATTCACAGAGCTGTCGGATCCCATAACATTAAGCCGTTTCTACCGGAGCCACAGACTGAGTAGCAGGGTCCACACTAATTGTGTCCTCTTCTAAAATGTCAACGATGCGTTTGAGGGAAGGGTTGAGGGGAAACGGTGTGATCACATTTCACTGAGGTGCCAGTCAGGTCATAATCATCTGGAGTGGCAGAGGTGATGATGTGGAGAAAATATTATAAATGCTTGACAGAAACAAATTTTCTGTTGGTAGGTTATTTACATAGAGAGGAGATTTGGGTGTTTAAGCTGATTCGGGCTGTTTGGATGTGTGTTTGTGGTGTATTACCGTGGCAACTATCCTTTTGACGGCCGCCGCAGACAGCTCCTCGCCTTTGGGCTGCTCCACCATCGTCACCCCAAGGTATTTGAGGTGAAACACCATGCCCTCCAGCAGGGTCTCCCTCGTGTCCGTCCAGTTTTCTGGAAGCTCTGCAAAAATCACACACACACAGAGCGGTGAAAGTTCTGAACATAAACAACCCAGCAAATAACATCACAAGGAATCTCTTTTCAGATTGCAAATAAAAAGTTTTTTGTGAATGGATAGCTTGATTGTCATGACTAGAAACCAGCAGAGAAGATAAATATTCTGACAGTTTTCCCTTGATCATTCCTGACCAGAGGCAGGCAGAAAATATACAGAAAAACAGAACAATCTGAAGTATTTCCTGTTTATTAAATGATTCAGACCATAAAAACTTCCACTTTTTGGCCTAAAACTGCGTCAGCAAGCAGAACGTCCTTTGCTTCACTTTTCTGACATTAATAAAAATGAGGTAAAAAAAAAAAAGTTAGGGACAGAATATTTAAGGATAAATGGGAATAATATTTTCATCCCTTCACTTTCTGTTAGATTCAAAATTACTACCAATATTAAGGAGCCTGCAGCATATTTATTTTCTCTACACATACACATATGCTTGTCACATGTAACTAAAAGTTATATAAACACATAGCTTTGAGTTAAAAACAGCCAAAGGTTATATGCACAACAAATTTTAATTCTTTGTAAAAATTGTATTTGACGATGGGACTGAAACTTAGGCAATTTTCCCATAGAAAAACGTCATCAGGAACTCAGGTGGTCAAATGCTAATAATAAAGGGTTGTTGCATTGACTGCTGGACAGGTGGGTCTGTTGATGCTAAAGTACAGCATGCTGTGTTTTTGATCTCCAGCACTATCATCTTCACATAAAATAAGATTATGTCTTTTGGAAGAAGATGTGCCTCTTAAAGTAATCCGGGGATTTGTGAAATTAAGGCCAAGACAGTCGAAAGCCGATCTGGAAATGTCAGCTGAACCAAAAGCTCAAATCTAATTTAAAAATCTGAAAGCTGTAAAAACAATTGCTTGATGTTGAGAACGGGCAAGAGGTCCAGATACAAGCCTCGTTTAGCTTAGTGCGATTGAATTTTTTTTAAATTCAATTCAAGTTACTTCTAAAACAATCTTACAAAACTTGCTTTTGCTAATATTTTATTAGCTTATTTAAATAAAAATAGAAGTCAAATAAATTAATAAATGTGGATCGTTCCGCTTTGCTTTCTGTTTTGATAAACATTTGGGATGTTAAACTAGATTAGGACAATAAACTTCCTCTGACCTCAGACAAACACTTCAATTTTATCCCTCCCAGTTTGAATCACTACTTCCTCTAATCACGCCATGTACTATGTAAACATCATCAGAAGCAGCACTGGGCTACTTCAACAACAAGGAGCTAAAATATAGCATATAAACTAGAAACAAAAAGATAAACAAAGCTAGTAGAAGCTAGAAAGAAAAACCTTTTCCTTGACGCTTATAGAAGGGTTCCTAGGATGTTGTGTGACTGAGTCCATTTGTCTCTTCAAGAAGCCCATTTTAAAGCAAACACCACCGTCTGCCCACCTGTTTGGCCTTCAGTATTTTCAAGGTGATCTGTGTGTAATTTCACCACTGCCAGTAGGATTTCAATCAAAGAAGGGATTCAATATTTAATGTTCTACTACTGGGAAGACAGCTTGCAGGTAGAAAAACAATCGGGTCTCTGGTTTCTACTGTGGTGTTCTCCAGCAATCCACCTGCTCCTTTCCCAAACAACCCCACCCTCTAATCATCTCCATCCCTGTTAAGTGCCTTGTTGCACCCTCAGTGTTTGTTCTTCTTTCCTTTCCGCTTAATTATTAGCTCATCGCTCAACGCCGTTTTGGTCTTACAGACGGTATTTCCCCCCCCCCCCATAATCTGCTTGATGCAAACAGTTCTGGTCTTTGCAAACACAAAACCATTTGCTCTGGCTGTAAAAATGCATAATTATGGTCACCAGATTGTAGACGCAAGAGCTAGTTAAAATGAGAAAAACGAAGTAATGTTTTGCACATATTAGTGCCCATAAATGCCTTTAGGAATTTGCTCCCAAGGGTTTTAGAAACGCTTTCAAAGTGGAGATTTTCAAAAAATTTGGTTTGTGGTGCATGTGTTTGGACGAGATATCTGAAAATTTGAAGAAAATACATTTCTTTATCTCATGTTTCACTTTGTCTGTAGGCCTGCCATGATAAATTATGCTGGGTGATAAACTGTCCCAGAGATTATCGCAATAAAATTGTCCATTTGAGACCATTTTGATTTAATATAATGATAATGACATAATAATGGCCTCTCAAACTAACTTTGTACAAAACACAACAACTAAAATTAAAATGGAAATAAAAACCACATAAAACAAATTTTGTCATCTCTGTAAACAAAACTGACTTCATTAATTATCAAACTGAAAATGATCAACTTATTTAATTCATCATGTGATTAATTGCTTATTGCAACAGGCTGCGTGAACCTATAGATTTGATCTGACTATTACACCCAGATTTCCTATCTATATTCATTCTATCCTATTAATTCACTTTGCGTTTCATCATCTGTATTAATCTGTATCCAAAAATAAACGACATCAAGTGTGCATTCCATTCAAAAACAGTCTGCCAACTAAAAATGTAACCCATCTTGTACTACTTGTGCATTACTTGTTAATATTAATGTTGCAAAAAATCTTAACTTATTTTAAAAGCTCTCCTAATGGATTATTTATTCAGTGTGAACGCCGTCTGTCATTTCGAATGCATAAATCAGTTTTGTAGCAGCAAATTAAAACCTATAGTATTCCTCTCTTTTGAAGCTAAACCGAGCCAGCTGCACATGGGTAACAAGGTTAAAAATGGTCTAAATGGAGCCGCAACCAAACCTATACTTAAGTAATGAGTCTGACTGGGAACACCCGCTGCAGGGTCAAGGTCTTTGTGCTGGGAACAGAGCGGGTTTTCTCTGCTGCTCCTGCAGCTACATTAAAAGACTCTGTAATTGAACTTGTGGCACAGAATCACAAGCTGCCATTCTTGTCTCCAGCAGAGAGGACTATAAATATCTTTTACAAGGTGGAGTCGCTCAAGACATCCAGATATTCAACACTTAAGGAGCATATTTAACATTAAGTGTTCGCAAAAACGGACACTGAACCCTGAGTGAACTGGTCATTTGCTGCTGCCGTCGGCCTGCGGAGCTCCTGGGAATTTTGACAGACAGATGTGCTTTTAGAGCGCTCGCCGAGATTCGAGACGCAGCGACGACGTCGGCAGAAATGCACAGCTGACAGAGCTTCTGCTGGTCCAGCGGGAGATCTGAGAAACACCTGTCTATAGCAACACTTAAAGATGACCCGCAGTTCACCCTGATGGTAGAGACTCAACAAAAAAGAATTGCTTCTTTACACTCATTGCTCAAATAAAGGATCTGCTGAATGTGAGAGACTTTTTATAAACCAACATGATGCCAGTTCAACTCATGAACCCGAGCTATTTTTAGCCTGGTGTGCACACCCAGTGTAGTGTGCACACTATTAATCCATTTTTATACAAGGCACATTTTCATTCACACAACTGTCCTCTTTCTTCCTCCCCTGTTGCAGACAGGCGCCATGGCAGCACCTCTCTGCAGCTGTGGTGATGATAAGTGTTAACTTCAAAAGGCTCCAGGGCTGCAGCTTTGGTTAGTCACCGGGAGCTGCTTGTTTGGGTGACAGAGATTAGAAATAAACCAGAGAGAGAGAGCAGGTGACAGATCACTGAAGCAAGAAAGGTTTGGGCACATAATCTGGTCAGCATCTTTCAAAATCATTAAGATCCAGAGCTGAGGAAAAAAATAAGGCAGAAGAGGAAAAAAGGGAGGAAACCCAAAGTCTTATATATTAGAAAATCAAAAGGTGTATAACTCTCACCAGCTACTAATCTCAAAATAAAATTCATGTAAAACTCTCACCACTCTCAACATCTAACAAGATTAGAGTTGGGCAACTGAACAACACTAGAGAAAAGAAATGCAACTGGGAAAGTGTTGGTGGATTTGCATGAAAAACAGACAGGGACAGAGGTTATCAGTCAGTCTGATCTGGCTTTAAAGTATTTCTTTATGTCACCAAAATAATTTGGCCAAGTCAGAGTCCATAGTTTAATTTAATGGAGAACTGAGGGAGATAATGGGAAGAAGGCCTTTATACTTCTAAAGACTAAATTAAAGTAATCACCAACAATAAATAATCCTGCTACAAGTAAGGACATGTGAAAGGCATCAGCATTTATTATTATTAGTACATGAGCTGTTTTCACACAGCCAGCTGCAGGACTTGCAGGCCATTAATGCAATACTGCAAGGCTTTTACAATCAGTTTTCACGTATGTGTTTTGATGAAATTGCTAAACAGCATTAATGAACATGTTACATAAGAAGATACTTCTCTGGAAAACAGAAGATCCAAATACTGATAACAGGGTTCTACAGCTTTCACCAACTCAGTTTACCACATTTTAATACCATTATGAATGGGATTTAAAACCTGTCTATTCACAGAAATGTGCCAACTTTGGCCAGAAAACTGGCAGTGAAGTTGTCCTTAATGATAGACGCAAAAAAGCTAGCTAGCTTTCAATATTAGCAATATTTCCAAGGCACATTAGTAGCTAGTTAGCGGCAGCCTTAACCTTCGAGTCAAAAATGCAGTGCAGATGTTTGAGTGTGACTCAGACCTTTGCCTGACACGAAAATCCCAAGAGGAAAAGAAAATACATGGACTATACAAGATTAAATAGACCTGTTGATGCAATGTTTTAAGATCTGTGATGAACGTATTAAAAGCCCAAATTACTTTTAAAAATTAATTTATGACCTTTTATGGCCTTAGTTTTATATACAGTAATTTAAGACTTTATAATATATTTTAAGGACGTGTGGGCACCCTGGATGAACTTGTATAAACAACCAAACTGTTGAGCTGCACTACTCATTTCAGATTCTCCAATCTAGCTTTCTTAAGCCATATTTAGAATATAAATATTCTTTGTTTTTTCATAATGGAGAAAATCATAAATAACATACAAAACTATAGGGGCAAAATTTCAACATAAATGCTGTATAACTATTAGAAACTGCATAATTCAATGAAAAAAATTGTAATAATTTTCAGACTTTCATAGGAAACTTTGCTAAAAAGTCTTTAATTTAAGAAAAGATAACTCCTTTGCAAAATTATTTGTGTTATACTTAAATAATAGCTCAAATATGATGCTATGATTATGCAACAATTTAGATGTGCATTAAATACGCGAACAAATTAAAACATAACGAAGCAACCAAGAGTAAAGTTCACCATCGATCTAACTCAAGATCGATGGTGACACAGGAAGAAATGACAGGAACAAGGCCAAAGCTGTGAAGCTCTGATAATATTGAACTAAGATCAGACTGAACAAACCTCTAATTGTTCCACATAAAAATAACAGCAAAGAGATGATTTAGGATGGTTTTAACTCTTAATGGATGAAATGTCACTGTAACAGGTCATTACAGTACAAATACTTCTTGAAAAAGCAAGAAAAACGAAAAAGCTGCCTCTGATGAATCATGATGCGCGTACAGAACATGCTAAATTAAAATATGTTAATAGAGTCATTAACATATTTTTAGTTCCTAAATCTTGTGATATTTCACAATGTTTGTATTTTAAAAGTTATTTCACTGAAGTCACTGTATGACTATTACACTTTTTCCCTCCATTTTTTATTTTTTTTATTTTTTCTTTATTTATTTTTGCCCAGTCCAATAATAGCTTGAAATGATACACAGTAAGTGGTGAACTGCCAGAGTTTAAAATGGGCAAGGTTACCCAAAACTGAAAAACACATTTCAAAAGTATATAAAGTCAAAAAGGGAGAAAAGGGCCATTAACAATGGAAGACAGTCCGACTTAACATGAACGTCTTTCCTTTTATGAAATTGCAAAGAAAGTCAAGGTGTCAGTGACAAAACTTTCATTCGCCATCAAAAAAATACTCAGAACCTGGGGCAAACTGACAGGAAGAGGCCTGGCAGAACAAAAGCCACAACTCAGTGAGTTTTTTTTAACAGCTTGCATGATAGGCAGCTCACCGTACAACCTCTTAACAGTGATCGCAGTAAGCAAGTCTCAGAGAAGACTGCGAGCTGCAGGTTGGACAGGCTCAGTCCATGGTTGTTGACCTGCTCAGACTGAAACCTCGAACTAAAACAGCTAACACAGCATTCTGAGCCACCAGGCAGCGCCATCGAGGGTCCAATCCAAACATAAGTCCAAGCGGTGCCAGAACTGAGCTGTTTGGGATGAACTCTAATCAAAGCAACCAATGAGTCCCACACATTTATGAGAACTTCTGCTACAGATATGGAAAGACATTAAAGTACATCATTTTCAACAAGAAACTTGAGAAATTGGGGTGTTGTAAATTAATTAAATAAAATTAAACTTATAATATACAAGTTCCACTTCTTGAATTGGATTGCTAAACTAAACTGTGGTGATATTTATAGAGCATCAAATTAGATACTATAATGAAGTCAACCTGTGGAGACCAGCCTGTTGACACAGAGATCTCAGTGTCACCAGCCAATCTGCAACCACCTGTGTCATCTGTTAGTTACACGGTGCCTTAGATTAAAATGCTCTGCTCTGAGGTGATTGAATATTAAAAGGAAAAGACACAATCATTGGAGTCTACACTTTCCATTAAGTTTTAATGACAAGAAAACTACAGAGAGAAAGAGCTTCCTTTTGATGCTACAAGAGATTCAGGGAGGCGAGACAGTGCAGAGGTCTTTGGATTTATAATCAAAAGGATCTTAGAGTAGAGGCTGTACAGAATTAGACAGAAAAAGGGGCTGCAATAGGTTGTAGTTTTGGTGGATGTTTGTGTCGAAACCAAAAATGGAGAATCTTATCAAATTGGAAAGGTTTGATAAAGAAAGGTTCAGAGAGGATCACAGTCGGCTTTTCTTGTCAACAAACAGTGACAGTAATGAGGGAAGAACATGTTTAGTAAGACCAGATAGAGGGGAAAAGAACAACTGTGAATGATTTATAAAGAAAAAAAGTAGGAAATATGCAAAACAGTCAAAAAAAAAAAAAGAAGATAATCAAAAAGCACCCAATACACACACTCAGCAAAACTAACGGGAGAGTAGGGGAGAAGCAACAGTTAAATTACTGTAGGAACAGCAGGAGCTTTTTGCTGTGCCATAAACTCTCTGTTAGTGCTACACTGGAGGAGAGCGAGCAGTTATAGAGGCATTTAAAACTAAAGTCATAAATTAGTGCCACTTTGACGGATCCATGGTTTCATCACAGCAATCTTATCCACTCCAGAGTGTTTGGATACTAGAAAATGGATGTGTCTCTCTCTTAAGCAACATGGATGTGTAACTGAGAACAAACCAAAAGAAAACAAAAGATTAAATACGTTCCTCATCTTAATCTTTTGTGACATTCATCTCCACTAAACAAAACCCAGAAACGGCAAAATAAAGATAAGTACTTTTAGTTTGACTGACTCAAGCCCAGCCTGACTTAACAATGATTAGGTATGTGTCGATGTTCCCACAGGACCTGGGAAAATACCTTTACATCCTTGTTCTCCACAAACTCCAAGAGGTCAGAACACGAGAAAAACTGCAGCTGTGCAAACACAGTTAATCATTTAGAGCTATACTGTCTGGAAATGGAAACCCGTAGTCAAAGTAGCAGAACTACAGGTCCAGTAAGGTCTGCACCCCTCCACTAAACAGCTGGTGAACAGAAGCGGATGATTATTAACTTGATGAGCCAGTAGGGAACATCAAAGATCCCATGTTTTCTAAACAGTAAAGTCACGTTTGTTTCTAACACCCTTGAGTATGGAAGCTGTCACTGAAAGAAGAAAATTAAAGTTAACCTCTTTCGGTACCAGAAAGACATTTAAAATAAACTCAGATGGCATGTCATGTCCCAGAAATTCACAAAGACTGCCATTTGTTTTTAAAATATTAAAACAAAGAGCGATAAGTCAAGAGAGACTTATCTCTCACACAGTGTGACATCGCCTCTGCTCCTAATGAAGGCTCCACGGCAAGAAGGCTAGAACGGCATCAGCAGGTTTCACAAAGTCAGATATGAAAATACATTTGCTTACATTTTAAAACTTTAAATCACTATGGCACATTAAATATGGCATTTTATCATCCTTTATGTTTTTCTCAAATACAGCTTCATTTGTGTAAACTTAGTTTTACTTTAGAAATTATTTTAAAACATTGTCAATTGAAGGGAAAATTTGTTTTATAAAAGTAGTAGTTATAAAATCATCAGAAAATGAAGGTTATTTCCATTAATGCATCAACTCTGAACATAAGGTGCATCAAGAAAAACATGTTGTTTGAAAATGCATTTTCATTTCTAATGCATTTAATGAACAGGCAGCATGTCGTAAGAAGACCCTCAGCAATCTGAAGAGAGCCTTCAGGCTCTGAGAGCTCTCCACCCAACTTACTGTGTGTGAGAGAATTTTACTGGACTCATCTGAACCCACTCAATTTCAAACAGTCAATGACCCACTGTTGTTCTGGTTTCGCTGGACTAGCTACAGCCAACTTGCATACTTTCTCTTGAACACAGTGGAAAACTAAATGTTCCGACTTGTTTAAAAAAAAATCCTTGTCTGGGACCAAAGAACTGAACACGTACACTAGTCTGGAACTAAATAGGGTCATGATTTTTTTCTTAGTTTGGAGATGTGCGTCACCCTGGGAAACTGAGAAAAGTGTGTGTTTTCTGGCTGCTTTTTTCATGGTTTCCTCAGAGGTTTGGTGTTTAACTGTGGGCAAAGGTACCATAACTCACTGCTCTTCAAGCAGGGAGTCTGTCAATGTCTGTCTGAGGCAGCCGGCCATTTAAAGCAACCCTAAAAGCCAATATTAGATAGTTGTATGTATTTTTGCCATTAAATAAATCAAGTAAAAGGGCCAACAGAACATTAGTTGCTCCACCTGACAATGCTTTTGCTTATCTTTACTTATTTTTAATATTTATGACATTTATTTCACTGTTTACATTTTTACTTTTACTAGAGAAGAAGAAAGCAAGAGCTTGAATCAAAGGAAAAACTGGCTCCTGCTAAGTCCAATTGAGCCAAAGAAAATCTACTCCCAGCCATTTTCAATTTATATATTTTCAAATGTGAGAAGAAAAGTCCTCAGGATTAGGATTAAACTGTACAAGAATAATTTTTAGCACCAAGGTTCAGAGGAAACAGTTCAACTGTTGATGCATTTTTAGGAAAAACAAACCCTTTACAATGGGTGTGGCTCGTTTATGAGCCCAGACTTTATTAGTTTATAGCTCAGAAGAACAACACACATCCGCCTTTATCATCACAGATCATAACTGCATGTAGACACAGTCAGTTTAGGTCTTTTTAATGGATTATATTCAAATTAAAAACTTAATGTATCCCAGTTAGTTTAAAACAGCTAAATTATCCAGATGTGTCGCCACCGAAACCTGGAAGGAGTTTGCATATTTTTCATTGGACCACTTATGCCCTTTTCAAATAATATTAGAGCTACATTGAAAGCTGCAAATAAATTAATAATGAATTTTTTTTCACTTATAAAAATAAACATTTCATGGCCTAAAATGCAATAACAGCATTCCTTTAGTGAATGGTTGTTTACTTGTGACAAAGGATGCAAAAAAAAAGCAAAAAGCTTGACTGAGGCATCAGAACTAAGCTTTTCCTGCTTCTAATTTAGACCTCAGAATTGCTGCATCTTTAAAATAAAGCAATCTAAAGCAGAGGGCATGGAAATAAATCCTAAATCACAATTGGGTTGCATGCAAAAGTCAAGATCCACTTCAGGAGTCTGGCAACATGCTGAGACTGGCTATCGTTTATTTACAACACAGTGGAGCCTGTAATTACATTGCAACAGTCAAAAAGAAAAAAAAAAGAGGAAGATTGAGAGCTCATTGATTACAGGACAGGAGCATGAACATCAGATTAATGTGCAATATGAATGATTGACACAGTCTGCTTAAATGTCAACACGTTTAGCCGCTGACTGGATGCAGACTCATGGCACACACATCCAGATCAGGATGAGATCCCAGCACTGCATCCCTCTGTCTCCTGGACCAAAACAAAGCATCAGCTGTGCTTTGCAACACACCAAGCAGCGAATTGCTCTTTTGTCTAGGAATTAAAAGATGAGAGGGACAGTGGAACACCAGCAGTGGGCATCCCCCCTTTGTGGAAATAAACAAATGAGATCAGGGTGCGTGTGAAACCCCACGCCAGTATTTAAAAAGGTTAAAATCAAATATACCACAGCAGAAAACCCTGATGGTTCAGTCGACCATAAACGGGACAGAAATTTTCTAAATTTTGAAGAATTTATCACCAGTCCTTCTGGCCGCCTCGTGTTTTTTGTTTCACATCGAGTATCTCCATAGCAACAGGGCTGCCACGAAGGCGAGCACATTTCTCTGTCAGTGTGGCTCACAGGTCTGAATCACAGGAGGCTGGAGCTCCCCGCTGAGCCTCTGTTAAACACCACCAACCACGGCAGGCTGTGGACTGTCTGACGAAACGGGAAAACTGCAGGATTTCCCACAACTTTAGGTCTCCCTTCTGCCCCAACTGGTGTTACAGGCGACTTGTGGAGTTCAGGGAGAAGCTGCGAATCGAGTCAGCTTTGCGATTAAGTGTCAAGTTCATGTTTCCTGAAGTGTATCTCTGCTCTGCTGGGCTTGTAACTCACACGCCTCCCCTTTGCGCTGCGAAACATCCTAAAGCCGACAACTGAAGTTGTGAGAGAAAACACATCCTAGCATGGTTACGGCGCCAGCTAACGCTAACGTACAAATCATTGTAACACGTTGAGCAACACTTACTTTTATGTCTGCCTGCTCCCCACGACTGTTTAGCAATGCTCGGGCTCCGTATAATTGCCCTGCCAGCGGATTTCAAAGCGTCCATATCTTAAAACACAAGTGGGGCGAAGAGCCCACCGAGCGCGAGTCCGTCTTATCGGCTCTCCTCTCCGGGTTTAAAAAGCCGCTCACACGTCCAAACTTTTTAAAATATCAATATTCGGCTGTTTTCTTCTCCACTTCGCTCAGCTCGGCTTCACTCGACGGCGGATTATCATGCTCGTCCCCTGGGCGGTGTTATGTATGCAAATTAGCCGGATAACGTGCGTGAGCGACGCCCGCTTTGTGGTGTTACGCAAGCGGTTGTAGCGGCAGCGGCAGAAGCGGTAAGACTTAGCAGAACCATACCACACTTATGACTCGCTGCGAGTCATAAGTGTGGTATGGTTCTGCTCCCACCCAGTGTCTCCTGAGACAAATGAGCCAAACAGGTTGGTTTCCTCCGGTCCTAGAGACGTCACCGGATACGTCATAAATTGAGTTGCCTCACCTCCGCAGGTGGATTTGAAATCTAAGGTGAAGCTGGCAGGTGCGGTGAGAAGAAGGGCTGGGTGGGATCATTACTTTTATGTGCTATAATATGGTAGACATGAGTTTTGGATGTGTGCACTGCTGGTATGTTTGATGATTTTGCTATGAGCTACTGGTCTATAAGATAGAAAGCTTTCTTGCCAACCTTTTGTCACAAATCAGATTCTTTGTGCAACTCCAGAATATGTTGATACAACTGCATGATCACTCTAAAGAAACATATTAAAAATGAACATATATTTTTAATATGAAATTTTGTTTGCCTTATATGTCAGTAGTATGGCAATTGTTGATAAGGTCAGGTGTTTGGAGCGTTGAAGATTTCATCTGCAATGTATTGGGGTATTATAGTTTTAGTGCTTTCATAAAATGATATTGAAGGGAAAAGATAGATTAATATGATGCCATTTTTCTTATGAGGAGCATCTGATGATGCTTCTGATATAGAAACATCTTCTTGAAGCAGCCTTTGCAGAACAGAAGGGCAATCTGGTAACCATATCTTTGAAGAAATGTAATTTCACACTTCCTTGAGCATGATTAACAGTAAATGTTTAGAGGACAGAAAAGACTAAGTATTACTCAACTTCCAGTTGCTGTGAAAGTATAACCACTAAGAATAAATTCTCTTTGACTTCAAACCAAAATAATCTAAAGACACTGTTGAATTTTCCTCTGATAAAATCATTACTCATCCTGTCTTGGGCTTCTTACCAAAAATATTTTAGTCGATACCAATCTACCATACTGCATTACTCTTAGCTTACATCATTAACCTTTAAACAAAAACCACTCGGGAGAAAGGCTTGTGAAAAAAAATCCAGCTAAACCAGACTTCACATTAGATGGCAAGCTCAGAGACATAAGTTCAGGGGGTTAAGACGTTCCTGGGGACACATTATGCAACATTAGGGATAACAATAGATTGGATCTTGGCAAGAACTGACCTTTCTTGCTTTCCCGTCGTAATATGATCAGATCTGAAACCGTGAGTATCTAAAGCAATTTAAAGAACTAGTTATTCTGCTTGGTCATATAGAGTTTTTGTGAACTGCTGCTGCTGCTTTTCAGATGGCTGCAGCCTGAGTGACGAGTGAAGTGTGGAAAATGATGCCTTGGATTTTAGAGCAACAGCCTGGGGTAAAAATTATAGAGGTGTACGTGAACAAGTTTACCAACTTGCAACATCTCCAATTCTTCCCTTTTCACACCTGTGTGAGTTGCAGCTGAAAACATGTTAGTATTGTCCACAGATTTACCCAACTTTCTTGATTTTCTTATAATCCTTATAAACTAACAATATTTAGATCCTCTTATTTTAAAATTTAATAGGTTTGGAACAAAGTACCACAAATCACCAGCATAAAGCAAGTGGAGTGCTTCACATTTGTTAAAGCGTGTTTAAGAGGGAAGGAATGAGGAATTTCTCAGTTTTCTCGCTGCGCCGGTTTATCAGGAGTTCTTCAGCATGGTTGGAACGTGGCAGAATGCTGAGCATAGGGCTTCTTTCATGCATTGAAATCCACTGTTCTTGTTAGGAAGAGGCTCCTTATCCTCCAGAAGGAGGAAATATGTGCTGGAGGAATTATCGCTTAGATCAAAATCTCTCAGTAATAAATGTCTTTTCACAACATATCTCGGTATAAAATCAAACACAGAAAAAGGTCAAAATCTCCGTGCAAGTGAATCTAAATATGAAATGTAAAGAATGCAGGACTATGAGGTTAGAAGAAAAATATGTTCATGTTCTCCAAGGCCCTCCCTGCCCCCCACAAGTCACCGCTGTAGCTACAATGCACTAAATAGTTGTACTCAGTAGCACAGATTTTATTAATTTTTTCCTTTTGTCACCGCTAAATGGGATTTTATGGTCTTAAAAAGAGAATAATGGGTCTCGTCAGAGTTAGGATCTTGTGTGGACAGTTAATCTGTTTTGATTTGCACTGCCTCCTAGTGGTGAAGAGAAGACCTTGCAATTACTAGGGTAATTTAAAAAATTAAGATTTGTTCAACAAAGAAGCAAAGAAAGAAAATCTGCACAGAAAAAATGTATACATTATATACACACATCTATAAATAAATATATCAAATTAGTCTTAATCTTTTATTCGCTCCATAATGCCTTATTAAATGTTCAGCAAAATGAGTTAAAAAACAAAACCAACAGGTACATAAGTTTGCAAGAAAATGTTTTTATTTCCTGTAAACCTCACAGAGCGAGAGCGCAGCCAAGGTCAGACCTAGGAGAGAACTTAACTGTGACTGTGGGCATAGAAAACAAAAAACAAATAAAACCAAACTTCTGTTTACGCTCACCCAGCAGTTGACGGAACAACTGACTAAATTGTAATTTTCACAACATTTTTCAAGAAGCCGACAACTGCAGTCTGAGTGGAATAACAAGGTAGCAAATGCTTCTCTGTATGCAGTAGGTGAACAAAACCGTGTGTGTGTGATAATCATAGTTTCAGGCGATGGTGAAACCACGTCGGACTCAAGCATAGTTCTCGAAGAATACCAGAAATGGGAGCGAGGTGGTTACCCGAGATTTGCTAAGAAGAAACATTTCAATTTGACTACAGAGTTCACAACAGATGACCAAATCCTCTGCCTGGTGGTATCTAACTGGATATTGACAAATATGTGAGCGCAAATGTATTTGCAATACAATTTTGGAACACATTTAAGAAAATGGGAACAAAAGCCGTGTCCGTCATTGTGGATGTTAAAATGTAGGCCTGAAAGATTTGGGGTTTCAGGCAGCACAAATGAGCTGTGGTGCTTTCCTTTTCGTTTTTATTTAATTACTGATGAATCTGGTTAAACAACAGTTCTTCAAAAGTGTGTCTTGAAACTGGTTAATGGAATTTTCTTCCACTGACTACACTAAGAGGAACATCTCCAGCTTGTTAAGTATGCCACGTCTATTTTAAGAGCTTTTTGGGTCGTGCTTTGTCCTCACCTCGATGACTTCACGCAGAACGCTGTGAAGTCGTCATACAAGTAAGAACGGGCCAACCAGCACTCTGGAAGAATACTGAGGTTTTCACCTCTGTGGAAATATTTTTGAGGGAGTAAACTTGGATAGTAGCTTTGTTGCTTTTCTTTCCTAATAAAAACCACTTGCATTGCTTTATACACGCAACGTTTTTGAGTAAGTACTGAGAAACCATTGCATTCTTGATCATACTACAAGTATCTCATAAAGGTCAGGTTCTGACACAACTTAATCTGCAATTTATTTCCAACTTTGCTATGTTTTTTTTAGCCATTAGAGAAAACAAGTACGGTGAAAGAATACAACTGTGTCTGGTTTTGCAGTCAGAGAATACGTTGTTCCATCAGGGAAATACATTCCTCTGGTTGCACCACCGGTACAAAAACCAAGTGCCAAATACATGGAGCCATGAGTCACAGAAGAACGAAGCGAAAGAAAGTCATCTGCCTCTCCCCGAGAGCTGGTAGAAGGCTGCAGTGACAGAGGAGCTGCACCTTTGAGATGAAGATACACGCCTGAATCTGTGAGGTTTCACTAGACATTTAAATAAAAACAACTGGGGCTTCCTAATTTTCCAGTTTTTAGGATGTCAGTTTTTAGATGGTTTTGGGTATTTTTTATTTTACTTTTTTTTGTCTTTTGTTTTAACTACAATAAACACAGTCACACAATACAACATCCTTCTGACCTGGCAAAAAGAGAGAACAGAAGAAAACTTGAGTTCTCAGCCGCGACATGACGGGGCCTGCAGGAGCAGTAAAAGCGTAGAGAGGGTGGATGGAGGAAAGGGAGGGGCAGAACAGAACAGAAGAGAGAAGGCGTTCACTTTTTGAGGGGCTGGTAAACAGAAGCGTTGGGGTCCAGGCTGGAGGGACTGGTGTCCATGAACTTTGAGGAGTAGTGGGGGGTCACAGGGGTCATGCTGCTGGTGTCGGCTGTGTAAGAGATGCTGGGCATGACAGCCATAACTTCTGCTATCTTCTGCTTCAGGTCTTTGATCTCTTGATCCTTCTGAAGGATCTGACCTAAAAAAATTTTGATAAAAAGTGATTCATTTACTTCAGTTACAAAACAATATATCAAAGTGTTATTAATGGCAACATATTGGGAAATATTCTGCGCACCTTGTGCAATTTCCAGCTGTCTCTTGGCATCTCCAAGTGCAGAGAAGAGGTCCAGTTTGATCCTGGTCTCTGCACTCAGGCTGTTTTCAAGGTGCTGCGTTTTGTCCTGCATGGCTGACAGCGCTGACATCAGCACCTCTGTGTCTTTTTCGTTTTCCTTATATTTATGAAGTTCCTGGAATATAAAACAAGTTATGCACACAATGTCAGACAACCACCCCAAAACAACTTTGTGGAAAGAAATATTCATTTATCCAGTGGAGTATTTGTTTTCACAAACAGGTAAGCTGATGATAAAAACAATACACCGAGATGATGAAGTATTAATTTCAAGAGCAGGACTTCAGAAAATAAGCAGTTTTTAAAACAAACATGTCACAACAGAATTCAGCAGGAATTAATATGACCAGGTTGAAGTTTTTGACATATTTCTAAGATTTTGAAGCATTCAAGCTGCAAAAGGTTTAAATACACAGGACTCTAAAGCCACTTTAGATTCTGGAGATAATGCAAGGTTAAAACAAACGTTAACTATGACAGTGAAAGTCTTCAGAACTTAACCCGAAAGGTGTCTGTTTATACACCTGTTTGAATTGTTTTTTGTGCTTGTTCACCAAATGATTAAATGTGGTTTTCTGCCTGAACCAGTTAGGTGTTTTTCCAGATCAGTGACTAAGCATACAATCTGACCTCATACTGCTGAAGCTAATCCAAACACCTTCACTCCTAAAACAACAAGATTTTTCTTATTTCTTTGTGGTGTTGACTGGAATGATGGTGACGGTATAGAGACTGCACTGGATTTTGGTGATGCAGCACAAAGAATAGTTGATACATGTGTGAATGTAGATTTTTATCTTGGATTTGATAACAATTTAAAACAAATAGAAAAGCTGGCCATAAAATGTTGCTTTATAAAAGACAAACTATATTTGAAGTGAGTTTAAGTAATTTCTCACAAGGGTTTGGCTAAACTATACTGCTTATTGATGATTAAAGGCTATTTATATTGCGAGCTCATGAAAATGCAGGAAGAAGAACTAAAAACCAGCACTTTTATCCAGATGAATTCTGGCTTCCCATAATCAAACAGGATAATGCAAGAACTCAGAACTACGAGAACTGATTATACTCACCAAGCTAAACATGTAAACTAAATTCCCTATTGCCTCTTAGCACTGAGTAATGCCTACCTGAACTTTTAATTCAAGATCCCGTATCTGTTCCTCTTTCAGCTTGATGTCCATTGTTAATTTTTTACCCTCTGCTTCTAATTCAGTGATTCGCCGCCGCAGCGTGTCTGTGCACTCCCCTCTGAAAAAAGAAACAAAAGATGTGGTGAATCTCAGGGATAAACATTGGAGGAGAAAGTGTGATTGCAACGTACCTAGATGCTGCTGCTAGAGCTACTGCTCTGGCCGCTGTGGCCTCCTCTAATTTCTTTCTCTTCTTTTCTTCTGTGAGCTGCTTCTCTGCCGCAGCTCGGGCCTCCTGTTCTGCTTTGAGCCTCTTCTCTAATTGGCCGACTGTCTGTTTGTCCTTTTGTTTCGCCTGCACAGCATTGTGAAGCCTAGTCCATTGAAAAACAACACAGAACACATTTGGCAACTTGACATAAAATACCCATCATCTACAAAATATTCCCACAATTCCAGAACAACATTTCCTAACATTTTTAGGCCTCTCTACCCTAGCTGTATACAGATTCCCCAGAAAGTTGTGCAGCTTACTTGTTCTGCAGCAGCTCGTTTTCCTGGCGCAACTGGCCCAGCTCGGTGCGTATGGAGCGCTCAGCGCTGCCCAGCGAGCCAATCTGGCTGCGGAGGTCCTGCTCAACCTGCCGGCTGGCCTGCAGGTCCGCCTTCAGCTTTTTAATGTCCTGCTCCAGTCTGTGCCAGGTGGGGGATGAAAACAGAGGATATGCTTAGTTGTAGAAAACTTTTTTTTTTTCTTGTAAGCATCTTTCCTCCAGAGGAGTTGATGTTCTGGAACAGGAGATAAGAGAAACAAAAGTACCAAGCCTACAGCATTAAGCTTATAAGTCGGAAAATTTTCATAAATGTCAGAAGTTGGCAGCCAAATTTCATTTGATAACATGTCAAAATTATGGGCTGAATTTGCCAGAGTTCTCATTTTATTTTTTTCTTGCAGATCTGTTTTAGGCTTAGTGAAAAAGTTAACTGTAAATATCCTGCAGATATTTTTACATCTCACTTTAAAGATGGAATCTGCAAAACCAAAGACATTGGGGAGATGGATGGTTTTAGAAATAGAGCAGTAAACAGGACAGGCTTGAAAACCAAACATTTTTCCAGTATTTGTTTCATTTTATCTGCTGTTTGTCAGCTGTTACCCACATGCATTCTGGGTGTTTACAATCATCCCATCCTGAATACCATTAAAAAAAAAGAAGATACACCAAGCAGCAGGTTACTTCAGAAAACAAAAGAATTGCAAGATTATTGCTATCAATGCATCAACGCTTATGTCGCTCCAGTGAATCAAGGTTCATTCTATAGGTTGATGTATTTTGAGTGAAGGTGGTGGAGATTTTTTTTTAGTCTTTGTGAAATACGAACAGCAAAAAAAAAGTTTCTGATCTTCAATTAGAGGAAATAAAGGAGAAGTTGACTCATTCCAATCTCTGGAATCTCCAATACTTTTCTTTTTCCAAGAAATTTAACAAAACCCTGTATTCGGTTCTCTGCTCCAATAATATTAAACTCTAATAAACAGAAATGGGGTTTATTTAAAAGTTGACCGCACTAAGGGAAAGGCCAGACTCAACAACTATTTATCTGAAGCTGTACTAAAGACAGCAAATATTACAAATACATACTTTGTTTATAGCTCTAGTGGCATAGAGCTATAAGTTGTTAGTGGGTGGAAGTGCTTCATACCTAACAAGTGCTTCTGGCTTCTTCAGCTCGTTGTTGGGGATGCAGTTGTCGGTGGGGTCCCTGTGGGAACCGCCCGACGTCCCTTTCCCCACCGTTAACTTGTGCTTCTTCTCGTTCTTCCCTGCAGAAGACGGCTGTGCCGAAGTGGGCACGCTACCGTTGGTGGCACTGTGACCGCACGCCAGGGAATTGAGCATTACGGAGTTGGTGTTAGTATTTTTGTAATTTTTGGAGGAGGAAGATGACGATGAAGATGAACAGGAAGAATTGTTGTCCTCTTTAAGCAACAGGTTCTCTGTGCTGCCCAGCTCTGTGGTCAGTCTCTTGTTGTTTATATGTTTCTCCATGTACTCCACCTCCTGCAGTTTAGAGTCCACCGATGATGGCAGGATGCTGTTGTGTTGCTTTTTCGTATCCCCGCTGCTCCGTCCTTCTTTCCCTTTTTCTTTATACTCCAGCTCCGGTAATGGCACAGATGTCTTTTTATTGGCTGGGGTCCCATTCTGTGACACTTGAGGTGTGTCCACGTCAGATATTCCTTTAGCTGCTGCTGTTTCACAAAACAGGGAAAAGACAAGAAGATATACATGAAATATTTGACAATATTGTTAATATTTGCACTGTGTCATTTATCATTTATGCTTTTTTTAATGCATCTTAAATAACCCTAATCAGTGAAAAATGTTAAACAAATGTCCAGATTTGTATGAAAACAATCACATCACTTCTTTTATTTATCTGTCTAATTTAACTACATGAGTTCTCTTGTGTTCAGTATGTGCACAGTGTGTTTGCTTGAACTGTGCAGCAGGTGCACTTGCAACCACAGGTTTTGAATAGAAGGGGAAGGCCCATGATTCAGGTATGAACATGCAAGCTGCTATGGGGGAAAAAAAAAACCTCACAGATATCTTCTACTTCACTGCTTTATCATATTGACATGTTTCAGATCATTAAACAAACTTCGATATCAAATATTATCTGATTAAGTGGAACATGCAGTTTACAATCAAGGAACTTAAATTCATAAAGGGAGGAAAATCTAACCAAACCAGCCTGGTCCTTTGTGAAAATATTTGCTCCCTGTATCTACAAAGGAGCTGCACAATATTTGCTAAAACCTTGTTGGCCCCGAATTGTTAAGCAAAGTAAATGCACTGATTTGTGCAACGGTAAAACAGCACTGTGGCACTATGCACTTGCAGTGTCTCTGGGATCAGACGGCTAGTGAGCAACACAGACATTACCTCTCTTCAGTGTGTATTTGACACACACCACCCCTTGCCTTAACAAAAACTGAACAGGTTGAAACTCTGAGGGAATAGTGACTCTTCAAAACAAGGCATCACAGAGCACTGCATGCTTAGCCCTTTAGAAAGGCGGCTGTCTGACACACAGATTATGTGCAACACTACATCAACTTAATGAGCTTTACAAACAGCCAAAGGCAGAAAGAAGTTCTGAGGGAGGCTTGTGTTCATTGATTTAATCAAAACATTTTTGTAAAATGAGGTCCACATCTGTTCCTGACTGAGGTGTTGCTCAACCTACTTCATGTTGTCAGACAGACCCTCTTTAAATGATCTCTTGATTCTCCAGGGGAAGCATTATTCAGGTCTTGCTAGTGAAACTGAACCAGTGCTTTTTGAATTTCCTCAGGCTGTGTTTGATGACAAAATTTGCTTGGTGATCTCAAACATTTAAGAGCAAAAGCAAAAACTGAAAAAAAATCTGCAAAAGGGACAAATACTTTTTTTAATGACTAAATTAAATATCATCTCTTAATGCAGACTCCAGAATGATGCTGCATCAACATTCCAAGAAAGTCTGTTTTTAAGAATCAGCAACACTTCTGAATCTGGGAATCTCCCATCAACACAAAGAACTTTATGTCGGACTCTTACCTTCTTCTGCTTCTCGCTCTTGTCTTTGAAGCATCTGCTGCTCCAGAGGCAGAGCCTGCTGTAGAAGTTGCATATAAAACTCGTTCTCCTTCTGCACCTCCTTCTGCTTCCGGAGACGCATTTTATAACTGACGTAGCTCTTGAAGCCAAAGCCCAGCGTGACCACGGGATAGCCAATGCTTCAGAGATGGATGCAGAGAAGTCTTGTTTAATTCAGAGCAATAATGACTCAAAACACACAATAGTATTCATATCTTTTTAAAGTGTGTCAGAAAGCAAACACAAAATGTAATTAACCTACACAAAATAGTAAAAAATGGAAAGGAATTGTGAAATGGAAAGGAAATAACACTTTGTTTTCATAAAAAAAATCTTCAGGGGTTTGTTTGTTTGCTGAGAACCTCAGCAAACAAACATTTCTTGTCGTATGTAAAGACACAGTAAAGAAGTTGGGAAGAAAGTTGCGAAAAGGTATAAAGCAGAATTAGGTTATAAAACAATATCTCAAAACAAAAACATTAGGATGACTGCCTTGGTCAAATATGTAAAAAATAAATTGCAACAAAATTAAATAATAATAATAAAGCACAAACCACAAAATTAGACTGGATGGATCTAGCCTCATGAGTCAGCCACATTATATCAATATCTGATCTACAATTGCTTTCAATATTGGGACCGATAAAGATATTAATATTGGATCAGTACATCTCTGATCCAATAGTATAAAAGTCAGCATGAAAACAAATAAGGAAATCACTGTTTTCCAAAAAAGCTGACAATTATGCAGTATACTACATATTTGTGGCCAAAAGAGATATAACAAAATGGCCCACTAAAATCTGCATAATAAGAGTTAGTATATACAAAAATAAAAGCCCAGCCCAGCAGTCTGACAGCATTAGAACATGATTTCTAACTCATGAGGTATACTTCCCATTGATAAAAACAGAAGTGATGCTCACCAGTGTGCAGCAAAAGGACGACATAAGTCCACGTGGAAATTTTTCAGGTCTTTGAATCTGATGGCCGCCTCTATGTACACAAATAGTATCCATAGAGACACAGTAGGGAGACACACACCCCTCTCTGCAATAAGGAAACAAAGCACAAGTGTCAGAATCTCATTTTAAACTTGAGGGATTAAAAGTGGTTAAAATTGTGTAAATAAAAGTATAAACCTGTTAAATACAGCCTGATAGGATTTTCACATAAAAAAAACAAACGTATATAAACATTTCTGTAATACGGATCTATAATTTGTTTTCCGATTTCCATCACCACACTATTATCAGTAAGGATTTAGTGTGCCCTGAAGTAGACTCAACCCATTGTTTCTTAGCAGCACTGCACTCCAAACATTCAACACCACGCTGTGGGGTGCAACAAGATATTTATACTCCTATGACATGCTGAGAGTTTGAATGTCACTGATGAGTTCAGAAAGCAACTGGGAACCACTGCGTCTCTCCCATTGCCCTCCCACCAGCAGGCTCTTGGATTTCAATCTGACACCTGGCCTTCGGTCAACGCAGGCAGACGCCACTAAATCAGTCTGACAGGTAATCTGCAGAGCGCAGCTCGCTTATACCCACCATTCAAATTTTTCTTAAATAAATCTTGTTTGCAAGCAAGCAAACACTCTAATGAGCAGTGGTTTTAAACAATACCCACTTCTCTTTTTGGAAAATATTCAAATGAGACTTTGATGGGAAACGACAAAAAGGATGTTTAGTGCATCTCATAAATGAACTGATATCGTCTTTCTTGTTTTTTCAGATAAAAAGAACTGAAAGTCTCTGCCAAAAGATCTGACTGACAGAAGAAACCTGGCAGAAAAAAATCTTCTGAATTTCTTAAATTTTCACCTTGGTCCAATCCAACATTGAAAGTAGGAAATGTTAAGAAAATCAAAACATGGAGAACACTTACCTGTGTGCCAAACATACTGCACCCACACATAGGTACTGGCAGCAAAGAACAGCCATTGCACCGGGATGAAGAGGAGGCAAATGATGTCCGAGGTAAACGCCACACAAACAAAGAATACTGAAAACGCCTGAGACAGAAAGGGGGGGGGTGATAAGAAAACAGACAAAAGACTTTTAATATTCATAATCATGCTTACATATCTAAAAGAGAATAATTAAATTGTTTTACAAAAGGCTAAAAAAGTGGAAAAAGATTATTTCGCTGATATTTTTATAGCTCTGAAAGAGATCATTGAAGCTTATGTAAATACAGTATCATATCTTTGGTTCCCTGCCTAGCATCATATTGGGAAACAGCAACACAAACAAACACCTACACAAAACATTTTAACAAGAACATGCTGTACACAGGCTTTAATGCATCACAGGAAGAATAGAGCTATTGTAACTTAGCATTAGCATACATTGTGAATATATAAACATGACTACAGAAGTGCAGCCCTGGTTGGAGCTAAAACTTGTCATCAGATAGGAAAAGGCAGCTAATGAGATTTATAAAAACAAAAACATGTTTTTGAGATTAAGTGAATTTAGTTGCAATTACAGCAACACAATAGAAAGATGCTAAAAGCAATGATTATGGAATTTATTGTGGTGGTTCTTCCCCCCACAGCATACGACAAGAAATCTGGCGCACCACATTTGGCAAACAGCTTCTTCTTTTATTATTATTATTTTTGTGTAAATAAAAACTTAAACTTACACCAGGCATATTTTTGGCCATGTCTCTACAAGTAAATCTATAATCATAACAATAACAAAAGTTAGTTGAGATGTGACTGGGTGCCTGGTGAAAGTGAAACTCTTTCAGATAAACTTTTGACACAACTAATTCTCTATCTAAAATTCCCCTAAATACCAGAAAAGAGACTCAAGAAGATGTTAAAGTAGAAAGACAAGAAGAAAAATTACTTTAAATTCAATGACTTGATAAAACCAGCTGGTTTCCCCAAATACACACTTTGAATGTGTGTATATCACTGGGCTGACTTGACTTTATATGTCTGCATATAAAGCAGATATATATGTCTTGTAAAGTGCCTTGAGATGGTATTTGTTGGTGTTTATAAATATAAATAAACTGAAATTGATGTTTTTAAGGATTTACATTATACTGCTCCATTTGCTCTCTTTTTTATCTGTTTATGTATCACTTTGTACCCCAGGAGAACATTTTGAAGTTACTTATTTTCCTTTAACCTCTTTACCATCTGGTCTACTTTAACCCATTGTGGATCCATCTGCTCCACAATGTTTCATCACAGTTATGAGTCAATACCCACCTGCCAGGGAGACGCTGTGAACCCAATTTGATTGAGAATTTAAAGTAATTTTCTATGATTTACTCAAAGTCTATTGAAAGGAAATGTGGTTATATGACTCTAATGGTAATATCATAAACTGGTACACAGTAGTCTGCTTATATTTATGTTTAAAATGGATTTTAAAAAATTTATTGTTTTCTTGCTCGAAATAGAAGGGAACCACAAAGTGACCCAGAGCCTATTTATAACATCTATACTAAATGTTTATGCTTGTTTTATGTCTGCCAAACATCCAGTTTTTAATCCACCAGGCTGACACACTCATCTGCACATGTGTGTCTCAGTTGTGAGAGTTATTTATTGTTTCTAAATGCCCTCTGTAATACTGATTTTCTGGGGCCATACCAAGTTTGGGTTCATGCTTTTCATTCAGTTTTATGTAAAAATATAAATAAAAAATTGCAAATTCTAATCCAGAGCAACTCACCAGTCCCTGGTATCTGAAGGAGTCGTACACACTCCGCATGAAGAGCCAAAATGGCCAGAGGTACTCAAACCTGAACTCAAGCACAAAGTCTGCCAGCAGCACCAGAGCCCACACAACCAGGAACTTCAGGTACAGGAAGGTACTAAAAAAGAGAAGAGTCATATTTTAGCTTGAAAACACACAACATGGTTTTGAACAATGCTAATAGCAAACCTAGACTTTGGCACTTAAAAAACTGTAGCTTCCTTATGTTTTTTGCTTTTTCTACTTGTATCATGTATAGTTATTTTAATGCTTTCAAATCCCATTGTCTTTACATAACTACTTTGAATGAATACATTCATATTGACTCGTGTGCATGGGATGAAGCCTGGCAGAATAATTTAAGAGATGCACTTAGTTCAAGCATCTTATGTTAAATAATGTATAAAATACAGACATACTAATGAAACCTACTAAGAGCTTGGCTAGGACATGTTAACATTATCAGGGTATGACGGGGTGACTTCTCCTTCTGTGTTTTTTCGCCTTTTCATTTTAAGAGACATATTTATTTATATGATTACAGCTGATTTGTAAGGCTTTTACTGTTTCATGATGAGGGCGCCATCTCAATAATTTAAAGGCTGCTCCATGTCTCCAGACCTTCATTCTCAACTAGCGGCTGTTGACTGATCAGGTATAAATATAGGAAGTCACACAGAGGGGGAACCTGTCAGGTTCAGTTTGGACAGCTGAAGAGACCTACAAAGCCCTCCTCTGAGGTTTCTAAACAGGAAGCAGCTACATTTGACAGCACCGAGCGATGAAACTTTAACATTCAAAATATTAGTCTAGGCTGTTTGGTTACGATAATCTACGTGGCTACAATAAAATAAAATAAACATAATGACATGACTCAAAACAGGCTGAACTGGGGCCTAGCAGCTCAGTTAGCTTAACTGCTAATGTTACCTGCTGGTGTGCAGTGAAAAAACTATAGCTAGCTTCAATAACACCCTGTCCCGCCAAGGTAGCTCACTCTACGGGGGCCAAACCTCGCCAAAGTCGTGGTGGAGGCTTGTTCTGTATAAGTTACCTGCCGTATATCCCCTCGGTGATTCGGTTCCGTTTTAACGGCCGTCTTAGTTTGCTGCAGTCCGCATTGCGCCGCTTCATCCTCCTCCCCTTGGCTTCGGCCTTCGAGTAACAGCTGTAATCTTATCCAGTTTTCTTGCGTATACTGACAATGATAATAAATAAAATGCCTGTGGTGTGTGTTGCTGTTGTTATTATTATTCCCCCCCGCTGAACACAAAGAAATAAATAAAGGACTCAGTTCGGGATCCTCCTCTTTTTCTCTTAGCGCACGCTCAATAAGCACAAACCGCGCTGTGTTGTACATACGTGACGTTAACAGACTTACTGGACATCCAATCAACATTTCCACCGGGGCTTTCTTGTTTAACTGACGGGCTTGTTAGCCAATCACGTTTCACCAAAGAAGCTCGCTCAGCTCTCTTCTGTCTCAAACAACGATGGCAAGCCGTGAAAACTGCGTTTGGAAGGTCTCGCCAATCAGCCAATCACATCTTTACAAATAAATCCGACATAGCTGATTAACCAAACAAATACTGGAAGGGGCGGGATATTTTATGGAGGCTTTTGGGTTTATTATGAGAAAAATATGCAGTCTTTCGTACAAAATTCTCTTTGTGTGACTACAAAAACCCCCATTCCAACAGTTGGAGCTATTTATATCAGTGCCTTTGTGAGCGGGTCGTTGAGGCACTGGGGCCAAGGCGCTGAATGCCTCTATGCTTTGTGAAAGGTTAAAAAGTGTGCACAGGGAAAACAAACGTGTCGGAAAAGAGGGGTCATTTTATTGCTTGCGAGAATAAAGAAGTGAGAAAACGTTCCTATATTTAATAAAGGGCAGATGGTGGGAATTTTCAATTTTGAAAAGACTTAATTAAATTAACTCTTCTAAATGAATCAATTAGTTTTTATAATCTGTTGAAAATGCTGAGTGTTATTTTATATTTGATATATTTAATGAAAGTAATAAAAAAAAACAAATGTATTTTATTTTAGTAAAATAGATATTGAGCCAATTTATATTAAATTGCAATTTTTTTCAGAATTTATTACTTTTTTTTTCTTATTTGAAATACAAAGAAAAAAAATTTCACCTTTAAAAAAAATAGATACAGACATGTCTTCCTGTCCAGCAGCTGATAAAGAGCTGTGCTGGTTGCGCCCAGTTTCAAACCGTCTTGGCCACTGATTATGAGTCTGAAGTGAAAGAACTGGGCAGAAAACAGTTAACCCCCAAATGGCTCCTCAATACGCTCCAAGTCTGCGTTCCCGTTTGGCTCCTTTACTGCTTATTCTGCAAACTGGAATCATCGTCATAGCTGCACTTTGCTTTGAGAGCAAAGAAACCAACAAACTTGACA
Organism: Phalloptychus januarius; assembly: GCA_902982915.1. Taxonomy (NCBI): domain Eukaryota; kingdom Metazoa; phylum Chordata; class Actinopteri; order Cyprinodontiformes; family Poeciliidae; genus Phalloptychus; species Phalloptychus januarius. The sequence continues at coordinate 10,598,854 of CADWAE010000129.1, read as the reverse complement.
GGAAATCCTTACTCTACTTTTACCCAGGTGAGTTTTTTATTTCTTTGGGAGCAAGAATGAAGGTTCCAAATATTGAACTTTATTTCAATTTAATCAAATAACATATAATAAAATAGGATTTTAAGAAACTTTGCCTGCCTTAAAATGCTAAATCAACTTAATAGAGCTTGCAGATATGATTGATGGGTGACAGCATGGATAAGTTTATTTGTTATACAGTAATTAAAGCACATTTATAGGATTTAGCAACACAGGGTTTCTGTTGTCTTCCAGAGTTCCAGGATGTGAATGTGATGGTGATTCTTGGTTTTGGCTTCCTGTGCACCTTCCCAATGCGGTACGGGTTCAGTGGCTGTGGGTTCAACCTCCTTGTTGCCATCATTGCCACCCAATGGGCTCTCATACTGAACGGCATTGACTCCTGGTACAACACCAGGATAATCAGAATTGATTTGAAAAGGTACAGTACACTTAGTGGATTTGTTTTAGTTATTTAATTATACAAATATTATAAAGATTTATTAAGCGCCATGCTATATTTCAACTATTTATTTCTGTTCATTTTAAAGACTGGAGCTTACAGCTCATTAAGACCCAAAATTCCTTTCATTAGAAAACTACAATATTATATATTACTAGTTTTAACGAATTACTGTACAAAACAATCATTTTTAACACATATATGCTAACAACATGTTGACATGTTGGCATGCTATGTTGTCCTACGCAAGCATGGGAACTTCATATTTCCCAGTAGAGCATCCCTGTTATCTTCCACATAATGGGCCCAAAAAGGTCATTGCACACAGAGTGCTGTATTTAACCATAATAATGGAAAGTTGAGTGGAAGGAAAAGCAACTGTGGAAATTAATATTAATATTGTATTAACATGTTTCAGTAATATCCTAACTTATTTACACTGCACCTTTGTATTCAGATTTGCACCACTCTAACCTTTCTGCCTTTGATGTTTTCCTGTAGCATTATAAAGGCAGAGCTGTGTGCTGTTTCTGCACTCATTTCAATCGGATCCGTTCTGGGAAAGACAAACCCAGTCCAGCTCACCCTGGTTGCCCTACTGGAAGTGACAGGATTTGTTCTGAATGAATGGCTCCTCCAGACGCTCCTGAAAGTAAGATTCTGTTCTGAGAATCTTCAGTATATTATGCGTGAGTGAGGACTTAAAACAGTACCCAAAAGCCTGATTCCTACAGCAGCTCAAATATTTTGAACACATTCTTTTCAGAAGATTATAAAAGTGGTCATTAGCGGATGATATTTTCTGGCTCCAGGTCCGGCCTCCGAACAGCATCATGTTGCTTCATGTCTTTGGGGCCCTCTTTGGACTCATGCTGACGTGGATCCTGTACAGAGATGGCTTAAAGCAAGGATTTGAGAAGGAGAAATTTGACAAGAAATCAGGATTGTTCTCAATGTTGGGTGTGTAACAGACTTATATTGAGATGTCATGTAATGACATTTCAATATTCCATATTGTGGAGCTCCACACAGCTCTTACAACACAATAGTAAATGTCTAATGGGATCCATAACAATTAACCTTTTGACTTTTGATTCCAAGTATCGCATCAAAATACTGAAGATAAATTGAACTGTGAATTGTCTTTGCTCTCCAGGCGTTGTGTTTCTCTGGATGTTTTGGCCCAGTTTTAACTCAGTTCTGGTGGATGATCGAACCCGTCTGGAAGCGGTGTGCAGCACCTACTTGGCCCTTGCTGTTAGTGCTGTGACAGCAGCCGCTCTCGGTGTACTCTTCAGTCCCAGGGGAAAACTCAACCCAGTATGACGTGATCCTTTGCATGCTCGTACACTATTTTCAGCTTTCTGTACAGCTTCAGGACACACTTCTTGAGCTTGTTTTTCTACTGAATATAGAAAAATAATTAATTTGCCCACTGTATATATTTTTTGCCTAATTTCCTCAACCAGATCCAAATGCAATCATGCATCCTTGCTGGCGGTGCTGCTGTAGGGGTTTCCGTGTCGGTAATTCAACAGCCATGGGAAGCCATGGCACTCGGATTCACTGCTGCCATATTGTCAACCCTGGGATACAGATATCTTAAGGTCTTTATTTACCTTTACCTAAGCACTTTGTTTTCTAAAATCTACACTTTAAAACTCTGCTCAATATCTTTTTTGGTTTCAGACCCACATGCTGATTGCATTTGAATGCCATGACACCTGCGCTGTTCTAAGCACACATGGACTTCCTGGTTTGTTGGGGTGGCTCGCACAACTGGTCCTGCAGATTAAAGACTGTGATGACCACACTGTGTAAGAATGCACTCAGCAATCGAAATGCAATTTAAAAAAAAGGAAGCACTACAAAATAATTTTTTGTTTTGGTTTTAGGGCTGTCCGATTTGCTGTGTTTCATATATGCACTCTCTTTACTACTGTCTCCTTAAGTTTGTCCATGGGAATCCTAACAGGTATGTTTGTTCATAAGTTAGTTATATTGTCATTACATTACACTCAATGTGATTTATTCTAAGCTCATTAGTTGGGTTGATTTTGATGATATGGCTTACAGCTAATGAAAACCTAAAATGTAGTTTCTCTAGCTATTAGAACATCACAATAAAAAAAAACAAATTGTACAGAAGTGTGCATGTAAAATGCAGTATATGGACGCAACACTTGGTTGATGCTTCATTTAGCGTGAGTACAGCATGGTACGGAGGCATGGGACTCTGCTGAGGTGTTAAAGAAGCCCAGTGTACCTTATCAACATCCTTCAATTCATTTACTGGTCTCTTATTTCCTTTTGATAACAGACCAATGTGCGGACCAATCGTATCCAATCATAGTCATTAAATCTGATCCTGGTGCTTCCAGCTGTATGGGCAGATGACAAATCCTGCTGGAAAATGAAATAAGCGTTTCTATGAACCTCTTCAACAGAGAGAAGGATGTTATGCTCTTAAACCTCCTTGTGAAGTACTGTGCTGACTTTTGTTGCTTTATTCTTGATTACAAAAAATAAATAAATAAAACACCAAATTATCACCGAATGCAGAAATTTAAAACTGGACCTCAAGAAGCTTTGACTCTGTCTCGCTCCAGTCTTCTTCCAGACTCTGTGGTATTGATTTCCAAATGAAATAATCCGACTTTCATCTGAAAACTGGACTTTGGACCTCTGAGCAACAGTCAGGTCCTTTATCTCCTTAGCCACAGTAATACAATACTGATGTTGGCTCTGGTTCATGAGTGGCTTGACACAAGTATTGCAACAGCTGCTGCCCAGGTCATGGATATGCCTGCGAAGCGTCTCTTGGAGCACTGACTCCACAACTTTTGAACTTCCACAAAACTCTTTAATTTACTTTGCTTCACAACCCTTACATGACTGCTATATCTTGTTCACCTATTTCTACCACACATTTTCCTTCCACTCAGCTTTCCATGATCAAGTCTGGGTACTGCCCTTTTCTTAGAATCTTTTGGGGATTACCCTACCATGGAGAACGTAAATGACTGATGGACAACCACGTCAATCATTGTTTGGAAGTTGATGGCCACAACATAACATTTCTATATAACAAATACTTTGTTTGTTCTGTAGTTTTCAGAGAAACTGACTTTTCATTAGCTGTAGACTATATAGATTATTTAAATGATAAAATATTTGAACTACATTGTGTGAAATTGATATGCATGTTATAAGTTGAATGTTTTGATGTGAATTCATTTTGAATGACATTCTAATTTGAGATGGCCCTGACTAGCACTGAAAAAACTGAAAGAGGAATGCCAACTTAAAATCAAGCTTTAGCATTTTCAATCTAATTTTAACCAAAATACTTTCTGTCTTAAAGCCTTTATTCTCAAGTGGAAGTTTTGGAGACCCCAACAAAACAAAAAATGCTTTGATGATCAGGCTTTCTGGGAGGTATTCACACATAAATCTTAAAGAAAAAAAACATCAGAAACAAAACTATTAAAGAGAATCACATTAATTTCTATACTGTGAACTTGATGTTTTGTGTTTTGCAGTTTCCCAACCTCATGGTACAGAAGTGAGAAGATGAAGGAAAAAGATGATCAGCTCTCATCTTGGATATGGCATTTCTACATTAATATTTGCTACTGAACATAACTTTTATAACTTTGTTTTTCTTAAGAGTAGAAATTAGATGTGTTTGTGCAAGAGAAATAATAAAAAAGGCTAGGCTGGATGATGAAAGGACAAAAGCCAAACTAGTTTACAGCCCAGTGTGTTTAATGATGCCGTTATTGGAAAATGACTCAATGATTTACAGGAAGACAAAAACAAAACTGAAATCCAAACCTCTGTTAAAGCACCACCACCTCACAGTTATGAAATTCTCTATTGTGGAACAGTAAAATTCAACATTTAATTTGACTTAATATAGAGCAGATAACCCATTAAAGCTGAAAACATTTTTCAAACCCCATTTGGATACATTCAGTAATAATTCCAACCATTCTAAAAGATTACCTGCAAATTGCACCCAATTCAAATTTCCACACGAACAATTCAAATTAAAAGGACGATCTGTTAAAGAAGTGAGCCGACTCAAGGGAATGTTGCAGTAAAGCTCTGCTATATACATTTTGGTATACACAACTTGTAAACCATAATAAAAACATGGATACAGTCTGAGTGCAAACACACATTTAAAGATGTGCCACCTTTGAAAGTCCTTAAACTTTACAGAAATCTATGACAGTTTGTGCTTAGTTATGGTTTAGCTCCAATGCAGCAAAGAACATAAATTACACATTTTAATGTAAAAGCTAAAAAAGGTTTATATTTAAATGAATGACAGCTAACGAATATTGTCTCATACAATATAGAAAGAGTGTTTAACCATAGACAGTCAGTGTTTTACTGCCAGAGATCCTCTGTGCGCCCAAACTTGAAGACCAAACCTCTATAACAGAGAAAATAAAAAGATAATGAATATCATGCTTCTTTTTGCTAATTGGATTGAATAAAAAATACAAATAATTAATAACAAACTTACCCGAAGAAAATGAATGCATTTTGGAAAAAAATGGCAATACCAGGATATACAGCAGGCTTCTCTGCAACAAACATTATATCAAGATTATCAAACCATGATACTTTGTGAAGTACAAGTAATGTAAAAGTCTTTCACTTTTACTAAGACCTAAGCACTACATGTTGAGCACTATATTGCAATGTCATAAATCACACTTACGAGGCACTACGAATCCTCCGAAGAGAATCCACATGGAGGCAATGAGGGAGCCGAAAGCCAGCATGAAGCCAATGAAGAGCCAAACTCGAGCACCTGCAAAGAGAGATAAGGGCGGGTGGGTTACCGCGGGCAACATGGTACAGCACTTCATGATTAGTCTTCATTTAAAGTAGCAGGGAGAAGTTTAGTAACATTAAAGTGATTAGTTTGAGGCTTTTAATGACTAATCAGAATTGTTCTTTATCAAGAGTGGAATGATTATAAAACAATTAGAATGACTTTGAAAAGCAATGTTTTAATTCTACTGCGACAGACTGGCGACCTGTCAGGGTGACCCCGCCTCTCGCCTGGAACGTCAGCTGGAGATAGGCACCAGCAACCCTCCCACCCCCACTAAGGGAAAAGGGTGTTAGAAAATGGATGGATGGATGTTTTAATTCAATCTTGATATTTCCCTCCTCCGAACAGGCTCAAGGAACAGTGCCGACCTCAGTAGTAATATTGTAGAGTTACAAGTGGGAAAGTGATTTGGAGTCATTTCTAAAAACGATAACAATAGTTTGATCAGTTCAAACTAGTGTAAGCAAGCACAAGTCATTTAAACTTGTCAACATCTCATCAGGGCCTGTAAGAAGATCTAAAGTGTCACCTGAAAGGAAAATATTTAACATATTCACTTCTAACTGGAATATGAACACATGCTATCAAGTTTAAACCTGCTAAGGTGATTGGACTGAATTGAGCCAGGTATGAATTTCTGTATGTGTATGGATGCTCATTTTAGTAAATGCCTTAAGTCAACATTCATTGTTAGTCAGAGGTATTTACATATACTAAATTGCTTAAAAGTTAGACTAAAAACTGGTAGTTCCTACACCAGAAAGGCTGCAAGAATTTAGAATTCTACCAGAAATTGGATTTAAGAAGTACAGTAGATTAAATTCACTAGAGATAATTTCAAATCCGTACAAGCATTCCTACTAATAGTTTACTCAAAGTTGCTTTCCACTCACATTTACACTAAAAGTGTGTGATAAGAAAAAAAAAGACAAGACTTGATTGCAAAAAAAAAAAAAACCTCATCCATGTACTAACCTGTCTGTCCAAGGCATCCCTCGCTGTAGCTGTCTCCCCTCACTTGGCCGTTAGAAACAGCATTTATCCTACACAAGACAAGTAGAACGAGAGAGTTAAAGACAATGATCTCAGCTGTCTTTCAAAAGACGTAAACATGAAGGTTTCAAACCCAACCCGAGTCATTTTTGGATGTTTCCGCCTCATAGAAAGTTGCCTTGGAATTTGATTTGTTGTCATCACTTGATCAAGTTTTCAGAAATTTTGATCAAAGTGGTGAGAGATACCACATCTATACTGTTCATGACAAACAGCAAACGTCGTTACCATTAATGGTTGTAGCAATTTACATCTAAATACTAGGTACCCTGACTAGAGAAAGGGGTTAGGGGATACACAGAAACTCATCCTAATCACATGACTCCAAGACGAAGTCATGTGATGAAAGCTATCCATTGTTACCTAAAGTAAAAATGGAGATTCAAGCTTCCGAAACACCAAATAATGGAATAATGGCGCTTTAAACTCCACTTACATGAGAAAGGCCACCGTGGCTATGACTCCACATGTATGGTAGGCATGATGAAACTCTCCCTCAGTGGGATATTTCACAGCAGCATCAATGATGATCCACCATCCTGTGAAAAACTGCAAAAACAAGATAAGTAATTACCCTCAATGGTTGATTACGCACATGAGATCAGTAAGAAATGTTCCTCTTCATTATTACACACACTTATCAGTGGTTAGACCATTAAAACTAAGGTAAAACAAACAGTAGCTCACACTACCCTTTCGACAACACATACGATTTGGACTAAATAAATAATTGCAAATACCAGAACTCCAGCAGCTATGGATGCGATGGTATTTCTTCTCTCCCCCCAGTCCACATTGCACTCGCAGTCTCCGCAACGGATTCCGTCCAAAAATCCTGACATGATTCTGGAAAAACAATAACACACAAAATAATCCATAAGGATACATTATTGTTTAAAAGGAAGAAAGAAACGAAGCAAAATACACGTTAAGATTAGGGGAGCGAAAACAATAAATACTTTACTGCGCAGCCGCTGTACAGTAAATACGATGCTAACCCCAGTTCGTACAATAGTACTGTACCTCAAGATTCATTGTCTAAACCAGTAGGTTTCTAACACCGATGAGAAATCTACACAGTGAATGAGAGCGATTTTACACAGTAGAAAATGATAGTACTTTCAAAGGATAAGCCTCTGTTCCTAATGTCTCTTTTGTTCGTCGCTTTAACGCTAGCAAACATTTCCTTGAAGGTTTCTTGTTATAAAGTTACGAAAAATAGTGTCATAATTAGGACTGACAACGATAACGACTGACGGAAACACGCTTAAGCAAGTTGCAAGTAATGTTTAAAGTGAGTTTCAAAGATAATTTACCTTTTTATTTTCGGTTTTTGATGTCAAGCCTTTGGTTTAACCCGACTTGGCTTCCGACAAGAAGCTCTCTCATGCACATGCGCAGTACATCCATACCCAAGCTTTGTTCATTATGTTGCCTTCACGTACCCTGCAGAAAATGAGATTTTCTATCGCAATAAACGTAAAATACAAATTTGCAAAAAATAAAGTTAACGGACAAATAAAAAGAAAGACGTTAAATTGTACCACATGATATTTTATTTTCTTAGGACTATAATATATGTGACAAGTGTTTTTTTTCCTTTTAATGAAGCTTTTGTTCTAAATATACTAAATCATAAATACATCTTTTGTTTGTCATAAATAAACGAATAAAAAAGCGACTTTTACACGAACTTTATTGTAAACCATTAAAATAAGAAAGTGACAAAAACTATGATTGAACTTAAGACTGAATCATGTGGTTGAAATTCAGTAAAATGCAATGAAAATGTAATAGTGAATTTGTATCTCTCTACTCCCTTTATACTGAATCATAATCCCAACCTATCCTATACCCCAAGTTATTAAAAAAGTCTGCTTCATTTACAAAACCATTGTACCACTGATCTGAAATTATTCTGACTTTGTTCACTGAATTAAATTGTCATTCTCGATTTAATTTAAGTTATAAACCTACTAGACCATTTAGATTGAGTTCAAATCTACTCTGACCCCTAGGACCAGAAACATACATGGAGAAGCAGGATTCAGTTTTTATCCTGTAGCATGGAACAAACTTCCAGGGAACTGCAAAAATGCTGAAACACTGAGTTGCTTTGATAGCCAAAAGTGCCATTTTGCGTCAGTACAGCTAAATACAATTTGTTTAGAGCCACTAATTTTACCTGATCTTTTGAAAACAGAGTAGCTGTATTTTATTTTGAGTGTCCACTATAAGAAATATTTTGTCATTTTTGAAGAACCACTGCTCTATTGCTACTTGACGGTTTTCAAGAAAAATATAAAACACAAATGGAAAAAGCAAAAATTGAGGTTTTTGTATGCGATGTTAATATTTGTGTAAAGTTGTGTAAAAATAGAACCACAAGTGGGTATTTCTGATTCCCTACTATTGAGGAAATTAAATGCATTTATTACATGAAACAAAGATGAAAACTGCTAACACCGTCATTTGTTAAAATGAGTTGAGTCTTTATCATTTTATCCAAAGCTACTAAAAGCCATGAAAGGTCCAGAGAGAAACAGGTTGCAGACGTCTGCTTAAAGCAAGGTAAAACCCCACTTACCAGAGTTGCCCTTGATAAATAATACCTGGAAAATGATACATTTTAGTGTGTATTCCAGCTATTTACATCTTTCCTTTATTATACCACTGCAGTGCATTGTTTTTTGTTTAATGTCTTCATCATGTCAAACACTTTGAAGTGCCTTGTTGACTAAATGTGCTGTGCAAATAAACTTGTCTTGCCTAAAATAATAGTCATTGCCTGGATAAGAAAATGGAAAAGCATAACAAAAAAAGCAAACACGTCGGCTTCGGAGCAAAGGCTTAAAATCAACTCATCTAAAGGTAGCTAAATATTTAACTAATTTAAATGATTAGGAACACTAGAACAAAAAACATTTCTTTTTATTTTCTTTGAGATTTTATTATTTGAATGACTGATATCAAAGCATTTTATTGTAAAAGAAAAATAATATTCATGCTGTATAAGACAGACTTGAGGAAGTCAACATAACATTTTCTTCCATATTTAATAAGAATTGTGTCCTCTGTGAAAGATTTGTGACTTAAGAATCATGTGTAAGTCACATGGAGCCATCAACCCCCACTGCTCATCTCTTTCTTTTTCTCATAATCCTTGGTTACATGAAGTATTGTTTTAATCAGTATAAACAAACTGTAATGTCAAATTACCAACCTACAAAATATTTACTGAAAATAGTATGGAGAGTTCATTTTTGATGTTTGCCTGCAATGAGCCATTAAACTCTTTAACTACATGGGCAAACGTAGGTTGAAAACCATCTTAGAAGACTTTAAGCAATTGCAAAGAAATGTATAAGGACATAAAGATCACTCCAAAGTATCCAATGTAGCCAAAGGCGCCATTCATCCTCTTCTGTGGATCTGGGAAGAAAGAAATAAACATTGTAGAACAATAAGATAACACAAACTACAAAGTTTTTGTTTTAAGAGCAACTGCTGTAGATTCACATATCTTTATCAGATGTTTTTATTTTTTCATGAATAACCTTTTGCCTAGGTGGTATCTTATGTAAATAATTTTTAAAAACTAGGTGAGGAGCAACACATTTTGCAAGACATTAGCTGAATTTCTGTACAGACTAGCCGACACCCTCTTCTCGTAAAATGAAAAAGGTAGGGGCATTTGGGGATTATATGTGAGCAATGTTGTAGAAAGAGGACTTGAAGCATTCACACTTGAAATCCGTGCACATATCACATCCAAAGCGTGGGGTCTTACCTCCAGTGTAGTATCCCCATGCATAGAAGAACCTACTGGTCACCCAAATAGCGCCCAGCACAGAGGCAGTTAACTGGTAAAACATAGACAATAGAAATTAGAGTCCACATAAGTAATGTAAATAAAATAAATAAATTAGTTCATGACATCTGGAGAAAATACACCCATCACTGTGACACCATATCTTTCGCAATCGGGGGAATTGGGGTCAAAGACCACATGATGATTGGCTGCCGTGTCGTTGTTCTATGTACATGGAAATAAGTTCACGAACAAATACTGATGAAGTAAATATAAAATGATAAATACCGGGTACACAAGGGCTGCAACTGTTTGGAAAACGAGCCACTGTGGGTACACCTCCAATGTGTTCTGGTGGGCCCTCTGGAAGCAGTTGAACATTTGGTCCTTGTCGCTGTACATTGTGGGATACTGTAAAATAAACAAGCAGTTGCATTAAAAAGTTTTCAAACAAGTTGTAGGCGCGTCATAAAGACTTTAGAGACTTCTAAATCTCAATTAAGGTACCTTCACGTTGTATTTCTTCCTGGCCCCGATAACCTTTGCTGCCAAATAACCCAGCATAATCCAGCTGTACACGTAAGTTAATATCACATATCCGTAGGAGGATGGCGCCTTAGCGAGTATGTCCATTTTGGAGCAGTTTTATCGCCTTCGTGCAGGTTTCTGGAGCTTAACTGTGCTTAACTCAGCCATAAACTGTAGACCTAGAATAGTAGAAGCTGCAAAGGGTTAGTTGCGCTGTAGAAACCATATTGTGAGTGGCAACCTCTCCATGAAGACCATAACCAACGTTTGAAAATAAAATACTAAGTATGACAGTATCTGTATCACTTATCGTCCCGGTAAAAAATTTTTTTAATACAAATACACATATCCAGTCACTCTACAACACCATTGCAAATTCAACGTAAAAACATCAGTAAAAATATCAATTCAAACCACCCAAAATAAAATGACAAAACAATCACCCACATATTTTTTAAATCTTTCTTGAGTAATTCTAATAAACTAAAAATAAACAGTGCATGTCATCATAAAAATACGGGCCACATAATTCATCCATCCATCCATCCATCCACTTTCTATACGCCCTTGTCCCTAGTGGGGTCAGGAGGTACTGATTCATGTCTCCAGCTAAAGTTCCAGACGAGAGGCGGGGTCCATATAATTCAGAAAATGTTAATAAGTTATGCATTTAATTCATTCATCAATCGGCATTTAGTTCACTTGATTCTGCTATTTTGTTTTGTCAACAATAACAATTTAAAAGGTGAAAGTCACACTTATTCAACTTAATGCTACACTCAGGCAATAAACACTGTTCTACATTTTACAAGTGTCTCCCACACATAAATACTTACAAAGACGAAAGAAGTGCATTCCGAGCGTACATGAGCCATTTATTTTGATGAAATTTCCAAACCATTTTTTGTCTTTTTAGCTATTCTTAGCATGAATTTAGTCTAACAACTTGTTAGCTATGAACTTATTTTCCAACTTATTATTAATAATAAATTAATAAGTAAACAAAAAATAAGTAAATAAATAAATAAAAAAACACAAATCCCACATTTCACCTATATGATTTTCAACAGAAATGTATAAATTTAAACATAAAACACGCAGAATTACTGCAAACTTCGAAGTCGTACTACCTAAAATTTTTTTTATCTCTCGTACACTTTTTTCTAAAAATGACCATCACAATATGGCGTTGACGCAGACAGGACAATGGTTATATCTGCGCAATCTGTTTTTCTACGTCTACTCAAAGTAAACAGGCGAGGTTACATAAAATCTCGCGAGATCGCCTGCAACGTCTGCGATTAAGGGGAAATGACAATGATTACGCTTTCTCCAATGTAACGTCCAAATAGGACAAAGATACATAACATGAGAATAACACTGTTGGCATGTCATAACAAACATGATATGTTACATAGTACAAAGCTGGGAGGTAAAACTGTTATTTGTTATTTTCAGCATCAAATTCAAGCATTTACACCAAATAGCTGATCTTTTCATTTTATTTTGCAACATAAAATAAACTGACACTGTTATTGAAGGGTTAAGGCGATGCTTCTGGAACTGCAGAGAATCTCATAGCTTTTCTACACTGACTTGCATTTTAAGATATAACACAATTTTTTCAAACAAATTATATTTACTTTTTTCATAACAACTGTAAACCAAGTACATCTGTTATAAAATGAGTTTAGTATAGTTCTCAAAGGGAGCTATACTTTGACCTGCAATAGGCGAATGGTTTAGCATAGAGATTTTAGTAAATAAGTAAAAATGATTGCAAGAAAATTAATTAATTATATAACACATAATTCAAATAATAATAGTTTGTTAACCTTACGGTTATTACACAATGGACCATATACTCAACTATTGTATCTTATGCAGCTAAAAAGGCTGAAATTGTATCTTCACTTCTATAAATTTGATTGATTTGTTTCCTAAAACCGCAGTATGGTTTGCACTTACATAAGCAAAAATAACCCATGTTCATCCATTTTCCTTAAGAGCGGGCCGTTGAAACTGATTCGATTCTTTTGACAGTTCAGAAACTGGATTTAAAAAAAAATTATCTCAACTTCACAGAAAATAACAAACTTCAAAACATTCTTGGGTGAACAAATGTGTGGCGACTTGAATTTGGAGAACATTGTGCTTTTCCCGCTAACTTATTAGAGGCTTAATAGTGAACTGGTCAAAAATGTCGAATCGGCCGGGCAGCACACGAATGGAACTTTCCAGAGGCTTCTTAAAAGCAGTTGCAGCTGCAGTCTCATCGTCATTCGAGCAACGACGATTGGAGGATCAACATTGGAGGACACGCTTTGTTCTTCCCTTTTCAGCATTTGGAAACAAGACAATATATCTGATAGCTTTTTAGGTGTTCTTCTGCACTCGCGCCTTGTGAAAACAAACGTTTAAGTGTTTTCTACATAGCAGCCGTTTCTGTCGACGTTTTTATAAGGAGACCACCGAGCTACATTTAAACTGGTAAGACTACAGCAACACGCCGATATTTACGTTTCTTGGGGTCGTAGTGCTTATAAAGCATTGTTTTTGTGTTCTGTGTAGCTATTTGCTTTTAAATTAATACATAAGCGTGGTTGTTGAATCGCCCAAATAATATTTTGTTAGAAAAACTAGGCAAAGTTACTAGCCAAGCTAGTATCTAGCCGAGGCACCCTGAGAGTCTGGAAATTTCCAGAACTCTCCGGTCAGCCGTTGGAGTTACGCAACGCTGCTGCAATCACTAGGGGCAGTATTGAGTAGAATTTAGTTACATCATCCATAATTCTACAGTACATGTTATGAAATGCCTTTGGTATTTGTGCAGTAGACGATTTAAACTTAATGAAATCAAGTTACGTTTGATTTATACATGTAGTAACCTTTTAATTTCCTTTTTTTTTTCAGCCTTCGGCAGAAAAACTGAGAGATGGCTACACAGGTTGACTCGCACTCTGATATGGCACAGGCTCGCCAGAGCGACGGCATCAATGTGATCTTCGACCAGAAGAGCCCAGGCTCTTCACACTCCCTATCTCGCTCACGATCCGTTAGCAGCTCTGCCAGCAGCCGTTCCACTGGTTCTGACTATAGAGAGCGAAAAAGCCGCCGCGGACGAAACAGGTCTTCATCCTCCTCATCTTCATCTTCTTGCAGGAGCGGGTCATCCTCTAGCTCCAGGTCCCGTTCCAGGTCCCGATCCTATCCGCGATGCCACCGACATTCTTCTCGCTGTAGATGTGATAACCACCGCAGTTACGGCGACCGCTACCGCCGGTCCCCACCCAGGCGCTACAGGGCACACTCCCGCTCCTTCAGCCGGTCCCCACCCCGCCGCTATAGGGGACGTTCTCGCTCCTACAGCCGATCCCCACCACGCCACTACAGGGCTCATTCCCGCTCCTACACGCGCTCCCCGGTATCAGACAGATATTCCCGCCATCGCAGAAGCTATAGGTCCAGGTCCAGGTCGCGTTCTTGGTCTCCAGCACGCTGGAGTAGGTACAGGAGACCAGCAAGTCAGCTGAGATGCAGATTCTCTCGATCTCCTTCCATGCCCTACAGGGGGCGATCGCGATCCAGGTCATCTGGACGTTCTGTCAGTTTAAGCCTGCGTGGTGAGTAGACTTTTTTTTCTTTATTTGTTTTTTATTTTGCACAGGTGGTGGATAGTATTGATTGAATAACTGTCTCCTCTATTTTCATTGTGGTCCACAGACAAAAGGGAACTCCTTGAAGTTGCCAAGGCCAATGCTATGCGAATGCTTGGAGTGGAGAAGCTGGACCTTCCTGAAAGTGTGAAGCCTATCCTGTCAGAGCAGCCAGCAGCCAGAAGTTCTTCACCAGAGCCTGTTACAGGGGTGAGGCATGGCTCCCAAAAGACGCATTTAGAGGCGAGTGTTTTTACTAATGATAAAAAAAAGTGCTATAGAAGGAATTACCTCCTCAGTCACTGAGAAATTCTTTGTAAACTTTTTTTCCTTTGTAGCTACAGTACATTGCTATTGGCTTGATGGAAGTTGCATAGAAGTAACTATAATTTCTTCTTAAATATATATAAATATAGGTTCTTTTAGATTTAAGTTCCTTACATGATTTTTTTTTCTTGAGAGCAGATGCTCTTGGTCTAGTTTCTTTTCTTTCTTTTTTTGTTTTATTTCCTGTCTTTTGTTAACCTGACCTATAAGGGAACACACCTGCTCTCTGTATTTATTCCTGTCTTCATAGATAACATGACAGTGGTCTCCTTCACTCATCGGCACCTGGGATTAAAAGGCTGTCATGTGACATGGGTGACAACCATTTGTTTGCGTTGACATGTTCTCTGACTTTAGATGTTGCAGTATGTTTAATATATGGAATAAGCACATACAGTTAACATAGCAATTTTCTTTAGATTACATGAATATGCTTATTGCACAAACATGTAAATAATTTAGTTAGGTGTTAGTTCTGTGCCATTACAATGTATTTATGCTTTCAGATGAAATGGGTTATTGTTACTTAGCAGAATCTGCCACTTGCTGAAGGAGCACAGGCGTGTGGACTGCATTATAATGACTATTCCAGTCAAGACAACTCTTCTCCGTATCCTAAAGATAAGTTGGTACACAAGATGTGTGCTGAGGGGCTGGGGAACTTGCGTCTTGATCACTGTTCCATCACTCTTCCAGTTTAAACTAACTAAACTTTTTTTTGTTTTAATTATTTTATACAGCTTCAAGGTCTGTCCTCTAGATATGATTTAAGTAATGAAGGGCTGCATGAAAGCTGCAGTTTGAAAGTAGAATTATTAAACGAGACCTTGAAGTCCATCAGTTTGAACGTCAGGTTGAAGCGCAGTTTCTTGCTCATGAATAACTTGTAATCTGTTTCTCTCCTTGAATTAGGACGAGGCAGAGCCTGGTGTGTCCAGTCCAAGGATGGAAAGCAGGAAAATTGCTTTCAGTGTAAATGTAAGTGACTCAAAAGAGCACACAAAGTCAAAACAATCTGGAATAAAATAGGTGTTAAAAATGTTTTTTTTTTTTTTTTTCTCATTTTCTAGAATTCTGTTGCCAAGCCAACGGTTGTGGCGCCATCTCCTGCAAAGGTAACTCCCAGAGTTGACAGCATTGAAAGCCGGAAGCCGTACGGCCACTGGATTCCCATCAATTCAGGCCAAAACTCCAGTCCAAACAAACACCCTTAAGCTATTTATGTGGCTGGGTACATGGACATTGTAAATAATGTACATAGTTTGTGAAATATCAATTTTGTGGTCATTTTCTTTCAGATGTTAAAAGATTTAAATGGGAAGCTATGGAGAATTCGTTCAGGTGGGATTATTCCTTTTCCTCTGTATTGTGTATTTGTTAATAAAGAATTGAATTAAGAATGATGTCTTTTTTTTCTCAGAAAATTGACAAAATGGGTTTGAGTTGTGTCATTATGTTGGCAGTGTAACTAACTAACTACCCTCAGTATTTTTTTTTAAACGACTAGAAACGGCTGAGTTTGTTGAATAAATGTGTACAGTAGCAGTTCCTATAAATCCCACATGATGGCACTGTTTTCTTTAAAATCATGAGCAATTATTCTGCCTCTTGACATGTTTAGATCCTAATCAGAAGGAATTTAGTTCAAATTGGTTCATGGTTGCGCAGTTCAGAATGATGCATCTCTACCTTGTTCCTACAAAACCCTTGAGATAAATTTGCTGATTTGTATAATCAAGACATCTGTTACATCTTTTAAAATGGGTATAATCAAACTCAGAAGCAGGTGTGCTTGGTGTTGTGGCTGTTTTTCAGTAACCCTAAAGGTTGGTGGTAACCTTGACAGCATCTTGGCACAGGCGCTAATAAATTATTGCTGAACTGCAAAGCTGTGTAATAAATCGAGAATTATCACTGTAATAAAATTAATTGCACATTGGAATTTCTTATAGCCACACTGCATGTCCCTGTTCTAACTTGAGCTCAGACAAGTGCTTTGATAGAATATCTACCTCAATTCTTAGTCATGATGCTGTTTTGTATTTTTTGGTCTAACTTGGATCAATATTGGAAGTGACATTCTGGAATGCACTATAGCAAATGTTTCTCTAACAGTATCCCCAGGCAAATCAACCTTGGAGTAAAAACTAAAATCATGCATCTTTACAGAATCTAAAGAATTGAAAACATTTCAGAAAAATACTAAATGGGTGCATTTAACCTCCCAAAAAGGTCCTGCAGAGGGTGCAATGCCACTTCATTTGCAAATCAGGAATAAGCTTGCATGGGAACCTGTTTGCTCTTCTCAGCCACCGTCACAAGGCTTTCTTGGTCACATCACAGCCCTAGGCAAGTTAGTACTGAGATGAAGGTATGATGGTAGTTAATATTTCTTCTTAAGCTTAAAATATTTTAATCATAAGACCACACACAGCAAACACAAAAGCCAAAAAGCAAGCAGGATTACTGTGTAATTAGACATGGTTTATTAAAAAGGGAGGGGGAATATCTTTTCTAAGGTCTAATACTGAACAAAGTAACAGAAGACAAAATATTATAAGCGATGCATGTCAGATCAAATCCAACAATCAAAGGACTTATAGATTGCTTAAAAGCATAAGCAAAAAACCCCAAAAACATAGCAACCAGAAAGAAAATCACCAAGGTGACCAGACAGGCTAGACAGCTGTTCCTCTCTCCAAGTTCTGTTTGATCTCCGCTGTGTATTTGCCATAGAAGCGCTCTGCCTTCTTGTTGAACTTGGCGTTCCTTTCGTTGATGTAGTCGATGTCTGCATCGTCGTTGTACGCCCTGCGCCGGCTGTATTTGGCACGCTTCTCAATCCTGACAATCGCAAAAAAAGAAAACAATCCATGAAGGACTGCATGAACCAGTGTGGCCCCTATCCATGGCATATCCAATAACAATAATTGTCTGCAAGCAATATTTTTGGGGGCAAGCACTTAAATTTGGTAGGGTGAGTGGGGATGGAAAACCTAACACACGTACATGCGCCGAGGAAAATACTGTCAATTTGTGAGCTCCTACTCTTGATTCACCATGCCTTCAAAGCATTATTGTGCGTCATCCCTGGCAGCTAAGTCCTTATCTAATGTTCTACAGTTGCATCTCCAACACAATGTTAGGACTGTCAAATACAGAACAACTTGGGGAAACACTAGCGATCAAAAGTTAAGGAGACCAAACATTAAGACTTGAGGCACACCAGAGTGCAGACACTTTTTAAAATATTTTTATATATATATACACACACACAAGAAAAAACTAAAGTATGTATTGAAATGCACATTACAAATTGCTTTACAGAGCAAAATAAGAAAATACACCATTACTTGCAAGATGTAATGATAATACTAGGTGCAAAAAACATCTATCTACACTGACAGGCTTGTCCCAGTTATATAAGCTTTTACTGTATTTCCTCATAAATTTCAAGATTAACCGTTGGGTTGGACCAGGATTTATACCCTGGAGTTGATTTTGTTTCAAATTAGACAGGCTCTGGTCTATCACAGAAGCCAACTTACATCGCTGACATTTACTGTATCGCCACACTATGTTTGTGGTGTGCCAGTGTGACTCAACTCGCTCTCATTCTGAGATAAATGTAAAACAGGAATTGTTTCAATAGCCTGAGCCAATGATAAGTACCAAAGTTAAGGTAGATTTCCAACATTTGCTTTTCAGAAAGGGGTTTAAGGCTGGGTAACAGGGTATTAACAAGGATTTAGTGTTTCTTCATACGTTTAGCTTCCTATGCCATTCTTCTGCTCCTTTCTAACCAAGATGGATTAGTTGACCTCAGAAAGCTGCCATGTCAGACTGGCATTGGATTGGAAGCTCAAATTATCTAAAGGTCAAGACATAATAGAGAACTTCTATAAATTTATAACTGTGACTTACTGTTTCTCAACATCTTCCACCATGCGCTCAATGCCCTCCTTTGTGGGAACATGGCTGCCGTAGCTCAGGCTGTTGGACGTGGGGTAGAAATCCTCACCGCTGTGAAGCAGCACCGGCAAAAGAATTAGAAATACATAACCAAAGATAACTAGCATTTTAACACACTTAAACTGACTTCTATTCCACCATTGTGATTTCAAGCATCCAAACAAGGAAGATGATGCTGCTTCTGGGCATACGTGACAGTGGACTCCTTTGCTAGGCTGCATGTGGTAGAAGTAAAAGGGTAATAAGCCTCCAGGCACCAAAATCCTCTTGACATTAGCATGCATGTCCTGTGAATCTACACTTTAAATTGTTTTTCTTAATTGTGCAACCATGTCAAAATAAAATCCCAGGGCAAATTGAGGAGTGCATGGCTGATCATCGACTAAACTCTTTATGAACACATGATGGCTGACATGATGGCTGTAGCTATAATAGTTACAATTCATCTTTTTTTATTTGAGATTTCAGTTATGCCCTTCAATCAACTTCATGAACCTTATTTAGCTTTTTGTCATGCAAATTTTAATAATAAATATAAATTATGTGATAATGTGAGTTAACAAAGGCTGCTTCAAATGATAACATTATACACAGATTTTTTTTCTTAAAAGCTGTTAGTTTTATGCCAGATCTTTTGGGATATACCTTTCAAATATCAGTATAAATTTTAGGAATCCTTATGATATTTTTTTGCAAGATGTGAGACAGGTCTGTCTATTGTTTTGATCATCAATGGGTTTCATATTAGAACTCACAAGAATGCCATTTCAGATTAATCTCTTTTTATTGTTGAACATGAACACTGGTAAAACACATTCTTACAAAGTAGTTGGTCTGGTTTTCAGTGCAAATATCTTTGTACACTTGAAATAAGAAAACTCTCTTGCAGGTAACCTTTTAGCAAGATATTGGGACTTATTTTAAGTAAATAATTCCTTAATATTTATATGAAGGAGTCGGTAATATCCTTAGTTCTGTGCAAGAGACACAGAATTAATCTGCTGGTTCCACTGGCACTTAAAAGAAAACAAAATCATTAAGCAATAATTTACTTAAAACAAGCTCCTATATTTTGCTGAAAAGTTATCTGTGCATTAGTTTTGTTTTATTTCAAGTGTACTAAGATAATAGAAAGTAGACCAAAGGTACTTGGTAAGATTTTGTGTTTTTGCAGTGTACATAATGTAACATCAGAGAAGAATATACTGCATTCAGAGGTCTTTTAGCCTATGGTGTTACCACACAAGTTCTATTTAGCAAATTTCTTAATTCAACTGGTTCGGCTGTAATCAGTCATTGGCATAAAGCTGAATTTGGCATCTCAAAAAATGTTAAATCACATACATAACTTCATTTTGTACAGCACCGTATTCGTCCACACTCACCTTTCCTCCCTTTGCTTCTCATAGCTTTGCAAATCTGGTCTGATTTGCTTGGTGAGTCTCTGGTACTGTCGGAATTGGGCCTCTGCATAACCTGTAGTCCATTGTGTGTGTGTGTGTGTATTTGTGGGAGATGGCAAGATAAAACAAAAAAAAAAAAAAAAAGAAGTTATAATTAGTGGAACAAACAGCAAGCAGGCACGAGGCACAGTAACACAAGCTGCAGCTGGTTAAGCAGGGCCGAAGAGGCATATTTCCTCCTCCCATCATCTCTATTGAATCCCCTCTGGTGGAGGGAGATTGAGATATTGGATGACAGCCACATTCAGCAGCAAGTTCTTTTTTCTACAGATTAAATTATGAGACGTATTGCATCTATGTGCTTATATGGAGTACTTGTTGCTTACAGTCTGCCATCATGGAAAACTGGCCATGCAAAGAGTCAGGATGTTTCTCACTCACACACTGAAGCACAGTGGAAGAACAGAATCCCAGCGCTCTGCTTTTGGAATTGACACTACATTGCATTACTAATCACTAGAAGAAAAGGGTTCAAAAGCGTGAGAACAGGGTTACCCATGTCCAAAATAAAACTGTTTGATCTCAACGGCATTCCCTAGAATGTTAATTCCAGATATAGTTAAAACGCTCACAGGAGGATACCAGAGTGAATGTAATCTGGAATTGTCAGCAATTTCAGTGTGTGACACAATGTTTGGTAATAACATTAGCTGTGAAAGATCCTAAGCAGAGATCAGATCAGATAGATAAGACTGTCGCCTGTAGTTCAAACTAAAGTGAATCCCGTGAATTGATCATTAAATTGAATATGTGGGTGGTGAGCTGCCTATTTAAAAGATAGAATCCTTGTGGTTCCTTCAAGTTATGGGGCCTAATCTTATTAAGACAGGATGGAACATGTGCGCAAATACTCCTCTCAACTTGTGTTCCTTCTCATTTAATATTGCTGCATTGTGTTCAATTTGACAACCAAATATGGGACAAAAGAGGATAGAAAAACAGCATTTAACATTATTTACTAGCCTTTCTACCCAAAGCCATCATCAATTATTATTTTTCTGCAGGAGTAATGGTAAGGCATATTTGTTAGAGAGCAGCTGCCTTAGAAATTCAGCATTTTACATGAGAGATTATTTTATTTTAAACAGCTTTTGTCCCATTTTTTCTTCATTTTAAAACAGATCAATGGTACTGTAAATAAATGCTTCTTTACTTTGTAATAGGGTCCACAAAGAGGCGCTGGGAGGTGAAAGTGTGGCATGTTCACTAACTGGAAGTTTATTCTGATCACTGGTCCCTATTCAACCGATTCTGTCTATTCCTAATATTTTATATTTTCAATCTGTTATAGCAATTTTATCTTGATAAAACTTGCGTTTTAAAACATATGCATCATTGTCATAATGACTTATCTCTGAATGAAGCAGAAGGGAAACATGAAACTGGACATAAGTTAGACATAGCATCAGTATTATCTAATTAGGTTTGTTGTATGTAGTATGATCCCAGTGAGTACTATGCAATTTAGATCCTGTTGTATTGTGACCATTGAATGCACAAACCTTTTATGAATACCAAAATAAATCTGTTTAAATAGTGAAAATGATATCTTACTTCATCTTCAAAAGGCTGACTTATGACTTGTAATGCAGGTGAAACCAATTACAACTGAGATGTTTTCGTCTAAGTGAAGCCATCAAACCTGCGAATCCTGTGTCTGGATTCTTCTTCTTCTTCTTCCTCTCCCATCGCTCTGCCTCGTCAGCAGTGATTTCCAGCAGCTTCACTCTGTGATAGTCCTCACCATTAGCCGCACATTCCTTGAAGGTAAATGTTCAGTCAGAGCTGCACAATGTATCAAATCTCAATCTTATCTGCAATATCAACGTGTGCAATGTCTCAATCACGAAAGACTGCGCTGATAGCTGTCATTGCAATACTATGGCTAAAATATCAACTGCCGTTAGGCCACATTTTCTCTCCTTTTTTCTTTCTTTTCCCCATTGTGATGATAGATGATGGGGTCATCTTCAGTCAGAGCAGCTGAACACATTTGACAGATTAAAAGTTATGCTAACCCGTGGTTAGCAAGCATACAAGCTAACCATGTGTTGTTCTGACAACAACAGAACATTTGTGCCTTGAGCTGTCAGCCTTAGTTTACTCTAATGTAAATAAGGAGATGACAACAATGGCAGGGTAATTATCATCCAGCTGGGCCAGCTGATTCGATATTATTGTCAAGCAGAGTGTGAATGCATGGCTCCTGAAATATTATAGCTACCAGAAATTGGCTTCAAGTAGTATTTTTTGATAGCAATATTCAATATATTGTGTACTAAAGTTTTGGGAAAAAAAGGATGAGTTATTACAAATTCTAAGGCCTTTTAATAAGCTGCCAAAGAAAGAGCCAGTTTATTCACTTTACTTTCAAAGTATGTGTGAATATCCTGATACCATGGCATTTTTGCTCAATAAATTCAAACCATGAGAATTTGATTCCAGCCTATGCATAACAATGTCAAGAGATGAATCAGCGGAGTAAGAGTGACTTCTTGAATATGCATTTTGGGAATTTCTGTCTCTTTAGTGAAGCAAGAATAAAGACATGTATAAAATGCAAGAAGATCAAATTTTGTGACTTTAAAGAATCTTTGTCACAAAAGGCTAGCTGGTAACCATCGGCTTTAAGATACAATCCAGAAACTACAAAAATACTGGTAAATTTCTTGTTCTATCGTGATTGAATTCCTGCAATAATAAGTGTGGACAGAATTCTGAAGACACAGTATAAAGACAGAAATAAATCAAGACTTCCTAACTTGAAAAGCTTCACAAACTGACAATAAGGAACTCAAGACAGTGCAAAATACCTTTTTCTTTTCATCTTTCTCAAGCTCCCACTCCAGCCTGGATTTTTTAGCTTCCCAGTTTGAAGGAAGTTTCAGTCTCTTGTCCTCCTCCACTACCTCCTGATGATTCAGTTTACGAGCCTCATTCTGTATTGGAAATAAGATTTATGGGAAGATATTTTTTTAATATGATGATAAGGTTCACACAGAGACGCTTAAACGGGTATTTCCATAAGCTATTTTTCATTTAAAAGCCAGATTAATTTAGCTTTAATCTAAATTAATTCGCAAAACGGGCAACAACTCACCCGTTTAAAATGCAACTCTCTGAATTTACGTAGTCTGTCTTCTCTCTTCTGGGAAGTAGCAGTTTCTGTCGGTTCTTCTTCAGTAGCGGCAACTGGGTCCTTAAAGAAAGAAAAACACGATTTAAACAAAAGGCGACGCAAATCATTGGTTTATTGTGATCAGTTTTTTTTTTATTACGGTCTGAATAGCCGAACACAACTGACGGATTAAAAGTTAGTTAGCATGCAGGCTAACTACAGTTAGCTTAGCACAATAACGCGACATTTTAAACAGCAATAATTCAACTAAGCCGATTCACC
This sequence comes from Phalloptychus januarius, assembly GCA_902982915.1. NCBI lineage: Eukaryota > Metazoa > Chordata > Actinopteri > Cyprinodontiformes > Poeciliidae > Phalloptychus > Phalloptychus januarius. Next base: position 10,575,308 of record CADWAE010000129.1, on the reverse strand, counting down.
TCTTACATATACAATCAACTAACAATATCTACCGATTGTCTTTTAGCTATACAAATATTTTCGCTATGTAAATAACACTATAAGACGATTACCTTACTACAGGACGCCATTGTTGTTCTTCCTTGAAAAGAAAAAAAATCGGAAATACGTCAGTGGTACCGGACGTTACAAAAGTATCAAGGGAACCAAAATGAACCTTTGAAGAGAAGTAACAACACAATTCACTGTTTTATTTACAGTTTTATTTTTTAAGAAATAATTTTAGGTATATGGTAGAGTAATTAAGAATTCATATTTTTAAATCAATGGTTTATAACAAGCTTAGCTCTAATAGAGGCAAAAATAGTCTAAATAGAAAAACTACACAGAAGCTGAAAGTGTCTCACAAACACAGTAGCTCTAAATCTAATATTAAAATTTAAATGTTTTGATTGTTGCTGCATTAATTCACTCCACATTCACAGTACTGTTCAATTTCTGTTCATTTCAATTCAGTTTATTTTTATAGCACCGATTCACGTCATATCAAGACACTAGTAAAGAAAAAGAAAAACTCAAAAACAATTCAGTCCAGTCATACATACATTTCTATTGATCCTACTTATCAAGCAATTCAGGCTTGTTATTCAAAATGCTTTAAGAAGTTTTCTGTCTATTCTATTGACTATTGTAGTTAGCCTATTGTCTCTGCATACAACAATTAGGAAAAGTGTCATTTCCACATTAAAGTTCTTACTTTTGATGGAAACAGAAGATAGAAGTAGCCACCAGGACTTCTTTCCGGTTCATTGGTCTCCACTTCAGTTTCCTGTTGTTTTTGATTGAAGCAAATATCAATTGGTTCTAGAGAATAAAACCTTCTCTAGCAGTGTGTGCCTATTAGCTTTGAATCACAGGTTACCCTGCATTTGCTAGAAAATAAGTACTATTATCAGTTTTCAGACAGCCAAAACAATAATTTGTACATCACTATTTGACTAAATTGTGCAATGTGATCCAATTTTCATTTCTGCTTTAAAGTTTAGGATTTCTTACCAGAAGTTGAACATTTGTGGACAATTTGTCAAACTTAACACCTGAAGCTCTGAGTTACAGCCAAAAAGTTGCAATTTTGGATGACACAATGAGCTCAGTCACTGTACAATGTTTAAATGTAATATTGGTCCTAATGAGACTATGATAAATATAATCAAATAGGTTTCATAAATCAAAAGAAGAAATCTTCCAACACACATCGTGCAGGTGGCTTTAATCTGCATGATTAAATGTGAGCAGCTGAAGAACAGACTCACATTCAGTATGCACATGGAATATAAAGAAAAACAAATTCCGGATTTCCTCTATCAGCATGGGGATTTTCATTACACAAATATTTTTATTGAAATGTTTTTCTAAATAGATATAAAAATAAAACCTCAATACAGACCTTAGGTCTGGACTTTATTTATTTACTTATTTCAAAAAGACAAAAATAAAAGCAAGAAAGAAGAAAAAATTAATACAATTAAAACAAATTAATACAATTAAAGCAAATTATCATACCCAATTGACATGCAATTTTATATGAAATGTCCAAAAAGGAGCAGTTAGAAGATACAAGATCTTATGATTTCCTGGCCCTTTCATACTCATTACTTCTAAACAATTAAATGTCCAAACACCAGATAAACATAAATTATTTCCACCTTACATGACATTTAAATCTCACAATTTTATCTTTTGACATACAATTTATTTAAAGACTTTTTATATCACCAGTGGCATTTATAGTCTTTGAAACACTCATCTTATATGTCATATAACATATTTCCCAATAAGCTCCTTTTTAAACAGTTTTTTGTTGGTTTGTATTTGTACTTTTTTGAACTCATCATTCAATCCCTTCCATACATCTACTCCTTTGATTGGACCATTCTGACACACGGATGTACTGGGAGCTGTGATAAATGATCTCTAGTGGAATGTTTCTTACGTTTTTTTGACAAATTAAAACTTTATATATGTTTAGGATTGTTATCCTTCTTGAAGTTGAATCTCTGCCCTTGTTTCAACTCTTGCCGTTTCTTCCCCTATATTTAGTATAATCCATCTTACCATCAACTATCTAGCTTCCCTAACCCTGCAGAAACACCTTCAAATGGCATAAACGTCCATCAACACGTTTCATTGATAGCATGGTTTAATCAGAATGATTTGAAGTGTTAGTTTTCTAGTATACTTAATTAAAAAAAGTTCAATGTTGTTCTCATCTGAACGGAGCACCATCTTCCACATGTTTGCATGTGTCTTCTATGTGACTTCAGGCAAACTGAAAATGCTACAGCTTTTCTTCATCAATGGATTTTTTCATTCTTCTCTTTCATCAGGTTTCTATCATCAGAGTCAAATTATTACAAATACAAAATACTGGCAACAATGTTTTATACTGAAAACATACAACTATCTGCAGTTCAACTAATTTAAGTAAATAGCACATCATCAAAAAAAGAAATGTCATATTTTACAGAAATGTCTTTGTATATAATTTTAAACTATCCAGTTTTGCTTTTTATCTTGAAATTTAGATTGATAGAAATCTTATCAGAATGTTGGAAACAGGAACAACACACAGACAGCAATTAAGAATATGGCTTGAGGTTATGAAGTGAGACGCATGAAAGGTCAAGCATAAAGTCATCTGTGCGCCACACAGAGAGACTGTTTAGACTCTCCAAAGCTCAATTATCACGCTTGTTTTTTGGTTGCAAAAAACAGAATCTGCCATATATTACCAGTGAGTTTTATTTTTACCCATGAGGTTACGAGTATCAGACCAGGTTTTTGAACATGGGACCTCTAAACATAATTTTATGAGCTGATCAGAAGACAAAAGTAAACACTTTCAAGAGCCATCTGAGCATGTTTGACTTGCCAAAATGGATGTGCTCCCTGTTTGATTGCATTATACTAATAGAGCTCCTTTGGAGGATGTAATTAAGTGGAGTTTATAGTCTTAGATTAAAGCATCCTCTAGATCACAGGCAATGTTAATGGAGTGATGCATTTTCACTGGAAACCAGATGGGAGCACATCACAACAGAGCAAAACATCACTGGGTGCAGTAATGGGCACGGCTATACTATTGCCATGCAAAAAGGAAAACATCTCCATAATGAATGACTCTCGAGTAAGAAGGAGAAAAGTGACCGCCATAAGAAAGAGGATGGGGAAATTCAGCATTTCCTCTGTATTTAAACCCACTTCCAAAACAACAGTGAGAATGGGTTTTATGACTTTTAAATCTCCTGACATAAATACAGAACAAGCGTGAGACTTCACAATTCGCTGAGTTATTCTTCCTTTATTGTTTTGTTGGATTCATCTATACACGATCTGCTGGTCTCAAGTATTCTCACATGTTACCCTCCCTTTATTGTGATTTTACTCATTTCCCTGGAAGTTTCTCCAGCATGTTGAGCTTTCCGTAGATCCAGGGCAGAAATAAATTAATCCAAAAAACATGTTGCTGGAAAGAGCCATTCAAAATAAGAGTTAGAAAACAGAAAACAGTTTTAGTTTTAGTTAAGAACACATCATACACAAAAAGTGTGCAATCACCTATCAACGTTTGGCTATCACAAGATCTCACTATGTTCATTGTGATGGGTTTTTTAGAGAACATCGAAATTTATTTTAGTTTTTCTTTTGTTTTAATGCAACCTTGTTTAATATTGGGGAATAAAATAGAAATGGCAGGAATCCCACCACAACAGTAAGAAATATATCATTTGTGTTTTCATTGATATTGAATGTATCAAATTCTATGTCACAGAACAGAAAACATATGTTTAGTTCAAATGACTGCAGAGAATGAGCATCTCTTGATAAAGATGTTTCTATTCACATACTGTATTCTTCAACAGTTTCAAAATTTTAAGCCATGACCTAAATGTATATTTTGAATCTATTGAGTTTAATTAAATGTATTTATTTGGTGGCACATCAAAACAAATTTCATCTCAAAGTATTTTATATGCCAATTCAAATCTAGTCCTATAACATTTTTTTAGGTCTTAAAAACTGTTAGGTTTGACAAATTGTAAGACTGAAACCACACTGCATTTCCATTAACAGTAAAATTGCACAAATTAAAATTACAAAAACAAATTTTCTTAATAAAAACCTGCCTATTAAAAAAAATCTCATGTTTTTCAATAAAAATGTTTTGCACTGATATGTGGCTTTTCGGCCATTCTGTGAAATCCATTCTGTAAAATCACAGACCATAATTTCCCCAAAGCGCCACTAACTGCTCCCAAGTATAACAACCTTGTTTCTCCAACCCCTGAGATGTCTCCTTTGATGGTGAGCACTAGCGCCATGGCTGAAATATGAATATCTCATGTAACTTTTTACATCCTTTGTTGGCATAATGTTTAATGACTTGTAGTGTGAACAAGCTTATTCACCTGTGATTTTAATTTAATTTCTTATTTTATGGAAAAACCCTCCCGACCCCAATAAGGGAAAAGGGTGCAGGAAAATGGATGGATGGATGGATGGATTTTATGGAAACACAACAATTGCAAAATTGTGATTTTTCAATATTTGCAGAATATAAGCAAAGATGTGTGTAAATTTTTAATGGACACAGATACGGGTTCAAATGAATATTTAATGAATATTATTACGCAGCTTGTCTACTTTGATTTAATTAAGTCAATCACACAAGTAGGATACCATCCCAAAACATGCCCTGGGACATGTAGGCAACCGGCTTGTTCATATGGTATGCCTCAAATACCAAAAAAATAAAATAAAATCAAGCAAGAAAACACAAGGTTTACTAAATTACCAATAGCCATATTTCCATCAACAGCTCCTTCCAGAAAAGAGACATATCTAAACAATGAAGCACTAATCTATGGGAAAGAAAAACCATAGATTTTTCTTTCCCAGAAACATCTATGGTAATGGCAGGAACAGCCCTGTCAATGGCTCTGTCTAGAAAGACACAGTCGAAGAGTCAGGACACTTTATGGCCCCACCATGTGGGAGGTCTTGACATGAATTCAAGACACCAAAATTAATTGATCAATAATTAGTAACATAGGTTTTGCCATAAATATTTCAAAACAGAAGTAGTGAAACATAGCTGATTAGAATAGTGACTACTGGAGTTTAGTTGTCTAAGTTAAGTTTTGGGAACACTCATCCACTGTGTTGCACTTTTACAATATTTCATGTATGTATAAATGATCATTAAGAACACAAACTACATGCAGGATTTTCTTTTCCCATTCAATAGTGTTGCATTAAATGTCCAGGTCGTGTTCAGAATACATTTGTCAATTCCTTGTCATGAGCTTATAAAAACATCTTTAGTCTCAAGATACACAGATTTGCTTTTAATTTGAGATCCAAACTGAAAGTTTGACAAGGAAAAGCAGGGATCTCAGTGCTGTTGTCATTTCCATTTAAAGCACACTGAACTACTGTACAACAAGGATCTCACATATGTCAGGGCCACCCAAAAATGCTGAACAGTCACTCTTTAATATTAACTTTTCCATTCAAGCAAATCAGCCCTGAAACGGAGTAACATTATATCTGCAAATAAATTGCACTTTGGGGGCAGATTTATAAATTTGAAGCAGACCTCACGGTGCTTTGTGAAGGTCTTTCATTAATCAACTCAGACATGATTGTAGTTTAGCTTGCTACATACTGTGAATGAAATACCATACGTTTCTTTAATGTACACAGACATGAGTTTGGCTGGAGCCGTTATCTTACTCTTTTAATAAGAGTTCCTCCATTGCAGATAGCACACATGGGGGCAGGGCCTCGTGCTCTGCAGGCAGCTGCTCCACATCTGGAACTTAATATAAACATCATGGCCAATAAAATCATTCCATTTCCTTAATTACTATTCCTGTCATTTCCGCACTAAATGAAAAGTTATTAATTCAGGGCCAACACAAACAGGCTTCTCCAGAACGAGGAGCTGCTCCTGAAGCGCCGCCACCCCGACTACACGCCGCCGTCACTGGACTGAAACCACAAGCTCCTACCTCTCTTTTGGCAGCGTGGGTGCATGTGTGTAGGTGAGTGTGTGTGGCGCATAGAACAGAGGCCAGGACGACCCAACGTGATCGGAAAACAACATGGCGTCTTGTTTTCCGTCGCTTACAAATGTCCAGAACGGTGCCAGCAGAATCATGACAGGCAGACGGCTTCATGTACACTCTCCTCCTTTCAACTCTGCTTTGCCTTGTGTTTGACACGTGTGTATCAACACCCAGTTTATCCGCGCTCTGTGACATGCCTCTTATTCCCGTTTTTCACAGAAGACTGTTGAAATAACATGCAGTGTGATGATAACTATTTAAGGAGTATTCTAAGAAAGCAATTTCAAGAGGTCAAATGTCACCTTGCAAATTTTCTTCAGAGGCATTCCCCACAGCTTGCCATGGGGAAAGTATGTATTGAATATGTCAACACTTTTTCCCAGTAAATATATTTCTAAGAGCTCTATTGACGTGGAATTTACACCAGATGTAGATAACAACACAAGAAGTTCTCACATACAAAGAAATCAACACAAATGAGTCAGTAAACTAGGTTATGTGTAATAAAATGGAGTGATGCAGTTAATGAGAATTGGGCACACTTTCTAAAGCCCAATAAATACTTAACAGAAAAAATCCCTTTTCTGTATAGTTGTATTCATAGCTCAGCAATGAACAACAGTTAAATTTAAGAAGCCAATTGATGCCGCTGCCTTAGCTCACCTAAAGCCTGTGGATTCTGTGGAACTATGTATTTCTATGAAAAAAAAAAAAAATTAAAACGACCAACCCAAAGACAAAACGGACAATTACTTTTGTCAGGCTTCTTAAAGCGAGAGCTGCCGTGGGAGCGGGCAATTTATCGGGGCAACACTAAGGGCGGACAGTACTGTTTCGCTTCAGTACTGTCGGGACTGACAGTACTGAATTTATTGTTCACACAACAGATTTTGAATCTAATCATTCAGGGATGCAAATATCTGAATGGCCATGCTCTAATGTAGTATTAAATAATCAATAATCATCTTTGTTGTGGATGTCAGCCCAGAGATCTACTCAATAACTGGACTATGTTGAATCTCAGAGGAGAATGGGCAACTGTTGGCTTCATCACTCTGAACATTTTTATGAAATTAATATGAAACAACATTTAAATTCCTTTTGGGATCAACAAAGTATTTTTGAATTTGAAATTATTAACAAATGACTGATATTTCATGTGCTGTGCCCCAAGAACGATTGTGGAAAACTGTGTGGTTAAGTATGCTACTTTTGTTATTTGTTATGGAGAAATTGTTTCTGGTAAAAGCTCTACTGATTATTTCTTTCACTTCTATCAAAAATCTTATGAGAAGGTTGGGGTACTGTTTAGGTTGAGATAATGTTCTTTTCCATTTTCAGATTATGAGAAGTTGAGAAGTATATCTGTAACCAATGCGATCAGTTTGTCTTTCAAATATAAGGTTGCAAAAGGCTTAAATGATTACTGTGTTTTTATTCATCATGACCGAATTGTTATGCAATACCTTCACACTGGCAGACTTTCTTGCAGGTCATCACTAAGGACTAAACAGGCTGACATTAAATTGCATTGATAAGGAGCAGGTTTAATTTCTGTGTTTCAAATGCCTGATTACATCTGCTTCTTTATGTGTTCAATTCTTACATGTGTTATTCTACCTTATTACATATAAGGTAATTTATAGACTAACTTGCTCTTATTTTTTAAGTGTAGATGGCTATGGCTGTTTTCAATAGCTGTAAATTTAATATTTCTATCCTCTTTACAAGTATTCAAAAAATATTTAAGTAAAGCCATTTCATGGGGTCAAGTTGTTGTCTTTACAACTTAGACGGCTTTGAAAGCAGCCACCAGCATCAGATTTAAATATACCCAGAAAGCGTTGACAAATTGGGACAATTGATAACAAAATGATCTTTTTGTTTGCACAAACGACAGTGTATGCATCTATTTGTTGCATTTGACTCACTAATTGCCAATTCCTCACAAGCAGTATAGATAATGATGTATATGATTTGACATTGTTGCTCTGACTCCAATTGAAGCCATTCACTAGCCAAGAAAGGAAGAGGATCGGGTGAGCCACACATATACTTACACAAAAGATGCATGTATGCACTCAAATACCACCAGTTTTGTAGTCAATGCTTTTGCTCTACCACACACACAATTAAAGTCCCAATTAAAGGCCATTATGGGTTTTTCCACTAGCAGCAAACCGCAGGGGGAGCAGCTCCTCGGCCCGAACGTTGCGGGCGCACAGATGTCTCCTGTGTTGTCATCCAAAGGAACTCAGGCTGATCCACAAACTTTATGATCATAATTACTGATCAAAATTAAAGTGCAGCAGCAATATAAACTCAAAGGATTGGAGTAATAAAAAAAGTTTCCTGATTCCAGTAAGCAGTGCCAAGTGGGACCACGAGGCAAACTCTAACCAATTATTATTCTCATTTAACACCAGAGGGAGCCATTTTCATTATATTTCAAAAGAACCTAAGCGATATTATTGAATAAAAAAAGCCACATTTTCACGCCTAATTTAACCAAACTCTTTTTCCCACAGCCGCAATGAGCAGAAGATTTTAGTTCGCACTCCAGATGAAAGTGCTGGGGTCGTATTTCCGCTGTGAAGCCTCTATTCACCGCCGTACCCACACACGAGTTCAACACAAGTGTCTTCCCTTGAGCGGGGGCCTAAAAGTGTCATGGGTTTCCGCTTCTGAGTTCCCATCCTCTTACCCAGTGACCTTAATGAGAGAGTTAGGCTCTCATCTGGCCAAACAATACGCTGTTGTATACGGCTGTGATAAGAGGTGGCCACTCAACAGCCTGTGGACATGCAGCTGCGTAGGCGAACAGCCTTCCCTGTTTGTCCTCGGCATGACACGCACAATCAGTTGCCAGATTAAAAAAAAACAACCTTCACACGGACTCACACACACGTGTCAAAATGCATGATGCTGCTCAAACACACACACTCACATCCTCGCACACAAAAAAAGAGAATCCCATTCCCACCCTCTTTGGGTCTCTGAGAACTAACAATCTATTTACTCCTTTCATCTCAGCTTCAAGGCACAAATGATCTAATTTCAGATCTAATGATGAACAAATAAGTGCCAAATATCTAAAATAAGTGTCCACAACAACAGTCCTGTGAACCGCTGAATGATAAACGAGCTCTTTCTTTGTGGACAGTACGGTTTAGTCTTTGAGCTGTTAAGGGTTTAAAAGGCCCGTCTCTGTCCATGTGCACACTAATTTTGGGAGACACAAAACCAATTGAGTCATCTAGAAGGTAGAGAGTTAGTTCCCCTGGGAATAGTTGAAAACCAACTTGCAGAGAAAGAAAACATTATTTTTTTTAGAAGAATAAATAAAAAAAAATTGCAGAATAAGCTTGTAAACTAGTAAACATTTGAGAACTTCAGCACACATGTTCAAACAAGTAAAGCTATTACAAACTGAAGCACAAGAAATCTGATGCAGGTATTTTAAAAATATATTTCCTAAAGGACAGCCAAACATCTCCATTTTGAACTAAAACCAGTGACAAAGTAATGTTTAGTTCAAGGCATTTTTCAAACACTATAAAATTTGAAACTATTTGGATTAATTTTTACCTTAAACCTTATTTTCTAATAGATTTCTAATTTTTGTTCATAATCCTTATTTCAACAAGTGAAAAATTGTTTGCTTTTCTATCAAAAGCAACTTTCCGCTTATTTTCAATCCAAATACTGTGAAATCCAGTTGATTATCAGATGTCATATATCTATCTATGGAAGAAGATTACATCAAGTGATGTAAAATAAAAAAAGTAAAAGTTTCTGCATATAGCACATTTTCACAGACAGATGTCATAAACTGCTCCACCAAAAGGGCAAAAACAACGAAATGTACAGATATGTACAACACAGAAAACAAAACAGAAAGTCAGAAGTACCTCTTATAAAAGCTCAAGTCTACCTTAACACTTCTTGGAATAAAAATTTATTCAGGGGCTTTTTAAAACTGTCCACAGAATAAAAACTGCAGAAATCCATCTAAAATATAAATTTAATAAAATGTTTAAAAAATTGTGATTGCTATTCTAATGTAAAACAGATTCTATCTTCTAGATTGGAAGTGCTGCTGATAACCGCTTTATAAAACTTTGCTGCAATATTTGCAGAAATTGTGTTGTTGGAGCAGAAAATAAGTTGAGTTGTAGCAGGGAATAGTGAGAGCTGCCTTGATGGTACAGGAATAAAGTGATAAATAAAAACCAGAATCAGAGCAGGGAAGACAAAATGGCACATCTAAGCTATGACTACCAGATACTATTAATGACAGAAACAATTGCTTCTGTTATAAAAAGAAATAATGCTTTCTTTAAGGTCTAAAAATTTCCAATGTGGTGTTGGCATTATTTGGGTCCATCCACTTTTAACTGGACTGTGGGTGACAGGCGGTCATTAAAACCAGATGCACATGTGGGGGAAGAGGAAAACTGCGACAAATATTCCACAGTCAATGAGCGGCTTCATATGGACAATCTACAGCAATCTGCAGGGCTCTGTGTGTGAAATAATGAGGTGTTTCCCTTCATGTAGGCAACAATCTGACCTCAGTGGGAGGAGCTGTGGAAAATATTCAGAGCAAATCCTGAATCGGAGGTTACTTTTTCAAATCCAGTACATAGAGAGGAAAATCCCATATCTGTGTGTCCAGTAAGAACAAACAGAAACACAGAGATGAAATGAAGGATTAATACTAGACAAAATAAAAGGATGGAAGGGGGAAAAACAGAGCAGTGTGTAAACAGAGTGTAAACAGAGCATATAGAAACCAGATAGGAGGCAATCGTAAAGGTAATATGGAGAGAGAATGAGTTTAGCAGAGTCCATTAAAGCCTCAAAGGGAACACTTCTAGGCAGACCCCGGACTCTGATGGAGAAGACACTCTAACTCCAGGTTAGTGTCTCGCTCTGAGTAATGGACAAATTCGTTTCCAGACTCCCATGGCCCCTTCGAGAGCTCCGGTGAGCTCCCGTGATGAAGTTAGAGAGGGTGGGGGGATCAGGCACAATGAGCCGCGCTCGTCTCCATTTACTGTTGAATGCAATTTGGGATCAGATTGCAGCAGAAGCACAACTGACAGCAGAGGAATCTATTGAATTCAGCTCAGACATCACAATAATATTGAGACTTGTTTATAAACAGACATTCGGGAGGGCTCACTCGAGAAGTTCAGAGAGCAAAGCATGACCGAAACAGGTGTGAAACAGTAAAAAACCTTTGTTTACTTTTCTTATCGTTCACTTTGCCCTTGTGCCTTTTCCTAGTGGTTAACCAAGTTTTGGCTTGTCCCTGCAGAGCGACGCCATCCCTATTATAATGCCATCATCCTTGCCCGCCAAGCCTTAGAGAATGATGTCACTTCCACTCTTGGTCATAGTGGTTTGGTTTTGGCCACTGGTGCATGTGACAATTTGTGCACTACTTGGCAGGCCTGAAACTCCCAGCCTGGCAATTAGCCACAACACCCACAGCCTCACCCAGTTTTCATTGATGCAGGTTTTGGCAGTACCCTTATTTACTCCGCATCACTTTTAGGACGGCCGTGTTAAGCGCCATTCGCTTCGTCGCTTCTCTCATCGTCTCCTCTCTGGCCGATTAGCCCGAAGCTTTGTAGCCGTTTTGCGAGGCAGAAAGGAGCCGAACAGGGGTTGGTCTGGTGACTTCTGAAGGAAATACACAGAATGGGTGACAAGAGACTCTGGTAGTGTAACTGTGGCAAGGTGCCCACCGCGTCCAGCCCACTCTGCCTCGTGTTTAGTGGCAGCCTTTCTTCTAGTGCCAGGTGGGAGGGAGTGAAAGAATGCTCACTAAAGGCAACTGAATGGACACAGGCCTCGGATCAAACAGCAGAGATTCAGCAAAGGCAGGGGCTTTTTTATGATACAGGATAGCTCCAAACAAAGTCCTCTCTAGAAATAATGTTTTGGGATGAAATTTATGCATTAAGCAAGTGTCAGAATAGTTTTTTTTGGCCCAAAACACCCAATATTTTGTGCAGTGGTGCCCCGGCATGAAATCTGATCTTTAATGCTTTAGGTGGCAGGAATATCAGTACTTAACTTTTCAATGTGGGGATGAAAATAAGACATGTATATTAGGATTTTTTTTTTTAAACCGTCACAGTCAGGTTTCATTAAAATCAAAACAACAGTTTAAAATTCACCATGGAAATAACTCAATGACTTTTCTTTTTGGAATGTGGACGATTACTTATTCCATACAAAATGACAAAAACTACAAATTTACTGTTTACGTAGGTTTTTCCATTGATATGCTACCACTACATGTTGGAAAATATACAATAATACAAACCAGATTTATACTGACCAGTGTCTAATTGTTGGTAAACTGCATTGCTGTCCAAACTTTGACTCACATTCTGTGTTTGAGGTTGTTTGGTTGTGAGTTTTACATCCATACTCTCTATGTGACTAAGGGCAGGGGCAGATGCCATTGTTGTCCTCCTAGCGTCTCATTATTGCAGTAATTCAAGTTCAGACATGTGGGTTATGCAAAGAGAACCCCAGCCCAGTGTGGTGGTGAGGACGGGACAACCCAACCGCCACTCACAGCCTCTGGTCGGATGAGGACGGAAGAGGATGACACTCATCATTTGGAGGTTTGGGTCTGATTGCTTCCCCTTGTGAGGGACTTAACTGTCTCCGCTGGGAATGCGGTCCCTTTTACGCCCACGCCTGGAGACAGAGGACAACTGAGAAGAAAAAGTTCACAAATAAAATAAGAAACACGGCCACAAAGAGCAAAGCTGAGTGTACAAAACAGGGTCAACAAGTCTAAAAAACAAAAACAAGGATGTAATCTGCATAAAGAGATAGGTGACTTTCTGTAATGATGCCTTATGAGCGAAACCAAATGCTAAATATGGATGGACTTTCAACTCCAAAATGGGTATGTAGTTAATTTTGCAAGCTTATTTCCAACAAATACAAAGTGAAAAAGAATTGATACTCCCTAACATATTTTGTTAATGTTATAATCAAAAATGTAAATTAAATTTTTTTATTTTACAAATATAAAATTGAAGGCAAGTAATACATCCATCCATTGTCGATACATGTTCTTGTGGGGCCACAGTGAGGCTGGTGTGTTTCTCCAGCCGCCATCAGGCAAAAGGCAGGACACATTACAGAACATCACACACACACTTAAAAATTAGAAAGATGAACTAACTGTCATGTTTTTTGACTGTGGGAGGAAGCTGGAGTACTCAAAGAAAACCAACGCATGCATGGGGGAACTTGCAAACACCAGGCAGAAAGACCAAACACCACCATTTGCACTCAGATATTTCATAGCAAGCATTTAGATTCCAACCATGAAATGATGACAGTATTTAAAAGAGAGAGCCATACGTCGGAAAACAGTCAATGTAACTTTACATCTTGTGCTGTTTTTAAAACTCCTGCCCCCTTTTTCAGAGTTAAATGCAGCTACTTTATTGACTCAGACATTTCTGTTCTACAGCTAATCATTTCAATTTCCTGGTATCTTATGTCATTCGTTTACTTTAATTACTGTCTATGGAAGGCACCAGTGACTCTGCATGACTAGCGTCTGCTAAAGAGGGCAGAACTTTACAGCGTTCTGTTGTAGCTGCCAGTGTGGCAGAGAGATCTGTAGTCGAGTTAATGACTGTGTCGGAGTCCAACCACACAGGGCTCATCTGAGCTCTTTTTGATCTAAATACTGCAAATGAAGTCAAACAGACAGACGGAGACAAATCACCTGTGGCTTCTTTTGAGATTCCTTTTTGAGCCAGCCAGCTTTTCATGCAAAGGAGGGGCAGAAAAGGGCTTGATCTTTGTTCACTCATTACTGCTTCAGATTACTTATCTTTTTATATCTGGAAGTGTGCCGGGGTAAGGAGAGAGGGATTATCTTGATTTTCCTTGATGATGAATAGTTCAAACTCTTTCAGACTGGAGAAATGAAAAGTACAGAAACAATAAAAGCACGAGGCAGGCTGCATGTGGACGACTGTGATCGCTGAACTGCCTGGCACTCTGACAGTCTCGGCCCAATAAAGAATTATAGCCCCCGTCTGCTTCATTAATTAACAGCCATTCAAACAGGAAACCAGATCCAGTGCTCCAGTCCACTTTCATATCTCTTCCTATTTGCCTGCAGAAACCTAATTTTTCATTATTTATTGGATCACATCAAGAACAAAGATCATCAGTGTAGTGAAAACGAAGGGGAGGGCTCTAAATGTATAACAGCTTGCTGATGAAAGACTTGCCCGCGCTGCGTGCTGTTAGAGAAAGCTCCAGCGTGATATTAAAAAAAGGCCGGCTTGTACTGCCACACGTTCAGGCGTAACGGTAATGAACCCCAGGGACTGCAGGGCAGGAGAAAAGTGGACACAAGTGTTTTATGATCTGGCAGCGCCGAGGACAAAAGCAAATAATCGCCAGACACAGAGGAGCAGGTAGTTTCACTTAACCTCTGCTCTGTGCTGAGCGACAGCTTAACTGGAAGCACATGGCTGCAGAGCACATTAGATAGACGGAGAGGCAGAGAGAGATTTATTTTTCCTATTAGCTGATCCAACGGCTAAATATCCCTGGAGGTACAACAGAGCCGTCGGGCTAATGATGCAGGTATAAGGCGTTTTGCTTGTCTGTGCAACCAAATGTTGGACGTTGCTCAGGTTTCCCCAGCCACATAGCCAGTGGTAAAACACACAAAAGAGTTTAGGAAGTCGCAGCTCTGCCTGGTGTACCTGCATGGTCAGATGGACGAAAGAGCACACATCTTGCGGACTGTGGTCTGCTGTTTACTGGATGTCTGTGGCCTGTGGCTTTGTCTCTTTTCCATTAGTGTATTTGGTGTTGTCCATGGTTTAACTGGCCCTCCGGTAAATGCTGCTTAGACCTATTGGTCAGCCACTCTGCAGGGCATTAGAGCCACAAAAACCTGTTAAAAGCTATAGGATGGGAGAAAGAGAGAAATGAACAGAGAGAGAGCAAGACAGAGAGAAGGAATACATACAATCGCTGTGCAAGTCTTTGCTCATCCCTTATTTCTTTGGCTTTTGCTTCCAGGGAGTGTGACATCCTACTAATCCTAAAAGTGGTTTCTGTTGCCATTGCCCGGATATTTCTTCCTTTTAAGTCTTGCCCACTCACCATTTTCGGGGGAATGTGTTTTTTCACCCTTCTTTTGAAACATTTAAGTAAAAAGATTTCTAAAGCTTAGACTGAATGTTTGGACATCTTATAAGTAGAAATATGTGCAAATAACATTAAATGTATAAATAATGCAAAGATAAAGCATTTTGATAGACAAAGACAGAATTTAAGTTCTAACAACATGAGATATTTCCTGAAAACTAAAGCATCATTCATGTTTCAGGACCTATGTACAGTTTTTCCTGGATTTCTTTCCCCGTATGTTCGAAAGACATGATCTGAGTTACTGTTCATCTGCTATGGGAATGTTTCTTAGCGATAGACACTTCTTCTTCTGTCCTTTATTTTTCTTTGTTTCACGCACATGCATGTTGAGGTACAACATGATGACCGAAAATGAACAAGGAAGCAGAAACAGCCATCAAAGGCCTCCATAAAAACCTGAACTATTATTATTTTTATTATTATTATTAGCAAATATGAGATCAAAATGTTCCATGAAAATAGTTTTTAAAATTTTGTAAAATTCAACTTATCTACTTAAGAAATGACTTGCATCTGCTGTTCACCTGCTGGTAATTAATCCCAAAGAATCAACAGCAGATAATATTAATCTGCTGGAAATAGGTTTTTAATTTCCTCATTTCCTCCTTTTTGCTTCACTTTTCAATCTCCTCAACATGCAAGTCTGAGTAAACACAAGTAATAAGGTAAAAAGCAGCCCACGTCTTCAAATGATTACGACAAATGATTACGACCAATAATTGAAGGTTTAGCTCTTTTTGAGCAAAACCTTTATTTATGAGTGGTTTCAAACTTGCCTGTAGCGTGGCACCAACAAATAGATGTATTTTAATGTGTATGCTAAAGGTCAGGGCAAGCATTGACCTTCTATCTCACAAGTGTAAGACTGCCCAGGTTAACTTCTCTGGTCATGAAATACACCTATCAGGTTCCCCCATATGGTTCTAATTAGATCGCCGGGGGCTGCACATACAGTGTGGAGACGGCCTCATAGGCCACAAGACCGAACGGCCTCTGTGATTGTATACAGAGCAGACTCATTGTGGCGCACACCTCATTGCTGCCTCTGTGGAGCCTCAGAGCCCGAAGTGAAAGGCTCTCATCCTCAGATTATTGCTGTGCTTCTCTGCTTACAATTGATGATAAAAAAAGGTGAGGTTTGTTTTCACAAAGCGTCATGATCACTTTAAATGATGGCTTAAATGATAAAAAAAAACATTTTGGAGAAAATCTGGAGCACAAACTTTGTTAAAGTTATGATTTACGGACCAGCACTGAGATTGGTGATGAAATTACAGGGTTATCATGACACACCCTTCAGTTCTGTAAATGTTCCCAGCTCTTTCTGGTTTGAGAGAAAGCCAGTCCTTCTGTCTCAATGCCTCTCAATCTCTCCTTTACCACTTAAAGTCTATCACTGGACATTTTTATTGATGAGGCCTGACAGCCACCCAATTCCAATGTAGCATGGGACATCTGATACACAGATCCACCCTTAAACCAAACAAAATTAAAAATAAAAAAAAAGGAAGGAAAAAAAATGTAGCTTGGTCTTCCCTCTAGATTCAGAGGCTCCACTCTCCAGCAGGCACTAATCTCTCTTTCCAGTCATGGAATATGATAATTTTCTTATTTGCAAGAAATATCAATTGCTCAAGGCGGACACATAATCATTGGGGAGGAAAGCAGAGGCTACCTGTGTAATGTGCTTAAGAGGCTAACCCATTTAGCCGCAGGCACTGTTTGAAAATGAGAAAGTGCTGATGGTCAAAATCAATTTTCCCTGTGTCCAAATTACTCCCTACCCGGCTTAGAATTTCACCTAAATGGCCAAACCTTTAAACACTGATACTAATTCTATCATATTAGAGCCTGGTCATATAGTTGAAGATATTTCTAATTTTATTTTGCTGTATTTATTGATGTAGGGAGATGACGCAGAGGCCAGGGAGCAAAGAGTTCTGTTACTGAATGTGTATTGGTGCAGATGTTAGGCGACGCATTCACTGCACCTACAGCATTTCACAGAGCTTTAGGATATTTACAGCTCAAAGTGTTCAACAAATTTTGAACACACATCTGCTGCACATTTCCTATATCAAAATTCTACTGTTTGTCAGACTTAAATTCAGAGTTCAGTACTTTTTAAGTACATTTTAAAAGTGTAAACAAAAAAACTTAATGCTGAATTTTTGGCAGATCATTCTGCAGATGCCTGTATTTAAAAATCTGCAAAAAAAAATAGATGCTGGAATGAATGAATGAATGAATGAATGGATGGACAGATGAATGTATTTTAGATAATGCGATAGAGCATAAAATCTGGAAATGGTGTTATTTTTTCAAACTCCCAGTTTCTTTTTTCTTGTTGTTCCAAAATACTTAAATGCTATTCCAGACTGCACAGGAATCCCAGGAACAAATATTCAGAAATTATAAGACTATCATTTTCCAAATTAAGTTGTTTAAAAAATGTATTTGGAGATCAGAATGGATTTGTACGTACTCCTGATTCTTACAGAAGAAGGATGGATCCAGTATATTTCTGCAAGTATAATGCAGGCAGAAAATTGAGAGGAAAATATAAGCTTTGACTGTAGAGACAATTAAGCAGAATATTGTACTGAAAGACAAAATAAGCACACAATTTCACACAAATAACGCTTTTGAAGTTATAAAGAAATTGACTTCCATTTGTGTCTGTTAGCTATTGTTGGATCAACATATAACTGTTTGAGTTATGTGCCAATTAAACAAATAAAAAATGCTTTCAAGAATTTTCTCCTCAGTGTATGTTAATGTTGCATTTGTAATTCTGACTAAAACCTTTGCTGAAATCTCACAGCATTGCAAAAAAAAAAAAAAAAAACTGCAGAAACAACCCTATGCTGCCATGAACAATCATACAATTTTACTTGGCAGCTACATTTTGCTAGAAGCCATAACTCTGAAGTGCTTAAGTAAATTAGAAGCTATCACAGCGTAGGACACAGATGTAAACAAATGAATGTAAGTTGGACAAGAGATGCCCTCACAATCTGATACATTTGGAGAACGTTTGCAAGTTAGAGCAGGAAGATATTGCAACACATTGTCATGTTAGGAGTCAAGACATGTCACGCAAACTGGTGGTTCTTGCACATAAATGCAGGGAAAATGCTTGGAATCATCTGAGATTCAGAGGTGGGATAGAATACAGAATGCAGTTTTCCATCAAGTGCAGAGTCTCCATATTCTCAGCAGCAAGAGGGAGGAATCTAATCAATACAAAAAAGGTCAAATTCCTCATTGAGAGGAGCAGCTAGTGCTCCCTCCAGCACCAAATGCAGGAGGGAGCATTTGGTGATCATGCTCCCTCTTTAGAAATCTACCCACATGATGCACAGCATTGCCTGCTAATAGTGTCCTGCCACTAAAGACGGAATAAAGAAGAAGTGCTACAGAAGGGGCGATGGTGGTGACGCTAGAAGGGGTTCGCCCTGCAAGCTGCAGATTGCTGGTTCAATCCCTGCCTCCGTTATAGTGTCCTTGGACAAGACTCTTCCACCTGCCTTGCCTGCTGGTGGTGGTCAGAGGGCCCGGTGGTGCAGGTGCATAACACCCTCTCCCCTGTCAGACTGCCCCAACAAAGCTGTGGCTACTTTCCAGAAGATTGCCACCATCTGCGTGTGTTTTTGAAAGGGTGAGTGACTGTAGTGTGAAGCGGTTTGGAGTCCTCTGGACTTGATAAAGGGCTATACAAGGACAAAGCCATAATACAAACACTTTCTTATGAGTGTGAATACTTTTGCATCTTTCCTTGTTCACCTATTAGAATTTTTTTAGTTTTTCCAACGACTAGCAGAACATTAATGTCAAATTAATCAGAGAAGTGCTTTGGAACGATTTACAATAGTTTCATAAAAACTTGGCATTTTACAGGTCTTTGTGCTCTTTTTATATTAAATTTTTAAAATATAACAAGATATAAATCAAATGGTATTTTTTATGATCTTTGAGGCGTTCATTTTCTAAAATTTCAACAGATCCCGCCCTCATATTTAAAGTGTTTTTCATTTGATCGATTGTTGGAGCTATTTAAAGAGCTTTAAATGGAAACATTAAAGCATTAACAAGCTTTTCTCCAGCATCTGGTAGGATCAGATCAAAGCCCTGCTTCAGACTTGCTCGAAAGGAGCTGGAAATTTCCTAGCTAAGGACAAACCGGACTTGACTTCCCCCATCCAAAACAACTCTGGTCAGGACTATAGATCTGTGGATTCGAGGTTGGGTTGGCTTGTGGCCTTGGCCCGTCCACCTGGGCTAGCCGCATCATAAACAACAGCTGTGTGTCAGGTCCGCTTCTGTATCAACATCACCACACTGGCCACTGCCTGCAGCCACACATAGGTATTATATCTACAGGACTTCCTGCTGCAGGGCGGCCCTGTAAACACAAAGGCCACTGTCCAGGAAGTTACATGAGTCTCAGTGAAGATGTTAAAAGATAACAGCAGAAATGTGCCTTTTTTGATTCTAGCTAAATTCTGTCAACTAAATAATAATGACTGGACTTCAATATGCCCCCTGGCACTTTGAAGACTCGCAGAATTTGAGATTGCATATCGGTTGCAGGTCTGATTTATCTGTTTGGTCCTTTCCGCTCATCAGAACCAGGTCAGCCTAATAACCTCTGTCAGCTCTTCAGGCGTGAACAAGGTATATTGTAACCATTTGGGCAGAAACAGGCAGGCTTTCCCGATATTGACTCAAATACACGAAGGGGAGCAGGAGGGGAGGCGAGGAATAAAGTGACACTAATGGAACACTGATGACAAAACAAGGCGCGCGCGGGGACCACTTTCTGCCGTTTTTAATTCTTAATGCCGGGGCCTCGGGTTTCAGCATGTCTTGGGCCGAGGCAGCTGCTCGCGTCCAGACGGATCTGGCACGCGGATTAGGATTTCTTCGCGAGGAAATGGTCACGTGATTTACTGTTGCTGGAGAGGTGCTACAGGTGCCATCGGGCGGGGAGATGGGGGGCAAGGATAAAATGACCGAAAACCCGTCTCCTTTGGAACCACACTACGCGAGCCCACTCTCTGCTCTGGAAGCTGCTCTGCCGTGACTGGACTGAGAGGCTGGAGCGTCACCCAATACTTTGAAAACACACTTTGATGGCAATTAAATATTAATATGGGGAATCATAGCCCGTGAGCTGTATCCACATTACATGGCGCATGCAAATCGCTCCAATCAGTGAGCCAACTGAAATAGCATCTGGAGAGTTATATAAATAAGATTATGGTTATCTTTAATAACTTTAATATCATTAATATGGACTAACCCAGCTATAGAGGGAAAAAGATAACACAGAACTGGAAAGCAATGACTGTAATTATCATTATTTTGCATGTGGAGAAAAGATGGTTTGACCTTGTAAGAATCACCAGTCAATTTTAAAAGTGTAATTCAGAGTCTTCGAAATGAGATCTTGTGAGGATAATAGAAGGAATATCCCTTTACCTATTGACAGATGTCACCATTAGTTTGTAGAAAATCCTTGCATGAGGTTTAAGGTTCTGCAATGTCGTAAATAGAAATAATTATAATGCTAACTGGTCAAAAGCGGGTCAGAAAGACAATTTGTGTAATTCAAACAACAAATTCAAACAAATGCTGCATAAATGGTTGAGACAGTCTCCACTTTAACAAATCAACTCAGCTCAATCTAGTTCAGCATATTTATATGGAGCAAGTTCAGAATTTCATCTCAAGACAGTCTCCATGACAACCAGGTGCAGTTTATTTTGAACTATCAGAAATACTATAGGTCAAGTTACAATGCCAATTGTAAGAAGGGACAGCCAATCACAGTGAGTTATCCTCTTTGCATCCACCCTTCCTTGCAATGTTGTACTGGACAAACTTATCCAGACAATCTCTTTGCAGAATCCTCCAGCAGAGCAAACCAAAACAACGGATGGACATGATCAGTAACAATATTCAGAAAAGCTGTGGTGTTTAAACAATGCTCAGTTTGTAATGAGGCATTCAAAAATACCAATAAATTGTTTTCCACAACATTTTATTTGTTTAGGCAACCTGACTAGCCTAAAACATTGATGCAGCTGGATGATCCCAGGTTTTTATCTAATGTTTAGATAAAATTAACATTCATTAGATCACGTATTGTTTTCTACAAACTCAGTGCAATGCCTCATCTGTCTGCTGGTAACTGAAGAAAGATAAAAAAAAACATTTGAGGGGCAGTTATTAGCATCATTTAAAATTGCACACCTCTGCTCCAGACATTCAAACAATTCTCTGCCTTTGCTCTCGGTTTCACTTTAACCGTTTCATAATCAGGCCTGGTTTCCTACCAATAGGAAAACATCCCCTCTTTCCTCCTCGCCTGAGTCTGTCAGCGATTCTGTGTGGGCCTGGACTCAGCTCAGCCTGTGGCCAAAAATATCCCCCCATGGCTCCTCTGGTTGGGACAGGCCACAGCGACCACAGGCACACAGCCCTAAAAATACAGAGCTGCTCAGCCACAACTCCCCTCCGTTCATTCATTAGCACCGTGCAGACTCACAGGCATCCAGAGATGGCTGAAAAATGATGCAATGTTAGCGTATGTATTGGAAAATAACAATGCTGTCTGCTGTTTCACAGCTCTGTCTCCAAAAACCTTGTTGCAGACTTTGCATAACTTCTTATTTCAGCCTGGAGACAAAAACACCCCTCTGGCTAAGACGGAATATCTTGCATGTGGCGTGGGAGAAATTCATTAAAAGTCGTAAAGCTGTCTCACCAAAATGATTAATAGCTCTCTGGCTGGCTCTCAGAGATATCATCGCATCGTGCCACCCATTATCTTCACAATCTTACGAGACAGAAGGTGAGAAGGAGAGTGTTTAATTGCGGCAGTATTTATTTTTAAAGACAAGTTATACGTCTGCATTCCTCGGCTGCTGCTCAGCCCCTGCGTTTCTCCTCTCTGTGCCATATCGCCGGGCGGCTGCTCGATGTGTGGGCGCTGTTTGTTTTGCGTTTCATGCCTCCGTCTTGCCAACAGATGAGACAGGCCCGGGCAAAAAAAAAAAAAAAAAAGAAAAATCACACGATACCAACGTCTGTGAAGAGAAGTCTCTGTTTGTGTGACTACATTTGCAAATATGAATATGTTTTCATGGAGACTGAGTTTATATAGATGTGATATGTATCTGTTGGTGTGTGCAAGGCCTTCTGCATACTTGCATTTTAAGAATGTGTGAATGTCTGAGTGTATGTGTGCTTGTGTAAACAGCTGGCATGCGTGCCTGTGGTGCTGTGTACACAGAAGTAAAGGTATTCTGGTTGAGGTTAGGAGGTGGGTGGGGGCAACGCTATGGCTGAATGGGGCATTTAGTGCTGACAGTTAAAAATACGCTCCTCGAGTAGAAACAGCGATACTACTTCTAATGCAACAAATCCACCGGAGACGACCCATCTCCTCCTCCCCCCTACCTCGTAAACAAATACTCTCCACAGCAACAACTCTCTGTAAGTCCTGATTTGGCGTGCAGTCTTGCATGCTGAACCTGATGTGAGATAATGGTTAACCAGAGGCATGGATGCATGCTCGGGAGTGCCTCCCGCCACACATAAAGTGCATGCTGGTTCCTTGTTGGCATGAAACAGATTGTTTGATATTCAAAATTAAACAAGGGCTTTCCGTGCCGTGTGTTGCTACAGTAATGCTGTGTCTGCAGGAATATTGGAAGCAGTGGACAGATTTATGGAGGCATGAGAAAATGAATACATAAATAATACAACTGATATGTGAAGGGAATGCCATGATTTAGTTTGCTGTGTTGTATTTATCCGCAAAATTCCAAAAAAAAAAAAAAAAAAATTATACATGTACATGTGCTCATTTAATTTTGTATTACTCCCTTTTTCCAAAACACAGGCGGCATGCAGTGCATCCGGAAAGTATTCAGAGCGTGTCACTTTTTCCACATTTTGTTATGTCACAGCCTTATTACAAATTGTATTAAATGAATCTTTTTCCTCAAAATTCTACAAACAAGTATCCCATTATGACAATATGGAAAATTTTTTCTACATTTTGAAAATTTATTAAAAATAGAAAACCAAGAAATCACATTTCCGTAAGTGATCCTTTGCTTAACACTGTGTTGATCCACCCTCTGGCAGCAATTACAGCTTTAAGTCTGTTTGAATACGATGCCAGAAGCTCAGCTTGCCAATTCCAGGGGGCTGCATCGTGGCGCAGTTGGTAGCGCTGCTGCCTTGCAGCAAGAAGGTTCTGGGTTCAATTCCCGGTCTGGGGTCTTTCTACGTGGAGTTTGCATGCGTGGGTTCTCTCCGGGTACTCTGGCTTCCTCCCAAAGTCCAAAAACATGACTATCAGGTTAATTGGTCTCTCTAAATCCTCCCTCGGTGTGGGTGTGCATGGCTGTCTGTCTCTGTGTTGCCCTGCAACAGACTGGCGACCTGTTCAGGGTGTACCCTGCCACTCGCCCAGAACATCAGCTGGAGAGGCACCAGCACCTCCCGACCCCACTACGGGACAAGGGTGTACAGAAAAGGATTCTATTCGACTAAACAGTATCTCACGAAACTATTTATACCACAGTGACTTGCAGTGCTGTTATAAATGTTTCAAACCAGTTGAACTGCATGTTGTCTTCTCATGGGCAGGGTCACCCAAACAAAATTCTTTTGTTTTGCAAATTACAATGGATTAGCAGAGATATGTCAGCTTTGAGGCTTATAGGTCTACTCCACATGCAAAAAGTCAAGTCAAGTCAAATTTATTTGTGTAGCACATTTCAGCAACAAGGCAGTTCAAAGTGCTTTATGCAATAAAAACATAATACAGTAATTAATTATGAAACAGCAATAAACATTACATTTTCTCAAATCCCATCATCACAATCATCGAGCAAATATACATCATATCTATTGATCAATGTTCCAGTTCTGAATCAAAGGCAACTCTAAACATGTGGGTTTTTAGCCTTGATTTTCAGTGAAAAAAACATTTCTCAAATGACCTTTATATTTTTTCATTTCTAAAATGTTCCTTACCACAATATTTAGAAATGTCTTCACTTACACAAAACCAAAACGTCACAGTTACTGCGGCACGCTTGGATGTGGCAATAGAAAAGAAAACAAACATGTCACAGGTTTTCATTAGGATTTAGGTTGTGGACCGACACGGCTATGAAAGAAGGTCGAGTTTGTATCTGGGGAACCATTTCCATGTTGATTTGGTGATGTGTTTTGAATTATTATCTAGCTTAAAGGCTTAGTCTTGACCCATCTTTCTTGCCAAGGCTATCAAAACTTTATTTAAAATGTATTTTTAATGAGTCTATGATCCAATGCACTCAAACATAGTTCCCAGGAAACAGGCCCTCAACAGTAATCTTTTAATTTACCTCCCTTGCCATCCTGCTGGTATTGGTGATAGCAAGATACACGTTTGTGCTCATTCAGCCTAGAGTCGTGTTGATAAAATAATTGTCCCACTTTGCGATGTGATGATTTTAACCTCAACTCACAAGAGGTCAGACATCTAAAAAAGTTGTGTTATGCTCTGAAAATGCAATGAGGTGATTATCTAGTAACAACCATGGTCCTAAACCATTTCTATATGGCTTTGAACCTTTCACTGTTCAATGTTTTCACTTATTGCGGTGATAACTAACATGTTCATAAACAAGGTAAGGATTTCACCAGTCATCAGACTAAAATAAATAATTTTGCCTTAAAAGACCAAGGATGCTATGTCTAGCAGTAAGTGTAAACAAGCTGCATTGGAACCTGATGTGCATATAAAATGCAGAAAGTAATGATACATTTTTACTCACTTTTATGAGAAAAGTGACTCATTAAATAACTCATTAAGAGTTATTTATCGTTAAAGTGTCACAGTCACTGTTTCAAGTAGTTTCGTGTTTTTAGAAAACTTCACTTTCAAATGTTAACATTTAAAAAATTTAGAATCCATAAAAACTACAAACAAAAATAATTCCATTGTGCTAGTTAGTAACACATGAAAAGGATAATAGATCAAAGAAGTGGAAAAGAAAGTAATTACGCAACCAAAACCTTCCTCAATGTTGGAAAACAGCACATTTAAACAATTATCTCACTTTATACATGTCTGGTTTGAGAGAATCTTGCACACACTGAAAATCATGCTTTGAGTAAATAGTTATTTCTACAATTTGTGCACAGTTGAATTATTATTAAAGGCATGAGCTTTTAGGGAAATGTTTGAGATATTTAAAATATTGGTTGTATGACCTTTTCTCTATATGTTTCTCACTTTAATCAACTGTGTGTAACCATAAATTAAGTGAATCTCTTATGGGATCAGTGCTCCCCTTGCCTTGTGATGCACAGAAAACCGTTATACTTCCTTTTTCTTGGTATTACAATGTGCAAATCTGGAGCTCTGGGAGTGCTAAAACTAGCATTTACAAACCAAGGAGTTAAAATAAAGCTGTTTCTGTTTGTGCCTAGATTTATCTAGTCTTCATGGTGATCAAACAAAGTCAGCACGGGGTGGCAGGGTGTTCTGAAACAGCTGCTTTAAGACCAGGAGTTCATTTATTCGTCCAATGTCGAGTTTAGGTGGAAAAGTTCACTGGATTGCCACCTGACCCACCAGAAAGGAAGCCTTTCAGATGAGCACATACTGTATTTAGCACAGTCAGAATATAAATGATGGGAATAAGAAACAAACAACTTTGAGCTGTGGGTCACGGGGCTGAAAGAGAGGCGCTGCGGGCAAAGAGCGAAACCATTTCTAACACTATCCTGATGAGTTTATGCCTGATAAATGAAAAGTAACAGCTTTTTAGCTGATGCTGCTTTCTTCCTAAGATGAGTTTTGAATAGTTTTTATTATTATTATTATTATTATTTACTGATAAACTAAAAAATAGAATCAAAAGTGTTTGATATTTCATGAACTTACATCAAATTTAGTTACTTTTAGCTTTCACTAAAACCAAAACAAAAGGTGGAAGTTCCTTCTTTTGGACTTGCTACCTTATTCTGGTGGAAATGTTTGAGTCCCTCTATGAACTCTGAGTACCTTCGTTAACAGACTGGTTTCTCTCAATTATTTTCTATCATAAGCTGGTTCTGGGTGAGATGGCCACAAAATATGTCAATCAAAAGTCCATGCAATTATTTTAGTGTGTTTTTGAAAATAAAGTGTATTTATTTTTGGCAGAATGTGCTTGCATTATTATGTCATTACCATTAAATCAGTTTAAAATGGTCTTCAAACAATATCATTGTTTATCACAATAATTTTTGAGACAATTAATCGCCCAGCAAAATTGTTATCATGACAGGCCTACTCCAAATAACCTTTTGTTTCTGATACCTAAATTTGTCCTTTTTGACAAAAGACCATTGTTCACAAAATATTCCTCTCATTTGTATTAATCATGCTTTAAATAAGGTTTAGAGGTTAAAAAAAAAGCAAAAAGATTTTGCCCAAGAAACCAGCTCTGAAGATGACAAAGATATGAAATACTGTTGCTAAGGACACACAGCATTTTGTGTAGTAAAATGTGGTCCTCAAACACATATTTCCCCTCCAAATGTACACCACACAGGTCCATTTCCTATTACTGGTACTCTACTTTAAATAGCTGTCCAAACTTCAAAACATTCTCGAGTTGTAGCCACTGAAGTTACAGGAACATACATCCTTCCTACTGGCTGAGGTCAGGCCGCTTATACATTGGAACTGAATCAACAACTTAATTTCACTGATTCATTCTGGCCATTAAATCATTTTAGTCAGAGGCAAATGGAGAGCTGTTTGCTGTTTATCAGACTGAAAGGCTTCCTCTTCGCTCATTTAATGATAGCATTACTGTAATATAGGTGTTTACGATAGGTGTGGGGCTTATTTAGAGTTAATAAAATATTCCCTTTCCTATGTAATGAAGGGTGCCGTTTGACATAAGTGCTTTTTGTTTGTTCTGTTTGGTCTCAAGTGTGAGGAGAGAACCATTAACTTGAGACAAACATTTTTACCAGCGGTTTGTGAAAGCCTTCTCTGAAACGAGCGAGAGGAGAGGCTCTGATGTGAAGCTTTCTTGTCGACTTTGCTCATTCCAAGGAGCAGCACGGTGAGAGAGAGGAAGTTTTTGAAATAAAAGTCAACTTTTTAAATGCAAATGAAGACATAAAGAATTTTTGGTAAAGTTCTTATATGTAAAATAAAATAAATTTAGAGTTTGTGGAAGGTCTATCATAAAACAAACAATGGAATGTTCCTTTTATTTCACTTTAACAATTTCATTTTATTTTCAAATAAAGTTCATCCTTTGATTAAAAAAATATCCAAACAAACTTATGTGAAAATATTTGTACCCACTAAACCTAATAACATGCCCCAGCTTTGATAGCAACAACCACCACCAGGCATTTGCGATAATCAAAAATGAGTCTTTTATGTTGCTGTGGAGCAATTTTGGCCAAATCTTGTTTGGAGAACTGTTTTGATTTCAACCAGACTGAAGCATTGATGAGCATATCCTTTAAGTCATGTCATTGCTTCCCAATGCTTTCCATCTTAGGTGTCCATTTGTGACCTCTCGGTTAAGTTGTCGATGCTCTCTTGGAGTAATTTTGGCTGACTAGCTGCTCCCTGTTGTGGATATTGGCTCCCAAAACAGTTTCATGGAGCCCCAAAGTCTTAGGAAATGCTTTGCAACCCTCCCCGGACTCATTTGTTTAACTGAATTTGTTCATTATTTCTTCTTCATTTCCTTTATTTTGGGGCATGACGTGTTGTCTTTTGGAATCATTTAGCCTACTTCATGTTGCCAGATAGCTTCTATTGAAGAGATTTCTTTATTTTGTAGGTATGGTGATAAGGAGGACCGGGAATGACTTGAACTCAGCTGAGGGTGACTTAACAAATAAATAAAATTCTCATTAAAACATTTGTTGTATTCATTTCAGGTTACATTTGTCTGGTGTTAAAATTTGCTTCATGATCTGGTATATTTAAGGTTGTATGTAGGATATGGTTGACAAAATATAAAGCAGCGGGTTTTTGTTTTTCAGTTGAATTTGATGATGCTTCCCTTGGGATCCCAGGAGCCCAATGCGGCTGAGCGTGCACTACGGCTTCAAAATGCCACGACCTAGGAGCTGCAGTTAAGCGAGATCCTTTAAAACAGCCAAACCGCTTCAAACAGCAGCCAAACAAGATCCACATTGTTCGATGGCATGCCCAAAGTGGCCATAACCCAGGCACGGGCCCATAAACAGATTGTAATTGGTTTAATTATCATATAATTTAAAAAATATGTTTTAATCTGGGGTCCTATCCTTTTATTTTTCCAGAGCCAAGTGGAAATGAGACATGGGGCCCTGTAACAAATTCAATATGCTTTTTATGTAAACACCTTAAAAAGCTCAAAGGGAAACAGAGGAGAAAGAATTAGCCGCAATGCAGAAAGTAAATAAGAAGTTTCAAAAGTTAAAGCACTAAAAGTTCGCTTTATTCCAAGAAAACACTGAGGTGGAGATAAAGCCGCCGACAACTCCCCCCTACTGCCTCTGTGGCTGGTTTTCAGATAATGAAACGGCAGCAGACCGTTTAGCAACAACTGCTTCCTTCCTGGATGGAGGTACAACTGGTGGAGAAGGATAAGAGACAAGAACGAGTCAGAGACGGCAACGAGACTGCTAAGGAAAGTTTGTCAGCTCCTACCGCCTAACTGCAAAAAGAGTGCAAATAAAGCCTGCTGAGCACTGATCCCCGAGTACTCTGAGACTTCACAGGGCATGGGGCAATTCATGACTCAACCATTACTACAAAAAACACAAAGAAACGTGTGAGAACACCACGCACTGCAGCACAACTGGCAAGAATGCTCAGCATGTTTACTTTGAGTGCTGCTTTACTGGCAGATTGATGTGCAAAGCCAAGAACGTCTGCTTGGCACAGCCACAAGGGCGACATGTAAATGAGAAAAGAGTAAAACCCAACCCTGGTCGTGTACGATCATGTCTAATTAACTGGGAGCTGTGGGTGGAATCAGATCACATACAACAGAAATACTACAGATTAACCACAGTTTATAAGGTGTTTTGCAATAATAAGCTGGAGGGGGTTTAATTTCTATGCAGACGTGCTTTTAAACCAGCCGTGACGCTTTGATGTTTAACCATTCAGTTTACTTAATTAAGATACAATGTCTTATAAAAGTACTCATGCCCCTTAGACTTTGTACGCATTTTAAAGTCACTTTGTTTGCATTTTGTAAGAAACTTCAATACATTTTATTGAGATTGAATCTGATCGACCAAAACAAAGTTGCGACTAAGATAGAAACTGACTTATTGGCCTACATAATAAACATAGATGCTTCTCAATGATAAACATATAACTGAAAAGTTTATTTATTTCTGTTAATATCTCAGTTAATATATAGAGTAACTGCAGGTAGAATGATATATTTCATATAGCTATTAATCCATTTAGGTCTTAGAACAAAATAAAGTGCTGAGAAAAAAATGGAGAGATAGAATGTCCTCTTTAAAAAAAAACTGGATGCAACATGACAAAATATAAATGCAGCACTTCTTTTTCCACATATTGGTTCTGTTTTATTGACTCTTGAATGAGTGGGAGGTATGTTAGGGTTAACTTGAAAGTGTTTTATGAAAAGTGTTACTGGGCCACAGATTTTATTGATGCATTTTGACAGACAACCTCATACAAACTCTAAAGGATCAGACTCAGTTTTTTAGGGGTAAAAACCAAAATAAGTTGGGATCAAAAGTATTTATTCTTTTCCCCTGAAAATAAAACCCAGGGCAGGAAGAGTCACAGAAACAACTAGAAACAGCTGCATCCCAAAAGAAACCCATTCTTGGGTGTTTTGCTTCAGTCCTGGAAATTTGCTTAATCTCAACATTAAGTGTGTGTTGTTCAAAAACAATGCTGTGTCGCCTTTAAAAACAAATGCTCTCATGCTATCATACAAAATTTATAGCCTCACTGCAATTTCTAACAGACAAAATGAGGGCTAAATTGCTTTTAGTCATCAGATTCCTTTAGGGAAAAATGTGGAATGACTGGCCATGACACTAGAAGCAATTTTGAAAAAGCTGCCAAAGATGAAGAGGAAAAGTAGTTGAGGTATCAGGTCCTTTCCAAGGAATAATCTTACTGTCATCGGTGTCAGGCTTGGGTTTAGTCTATTCCGAAAGACACACAGTGAAATGGTTTTTAATAGCCCTATTGACAATTTAGTAAATCCAGATATTTTCCTTTTAAAAAATGTCAGGATCTTTCAGGAAGCAAGAAAAGGAAAAGGAAAGTTGTGAAAGAGGTGACTTTATAATCTGAACACTGATCTTATGTTTTATTGAAGAACTCAATGTCTGCCTGAAATAAAAGTAGTTATTGAAAAGTTCTCAGCTCATACTTCAGTTCATTAAGTGAAAATCTACATTGGGATTTATGAGGTGAGGGGGAGAAAGTTGGGAGAAATGTTGCCCGATAGCAATAGATTAGAGACCCTTCAAACCAGCACCCTACGGAGATATTTAAAAGTGCTTTTATGTGAGCCCAGTGTATCTGTATATAAGCATATTGGCAAATGATTGTTGGTTTTAGCCAGCATTGTTATGCTAATGCACACAAACATGCATCAGAACTTTCCTTCCTATAGCCTTAGTTCACTTTAACAAGCCATGCAGTTGTTGTGCCAATCTTGCTTTTCTCTGTGTAATGAGTCTGACTTTTAGTCATGAGGATTTAACTACACTTAAGAAATAGAGTTGTCAAATCGACATTCCAAGGACATGTATCATGTCACAAACTGTAAAAGTCCACCTGCAGTTTGTTTTCCCAACAATAATATGTTGTTTGCCCCAAGAATTCACTTCAAGCTAATGCTACACGTGTGATGGATGAAAGGTAAGTAAAAATAGTAAAGTGCAATCAAACTGCAGCTGTTGGCAAACCCTTTCTCCTTCATTTGGCACAGAGAAAAGAAAAAAATGAAACAAAAAAGAGAGTTAAGCTAAGCAAAAGCAGACATTTCAGACAGACAAAGGATAAAACTGCTGTGAATATATGGTTTGTACTTTATCCATAGTTTACCTAAGTTTTCTATTTATATTATCTTAGCAGCAAAAATGCTCACTCTGCTTTTTCTGTTGTATCAATAATTATTATTTCTTTGAACTCTTTTATGTTAAGAAAACAGCTTGTTTTCTCTCTTCAACAAAAGTCTATTGGACACTACTGATCCAAGTGACAAGTCATTATCCTAATATGACATCCATGTCCTGTTTTGTATAAGGTATGGTTAAAAAAGGCTTATCTGTTTTTAAAAGGTGTATTTAAAATTCCTCATCTGCTTTGGAAAACAACAGAAAGGGCAATTATAATTTATTTTTGTTGTCTACTTTCAATATTTACAGGTTTAATGGCTCTAAAATCTGATATTTGGCCTTCAAAGGGCAACATGCTGGTTTATTGGGAACTCACATCACAGCCCTTACCTATCCTCAAAATGTGCACTTCATTTGCAGCTTCAAGCTCGACATCACGTCACTATTTTCAAAACAAACTCTCTCCTCATTAGAAGTTAGAAAAGTGATGGAGCGACACAGGGCAGAGGGAGGGGAAAAAATCTGAAAAAAAAAGCTCAGAAATAAAGATAAATTGAAAATAGAGGAAAAATGAGAAACAGCGAAAATGAAAGAGTGTTTTTGTTGATGCGAGCCAAATGACAGGCACTGGGACACGAATGTGAAGACTTAATGGGCCTGGCCTCAGAAGTTGGCCTCCCCCTTGGTAAAATGAAAAGCCTGTGGAGCCGGCTCCTGTGATGGATGAAGCGTTGCGCTCGCCCAGTCCTGACAGATTCTGGGAAAGTGCCTGAGCCGTCTCCGGTCCTGATAAAGAAATAAAAGGAAAGCCAGCGCTGCTCGTCTTGCTCCTGGCGGAACAGAAAAGCTTTAAAAATCTGATCGGTTTGCCCAACCAAAAACCTATAAAGTCTAGTCACGACACTGTAAGCCACAACAACATTAGTGTTTAATGAATTATTATAAACGCACTTGACCCCGTTGGTCAAAGGTGACGACCTTATAAGTTTATGACCCACTGATTTTAATAAACTACTGATACGAAGGCCTGGAAGTGAGCCCACATGTGTCTGTTCAGGAGATGTCTCCAATCTGTTTCTAATTGGTACCATCTTCCTTCCAGAGTGACATCACTGAAGTAAAGGCAGAGGTGATGGGGACCAGATGGTGCAGAGACAGTGACAAGCCACTCTTCCTCACTCCTCACCCATGTGGTTTTGTTTCAGTCTTCTGCTTATCTTATCTCTCAGATCACAGGGACTCATCCTCCTCCATTGGCTCCATCGAGATGTTTTTTATTGCCTCTGGTTTCCAATATAATTGCAGTGAACTAAATCAATGTTCCTTCACTTTACCTCACACATTCTTTATGCCGGCTGCGATTGATCTCACAAGATCAGCTTTCTTTTCATACAGTGAGTAGATTGGTGTAAAAATTAAGCCCTGATTTCTGTCAAATCCTTCTGCAAGTCTTCGACCTCTAATTAACACTCTCCCAGCCCCCATCCCATCATTTCCCAAAAGTGATCCAATCCAGCAGCCCCAGCAGCAAGCGCTGCTGACCTGGCGAAGATCGAACCTCTCCAGTGTTTCACGCCTGAATGCAGAAGCGCCTGAATCAAGAGTCGCATTGATCCTATGTGTGGGTGTTCATTTCAGATTCCTGTTAGGATCCATCCAAGGCATTGATTTTACCATCTCCTCTGATTAGGCAATTGAGAGGAACATAGCGGCGCTCCAAAAGGGCCTGATCAGGAGGACCCATCCCGAAGGGCGGCTGATGAAAAGTGAATGTAAAATGTAAAATTGACGATTAATTAATTAGTTGGCTCAAACCGTATATTGGTTATTGCTTTCTTTTTATAATGATCAAATATTTAGACGAGAACAATTTGTACAAAGAAATGTATTTACTGCATTGCATGTAGAGTGGATGAGTAACTGAAATCTGCAAATGCTTAAAACCTCCTCTGAAACAACCTATGTTGATAGTTTGAACACCAAATATACCTTAATATGCATGAACACACACATGGTAAACTGTCTTGACACTACAGCAGAAAAAAATGTTTACATTATTTTCCTTATCTCCACTCTTGGGGGTCCAGCCAAGCAGCATCAAGGCAAATGAATGCTTTGCAAATGCCAGCCAATAGCGTGTCAACTAGCACTGCAACCTGGGAACCTTGGAGTTGCTTAGTCAGCCGTGACTGCCTGACAGCTGAAGCTCAGCCCAAACAGGTTTTGAAACAGATCCCAAACACCGAAGCTAATCAACAACAGCAAAGATAAGAAAGAGAGAAACTGATATGCTTGGATGGCCTAGTTAAAGCATAGGGCTGAACTTGATGAAAATGCTGTGCTGGGAGCCTGGAGTCAAATTTTGACAATACAGGCAGTAATATTTGGGATGGCATCAAAACACAGCTTAAAAATAACTGCAAATCATGAGCAGACGAAAAAACAATGTTGATGTTTGTTTTTAAGAACGATGTGGAAAGATTTGCTTGAGATCATTCATATTTTATGGAGGATAGAAAACCCCAAACTCTTTCCCTTTGAGTAGCTGTTCACCAACCAACGTATTATTGTCAGTTTGACATGCACTTGTCATCAGGATCTCATGTGCTCAGAAGCCATGCAGATATTTACAAATTTCAAGTAACTAAAGCTATGCTGTGAACACAACCATGTTGGAAACTGATAAAGTTGTAAAGAAAATGGCTAGAAAGGTTTATTGCTTTTATAAGCGGTTCTACAGGCTGGTAAGTACACCCAAAAGTCTACAGATGACGCATAAAACATGTAAACCCTCTTATTTATAGGGATCCACTTTCATAGCTGTAGCTGAAATTTCAGATCCCCTATAAAGATCTCACATCAGACTGTGTGAATTATTTGTGTTCTCAATCCAAGTGTTAATAAACTCATTGTCAATCCAGGGGTTCAGGAATCATTATTCTATTTGCTTTACATATGTTCTTGCTCTACCTGAGCTTAAAGAAATGTCACCAAGTCCTACAGAAACCAGTTTAAAGCAGATCTACTGAAGCAGCAAACGGTATTCAATGTGAAAGGTAACTTGGCCTAGAGATTACAAAGGGTCCGTGTTGTTGACTAAACTACAAATAACTGATGTCATACTAATTTAAAATCATAGTAAAATGTTCTTAATCATTTATTGGCTCGACTTATTGTGCCAAAAGGCAAGCATTGTTCAGACTTATTCATTGCTTAGGCTTAATAGCAGTTTTCCTTTGCAATGTTTTACAGGATGCAAAGGCGTATTTTTATTTAATTTTCTTTTATGAGTGGTTAACAGCTGAAGTTACCCTCAGCCCTAATGTTCTCCCCATCACATTTTTGTTTCTTTAAAGCCAGCGAACTGTACCTTTTGAAGCAAAAGCAAGCTGTAAAAAGGGGATGAAATATAGTAAGAAAGTAATAATTATGCATTCTGTATTTCTATTATTTGGAAGAAAATGAAAGTCAGATGGGCTTGGCAGAAACAATAAGAGCTACTAAGCTCTGTCTGGACAGCAGCTCTAAAGAATGATTCAGGGAAAAGTTAAAAATGAGCAAACAGCAGCAAAGCTTCCATGCCAGCAGTGAGATTTGTGACTTGAGCAAAGCAACATGACATGTTCTGCTTAATGATTTCAGACCTGGACAACAGAGAGCAGACACAAAGCTTGTCTGAGCCTGTGACACGGATCACATGCAAGGAGCTGAAGCGGCCTCCGAGCACACAGTCCAGACCACAGAGCGTGGATCCGGTCACAGAAACAGAGGGAGACTGTCCAGGCATTCTTCTCCGTCTGTGTCAACAACGACACACCTCTGCTCTCCATGCTCTCCAGCTGGTCTCCTCCCTTCTGCTGGATGTCTTTCAAAACACACAGGCCTGCGTCACAGTGTAAAGCCACTTCAGACTGCTTTTGTTCATGATTCTTCTCTGTCAATCCGTAATCCCAGTCTTATATGGGGGTCTGCCTGTCTCAATCTGGTCCCTCTTGTTCTCTTTCTTTATAGGAATAAAAGCAGCAGTTGAAGAAGTAGCCCACCCCAGGGGTTGAAAGCTTGTATCCCATCCAACCCTGAAAGCTGTTTTCACTCAAAACATTGTCAGCGTGCCCAAGCATGTCAAAGGAAGTTATTCGTAACAAGGGGAATAGCAAGCTATCCTTTAGATCTGTCATCGGGCACTGGAGGGGAAGCTCTCCGGTCGCTGGCCACAACACCTCGGCCAGGATATCGGAGGGCAGGAAGGGAAAATAAATAGAAGGCTCTGTCCCTTAATGGGCGGCTCACACTGGCGGTTTCATCATCCTAATGGTGAGTCGTGGCAACAGTTAATATTTCCTATTTTCCCTACCAATCCTTCTCTACTTCCCCACTGCTGACCACTTTTAAACACAGCATATGAAACCTTTTTAAAGTTGGTAAAAGAGATTTTGAACCAAAAATCCGTTGGTAATAACACAGTAAAAATATGTTTAAATTAAATGTTTAAATTTAATTTCTGGAAATTAAAGGAAGAAGGATTATTCTTCCATGTTTTTAAATACAATTGTAGTATGTTGGTGCATTTCTTAATTGCAACATCCCAACCAAATGCTCTACAGGTCTTTAAAAAGCAGCCCAAACTGTCAGAGTTAGCAGTGTCAGTGAACATTTACAATATTTGATGCGTGGCAGCAGATTTTCAACTGGATTTGGCTGTGGATTTTGACTGAGCCAGTTGCAATATTTAAAAAAGCCTCTACCAGCATATTAACTTGTTTGTTCATATGCTAAGACACTTTACCTATTAATCGATTTGGTGGACAAAATCCTTCAAACGTAAGTAATAAACTTTGATTTGACCATTTTCTTCACAGGAAATGAAGGGAAATATTAAAAACAGCATTGTTTGATAAACATGAAATTGTATTTTAGCAGCAGTGAAGTCATTCTTTGCTGGCAGTCAAAAAACTATATGGCAGCTTTCAGTTTGTATTTGCTGCATTTGGATTCTCTTCATTAGATGATTTAAAAGCAGAACAAAAAATATTAACTAAACTGCCAACATCATGAGAAAAAGTCTGGAAGACTTTTGAAAAGGCTATTTTGTTTACAAAGTGCTCTTTCAAAGATTACATAAGCTCTAAAGTGGGAAAGAAGATAGATGATCAAAATGTTTCGCTCAACGTTTTAAAAGGCTACAAGCCTTTTGCACATTCAGCTTATTAGCCTGCTGCTTGTAATTCCCTCAACGCAACGAGTCTAACCAGCTCTCTTGGTTTAAAAGCAAACTTTATTAAAAGATCATAGGAAGGTGGTCCGACAATAGCAGCAGTCATCAATCAAAGACTGCCATGGTGTGCGTGACGCAGTGGGAGGTTTGGTTGGAAGAGCATCACAGAAAGTGACTCATGCTTCTCCAGATTTGTTGGTGCACTTCCCTCCTGTCTCCTCCCCCTGCACCAGGAATGTGACTGCAATCAAAGAAGATGTCGGAGGCATTATTTTCATTCGCAGACGAAGAATTGAAACTGAACATAAACAAATGGCAAATGTGCTGGCACTGCACGCACGGGGACGATGACACTGCAGCTTTATGGCACAATCGGCAGGAACACAAGCTCAATTAAACTCTTAGGCTGATAGAAAACGAGCCAAGCTGCGCTCAGTCAATTGTCTAACCATTATTCAACACATGAGGCTAATTTGTCCCTGGCAATTTCCATCTTGGTTGGCTGATGGACTGCAGGAGAGATAGAACAAAGTAGAAGTGGTTGCATTATGATTTCCAACCAAACCAAGGTAGCCACAAACACCATATATAACGTTAGCTCTCTCGCCGGTCTCCTGCTATTCTGCCTCTGTCAACGCACCATGGAAGCCGTGGAGCACTGGCTGAGGCCGGACGCAAAGCTAACTTGAAGGAAGCAGCAAATGTGAACTGTCTGATGCGGAACTAGAATCATTTGACTAAATTAGACAAGTTAAATGTGTTGGAGCCTGTGGTTAGAAGAATATAAAGAGAAGAGTCACTAATCCATCCACACACATTTGTCAACGCAGAGGGATGAGGCACGCGCCCGTGCGTTGGCAGACACACCAAGCTTTGTGGGTAGGGGTGGCTGGATGGGTGTTAGAGGGGCGCCACTGTGGTTGTACTGGGCTGTCTGGGAGCATAAAGTGGCCTTCTCATGGTTCTCCTCATGCCTGGGTGGTCTGACCAGGGCACTAATGTGTGTGTGGACAGGGACGGACGTGCTCTCGTCCTATGAAGGTGAGAGGAGTGGGGGTGTGTGTGTGTGTGTGTGTGTGTGTGTGTGTGTGTGGCAAAGACTGCCAGAGCTGTGCCCACACATGGAGCACCACTGATCGTCCTATTCAACACACACACACGTGCACACGCCGGCACGCACAGTGACCATGTATGTGGAACAAATATTTTGACAGAGACGGTCAGACTATAGGGCGTCCCCTCTCTCTCTGAGCGGGATTCGCTTGGTGTTGGGCTGGGTTCTGCACAGGATGGTCTTGCTGTGTTCAAACAGGACCATAGGAAAACCTCAGCCACTTTTAGAGTCAGTCAGCCCCCTCGCCAGACCCCCTCCCAAATCCCGCCCCGACGACTGAAACACCAACACTGAGCAATCAGAGTGTGGGGAGAGGAGGACAGCAGATTCCTTGGGTTTCTAAGTTGTGGCCAAGAAGAAAAAAAATAAACATTTTCTTCTTCCAACGAGATTTCAACAGGCAGATATACAGCCTGTCGCCATTCCAGTTACATTGAGGGGAAAAAAAGTGTCCGTCTCCTTCTCTCATAAGTGCCAGGCTATTTTGGTTTCCCAAAATATTTTCTGAGGCCTGAAGAGCTGCTTTTATATATCTGTCGCTGTTGCTGCTTGAAAGCAAGAGTGTCAGCTGAAAAGGACCATTCAGCAACCAGAATCAAAGTCCTCTGACCATGTAAAATGGTCCTCTATTGAGAGGGGGGCCACCTCAGCTCACACAGCAAAACTACAAATCTATAGTATCTAAAGTCTGTTTCCCGAAATGCTCCAGCGTGGAAGGTCTCAATATGCTTAAATTGTTTTCTAAAACAGGGACTAGATCCTTTCTAGAGTTGTTTCTCTTCCATCAATTCGATTTAGATAGCACTCATGAGTTTAACACACTTCACACAACAAAAAGGTCCAATTGTTATTTACTCAATTCAAATGTTAATTCAAAAGGTTTGGAATGAAATCAAATAGTTTAATCATGCAGTCTGCAGCGGGAAATTAAAGTCAGTGGAGCTGATGATGCAAATTGATAAAGCCCAGCTGATTGCATCGAGCTATTCTGCAAAAAATCTATTATTCATCAATTAACTATTTATCAAAAAATTTGTATTATAAGACGATACCTCACACATACAGCTTCCCTGCATACTGACAGAAGAACAGAATCTCAAATTGTCAGATTTTTTTTTTTAATGAAATACAACATGAACATGAGAAAATATGAAAAAAATAAAACCAGGAAGGATACTGTGAAGAGGAGAGATACTGAAGGACAGGGAACCTGGCATGCTGGGTAATGATAAGAACTGAGTGAAGGAAACAGACTTGCTTAAAACCGCTGGAACAATGAGTTGGAAACCTGTACAGTCCAATTAACAATGTGGAGAAGCTGGAAAAGGACACTCATTGAAAAACTGAATAAAATTAAATTAACACAGAAAATAATACACATGAATCCACAAAGGATATGTAAGGACTTTGTCAATCCAAAAGCCAAAGACTTACATTAAGAAACAAAACCATAGCTCAAACCAAACCATGGGTTCATCAACACATGAAGAAACTAACAATATTAAAGCCAAAAGTTTAAACATATGTAGAAACGTGTGATAAAGTTAAAACAAAATAGTCCCACTCAAACACAACAAACACCAAAACTGACTAACAAATTTCAAAGACTTATGGATCATGTTAGTACATTAAATTTGATGTACACCTCCAAAAATATCATCAGATTTCTGTACAAACAGTATGATCTTTTAATTCTTCATTCCAGGTACTGCGCCTTGCCTTGATCTAAAACATTTTCCTCTAACTCTGTGTGTATTTAGGGTCATCATCGTAAGATTTTTGTTTCACATTCTGTCACTGTTTTCAAAGTATTCATTTGTTCTTAGTTGTAATCTTCAATTTGCTTGTGTTCTAATACTTATGCATTTAGTTATTAGTGTATTTTTTCCTCTCTATGGTTCTTTCATTCTTCCTTAAATCCCCACACATCCATATTCCTTTTGTTTATTTGTCATTTCTCCTTAGCTTCTCAGTTTCTATTTGATAAAATCCTAACTAACTGTAAGGAACACAATGAAAATGCAAATGAAATACCAGATGGAAGCAGGAGTTGTGTTGTAAAGCTCTACACACTGCAGTTTACATGTAATTTTGCTGCTGCCTTCATGCATTCAGGAGTTAAGAAAGCCCCATTCATTATTGATCAGGCTATCTCCAAGTGTCCTTACTGAGTAATAAACAGTTGTTCACAGACAGTCAGTGCATTAGTGTCAGCAGGAGACACACAGCAACGATCTATCAGTCACCATCACTCTCAAGTTGACGAGACTGATTATAGGTCATTATTAAGCTGTATTGATTACTGCCAGGAGCGGCTAAAAGAATAGGAAAAAGACTGTTGAACTGCACTTTTATTGCTCCCTGCACTAAAATGCAGTGTTCTGTAGTAAAGAGAAATGTAAGTAAGGTTAGTTTTTGAAAAAGCAACTCAAATTTGCTTTCTTTAGTTGCATAATTCCACAGTTTCAATGACCTTACAGTCTCTGTGGCTGTGTCAAAGAAGTTCACTATTAAATGCTATCAGTGGTTCTTAGCTTTTATCATCACAGTAATTATGGCTGTCTATTTGTTGAATAAACCTTTGAAGCGGTATCTTGTTCAGATGCCATCGCCACCCCAAACACACCACTTTGGAGGCAGAGGGAGCAGCTAACAGGCTTTTGGAGGCCATGTGGGTTACCCTCTCTTGAGTTTATCTACACACACACACCCACACCATTGTGTGCACCAATCATTATACCAACCGTGCCCACAGCTTCTCATCTCCACAGAACACACTTAGCTGTGGTTGCAGAAGCACTTACACCCACTCAGTAGGCAGCCCCCTTTTTCCTCCCCAAGCTATTCTGGCGAGGGGCTGGGATCTTCTTTTACGAACTTCCTGCAATCATCTATCAGCCAGCTGAAAAGAAGTGGGTGGGCACAGTGGCCGCAGTCTCTAACCTCAAGACGAGCCTAATGCAAGGAGGGCCTCTTTGGACCAGCTCCTCCGGCCTGCGTTGCATAAGAAGCGATGCCATTAAATATTAACGCTCCACTGGGTTTAATATTTAATGGTGGCGACATGTAATTTACACTTAAACTCGAGAAATCACAGGGTAAGGACCAAAATAAACAAGTGTATTTGTTCCATGAGGTGTTATATGAATCCTGTCAGATGGGCTCTCTGATCTTATTTCACTAATAAGCTCCTCTGTGAGGCTGCAGATGTTTGAGCTTTGATTTGATTCATACTGGAAAAGCTTGGAAGCAGCAGATTTTAAATCACGACATATCAGCTGGCTGTTCTACTGTCGAATCTGTGGGATATTAATCTTTTTCTACAAGACTACGTCTGATGAAACTCTCATGTACAAGCAGGGATTTTAATACCGCATAGCTCAAAGCAACATGTGTCCTGCCTCTGATCTAAAAATATTGTATAAAATATCAGCCAGTAGCATGTGGCGGTACACCACACTGAGAGAACAGTTTCATCTTCTGGTCCAAGCATTGTATTCCCAACCATCCCTCTGTTGCATGCCTCCAGAAAACCAAACACTCTTTAATCTATATCCAGTAAAAACAGCGATGTGTTTCAGAACATTTTTTGATTAAACCGTGGAACCGCCCTGGAAGTCTGCGCCTCAGTCAGAATGGGCTGCGGCAGCGGCAGCGGGTTTTCAATGAGTCACTGAACTTCGAGTTAACACCTTTTGGGGATTACAATCTATGTGAACATGTGTTGTGAATCTCTCTGCCTTCAGAGCAGAGGACTGACCTCTGACATGTAGAACACCTTCTAATTTGTTCAGAGGAGAACTTAACGAGGCCTACTGGGTAGGGGGCTCGTAAAAACAAAGAGTGCTGGGGGTCTTGTTGACAGAGGCTGTGAGTTTTGGTGCATACATGATGAGTTTACAGGGGACATTTACTGTATGTGTGATTTATAGATTTTTAAATAAGGGCTAATGATGCTGGGAACGTTTAGTGCAAGTAATGCAAATTTGATCAAACACTCCAGCCTGTCTGTACTGTGCAGATTCGACAAAATTTGATTAATCTAAGTAATTTGGAGGAGTTTGCACTTTGATGACCAGGAGGACAAAAATCACAAATACTAATAAATGAAACCTCAATCAAGAAATCATAAACAAATACTAAGTAAAGTTTTTAAAACAACATAAATTTCTTCATAGTTTTGTTTGGGATCTTTGTGTGACTTTCTAAGAGTATTTCAATCAGTATTTCTCCATTTGACCAGGCAGAATGTTTTAGTGGTTACAGACATCAATTTATTTTAGTGCGATTTTATTATGTCTGAAAAACAGACATACAGTAAGAAGTTCAG
Organism: Phalloptychus januarius; assembly: GCA_902982915.1. NCBI lineage: Eukaryota > Metazoa > Chordata > Actinopteri > Cyprinodontiformes > Poeciliidae > Phalloptychus > Phalloptychus januarius. The sequence goes on along the minus strand of CADWAE010000129.1, from coordinate 10,533,168 downwards.
TTTGCCATTTGGCATGAGGTGGTTTCCTTGGGGCTGTTTTTCTTTACACTTGAAATGATGTACTCCTTTGTGTTGATCTATTACATAAAATCAAAAATATAATACATTGAAATTAGTGGTTGTAACAAGACAAAGTGTGAAATTGCTGAAGCGGTCTGAATGCTTTTGCTAGATGATGTGCCATATGCCAGGAGTAATTATTTGCGGGCCAAACCAAGTATTTTCTTTTTTTGTTTAGGTGATTTCAAGCTAAAAGTTTTGAAAATAAAGCAAAAAAATATAAAAATAAAAATAAAACAAGTACCAATTTCTTATACAATTGTATTTGTAAAATAGGCCAATATAGAGAGAAGACTTACTGGTAGAAACTCACATGTTCAACCATCTGGTAGGTCTCCTATGATCATACGACTTTTCCTGAAGTTCACCTCTCGTGCACCCCAAGCAGAGAAACCACACCATATGCTTCCAGGGCAGTGTGCTTACCACTGATAAACATTCCTCAAACTGTGGTGGAAACTGTTTTATTATTTTTTTTTGTAGCTGCTGTGTGTGTCTTTGTCAGCCAGGACTGAGGAAGGCACGGATGGCTGCTCTGAAGGTCATTTTTCTTTTTTTTTTTTAACTGCTGCACCACTGGAGGGCACTGCTCCGTCTGCATTCACACACTGTACTCTTTGTTGGAAGAGGCTTCTGCTACAAGCATAGGTGGAAATCAATTGAGGCAAAATTTTACTTATTGGAGTCTTTGTTTTACAACTACATTTACCAAAAAAGCCCAATGTATAAGAAAATGCATACTTTGAGTAACTTGACGACTGATAGAATAAAAATAATTACAGTCGTATTTTTTAACAGAGTTCTTTTAGCAGATTATTCAATTTTAAATAAGTAGGTTTTAAAAAAAGTAACAATAATAATGCAGTTACAAACCCAAAGGTAAAAAGGGGTTAAATGCAATGCCACACAATATGAAAATCTCTTCACCACAAGCCTCTCAGCCTTGGTTTTCTATTTCATTATGTGCTTTTTTAAAATTTCAGTCTGCAAACTGAAGCAGGGTTGGCTGCACTGGAATGTTCCCAGGTTTGAGTTATTTTAAATGACATATTTTCACATCAACACGTCTGCCCCCCTTTGCCTCTCTGGCCACAGTATCACAAACACTTTCATACTTGATAGAGGTAGGCTGTTGGCAGCCTTAATGTGCAAAAAAAGGATTAAATTCAAAACCAGAGCAGATCTGCTGATTCAGTGGGTTTGCATGGTGAATATTACTGCTACAATTACTGAAAGTCACTGCTTTGTGGATTAGGTTTTGAAGAGCTGTCAGTTAATAACACCAGGAAACGATGGGATATATGTGAAAACTAAATGTTTGAAATGGAAATGGTACAAATAAAGAGGGCTGGCTTTCACAGTGGGGGGACAGAATGATGAAAAAGTTTGCAGAAATGTTGGAAAATCCATCTGAGGCGCAGCAATGCTCTGCATGACTGATGGTCCTTAATCAGAGGATATGATATAGTGATGAAGATCCAAACCACCGTTAGCTCAGCGTGCCCGGCAGTGTGCAGCACTGCAGAAGCTCAGGCTTTATTGGAGGTGGGCAGATGTTCAAGTTTTTTTTTTTTTTTCCTCTTCGGATGCTCCACCCCTCAAGCCACTTTTATGGGGCTGTTTACTCGAATTGGCTTCCAGAGATCTTTATCGAGGGCGCCTTTGATTTACCAGAGCTCTCTCATCCCACATCCCATATGCAGCGGCAGAGACACGGCCTTTCAAGACGCACAAATAGGAATCTGGCAGTCATTTCACAGTTAAGACAATTTTTTTTTGTCTGCTAACTCCCTCCCTTCATTTTGCTCCTTCTTAGCCCCCCTTCTCTTTTTACACATCTTCACATATAATTATGAATGCTCTTTGCAGATGTTGCCTCTCTTCTTCCCAGCAAACAAAATTGCGAAGGAAAGCAATTCCTCCACCTAATTTACTGACACTTCTCTCAGTTGAAAAGTCCTTTTCTGGAAAGTAGCTAAAATTATAAAATCTAAAGGCGAAATAAGCGGCACCATATAGCTAATTTTAATTATCTTCCATTACAAAGACTGCAGAGGAAACAGAGCAGCTGGAATGGTTTCCGTAGAACAATCTAGGTGGTCAGGAACCCACTGTAACATGCAAGAATGCTTTGGAAAAAAAAGACGTGAAAATCACTTCAGCAAACTCTATGGATAGACACTTATGCTGAAAAACCTTGGCGTTATTACTGTTTTTGTAATATTTTGCCTGTAAAACTCCAGAGGTTTCTCTGTTTAAAGATGAATGTTTAAACATGTTAAAGATGACCTAATCATCATCTTTAACATGTTAAAGATGATAAGGTTGAAATTTCTTTAGTCTTTCTAAAAAAATGTCAAAGTTTTGTCTTTGGACTTTGGCTATTTTTTCCACTCAATTTCAGACACTAAGATGAATATTTTTGTTTTGTTTTTAACTTTGGCCTTATTAATTATTTAACCATACTTAACACCACTGTTTTTTTGTTGAAAATTAATTTAAACAAATTTCACATATTGTATTACCTTCACTGGATTGTATTTTATTTTGCATTCTCTCAAATTATTCAGATTTTTTTTTCTTTCTTTACTATTCATGATAATTGAGTTTCTGCAGGTGTTTTATTCATTTCTGATGTGTCCTCTGTATACAAATGACACTTCTGAACCCCTTATCCTCTTGAATGATACAGTTCATCATATTTTGTTTTTTTAGAGTGGATATTTTGGTATTTTGTTACCACAAGCACTAAAAATGTTCCTGCTTCCTTCTCTAAATCTCTGCAAATGACTACATATAAGACATTTTAAAGTCAGGAAATAGTATTTTAGCAGCAACCAGGTTTTTCCACAAAACTATTGGCTGAAAACTGTGGTATGATTGAATTTTTAGTTGTCATATCTCAAAGCCATTACTTTCTTCACTGTTCAGTATCGGCTGTGTATGATATTTTGAGACCAAACATATTTTTCCCTACATGTTACCTTATCTTTAGGTTCACTCCACTCCAAGTTATGGTCACATACAAGAGCAGACAGTAAATGAAGTGTCTGAAAAGGCCATTAGAAACACATAGAACTCAATTAAGATAAAAAATATGCTTTAAAAACATCTAGAAAGTTTGCTCTTTTTAAGGAAAATATACATATGAAAAGAGCATTTGCTGACATTTCTTAGTTTTTTGACTACTCCTTTCTCATTTCTTCTGTGTTTAGCCATGTCTCCTTCCTGTCCTATAAATCCCCCAGACTGTTGGGGCTTATACTGCTTCCTGTTAAATAGGTGTTGTTTCTCTCCACCCTCACCACATGCTTGATTAGGATGAGTAAATTGCTGCAAATCCAATGACTCATCTGGATTTTGTAGACTACTTTTTACCAGTTAGCAATATAGTCAACTGAATCTCACTATATTTTGTAGCAAAACTGTATTTAATACAGACTGCTACAATCTGTATTGTAGCAGTCTGGTGTGCCTGCTCAGCAAAGTGATGAAGCTTCCAGTTTTAAGCTCTGAGTGAACACAATTGTGGCCTTATAGATGTGTTTGGGAAGCGAAGAAGTGAGTCTAGGCAGGAAAATTCTCTCTCTGTGGGTTAATCCATGAACTGTCACGGTCCAGGTAAGGGGTGTGATTTTGCCCATGGTGGCTGAGGAGGCTCTGCATGGTAGACAGAGGAAGGAAGCGCTCACTGGGCTAGAGAAGGTCAGCAAGTCTATTTAACGGTTTCTGAGAGAGAGAAAAAGGTTTAACTGAAACACAGAGCCCCTCGCTTGTAATCCTGCTGCGGTTTCCTTCCTCAGCTTGACAGCCCCACACCCCTACACTACTGCTGCCTGCTAAACCGTCCTCTCCCCCATCTCTGTCTTTCAATATTTTTTTCCCTTCTTTTTCTTTTGTGGCATTGGCTTCCATCCAGGGGAGGAGATGTGGTTTCTCCAGCTGCTGTGAATCCTGCAATAAAGGTTTGCTCATGAAGCATGCTTAATTTGGGGTTGGAAGTTATGATACACCCCCCACCAACTCCAAGTATTTTTACTTTTATTTTATTTTTCTTTGAGATCTCAACCTCCTGTTTATCTTTATAACTTACTTTTATAGTATCCAAACAGTAGCTAAAGCAGTAGTGTTTTTCATGTGGGACATTCAGGGAGTTGCTCAGGGCAGCATTAAAAATGGGATGCACCTATAGTGTATAATGGATCTGTTCATTGTGTCCTGAACAAGTTTTCTACCATCCCAGAATCTCAGATAATGAGGACTTGACCCAGATCGAGTAGTAATGCTCTTGCTACAGCTAGTAAGGGCATGAACTGCATGTTCTTACTACAATGTAAGATAAGTATTCAATAAATTGGAATTATATTGAACAATTAATTTACTCATTTCACTCAACTCACTAAATCAATCATTTTATATAGATTTAAAAACACCAACAATTAATATTTTCAAGCATTATTTCTGGTAATTCTGATTAAATGCAATGTAAACCTAACAAGTACAAACTAAAACCATTGATAATGTTTTTCCTATTCCTGTCATGTTTAATGCTGCTCCACTGCCCTGCTCTCCTGATCCTGTTGCTGATATAAACTCCTGCTCTGCATTCAGTCTCTGTGTCGCTGTCACAGCCTTTGAGTGCAACACGTCATTGTTACTGATTATATATCTCACCTGTCTTCTGTCTTGCTTGGCTCTGAACCTCGCTTCATGTACCTAGGCTGATGTTCTGCCTTCCCTCCTGGCCTTGGTAAAACCTGAACATTGGATTGGAGTGTGTGACCCTAATTAACCTGCGACAAGAGTGTTCATACTTTGTAGCTCAATGTTCCTGGTTTCCTGGATATAGAGTGTTTCCCTCTATTTGGTCCTGTGGGTGAGACAATCCCCAGTAAAAAGGATATTTTTCAATCCTCAACAGCTGCATTTCTGAGAATTCAAGTTTGTCAATTTCAGAGTCTCTGAAGACTTCCTGGAAACCACCTCTGCTTGGTAATCCGCAATTTCCTGATTTGTTTTGGTTGTGACTCCATGAGGATATTTATGTACATTTTTCGGACATAAAATTAGGAAACTTCATCTCATGGGTAAAATGGAAAAATGCTGTGCTACTTTTTAAAAAATTTATAATTGCATGTTCAGATTTGAGGGTTTTTTAAACAATCAGGACCAAACTTGCTCCTAAACATTTATTGTTTTTTCAGTCTGTATTTTGTTCACTGAATAATACCTGATACCTTTCACAGGTTTTCTCCCCATTTCCTCAAAACAACTTCACAAAGTTAATATTCATTTTATGGTAATATTTTTTATTTTATTAGGGAGCTCTTTTTATATCCTCCACTTGTTCAGCTGCCTAATCATGTAAGTACATTTGGTTGAATAACCTTCAGAAATCCTATTTAAAAACAAAAACAGTCTGACTTATTGGAAGAAAAGATTAGTGATGTTAAAACAGAACTGACATTTTTGCTCAGCATTGTTTCAATAACATGTACATGGGTATTTGACAAGTTTTTCAGACTGGCTATTGCAAAGTCATGTGATTTCTCTTTATCCTAAAAATGTTTTTTAATTTTATAAACCTAAGCAAAGTTACTTTTGTGCTCAGCAAATAGTAACATTTTACTACAATGCCAGAAGACCATGCATAAGCTATTAGGGAGGAAAGTCTGCCAGCATTTGGAGCTGCTGCCATGTCCACATATAAGTCCTATTTACATCTCCCACACTAAACACTGCCTACTGCAGTGATCAAAACATTACATAAGACTGCTGTGGTGGTAGGTTGGGTTGCCTGGCTGGAATCCAGTGGCTTTCTAGAGGCCCTGGCTTCTCTCTGTACATTAGCCAGGATATTAAAGGAAATGCAGGCCGCCACAGGCTCCACTGCTGCGGTTTGCCATCAGCCGGAGCAAATCTGTGTGTTCCAGTGGCACATTCTCTGCCCAGTTTTGACAGGGGGGCTGCCTAGAGTGGGGTGGTGGTGGTGGGTGGGGGGACAAATGCACGGCCACTGCACTCTTTTTTGCCTGGCCTGTCAACAGCGGGTCACTGTAGTAATACTCATTACACATAATAGTCATAGAGACAAAGCGGCAAGCCACACGCACTGTCATGAATCCACATGGGCCCCTTGGTGTTCACGGACCATTAGCATAGCTGCTGTGTGCTGTAATCGGCTGTGGCAGCATTTTGCTTGGGACTGACCGGGTGGGACAGGTAACGCTGCATTACAACTCGGCCAGGGTTGACTGTTGACTTGAGAAAGACACTAGAGAAAACACATGGACTCTGCAGCTGGATGGAGACTGAAACGCATCCTACCTCGTTATTACCCCTTCACTTCAATAAGAAGCCTCAATTTCTGCATTTGTGTGAAAAAGAGATTAATCATGAATGACTCAACATTCTGTATTTGTGTATGTTCTTTTTTAAATATCAGCATGTGTGTGTGTGTGCGTGTCTGTAGGGGATTGTCTCTTAATATAGTTAAGCTGTGAAAAACCCCAAAGTCTTTGGCGAGGGCTCACACACACTTTTTCTTCTTCCTTCCTCTCACCAGAACCATTTATCAGAGCAGAACAGGGGCAGCTTGCGTGTCGTAAGCCTCTTTGGAGCCACAAACAAATCAAGCAGGGCTCTCCATCAAATGAACTCCCCACTCGACTGGCGGTTACATAAAGGTTTACTCGCTCGCTGTGTAAGAGCATGTTTCAGTGGGAAAGGCTTCTGATTGAATACATCCATACTAAGAAACACAAGGGAAGAAAAATTACTAAAACTCATAGCAAGGGTGGGGGTTGGGGGGTTGTCAAACTTTTCTCACTTCTTCATATGTCAGAAAACTCTGAGGCTTAACAGCTGACTCCTTTATCTCAGTGCAAGTGTTGCACAATTTCACTATTTTACCTGGTGTGTGACTGACATGTAGAGCCCAGAAAAAGTTTTCATACTTTTTTAACCTTCTCACACTTTGACTCATTAAGAGAAAACTGTAGTATATTTTAATCAGGATTTTACAGTAGTTTGATTCCTGGCCCCGGTCTTTCTGCATGGAGTTTGCATGTTCTCCCTGTGCATGCGTGGGTTCTCTCCGGGTACTCCGGCTTCCTCCCACAGCCCAAAAACATGACTGTCAGGTTAATTGGTCTCTCTAAATTGTCCCTATGTGTGAGTGTGTGTGTGCATGTTTGTTTGCCCTGTTTGTCTCTGTGTTGCCCTGCGACAGACTGGCGACCTGTCCAGGGTGTACCCCGCCTCTCGCCCGAAACGATAGTTGGAGATAGGCACCAGCAACCCTCCCGACCCCAGTAAGGGAAAAGGGTGTAGGAAAATGGATGGATGGATGGATGGATGGATTTTATAGTATGTGATGGACCATGCAGAAAAGGCTGTGTGGTTTTCAAACACATCATTGATTTTAATTTAAATTTTAATGGAGAATTTTTCTACCAGTATATTTAGAAAATACAATTATTGACGTTTCTTTTCAAAATAGCTCCATTCCAGTTATGTTGAAGAGAGAGTAAGTATGAGCAGCAATTTTCAATTATTTTTGATTGAATTTAGGGCTGGTCATTTCAACACATTAATAACATTTCTTATACTTCGTTCCATTGCAGGTTTGCTTTTTTGTTTAGGGTTGTAGACCCTGTGAAAAAAGAACCTCCACCACAATCTTAAGGTTTTTAATTCTTACAGCTTTTCTTCAAAAATGCCTCTATAAGGGGGCATTATAGAGGGAATCCCTACAGGATGATGTTTCCACCACCATGTTTTCTAATTGTTTAGGATGATTTTCAGATGTCTCGTTCCATATCGGCTAGATAATCCCATCTTGGTCTCATCTGATCAGCCTTGTTCTTCTCTGTTTGCTGTATCTCCTAAATGGCTTTTTGACAAACTTTAAAGATGTTTTCATATAACTTTCCTTCAAAAAAACTAAGTTGTACTGTCAAGAAATTATTTTACTTTTTCTATAACTGGGACCTTCTGCAGGCCCTTCGGAGTTACCGCTGGCCTTTTCACTGGTTCTTTGATTAATGTTCTCTTTCCTTCGCCTACCAGTTTAGGTGAATGAAAAAACCTTCACTGGTTCTTAGTTGTGCCAAACTGCTTTTATTTTTGGTTGATGGGTTGAGCAGTACTCTATTTGATGTTCAAAGCTTGGGATATTGTTTCTTAACCTAACCCTCCTTAAACCCTGCTTAATAGCTGAAACCTGAGTAATGAAGTAGGATTTCACAAAAATACGTTTTTAAAATGGGCCCAAAAACACTCATCAGGTTTGATGAGACCTCAGAACTCAGTCTGGTTTGAATCTACTGAACTGGTATTATGAACATAAGGAAATGAAGGCTTAAACATTGGCACGGCCATTCTGCAACAGTGTTTGCTTATTGTACGTGTGTTCATAGGAATCAAGTGGTGCAAGTTTGGAGTCTACTGTATGAGTCATCAATCCCGTGTTTGTAGAAGTGTGTCTATGAACAGAGAGAAACAAAAACAGACACCACCATGGTGACACAACAACAATAGATAAAACATGCATATCAGATCAAAAAAACTGGGATCAGACTAGGTAATGCTTTCATCCCTTTTCACTAGCATTTGGAAATAAAAGGTTTTTTGAGCAGTTAACACCCTAATTTGTCATTCCTGCTATTTTAAGTGCTTTTCTCCAGATTACTTCACAGTATCCCAGGCGAACATTTAGGTCCAGCCAAAATAAACTCTTATGACATGCAGATGTCATAAGAACGAGAACATGAATTACATTAAGCATTTCCTATCTTAGGCCAGCTAGATTTAGAGTGACAGAATAGTTTGAAAGTTTATATCCGTATTTAGAACCACCTTTCAAACTGTAGGTATTGCATGAAATGTTACGGATATCCTTTCAAAAGCTTCCCACAATATTTTACTAGAATTTTGTCCCATTCTCCTGATAGAGCTGCTGCAATCGGATCAGGTTTGAAGGATTTGCACATTTCTTCAGCTCTATCCTCAAATTTCCTTCTTGACTTTGACCAGAGCTTTGTGGTCATAATAGAGAACCGGAAACTGATGAATCAAAAGTGAGTTCAAGAGTTTATTTCTCCTTCCTTTTTTCCTTTCCCCTCTTTAACTACACTGGTAGAGTTTAAATCGCCTAATCATGCTACAGCTACAAAGTAAAGTAGTAGATGAATCTATATTTGAAAGAGCATGTGACAATGGCCAATCTGTGAAATTATTGAGATCCAGTAAGGCTAAAGGCTTCATTGCAGAAGCTAAGTGTTACATTAGTTTTAGACAACAAGAAAAGTAATCAATATCATTCATTCAACCTATTCCCTAAACTTAATAGAAAATGTATTTGTGGTTTTGACTATCCTTCGCCTCCAACATCACAGATTATGCAAAGAATAACCAGAAGAGTCTCTCAGAGGTTTCACCAATCTGAGCTCCACAGTGAAGAAAAAGCCAAAGTCAGGACAAAAAGCAGGTCGAACCTCCTCTCTGTGGCTTAGCTACAGCTGGAAGAGTTTCCAACAACTTGACCTTCACCTTTGACCCCGACTGTGGGTTTAGATGGAGACCAGGGGTCTGTGCCCTCCTCTGACTTCTGCGACTGTATCGGTAATGACATTGATTACCGCTTCCTAACTAGAGTGTTTGCATATCAGGGGTGTGTGAAAGCATCGCGACTGCCTGCTTTGAATTATGGGGACAGGAGGGATGTGGTATGGCTCTTTTGAGTAGTTTGAATGATTCATGGTGACGAGAAACACTTGCATAAAGTACATCATATACAGTCCCTCTGGTAGCTCCACCCTTTCAGCTCCATCTCACACCTGTCCCTTGTGGAGGACAAACGAGGCTTTTAGGGTCCTGGAGAGGTTGGAGTCATGGGGTGAGGATTTTCAGTTATTGTTGCCAAAAAGCCAGAAATAACTTGAAGGAATCCCAGATCATCAACAATTTATTGACAGGATTTGTTCATGTTTCAAATTTCATCAGCACATAATGGTGCAATGAGGAAGCAACAATGTTTGAGCATTTGTCTGAATGGTGAGCTGTAATTTGAAATGAAGGGTATCTGTGGAGGGCCCAGTCTCATAGGGCCAACTAGTGAACATTAGAGAGGCATGCAACTCACACTACACATCAATATTTAAGGACATACTGGGACTCTTCCATTTGATATCCCAAGGGGATGAAGCAGGCCAATATATTTTTTTCTGCTGCATCTCCTAACCCTGACCTCTGTTGCTCTTTTGCACTTCCCTTTCTCTCACTCATTTTCCCATCCATTCATTGCTCTGTCCTTTCCACACTCTGGTTTCTGTTGTGGTTTTCGTTTGTATTATTTCTAATGTTAAAGCCATATACAGATGTAAATGTAAATGTCAAATGAGAAACGCTTGACACTTTTTATTTCTTTATGCTATAATTCTCTGATTATTAGCCAGTAGGTCTTCTGCTAGTGGATCATATACAAAATGTCTAGACCTTCATATTTTCTTCATGATGCCACTCAAATAACTATCCACTCATTTCAAAACTCAGCATGATAGCTAAAGTGCTTCTAAAGGACCAAGTAAAAAAAATATTTAGCCTTCAGTGGTATTCTGTCTCTCCATTAGGCTGCTTTTGGGAAACAGCATAGCACTGTATGTGCCGCTCCCAGTTTTAAAGTATTTTATGGTTTGATAAATTTTAGATGCAAATGACTACTGCCGTGTCCTTTTTAGGGATGTGAAAAAACAAAATGCTTTTGACTCTGTAGATCATGACAGTTTCACAAATAGCCCTCTCAAAACGTGCCATTGGCTAGTTTCTGAAACATGTTTCATGTCATATACATTGGAGTCAATTCAGTTTTTCTTTCAGTTATTATGTTATCAAAAAAGTATCAATCAAATCCATGTGTTAGGAGCAGCATGTTTCACAATTTATTTTAATAACTTTAGTCAGAATTTAAACCTCGTATCTGAGCATCTTTAATGACCCAGTTTACTGACGACACTGTTTTTATTGTTGTGGAAACACAGCGTCCTAGTGTTTAATAGTCACATTTGTTCAGTCTCAAATGGATCCTAAAAGCTGAAAATCTAAGGGTGTGTTACTTTTAAACAAACTATGCCTGCTTTTCTTACTGTTATTATGTCGAAAAAGGACATAATCTGTGTTTAGCTATAATCATATTGCTTTTAACTACACATATTGAACATTTTTTAAAAAGTCAATCAGACACATCTTTTCTGATTAGTGAGTTTCCAAACTATCTTGAAGTCTGAAATAACGTGTCCATGTTTATGGTCTCATTTGTTGTTTTCTAAATGTCACACACAGTCTTCTATAAATGTCACTTTGCATTTTCTTTGGTAAATGGGGCAATTTAATAGACAAATCCATACTCTTGGCATCATACTTGTTGTTTAACCCGTATAAATAAAGTTGAAATAAACAAATATTTTTAATTTATTAATTTGGTAAATTGACAAACTGTTTCTGTATTAAAGTTAGCTTTATGAATAAAGGTAAAATAAATAAATAAGAGAGGTGTAAGTCAGCCTTTTCTTTTGCTGGGATAAGAATTTGTTTTCTACCTTTTTGCCCTGCCAGTAGGCAGCCAAGAGCGAGAAAAGGAGATTGAGATGCGACCGACGATGAAGCAGCTGGTTCTTCTTTGGCTTTAATAGCTCCCAGAAAGTCGACCATGGTTTGATTTGGTTTTTTACAACCCGGCCTTATTTTTCACATCAGCGACTTGCATGCCCCTTCAAACCCTCCCCCTTAAACTTTTGATGAAATTTGCACCATATGTCTTTTGATGGGAGATGAACAGACTAGTGGGCATGCTTCTCTTTAACTCCCCTTACTCGTGCGAGTGGTTTGATCAGGCCTCAGTCCTGATGGGAGTGAGTGCTCCAATCCTCAGCCTGTATTACATTCCCAAAATTGCCTGACTGAAGATAATGAAGGGCTATGATTTTTTTTTTTTTTGAGGAACGATCACATCCAGAAAGGGAAGGACTTGACTAAAGATGTGCTCACTAGACCGTTACTACCAAATCAACCCCATGAGGGGGCAATGTCCTGTTGTGTACCTCAAAGAAGAGTCCAAATTCATCCAATCACTTCAGACTTCATGTCAAGTCTTCTCTAAATACAGCATTCAATGGGATTAAAAGGGTTTTATTTCACCTTGAATTACAGCTGCATGCAGCATGCTGTGTAATCCATATTGAAAGCGCCCTGGAATAAGTTTGGTCAAATGTAGAAAAGAGGAAAAAGAGAGAGGATTGCTTGCTGATTGCTGAAATGAATGCTGTGTTTCCCAGTATTTTTGCCCCAATGAAATCCTTCCCTCCTTCAGAGGGAGAGCCAATCAAAGGCCCTTATCAACCGTCTCATCAGGCTGACTGGGCGAATTAGCCTTTGGCGTTTCACAGAGTGACGCACAGTTTGGGTAATCAGGGAGAAATCAGCAGCCACGAAATGAGGGCATCCTTCGGAAAAACAGTGAAGAACAGTTAACCAAGAACAGCCTCAAAAAGTGATGAACATGATGATAAAGTCATATTTTTAAACCATAAAGTTAATTAAAGATGCCTCGATTTCATTTATGTCACATTATGGCGCAACCAAAGAAAAAAAAGTAGACACATTGTCGAATGAGTTTGAAAAGTTTCATTGTTTAAGCCAGTGGGGCCCAAAGTCAGCCCTCGAGGGCCGGCATCCTGCATGTTTTAGTTCTCTCCCTGGTTTAACACAACTGGATCAAATGATGGCTCATTAGAAGGTCTAAGAAGAACATTGACAAGCTGAAAAAGTTGTTGCTACCACCAGGGAGAGAACTAAAACATGCAGGATGCCAGGCTTCAAGGACAGACTTTGGGAACCACTGGTTTAAGCAATCCACTGAAAGTTGACCCAAACTGCATGTTTTCAAACTCTGAACCAATAAATTGAATAATTGAACAATTAATACTTAAAGCAACAACAGAGTCAGGGAGAATGTGAAATTTTTCTTCATGCAGTATATGTGTCAAAAGTTGACAGCATGTCTGTCACAGATGTTTCTGAACAGTAGTCAAGGTTTAAACGTGCTTTAAAACAGCAAGGCTTTTGTCTTTTCATTTGCTCAACAGATAAAAGATATGGTGCCTTCCAGAAGCATTCGTAACCACCGAGTCTTTTTATTATGGGTAACATTCCACATCAATGTAAAAAAATAAAGGCTAATAAAACCTAAAATCCTAATGAAAATCCAGTGCAATCAATTGCCTTAATTAGTTTACTTGACAAATACGTTTAATCTCTCTGTAAATACCTCAGAGGTTTGATAGAAAATATTAGTGATGTGACAGTATCATGCAGACGAATTAATACACCTGACAGATCAGGGATAGAGTATAGAAAAAACAGAGTATGATATCTAAAAGGGTATCTAAAATTACACCCTGAATGTGCAATCACTTCTGCGGAACACAACAGTTGCAGCTTCATGCTTTGAGGATGCTTTTGTTCTGCAAATGCACCCCATCTGTTCAGAGTTCATTAGGATGTCAAAGGACAATTCTTGACAATTCTTGATAATTAGAGGCTGCTGAGCACTGACACTGATTTGCAGACTCACCTTCATGTGGCAATCTTAAACATAAAAATGCCTGTAACACTTTTCTGATTTGCTTTTAAGACAAGTTTAAAAACCATATAGCCTATTCCTTCCACTACTTTATCATACAGTATCAATAAAGAATATTATATCACAAGGTTTGTGATATAATGTTCAAAGGGGGATTAATACTTTCATATGGAGGTAATTTTACCTGGGGTTGATGCATAACAACTGAGCTGGGAATCATTATTAAACAGTGCAGAGACAAACTGTAACACACATGTGTGATGTGTGCACATGCATGTGTGCAGTAAGGTGTGTTTGACATACTGTATGCAGCTTGCCTATCTGCAGGCCATCACTATTGATTTATTAATGCTAGAGAATGCAGCTGCTAATTGAATTGAGATCCAGGAAGTCAGTTAATGTAGCTGACAGCGATACAGGAATTTAATCTCCCTGGTGCACAGAATTATGACTCTTCCCTATCTGTGCTGTCGGAGGGATAAATAGTAAATCAATCTCTGCTAGAATGAGCCGCACTCAGAGTTCTTCGAACAGAACAGATTGCTACGACCTTCCTCTGTTTCAAACCATCAACATCTCAAGCTGCTCAAATGTTTGTCACTGCTTCAAAAATAAATCAGAGTTATGGAAAACGCGGCTGCCTGACGCAGATGGAGCTTCCAGAACCGGCAATCACAGAACCTGTCATTATAAAAAGACAATGTGCGCGCTGCCGCCAAATCACTTGTAACATAATATTTCAGAGGCACTTAACATCATCCACGTCAGGGCATTCGCCTTTACGCTTCAAAATCCACTTCCTGAAGTTCAGCCGAGTCCAGCTGGTTCCGCGCCACCCCTTAAAGAGTCCGTCCATGTCAGCATTTCTACACTCAGGACCACCACCACTACAACGACCGCTACAATGTCTTACAACATCAGAGACGCTCCAACATAAAGTCATTAATACAGGCCCGCTCTAATGTATATGTGTTTTTACAGCTGCTATATAGCTGAAGGTAAAAAGGAGGCTGTATAGCTTGGTCTTGAAAAAGCTGACACTGTCCAGAAAAGGAAAGCCAGGCAGGGGGGCGAGAAGCCAAACCACGACAGTGTGCTCAAAGGCACCACCACCCAGGCCGGCCAAGGTGTGTGGGCCCGCTGGCTGGAACCGGACAGACAGTGTGTTTAAAGTGTGAGTACATGAACAGGAGTGGATCATATAGTGCATGCATCACAGAAATTCATAACCCAGAAAGGGACATGTATATTTATAATAAAGACTGAGTGTCTAGGCAACTGTAGATTAGAAAAACAACTTTTTTTTTGTTCTGTTTTCCTTTTTGGTGGTTAATGGACACAAGTTATATACAGTACAAGCTTTAGTCTCTTTAATCATGAGCTTTTATTGTACTTTCTGCCAAGACCTTCCACCAGTTGCTGGTCGACTCTGCCAAGAGAAATGAATGAAAATGTAGAGAAACCAAATATTGCGGAGGCAGGCCTCAGACCTCCAAACCCATCTTTTCCTTCCCCTTTGAAGAGCCGTAGAGTTATAAAAGAAGCACCTCAAGCTGCTACCAGGTATTGTGTGGATGACAGATGAGGAAAACACTTCAGAGGGATTTAATGATAGGAGAGGAGTTTGTGTGCTTAATATTATCTGGTGTCTTGTGCAACTTAAGCTAGGGTAAGCTGTGCAAAGAAAAAACAAATACAAATGTCAGCATTTCTTTATTCCAGCAGCTTAGGAAGAGAGGAGACAGCATCATTAATCATTTTCTGGCATGTCTTGATATGCAAGTTAAAAAAAGAAAACAGCCAAAGCAGTTCTGTTTATCAAAATAAAAAGTGGGTAATCCAGTTCTGCTCAGAAAAGCTTCTCAGAGCTAAATCCCCAGGAACAATGAAAGGTGTCGACGTTATCCTTGTGTGTTTCTAATGGATGGAAATCCTGCAGAGTGGATGAGAGTGTTCAGCCAGAGTTGATCCATTGGCCTCCCCATTAGATGGGGCCGGGGCTGCGGCCAGTGGAGCTCTTAGGCCTGAAGAGTAGTACTTAATGCTTGGGTAGAGTGGAGGACCTTTCCGCCCACAACGTCCTACCCCGTGCCCCCTGGAAAACCACAGCTGACCACCGGGCCAAAGGCAGATGAAACCAAGGAAACCACGAACAGGGCAAGAGCCGCTCGGCGGCCGACACCGGGACGGAAAAAATAAAGAGTCCAGCCTTTTGGCGGCTTGGTGGTTGGAGATGATGGAGGTATTAAGATATTAATTGCTTTTTGACATGATTTTGTTAAGGAAGGAGGGCAGGTCTGCGGCTTTGAATACAATGGCTGTTAAAACGGTATACAAGCCCGATGGTTAAGAAACTGTCCAGCTCTGAGCTTCGCGCTGAATGAGAGAAGCAGCTAAGGAAGTTTAATATTAGTGGTTTAAGAGTTTTACATTAAGTGAAACTCATGCAATGTGTAGATTCTACAGTCCTACTTGGTTTAAATCAAAATATTATACATGGTCAGCAAAACCTGATTTTTAATTTAAAAATGTTACATCTATGGTGATGTTATTACCTACATAATCATAGGGAAGACTGCTTACTCAACTTTTTCGAGGCTGTCACTGTGGTGAGCACAAAAGCTGGCTGTTCAAAGTGTGGAAGGTTTAGCGGAAGAAAAAAGTGTGATAAAAAAGATCCACAAGCAACCAGAATAAGTTGAAAGCAGGTGAAAGGCTTTGGGAAAATTTAAATGGTGCGAACGGGCGTGAGATTGCTAATTTTGATTGCAGTTTTCCAACGGACAGTTATTGAATCCTATAACAAGGAGAATAAGCCAAAAAACATTGGCTTTATTTATTTATTTTTAGTAAAAACAGCCAATGTGGGTTCTTTTTCTGTTAAAGCCATTGCCTGTTCACCTAGTGCCCAGTCCAAGCATGTTAATGGAAGGTTAAGTAGAAGGAAGAAGTTGGATGGAAAAAAAGGCACACAGATTATAGACTTTGAGAAGATTTTGAAGCAAAGCACATTCAAGAGCTTGCTGGAGATTCCAGACTGTGGTTAGAGTCACAGCTTCAAGAGCCAACACACAGACATATCTAGGACATGGGCTATAATTGTCACATTCCTTGCATCATGACAATGTCATAAACACCTTCCTTGCGTTAAGGACGAGAAGGACTGGACTGTTCCTCAGTGGTCCAGTGTTGTTCCATTGTCAGTGAGGATTTGAGGAGCCGCATCATCTGCTGTTGTTTGTCCACTGTTTTTATCAAGTCCAAATTCAGCACAGACACGCACCAAGGAATTTTAGAGCACTTTATAATTTACTTTGCTTATATCCTTTGTAGTGGTGCTGATTTTAATTTCCAGCAGGACTGGGCACCTCCACACACAGCATAAAGTACCAATGCCTGCTTTGATGACAGCAGCATCTCTGTACTTGGTTGGCCAACAAACCTAAACCACATTAAGGATCTATGGGTCATTGTCAAGAGGAAGTAGAGCAACACCAGACCCGACAGCACAGACACAAAAATTCAGCAACTCATGCAAAACAAGCCACAATCAAGTACTCAGCACATGCTGTAAAGTACATTGAGAAGGTTTTCAGTAGGTCGATATTACAGTATTACAGAATGAACAAACCTTATTTTGCTTCTCTATTCATGTTATATTCTTTTTTTTCCAAGAAATAAAGTTGAGTTTTTATTCACTTTAAGCTACATTAATGTATTTAATGAAAGTATTTAACATCTATGTTTCAATTCTTTAACTGAACTACTGAACTTAACTTTTTGATTAAATATGTAATTACGCTTTCAAATCCTTTAATTTTGAATTTACAGAAATTGCAGAAACGAAAGGAGAACAAAAAGGTCAACCACAGCAGGAGCGTGGATGTGAGCCGAACTCAAACTCATTTAAAGAGTCCTGCATCCTGCACATGCAGGATGGCCAGCAAACCTCTAACTGACCTTTACTTTGCTGGAGAAACACAATGACAGGACACCTCCAGGCTGTGTGCAGAGATGCTGGGCGCACAATACAAGTAAGAGTCCAGCCAACGCAGAAGAAGCTTTATCCTTGTCTCAAAGGTTAAAGCCTCTGGAGCAGTAAAGCGTCACCAGGGGTGCAGACAGTCCTGAAACACGACCATAGAGAGGCTAAAGCTGCACCGGGAGAAGTGAATCACCAACCCCAGTGACTCAGGACACATAGCCTATACTTAAGGGTTTCTGTCTTCATGAAATTGAACACTTGCATGGTTGTGTGGGAGTGGCATGTGTACGATCCGTGTACGGTGCAGGCAGCTGGCAGTGGAGGGGCAGGAAGCATTATCATCAGCATCTCTGTGGATCAAGGAGAAGCCCTTAGTAATCCGGGCCTCTCTGCTGGCTCCCACACATCGCAATTAGAATTAATCCTCCTCTCCTCCCCTCTGAGCTCCAGAACAACCCAGAACACTGCTGTGTGTACTTGTGTGTCTCTACATGGGTATGTATGTTGTGGCTGTACGGGGTTGAGGGGGGGGACAATTAGCCAACTTTGTACTTGGGGTGGAGATTCCCCTTCCCCCCGCAAAACCACCAGACGACCACTAGGCTGTGAGACTGAGGCACAAACATCTGAAATATTGAGGGAGGGTAACAAGTCGGGGTAACAAGGGTAACAAGTTTATATTGCCAACAAAGTGTTGGCAATATAAACAAGTGTTTGACCAGTGGCCACATAATTGGCTGTGAAGCTTGAGTTCATCACCATCGTCAGAGAGTTTTCTTCATGGTTTTTACCACATTTGTTCATGGAGCAAATGTGGTTGTATTTTCAAAGGATTATGACCCCTAATACGTTTTACAATGTCCGCAGCTCTTAAATGTGCAGTAAGCTTTTTAACAGTGTCCGACTGTGAAGTGCAGTCCAGAGTGTGATATCAAATTTAATTTCATGCACTAAACAGAGTGGATGTGCTGTTTCTCAGTGCAGGTTGAAGAGCTACAGACCAAACAATAATCTGAAGTTTTAACACCCAGCACCACCCATACATACAGGACATGACCTGGTCTCAGCAGAAGGTTTGAATATAAAACATCGTAAAACATATGATTCAATTTTAACTTCAACAGCAATGGTTGTTAAAGTTAGCTTTCTTCCATTTAAACTTTAAAATGTGAGAAGAGTTGTTTAAAAACAACTTTTCTCACATTAGGAAAATTCCATTGGGAAATAAATTAGGACACCCACACTTTTATTTTTAACCCAAAACTGCTAAAATCAAACACAGGCATAGCACATCAGGCGCACATGATTAGACTATTATTACTCAGCATTTCAAAGAAGGTTTGCCAAAGACAAGCTCAGACAGTTTGGTGAAATGCTGACAGTTGAAGAGTGAGAGATTGAGAAAGCTGCCTGAAGGTTTCAGAAGAAAGATAGCAGCAGATTATAGTTCTGATAAGGAGTCTTGCAATTTGAAATCAGTTATTCTACTGTCTGGAAAATAGTTTACAAGTGTAAACCTCCAACAAAACCATATATAAACAAGTTCATCCACAAAAGCAGACTGTAAGATGCCAAAAGAAGTCTAAAAAAAAATCTAAACCGCAGGACCTGAAGAAGACTGTTGCTAGGAAAGTGCATTAATGTGAAATCAAATAGGATACAGAAGTTTGCCAGAGAAATTCATCACTGAATCCACTTGTGGGTCACCAAGTGCTTGACAAAAATGTGATACAGTCTGTAAAAACAATATTCTCAATCTCCGTGGCCAGATGAGATTATATTTGACATAAACTTGACCTGCTTTGTTAGGATTAAGAAAAATGCTAAGTATGACTCAAAAAACTCTATCGTTAAAGTCAATGATGCTTTGAAGCTGCTTTTCCGTTAAAGATATCCAGACCTCAGTCTATGGAGGGAACTGAAGCTTAATTTTCTGCTCAGAAGCCAATCTAAAGACAAGATTCAGCAAAGAAATAGAATTTTGTGGCATGGCTTAAAAATTGCTGTTCACAAATACTCTCCATTTGTTTTGAAGCAGTAAGATATTTTGCAAAGAAAAATCAGTAAAATGTCAATTTCTAGATGTGCAAATAGTAGAGACGTGGCTCGAAATACTCTCATTTGTAATTGCAATGAAACAAAGCCTTGACGACAAGAAAATCATTCAAAAGAAATAGGCACAGGCTCTATTATCGCAGACAAGTGGTTTCAGCTACGCTTTTACCTCAGAGGTAATATATGTGATTTCCTCGCTCACCTCGGTGTCACTGTGGGGTGCTGACGTTTGACTTTTGTGGAAGTGCCTGTGAGAGATGTACAGGGTGGGGAGAGGTGTCAGGGTGGAGGCTCTGTTGCACTGAAAGCTTTACAGCTCACGCCTTCACAGCTTCACAACTACCTTACTGACCACATCCAACGCAGCAACAGCGTCTATACTCAACTACATTGTTACATTTCATCGTTAAACTCTGACGTATTTTCACATAAGTCCACTCCTTTGTTACATCACCGGCTAAGACAAACTGAACTGAACTTCCTCTGCAGACAGCTGCAGAGTGCGGAAGATTTGGTCAATTTTAATTTTCTTTAAAATCATGTTTTTTTTCACAAGCTATTAAAATATTTCCCTTATAATAAAAAGTCTGGGAGTGAAAATTATTCCTAATAGGCAGCTGCATGCTGCAGCTAAAACATCTAAATCATTTCCAGACTTCTCTGCAACATACCAGGGAGAGGGAAGTCGAAGGATGAGGATATTAATTACAAATGCATCATGGAATCAGAAAAAAGTGAAATATTTGGGAAAATTATCTGAACTCAAAAATGGTGCAGGGGTCAGACTGCCTGAGGTGAAGGTGAGAAAACCACACAGAAGATGAGTTGTGAAGGACCGGCTGCTTTACATCTGACCGTTCCTAAAAGCTGGATTGGTTACTTATTTTTAAGGTAGGTGAGCTGCAACAGAAGAGTTTGAATTGGACTGTGAAAATGACAAACTGCACTGGGGGGAATCAGGCTTCAGAGAGCCGTCAGACACCTGCCTCACCCTGCTTCAGCTAAATGAAACACAAAGAGCCACAGCTCAGACAAACGGACGTTACTGAACTGACAACAAGTTTTATTCTGTTGTTTCAAGTATACACAGTCAATGACAAAAGCTGCTGTCATGGATGTCAAAAATAGATGCAGTATTTTTTATCGACAAGTCAGGTTTATAGTGATACTAACTCCAGGAAATAGTCTTTTACTGAAACCTTACTGAAAAAAAGTGGTGATCTTGGACTTTCTGTTACTTTCTCTGTTACTGATGGAGTCAGAAAGGAAAGTCTGTTTTAACCAATATAACTACAATAACAGAACTCTAATAACTAATAAAGGTTCTTGCCATTGATCCTGTTTTTACATCTCGGAGGAGTGTTACACTCAGAGCGATCCACTGAGCGGCAGAAGGAACCTTGGCAATAATCACAGACTCCTCCAGCAGCTGACGGATAGAGAAAGATGAACTGAAATTGCAACGCTGCAGTGCAGCGGATGGTACAAAGTGTGCAGCTATCTTTTGACAAACTTTGAAAAGTTAAAATTTAGGAAGACAGAATTTTTGTTATTGTAAAAGTTGCTTGTTTTCAATGTTTTGTTGAGGTTTGGATTTAAACTTTCTCACAATTAAAGCAACTGCAATGTTTTTTTCAGACATATTTTGTCTGGTTTATGGATAAAATAGTCTCTTGCACATATAAATAAAATTAAAACATAATTAAATTGCAATTGCTCATACAGCCAATATGCCTTGCTGACTATGGTGGCAAAGTCTGGGCTGTGCCACAAGTAAAGTCCTCTGTAAATTGCAAATAAATATTTCTTTGTGTGTGTATTTACACACACAGTCATGAAATTGACACACTCTCATGGGAGCGATGGACGAAGAGCAGAGCGCCAGGTGGCTCTCGACAGCAGTGGCGTTTCTCACATCACTGTTTGTTTTCGGCTCCCGGTGATTTCAGGAAACCCTAAACACATCCTGCATCTGAAAATGTCGTGTCTGATTTTATAAAACTCCAGTCAAGGTGGTTAAACTTCAAACAGCATCCCCTCTCCTTCTTCATTCTCTTTTCTACAGACAGACCTAACAGACCTGCCAAACTGAATTTGCCCGGTAAAGTGAATTACAGGGTGATAAACGATACTTTCGCATCCAGGCAGTAAACTGCTGAGAGAAGCTAAATACTAATGTGATTTGTCAAGGAGTTTATAAGCTGTAAGTGCTACGATGAAATGACTGGCCCCACTGGAGGAGATAAAGAAGAGGGAGAAAGCTTTTTGTTTGCAGCCAGCAGAGATGAACTGGTTAACATTTTCAGAGCTTATAAGAGAACGGAGGCTCCAAGCAGCAAAAAAGCAGCATACTGTGCTGTTATGTGCTGTTCAGCACAGCTAGGACATCCTAAGATAGATGCTGCTGATGCCTGGGTTTCTCATGAATAAACATTTTCTGGTTCAACCTCACCATTTCCATGTGGGAGAGTTCTTTAAAATCATAGGAAACCAAGTCCTAAAAATATCTTCATCTTTCCTCAGCTCTCCCAGACCTACACGGACGGACACGCATAAATTCCCTATCACTGTGGCTCTGCTGTGTTATGCCGTGGGAGGCTGAAGTGGCCTTTTTGGGCACAGCTGAATATCTCTGTCCACTCTGGCACCGGCTCAGAGCGCCTCAGCCCCGGGCACGAGCTGCCTGCTGGCCCGCCGACCAGCTTCCCTGAACCCATGCCAAGCTGCTGACGCCACCTTGGGTGGTCCTGCTTCATGCAGTTTTGGCAGAGTTCTGCTCAAATTGCCCCCACCTCCTCTTCTCTCTGCACCCCTCCCTGCACAAACAACTTTTCTGTGTTGCTAATATGGAGCTTCATCGAAAGTCAGTGAATGCTACAGGATATATTTCCATCGTGATTTTGAAGCTTGTAAAAAGTCCTACTATCTCACTGGTTTAAAGAACATCGTCTTTAATATCGAGCTTTTTCCTCTTTGCAGCTACAGCACCTTCTGTCCTCCCAAATCCAGGTGTCTATTTTGGCATTTCAACAAATTTACTCTGAATAGTATTAAAAAATATATCAATACACTGTTTTGCAATATTATTCACACATTCAGATTTTTTTCTCATCTTATATCCTTAATGTTCAATATATTTGATTGGCATTTTGTGTGATTGACCAACAGGAAGTGTTCTATAATCCTGTTTTCGATTTATTTTACCAAAACAATCTGATAAGTGTGGCATAGTGTTCAGTCCCCTTTACAGTGACACCCCAAAATAAAAATTAAATGCAGTCACTTGCTTTCCAAAGTTACCAAATTAGTTAATTGCATTTAAATTCCCAGTGTCAATATGTTCTAGAGCCAAATTTTGCTGCATTTACAGCTGTAAGTCTTTTGGATTATGTTCATAGAAATTTCTTCCACTATTCTTCTTTTGCATAATAATTCAAGTTCAGTCAGATTATATGTGGGGCAATTTTCAAGTCTGTATTCTGGCAGAATGCAAATATGGCATGAAGTCAGAACCACCTTTGAAGACCCTAAACTCTGCCTAAAATACAAATGTTTGCAAATGTAAATTTCATAATGTGGTGCTTGATTTTACACAACCCCATGGCAACATATTTGACAGAAATAATTGAGTTCAACAGTTGTGGTTTCTTTATATTTTGCTGACAAACAGCCAGACTTTTCTCTTTTGCCTCGAAGAAGGAGTTAATAAAGACAGTGGGGGGATGGAGATCAGTAGTAGAGTTTCCTCCCTGCTACCTAATTTCTGAAGTCCAGGTTTAGTTTTCTACTCCCTTGACTGCATTTTGCACTTTTCCTGTCCTTCTTGGCAGCTGCCTCATTCAAGACTGTGGTGAAGGAGCATATTCGCGATTTAATGACTGCAGCCCAGAACTGGATAAGCAGCAGCAGCTGCTTTGGTCTGTTGAGGAGAAAAAAAGATGAGCCAAAAGCAAAGCTAAAGATTAACATTACAACCCTCACTGATAGCCATAAGATATAGATCATGTCCAAAATAACAAAATCCTGAACATATCTCTGCAGCCTTCCTGGCTCCTGGTTTCCTTCCTGAACCTGTTACCTTTTCCTTCATCACATTTATCTTTTGACGAAGGAAGGACAGAAAATCTTTTTAAAGAGACTTGACTAAAATATGTGTCAAACATCTATGCATCATGTATGTAGCAACAGAAGGTTTTAAAGTTATGGAAAAAGTCAATCACTGTTTCAGTTGCAAATTCTATAAATCCTACATCACTAAATGATTTTAGTTCTGTTTCTTCAACAGGATTTCGTCTTTGAGCCAAAGGAAAAAGGGCCCAATAATGACTGCACTTCTCAAGAAACTGTATTTTCACTGAAACGATGACCCTTTGTGTAAAAAGTTTTATTGAAGGTTTTGCGGTGAAGATCAAGAGACAGAGACAGAGTTTCCTTTATGCTTAATAATATAAAATCACAAGTCTTGTTATTAATTCTGCTGCACATTGAACTTTGTCGATGCTGAATGATAAAACTCGTGCTGTTTTTTAGCTCTGTTTTCTGTGTGATACAAGGTATGTGTTGTTTGATATGTGAACATGCAGCAAATTATTTTCCTATTGAGGACAATAAAATCAATAAAATTTCCATTTACAATTAATGGGTGAGTAAAGAAAGGATCCAATTTAAAAAAGTCCTTAAAAGCATTGAAGGAATAAAGAGCGCTATAAAGTATTACAACGAACTATGGCTCCTTGATAGACAATATAACGATGAAGGATAGCTCAAGGCTGTTACACAGTAGATAGTGTTTATAAGGTCTAAGTTTGGGATGCAAAAATATCTGCTTTTGCACGTCCCCTTGCCCTTAATCTGCTCCAACTACGTTTTTCAATGAACCATTACCCAAAGTTAAATTCATCAAGAGCACAGACTAAAGTCATCCCGGACCAGTTACAGCACGCTGCCACTGTGATGAGTTGGAAACTGACTGTCAAATTACATGATGAGGACTTGAGGTTCTCCTGTTACACACACCAAACAGGCAGCCGACAGATCAGACCCGCTTAAGCCCAAACGCCGCTCTCGTTTCTCGTCTTCTGCTCCGGAGTTTGGAATCATGTTCCCCCAAAGCTCTGGAGGTAATTGTGCCGGGCTCCTCTACTGCTCCGTGGCCACCCTTCCACCGCCAGCCGGCATCACCGTTGAAAGCCCACTCCCCTCGTTTCTCTCTGTCTTGTCTTTCTGTCTCTGGTCCAGAGACTCAGACTCCTGGGCCTGATTGCAGATGATTAAAATCATTAGAGGTTGGGCCACTTACTGCTGCTGTGAAGGCTGCTAGGAAAATGTGGGGTTACAGGCGGTTTTTGTGGGAGCTTTTGGGGGTGGGTAAGGAGACAAGCATCACTCCACTTCTGACATAAATGAAAGCATTATGAGCTGCCAGGCTCTAAATATGGGCACAAATATCCATCTACCCCCACCTCCAACAGTCACAGCTACGCACTGAAACCACCCAAGTGGCCTCTGATACCATCAGTGAAAAGTCTCAGAAGAAAAGCGCCAATGTGTGTATTAGCACTGTCTGTAATCATGAGGCCTTTGGGGACACTAATGGATTAGTACACTAAGACACGGTCAAATCTGGGCCAAGCTGGGCCCACACTTACACACACGACAGCTAACATCGTCAAATGACACAATCACTGTGCTGAAAAAGTCTTAATTGCCCCTGTTAGGCATCAACAAAGGACTTCATAATACTCAAATGACTCATTTTTGAGCCCAATGTTTTGAGCCAGTTGATTAGAAAAAGGCAACAGTACAAACAGTATATTTACAGCAAGTGATCATCATCAACTTTACAGAAACGCGGCTGCTGTCAAGTGTGTGCGGCCGTCGACTTTTCAGCACAGATGCAACCCAGATGTGTTTATCACAGCGATAACTACAGTTAGTGGAGGCGGCTGTACATTAAATCAAAAGTAGACGTTGCCGCTGGACAAATCCAATCTGTCTGTCAGCAAACAAAGTGGCTGGACAACTGGTGTAGCCGGTGCGTGATGTGAGTGGATTACAGGGCTGAAGACATGAATAATAGATGCTGTTTATGAGTGTATGTTTTCCAGCTGACCCCTGGGTCTGCAGTGAAAACTACCTCTTAAGGGACTGGAGGAGAAGCTGCAGAGTGAGAGTGAGACAGATGAAGCCCGCCCTACGAGGAGATGGGTCATTTACTACCCAGGGACCCACCATCAGCCATCAGTGACATGTTCAATCAGAGCTTATGGTGTTATACATACATCCTCCTACTGACACACAACACTGGGTTCAGCTTTTACGCTCTACGTTTAAATACAATACTCATATGGCTTAGATCAGAGTTTATCTTGATATTACTGTGGAAAATATTTAAGTAATCCCTACTTTTTTATCGTCCAAGAGCCCAGTTTTCTTAAAAACATCTTGATCAAAAATTCTCCAGGTTTTCTGAAGGTTTTTCAAAAATATATCACACACTAGATCACTGCTTTTATAGAGCAGCAGCGTGAGAAGGGTGTACGAGAATGTCACATAGAGGACTGGGGGTCTCAAACTGGAGTGGACGTCCCAATTTTTAATAGTCTTCCATCTATTAATGATTACACATGTCAAACTCCAGGAAAACCTTTTTTTGTTGGGCTTTGTAACAGAATCAAAGCAATTCTGGAAACCTTGGATCAAGTAAACCAGATCTTTACCCTCAACAAATTTCTGAGGTGATTGTGAGAGTTTTGCTGTCTGGTCCATGTGTTTTACAGATCTGGAGATGGATTACTACCTGCCACTTGGCACGTTCCCAAACAGATGACAGTGAGCAGATTACAATAAAAACTTGAAATTTATAAAAGCTGATATGATGCATTTCCAGGGTAAGAACTGATGCAAAGTTACTATTAAGCATCCAAAGCCATATAACTCTCTTTAGCCCACAAAAATATTTTAATAAATGATCAAAGCTGTAAAAATAAAAATACAATACGGCGACAAGTCAACTTACTTTTTTATTTTATCTTTTATTGAAGCCAGTAAATCTTGAACCATGAATCATTCAGGGCAAAAAATAAGAAGCACCAAGACAATTTTCAGTTGGATCTTTAGGTACTTTTCTTGCCCGCAGCCTGTGAAAAAGAAAGTACTTGCTATCAATTTTTGTGTAAATGAGCAAAAAGGCCTAAGCATTACTACAAACATTCACACCTTTAATTGGAGCATAACAGACCTCACCACAAAGGAATAGTTTGAGACCAACTTTAATAAGTTTAAGTTGTTGCCTTGGTCTCCAAAATTCCAACATCTTAATCCAATTAAATATGGGATGTGCAGGACAAATATGGAATATGAAAGCCATGTGGGGGGAAATATGTCTTTGCACCTTACAAGGCTTGCTCCTAATATGCTAACATTGCTCCAGATACTTCAGGACAATGGAGTCCATGTCTTAATGGCAGCAAATATTAGGAACAACAAAGCATCAGACAGGAGGTCATAATCCTATGACTGCTTAGTGTATTAGAACAGACAAATAAACCGGTCTGCTTGAATGGAAACAATACATAAATCAAAATTACAGGTTGTTTAAAGCTTTTATAGAGTACTGGATGTTTTTGATAAATGTAAACAAACCAAATTATTAGTGGTTTTATTTAGCTGTTCTGCACTGGGATGCCTTAAGTAAGTGCATTAGAAAGAAACCCTCAGAGGCTGCTGTGGCCTTATTAAAGGTCTGAACTCCAGTGTAGGTTATAACGGTCAGACGGCGTGTAATCACTGCAAGCAATTAGCTCAAGCAGCCTAAAGGCTGCAAATGTCTCTGTAAAAACTGGCATGGCAGCCAAATATCTGCTTGTAAAAGTACACAGGACAGGGAATGAGAGCTTATTACATTTTCACACCACTTGGCTGGGAGGATATGGGAGGAAATAAAGATATTACTGCAGGACTCATCACACAGGCAGAAAACTTCAGTCCTGGTTTTATCTTCATCTATCCTGTGGCAGATCTGACTTAGCTGGGGTATTCAGTAAGGATGTTTGTGTAAGCATGGCGCTTAGAAAGACCTGCAGCTGAGTTACCACTAGGTGGCATGGTCACTTTGGAGACGCTCACACAAAGAAAACCTATGAAAAATAAAAAAACCACAGACATTCAGATGTGAGGCACAGGACTGTGACAAACTTTTAAAGCTTTATGAGCAAGAAATTTGTAACGCAGTCTGATTTGTAAAGAGATAACAGCCAATACGTACGAGATGTTCAAAAACAACAGCACAGAAACTGAAGTTCTGAAGCAACATGTGAGCAGCTGATCTGTGAGATACTTGCCAAATGGCACACAGATAAGCACCCTGGCTATCTTCAGCTTTTGTACGAGTAACATGATGTTGTCATCAAAGTATGTTATGTCTCCAAACACGCTCACCGTGTGTTTGTAACCTGCAAAATCAGCAAACTCAACCTGTCAACAGTTCTTGGAAAAACAGTGCAGGTGTTATAGAAGGAAAGCTTGCCAAATAATTAAAATAATAAAGTCTTCAAGTTGGAGATATATGTGTGTGCACTGAATTTAGGTGAGCTTGTTGGGGTGTGTGTGTAAGGAATACACATCTGTGGGCATGCCGGGGTGTGTGATCACAGTTTTAGCTTGCTGAATAATTCAGTGTTCCCCCAGTGTGAACACCAACACTAACGGAGGGGAGCCATTAAACATCCATGAGGAGATCATTACAGGCTGCCTCCCGCCCTGTCCCCCTTCTTCATCTGCCCCCATTTCAACTCCCCCAACCCGCCAGGGCAACTCCCTGCCCCAACAGCAGGGCCTAACCCTCCAACATGCGCACACTCTCCAGGCTGGAGCTGCTGCAGGGGCTCAGGGGGTCAGAGGTTACCTAAGCAAAGGCGTGACCCACTGCTCTAATGCACTTGTAACACTTTTAAAACACTTTAGTGAGAGTTAAACAGAACAAGCTCTCAAGGAGGACCACACAGAGGGTCCTATTTTTCCTCAGTTTTTCCCCCTTTTTTTCCACCCTCACACACACAGCTTGAGCTGCTCTTGCTGTTTCTTTGGCTGCCATTCAGGCCAAAATTAGAGGGAAGTTAGATATGTAGTCACTCTCTTTCTTCCTTTTCCCTTTCCTGTCACATTTTGCAGAAATCTCAAATTTTTTTTTTTTTTTGATGCTTGGATGATTTTCTTCAGTCTGAGTGTTTCACATGCCGATCCAAAAACAGATAAAAACAGAACAAATATCAACTAATCTGTTTAGGTCAATATAATCTTCATATGATTTCAACATGGCTTTGATGTTCCTGTGAAAAATCTAAAAAGATAGCTGTTTCGGTGCAGGACACCTACTGAGCATCTTATAGATTGATCTGCCTGGTTTACATTTAATTTTCACAGAGGTCATAGGATTTCTGGGTCCCCTTCAGAAAGTGAATATTAATTGCTTGTTATCTTTCTGACCAAGGCCCTTTGTTCCTCAGCTTAGCTGGGTTTGAGGCTGTGGTTGTGGCTTTGTTTTCAAGCTGAAAGACAGCATCATGTGTTAGAGCTCAGATAGAAGGAGACTTTTCAATTACAACGTGCCCCATAAATTAAATGAGGCACAACTTGACTCAAGTTGAGAGATCTAAATGAATATTTATTCAGCTGAGCAGTCCTGGCTGACAAAGACGTCATATCAGCAATTTGTGTCCACCACAGGCGAATGTCAACCTCGCTGGATGCTTAGCTCAAAGCTAACCTGAATGATTAGCATCACACTGGTTACACCCCAGCCTTACCCCGGAGACCCTCGACTGTTATCATGTCATGTGAAACCAAGATAGAGCTGGCTGAAGGCACAGTTAACAATTAACTCGCATTGGAAGTTCCTCTGGGTGACAAGTCCAATTGGACAGAAATTATTACACGAACAGGCCAACATTAGGCACTGCATCTCCAAATCAGGGCAGTCAGATCTGAATGGCTTTTGCTGAATCTTGTTTACAAAAAAAATCTCTTATGGAAGACATGTTGCACTTATTTGCACCCCATTCTAAATCAATTGGAGCTGTCAATCTTTTTAGCATGTCTGAACCAGTTCTGCACGTACTGAAAAGCGCTCCCATTTACTTAACATAGCTCAACCTTAGCTGAACTGGATAGGGGTGTCTAAGCTTACAAATTCTGATTGGATATTATGTCAGGACTTTTGACAAACACAAACATGAATGCAAAGATGGTATCCTCCCAACAGATTCTCCAACCTAATCTATAAAGGAGCATCAGGGTAAAATAAGAAGAAAATTAGAAATAGACAGAGAATAGCAATAGCCCTATCAAATGTTTTACATCAGCAAAACAGTTGTGAGTATTTGTGTTTGTGCTGCAGGGCACAGTCAAGAGCCTAAGCTCTGATAATTAGGTGTGCCAACATGAATGTTGTAAAGTAGACAAAATACTGACAAGGTGGAAAATGATGTAGTTATTAAGGTAGTAATTAGATTTCACAATATCAATATTGCACAATGCTTTTCAACAAAAAGAGCCGCACTATTCAGCTTCTGTCAGCAGATAGAGTGGAATACAAGCAATCTATGTGATTCTTTTGATATTTATGGAAGCTTTTACTTTTTTAAGAGAACATAAAATTAACATGTAGCCCCCCATTGCGGGAAAATTGGGCAGGCATAAAAACCTATAGAAACTAGGTCAACCTGGACTGGTTTATTTTACACTGAGGGATTCTGTAGAGAGTGACAACGCAGTTTTTAATTAGTAGAACGTAGCCTGAATCCACCAAGAGGATTTCTCACATATTTTTATAGCCGGGATTGAACTTACGGTTACATACTGGCTAAAAAGGCATTCAATTCAAAAGCATCAGAAATAAACAAAACTAACTATTTAAACCAAAGACCCCCCCCCCTTAGAAGTTAGTAAAATGAAAAAGCACACATTTCTTTCGCATTTAGCAGATTAAGGTAACCCCATAAAGGTCTCCACTCAGCCTCCATCTTCCTGAGTGCAGTTGTGGTTTCAGTTGCAAAATGCCTCATAAGCAAGTCAGGGTGGTGTCATTCTTGCTGATGGTTCAGATCAGAGGGTCAGCCAGTGGCAGGTGTCATTTCACTGAGTCCTTTTCTACTAGTGGGTGTAGTGAAGGCTGTGGAGTGTGTGGTTAGCTGGCAGGTCAGTGGTGGATGTAGAGTGGTCTGGATCCATCCACCATGGAGCTCTCAGGCAACAGTGGCAGCCCAGAGCACTGACAGATAGTGGACATTATCATTTGTTAAGTGCCCCCTTAGCCTCTGGTCGGAATCACTTAACATTGCCTGTGGTCACTAAATGCTGCCGGACTGCCAGTAGCAAGGTAAAATATTCATTGTTGTGAAGTGGTGGTTTTCCTTTGCACCAACCCTAAAAGCCTAGCTTGGTTTTGTGTTTTTAACCAGAGCCCTAAAACCAGTAGCCTTTTACTGGACAGTGTAATGGACCTCAATAAGATCTGCTGATTTTACCACAAAATCACAGGCAGTGAAGACATTCAGCCGCAATGTGAATGTAGGACCTCTGCAACATGAGACAAAACAGAAGATCGGTCAGATCAGGGAGTATTCTTGAAATAAAACAGCACATTGAGTTTGAATGGTCTAGAGATGAAAGAACATGCGATGCTGATTCTGTTTGGATTAAAAAAAGTACTTTCAAAGGGGATTTTTAAAAGAAAAAAACACCAGCAGTCCAATAAAAATATATATCTTTTCTAGGTCAGCGCCATTTGGTTTTCCGTTTACAATGAACAAGTGAATCACCACCTCTGAAGTGCTTGTGTTTGGAAGACTTTACTGCTAGTAACCTCTATGAGAATAGTCACATCTCTGACAGAGGGGAACTTCCAAAAAGACCCTAGCAGCCTGTCCCCCCTCTAACCAAACCACATGGCATTTACAAGTGTGTCAAACAAGCTGAAGAACAAAAAGTAATCTTACTGCTGCTATCTGCTGAGCTGTTGTTCTTTCATGAGCTCTGGTCGCTGCAAGCAGCATCGTTAGATGCAAAGTCACAGAGCGGTTGAACAGACCCTCTATTTTTATTTTTTTTTTTGCTTGCATTTAATGGGGTCAACAGTGGAGCTTCCACCTGTGGTGAGTCTGGCATTTAGCAGCTCATAAACTTCACCCCCTCTCCTCACTTTCATTTCACCTCCCCTCTCTGTTTCACTCTCTTAGCTCTGAGTGCACAAAAAGCCTCCTTCTAATCTCAGGAGCTTGTTTCCATGTGATCTGTTTCTAGTTCTAACCCATTTTAACCCTTGAAGGAACACCACAGAACCCTCAGCCACCTCAGGCCGACTCCCTATTTTGGGTTTTGAGTTGTGGGGTTCAGGCCAGTCGAGTGGGGTGGGGATCCCTTCCCTGACGGTGCTTGGTGGCATCCTTGGTCAACCTAAGAGCAGCTCACAAGAGACTTGAGGCAAAGAAGAAGCTGGGCTGTGGCAGGTGTGGCTATGGGAGACAGCCACATGCGTCACCACACATCGCTTCTGAAATGCCTCGTGTGTATTGTAATTTAATCTATTTGTGCATTAAAATAATTAATTTAGAAAACAAATGGGTTATGTTGGAGAAAAGGCCATTTATTGCCACACAGAATCACACATACATCAATCAGTTGAAACCAAAACCAAAACTCTATTGCATTCTCAGATTTCAATGCGCTGCAGAAAATATTCTAGCTTTCACATCAACATTTTAACTAATAATGTTGAAAAAAGAAGTAAAGTATGGCCTACTTTCTTTTTAGACTTTAATTTATTAAGAACCATAAACAAAACAAATAGCAAAAGATAGTGTTTTCATTTATGCAAAGGATTTGTACACATTTTGACACACTGCAAACACAAAGATCAGATTTTCATTCAATAAAGTAGAGCATAATTTTTCCACTCATGAGAAATAACAGTTTTTAATTATTTTTAACTAAAATCCAACAGAAGTACCAGTTAAACAGAAACTGGTGCTTCTGTTAATATGTTGCAGAAGCACCAGCCACATCCTCTCATATTTTCATATTTTTTCAGACTCAGACAGGGCCATTCTAACATAAATGTAATTTGATTTAACCCGTTCCATTGTAGTTCTGGATGTATGTTTGGGGTTGTTGCCCAGATGGAAGGCGAACCTCTTCACCAGTCCCAAGGCTTTTGCAGCTTCTTAAAAGTTATCTTCCAGGTTTATCCTCTATTTATCTCCACTATGACAATCCAGACAAGTCATGTCTCAGTAGATTTGCAGAAGTCCTATGCTCGTTCCAGATAAAGGAGCGAACACTTTTCAGTGAGATGTTCAACGCAGATTTTGTTTTAAATCCTGATGGTGCTTTGAAGTTCTCCACAACATTTTCCAACCTGCCTGCCATGTTCGATGAACTTCTTGATGTTTACTCTCTAGCAAACCTCTGATGCCTTCCTAGAACAGCTGTATGTCTACTGAGATTAAATTACACACAGCTGAGCTTTATTTACTGACTAGGTAACATATGTTTAACATAGTAGTAATAAGATAATTACTGCAAGAATAGGTGGGTCAGACGATGGATGGATAGTACGTTTTGTAAAGTGCCTGTGGTGCAGAGCATGTAAATGGCTTGAATGCTTCAAGCCCATCACACTCGGCTTGCGTGTGACAGCAGTGCCAGAGGCGCAGTGTTTGTCTGCTGTGGTTTTTTAGGAGCAGGAGATATTAGTGCCACTGTTTTCACTGTGGCAGACACAGAGACAGCTGATGTGGTGGCTGACGTTTTTCTGCATCAACTTGTGTATTTATGCAAAAGGGGGATTTTGAAATAATAGTTAATAGTAACACTATTTCATAATGTTGATATATATTACAAGTTTGTACAGTTCTCCTGACTTCCTGAAGTGATTTGAAAGTTTTGTTGGGCACTTTGTGCAGTTTTTGCTAGTTTTCTGTGCTGATATCATAACTATTATCAGCACAGATTGTGCATGTATAATCATGACAAAACATTGTGCAGCGTGTGCAGAAGAAAAACAAAAGAGAAGAACTTTAGGAATGAATCACTCTCCTAATGTCATGTCCTTTAGAAATAGAGGGGAAAAAATTGGAAAACATCTGATGCAGGACTTCAAAAATGCTTGGCTCTTCAGCATTTCATCAACTTTATTCCATATTTTTGGCTAAAAACAGTTTGAGAATCACCTTGAGGTGATTTTTTGTGTGACATTTTAATGTATTTTTTATGGATTCCAGCAAAGAAATGAGAAAAGCATCTTCCCTTGTGATAAACTATGAACAAAGTAAGATCTGATTTAAAATGAGTCAACACAGATTCTTCGGATGGGATTAGGGGCCTTCCCAGACCAGATTACATCAAAGATTGGAGTTGTCACTTTAACTAAAACGTTTCTCTGAAAATTTAATGTGCTGGATTGAAAATTGGCAAAAAAAAAAAAACAGCCAAAGTTCAAAGCTACAAGATACTAACAGATAGCCTTGGAATATATTCATTAAGTTTTCTATCAGTCCATAACTGTGACTGTTTATCGTGCAAAAATGCTGGTAATTGTTCCAAGTATGCACTCAGAATTTAGCAGATTCAGAGTGCGTGCTTGGATTCAAATCACATTAGTTAGGAAAGCCTTAAATAAAAGAAAAACAAGCTCACTTCAAACAATATATTTTTTTCCACAGAAACCTTTGTGCACATTATTATTATTGTTTGTATCTACACCACAATCTTGACCAGGAATCCCTTAACAGAGAGATGTTGCATCTCAATGTGGCCGTCTTGGTTAAAAAAAAAAGAAGGAGGCTATAAACTGTAGCAGACGACTCTGTTGTGTCATCTACTTGAACAGTTTTTAAATTCACACGTTTGATGAATTGCCAAAGCGACGGGCCATTTGATCTGAGATGTCTTCGCCGTCATCAGTCTGAAGTCTACGTTCCCACGCCGGCTGACCATTGGTCGAGCACAAGGGCAGAGTCACGGTTTTTCTCATGAAACCACGCCAATGGCCATCAAAAAACCAATAACTTCCTCTGCATGTTGGCTCACTTCCGTCTTCCTCATGTGGGGACCTGCCGTTGCCATGGTTCCCGAGCTGGCTTTTGCGTGCGAGCAACTGAGACAGCCGTCTGTGGCTTCACGCACACATAACAGGAAGACACTGGTCGTACTTCTCAACCGTTTCTCACTTCTGCCTTCTTGATTTAGGGAAGGCCGGGGAGACGCTCAGACACAACATGCAGCGACTTGAGCTGTCGATCTTCCCACAGTGACACTCTCCGATTGAAAAAAAAAAAAGTCTGCGAAAATATGCTATTAAAGCTGATGCAGCAAGTAGCACGCATAATCATGATGATTCATCCTCCTCTGCATTTCTGACAAAACTGAAAGTAACTGCAAGAATGTGCAGGAATTTTAAGTTTTGAAAGATCTCATTATTGTGAAATGTTCAGCTTTATACATATTTTCAGTATGTAGGCCATGTTTTTACTCCAACTACTTTTTGTGCAGAGCACACAGGACCGCAGGAGCTCAGTTTTCAGCTTCATTTTGGCCATTTGCATATGAAAAACCTTCAACTAATGATAAAAACATTCAAATCAGATAACCACATTTGCTGGACAAGATGCAACTGTAAACTTAGACCAAATATCATAATAAATAACTTAATGTGCTTCATGTTTTACAACATTAAAAACATTACATCATAATTGTTTTTCCAACTGTATGTTTATTTTTGCTTGAATTTTAAATATTAAAAAGGAAACGGTTAGAAATATTTTTATGTGTCAAAAGATTAAAAAAAAGTCTCACAGTTAAAAAAATAAGAAGGTTTGCATTTATTTGAAGAGGAAGAAAAAAAAAATTAGCTATTACAAGTTTCTAATGTTAAGTAACCAAAAGAGTGACCTTAGCAGCTCGGCAGCTGTGGGAAACTGCATAGCATGTCTGTCGCAT
This sequence comes from Phalloptychus januarius, assembly GCA_902982915.1. Taxonomy (NCBI): domain Eukaryota; kingdom Metazoa; phylum Chordata; class Actinopteri; order Cyprinodontiformes; family Poeciliidae; genus Phalloptychus; species Phalloptychus januarius. The sequence continues at coordinate 10,497,433 of CADWAE010000129.1, read as the reverse complement.
GGTTAAGTTGTTCTCTGAGCACAGAGTTGTCAAGCCACAGAGTGGCAAACTGTACAGTAAACTCATACCGGAACGAGTCTGCAGAGTGATCTGTGCCAAGGCAATTCTGCTCCCTGCCAAACCTGCCTCTGATGCCACTCAATGACAGCCGGCGTTCTGCACATAGCAATGTGGACACACATGGACACAGAATCTTTTCAAAAATAATATGTGATATATTTATATATAACCTGTTTGAGGTTATGATTTGCAAAATTGTTTCTATTTACTAAGTGTCAGCATTAAGGAGAGTGATGCTTTACAAGATTGATGCTTATTTGAGCTGCTCTTACTTAAAGTTTGTCATGTAAAAAAAAAAAACATTCAGTACAAAGTTTTCAAAAAGGTGTGCTCTATTAATGGGCAAAACAGATTTTATGCAACAATGTTTACTGATGCCTAGGAACGGGCCTCTCACTGTTCAAAACAAAAACAGATTCTGTCACAGAAATGAATCTGTTGTGGTGTGAACCCAAAACAAAAGAGCTTGTGATAATCCTGCACCGACATGGTCTGAAAAGCCTCTCGCACAGGAAGATATCAAAAAAGCCACATTATAGTTTAAAAAAGGAACTTAGAGAAAAAGGCCCTAATGTTTAGAAACATTATCTGTGATCTGACTGAATGAGTGTTAGCCCTTTGGCGGACAAAAGAGAGGTTTGCAAGTCTTAAGCTAGATTTATAGCTGGCACACTGAACTTGGCAGATACTAAATGCGCCTTCTCACCCCCTGCTCATTTACATGCTGTCGTGGTGCCTCGCAATGCTGCTCTTAACGTTTTGTAACTTGACATGTATCATGTACACCACCTTTCACTCAAACTGGACGATTTGGAAGATCTTTTTGCAGAGCAGGTCCACCTCCACTGGCATTTACCCTCTATAAGGGCTTTTTTTTTTTCAGAGAATACTGCACCAACGTAAGCATCACATACAAAAGCCAGATCGCTTGATCAGCTTCCGCTAATTCACCACAAATTTTCAAAAGCACGACTTTGCTCTGAGTGGTTTGGTAAAAATGTAACATGGTGTTTTAAGCCAAAGAATATAATATAGCGTAAATTGATTTGAAAATTGATGTGACACATTTGCTAATGAAATAATAAAAGCAACTATTATATTGGTTTATTTCATTTTGGGGTAAGAAAAAAATTTTTTTTGGTACTTTAAGATCCTATGGTGGAGTATCACCTCAAACCCAGAATCAGTAACATTTCATTTCAGGATGTTCTCTCTACAAGAGAGATTTAATCTCAGTTGAAACGGCACCTAGTGTCGAACAATGATGCCAGATAGCGAGTCATTGCTATACTCGCATACATGCACAGAAAAAATAAACAGTGACTTCTGGCTGAAATATTCGTGATACAGAATTGATTGACGTTACAATGGAAAAGTGTGTATGTATGTGTGTGGGTTTGCAAAAACCACTTTGTAGCATTCTTAGTGGATTCCAGCAGCAAATGTCAGTTGTGCTACACCCTCATAGCATGTTTTTTTTCTCAAATGTGATGTCTGCGAGCTAATTTAAAGTTACAAATCCACCAATCACTTTCTGACAGCAATAAGATAAACATGGATGACAGCCTAGAGCAAGGATGGCTAAATCTGTGCGTTTAATGTGTAAAATGTAAGAATTCAAGAGCTTCACTTCTGTGACTCAGATAGTAAGCAGCGGTTTGTGTGTGGGTGAAGCCTTTAACTGTGTTGAGATGACTCAACTTAGCAGAACCTAGCCAAGACTTCTGGGTAAGGAGGTTTGGCTAACCAACACCGTGAGAATGTGGCAACATATGTCCTGTTCTGTGGCAACATTAGCCTTGTTTCTGCTCTTGCTCTGAGAAGGCACCAAAGGTTTTCACAGCTCCAGAAACTGATCAAAAACAAAGGAAAAAAAAAACAATCTTGTTTTTGCTGTAACAGAAATATTACTTGCAAAAAAAGATTCAATTAGGATTCAGATGATGCAGTGCAGAACTTGTCACGACAAAGTGTAAAAGTACAACATAAACAGAGCTACTCATCCATCAGTGCTCATTAGTTGCTCATACATTATTTTTAATGAGTAAAAATAGTAAAAATGGCTCCAATCCACATAAACAACCTGATGTTAAAGCACATGTTAAGCCACTCTCTTGCATGGCTTACTAGGCTTGCTGCCATCCTGTACCCATCATGTGTGCCCGCAGACTTGTGCTGCTGTTTTGTGCCTGTTTAGCCTCAGTCATATTCACCCGAGCATCATGTGCCACCACAGGTCCCGAGCCAGGGCTGCGGGAATGGTATGGTGCATCTACTCCCACTCCAACCATTGTTTCTATTTGTAGTGAGCCCACAATAAGCTCTGCATGTGGGTTGCAATAGGGCCTTTGATACAGCCAATGCTACCATATCCTCTGATCTGTCACCTGCTGGTGTATTTCTGCAGCGCTAATGCATTTAGGAGACTGTAGACAATAAAAGAGGACGGATGTTGCCGATTTCTGTCTGCAGCTCGCTCTACTGCACAGCTAGAAATCGGAAGACAACTATGACATGGGTGCAAGTGCATGCACAAACAAGCAGATTGCATTGCGCACAATCACATGCACTGATGTGATGCTGTAGTGGAAACCATATCAACATAGTCTTGTCACGAAACAGTCTGAACGATACAGGATGGAATCTGTATTCATGTTATACTCTCTTAAATTCACATACACACATGCAGCCATGCAGACAGACAGACACACACAAAGACACCCCCCCCCCACACACACACACACACAGACACAAGAAGATAGATAAAGTAGACAGTTCCTTCTTGGTTGTCTGCACAGCAAGCAAGCCACCAACCACAACCACAAAGCCCCAGTATGTCAGCAAGCACCTGGCTATACACCCGCTCCCAGACAGCAGACAGACACACACACACACAATCATATGCACTTATATGTACATACATATATATACATGCACCATTCTGTATATAAGCGCCTAAAGATGAAATCGTTGGTTTTTCTAAAAAAGGCGATGCAGAAAGCACCTGCTTCTTTCAGAGCCCTTCTCCATCTTGTAAACATAGGCAAAAGTTTGCAGGGATCACGCATGGAGTCACAAGTTTTGTGTGTAGGTGTGAGTTTGTTTACAGATGAACCTTGCAGGCCTCTAGAACTATTTGAAGTGACGAGCGTGGGAAACAACATCAGAAAGAGTGTCTTCAGAGGTGACAGATTGCACTACAGATACTTTGTGTTACATATGCAGTGTGTGACTTTAATATGTTTTCATTTATCAGCGTGAAAATCTAATTTGCACCTTCCTTTGTATGTTGTAAGTCATTTCTGCATGTATTCAAGCAGCATTGCATCTAGTATATTTGTGCAAATAGGTCTCTAATTTTCAAAGATGGCGGACACTGGCAGGCAACCCTACTATGCAGACTGACAAACTCAGACAGGTAGATAAGACAGGAAGAGGAAGATGTCTTAAATTGTTAAGATGGAGAGAACCGCACAGAGTACATTTGAAGTTATCTTGGCAAGGAAATGTACTTGTATAATGTACTTCCCAGCCCTTTACCCAAATCTTAACCAAGAGCTAACTGCCTAACCTCAGCCATTACCTAATCCAAACCTAAACCTCATTCTACCTTAGATCTGCAACCAAATCTTTCCCCACAAACATGCCTTGTACACAGTTGTGGGAAAATTGGGACAAAGCAAGATGTCTTCACTTTAAGTATCATAAATTCAGGCCTAAACCCTAAGATAGTCTGAACGAGCATAGTAACATAGCTAATATCACTATATCACAAGTTGTATAGTGGCTCCTACAAATGGCTACTGCAGTCTTTTAGGTCAAATACTCTAACAAACGGAGAGCTGTTACACGTCTGTGTAGCCTTATTGATTCTTCACGCATTTTTTTGGACACCATATTAAAAGTGCTGAAATAAAATGACATTGTTTTCACATTTGTGCTAATGTTCTTAACTGACCTCAACCTTTAAGCTCTGAGATGTGGTACATTCAAGAAATACATTGAACAAAATATGCAAATATCCTTAAATGAAATCCAGTGCAAACAACTAGATTCAGAGGTAATCAACATAACATTGTATATAATTTAAAATTTGAATTATGTATTTTCAATAATGTACTGCTTTCTGTGTATCATATAAAATTCTACTAAATTTTATGTAGTGCATATTTGTAGTGTGTTTTAGTAGTGTTTACTGGTATTGTATTTTGTTTTCATATAAATGTCAATAATTGCACTGCTTTTTAATATTAGTGTTTTAATTACACTTTATATATAAATTTACTGTTTTAACTTATTTGTGTTTCTGAAGTGTGTGCTGCTGATCTCTTGGCCAGGCTGTAATCTGAAAATAAGTCAAAAACGTTCACTGAGATCTAATCTTTCATAAAAACTGAACTTTACTTAAAGCACAAAATCCTGAAAATAATTTTAAAACTCAACATAAATCACTTGAATTACTTCATGACAATCGATAACATTACATCAATGCAAATCAAACCCAAAGTGTAATTTTTACTGTGAACTAAAATCTTCCAATAAATTACTTTTTAAGCTAACTTATTTTTCTTAGTACTTGTAATCTTCTGCCAGTTTTCAAAAATGGAGTGGTGGAGTGGATCCATTTCAGGGACACGAGTCAAACAAATGCATGTCTTTGGACTGTATGAAAAAAAAAATTAACTGGGTTTCAGTGCAACCCAGTATTAGTTCAGATACTTATGTCAAGTGATATCTTCAGTCTGTATTATTTGTTTTGGTCTTAAGGTAAATCATCGTTCCAATAAAATCTGTGATGAGACCGTCTCATTCCCAGATGTCAACACGTTTTAAAAAAAAATGTCCTGGTTCAGAGAAAAAAGAGCAGCGACGCTTCCCGCTTTTTACAGAGGGAAGTATGTGACATTCAAAGAGCATGGTAAGATTCTTGTTCACATAAACCCTAACCGCACCACAGTACTGGTTTCAGATGCAATAGGCACTCAGTGACGTGTTAGTGAGTGGTTCAATCTGCATATCCTTCTGTGTATAACATCAGAACTGCTCAGGGTGGTCTTAACATTTAAAAAATTTGTCATTCAAGGCTAGTTGTTTTCAAAGTTTATCCGAGAAACATAGAGTTGGTGTTTGAAGCTGAAAATCATTATTGCTAATGGCATATTTTCATCTAAGTAGTTACACAGCATAAAAACTGCTTTTGAACAAAACACCAGACATGACAGGGATGAAACTCTGGAGACGTTTGAAGTGGACTTAGGTTGCAAAACAATGTATCATACAGTGAGCAACTCACTAAGAACTGTTTGAATCATCATTTTAAAATGAAAATTGAACACTACAACTCCAAATCCTCCAAAAAACAAAACAGTCAGGATAAGACACACAGGTGTCAGAGAAGCAGTCAATGGGCTGAAGATCCACTGCTCAAATGGTGGAATAGGTCAATGTGACAAAACGTGAAAAAGTATTGCCAGATTTTATACTTTTGCAGGGTAACTAGCAATGTTTGTGTACTACCATCAGCCACAGTTTGAGGCCACAGGCCTTTATATTGTGAATAACTGTATTAGAGACGGTCATGAAGCCACAATACACTGGTAATGCACTGAACCAGGTTTGGCCATTGGATCTTTTTTGTACAATGTGGAGTTTACCTGCCATCCAGCCTGTCACTCAGTCCTGGGGGCCTGGAAAAAATTAGAGGCCAGGAGAGAGGACAGACTCCCCACCCGCAAGGGAAACAGTGCGCTCCCCTCAGAATGAAAGCCAGCCCTGGATCATACATCAGACATGTGTTGGGGTGTAGGAAGGGGATTCAGCCAAACACACATACATAAAGAGACAGAGCAGGGATGGCTTGCAGCGAATGACAAAGAGCAATGAGCTCTGATATTAAAGAGCTCGAAGAATGGATGAGGAGGCAGACGAAGGCAGGGAGACTTAAATGTGTGTGCATTTGGGGAGTTGAGACAGTGTTATGGGGCCATCAAGAGTGCCCTGTGTCACTGCCACCTCATATAGCATCCTAATGGACGTTGGTCCTATTTGTCAAAGAAGGAGACGAATGAAAGTGAGGCGGCTTGAGGGAGGAGGAGAAAGAGAAAGTGAGAACGACATTTTTCAGAAAAATGGTGTGCGCTATTATGTTACCGGCTTTCAAATTCCTATTAAAGGCTTATGCACATATGTGTATATTTACAGTTACAAAGACGTGCGCATATGCAAGAACACAGCCCTGGATTTCCTGAGCCCCCTTCCCTCGTTCTAGGTCAGTAAAAGCCACCGTGTTCGCAAAATGAGAGGGCTGCAATGTGAAATGAGGTCACAGCAGCAAAGACCCACATACACAAATTCAGTGCGAGGTGAACAGTACGGTTTCAGTACTGTCCACTCCACTGAGTCACGCAGTTCTTGGTAAGCTAAACGTGATATTTTTGAAATCACAACATCTTCCATTTTGCTGGAGAAAAATAATCAGAAATGTATTATTTTTTTCTTTTATTCACAAATGCACAAATATTACTGAAGTAGCTTTACTGTCACTTTTGAGATCTGGGTCAGTTATAGGTTCATATCTTTTCATGAGGCCTTTCAGTCTTATTTTTTAGCAAGTACATACCAGTTTTGCTCAAAAATAAAGGCGCTAATCAACTCCTCGACAAATCATTTTATTCCATAGGCAAAGTGCAGACGGGGGTATAACTAACTATATATTTTTTTTTGCCAATGCATAAACATTAGAAATAAGATTTTGTACTTGGAGTACAATTGTAATCAAAACTGTAGGATGGATACTAAGTAATATAAGACATTAAGCAGAAAAGTGTAGCCTATATGTAGTTCCTAAAGTCCCCAAAAAGACAACAACCAGTTTACACATATATGTCAATACATTAGAGTCCTATTGAAACATTCATATGCTTCATTGGAGGAAATGAAACTGAGAGACAAATGACAATACATCTATGCTTCAAAAATACTATGTGATAAACATGTTTCGGGATTCAAAATCATGGGGAAGACAGTTGTCCAGCAGACAGTCACTAACATCTACCACAAGAACGGTAAGCCACAGGTCATGCTAAATGAGCAACCATTCACAGAGTGCAGCAACATGGATTGTAACTGGGGTTCAAGAGTCACCTCAAAGGCTTATCCAGGACATGGGCTATGAATGCTTTCCTTGGGTTTGGCTGCTGATAAACCAAAGGCAAAAGAAGTGTCTTACCACAGTGAAGGAGAAAATCTACTAGACTGTTGCCTAGAAGTCCCAGTTCCTGTTTTCAGATGAAGGAAAACTTTGCTTTTCATTTGGAAATCAAAGTCCCATCATCTTCAGGAAGAGGGCAGATTCACAGAATCCCAGCTAGTTGAAGTGAAGTGTCTACAATCAGTCATGAACTGGGGAGTCTTGTTATCTGCTGGTGTTGGTTCACTGTGTTTTATGAACTTGGCACCTGCCCTCACTGCAGAAGCTACTTATATCTGGTTTAGTGAACATTCTATAACTGTGTTTGACCCATCTGACATAGACCTCATACAGAATCTATAGGGTATTGTCAAGTTCAGGAAGATCAGAGGTAAAATACCCAACACAGCAGATAAGCTGATGGCCACAACTTATTGCTTCCTGATCACACAGGAGGGGTTGTCACAAGAACCACAAGCTGGTCGCTCCTCCGTGCCACGCTATGCTGGTAAAAACAGAATGTCATGTAACTTTACAACTGCAGCATGTAAAGTGACAGCATGCAGGTTCACACAAAGATAACATTTAATAACCAAAAAATAAGAAATAAAAGACTGTGCAGTAAGGGCAAATTTAAACAAAAAGGAAATAGCACACTGAGGCTCTGTTAAATCTGAAAGTGAAGTTGAACAAAAATGCTACAACTGTGCTTCTATATTTGTATTATAGTTATCAAAGTTAATTATAATTTATTTTCATTTTACGCATGAAGAATTTGATTCTCACTTTTTGAATTGGAGTATGACCCAGCGACCCAGATAGAAATGAATATTTTTTTTCAAATTAACAAACAAATTAAATTACCCTTTTAATGTCTTTCCAATCTTCTCAGATGCACCACGGCACTCAAACTAATAATTTTGAAAGGAGATGCATTTCTTTTTTTAATTTTCCTACAACAGAAATATATAATCAACAGTTTAAACATTGCATCTTTAACTTATGTTGAAAATCTGAAAGGGTATCATTCGAATTACAACATCCAATCTGTAAATAATTGGCAGATTTTTGGTTGACACTTCATTTGGTTTACAACACACAAAACCAAATTTTAAACAGAGGTGTTTAAAATTTGGTTTTATCCACCTTAATATTTGTCATATATATGCATGAAATGTCAACAAATTAATAATTAACATTACTACTACTCTTGAAAATGAAAGTCAAAATGTTTTGAGGTATGTTAGAATTTCAAATGAATTTACTATTCTTTTATTTTTATTATTGTTTATAATTTCCTAGTTTTAGAATTTAATCACTACATCTTTGAAGTTTTTGCATCAAGTAAAATGAGCATATCTGGCGTTTAACTGGTGCAGATTATCTTTAAAGACTTTAGTGCAGAGTTAACCTATTTCCAGACAACTTTTGTTAAACAAGTTGCATGATTAACATGAGTTTTTAGTGCAGCAGTGCAGACACATGCTCACACGCACACAGTCTCTGTGTAAACCACTGTGCATCTGCTCTAGAGGAACATCCTGCCTAACGCAGACTTGCATGTTTGCAAGCTCGTCTGTCACATCCAAACCCCATGTCTGAACCACAGGAAATACGTATGCGCACAAACATAGACACAAACACATGCAAACACAATGAGGAGCAATCTAGATGACTAGAAGCAGCTATGTTCAGATGAAGCCCGAAGCAATGTGGAGAAGGTGCAAATTCAGAGTTATATCTCAATAAGAGCAACAGATTGGAAAGCAAAACATCTTCTGAACCGTTACAGCTTTAAAGATCCTGATAACGCATCGCACTTGTGGAGAAACTGTCCCATTTATCCTGGACTGAGATATGTGAGCTGGTTGAGTGTTGGGGCGTTTGGGGTAACTGAGGTCTTGGGTTTACGGGTGCTTTTATGTGAGGTTGCTGCACTTAACCCTCCAGCTGCTCTGTTGCAATGATGTGGTGCCTCTGTGCACCTCAAAGCAGAATGTAAATTTACCACTCTGGTGAAGTCAAGTGGTTCACAAAACACACAAGCACAACGTGATAAGCACTGAAAACCAAAACATAATAAAACTGGAATGTGATTAGCTCCGTGTTTTGATTGCATCGGGGATCCTCTTCCTTGGTTGATTTTCAAAGTAATGGCACCTGATGCACCTTGAAGCTGTGTGACTGGAAACAAAACTGTTTCTGAAAACGAAAAGCTGCCTTTTCGGTGCATTCCAGACTGTAACTGTATCCAAACAACTAGGTAAAAGTTTTACAAAAATTCCCCAACAAAAACAAGCAATTAGCCATAAAATGTGAACCATATTAATATTGTTTTTCTTTTTGTTTCTGGTGTAAACACATACAGCATTTGTGATTGTGGTGTAGTTTCTACTACCTATTCCTACATAGTTTCTAAACTACTAAGTTGAGATATATACTAAAAAATTCTAAATTTGCTTTGTCACTGACAAAATCTTGAGTAAACAACATATGAATAATTTTAATTTTACATACAGAAGAAAGTTTCACAATTATTTTTAATTTATTTTGGTGTATAAACTATATTCTTTATATGCTATGAAATTTTGAAGTAAAGTAGAAACAACACATCATACTGCCAGTACATTCCTGGTTCTTGTGGGATACCTTTCTGTAAGTGACTAACGTTTGTGTTTTGGGAAAGTACCCATACACTGGGTAATTTCAAATACAGGCACCATAAGCCTCTGAAAACATATTTTATGTTCTAAAAAATGAATTTTATGTCATGAGGAACATTTTTAAAAATAAATTGCAATGAATGTAACCTGTAAACTTAATGACAGTAACCTGTTATCTTCTGGGAAGAATCCTTCAGGATCAAAACAATCTCTAAAGATTTTAGAAAAAAAAAAGCATGGATATATTTAATAAACTATCTTGTAAGTCTGTGAAAGTACGCAGGTATTTTGTAACTTCCTGGTAAATTCTGCAGCGTAATCTTTAACTTCTGGGTACCTTTTCAAAAATACTTTGCAGTTTCAGCACAGGGATTATATCAAAGTAATCTGTATGTAACATAAATGTAATATTTTGTCACTTTCCTAAAGCATCTTGTAGAAAGAAAGAGGTGGGGATTTGTTTTTATTTTATTTATTTATTTATTTATTGCCAAATTTACTTTCAGCAAAAAGTTTATTAGACCATCATTTCAGGAAGGTGACGAGTTTGGGTTTAAAAAATAACCTATTAGTTTAGGATGCAAAATATGTTGAAATGTTTCTATTTAGTGTTGGCATGAATTCTGTACAGTAATTTGTAGGTTCCTGAAAGTTATCGTTATGTTCTGGATAATTCCTTCAAAGTAACCTCTATGTCTGAGCTAAATTTTGGAAGGTAAAATATAAGTTTTACCTTCACTAACTTTTAAATTCAGGAAAGTAACCTGAAAGCTCAAAGATACCTCTCCATTTTGGACAGAAGTCAGAAAATAACTTCTAACCTGTAAGTTCTGGGTGAGGATAGATTACAATGTGTTATGTTTTCTGCACTTAATTATTTTTAAAGACCTCAGCAATTAAACCTTTACCACATAGAGCTAACACAATGTGACAAAATATGTTTATTTTGAACTGTGTTTTATTAAATAAACAGGAGAGAGAGTTTGACAGGCAGTAATTGCCCAATTAGTCTGCTCAGCTGATGCCAGCAGCTGTATGAGGGGTTTATAATTAACCTGCTGTAAAGAAAAGCTGGATGCTGCATCTTTGTGTTGGCACGGTTTCTGAATAACAGGAAGCGTTGGGGTGAAGGGGGTCGGATGGAGAGTTTACTACCTGTAAACATTTCTCTCTGATGGAGACGAAGCAGGTGCCAAAACTACAAAACCACCTTAAATGAGCCAGTCATCCTTCAACCGCTGCTGTCATGGTGGTGTGCACTTAGTCACAAGCTTCAATTTTGTCTGTCTGAGTGAATATTGCTATGGACATTTACAAATTTCAGAAATTCCCACAAAATCCACACATAACAGTGACAAAACCTCTCCTTTTTGTCCCCTTTCCATGTCACACCACTCAGGATCTCTGGGATTCTGCCTGCTTGTGTGTGTGGGGGTGTGCTTGTGTGTGGTAACGAGGGGCCCACGCTCCCCTCCTTTCAGTGTGGTTACCACAGTCTCCATGTCTGCTGGAGCCAATAAATAAATAATGGGCCCGGTGATCACTTCCAACGGTGATACTGCATGCTAAAAACCACTGCATCTGGGAGTGTCTCACTGACAATAAAAACACAAACCAAAGCGCACATGTAGACACACAGATCGTTGCCGAGTTGGTAACAGTGCACACAGCTGCTGTTTACTTGCGATCTCTTTAGGGTGTTTTAAAATAATTTTATTCACAGCCTGAAGGAGGATGTTTCCAAATCCTCTCGTGCAAAACTTCCCCTTAGCCATGAAATTTTCAGGAATTTCCAGTAGAAATATCTTATGACATCATATCACAGTAAATGATGAGTGTTTGAGAATCCGGTAATGGAAATGAACACAATGGAAATGAACACAATGAATTTCCTCTGGCTGAATTAGATGAATCCCCCCCCCAATATGAGGTGTGAATGAGGAGTCAAGACTGCACACAGTCTAAGGAAAAAGGCTCCCATGGCCGTATGCTGCAGGCAGGCAGGACCCTGGTGTTTGATGCAATGACGGCCACTTCATTATAAAAACCTCCTCAAGTCCCACGCTGCATTCCACGTTTATGGGGAACATATGGGGAAGCCTGCAATTTTTAGACCACAAAATAAGCCCCTTTGCAGCTGGACGCACGACCGCACTGGGTCCTTTTTGCTTCTCGAGCCACGCCCGAAAGGCGTAGGACCACTGACAGTGATTAAACCACCACAGTTTTCTCAGCAAAACAGGAGTTATATTAAGCTTAAATACAGGGGCTTGATAAACAAGGCCTGGGCAGGGGAAAGAAAAAAAAAGGATTTAGTGAAAAGACGGCCACAATGATCTTCAGACTATTTTCCCCTCACGGTCATGGGCAGTGCAAAGCAATGAGATACATTTCAAAACATGAAGCAGATGTTTACCTAGACAAAAGAGGGAAAACACACTGAGTAAAAGGCCTTGACTCCAGCGCTTTCTTCAAATATCAAGTTTGGACTAAACAGCAACATAGCCAATTCTTGCACAATATTGTGGGACAGTGCTATATTTATTTAGCTTTCCCACTATCCTTTGTTGAGAATCCAGATACGTCTTTGTTTCCACAGGGGAACAAATATATGAAAACTGACAATAAAACTAAAGATTCATGCCTTGGGAAACAGCTAAAACAGAAAGATATTTACCATGTCTAGTGGCTCTTCGCTCTTCAAATTCCAGGTTTTTTCGACTTTTAAAATTTTGACCACAAGAAACCATTTCCAAACATTTCCTGTCTATAATGTGACACAATTTCCTCACAAGTCAACTAAAAAAAACAACAACAACAAATTTCAGTAACCGGATACTTGAATTTTGCAAATGGTTATTAAGCATCAAAGTATCATTTTGAAAAACTATTATTTGCTAGAAGGGGCCAAAAAAAAAACAACCAAAGCATTTTATATGAAAAATAATATGTGCAATAGGGCATTAAAAACATTATCAATAATTGAAGGGAAACTAAATGGAGCAAAAAACAAAAAACAAATAAAAGTCCAAACAAGTAGATCAAAACAGAGAGGAATTGGTCAGGGAAGGTGGGGTTATTTGGGTTCATTTGATGACATTCTGCTGCATTTTTCATATGTCTGTATTAACAAGTAGGCTTGTGGGACATTTTACAAGAAAGGCCTGATTAAAACCTTCCAAATCTTCCAGGAAAACAGTCAGAAGTAAATAAATGGAAACTTTTGATTTACGATTCTAAAAGCTTTGTAGATAAAACAACACCAAAAAAGCCCCTCATTCCCACTGTGAAACATGGTGGTGGCACCCTCAGGCTCAGAGGCCACATTTCTTCGGCTTGAACTAGGGTTTTTATCAAGATGGCTGAAAGCATGACCACCAAATTCCAGTCAGTTTTGACCCAAATCTTTCAGCAGATGGTATGGAAACTGAATGTGAAGAAGGATTTGCTTTTCAGCATTCAGAAATACTAGTAGTACAATTAAATAATGGCTTTGCCTGAAGAAGAGTAAAGCTTTGGGGCGGCTTAAGAAATAAATCTGACAGAAAATCTGTGCAGTCATGTGAAGGGGATGACTCAGGACAAGAGACATCCTCAAAGAAAACCAAAAGTTGACATTAAATCAAAATGTGCTTTAACTCTCCTGTAGTTTAAGAGAAGGGATCATTTAGGTTCCACAAGTTTCTTGCTTTGTGCAGAGTCTGGTGGGGGTCGCACTGACCCCATGTGCACTTTTACGAGTTTTTGTGTGCATGTTTTTTGGAAATGGACGGTCTGATGTGACAACCATCAGCATCTCCACTGTCCAACCATGACATTTTCTGCTCTCCCCCTGAGCTTCGCGCTAAGACCGCAGGAGGGCTAATGAAGTTTAATTTTAAGGGCGTGGTTTAGTGCATTTTTTAGCTTCTTCTTTACATTCTTTATCCCTGTTTTTCACTCTAATAATACAGGATGTGTCACAATAAAGGGAAAACCCTGGAATGTTCCCAGGATGAGAGTACTTTTGAGAGAACCTCTAGATGAAAACTATGAATGCTAAATAGCCTGTCTTAGTTGTACAAATTCATAAAAACAACAACATGTTGGCTTCTCTTGAGGATTTTCTTCATGTTTAGTATTGTTGGTCGTAGAACAAACTTGCAGATGGTTTTAAAGACTGCCTGAGGTTAAAATCCCTGCGACTCTGGGCTCGCGAGGAGCTCCGTCTGCCCTCTGTTTCTCCGAGCTGTAATCTGTCTCCAGGCTGGCAGGCCATGGGACGAGGCCATGTCGAGAGGCAGCGGAGGTGTTAGAAAAGGAAGCCTCGCTATGTGTGAGGTTAAGTCAGAGGCCTGTAGCGGCCTGGTGGACGGACTGATAAAAGCCCTGGGGCCGCGGCTGTGGCCTCAGCGTTCGGCCACACTCGCTGACGCGCCGTGTCATTTAGCCCGCGTTGCCGCCTAACTCAACGGCAACTGCTCATTTACAGGGCAGTGCGGGCTACCAGGAAGAAGAGCGAGCTCTCGCCTCTTTCTCTCTCGTTCTCCAACACACACATGGATTTACACATGGCATACATACGTACACAAACAAAGCTTCTGTCCAACAATTAGCAGAGTGCAATGCGGACCGACGTCCATAAACAATGGCAGAGGAAACAGAACCGAAAAACCTATGTATCTGCACATATACAGGTTTTTAGGGAAAGCACTGGGTCACATGAGTGACCAGACGGTGGTTTGGGTCTGTTGTCCCACAGCCAGACGTGGTCACTGCGTCACTAAGAGACAGGAGAAAGGAGAAGGGAAGTGTAGAGACCACAGGTCTGCAAATGCCAGTGATTTGAGCGCTCTCACACAAACAGACATGAACCCAGACACGCACACACGTACATATGTGTAGCTTAGGAGGACCGTCAGCTTCACACAGCAAAATGAAAGTAACTCTGGCGGCATGTTTGTTGCCCCGCACATCCATAATTTCTGTGTAAATGTTGAGCAATCAGACTGTTGCCAAATAACTGGTGAGGAAATCTTGAAGTAAATGTTTTTCCTTTAATGGCTTAATATTGAAATACTGCAAGTCAAATCTGTTTTAACGAAATTTATTGTTTGCAAGTTAACATTGCATTGCAAAACATAGTGAAGAAGCTGTAAAATGATATAAAATGCTTATTGTACATTGCAAAATTAATCACACCCCTTGGAGCCATTTTGTATTTGAGTAACTTCAATGTTTTTGAATAGGAGTTTATATGATGCAACTATCTGATATCCTGAAATAAAATCCAAACAAATTGTATTTAGACATCAAGCACCAAAGATGCACAGCTCAGGAGGAAGAGTCTGTCAGTAGGAGAACAATTAGCCTCACGCTCCACAAATCTAGACTTCATTGTAAATCGCAAGAAAATAAAATTGCTGTAAGAAAAAAATTCAATAAATCACATAATTTAAGGTTTTATAGAGCGTTTAGGAGCAGCCAACCTGGAAATTGATGTTCTGGTCAAATAAGACTTCAAACATTTGTGTCTACATGTAATTTGTTAGAAGAGACAGAACCCTAAACTGAGATGCTTTTTTTCAGCAGGTGAAACTCATGAATCCAGTCATGGTGAATGCAAAGAGATATTTGAGGTAAATACAAAAAATTTACCTTTAGACAGTAAGCAAAAGTTGGTCCTACTTAACATAAATACATAACATATCTCAGATGCTTTGTCGTAAAAAACACAAAACAGTACACTATTTTCTTTCTGTGTTCCAATGATTTACTTATCTGTGTTCATTTATCACAAAAATGTCCAAAAAAATAGATATAGTTGAAGGAAAAAACTAATATTTTTCAGAAGGCATCAATACTTTCCCACAGTGCCACCCGTTTGGTTGGACTGTTCCGTCTATTTCCATTAGATTAGGGGTTTAATTTGCACTCAAGTTACCGTCTTGCTAAATTAGTGAAGCTGCAACTGAACGGATGAACTAACGATAATCGCCGCATGAACTCAGACAAAATGTGTTCAGGGAGAAATTCTGCATGAAGCTGCAAAATTAAACTTCCCCAATCTCTGTCTAGGGTGAGCCCCCTGCTCACCACAATATTTTAATTGCGCATTTAAGCTATTAACAGAGACAGTGGAGCCGTCTGCTCCCAACCATCCCCAGTCTCTACACCCTGAAATGCGTCTTACTTAATTTGGTTGACTTAAGCTGACTTTTTTTCTGTGCATCTTGGGAAGCTTTGGTCATCACTGGAATGAGAATAATAATGATTGTAAAAGAAGTAATGACGTTTGTATCTCATCTGCAGACAGGCTGACAGTCCAAGTCGTCAGTGAAGCACTTTTCCATTCTTAAATTCTATTTGGAAAATGAAAAAGTTTGAAAACCACAATCAGGTTAGCTCGCTTTGTACTTTCATTCGGTGCGAGACTCTACAGTAGGCCGCAAATACTTCAATACTTGCAAGAGGAAGTTTAGAAAAAAGGCATTAAGAAAACGCAAACCTTTTTTTTTTAACGCAAATCCACGTGAACTTTGCATTAACTGGGTGTATAGTGACATATAGGAGTCAATCAAGGCGAAATAGCTGAAAACAAATGAAAAAGAGAAAATTGGAAGGTAAGTGTTCAGAGAAAGGGGGGAAGACCCAGGCACAGGCAGAGCTGCTTCTGATGAGACTAAGATTATGATACTATCAAGTGGTAAGTGAGGGTGGAGGTTTTGCGGGCCCAAAACCACGAGTTCTTACTAACACAGATGTGCAGTGAGTCAGACAAACATAAAACTAGCACAGGACATGCGTACACTGTCAACAGCAACAAGTTCAGGGTAGTTGAGATTAGTCTCAGAAAGCTGTTTCTTTCAATCTCATGCCTCTCATCTCTGCTATGTTGAGCTTAGAACATTTTACTGCTTCACTGGTTCATCTACAATTACTTTAAAGCTTTGGACGTTCAACAGCGGCGAAGGCCCCTGTGTGGTTTGAGCTCAAAGGAAAATAAAATGTTTCCAAAACTTCGGACGACCAACGAAAAGTGAGAGTAAGTACTGGAAGTCTGCAAAGCGTGGAAAGTACAGGACGAAACAGAAAAAAAAAACAGAAAAAAAGCCAAAAGACAGAGGAGAAGAAGAAGAAGAAGAAGAAGAAGAAGGGAGGGAGAGGGTGGGAGGGAGAGGCCCGGTGACCTCATGTGACATGTGACGTGGGCTCCACCACTCACGGAGGGGAGTGTGTCTGTCTCTCTGTGTGGAGGATGGCGAGGAGGATGCAGAGAGACTGTGGCTTGTAGCCTTTTACTAGCACTGAAGCTCCAGTCAGGCCACCGCCGCCGAGGAAGAGAAAGAAAAGTGGCAGACCACGCTGTCAGACAAGCGGGTTAACCTCGGAGTGTCGGCCTGCTGAGTGACAGACCGCCAAGCCGGGCTCTGTTACGTGGGCCCCCGCCTTCTCTCATCTCCAGCCCTGGTGAGTCCACCTCCCACACCTGGACACCTGAGAGCTCCGGCACCGCCAGTGCCATTCAGATTCAGTGCTGCTTCTTTCTCCTGCGTTTCTCGCTCAAACACGTTCTGGTGCTGGTGCTAGCACATGCTGCTGCTCTCTCTGCAAGCTTGTGGCTTGGGATTCCTGTGGTAGTCAGAAAACCCAAAGATTCTTGGTTGCAAACAGAGCTCCAGGAGTTCTTGCCCTCTCAGGCTCGCCTTCCTTCCCGTGCTCGTCTGTTTCACTCTGTGTTTTAATTCAGCTTTTGTCCTCTCTTTCCAAAGGTTGGTGGAGATTGGAGACACTGTCCTGTCCTGTCATGGCATCCAACAGCATCTTTGACTCCTTCTCCAACTACAGCAGCAGCCTACTTAGAGGTGAGCCCTTAGCCCACCCTCAAATGTCTTGTTTAGACATTTGATCCATGTCGTTGTTCTTTTTGTTCTTTACTGCTCTAATGTGCTGAGACAGATTACACCAAAAAAAAAAAAAAAAAGAAAAGAGGATCACTTGACTGATATGGTTCCATAAAGGCCTCTCAGCTTCTGTGTTTTCTGTAGGCTTGATCGAGTAGCTCCATAATGGGATTCTCACCACAGACATTCATTATCAAGTGAAACTCTCTGCGAGAATACGAGCTCAGAGGCTCCATGTGACTGGCTGCTTTACTGGAACACGGCAATGCAATGAAAGAGCGAGTAGGGAAAGGAAAGAAAAAGAAAAACATATTAGTGCCTTACTTCCAGGAGGTACTTTTGGTCTTTGCGGTGAGGTGAGTGCACTTGGCTGTCCTTAATGAAGAAACCATTTGTTACCATGGCATTTGCAATCAGACAGCTTTTGCTCGCAAACAACGTTAAGAAGAAGAGGAGGAAGATGGCAAGGCTGTGCCAAATGTCAAGAAAAATAAAAGCAGGGCATTGTTGACACTTCAGTTGTTAATCTATGCTGGTGGCTTCAGTCGTTTCCAGCCACAGAAAGACAGCAGAGGATAAAACAAAGCTCCTTTCCCAATTAAGGTCTTGTAGCAGTGTTAATTAGAGACAGCCACAGGAGAAGCACTACCACTTCATAATTGTTTGCAGAGTTTATCTTAAAAATCTCCGGAGCCTCACACATACATGCAGTCAGACTCCCCATCTGTGCCTCACGTGAGAACAATCCTCTGATATCCTCTCAGTGACAGCAGATGATGTTCCAGTTTTCTCGCAGCTTCTGCAGGCATTTATGACCCGGCTCCAAATCACCCCCCTTTTACCACCCATCCTAAACTCCTATATAACTGCTGGATCTGTGCCTTTCCTCATCAGATCAGCGCACCACCAATGTCAGGTTTCATGCACGCTGTCTATCACGCTTTTGTTCGCGGGGATCTGATTTTCATTTCGAGATGTAAGGCACGATTGGAGACAGCGGGTCAAAAAGGGAAACAAGAGACAGGACGCTCAAAACAGCGACCAAAATCAATAGCGAATGTGCAATTTTATTTTAAAATCCATGCAGCCACGGGACTGAAACTGAACTCAAAAAGGCCAAAAGATGTTAAATCATCCACTTCAGTCTGAGAGCTTTTAAATTGGGGCTACCACATGCAAGCAAAACAACTCAGAATGGTGCGTCACACATGCAAAGGAATTAGACCTTTTTAGGTTCAAGCTGAAGCGGAGAGAAACAGTTTTAGAAAAATCTCATGGAAACGCTGTTTTCTGCTCCTCAGAAGTCAGGAAGCACAAACCAAGCACAACATCAGATTCATGTATGAAAATACAGACTCTGAAAATCATCTTGATCTTTTCTGTTTTCATGTAGTGATATCTTTCAAATAAAAAAAAAAAGCCTCCCCAGAAAAGAAAGAAAAACACTAAAAAGGAAAATTAAGCATCAATTTTATCTGCACAAAAACAACTATCACTGTTCCAGTGTTATTTTGGTAATTCTTTTATATATCACAACCTGTTTCACAGTGCACACATCTAAGCGTGTGATGTGCAACATCAGATGCACTTCGCGTGAGAAGCTAGAGGACGCCTCACCTCAGAAACCTCAGTCCTCCGCTGAAAGCTCAGGCAGACACACACAACTACACACAAATAAAAATGCACAACGCACACATGCATACACACAAGGGAACAGACAGTGCTTTTCTCGTGCTGTTTAACTCTGTTGAGCACAAGAAAAAGCTAAAAGTCTGACAGTTAGCGCGTCGCGAGACACAGGGGGAGACATGTACTTGCGCCTCACTGAAGTGTTAATCTGATGCAGACTCATGGAGCTGCTGCACTTCACTGATAACAACCACAATGAGGCTACACCTGCTAACCCTCACACAATTCAAGCAGAACAGCGTTTCTGGAAAGAAATTAAATAAATAAAGATGCAGGCTCCATAGAAAGAAAAATGAGTCGTAACATTTATAGTTGTGGTTAGTTTGGGAGTATTTACATCAGGTGGAAAACCTGGTTTGTTAGCAGCAGAGATTGGGCCTCTGTGGAGGGTCATATCCTTGGCTCGGTTTCTGTCACCTCATTTCCATCTGCTTGGAAGGGCCGCTGTGTTCCCCCTGCAGGCTGTTTTTATTCATGGTACGCGCTCTGGAGCCAGCTTCCTTTTGTGGCAGACTAAAAAAAGGTCTCGAGTTTATTAGAGTAGAAGGATTTTTATGTGTTTGGCTTATTGTGCTGAATGAATGGAAGTGAGAATTTCAGTGAGAGAAATCCTCAGCACAGTAGCACCGAGGTTGTTTTCAAAGATTTGCTCCACAAATGCAGAGAAGGCAGCGTATCATCCTCACCAGAAAGAATCTCCCTCACCAGAGATAGAAAATTCAAATGGTGTTTTCAGTGACTTACTTAAATAAATAAAAAAAGCCCCTGTACAGTAGCTCCATCAAAAGAGATGCCTTAAAATTTGCAGGATCACATGCATTGCTTCTGCTGAATTTATTACCAAGTCATATGGAGAATATTTAGTTCTTTTCTTTTCTGTTAAATTAACAATCTGAATGATTGGAGTCCATTCAGAGCCCCGCTGAGTGAGAGGCCCGAATATGAAAAGACTGGCGTAGCTGAAAGCTGTAACCAGATATAAAGAGTTTCAATATTTTAAAGCGAAAGCAAATAATAGAAAACTCATGACGACCACAGAGCAGCGAAACCCTGTCTCCAAATTTAGTAGAATATAGTATGTATTTATAAAACTCTGAAGGCATGTGGGACAGACAGAAGGTTCTGGACCTGATTAGAGCTGTAAACGTATTTCTGGGTACTTATTTACTTTCCAGTCCGTCTCGCTGCTTCTACCTCCTGTCAACACAACTTTATAGGAAACACTTTTAGGGGTTTGCAAGTGTGATGGCTTCGAGGTAGAGGGGTGTACTGATTATGTGGTCGACTGATCCCAAAGCCTGGCCCGATCCGCCCGATTTTGGCTCAAAGCGTCGCGCTCCATCCTGCGCCGGTCAAGGTTAGAGTGTTGTTGTAAATATAATTTTCTGGTGGTCGGTGAGCGACCACACTGCCCAAATTCTTCTGCTGCCGATCTGATAGAATGAATTGGCTTCATGAGGTTTCTTTTGATTAAAAGGCTTGCTCTGAAAGGTCGAGCTGCTTCTTTCAACAAGCGCACACGTTAGTGGAGATGTGAGGGGGATAATCCTGCTGCAATGTACAGTGGAGCTGCAGGAATTCAGAGAAGACCCAGTGTGAGCTGAAGCTAAAGTTGGGCAAATCATCTGGAGTCAAGACTTATTAAGCGCTGACCTGGTGTGGTCACATTGGACTGGACGTCCACATTAATCAACAAAAATAACTTCTTTTTCTACAGAAAAGTATAGAATGATAAAATAATGTTCTATGCCTGCTTCTTTAAGTTTCAGGAAAATGTATTTTGGAGGAAAATACAAATGCAAAAGAATTCACACCCCTTGAACTATCTCCACAAACATTCACTAATTTTATTCATGTTTTAAGTCAAATAATTAAATATGTAAATCTTGCACTCTGCCCACATAGTTTTCATTGGGAAAAACAGTGGTGGAAGTATAATACTGCGGGGATCTTTTCTTCAGCAGGACAGAAAACTAGTCAGAGTTGATGTGAGGATGGATAGATCTAAGGATGCATTCACACCAGTCCTCTTTAGTCTGCCTTGATCAAACTGTAGTAAGTTTGCACAGAAAGTTTGTTTGGGGAGGTGTGAATGTGCAATGAAACTCTGACAGACCACTCCAAAAGCAGGAAGCGAACAGTAGCGCAGGGCATTCTGGGTAAATACAACCAAAACCAATGTGCGATGCTAGACTAACACTATAGGGGAAAAGAGCTTGTGGTCTTTCACCAATGACAAAAGTGAAATACTACAACCTCTAAAATCTGACGCCACAACATTTCTCTATGGATTTGCGAAGAAGGGAGTTGCATTCATGTCTTCTTCAAATGTTTTTGTGTTGTTTCCTTCAGTAGACATTGGCATAGCGCCACCACAGGCGAACATGTTTGCAAAGTGTTTGGCTAGTTTGACAAATAGTGCAGTGTGAAAGCAAAACAGATGAAAATCAAAAAAATTATTTCATTTTAGACCCCAATAAAACCATGTCCACTGGACAATCAGTTGCGAAAACATCCAAAGTATAAGAAAATCCTAGCATAAAACCCGAGACAGATGTCTCAGAAAGAAAAATTAAAACTTAATGAAGTATGAATCATTTTACAAGACGCTGCATATTTAAATGAAATAAAAAAATAACTGCAAAAAATTGTTGCTTCACACATTACCCGATTGGGTTTTATACCAAAAACTAACGTAAGTACATTTGGTTCCCATCAAAGATGACTAATTTCAAGTAAAGCCACTATCTTGATTTCCTAATTTTTTTTTCACTTTGTTTCAAACCTACGCCCTAAACCACAGGACGGTCCCAGGGCCTATAAAGTGGTAAAGCCAGGGCCGTAGCAAAAACACAAGTATCATTGTGAGATAATTTACGCATCGACCTAAAATTATGTAGCAACCAAATTCAATATGCTGGCAATTTCCAGCAGAGATGAAAATAAGTCAAACAATTTAAAGGTTCATGATAGGTTTGCTTTGTTTTTTGGGGGGGTGACTCAGAAGAAGAAAGAAAAGTTTTGTTTAGACCCCTCCCTGCATTGTTAACATGATTTCTGCTGCTGCAGGAAGGTGGAAAATCAAAACATGACCAAGAGTGACCTCGACTGCTTTGCACTTTAGTTTTGAACATTACAGCTGCATCCTAACCCACAAATTACTTTAATGGGCAGGCATGGGCCTGGTCCTAAGCACAGAAATTGACTTCAACTTATGGAGATCCCACATGTTCTGAAACATAGCAGACAGCAACATCATTTATGTCTTTGACTGTAGACAAGGGTAATGGGAATTTATCATGTGTGGAAATTTTGCTAAGATCTAGAGGCACCATTCTGTCACCATCAAAGAATAAAAAAATTATGTTTTTCACATCGTTCGCAGTGAATCTTCACTTCATTATGACTAACTTTAATCATGCTCAAAACATCCTTATAGCCGATCCTTCTTCCCATAAGCAATAAAGAAAGAACCTAATTACGGAGGAGGAAAAATGCAGATAATGATAGGATGCGAGGCTCTGCAGGATACAAGATGTTCTCTGATTCCGCATTTTCCCAGAATTTTTTTCTCAACTTGTTTACATACATTGTTGACACTCCAATAAAACATGTTTTTGTTTTGTTTTTTGTTTTCCTTGGGTGGCAATGGCGTTCTCCTGTCTCTTCAAACATAATTTTAACTGCAGAGAATTGATTTTTTAAAAGATTTTTTTCCTTGTTGTTTTGTGGAGCCAGCGTTTCAAAAATGGGATTTCAGTTCTCTGTTCAACTACTCATCAGGGGGAACAAATAACCATCAGAGCTCCTAACTGCGTCAGTAATGGGCCACCTAATTGTTCCTTCCTTTTTGGCAAATTTGATCATTCTCATTTATGTTACGACTGAAAGAAAATCGCAGAGTTAGTCTGAAGTGGTGGAAAGTGTTGAAGTTAAAGCTGAAAGACGGCCTTGTATTGCTTTTAGCTTGCTGAGTTTGCTGATCCAAACAGGTGGAAAGTCAGCTCTGTTTGATGCATGTGATCAAGATTTTCCAGCACATGCAGAAACTGAAGAGCGAAAATGACGGTTAGCCTTAATATATAGGTCTACGTGTCAAAGTATGTTTTGTGGCCAGCTGCAGCATCTTAAATGCACCATTACAGGAAGTCCCATTCAACCCTCTGAATAATAAACAGTTTTAATTTAGCCGCTTTAATTCAAATCTACTTCCTGTTCAAATGCTAACTCTATGTCTCATTTATTTTGTGTCGTTCAACAGCAGCTTTCTGTGCCGTTTACAGACTGATCGCAGGTTTTTTTTGCCCTGAAGTAAACTTCAGAGAACTCGTATTTTCTGTGCCGTGCCTCACTTCTGTATCGGCTCAGTAGGAAACACCATGCCAGGGATTCCCCCTAAGCAGAAGTGGCCCCTGCGCTCCTTCTGTATCTTCTGTCTACAGCGAGGTCACTCCGTCTGCTTTTCTCACGGACACAGCAGTCACGAGAGTCAGATGTACAGTTGTGTTAAAATAAAAAAAAACAGCCGACTGACATCACTTACCAGATCACACGCTGGTTTTGGTAGAAATTAGATGTCTAGATATTATTCATACCCTGGTAGATTTAAAAAAACTACAATTATTTTTCGTTCAACTGCCTTAAGCTGAATAAGCCCACATTTATGTATTAAAATGTATTTTTATTGGTCTGATGTTATGTTCTATCTTAAATGTTATAATTTTAGTAGTAGTAAACAAAAAATCCCATATGTGATAGGACAGTTCCAAGATAATAGTATTTTTTTCTAATCAGAAGAAACATTTTGGTTAACTTAGAAGATGTTATAAACTTATACATTTTTGCCCCCATGACTCCAACATGGATTAAGCGAAACATAATTGATAAGAATCTTGGGATTAAGTATGGGGCTATTTCTCATAATCTGTTGTGCCAATTTACAATAAACCAGGGATCCTGGATCAGTTCAAATAAATCAAAGATAATTTAAGAGGTCATGTTGTCTTATGCTGAAAAGGAAATCCTGTTTCATTAACACGACAACCCCAATCACCCCCGTACTCCAGCAGCACCTTGGTTAACTTTATGGACTGGCCAGATGAATCCAAGGACCTTAATCCAATAATCAAACATGGTTGTACAAGCCCCAAACAGATGTTACACACAAAAAAATATGTTTTGTGTGTTTCACTGCATTTTTTATCTTACTGTGAGAGAATATTTGAGTTTATAAAAAAATAAAAAATTCAAACAGTTTTGGTTTATTGAGCTGCCACTTTTATAGAGTGCTAACAAACGTAACCAATTTTTCTTGGGAATGGGACGTGCAGTGTTTCTTGGACATTTGTGTGCATGGAAATAAAAGCTATTATAAAAATGTTGAGTTTTACTTGCCTCTTAAAGCATACTACTATCATTTTGAATACAAGATGCTTTACAGCACATGAACATGATTTAATTGCCACATATGGGGAACATGCACACAGACAGGAGTTGGAGTCTTGCTAATGCTGAGTCAGAGAGGAGAAGTGCATGTCATCATGACGAGTATGACGTTTCTTTCAGTTCTAAATGCTATCTGAGTTCATCCTAATAGCTGGTCCAGGTTAACATATGGCCTCCCAATGGCTTACTCCAGTTGAATTACTCACTGGGTGACTGAACAGCAGCGTCTATAATAATCAGCTAAAATCTGTGCACTGAAATGAGCATTTCAAAGCTTTTGCTGTCTTCTAAAATCTTGCGGGACTCCCTCTCTTCAGAACTGAAGCACATAAACGCTTTTATTAGCCAAGGAACATCCAGTTCTCTTATTTTCTGGAATTTGATAAAAACATTAGAAAGACAGCTAGTTCTGCTAACACAGCCAACCTGGCAGAAAATTTGTGTCACACTGACTCAAATGCAGCTTTTCTCCTTTAATCATCGTGATGACGTAAGAGGCAGACAGTGGGCTGCTCATTCATGCCGTACATGAGGTTTGATTAACCTAATCACCAGGCAGCCATACCCCGAGCTACTGATTGGGTTTACAAACGGCGCTTGTCATCGTTGTGTCATTAGCTCGTCGTTAGCTGTGGCCGCCTTGACGTGGAGCGGCGACGTACCGGGCCTAAACACAGCAATCAGGGGATTAGAGTCTGAGTTTCAATGGACGCCTCGGGCTCTGAGTCAAAAGAGGAAAATCCTGCATTGATATGTGTTCTCCACGTGGCTGCTTTGCTTCTCGTACAGAGGCTACCCCACTGCTCATTAGCTGTAAAGATGAAGAGAGGAAGCATTCAGTGACTCTGGACCCGCAGGTGGTTTTCAGGATTAAAACAAATCTAAGGGTACGCGAAGGCTTCCAACTGGTTTAGCTTAATCTTAAAGTGGGAATCAAGCCCAGCTGTGACTCTCTTCTGCCACAGCAACACCAATGTCTTTTAATTCTTTTAATGAGTTTTATAATCATCAAATGATCAAACGGTACTTGAATAAGGTATGGCAATATTATGTGTCTGAGGGATTTCCAGAGCTCCTTGACTTGCAGCCACTTGAGCCACCACACCCCTGCTTCCTCACGATGAGAAGCCCAGAGGGCCAGTCGAATACTTTCCAAGAGTTGTCTCACGTCTGCTGAGGAAAGTGGCATGGACAGTTGTCAGGAAACCGGCACCGGTCCCTGCTCCAATCTGGTTGAAGTCTGCAGTGAGTCAGAAGGAGCTGTAGAAGAGTGACCTTCTGAATGAGGTTTTTGAAGTCTGTTTGCTCAGGAATGCCTGTGACAGAACCTGACAGAACCGACCCCACTGAAAGAACGCCTGAGCAGCAATGGAACAAGTTGAAAGAACACAAAAATAGTAGAAAAGTCAAAAACCAATACATGCTGTGCGTTTGAGTTTCTAGACGGCTATGCTTGAGTTAATGGGAGCAGAGGTATCATACAGGGACAAAAAAGAACGAAAGCACAGTGTTGACGAAAGCAGTTTGTACAGATCCCATCATACGCACTAGTTATTGTAGAGGGTTTTACACTAATCTGTACAAAGTATTCAGCTTCAAAAATGCGAATATGTCGCAAAAATATAAATATTGAGTTTGAATGTAAGTTATTGAAAATCACTGCATGCATTTAGATAAATGTTAACAAATTTAGTAAATTAAAATGCATCTCAGATTGAATATTTATCTCATGAATTTCTTTGAGAAAAGAAAAAAATGGTGCATCTCAGTTTGAACATCTTTGAAAATCTATTTCAAGAATCTTTTTCAGTTCAAAAAGTAAAACCTTTTCATCATACTGATTTGTCACACACTGCAGTTATATATTTTAAGCTTTATTGATGAAAGCCTAAAATCCTATTTCTTGAAAAATTCTACATAGTCACCATCAGACAAATACTGCTGGCATGGCCAACGCAATCATGAGAAAGACGTCTGAACTGACAGCTTTCCAGTAGAAAGTCACTGACACCTCTGCAATTAGGGTAAGCCACAAAAAGTCTTATGCAAAAGACGCTGTATGCATACGTCAATAGAAAGTTTAGGGGAAGGAAAAAGTATGGTTGAAAAAAAGTGCCTGGAGGTGAAGCAAACACCCATTGAAAAATTTGCCACAAAAAAGCCACCAGGCATAGAGGTGCTTAGGACAAACCCAAAAATGGTAGCAATACTTGTGTTAATGCTGACCTAAACAAAACATTTTTATAAACATCTTGCCTAGAGTAAGGAGAAAAAGCACTAGGTGGACGTAACAGTAGTGCACTCCAACGGGAACCAAGCAAATACGGATGCTATAAGCAGAACAGATTGATTATAATGACTTGTATTCCTAATAAAGTGCACAGATACGGTGAAACCAGATGATAAAACAAGCTCTCGTCTTATTTGTTGGTGAAAAACACTTTTAAAGCCATTTGAACATACAATGCAGTCGTCGCTCTTCTCATCATTCTTTGCAGACCTGACCATGTTCCTTCATAGTTCAAAGTAACAGCGACTAGTCTGAAAAAGTAAAAACATGTGGCTTTTGTTGCAGAGAGGAATGAACAACAGCATTCCACGAGCAGCCACATCAAAGTTCTCCCCTGCAGTGGTGCTAAATAAGGGCAGACCATCCTGTTCACCCCTACTGACATCGTCTCTGATAATTAACAAACATTTTAAAACTGACACTACTTCCTCATCGGTTTCAATCAAACTTTTCAAATGTGTAGGGCTTCGATCAAGGGGGGACAGCCACACAACATGCACAAAGAGCCATTGTCTGCTGGTGAAAATGTGGTTTACAGGCTTGGCTATAAGGGCCTGGTGGTTGCTGGAAGCCATGCACACTTCCTAATATTCGGCTCACATGCGATTTCATTTTGAGAGAGGTCTGTGCTGTGGGGCTTTGCCTTTGTGTGAGAGGGAAGCCTCACAACTTATTTTCCGAGTTGACAGACTGCTATACCCCCCTCCTCCTGCTGCTGCTCCCCTGCTCTCCTCACCCCCTCTTCCCTCTCTCCGGTGGCGCTACTATATTTGTGTGGGATCTCGAGCGAGGGAAGAGTAGACACAGGCTGTGTTGCCATTCAAACGTGTTCGAGCTGTCAGACTGAATGGCTTCCAGCTCCGCGATCTGTCTCCTCTCCACGTCAGAGGGAGCTGTTTGATCTGACACAGAGACTCCATTGCAGACACAGGGAAGTTCAACTGCAGGGAGGTTGGATGGCTTCAGCAGCCAGGGTAGCAGCCCAGAGAGGAAAAGGTTTGCACACACAGTCTGGTTGCAATCTTGGTGTCTGTGCTGTGTATCTATAAATGTCTCCGAGCATTACTTGTCCTTTTAGTAGGTGTGTGTGGTTACAAACTGGGCTGACATATTTTTGGGGCACTGCTGTGCAAAGGGCCAATGACGCACTAGGTAATGATTTCACTGCTTCGATGCAACGACAGAGAGGTTACTTGCTGAGGTAGTGAGATGTGAAGCATGCCGTCGTCTTTGTCACACACAACATAGTTCACGCTCAGACTCTCAGCGCGTCGGTGACCTCATAGCGCAGCGCCACAGTTCAACAGAACTGAGCAGTTGCTGGTGTGAAAGTGATGAAATGGCAGAAGATGGTTTGATAAATATGCATCAATGGTTGAGCCACAGACCGTCACTACATCCCCTACATTTAATGTGGCCAAGACTTCAAATAAGCAAGAGGAACTCTGAAATTAGACCCAAATTTCCAGGATAACTTCATTATGAGAGGATTTGGGAACATCACCTGCTTGCAGTTTGCGCTAGCAGTTAAGGAGCAGAAGAGGAGTGAATTGATGTGGCTTCTATGAAAGATTTAAAATACTGATCTGTGTGTGGCAGCTGGGCTCTGGCACCAGTGCGTGGCAGTTAAACTGTCACTAACAGGAACTGTAAATCTTTGGCAGAAGGTGAATGCATTCAGACAGTCCCACAGGTGCTGCATATACAATGCGTGCAAAAGTATTCGTACCCATTGAACTTTTTCACATTTGCTCCCTGTTAGAAACAGTAAAACTCATACAGATTTTATAGGATGGACCAACACAAACTAGTGCGTAATTGTAAAGCAGAATGAAAATGATAAATGGCTTTCAAAAACGTATACAAGCATTAACCTGAAAAGTGTGGCATGCATATGTTTAGCTCGATGAAATCAGAAATTATGTAGAACATTCTTTGGCTATAATGACAGTTGGATGTCGTCAGAGTTATGCATATACAAGCTTTGCACATCTAGAAACTGAAATCTATGCACATTCTTTTTACAAAATAGCTCAATCTTATCCAGACTGAATGATCAAAGCCTGAGTGTCAGTTTTTAATGATTGACAGGTTAAGAACTTTGACTGAACCATTAACACACCCTT
This sequence comes from Phalloptychus januarius, assembly GCA_902982915.1. Lineage (NCBI taxonomy): Eukaryota > Metazoa > Chordata > Actinopteri > Cyprinodontiformes > Poeciliidae > Phalloptychus > Phalloptychus januarius. The sequence goes on along the minus strand of CADWAE010000129.1, from coordinate 10,468,088 downwards.
ATTTTTCCAGGTTTTGTTCTGGTACAGCAAAGTATTTAGTTCCAGTTCATGTTCTCATGAACTCTGACAAGTTTTCCTGCTCCTGGGAAGACAAAAACATCCACCCACTGTCATGCAGCCATCACTATGTGTCATAGGAAAATGTGCAGGGATTCAGGGATTGTTTTCCTCCACATAAACTGTTTTGCATGAAGGTCAAAAAGTTACATTTTTACCTCATCTGACCAGATCACCTTCATCCAACATTTACTGTGTTGGATGAATCCAACATAGATCCTACTTGCTGTTTGCAAGTAGGATTTGCAAACAGCAACTCCTACTTTAATTTTTTTTTTTAAATTGCTACATTCTTGATACTTCTTCATAAAGCCCAGACTGGTGGTTGACAACAGATTTTTATACCTGAGTTGAGAATCTCAGCAGCTCCCCCACAGGCGTTTCTCTGGTTAATAGTTTTATTGCCCCTTCTGTCATTGTAGGTTGACAGCTATGTTGTGATGATATATTGAACAGAGCTATGTGAGGGGTTAAAAGCTTTGGTGTAATGTTGCTTTATATCTTGGAAATTGCAAATGTCCATGGAGGAAGCTATCTGCAGAAAAGTGTGGCTCTCTCTTTCTGTCAGTTTCATTTGCATATGCATTAGCAGCGTGACGCGTGAAGTGTTCCCAGGTTGTCTGCGCCTTGTGTGAAAGATGTGTGTGAATCTGACTGTCCTGCAACCATGTGACCGCGGGTTGATGCTTCTGTTTCGGATGAAGCATGAGAGAGCCTTTAAGCTTCTCCAAACCTTAGGTCCTGACTTGTCTGCAGTGTTTAATGGTCTTCATGATGCTGTTTGGTCGCTAATGTTATCAACAAATCTCTGAGGATTACACAGGGCAGTTAAATTTCTAGTGAGATTTTTTTTTATTTTTATCTTCAATTTCATAATTATTCACTACTTAGTGTTTCTCTGTTATACAGAAATCTCAACAAACAACTTTCAAGCTTGTGGTTGTAATGCAGCAAAATATTATGAGGCTTCAGGGGTGCCGATGCTTTTTCCTTCTACTGTAAGTGTTTGTGTTTCCCAATCCTTCAGTTTTTGTCTGTCCCTGGGCCATCTTTAGGTGCACTCAGCAAACTTTTAGCAGGACTCTTTTGGCAAAGTCACGATGGCTTATGTGTTTGTCTGTAGGGGGTGGTGGTGCTGTCACTTTGGCAAGGCAACTGCACATATTGCAGCGATTACCACAGCGGAAAAATGTTTTTCTGCAACATACAATTACTACAGATTACAGATTGCCGTCCTTGCATCAGAAGCCCTCGCCAGAAAAGGAGAAACACTGCATTTGTGTGTGGATGTGTGTCGATACACACAAACAGACAGAGACCCAGAGACAAAGAAAGATGAGAAATGATTATAGCTCACACCAAAAACCACAACTGAAAAAAATGGGGGAGTTGACGTATTTATGGGTCTCATTTAGATTTAAAACTTATACTGACTTTCAGGGGTAAATAAAGGAAGAAGAAATGCAATCTGTCCTTCAGTACCATGAAGAAAAGCAGAGCAGGGTGCATTCATGAATCCTTTGTCCATCATCATCAGCATTATGAATACCGTACACTGATGTCCTCATGGCGTACACAATGCTAAATGCCTCACGTTACATTAATTTGGTTCCAGGTTACAAATTATGATGAGCATCAGAAACTTTCCTTCAGGTCACACTAAACAATATAGCCAAAAAGTGGTGCCCCGCAGCAAGGCAGGGCCCTATTTACAAACCCACCAGATCAAAACTCAACCCAAAGTGCTCCTATAATAGGCACTGGGGCCTTTTGGTGAGCTTACCATCCAGTTCTACTTTTAGTGGGTTTCCAAAAGAATAAACAGGCCTGCAAACCACATCACAGGCAACTCACTGTCATCGTTGGGTGAGTGTACCCGACGGATGATGTGAGGGCGGGGCGAGCGTGACACTGAGGTCTACGGGGAGTTACCCCCACCACCCAACCCCCGGCTGCTCAGGGTGTGGAGTGTCTTATTGAACTGCGGCTGAAGGGACAGGGAGAGGGTCTGAGCCCATTCAAATCCCGATTACAGTGAACCGATCAGGCTGCCTCTTCATCTTTACCACGAATGAACAGCTCCTGAAACTTTGGTGTTGAAAAGAGGCATCCGTTTGGTCACACAATTACGTTTTGGTACCCATACTGGATTTGAATTCAAGAAACAGTGGAGGAAAAAAAAAATCTATCGTAGCAGTGCAAGTATTAAAAAAAAAATAAAACTCCTTCAAAGTACCATGTAAAGTAGAAAAAAATCTATAAAATGATTTAAATTCCTTTTTGAATTATATGTTCAATATCACTAGGTGCTCTAAGGTAAAATATGTGTTAAATATGAAAACACAGTATATCAAAAATTTGTCTGCACAAAATATATAAATCTAAAATAAAATACTTAAGTAGAGGCTACAAATAAAGCACATTTCTTTAAAACAGCATCAAAAGTGTTGAAAAATCTCAATTAAATGGTTTAGTTTAACAATGAGCTATACTATCTTGTTAGATATTTAAACAATATGCATATTAAGGAGCTGTAATATCTAAATGAATGCTTACTTTGAATGCTGATTATTAAAACTCTCTGCCTATTTAGGCACATAAGATAATGTGAAGCACTAAAGAAAATTAAAAATGCAAACTATTCCTATGAAATTAAAAAAAGCATCTTGTTTCAAAGTTTTGAGTTTGAATGGAACTTGCATGAACATGCAACTGCTGGTCGATATATCAGAATATGATAAAAAGAAAAAAACTTTAATGTATTTCAGCAATTTAGTTCCAAATGTGAACCTATGTGTGATACAGATTAATTCCAAACACAGACATGTATCTGAGGCATTCGTTTCTGCCCAAAATGTTATTTTTCAGAAAATGTAAATATTACAAAACAGCATGTTCATTATGCACCTTTTTGTGCAGCAGTTTTTCCATCAACTCAACTTTCCATTATTAACATGCTTGAAAACAAGCATGTTAATAATGGAACATTAACGACAGTCTGATGAGCAGTTCGTTAAGTCCGCAGTCTTCCCAGTATGATCTGGACCATAACATAGAATTTCTGAAGCTAAATGTATTGCAAACAGTGCTTCTTCAAACACCACTTTACTGGATGGTTTGAAGTTTGCTTTTAGAATTCATTATTTTTACGAGAAGTGTCATGTTAAAAGCTGCAACCTTTAGCGTGTTGCAGGTTTTTTCATCCTCATGTAATAATTTCAGCACATTTCAATTGTCAAAACTTAATGTGTATTTGCTCACTGTAACTAAATGTCAATTCTACTGGCTAACAAATTGCTTCAAGCTTGTTTAAATTTTTTTCAGCAAACATCTGGTGCTAAATACAGTTGCGACAATGTATTCCGATGTCTGGTAGTACAATAAAACATCAGTATAACATCTGATAAATTTCCGTTTCACAAAGTTTTGTTCTGCTTTCTAACAGCCTCTTTTTACTACACATTTATTCCATTTCTTTGTTTATTGTCAAAAGAAAACTAAGGGAACATTTGCATCCTATGTTGTCTAAGTAACGTAGAGTTTAGAGTTTTTTAACCTTTAAAGATGCAAAATTTGACCTTTATTGATAATCTTGCAATGTTGCAGAAGATACAGTCATAATGACAGCTTGGTAAAAGTTCCCAAGATGCTCGAATCGCAGTGGGGGTTTAAAACAAAAGTAGTACAATAACGTTGCCGAAAATATTGAACTGTCTTATCTTTATGTTTCTCTACTCATTTAATAATTGATAATAACTACAGTTTTGAATTACCTTTATTTTTTGTTGCGACTGTGCAGGAACTTTTAGGCTAAAGTTGTGGTTAGAACAGTAAATGTGGGGTCTTGAATTTACCTCTAGAAATTAAATTAGCCTAACGAATGACTAGAAACAGCATCTTTATGTAAAATGTATAGCCTACATGAAAACATTTTTGATAAATCGGAGTGTAGTTAAGGTTCCCTTGTATGTTTTGCTAGTTAGTCTAGTATTTTACTGAATAAATCAGATTCAGCACTTCAAATAATTGTTTTCACCTTTAATAAGTCTGCATATTTGATTTCCTTTACAGATTTGAACCAATTTACTTATTTAGTTTTAATTCTTTATAAGTGAAGCCAGAAGATCATTTTCAAGTGCAGCTGTCACTTTGATATGGCATCACAGATCCTCTTGATTTAAAAATTATAACTTGAAAAATACTTTGTCTAATGTATGAAATTAAATGTTTAACATAAAATAATCAATTTTTTGACTTCACAGTATGAAAATAAATAGAATTGCTAATTAAATGTGGTACTTGAGTAAATATATTTAGATTGCCCTGGAGGATTAAGGATGTGTCAGAGAGCTACATGCATCACATGTCTGAAAATCTCTTTAAGAAGCCCGTTTACATTCAGCAGATAGGAATAAAAAACCTTTTTGGAGTTTTCCCTTAGCAGCCATTATGGCGCTCAGTTGTTTCAGACAAATTTAATAAGCCCTCTGCTCTGCACCTTTTTTTCTAAAATGCAAACAGAATATTAAAGATGTATGAGATGAATGTGCTCATTGTCTCCTCCGGTGACCGCTGCATCTCAGCTCATCACGCTTACATAGTAATTAGGTGCTGGGTTTGGAAATGTCACCGCTCTGTTCATTTTCGCCTGGATAAAATACGCTCTCGGTGCCTTCAAGGATCTGAAATTAGGGGCCTGACACTCTTATTTATGAGTTATTGGATGTACAAAGCAAAGCTCCATGAGAAAAACTGCAGACGTTTGAGTACACAGATGCATTCCTGCCATCATTAAAACTAACACAGACGACCTCGATGGAGAAAAAAGAAACATACAAATTTGTATGATCGAAATTGCTCAATGTGTTTCCTATTTTCTTGTCTGAACATCAAAATGGACAAAAATGACCGCCAATTGTGATGTGCTGACACGTTGTGTAATCAAAATTTGAGGAAGAATCAGCCATCAGAGCAGCGAAAGACCCAAAACCCAAACAGTCTGTACCCACTCAGTGTTGTTTAAAAGTTTCTCCATATACTTGTGTATATAAACACTCTGACGCTAGAATATGATTTGGCTTTGAGGAGACTGGCACAAATGACTTTTGGTGACTTACATCATGCTTGGGGAGTCTAATCACAGACACTCTTGTCATATCAAGCAGAAAAAAAGTCCACTTCACAGCGAACTGCGTTTCAACAAAAAAGAGAAAAAATAGGAGGGAAGGGTAAACAAGCCCGACGTTCCACAGCCACCACAGAATTCATCATTCATGGAGAAAAAAAAATACCTCAAGCCCCAAAAGAAGAGCTAATTTAATCCGAGAGGAATAAAACTCCATTTCATAGGAGTCGTTCATTCAGAACACTCATATTTCCACTGAAGAGAAACCCCCGGCTGAAACTCGAGCAGACACTTTTCGGAAGGAATGCATTCGGTGGGTTGAGGGCCAAAGCTCGCCCTGTAATTTGTGAATGTACAGAAATGTGTGAGCGCCACAGCTTCTCTAAAGATAGAAATCTTTGTCTTATGTCATCCCCGAACCTCAAACTATTTCTAATTGCCCCCTCTCCCTACCTCTAGCCCCCTTTTTTCCAAATGAATAACTACCCCTCCAAAAGGCTTATGTGTGCCACGTCTGAACTGAAAATAGCCTGGGAGTTTACACAAGCTAATAGATCAAATTCAGTAAAAAACAAGAAACTTTGAAAGCAGCTTCATGTATCTGAGACTGTCCCCGGCTTCAAAGTGACTTTTAAGTGGCGCTGAAAGCTGTGTGGGTGGCATTTAGAGGCAGGTATACATTGCAGACCCCAAAGGCTTTCACTGGTTTCTCTGCTAAGGGTGATCACAGTCATATTAGTCTTTACATTCTGACTCATTAGAATGTAATGAATCACATACTTTAAGTTTTAATTTTTTTCTTCAAAGCAGAATAATGATGCAAAGTGTCGATGCAAGAGCTCCGAAACTAGATCTTTAGATCAAATTATTAAAAAGAAAACATTTTTAGATGATCTTTCCGATAGTTCACCAATTTTCTGATACAGCAAGTTCTGTTTTTTGCTTAGCTGGAAAATTCAAATGGAGAGAACGTCTTAATCACTAGTTTTCAAAGTGTAATCACTTGTTAACAATGATGTGATGCTCTTGTCATTTGCAACTGCAGGCTCTGTTTTCCTCTTTATTCTTTTAATGGCAAGTAACCTATATGCCCCGGCCTATTTTTGAGGTGGGTCCGGGGGTTTCACATGTCCTCCAGGAGTTCTTGTCTTGATTTCAGGCTCAGCCCACTCGGATCATTAAAAATCGTTCAGGGGCATGGCGGGCTCCGTCCTCAATGCCTGTGCGGCTGAAACCGTAGAAACTGCGTGCTGATATGCGGAGGTCTAAATGTGACAGGCGCCCGGAGCGCACATTACGGCTGAGTGGGGTGAAGCTGGAGTATGCGGTCACGTATTAATAATGAACCACGGCAGGAGGACGACTAAAATATCAGCAGCATTGTCACTGTCCCAGTTGAGCTGTACTTGAAATAGATGCTGCATGATAGGTGATCTGAATGGACATGCTTTTTTTCTTTCTTTTTTTTAAGATTAAGGGTTGCAGATTTTATCCCTGAATGCAGGGAATGCTGCAGAAGGTTTTGCAAGAGGTGCCAAGTCAGCAGTCTTTGTGTGGCACCACACTGAATATGTTAGAGCAGCCATTCTCTCCTCAAAACTCCCCTTGTGGGTACCACTGATTTGCACTGACAATGTAAGCTAGAACCCAGGGAAATTTCTGATTTTTGATCCTTTATAACTATTTTTTCCCTTAATCTGAATCAGAATCATTTCAAGTATTTTGCCATGTTACTCAAAATCATACTTTCATAATCATTTAGCAGCAGGGCCATCAAGGAAGGGTCAGCAGCACAAGGGCCACCATTCATTGGCTTGAAATAATTTAAGATATTGCCATTTTGTACCTGTACACATCCAGGCACAACGTTTTAAGGTGAATTGTTATTTTATAGCAGTCAAGAGACTCAAATAAGGATCAAAAGAGCAAAGTTTTAATTTAATAATATGACCACAACATGGTAAAACTAAGTGATTAAAAACATTTGGTTGTTTTAAAAGCAGTTTTATACCAACAAATAATTTTGTTTGCATATTAAATTTTCTACTGACAAATTTCCTACTAAAGGATCAGTTATGTCAGAAATGAAGAGAGGGACAGTACTTTGGACAATAATTGTATCACATGCTCACATACCATATTGACACATTTTGTGGAATACAAAATGTGTAGTAATAGTAGTAGGTTGTTTAAAAGAAAAGAAAAAATGTAACAAGGCTAGGTTTTCTTGCTTTTGTTTTTTCTTTTTGAAATGAGACTTAAATTTCTTAATTCTGTTACATAAAACTGAAATTCCTTTCTGACTTTGGTTTTGGTGTCTCATCTCTAAATGGCCACCATATGGTCATTCATTAAAAAAAACATTCTGGAGGGAATTCCTGTCAGTCAGGCAGTTTTTAAGAAATTTTTCCCACATAAGCAAATTAGTAGTTTTAAGAGATTTTTTAGTTAGTTTTTTTTATTATTATTGAATTATTATATTGCAGCAATAACCAACATAAAAACAAAAAGGTGTTAAGTTTATAGCTCTAGCTCAATACTAATTTAACTTAATCAGCTAAAATATCCTCTGTATTGTATTTCATTTTCTTTCTGCTTTGACAAAAAATCTTCCCTTTAATCAATCAATTAAACTTGATTGATTGATTCCTTTATAGTAAAACTTAATCCTAAAATTACCTTTTTTTTTTTTTTTTGCTTTAATTCATTTCCCCCCATCCAATCAGACTGTGCCTCTGATGAGACTAACTGGCGATTAAAGAAATTTTAAAGCCACTTTTGGCGTCTCTTCTCGCCACTTAATTTACTCTCCTGTCAGTAAACAACTTAAAAGCCATCACGCACGCGTAAAACGCGCATGAGCTCGACGACCACGGCCCCATAATTAAACACCCTCTGATGCAAAGCATAGATGCGCTTAAAAACATGCTCGGGTGATTTATTTTTAAAAAATCTGGGATCCAGATAAGAAGACGGATGTTTCTAATCCTTAATGGAAATAAATAATTGAGAATTACAATAACTAAATAAATAATTTCGACGTCCAAAATTTACCAAATTAATACTGACCTTTTAAATCCACAATAACAGTTTCTATAGTTTACACTAGAATCGTAAAGATGTGCTGATTATTTTAATAGAAATTAAACTTCGGCCAAAAACTCAGCATATCAATTATTAAGTCGGAAATGTGATCCCATTCATTTTAACGCACAGCAGGTATTATTTTTAAAAGCTGTAATGATATTTAAAACTTCCAGCAAAAAAACAAACACAAGTATATAAATCAAATATGACCTTATGAAGTGGTGAAAATGCTTTTTCAGCATGAAAACACCTCAAAGTGTTGTATTTAACTTTCTGGGTTTAGTTAAAATATTTCAGATTTCCGACTCTCTCGTAGGCAGATAAAGGTTGCCCTCCTCTCTGTGCCTCCGTAAGTGTGAAATATGTGCCTCAGACTGGTCGAGCTGACAGCGATTGAAAAGGCAAACGCGCCAACTAGTGTCAGAAGGACGTATGGCCTGTGAATTTTGCAGGGTGTGCCGTCATTTCATGCAACTTTTGGAGTTCCTAATAATTTAAGCCTCTGGCGTACACAGACACATGCAATTATAAATGGGCTGAGTGTTTGATGTGGAGGCAATTAAGAGATTATTGCACGCTTGTTTTAATTTTCCATATTTAATTCGGGACAGGTAATTAACGCGATAAGAATCTGCCCGAAACCATAATTTTGCTTTATGAAAGTTTTATTTACTTGGAGAAGCAATGGAGCCGCCAGACATGGCTGATGGCTTTTCAAGATGAGTTAGTGAAATTAAAACCACAGGTCTGTGAGAGTTTTTCTAGATAAACGACAAACAGATCAAATAATAATAGTAAAAAAAAAAAATTAAAAAAAGTCAGTGACATGGGATGAAATAAATCAACGTGGAGGGAACAAAATTTATGATATTTAATTAAATATTTTATTTTCCTGTCGCAGCAGTTGAGTTGTATGGACTCGATTTTTAATACATGAGATACAAAGGTTTCAATCTAAATCTGAGTTCCTTTTAACACCATTAAGTCCATCAAATTTCATGTGCATCACATTTATCTTATTGCTTTACATTACCAGCTGTGCGTAAAAAAATAACTATAATATTTCATAACTCATAAGAAAACTATTTATCCATGTAGTCTGCAGCTCACGGAGAAGAGCAGATATGTATCAATAATTGAGCCGGTGTTGTATGTGACAACGGGGCAGATCCGGAGAAGACGCGACGCACTTTGATTGGAGCGCCAAAGCCCAACCCAGCGCCCTCATTGGCTGAACCCAGTCACCAAAAGCTGAAATGAGTTGTGTAAAAGTAATATCGCGGCACTCTGCAGTCTGCTCAGCCACAAGTCTCCTTCTTTGCGCCCCATAAAGGATAACTTTGAAAGGAAATCCAGCTGGAGCGACGGGGAGCCGTTCCTTTTTATTTCAGGATCTCGTAGATCCAATCGGGAAAATTACTTTCACGCACGAACAAAGGACTGCTGCAGTTTGATTGCTTTTATTCGAGTTCAGGACATTCAAGTAGATATTTTTTCGCTCTCTTTTGCTCAGCGGTGATGGTAGTTTTATGGTGATAATTTAAAGCATTTAGAAGTTGCGACAACCGCTGAGCTGGACTCTAACTTTTACATTTATCGTGGCTGGATTATCGTTTTGCTACAAAAATATTTAGAGTGATTTTTCATTAGTTTGGTGTTTTAAGTTTTAAGAGTTAGAGTGCTCTGTGGTGTTGATGATTTGTTTACACGCGGCTGAAAGTATTCAAGTGTGCAGTAGATCCGAGCGCAGATAGAAAAGTCCAACCCTGCGCAGAGTTTGGACAGCGTCAGCTGGTTAGATACATATATACAACTCTGATGTTCTTCAGGATGATACGGAGCTGATCTAACGCCACAAGCAGCAGAGTTTAGTTTTTTTTATTGTTATTTTTGTTCAATCAGTGGAACTTTTTTTCGCCCCTTCGCGTCCGCCTCCATCCTTTGAGACCAGCGGCGTCTGGAGCAGAAAGAGAGACACAAAGCGCCCCAATAACCTGACTTTGCCTGTCCTCCAGAGACTTTGACACAACCACAGTCAGGTGGCTCTGACCCAAGCTGTTGTGATGCATATTCCCGTAGAGCCGCCCACCACAAGACGGTTCACACCGCCCTCCACGTCCTTCCCCTGCAGTAAGATCGGAGACGGCAACGGGCCCATGGCCACCCCGGGGCCCCTGAGGACGCGGCCAGACAACAGGAACGTGGTGGACGTCCTGGCGGACCACGCCGGAGAGCTAGTGCGGACCGACAGCCCCAACTTCCTCTGCTCCGTGCTGCCGTCGCACTGGCGGTGCAACAAGACGCTTCCCGTGGCTTTCAAGGCAAGATTGGTGGTTTCTAAATAACTAACTATTTCTCATTTTAATAATGCACAGTCATTTTCCTACTGTAATGACAGAGACGGACTGATCTGTGCATAGGAATTTAGTTGCTAGTGTTCATAAATTTAAACTGAACTTTATTCGTGCTAAAAAATTTAATTATTAAGGCGCAGTAAGAGATACGTTGGCGACATTCAGAGGCATTATAATTTGGAGCTAGAATTTGAGGTCGGAAATGTGAAACCAAGATGCAGTAAAGCTTCGTTTTTATCCATTTTGCATAATTTTATTCATAATTTTCTAAAAATATATTATCCAAATGATGAGACGTCTGGGAATAAATAGCCGGATAGAGATAGAATGGCCACCATGCAAATCAAGATGTTGACATTAACATTTAACTGGATGGCAGCAGTAGATTCATTCTGCTGTGTGTTATTAGTAAATCTCTCTCCTGCATGCTACACATTTATACCCTTTTCATTACTAACATTGTGGGGAAAACTGTCAAAGAAATTTGGAGTTAATTATAGGACAACCGGATGTGGTTTTTACGAGAAGTCCTAGGGAGATTTTTATTATTATTATTATTATTATTTTGGTGACCCGCAGTGACCACCTGCTTTTCTTTCCGTGCGCAGGTCGTTGCGCTCGGCGACGTTCCTGACGGGACACTGGTCACTGTCATGGCCGGGAACGATGAGAATTACTCAGCCGAGCTGCGGAACGCCTCCGCGGTGATGAAAAACCAAGTGGCCCGCTTCAACGACCTCCGCTTCGTGGGCAGGAGCGGACGAGGTGAGTCAAAACTATCAAACCCTCTCTCTCGCTTTCTTTCTCTCTCTCTCTTTTTCTCTCTCTCACACACACGCGAGCGCTCTCACGGATGCGTTCAGGCCTTCTTGCAAACAATTAGACGATGACAATGTTTCTACTCAGGAAACTAATAGATCACAATCTTATTTACGTGTTTGTGCGCACACATTCCTTCAGCATATAAGGAAATCTTTCTCAGCATTTTAATTTATATTTTAAAAATTTGCGCTAGCCTAAATAATTTCACTCTGATGTCCATTCTTATTATCAAATATCACGGCCTGAAGCGCGGATGCAACTTGTCTGTAATATTCCAAATCCAAGAGAGCACAAATAATCATCCAATACTTCTAGGTGGAAAGATGAGCATGAGCACACACATATTTTTTTCCAACTTATTCCACCCTTTAAGTCCGGTTTTATCATCCGTGTTGGGTTTAATTTTTATGCAGAAAGTCACACATCAAGGCCCGAGTCGAGGATGTTGCGGTTGCAGGCCTGCTGACTGTAATTTTTGTGCCCTATCAAGCAAATCAAAACCTCTCAATGTTAAAGCATAAACAACCGATTGTCTCCACAAAAATTATTATTCAAAAGTTTGAATGTCACTGAGTGGAAGAAGCATTTCTTCAATTATCAAAGCACTTTTTTTATTTGCCCCTCTCATCAAATATATATAAAAAAAACCGCACGATTAATGTCTAATGTCTAATAAGATGCAAACAAACCTAAATGATACAAATAAAACCAGTTATAGGGTACATATTTCATTTGTGCAAAAAATAAAAATAAAGTCTTTTCTGTTGTCCTCTCACGCTCTCTTGTTTTTAAGATAAGGAGTCCCCATTCCCTCCCACACACACGCAGCGCAGGCGTCACACACAACCTTCCTCTTCTTGCACAGACTCTAGTGTAGGGGTGCATACACAAAAATGTGAATGTGAGAGAGAGGGTCACTTATAATCTTTGAATGGCACAAATACCTCATAAGCCATAATAGAATATAATTATACTGTGGTATTCAGAACAGATTACTACAAAAGACAGAAAACGCTGTTAGGTAAATAAATAAAAAGTCTTGCAAGTAACCGGAGTTCTCCTTCTCTCTTACATTTCTAAAACTATATAGAAATTATTTTATATGCACATAGACTGACTGGTCAAAGTGGGAGGTAGCAGTTTCATGGGGGTGGTCACCCCCATCCCCCCGGGGCCTCCTTTTATTCTGTTACTGCTTTGATTCAAATGTTGACAAGATTTAGCCAATAATATTCTATTGCTGTAAGCTCTTTGGGAGGAATCTGGAAGGCATTCTGACAGTAATCAAAATCATGTTTATGGCAAGACTCTCAACAATATGGTTCTTTTTTTTATTTCTGTAGGGTGAACTGATTTGAAGGTCTCCAAGAAAATATTCAATGACTTATTAATACAATTTAATCAGGTCTCTAAAATATAATCAGCTCAAACCAACACACAGATTCAAATTCAGTTGTTTGATTTGATTTTCAAAGTGAGGTATAGTCGAGTTTAGTGTCTAATTCTAACCGATGACAAGTGATCCATCATCATGAATCTAATGTGATTTTGCTGCAGGAAAGAGCTTCACCCTGACCATCACAGTGTTCACCGGACCGCCGCAGGTGGCCACCTATCACCGTGCCATCAAAGTCACCGTGGACGGACCCCGGGAACCGCGCAGTAAGTCCACGCACACAGACATCATCACACACACATCACAAATCTGGCATGCATTGCGGTGAAATGCAGCTGCTGCACATCAGAGCATGTGTGGGTGTCAGTATCTGTTCACCGTAAGAGAAATGCATGAGTCATATGCAGTTAAAAAAAAAAAAACACAGAACAAGGCTGATACGTGTCCATGTATAGATGTGTAACTACTCACAACTGCAGAAATCCAGTCATTCACCAGAGTTGGTTTTTGGGGTTAAGATAAAATTAAGGTTTTGGTTAAAAGGTGTGGTTAGGCATGGAGTCTCTGGAGGATGAAGGTAGAGCAGCTTATTGTTCTCAGTAGAATAGCAGTGCAGGAGTGTGAGTGAGTGTATGTGAGGATCACCAGAAAGGTCCAGTCAGAGGAAACTGCAGCACATTAAGGCGAAAACCAAAGACCACTAAGAGGAGCGGAGCGCGACTGCAAGCCACAGGTGGCTCCGCTCCTCCTCGCCTTCCTCTCAGCGTTGGTCAGAGGGGTCCTACCTGCCTGACCACATAAGTGGCTCGTTGATTTAACACAGGGCAGGCCAGGGGCACTTCCCACGGCATTCTGAAGCTGTTAGCGCTCTTGCTTACCCACATGCAGCTGCGTTTCACATGTGGGGTAAAAGCAGTCAATACGGAAGGGATGGAGAAGCTTAATGTTAATCAGATGCATCCATCGCTTCAGGGGAGAACTGTACGTGCATAAATGTGTTGTAAGACTCAAAGTTAGACAAGACGGGCGTCTTTTTATGATGGCACCTATGAAGGGAGCGTGTTTAATGTGGCGCTAAAGGTTTCTCTGAACAAATGGATTGCTGTGGTTTGTGTGGAGGTGGATACTGGGACAGGGTGGATTTAACCCAGTCAAAACAGAGCGCAGTAGTGTCACATGAGAGGGGATATGAGCGGCACCACCCCTCTACCCCCCTTGACATGCTGGATGCTATTTGCAGAGGTATAATACAGAACACTGACTGCATAATAGACACTATGTGTGTGCATGGTTTCAATTTCTGCTGTAGAACAGAAAGAAAGAAGTTCTCTAAAGACGCGAGTGTCTGTGCATAAATGCGTTCTGATGTGCAGTCCCTGGTTTGAAATAACTGCGCGCATTAAACTTGTCTCCCGTCTGTCTGTCGACACGTTTCGGCTCCGGCTCCGAGCTACTTTTACTCTGGTGCTCGGTGCTATAAAGTGACACTGTTTAATATAGGCCAGGAGGAATTTAAGGCTCCATTAAAAACCGCTTTTACACTGAGTTGAATTCACAGAATGAGCAAAAATAAACTTCTGCTGAAGCTGATTTAAATGAATATCATTTTCATATTTACAACATGGAGCCTCATGAGTTTAACCACCTGATAACGGAGGAAACATTAAAACCTCAATGGAAACAACACGTCTAATCATCCCTGCATCATCATCAAAGCAATTTAAACAGCTGACAAAACAAGCAAATAAGCATATTAATATTGCCCATTATGTTGGTCTGAATGAGCTTTCAGATCTGGGGCTGAGATGACATTTCGGCCCACTATACTGCATTTGAGACTTTGTTGCCTTGAAATAGAAATTGCACGAGATGATATAAAGGAGCTCTCATGTTTTAAACAAGGAACACATTCTCAGAGTCATGTTGCAGCAGAGTCGAAGAACAGGAACACTCACTGCCTTTCAGACGTTATTAGGACCATAAAAATAATCAGATTCCTCTTTAACCACAAGGAACCGTCTTACATCGCTACTATTGAACAAAGCAGACAGGCACCATAAAACTACCAGGATTTTTTTTTATTATTAATTGCATCCTTTTGGGGACAGCTTTGTACTTCCAAACAGCTTTGATCTGCTTTTGGTTTATGATGCCACACAAAGTGCCATGCAGAAAGGCTGAGGCTTCTGCTCAGGCAGCAGGGCCGTCATGCTCAGGGCTTCGGAAGGCTGTTTGTGCAGGCAGGGCCCCTCTGCATTTGCATGGTAACCAGCTGAGCCGAGCCGCGGCAGCGGCGCAAGCACCGAGGGGGAGGACGTTTTAATTAATGTTTGCTGATCCAGTCGGGAGAACCTGATGGACAAGACTGCAACGGTGGCTTGCCTGGGGCCATGAAACAAAGAATGACATGCCTTCTGAAAACACCTGAGCAGTAGGTTAGACACACATACCGTCTAGGCACAGTTGTGTACACTAAAGGAGCTCCACATGCCCAGACACACACAGATACAAACACATAGATACAAACACACAGAGACAAGTTCTGCCCCTGAACAGAAAGTATGCTCCACTAAGTATTTTTGTCGCTTTGCTGCTGATTTCCTCATCATGCATCCGGCGTTCGTCATTATGACAGCACCCCCACCACACACGCACACCCCCCCCCCCTGCATGCGCACACACACACTCCTTCAACTTTGTCACACATTATTATCATTATTTGGCTGTGCTTAAACTGAAAACAGTGCTTATAACTGCCAATGACAACAGCAAGCAATGACATGCAGAAAGTGAACATGGGAGAAAAAAAATCTTAGAAAGAATTTCTGTGTATAGCAGATTCCAGGAGCTACATTGACTTCTGAAGTTTTTCTCATATTGCTTCAACATGACATCATCATTCACTTATTTACCAACAGGGGAAAAGTTGTTTACAGCTCTGCATCTACTGAGCTTAAGATATTTTGAACTTGTGAAATGATATTTAGAAATTGTATTCACAGCTTCTGTAGAGGGGTTGAGGATCTAATTTCAGAGGTAAAAAAAATAAACGTCAGGATTTATAAAGTTCTGTACCCTGGTTTTCTGTGGGTTGCTGTCATTGTTTGCACTTTAGACTTTGGCAAAACAGCTGTTACCTAGAGATGTCCGTTTCCATGTAAGAAACATAAAAAAAAACACATTCACTTCAGCAAGTGATTTTAAGAGCATCATGAAACATGTAGCAAGGGGGGATTGTCATTGTGCCTGAAAAGTCATCGCTCCATTTTCACTGTTTGCTATGTATTCCGCTACTCTGATTATTATGATTATTTTTAGTTTCCCATAGCAAAGTTGCCTTTTGAAAAAGATTTCAGATCTCAATGGGATGGCAGATAAACTTAAATAACAATTGATATGTCAAAATAGATTGAGTAGTTGATTTAGATTATAACATTTTGCTTGAGTAAAACTAGTGTTTCCTTTACCTACTTCTTATAGTTGGCAATAAAAAATTGTTACTGATTGTATCTCGTTTTTATAAATAGCTTCCAACCCTTTTTATTTTCAGCTACATGTGAAAGACACAAAAAAATAAACAGAGTATTTACAGTCATCTCTGAAAACTGACATTTTCTTATCAGCAGTGGCTGTTTCAATTCAGTGAGGTTGAAGTGGCAGCTTGTTTCATAGAAATGATATCTCTGTACAGTGAGCTCAACACCTGCTTGCATCAAGATGAAGGCGACACACACATCGCAACCCCAAAGGGACCCCCCGCCACTAAAAAGCACACGAGTACCACCCCGTGTTTTCTTGCTTTTATTTGGTTGGTTGGGTGTGTTCAGCTCCTACAGGAGAATGATGGGTGTGGGGGAAGGACTCAGCCTGGAGGTGGTGGGGGGGTGAGCATGTTCGAGTTGGCGGGTTGAGTCTATTTGCATTTGGCACACAGACTGTACAAAGTATGCAAATAGCCAAACAATGACATTTGCTGTGTTATTTTTCCTGTGATATTGCAGTCTCTCTGCAAAGTAAACAAAAAGACAGCATGCATGTTGATGCATTTGCGTGTGCGGGTGCTCAGGCTCATGCACCTGCCAGGTGCATCTCTTTAAAAAAAAAAAAGAAGAAAAAAGGTAATCACCACCCCCTCTTAATATACAGCGCCACGCCCATGCTCCACAAATCACATGAAAGGGCTCACCCTCGTCCCAATTGCTCTCAAAGGAAACTTTGATGTTTGAAAATGGAGATGAGAGTCTTTGAAAGAAAGGCCTACAGGTGTATCAGTGCTAGGGGAGGGGTGGGGGAAACAGCAGCGTGTGAGACTCTGGGTGCTTTCCTCAACATCTATAATCTGCAGGCACCAAAGCCTGAAGTCCTAATAATCAAATGCATCACCATCTAATTTCACATTCAGTCATTAACACAGTCTGAATGAGTGCCATTTCAAACTGATGACAGTAGAAGAGCAGCAGTTTTATTGTACTCTTAAAGCTAAAAGGTAAAAACTGAACCTCTGCTGCATCTACAGTGACTCGAGGCTCTGGCATGTTTCCTCCTGTTGGGTCACTGCCGACAAATCACGCAGTCTTAGTGATTAGATGTAGAGCAAATATTGGCCATATGATAAATCTGCTGGAATGCAGTGGTGTGTTTTTTTATACTTCAGGCTAAAACATTCACCACATTCTGAGGTTTTGAGGCTTGTGATGGGGCACAGATGAGCGTCTCCCTCCAACAGTAATGCAGGATGTCAACCCGCTGTTTATTTTTCTCCTATATTACAGATATAAAGCCAGACATGAGAGCGTGTGTACTATGATTAGAGCCATACCAATAAATTGCCCAGAGATGGGAATCTGAGCATTTTTCCTTAATCGAATCCGACTGAAGATCAGCAGTGCAAATTCTGAAATAAAAAAAGTCTGACTTTTTAAATTTAATTAAAGTCAGCCAAAGATTAGGGAATCATTTTGTAAATTCCTTTTATTTTATGTTGTGCTTCAGCCCATAATCTATAAAAAAAAATCCCCCAAAAAATCTGGCACATGTTTTGATTTGACTCAACCCTCAGAATAAATGTATTTTTTAAAGCGGAGTTGGCCAAAACTGGTCCAGAAATAGACTTCGATTTGATTAGTGCCTCAGTAATTCTGATGAATTTATTTATAGATAATTAAATTAGAAAGAAATATGGAAGCTTGTTAACTTCTCTTGTCACCTTAACCACATTTAGAAGCTTTGAGGCCAACTTTCCGAATGGCAGATTGTTACATGTAGCTATGCTAATCCTCCTGTGGTTTACTCCAAAAAAAAAAACAAAAAAAAAACAGGACAAAAAGAAGAACTTTGTTTGATGTTTTAAAAAGAAACAGCGAAATGCCACCTCCTCGGGCCAGCCGATGACTTTCAAAGACGCACACAAAACAGCTTCAGGCTGCTTAAAATTTCCACATTATTTTTGCTGACGTCACACAGAAGGGTAGCACTTATTAGAAATTACCAAATAATTTACACAGGACTCAGACAGTGCTTATTTTTTCTTTTTTTGCCCTGATGATGCAAGCAGGCGTTTTCTGAGAATCAGATGAGAAGCCTGGCTCTCCTCTAAACGCACCAGCCAAGCGTCTTTCCTGTTTACTCACCTACCAGGGGAAGTAAAATGCCCACTCTGTGTGCTCTCATTCTTCCTTATTTACACTGACCATTACAGGAGGGGCCATTATGACCTTTCAGCTGTATTTCAGTAAAAGTTCTGATCTGTATTTAGAAAAATAAATAGTCCATTTTTCTAGGCTGCTGCATTATGACAATAAATGGTTTTCTGCACTGGGACGGCGCTGCGGGGGTGGCTCGAGGAAATGAAGCACCTGTTGATTGCAGGAAAAGACGAAGCGGATATTTATTTCTTTAGACCTCAATAGTTAGGAACAGCAAGCAAATAATAGGTACAGCGAGGTTCCAAAAGTGGAGAGGGATGTAGTCGTCAAGAGCGAAGCCTTGACGGGAATCGCTGCAGAAAAAGTGAGGTCAGTTTTGTAAGCTCACACCTGCAGCTGTGGCCCTTGAACAGTCCGGTGAATTCAGAGAAAGCGCTGAAGGTGAATGAACGCAGTGGAAAATTAATAAATTTACATCTCTCAAATGTCCTCTGACTCACCTGGAATATCAATTGTCAATTCAGTGGAACTTTGTGTGAGCTGTGTGTTTCTTTAGGGCCAATGCACTAGTCATTGCACTTTATTGTGCGTGATCTGATGTGCATGGAGGTGTGAACACGAAGCTGTTTGACACATCTGCTGGCGTTGCATTGATGTATGTGACAGCAAGCAGCTTGCTTCCCTTTCTCACAGCTCTGCAAGAGCTCCCACCTTTGCCTCAGCACCTTGCTGCTTAGAGCAACCTGAAAACATGCAAACACCAACACACACACACGCACTCACTCACAACAACCTCATTCACCATTAGAGCTAAAATAACAAACTAGCAGCAGTTTATTGCTTTAATTTGAGCTGTCAGTGGAGCCAAATAGGCCTTCTGTGTTCGACAAGGCCAGAACAGCAGCAGCAGCAGTGGGAAATCAGCAACGTCTGCAGGCAAGGAGCCAAGAGGGCTGAAAAACAGCCCCATTTCTATCACCCCCAGTAGAAGACAGTTAAACACACACATACACACCCCCACGCACATAAAGAACAAAGTGCCTGCACAAAGGAGGAATGATTGCTCTGAACTTGCTACGGGCTTTGCTGTATTGTTAAAGAATCCGGGTGCATTGGCTCCTATTCTGGCACCCCTGTACCCCGTCCTGCTTGCCCGAACGTGTTTTTTTTATAGGCCTGTCTCTGCTTCTGTCCCACACACATTGACATACAAAGTACTTTATCCCCCCTTATCAGAAAAGGAAGGCTGTGCTCTTTGCTCAAACAGTCTCATGTAGCAACTTCCGCTGTGAGCGACTTGTTTTCAGGCCTGCGAGGGGGATTTTTCACACTGCTTATGTCCCCAGAGATTGTGATGCATCTGCCTGAGGGAGCAGATCCGAGCTGTGGTCGTACAGGATGAGCTACAGATAACTTCAGAAAGCCCAAACCGCGTTTCCATTGAACCCCTATTTGCAACTGTGTCCAGAGATTTTCTACTCCCATTTATGATAAAAAGAAAAAAATTGCTTCCCACATTTCATCTGTGATAATAATATAGCACTGCCGTTTCATGTGTTCATATTGAAAGCATTAGAGGAGTTATGTAAATTATTTTAAAGCAGGGAGATGTCTGTATGTGGCTAGCATTGACTCAATTTGGCCCAGACGAGACAGCCACAATCACCAACCAAGGGTAAAACCCACATCCCTCAGGGTCTGCCTCAAAACAAGAACTTTGATTTGCCCCACTGTAAATACTCGGTGGTGTGATTGGTGGCCTTGGAAAGCGGAGTGCCAAACACGCCGCCGCCGCAGAGATGCTTTGTTAGCAGGGTGCCTGGAATAGAGGTAAAAAGGGAAGTAGAAGAAAAAAGGGTGGCGGAAAGCAGTGGGGTGGGAGCAAGAGCTCGAGGGGGGGGGGGGGTTCAGGTCCGCTAGAGAGGAGGAAGAGGAAGACAGGTGTGCACTGCTTTGCTCAACAGATGTTGAAACGTCCTCAGCGTCTGTTGAGGGCAAACGGAAGTTTGCAGACAGGCAAGTAGGCCCCAGTGCTGCATGTGTTCAACTGTCGCTCCACATCGAGCTGACGGCTCTCAGAAGCAAGATAAGGATGCAGCTCGTGTTTTTTTTTCTCAAGCTTTTAACACAAATAACACATCCAAGCTTATATGACCTACAAGTGAGGACAAATACTATTTTTGTGTGTTTTTTCTCAAATATGAGTGCATTTTTCACCATTTATAACCTTTTTACATGTAATCCTATGGAAACCACACCTGACAATGCAGTCCAGGCATAGTTTTCACTATGTTTGATGCATGCATCAAGTCCATTTATAGAGTCGATCCAAATATTTACACTACAAATAAATTCTGTGAAGATTTGGTTTCAAGCCAAATCACGCCTTGCCCTTTGCTGCACAGATGGTGTGGAGAGGTCATGTTGTAGCGTGTGTTTTCAAGGGAAGGAGTGTGTTTTCATTGTTTATTTTAATGGAGACACAGAAGGAGAAGTTGAAAAAAGGGAGGAATGAAGAGAGGAAACACATTGGTCTGGGTGATCATTTAGATGTGGCATCACGTTCAAGCCTGGCAGTCACCTCACTGAGCAAACGGCCTCTGTGTTGAGCTGATATGGGCTTTGTGGAGGAAGACCAGGGTGGATTTTACCGTTCATGTGGTCTGGCCTGCTCCCCCACTTAAGAGTCTTAAGAGTACGGCATAAAAAAAACCCAAAAAACTTTACCATACTTTCACTTTAGCTGCCTCCATGTGCTTCAAAGGCCTGGAGTAAAAGTGCAAAACAACTTGTCACGCTAGTCTGCAGCAATTATGAGAAACTATCAGGAAATAAAAAAACAATGCACACACAAAACAAAGCAGGGCAGGGAGCGGCGCACCCAGTTCTTCAAAACACAGCCACCGCCTCTCAGTGCATCCTTAATACCAGACATTTTATATCAAGCATTTTATTTATTCTTCATAGACTTCCATAATGTAATGCTTTCAGTTGATGCGACTACTACCCTGAGAGGAGGCTAGTAAATCTACAACCTCCAGCATCCATTTTCGACACTGGATGCATATTGAGCTGCTGTTTAGGCCTCATATGTGCATTGGCTCCCATCTCCCAGCTCTATTTTGTGGTTATGATATCATAGATAGAAAAAAAGAACTAAGACATTTTCTACTAAGTGCGCCCTGACACATTAAATATTCATCTGACCACAAAAACTCCCCCCACTCTGAAATGGGGCTGGTGTGGAGCCCCCCCCTGGCCCTCGGCCCCACAGAGTCTAAGTCAAACGCAGGTGGTCAAACCCGACAAGCCGCATGAATACAGAACCACCCAGGCTAAAGAGTGAACACCTTAACATGATGCATGTTGTACATTAAGAGCTTTTACTTTCTTTTGTTTTCTTCGCATCAGAATACAGCATATTTATTTTATTGCTTCTCAGTTAACTAGAAATTCATGAAAAAGGAAATGCAGTTTTTGTATATCAATTCTTTTACAAACAGAAATATTTTAGGTATTTTCTTCTAATAATTTTGATAATTGTCTCAATTATATAACTCCCAAAATATGATTTTTTATTTTAATATTTAAAATGTAATAATAAATGTAATTGCACTACAGAAATGTCTGCTCACTGTATACTTGGTGGCAGCTAATTTTTTATTAATTACAGTGTCAAGCTTGCAACTGCAGTTTGGCATGATGGGGTTCAGCCTTTGGATCTGCTAAAGTATCAAGCAAGCCCGGTTTGGTTCCTCTCATCTCCCTCTGTTTATGAGAACTGTTGACTTTAGCTGCAGCCTTTGCTCCACAGTTTGCTTCCGACGCTCCAATTGGCCCTGCTGGTTGTTCACCTTTTCTGTGTCACTTTTGCCTTCCACTAAACTTACAAATGAAATGCTTAGGTACGGCCCTGTGAACAGCCAGATTCTTCACAAATGACCTTTGGTGGTTTACCATCCTTATGTCGGCTGTGCTTTACAGCCTGCTAGAAAGCTGCTAGTGTTCCCCATGATTGTGTAGGTGATAATGTTCTGTAATGCAGACTGTAGTTTGTGCTTCTCTGTGAAGTTTTTCCTTCCACTTAACTTTTCCATAATGCTTTGATGAAGCTCTTCATGAAGAACCAGCCTCTTGAATACCAAGTTTTCTTTAGTTGGAAGTCATATAAATTTTTTTTAAAAACTCTCTGTAAGTAATGAGTCTACATAGGTTTCACTTTTACAGCTGCTAAGCAACAATCGACTTTCAGAAGATATTCTAATTGTTTCAGATGCACTTGATAAAGAGTTTGCACATTACTATTTTCTAAGAGCACAGATACACCCTGCACTGGTCACCAGTTGATGAAAGGTCAAAACAGAAACACACACATGTACATGGTCACACCTAAGGGCAATTTAAAGTGGGTGTTACACATAGTACATGTTTTTGGATGGAGGGAGGAAGCAGAAGTACCTTAATAGCACATAGAGAACATGCAAACTGATCAGAGAAATTCCCCAGCCAAGAGTCCAACACTGGACAACCGTCGTTCCACAATTGCTTTCCCCATTACGACTAGGGGAAAGAAAATTAAATACTTTTGTTAAAGAACTATTCACAAAAATTCTGTTAATTTTATCCAAGCAAAGAAAGAAAAGAGGATAGAAAACAGAGGATGGAGGGAAAGAGGGTTTTCAGCTGCCTATCAGTTGATTAGTGGTGTTAACAGTAACTGTGGGTCCCGGGTTAATGGGCTCCAGGCCTTGTTCTAATGATGCATCTAAAACTCCCACTCCTAAAAAAAACACACCCCCCACACCCATATCACTCTCTCACATCACACTAAACCCCCCCTGGTGGAAGCTGTGAACACTGTCGCCACATGCAGCATATGAGTTGGTGTGTGTGTGTCCCTGCCAGCTGGAACCAGGCCACGGGATCTGCAGCTTGAGTGTGTGTGTGTGTGTGCGTTTGTGGGCAGCTGAATGATTACTTTCAAGTCTAAAGAGCCAATTCATCTCAGACCACCACTGGAAACAGAAAAACTGACCAATTATATATTTTTTTTCCCCTCTGCGGCATCTGCTTTTTCTTTCCAGCCAGAGAGCATTGGGATGTATCATTTCCCTGACCTCAGCCGTTTGAGGTGGTGTAAATCTCTTAATAACTACGCAAGGACACATATAGGGGCTATATTTGGAGGGCTGCTACCCCTCGGCTGGCAGTACTCTGGTCTGGAGTCGACAGTGGTCTCTGTGTGTTAGAGACAGAAAACGCCGACCTCCATTCCTTCCACTGCAGTTTAAAGAGAAGACAGACCAACTGCAAAGCATCTGAATAAAGAGATATCCCAGAGCGCACAAAGAGGGGGAGGGTGTTCCTGAGTAACGGCAAAGACCAAAGTGGTACAGCGGCTAAGTTGGTGTCATAATGTTCAGGAAATCAAGCTGCTTTACAGCAGCAGAAAAACTGCAGTTTCTGCTCCAGCAGATTAGTCATAACTGAATTTTTCTCAGACTTGTTAAGTTCAAGGTTACTGCTGATCAGAACGTGTGAAAAAAAACAAACATCCTGGAGTTGTTGCTGCTAGATTCTCGCTCATTGTGCATCATTTAACATATATTTTCTCCATGGAGCCAGATGCTCTCGCACTCTGGACTTGAACACCTTTCTTAATGTCGTTTTTGTTTTTGTTTGGGGCAATGATGTTCTTGTGGTTAGTTTTACTTATGTTTCATTTTTAATTAAGCGTGTAGCTAAGGTACTCACTTCTGACCTATGAATCATTCGGGCATTAAGAATTAGCGGTATTAGTTCTTGTGATATTAAAATAACTTGACATTTCCCGTCAAAGTGAAGTTTGTCTCATAAAGCAACACCTAATTGCTGTTGGCTGGTGAAATAATGGCACTTTCTGGAAACACAGTAAGGAAGCTGAAAGTGCAATTCCAAACTTTATTAGACTTTAGGAGTGAAAGATAAAAACCAATTACTTGCACTTTACAGTTTGTGTCTCATTAAATCAGGGGTGCCTTTAGCACAGAGCAATCTTTCTTTGAGAATATTTTCATTTAGCTTTTGACTACATACATTTAACTACATATAATTCTCCTGTAATGCTAATACCACTGTCATTTACCAAAGCCCATTATTTTCCAACTTGCAGCTTCAACATATAACATCCCATCTGAAGGTGCATGTTTCAAGCATATCTATATTTGAGACTTTGAGATGCGAAAGGAAGCAGCTCTTTAATTACATTGTGGTGCTAATAAAAGTGGCTAATAAATACCTTTCATAGGATGACAAACACAAGCATTGAAGAAGAATCCAGCACTGTAAATAGTAGGTCTGGCTGTATTTAAATTATATCTAGTTTATAATGTTACAAACGTAAAATGAATAGGCATGTGCTGGATAATAATCCACTGAACATAAATTCTTTTAAAAAAGGTTTGAGCTTTATAAAATTATATTTGTTTGAACACAGGAGCAAGCATTGACTTTTGTCTTCAGGACAAACTAAGAATTATACAAGCATGAAAACTGTTAAATATTTAAGCCTGAACAGGGATATTCTTGATTACAGATTTTATAAGAACAAACGGATACAATTTGCTCAAACAAAATATAGTGATTTGTGGTTTTTCAAAAAATATAACTAAAATCTTGTTCTTGGAACTCGGCATCATGCATCATCATATGAGATGGATGTATTGTTATGCCCCGATTAAAGATCTCTTAAACTTAAGTAAAATACTGGTCTCTTGTTGACAGACTGGAGACAAACTAACAAAGAGCTCATTTTTAATTTCATCTTCAGGCAATATTTTTTCAAATTACTTATCACAAAACACAACTTGTTCCCATTTTTTCAGCAACATCTATGAAAATACTGAAAAAGTGTGACAGACATAAACTGGTATTTTTACATCAGCTTTCTTTAATTCCCAAAGGAAGCTTTGAAGTCCATTAACAAAATCTATGTCCACATAAAAAAAATCTATTGCTCACAAACCCACCTTCAGGATATTGTTTGAGACTGATCACTGCACAAGATGCTATGTTAGGCACATGGATAGTAAATAAGAGAAAACATAAATCAATTGGTAAAAGATTGGAATTGGAATTGATCAAAATTAATTTTTTGTCCTATTCATTAGATGCATACAAAAACTAACTCACACCATTTTCAGATTAAACACAACATGCACTCTTGAGTTTATTGAAAATCAATGAAAAGTTAGAGACATTTTCTTTGATGCACATATTACGGGGTAACCTTCTATATATGAAGCTATATACATATTTGTATATATAAAGCTTGACATTTCTATATTATTTTTAAGATGAAGATTGAAAAGTAGGCAGTGGGTCCAAACAAATGGACAGAGCGGTAAACGGGAGGAAACTTTACCCATGGGTCAGCCTTGGAGGGAAGATATATTGCCCATGGGTCAGTGGAGAGAAAGGACGGGCAAAATCCATATTGGTCCGTCTGCCTTGCCCTCTTTATATTGTGATAAAATATTCAAATCCAGCCATTACTTCACATTAGGCTATTCTGTAGAGATGCCAGGGAGAAAACCACAGAATGTATACATGCTGGTTGACACGCAGTTTTGGTGCATTGATAGTTACATTAAAATCTCTTCCCCCCATTAGAGGCATCCGGACTCACAAGGTGTGTTCACATGTAAAGCATGTGCATGTGTGAATACACATGCGTCTGTCCACGTAAAAGGCACAATCAGAGTTCATTTTTTCTCTTACCATTTCCCCGAAGGGGACCGCAGAGTGATAAGGGCACTAAGTGTGTTGGTTAGTTTTCTAGGTGCAGCAGAAATGCGTCATTTCTCCTTGCCCGACTTCACTTGCTAAACACATACACATATGTGCACATAAACATCTCTTTCTGTGTTTTTTTCTTTGCTATGTTGAAGACTGATGACTATAAGGTCTTATAACCTTGTTTGGGTGTTTCCTTCTGACTAAGTGCTGTGTCAGTCAGACCTGAATTTGTGTTGGTGCGGGGGTGTTTGTGTGTGTGTGTGTGTCAGAGGGAGAGAGAACAAGAGAGGGGGATGTTATTAGGGGTAGATGTAGTCACATTTTGCTGTTTTTCAAATGAGGTAGTACAGATAAAAATCATTTAACCTCATCACTTTTCAGACGTCTAATGCAATAATTCGCACTTTATTAGACATCAGTTTCAGGGAAAACAACATTCCTGCAGCAATTATTTTCCACCACTTACACCATCGTTATCTGTGGGTGAGGTGGCAGCAGGTGCAGTTTGGGCAACATTTAGTGTCTAGCCAGTGTATTTCAAGGTCTGCTGACATTCTAATAATATTTTTGTGTTTGGCAGCTAAAAACATGGCAACAGTAGCTTCCTCTGTACATATGTTTACCTTGGATTAATCTAAAATTAGATTGAGGGGTCCTGTTTCAATTTCTTAATTCTCTCAAATTCAGAATATAATTGTTACATAAAAGTTAATCCCAATGACTCAGATGAAAAAAGTGAAACCCATTAAGTAGATTCATTTCACACCTTTAAAATAGACATGTTTCAAGTACCGACTATGGCATGAAGCTAATGAAAACAATACTCAGCTTCTCAGAAAATTACAATATTACAGAACAATTTAAAACGTATTTTTAATACAGAAATCTTCTGGCCTACGCAAACATGAGTAGGACCGCTGACTTTGGCAGTTGCTGTAAGAAGCTGGCTTCAAGGATACTATTGGAAAGTTGTGTGGAAGGAAAAATTGTCACAAAACAAGATGCACAAGTTACAAAGGCAATCCAAGCTTTGCAGAGATTGTAAACCAAACTCTATTTAAGAGATTTACAAGAGAACTTGTAAATCTCTGAGGTTTGTGCTGAAGTTTGTGCTCCAAGACATGTCCGGTACCTGGGCTAGAACTATTGCAATCCTTATACTTAACTGCTCCTCAACCAGAAGCATCTTCTAAACCACTGAACCCTGGCTAGGGAGAAAAGAAACTGCACTGCTTCCCATAGGTCCAAATTACTATTCAGCAATTTCATTTAGAAATTCAGATCCTAGTGTTTGGAGGAAGAACAGAGAGGGTCCAAGTTACCTGAGGTTTATTCAGAAGTTTTACTCAGTGATGATTTGATCAGCCATATCATTTACTAGTTTTGGCTCTCTGTGTTTGTTCAAGTTCCAAATTAGAAGAGCTCTCTTCCAGGGAATTTTAAATACTGTACAGCAGAGATACCACTTTTTCTTTTTCCATTGAAATGCTTGGACACAGTGATCTAAACATCCGGCTTTTTATTTTCATTGTGAAAGATCTCGGTGACAGTATTCTGTACAACTTGATACAATAAATCTATGAAATACAACTTTTACTTTTTGAACTGAA
The DNA here is from genome assembly GCA_902982915.1 of Phalloptychus januarius. Lineage (NCBI taxonomy): Eukaryota > Metazoa > Chordata > Actinopteri > Cyprinodontiformes > Poeciliidae > Phalloptychus > Phalloptychus januarius. The sequence continues at coordinate 10,440,216 of CADWAE010000129.1, read as the reverse complement.
TTATTCAAATAAGTCAACTTCTCAGTGATATTCTAATTTAGTAATCTGCTCTTGTACACAAGAAAAAAATCAACGCTGGTTTATGGATGTTTAAAACTTTCCCTCAGCTACTGTGAAGGAAGTAAAACATGCATGTCCCACCATCTTACAGGACACCGAGTGAAGATGGAAGACACCACAAAGATGCAGTTTTCTGACCGGCTGTCAGAAATCGAGCGCTACCAGCGGACTATGCGGATAGGCCCGGTGAACAATAATCCACGCCCCATCCACCCGACACACCTCAGTACCACACAAGGTGAGGACTTCAAACGCTTGCAGGCGGCTTCCTCAAAATAAAAACCTCAACAACAAAAAGTCACCTCACTTTGAGGAAAATTAGTTTAAAGTAATCTTAACCACAAATCTGTGTACACATAAAGTTCTGTCAAGGGCTTAAAGTCAAGGGGGGGTATTTTTAAGTTCTGGGTTGGCAGAGGATGCGTGTGCATGTGTGTGTTTGTAGAGGGGCTTGTAGGGAGCTTCAGTTCTGTCCTGGGATAACTAGTGTTGAAGAGAACCAACTGCCAGGTGACACAGCCGGTCCTGCCAATCGGATTTGGCTGAACCTCACATTACAGCCTCAGGAATGTAACAGCCGCCCGCTACCTTGGCACTCACATCACTCTCAGACTGGCCGAGTGTGTGGGGGTGGTAGGAAGGCTCTGACTTAGGCTGAGGTGGTGCGATCTTTTTATTATGCGTGTGTGTGTGCGTTTTGAGAACAGCTGCCTGGATGACGACTGGGCTGAGGATGACTCTTCATTCCTCATCATGTGTCAGAGGCTCTTCAGCGGGATATCAGGGAGAACAAGGGATGGAGGCCTTCACTCCCCTCCCACCCACTCCTCTGTTCTCATGCAGGCTAATGATTCTCATTACCTTAGAGAGAGTGTGTTGCTGTGGACAGGAGGGCTCGTTTGGGAGCTGTACGTGGGCGCAGCCCTATCTCAGAACATCACAGCCATACAGTGTTTGGCCTTGTGCTTAAGCTTAGGCAGCGCTGAGTCACCAGTTTGGGCCTAATCTAACAGCTGACTGCTGGGAACACTGGGTCTTTTACTCATGCTCCCCCATGTCCTTACTTTCTGTTGATGCTAATGTTGTTCCCTCCACATCCTGTACCGGGATGAAAAACACATCAGCCATTTTAGGAACAGCAGCTACCGGTAAACTTCGAAAATAGTTTTCTCTTTTTATTTTTTAAGTACAGTGCACAATGCCGCCACTATGATGTTAATTTTCTGTTTTGGCAGAAGCTCTGTGGGTTGTCTGCCAGCAGAAAGCCCCCTGCGGCTAAGCTTAAACTGGGAGCTTTAAGCTTCTGAGGCCCGTCTTGAATATGCGGGGCGCAGAGGTGTGCAGACACAGTCCAGACGGCAGACTCCTCGCGCAGGATTAGGGCGGGAATTAGAGCATCACAGGCTTTTGGGGCTTCAAAGGGCTGCAGTGTTGCAACACACACTTCTGCGGCGCATAAATGGAGAGCCGACAAAACATGTTAACATCAGCTGGAAGTGTCAGAGACGCAGAAGTCCTTGAGCTTCGTGTTACAGCTGCAGAGGAGGGGAAGGGCCATAAAAACCACACACCTTAATCTGTGGTATTAGCGTCATGTACGCCGCACCGCAGGGCAAGAGTGGTAAAATAATTAAATAACAGAATAAGATGGCCGGCCCTCCTTCCCACTTCACCGTCTCTTCTGTGCAGCATCCAATACATGCAGACGACAAGGGCTGCAGAATTAGAAGCAAAGCTCAAACAAAAATAGACTTGCTGTAATAAATCCCATCTAGAGACGCGGGGAGGTGTTTACATATCAACAACATGCACTCCACTGCTTTTTTCAGCCTTGCCAGACGCTGTTGTGCTCCGCTGATACTTTACATTGCGGGGCCTGTTTGTTTGAGTATCACCGGGTGATAGATCGCCCATCAGCAAGTTATAATTAAATGGATTCCCGTCTCGCTGTTACAAAAGATGTTTTCCATTATCCTACATTTTCCCCCTGAGAGCGACGAAAAAAAGAAGAGGAAAATATGGTGTCACCTCTCCTCAAAGCCCTCTTGCTTCATTTTGTTGTCTGAGCTGTGAAATACTGTCTGTACTGTTGTCAGCAGGACGCGTCTTCAGACATCTGTGCAAAATCTTAAATCACACAATTGCACCATGGGCACGTAGAAAATAAAAAACACACTGTTTCTCACACACAGAACGGTGTTGTAAGTTTTCTGCTAGCACCCGAGACAGACGGGGTAATTAAGAGCTCATTACAGTGCATGCAGTGACAAGATTCCTGCACGCCGGCAGACGCTTCATACGCTGCTTGTTTTTGTTCTTCGGTGGCCACAGGTAAGCCTGCTAGACATGTGGAATGATTCTCAGCCAGGGCGGAGGGGTGTGTGTGTGTGTGCGTGCGTGCGTTTGAAAATGTGTGGTTCGCTGAGTTCAGCCAAGCAAATCTGACACTCAGACAATCAAGCACTAAATTGTTATTCTGGTTTTCAAAACCTCAAGCGAGATACATGTGTAGCCGACTGTCTGTGGGTGGCATCGTTTGCTTTTTTCCTCCTCCAGGTTCATGAGAGTTTGACAGCATTTTATAGTATGTACACAGGTATTTCCAGTCTGTAAGAAAAGCAAAAAGTATGATTGAAGAAGTTATTTAGCTTAAACGGTGGAAAAAAGAGGAAAACAGATTTCAGTTTTTACCTTAATCCAGACAAAACTCAACCACCTCCTGGCACGAGCTCTAACAGACGGCCGAGAAGAAAGAATTTTTTTTTTACTTAAACTCGCTTTAGCAGTTGAGGAAGAGGGAAGAAAGGAAACGCAGCACCAATTTAATCATCCAAACAGAAAGTGCTGGCACTTTTGAGGTGGTATCGTTTGACATGTTATTTGTTCCAACACCTGTGTGTTCCCCCTCTGAAGATGAATATCAGACCCAAAGCATAACGTTCCACCATCCAGCGCTCTGAGCTTTGATGAGGGCTCAAAAGCGCCTTTCTGGATGTCTCACAATGTGCGGTGATGGTTTTAATATCAGCTGCTAAAATCTTACAGAACTGATACATTCTCCCCCCAGTTCCTTTTTTTCCAAACCATGCTCACTTCTTGTCCTTACAATGCCTTGCAAAGAAGACATTTAGTCAGGTTTCAACCACAAAACTTGAATGTATTTTATTTTGACACAAAATAGTGTATAAATATGAAGTGGTAGGAAAACAAAATGGGTTTCAATGTAGCTTTTTCTTTTTTTTACATAGATCTTTAAATGTGGTTTGCATTTGTATTCAACCCCTTTTACTCTGATACTACTAAATAAAATTAAATGGAATCAAATTACTAAACAAACATGGTAGCTCCCAACTGTACAAAACTATATTAATTGGGTAAGTAAAGAATCATTCAGAGAAGCAGAAAAGAGACCCACGGTAACTCTGTGGGAGATGCAGAGATTCACAGCTCAGGTAGGAAAAGTCTCATTTTGGCACTCAAATCTGACCTTTTAGTGAGAATAGCAAAAAAAAAAAAAAAAACTCCAAATCACAGATGACCACAAACACATCTTTACCAGAGTGAAACATGGTGGTGGCAGCATCATGCTATGGGACTGTTTTCCTTCACCCTAAACATACAAAAATTGTAGCTTTAGATCAAAACAAGCTTATTTATTAGCCTGGTCCAAGTTCAATGGCAAAATCAAAAGAGGGTTTTTAGAAAATCTTGAAAAGCTGGAGCTATTTTCTATGGAAAATTTGGCAGCATTTTCCATGTGTGGATGAGCAAAACCAGCAGAAGTATGGGAGAGGCAACAACTCAGAGGGCTTTAATATTAATGTGCGCCTTTACAGATTTTTATTTGAAACCCATATATAATTTTTCTACCACTTCATAATTTTCTGCTACTTTGTGTTGGTCTGTCACATAAAACCCCAATAAATCAGACCAAAGTATGAATATTTTGTAAAGCATTTCACATAAAAAAAAAAAGAGCAAATCCATTCCATGTATGACACTTAATACAAATGTTGTTACTTCTGGCTTCATTTCGCTTAACTGGCACTCATCTGCTGCAGCTGTGCCTTGGCAGTCTCTCTCGGTATCTTAACGTCGTGGCCTCTGGCCTGGACTTAACTTGAGAAGGTTTTTAATGCAGCCGTACCCCCTCCCGGCCCGTCCACAGCGACCACACTGTTTACTCCGCATAAACAAACCAGCTGGACCCCCTGGTTTGAGGAGGCAGCGCTGCCGCTTCAGCTGGGAGGCACACAACTAATTCACACTCTGAGAGTGACATGATAAGCCAATTAGAAGCGGTAGCGGCGCAGGAAATTAGCACCGTCCGGTAGCGGCGGGGATGTTTGAGAGGAGGCGTCATGCTCGTTAAGTTTCTGCCAAACCAAAGCAGGAGGCGCTGAGGCTAATACTACAGAAAAGAACAAGAAATCTGGAACAGCCTTTTAGGCGCTCCGCTTTACTTCTGCACTTCAATATTTACATAATATGGCAGTGGTTGCCAGAGAGTTTATTTGTCATGGTGCCTGAAAGTTTTACTTGTGGTTAGTTGTTTTTTTTGTCACCCAGAAATACATTTTCAAACTGAAAATGTTTCTGTCCAAAAAGAAATCTTTTGAAGCAATCAACTTTGTGAAAAACAATGAAAAAGGAGAAGTGAGAGTGAGTGGAATTTTTTTTTCTTTTCAAGCCAGACTCGGCTGTTTGTGTAAGTCATAACTTCACATCAGAGTGAGGCTGAGTCTTACATTTCAGCAATTACAGAAACTACATGTATCCCATGAACAGTCTCTATTGAGTCCGGGGTGAGACGGGAAGGGCGGGCAGACGACCAGCTCTCAAAGAGAACGTAGGATTTTTCAGCCCATGTGTTTGTTTTTGCTCACGTTATAAGTGAGGGCTCAAAAGACATATCAAATGTCCCGCATAGCTGAGCCAAGGCCATGTTCCTCCCCTCTGTAACACACTCTCTTTCTCTCTCTCGCTCTGCTTTCCTCGGTTGGCGTCTTTCTTTCTGTCTTCCTCTCTCCCTCACACACATTCTCTCCCCTCTGTGACGCCTAAGGCCTGAGCGAAACAGGAAGTCAGCACAAGGACCAGTATTCACTGTGTCTCAATGACACGCTTCATTACGCCAAATTCATTGCATGTCTCAGAGGCGTTGCTAGATCTGGAGTCACAAGGATGGGACGCCATTTTGGCTCAAGCAACATCTCAACCATCCCTTTCATCTGCACATAAACTTCAAAAGCAGAAAGGTTTATTCTTGTCATCCCCAAAATTGCACTGGAACCATCCCAGAGTGGCCTAATTAGTGACGCAGTCAACACTTCACCATTCCCCGCTCTGCAGCTCCTCCTAGGGGGCTGGTCCTCCTATTAACAGGAGTAATCTGTGCCTCTGGTATTGATGTTGTCTGCTGGCCAATCAAAATATTTGAAGGAAATGTTTATTTTCTTGAGCGAATCGCACCAGCTGCTTGCAAGCTTTTCTGAATAAGGCCATTTATATGTAAGAATTTGCCATTGTGAGGCATAGTGCGGGACCTCTCGGTGGCTGAGTGCTGATTTGGACATTTGCAAAGGAAGTGGAGGGGCTCCAGGGGAAGCAAAGATCTCACACAAGCTGTGGCTGAAAAACCTTGTGCCACCCCCACACCCATCTCTGCCCTTTGGCATCATTCGAAGAACTACTTGTCACAATGAGAGATTGGGCGTTTACTTAATTACAACAGAATCAGCCATGATGCTGTTGTATCAGAATCATGGCTGATTGCTTGTGCCTTAAAAAGTAAAAAAAATATGATACGTTTGCAAACAGAGCTCCGTGCAAGTTGTCTGGTAGCAAATACACCAGCTCAGACTTTGAATAAATACTAACTGTTTGTCCCAAGTCCGCTGCGGTGTAGCCTTCAGGTGTGAAGCTGGGTCCCACGCGTTGGGCCAGCAGGTCCTTGACCTTTCCTTCGCTTCCTGACAGCTCTGCTGGACAGGCTACCGAGTGTCCTATGCAGAGATCTCACCTCCTCCAGTGTCTCGCCTGAAGGGCCCAAAAATATCTCATATGCACCCATGGAGCGTGTTTTTCCAACCCTGGTCTCACAGTGGTGAGAAACCCATCCCCTTCTCTTCCCAGTCTTCACTGCTCAGTCAGCAGAGGCCAACCTGTGACAGGAACAAACATCTCAAAACCACCAGGTGTCAGGACAGTTTGGACCAGTCTGTCATAAAGAAGGCTATTTGGATTGTATTTTAGGTTCCCAAGCCAAATACAATGATTTCATTACTATAAACATCAAGCATTTACAACCCATACATGTGTTTGTGTATTCAAATTTTAAAATCATCCAGAAATTGCTACAGCTTCTGACAAAGGGCATAAATACCAGTAATTTTTTTAGCTTTTGATTTAATTGAACTGTTATTTTTTTAGGGTTGTGAGACTATACAAAAAAAAAACTAGCAAACAAATTCTGTAATTTTACATTGTGAGTCTTCTCAAATATAAACCGACTCAAAATTATACATATGGGCTCAAGTAAATGGATACACCAATGTAATTTAGCTTAATGTGTTGTTGCTTGTTGCACTCTGCCACCAACTAGCTTCTGACAACATTCTGACTGGATGTTTGGGTTGTAGGGAATGTTTGTGTGCACAAGAATTGGGTGCCAAAGTGTATAGAGTGGATATAAAAACACCCCTGGTCAAATGCCAGGTATTTGTGATGTAAAAAACATGAGAGCAAGACAAACATTTTCACATTTTTTTCCACCTTCAAGCAGCAGGCCAGATCTTATTATTCAAAGATATCAGTCAGGTGAAGGCTACAAAAGAATTTCCAATTCATTAAATATACCATGGAACCCTGTGAAGACTATCATCATCAAGTTTAGAAAACAGGGCACATTAGTGACAGTACCAAGGACAGGACGTCCGTCCAAAATTGATGATAAGACAAGAAGGAAACTGGTCAGAGAGGCTGCCAAGAGGCCAACAGCAACACTGAAGGAATTTCTTGAATTTCTGGCAAGTACTGGCTGTGCAGTACATGTGACAACAATCTCCAGTCTTCTTCATATGTCTGGGCTATGGGGTAGGCAAAGAAACACAGCAAAGCCCAGCTTAATTTTGCAAAAACACATCTGAAATCTCCCAAACACATGTGGGAAAATGTGTTATGGTCTGATGAAACAAAGTTTGAACCTTTTGGACAAAAACAACACTGCTCATCACAAAAAGAACACCATTACTACAGTGAAGCATGGTGGTGGTAGCATCATGCTTTGGGGCCGTTTTGCTACAGTTGGAACTTAGTCAGGGTGGACGGAAGTATGAACAGTTCCAAATATCAGTCAGTGTTGGCACAAAACCTTCAGCCTTCTGTTAGAAAGCTGAAGATGAAGAGGAACTTCATCTTTCAGCATGACAATGACCCAAATACACATCTAAATCAACAAAAGAAAGGCTTCACCGGAATAAGATTAAGGCTTTGGAATGGCCCAGCCAAAGTCCAGACATGAATCCCACCAAACAAGAGGCCTATGCACAGGAGATGCCCTCGCAATCTATTGGATTTGGAGCGGTTTTGCAAAGAAGAGTGCGCAAATATTGCCACATCAAGATGTGCCACACTACCCCAAAAAAAACTGAGTGCTGTAATAAAAGCCAAAGGTGCTGCAACAAAGTATTAGTTTAAGGTTGTGCATATTGATGCAACCAGGTTATTTCAAGTTTTTTATTTTATATTTTCCTCCCTGAAAGATTTCTGTGGGTTTTTTTTTCAATTGGATTGTAAAGGTTATAGGTCAAATTAAAGGTGGAAAAAGTTGTGAAAGTCTTTGTCTTGCAGCCATTTTTTTACATCACAAAAATCTGACATTTGAACAGGGTTTGAAGACTTTTTATATCCATTGTATTTACTCATATAAGCAGATCATAGTATTGACCTGCTGGTTCCTTTGTGTTTTGCTGCAGGTCTTTGGTCAGAGCAGATGGATACGCCCACTCTGAAGACCTGTAAGGTGGAGGAGGATCTGAGATCATGGCCAGGTGAGGAACTGATTTCTCCCTTTTCATGTTTCTATATCAACACAACTCCATGACTCTCCTTTGAGATTCTGGATTTGGAAAAACAAGCATGCATGTAACGTAAGGGGTGAGGTCTGTTTTGATTTTGTCTGAAGAGCCTTACTACATCCCATTACATTCCACTAACACCACCTCTGAGTCTCCCCCCTTCATCCCCTCCTACTCAGTCTTTCTGTCCTTTGTCTCTGGGTGATGTGGATCTTTGCTGCTTTCTTAGCAGCCCCCACTGCCACTAATCCATGCCTTACCCAGAAACCACCAACCCCACACCAGACGTGCTGAGTCATCCACTCACACTGTAAAGAGGACCCACTTTCAGACACAAAGAAGACTTTCAGGACAGGGTTTAGTAGTCTGACTTATGAAAACAGATATATGACTTTTTAAGCTGCTATTTCCACGATTTGAAACTAGTCATAGACACAAAAGACCGGTAGTGACTGCAATAAATCTCAGGGGAGAATCATCTCCGAGGAAAGGATTTACTTAACAAATAAACATTGTAATCGTGCCACTGTGCCTGTTGATACATTAGTAAAATCTAAGGTTTTTCTACAATCACAAATTCCACTTCCCATTGCTTGTACTGCATATCACAAGTGGAGAACATGCAAAGAGTCTGTGCTCTGGCATGATGAAGCGTTACCATAGACCGCGATTCCACAGCAGAGAGGTGATTGTCATTTGCATTCAACTTGAAGCTCTGACTGCAAATGCTTGACGCTTAAATAAACACCTGGAAGTCATTTGTGTTCATTTGAGTCTCCTATTCTTTGGCATGCATAGCAGCAGCAGCTGCCTTCTCATGCTTATCAACAGTGACTGCTCATCTTAATGGCATCCATTGTTCAAGTCACCCAAACCAGTCAGTGAATCAGAATTTTTCTGATTAATACCAGGATGCAGCGAGGTCTCTTCAGGGATATCACTGTAGCATGTAGCTGCACCAGCTGGACATCTCTTTCCCTTTTTCCTTCCTCCACCTTATTTGCCTGAGACACCATTCCCTGGGCCCTGCCTGTCACAGTTTGCATCAAGCCTGAGTAAACATTTCACAGGTGAGCGCCTGGATTTGCATCTTCCCATCACCAGCTACCACAGTCGGATAGACACGTATACGCCCCGAAACACAATTAAACACACATGCAGGCGATCGCTTCAATCCTGCCCTCATGTTAACAACCAAAATCAGTTTCTCCCATAGGCAAATGAGACAAACCTCCAGGCCTATCTGGGTTACACGCTTCAGTGTAGACTAGTGGACTTCTTGAGCTATGTAGAAAGGAGGAAGGCTCCGCCCTTAAAAGAGTTTGCAGAACTCAGAAGCAGCGGAGAAAAAGAAGGGGCTCTGGAACACAATGTTCTCAATAAAATCCCTGATTCCCACCTACCCACTTCACAGACCGGGAACATCACAGACGGGAGACGGTGCCAGCGAGCCCTCTGGGTTCCATCCCTTCTCCTCCTGTCCCTGCAATTTAGTCAACACGTTTCAGATGAGTCTAATGGAGATCATGTGTGGGGTTTGTGCCTCAGAGGTTACAGGCAACTACTGCGAAGCTGGGTTGGGAAGACCCTCTCGGCCAAAGATGCACTGCCGTTACCACAGCCACAACAGCAAAGCCTGTACTTACAGTGGTGTGGGAGGGTGGGGGTGCAAAAAGGTACACAGGAGAGAGAAAATGCAGACCTCCTCTCAGTTAACGCAGCAGTTTGTTTAGCTCTTTCTCTCCTCCAGAGGGAGCTACTGGACCATGGAGCCTTGAAGGTGTCTGCAGACACCTTGTGGCTCACAGCCAAGAGCCTGAGCCTGAACAAGCCCATTAAAGTGTTGTGATAAGTGTCCAATCCAGTTTCCCCTGACAGAATGCAGGAGTCAATCCCCGCCACAGTTTAGCCAGCATGTTTCCACCAACTCCAATCAACAGGGAGATCATAAGCAGGGTGGGCATGCAGCAGCCATAGCCTGCATGTCCCCTCCCCAGCTCCACCCTGACGCCTAAATTTAGAGCAGGCAGGGAGAGACGAAGAGACACACACACACACACATGCACTCAGAGAGGGAGCAAAGGCTTTTTGGGAGTCCAGTAGGAAATAATCTGACTCTACTTCACCCGAATCAACAGCAGCTGATGGCTTGGATTTTCCTTCCATGAAATCAGATATGGAGCCGACTGCTGTTCCTGGTAGACTCTGGAAAAAGAAACAGCACCCCTACCATGAAGAAACTCTCTGCCTTTATACAAGTAAAACAAAATATAAAAATGTGTGAGGATGAAAAAAAACATCACAGTATAGCCGGACCCATGGAAATTACAAAGAAGTATTTTCTATTTTGTTGCTGAAAATGGATCCTGTTCTCCAGACATAAGGAAAAGAGATTTGAAAAACACTGCAGCACGCAAGCTTGGCGCCCCCTCCCCACCCGGCCCCTCCTTAGGGCTGTGGCATGCAAGTGCTTGCTATTTCATAACTACAAGCTCTCTTTTCTCTGCCATCCAAATCGCTATTTTACACTTATAGTCATGTGGGCACATTGAGCCGAAGAAAGCCACATAGAGAGAAACAAATAACCAAGAACGGAGCTCTGTTTGGATAAATTAACGTGTGTGCAGGTGGCAGGTGTGGATGTGGTGCTCACTATGCTAACAGCAACTATGAGGAACTTTCTCCAACAACCAAAGTCATTAAGAGGGCGTTTTCTGTTTTACGGTATTTAAATGTGACTCTTAGTCACCAGACTTTCTTCTGAACTTTCCGAATGTCACAGGGATTCAGAAGCAGCTTAATATGCACATGTGCAATGAAATAAATTAGAATGTTAAATGAATGTCAAAATGTTTGCTTATTTCAGTAAACAAACAATATTTAATATCCGTTTAATGGTAAATATATTTTTGTTAATTTTAGTACCGTTTTAAGTACAGCCAATGAAAACTTTCTGATCAAATGTGAGCACAATATATTGCCAACAAAGGCTTTTTTACAGTTTGAAAAGTTAAGTGGAAGGGAAAAGTGTGTGCAAAACCCAATTACTAATTATGAAAAATTCAAAGTGTGAACTACAGATATCTAGGAATTTGGGTGCGACTGTTTTAAATTCTCGTTTAAAGTCACTTTTTAATTAGAAGCGCCAGAAGTGTCTTATCTGGGTGAAGAAAAAAAGGGACAGATCTTCCTTTCCGACGAATCCTTTAAATTAAAATTTTCAGTGCGGCGATTCCACAGATGTCGATGTCATGTTGTCTAAGTGTGCTGCTGCTCCTCTGTGTTTGATCAAGTCCCGTCTACCAGGAAACTCTAGAGAATTTCATACTTCCCCTAGCTGACGAGCTTTATGGGCATGTGCACTTCATTTTCCAGCAAGACTTGGCACCTGCACAATGTACGAAAACCTGCCTTAATTACCACACTATCACTGGGATGGAGCCAACAAGCAGATAAGCCAAAGGCTGCTATTAAAGCAGCTGGCATTCCTTAGCACCTTAGCTGTCGCCTCTAAGATGATTGCCTCCCAGCTATGCCACATTGAATGCAAAGAAAAAGGAATCTCAAAGCCAGAAACCCATCCATGGGTATATTTTTCAGTATTTCATTTCTGTATTAAAACAAACTTTTCGTTGACTTTTCTATGACTTATTATGAACTACACAATATATTTCTTTATAAATAAGGAGGGAACTAAAGAATGAAGACATTTCAAGCCTGCTTAGATGCTTTCAACTTTATTTATATTTCCCTCCTGGCTGCTAAACAAATTATATGGACCCAGAAGGATTCAGCTTCGTTACCTGTAAGCTCACAGTTAACATTTAACTTTGACAGGATCTGCACTGTGACACATTTATACATGAACAGAAAACGTCTTTCTTCTTGTCTCTCTCTCCAATTGTCAACGTCCGCCTGTTTCACTGAAGTATGATTTATGACATGTTGCACAACACTGCAACAAGCCGTCCGTGTTTATACAAAGCACCCCTTAGCACCGACAATGCCCCTTTTCATTGCTCAGAGGACAGATTTCTGTACGTTGATTTCCTTTTGAAGGGCCGGTAGGAGGGCGCTGGCGAGGGGGGCCTTTTCATAACTTCGGTCTTGTGCATGAGGCTGTGGGATGATGTGCTGTCAATGCTTGATGACTGTTACTGAGCCAAAAAATGTCTCAGTTCATTACTTTTGAGCAAATATTTCCATAGAGTGGTTTATCACAAGAAATTTGAGAACAGAATGAAGGTTTAGGAAGGTTTGCTCTGGAAATGTGTAATAGTGCAGAGATTCCTATGTTTGTAAAGGGGAAATGTTTGAGCCCATTGTTTCATCATGGCAACAGTGGTTTTCCCATCATGGATGAATGCTTCTAACGGATTTTTATTTGTCTTTGTGTCTCAAACAGGGACTACAGACCTCTTCCCACAGAGGAGTACCTTCCCGTCTCTGTCCCCGCTGACAGACCCTCGCTTCTCAGCAGACCCCCGCATGCACTACCCGGGGGCCTTCCCGTACTCTGCCAACACCTCCAGCACTGGCATCAGCGGCCTCAGCATGTCGGCCCCCTCTAGATACCACACCTACCTGCCGCCCCCTTACTCAAACAACCAGTCTCAAAACTTCCAGTCCAACTCTTACCTGTATTACGGCACGGGCTCCGGATCCTACCAGTTCTCTATGGTGGCACCAGGAAACACTGGGGGTGAGCGCTCCCCCACCCGCCTCCTTTCGTGCTCCGGGGCAACGGGCACTGGAGGGACCAACAGTCTGATGAACCCGGGCCTGAACACCCAGAGCGAGGGTGTGGAAGCCGACGGCAGCCACAGCAACTCCCCGACGGCGATGAGCGCTTCAGGTCGTTTGGATGAATCCGTCTGGAGACCATATTGACTGGAAGAGAGCTAGAAAATTGAGAAATTGGGAGGAGAGAGGGTGGAGAAGTGAAAAGATTGATGAACAACAAAGCTGAACACTGAAAGAAAAAAAACAAAAATGTTGCATGTTTGCCATTGTTTTCTTGCTTTAAAGACTTTTGCTTTTACTGTTTGAAGACATTTTGTTGTTTCAGAGTGAACTCTTGCACTGCGCTGAAACCTGTACTCTCAAAGACCTTCCAAAGCCATACGAGTCAAGGTGGCATTCAGCGGAGACTGTAAATACTTGTCAGAAAGCCATTGCAGTGATGTAGACAAGTACTCGAAGTCAAACGAACAACAGCATGGAGGTACAAGCAATTAGTACGATTGCTGAAATGACAGCCACAGCAGACGTTCATCAAACAGACTGCTCAGACTGATCCAGCCCACTTGGCCGGTGGAGAAGAGAAGTCAGACTGCTCCATGACTGACTCCTCGCTAAGCATGGCTGCACTGCTGTAGCAATCGGTCTCTTTAAGCTTTCATTTCTGTAAAAAATTTGCATCAGATGTAAAAATGTTTTCACGAGCATACAGGGCTGTTTCATATGCTCAGAGTACTTCTGCAGAACATTTTGGTCTATTTATTATCCACAGAGAGACATTAGCCTTTGGTTAGAGAGGAAATGTCTCACAACAATTGCTGCATTATTGAGAGAGAAGCGTTTTCAAGTTTAAGAAATGAATTCTCTGCTGTTTCATCATGTTCCAGCAGGACAAAGGATGATTATTGAAGGAATAAGACAAAAACGGTTTGGTTTATTTTCTGCAGATAAGTTGAGTCCTGTTGTCTGTACTCCTTACTTTTCCAACTTCTTTATTCAATCTTTTTTGTAAGTTTTAAAATCCTCGCCAGAATTTATTTTTATTTTCATTATTTTAACTGGACAACGTGGTTTACTTTTGATATTTATTTGAGCCAAACTTTGGGGAAATGTATGCAAATACCCCAAATCCTTAAGCATTTCTTTAATTTTTCCTTTTTTTTTTAATAAGCATTTATACAGTATATTTACCATGTTTGTTAAGTATGAATTTGGAGTTTTTGTAATATATTGCAACTAAATTATGAAAAAAAAAAAAACTTTTAATGTAATTTTGTTGCCTTCCAATGTAGCTTTGGTGCACTAAAACCTTTATTCCAAATGGACTATGCCCAAAAAGATCCTAGAGCCATGATCTTTTAGACTATTTACAATTTGCCTTCCTGCGCTTACAAAACAAAAAAAGCAAATTTTTGCACTATTTTTTTGACTTTCCTTATATTTTGCTTTGTGATTTGATAGTGTGCAGAGCGAAATATGAAATATTCCTGTGCATGTTGTTCAAACACACTTCAAGTGTCCTTTTGAAAAATATTACACAAATAATCACAATCCTGCAGCACAGGTGGGGGTGTACATTCCTCCTATCCCGAGTGCCTTTTTAAGGAGACAGAGGGAAGAGGAGGGTCCAGAAGGGGATCTTCTTACCAACTGTCTCTTGTTCTGCACAGGTCCCTTTGTTCTGAGTCATCAGTAGTGCTTTGAAGCATTTGTGGTCACAACTGCTCCTCTTGTTCTAATTTACTAGCGTTTGTTCACACGCCTGTGCAGACCATTTTCTCCTGTGCTGAGAACTGAGGTATTTGCAACAGATATCAGGTGTCTGATGGCTACAAGACTGTAGTCGTGACTCAGAGATGGATGCTTAGTTGCGACACAGCTGAGGTTTAATCTCCGAGTGAAGAGTGACCCAAACACGCTTGCATTTGGAGCTCAGGTGAAGAAATACACGTATGCAAGACGTTTACAGCTTTATTCCACAAATGTTGTCTCATTCCTACTAAGGAAAAGTGTGTTGTATTTTTAGCCACTCAAACCTCAATTCTGTTAAAACATGACAATCATGCAGCTAGAGAAATCACATGATGTTTGTGTGGTTACTTTCTATAAAAACCAAAGATCTATACAACTGCCTGTAAAACTCTTTAAATGTTGAGATTTGTGGCAACTCATCTGTGTTGAATGAACTTTATTGTTCTTGTTTATGCAAAACTATGAAGCCAAAGTGTACAAGTCAGTCCTATTTTGTATGTTTAATTAAAGAGCACAATGTTCCATCAGTTTTCTTTTTAAAAGAATCCCAGTTTCATTTTAGGTCATTCTTCTCTTTTCGTTGCTCTCTATGCTGAGAGCATGTACATCTGAAACTGATATGTTAATTTAAAAAACGTGTATGTGCTGAAACCATTACTGCTTCCATATGAGTGCTTGTAAAGTTTGCGGATAATGTAGTTTTTAATCATTTTAATTAAAAAAAAGATGCCTCACTTCTGTCTTCAAATTTGAATTTTTTTTTTGTAAAACTACATATATTGCACCTTACAAAAATATCACCACCACAAACTTTTTCACATTTTGTTATATAATTTAATGTAATTCTATGTGGTCGAGTCATCAACACAAAATAGCACATTCAAAATATTTAAAAAGTTTAAATATCCTATATGGTAGCATAGTATATGTATATATGCCACAGCTGAAGTCAAAATCATTAGCCTCCCTATGAAATTTGTATTTTTTTCAAATATTTCTCAAGTGCTGTTAAACAGATTGATGATAAATAATGAGGCTATGCAAGGAGAGCCGTAGTAAGAGAAGTAGGCAATAGGCCCATGCTATATTTGGACACAAAAACGAAAATCTTTTCAATGCAGATTTTTTTCTTTTTTTTTAAAGAAATTTGTAATGATGTCATTAATATCAACCCTCACCAGATAAAATTTTTCCCCATAAAAAAACACTTTTACAAGAGCACATATATATAAAATGATTTTTTAAAAATGCAGATGAAAAGCAGTTTGCTTTAAGTGTAAACAGCAATTGGACAACAAAATGTAAAAATTAAACATAATCCAAAACAATGTGGATAGTCAGCGGTATAATGGATGCATCCAAAATTGTAGAAAAATAAAATTCTAAGATGAATGGTTAGTCTTTACAGATATTCACAATTTTTCATCATGCAACCTTATTCTTTAATCTGGACCTTTTTAATGACCCACTTATAAAAATAGTAAATATTACTTAATACAAGCAGAATTTAACTATTTTTAAATACTGGTGTGAAAGTCAAGTAAACAATGCACCAAAGTTAAATTAACACAGACAATTTTACCCCTTCATTATACAAGTTATCTGCATTTGTTGCAGTACGTGTTTTATCTAGAAAATTAACACTCATCCCAGTATTGGAGTTTATTTTAGTTTAACTGTGGGAGGTGTCAGGACTAAAAAATGCTGAATATGGAGACAGTGTATGATTCACCTCCACAAAAACTACCAGACGAGACATGAAGATGGGAGGTAAAAAAAGAAATGCCAGAATATTCATGGGACCAATTTCATTTCAGAACATTCTAACCCAACAGTTTGTTGCAAATTTATCCTCATACAATAAAAATACCACAAATGTCATGTTTCCCGCTCATAACATTAGGATGTTGGCATTTTGTCCCCAGTAACCCTCTAATAAAGACCTTCTTCTTTAGCATCATTGAGCCTTTCGCTGGGACCCCTTAGAGAATTAAAAATGCCTCTGCTGTCAACACGGTGGTACCCAGAACATGCATAAAAACGCATCCCAGGAATCCAACACCGCCCTGGCAGAGTCCGTGTTAGCACACGTCGGCAAGTTGTCACTTGTTAAAAACAATACGGAGAAGGTTGGAATGCCGGCTGGCTTTCTCACCAGCTATGTCGTTGTCAATTCATGCCAAGATTATGGCATCTGTTTGGATCATCTGAAGCCGAGCCACAAGATTAAACACTTGAGATGCTACCTTGTGGGGTGGTCTGACTTTAGATGTGGTTAACCTGTAACAAAATACTCACAGTTCCTCACTATTTAAACTAATGCCACCTGTTGGTGTGGCATGAAAAGCCTGTCCAAGCGCTTTGTTCTTTGTCAATTTTCACTGTTATTCTTTGTCTATCCTCTCTTGTATCTGTTCTTTTTATCCTTTCTTCTTATTCAGCTTATTTTCTTCCCCTTTATGGTTTCTCCTGTGTGCATGTCTGCATCAGGACTTCTATGGGGGCAGCTTTGGCAAAACAACAAAGACTCAGGAGGAAGCCTTGATACACACTGTATTCAATTAACTCTGCACACTCAGAGCCCTTCCACACACACACACACACACACCCCCCCACACCCCCACATAAAAAATCCTGTGCTGACAGATCTCATCCCCCCCCAAGCCAGTCCACCCAGACAGTCTGAGCTCCACTTCACACCCTGAGCGTATGACGGTATTCCCTGCAGGTCTCATCCCGGAGTCGTTCTGCATCGCCCGCCGCTCAGGAAGCACAAAGAAAAGATGATAAGCTTTCAATTAGGCCAGGCTCAGGGGAATTTTCCAGCTGTCTTCACACACTCTTTGAGGCCCGAATCTCGTCGTCCACATGTGGGAAGCACATCAGTTTTTGTTTTGGATGTAAAGAAGTGCTACTTTTTTTTTTTGCCCCATCTCCTTTGTTCTCACTATGTTGCTCCTCTTTCACAAACTGTAACTCTCCAGGAAAGGAGAGAAATATTTGCCCGCATAGTGAGGTTGCTGTCTGGTTGCAGTTGTCATCAAATGTATAACTAGGTTGGCAAACACAATTGTTTAAAGCTGATGAAAAGTACTGGAAGTTACAGCAAAGAAAAAAAGTAAACAACTGGGAAAAGAATAAAGTGTCTTGTTTGTATTACACAAATCACATCCTGTTCCAAATAAATCTAAGAGATAAAAATTAAACCAGCTTTGGAGATAAAAACAAGAATAGACAAGACAGACAGAAGGAGAGAACAGAGAAAAGGGAGTGTTTTGGAACGAGCGCACTCTTATTTCTCATGAAAACATAATCCCGTGTCGCTTTTGCGGTACCTGCATGCGAAACCCATTAGGGCCCCTTCTGCAGCCGCTGACCTCTTCTTCAGTAGACTCCGTGAGAAGGAGCAGGCAAGAACCGGCTCGGTTTCAGCAACTGGTACGCGAATGCAAGTCTATTTTCTAACCAGGCCGGCGGTGGGAACAGAGGCTACCGCCAAAAATCAGGGTTCCCACAGAATGACCGAGAAATACAGGGGCTAAGAAACCACGAGAGCTGTGATGCAACCGATTTCACACAAATGACTTGTGCTGCCTCACTGACATGGTGTGGGATTTAGGGAGAGGGCTCTCCCAGTTCAGAGGGATCCCAGTGAAGGTAATTTCTCATCCGTACTGGGTCTACAGAGACCATTGTTTGTTACGATACTCCAGCCAGTTCTCAGTTCCCACAGTGCAGTACATATCCAGCCTAAGAGGCTGCAGAGTCAGTCCCAGTTTTAACAAGAAGTGGGTCCACTAAAGCAAAGGGGTGACCAAAAAGGAAGGGCCCTAAAACTGTTATCCATACTTCTCAGCCAGCTAAAACATTGTTTCAGACACACAAAACATTACACCAGTCCTACATCTCAAATTTCAACTTGATGTAAAAATTAAATAGATTTTTACTACCTTTTTACACTTGTTCCAA
This sequence comes from Phalloptychus januarius, assembly GCA_902982915.1. NCBI lineage: Eukaryota > Metazoa > Chordata > Actinopteri > Cyprinodontiformes > Poeciliidae > Phalloptychus > Phalloptychus januarius. The sequence continues at coordinate 10,421,617 of CADWAE010000129.1, read as the reverse complement.
AATCACTTTGATCCAGGAACCATCCAGGAACTTTTACATGCATCCCTTCTCCAACACACTCAAATTAAGTATTGGTGAGCAGGCCTCTGCACAGCCGATATCAAAACGTTTTATTCAGACACATACATGGTCCATAATAAACAAAAACAGAACAACAAGAAGAAGATACAATAGAAATAAAATAATCATCTGTTTCGATAACCACTAAGGTGCCAGTGATTCCACAAACTAGAGAAGAACCTAATGATGCTTTTTCACTACACCGTCTCGAACCGGTACGGTCCCAGTTTGTCCCAGCCAGAATCATTTTACATTAGCAAATCCAGCGTGGCTCAAGGGTCTCAGATTTTTGTAACTACTTTAGGGGTAGTGCTAGTCGCACCAAGACATGTACATCACTGAAACAATTTGACAGCTGACCAATCAATGAATGATTGATTTACATCTGAAAACGCCAGACCTCATAGTTTATCTGTGGACCGTGAACTTGTCGTCCGCTATCAGACAGCTATTCAGTATGAAGGAGCTAATGTGAGTTTAATCAGGAGAAGCAGCAGGAATACATGAGGAAAGGAATGACCATGATTTTACAGCAAAGTGTGAATGACGCTGTTTAGAGTTTGTTAGCTTACACATGCAGACTGACGCTGCTGGTGGATTCAGATATTTCATTAAGACGTGTTCTTCAGGAAGTAGTTCTTCAGGCCATCAGAGCTAAGGTTAGTAGCTCTGATGGCCTGAAGGAACCCCTGATTTGAAATGACACAAATACAGAAAATTACCAATAAAACTGCCACCATGCTACTTCAGTATGTCATTTCAAAGAAATACCTCAAAACTTAACAGTTCTTTCGTTTTATGATTTATTACAGTCATTGCTAAAGTATTTAAACCCTTGAACATGAAACCACAACGTTTATGCATTTTAAGGGATAGGTCGACAGAGTACAACTGTAAAAAAAAAAAAAAAAGAAAAAGAAAAGAAAAGAAAATGTGGTTCAACATTTTTGATTAATGAAAATCTGTTCAGTCCATTTTAGTCTATACAATATGGAACCACTTTTCACTGCAACTGGAGCTTCAAGTCTTTTGGGGTATGTTTTTGCCAGCTTTGCATTAGAGACAGATTTTTTTCCCCCAATCTTTGCAAAACAGCTAAAGCTCAGTATGGATAATGTCTCAATTTGCATTTCCAATTAGATTTGAACCTGGACTTTGACTTGGCCATTCTAACATGAACATCCTTTGATCTGAATTATTCAATCGTACCTCTGTCTGAATGTTTGGGTTGTTTCCCCTCTTACCCTTCTCAACTTGACCTGTCTTGTGTGTTCCTTAGTCTTCATGATGTTGTTTGTGGATAATATTTTCTAATTAGGGGACTTCTAAAGGCAGTTTGTGACATTGGATTATATTTAGGTATGTTAAATAGGGATGAATGTGAACGCACACTTATCTTTGAAAGGTTTATTCATAAAACATTTACTAAACTATGTATTCTTTTTGCATCGAGTTCATAGCTCATAAAATTACAACACAGTCTGTAGATGTAAAAGTAAAAAATCTGAAAAAGTCAAGAAACTATGAATACATTTGCATAGCATTGACTAATAAATTACATTGTACTTTGAAACTAATACTTAGAAAAAGCCTTCTGACAATTATTGGAAGACTCCAGTTTAAGTATGAATAATCTCTCCAAGTGTTAATGTAAGAGTGGATCAATGTCCGAGGAGGAGAATTGCTTAATGTTGTCCCATGATGAAAGAAGACATGCTGTAGGTGTTGTTCCTAAATTATGGGCTCTACATCAGCAGCCATTTTTTCCACATATATGTTTAAGTGCTTGTCAAGTGTTTGTCGATCAGCTCAGTTTGGTAATCTCATCTCCGACAAGGGGGAACATCCTGCCTTTCCACCGGCACAGCTTCAGCCACTTAAAGTACAGTCTTAAAACTTTGGTATCAAAAACATAAGTATTAATTTATATTTTTAACAAAGGAATGAAAAGAATCTTCCAACTTTGCACATCTGAAGAATAAAACACATTTTTTAAAAGTAAAATATAAGAAACCGAGCGCCAACCCTCCCCAAGTACTAATAAAATTGATTTCTAAGCTTTGGAAATTTGTATCTAGCCTGAGGATGTGTGCTTCTTATTGCAGCCGTTCAGAGAAATGCTGCTTATAAAATTTCATTTATGAGGTAAAGCTTATGCGCAAATACAAGGGAACTTGATGCAGATAAGCCTCCATATGACTGAACTCTTCTCACTGTGAATTAGTCAGACACAGATGGTGGCTTTTTGAGAAAGCCAACAGACTGCTGCATGGCGGATCTGTGGCCCCAAACATGGTTAGAGGGTATTCTTGCAAAGACCACAGTGGCCAACTTTCATTTGGATGCAATAATGGGCTCAATTTAGATTCTTTTCATTGTATAAAGACCACAGTTATCTGTGTGTAACCAATCTGACCCTAATTTAATTAATCTGTCAAGGAGGAGAGCAAAACCCTAAAAAAGGATAATAGCTGGAAGTGTTGAAGGATATTTCTTTGCGATAATAAAATGTCATGCTTTTCAGATCCTGATTTGGACACTGCGTTTGTGCTTTACCAATGAACTAAAATATGTTTTTACTAAGTGAATAGGCCAGCTTCCCAGAAAAAATGCTCGCCGTTTCCCATACAGATTCATGAGAATTGACACAAATCTTTTTTTAATCCCTTTTTCTCACAGAGAAAATCCAAATTACGATCTGCACACGCAAACCCGGTTTCCTCTATAAAACAGGAAATTAACACACACACACAGCAGCTCTTGCCAGGCACTCCCCCTTCATGGTGGGGTACTAGGTGGGTGGAGGGGGAAGCAAGAAGGCTAGAAGGGGAAACGGGGGATCCCTGTGGACCAGGTCTCCTTTAACTTGAGCAGGGGAACTTGCTAAATAGAAAGTTCACATACACATGTTCTATCTTTCTATCTCCCTCACTGTTTTTCCATCCATACGCACGAGCGGCGAGTTAAATGAGGATGATTGCTCAAGTCTGGTTTGGATCACGTGGGAATGTGGATGGCCATTAAAATCCACACTGTCCCTTTCTTTTTCCCACTGGCTGCATTGGAAGCAGAAAAGTCAAACGTTCTTGCAGTTATCCAAAGTTTCTATGTGCTGGAAAACGTAAATATTATTCTGGGACTGATTACCAAACAAAATGACTAGTATTCCCAATTCCTACTTTTGTAAAATGTCTATAAAAAACCCACAACTTTGTGGCAGTACCTTTTTAAAAACATTTTCTGCACCATCTGCAAAATAAATCTAAATAAATAAAATCTCAAAGCAGGAATTAAACACATTTTTGTACAAAAAAGGTTTTTTAATATGTCTCATGTAATAATGTGTTGCGTTTTCAGTGCTTGTAAGTGGAAAGTCATAATTGCTCTCTGGAGCAATTAAATATATATAAACCAAGTAAATATGTATAAGCGATGACTGGGTTAAGTTTTGTGTCATGACTGACCTTAGAAAGCATCGTTTCCAAATATCCCAAATTGCCTGGTGCCCAAAGAAGAAAAAGAGAAGAGGAAGAAAAAGTTGACAGAGACAAAGAATAACTGTGTGCCAGGTACAGTTACTACAACATTGGAAACTGTCTCGCATTTGGAAAAATGACCTACATTAGTTGCCATGGAAACAGACCCAGGCAAGAAGAACTTAACACTAAAAACCTGAACTGCACCTGAATTTTCTTAAGACAGAAATCCTGCTTCATAGTAAAGAACCGTGGAATCAGGAGCACTGTTAAAAGGTTAACAGCTAAACTTCTTCAAATAATTACATACATGTTAGGCCTTTTTTTTTTTGAAAGTCTGATTATTTGTTGGTTTATTTTGATGTTGATTTTAAAAATACTGAATTTAAAAGTTTTCCCTGCAATGTTTAGTCCAATGTAAAAATTATTACAAATGAAATTTCTTCTATGAAATTTTTTTTTTCATTATTTCCATTTTTGGCTGCTGAATATCCTCTTCAAACAGGATTGCAGCCGAATAAAATTAGGCTCCTTCCAACATCCATTAAAGTTTGAGCTCTTGTTACTCCCAGACAAACAGAAATGACTTGCAGCCATTTCTTTGGTGTTTCTGTCTCCAGTAGCAGTGTGTATGTGTGTGTGTGTTGCGAGGGGGGGTGGGGGGGGGGGTAGTGTCAGACACCCACATGTCTGTCCACGGATGCCCTGTGGGTCTTTAGTAACCAGTTCCCATGGTTCCACTATAGCAACATTGGACTTCCTCAGGGGACACCTCCCACATGCTGGTTTGTTTTCTGCTTTAATGGAGGATCATCTTACTTACTCCTCATAATGAATGCATGGGAGGTAAACATATTGCATGATTTTTTTCCCTCTATGTGCACCTGTGCAACAAAGGCTTTCGGTCCATTGGAGGGCGTGTTTTAGTTTGCACAATATTATGCAACAAAATGATGCATTTGCATTGGGCTGTAGAAATCAGATACTTTGATTTTGATGTCTGCCTTTTTATTTTTACCCAGGAGGCAGAGAGGAACATAAAGCGGGGAAAATATCTTTCATGCATGTGGGTGACTGTGATAGAGTGCTCAGAATGAGGAATAATTGCTGAAATTTAAAAGCCAAATGGGCCATGGAACAAAGAGCGACTCCGAGGTGATGGAAAATGAAGAACTTAGATTTGAGAGCTGGTAATGAGGGGGTTTTCCTGAAAGATGACAGTGAGGAGGAGGATCACAGACAGACAGTGAAGGAGGGAGAGTTAAAAGGGTGAAAACATTAGATCAGGAGACAGCAATTACTCTGCCTTTTTTTTCTTTTGACTGTCATGCATGCTTTAAACTGGCTGAAAGTGTACACACATGAGACATGATTCATTCTGGAAGGCAACAGGTGTTTGTGCTTTAAAAAGAATATATTTTATAACACCTCACCACGAGCTGCTGTAGAAGAGTGAGGCAACCAGGATCTAGGCGTCTAGAGTGTTTTTGCACATTTCTTTCACACAAGGCTTTCTGACAGGCCACTCTCAGCAGGGCACATCAGGTCTAATCATAAATACAATCTGTCCTTAAAATCCATCCTTCAAACAGCTCCACCAGAGACCAAACACCATCAATCTCTCTGCAAAAACTGACACAAAAACAGATTGTTACAGACAAAGTAATGAACTATAGAAGGGTTTTGACATGTGGTTGGCTGGTAAAAGTACAGTATCTAATAAAAGTAGCCATGCCCTTTGAACTTTTGTGCATTGTCGGATTAAAACCAAAAGATTTCAGTGAATTAAAAAGAACTGAAAAATCCTCTAACAACATGAGGGCCAAGAAACGCAGAATGCAAGTCAAAGGAAAAGTTAGAGAAATTTAATATGGTGGAGGTTATAAAAGACTATCCCAAACTTCAGACAACAACTCAGAGAGCTGTTCAACTTATGATTATAAAATGAGAAGTGAATAGCAAAGCTGCAATCCTAGCAAGACACAGCCATCAACATTAACAGGCCAGCAAGGTGAGTATTGCCATGCAGAATGTAGATATGGACTTTTCTGGACCAGCACACCAGTAAAATGGTTAAATGCCATTCCCGGCAAGCAACAAAGTTCTACAGATCCCTAGTAACCACATAATTTTTTTTGTTTTAGGTGTGTGAAGGCAAAAACCTATATAACGGCAGCAGACACTTTCCATACCTGAGGAATTGAGTTTGAGACTCCTGGTTTAGATCAAAACATACATAAATAATGGGTAAAAATGTCACTCAGTCAATGTACAAAGCTTTTAGAGGGTTTGGAAAATGTATACCTCTGTTTGAAGCACAAGGTGATTATAGAAAGTATCAACTGAATATAAAGAATGCCACACTTTTCAGATTCTGGTAGCTGAAACCACAGAAAAACATTTGTTCTCATTTTTCCAATTCACAGTTCTGCATTAAAATCCCCATTAATTACATAGAGACTGTGGTTGTAACATGGAAAAATCCCAATGGGTAGAAATCCCTTTTATTTGATTTATATGTATAATTAAGAAAAAATCTCAAAATAACCCTTCAAACAATATCTTTCTCCCAGAGTTTTCTGAGTTTGCCTCTGCCCCAGTCAAAAGTGTTTTGCAAAAGAGTGGCCCTGCAGTTTTCGTTTTGTGGTTTTTGGAAATGCCCCCACTTTTCCGGCCCTGCTCCAATTTTCTTTAAATACGACCGTAATTGGTTTGATTTCCTACCTCCGGCCTCGTGGTGAAGAGGAGGGGGGTGACGAACGGTGGCGGGAGCTGCAGAGAATCTAAATAAAGGGAACCCAGCTTTCTGCTGGCGAGTTGCTCGCTTGGGTGGCGATGGAGTTTGACCCACACTCCTATTTCCCCAGTTAAAAGCTGTTTAAGAGTAGAGCTTGGAAACCCATTAGGGGAAACTATCTTAAATCCACATGGCAACACACTTCTACACACAAAGCCATAAAACACTCAGATATTTCTAGTACCTGAATGTGAGTCTCCTCAGTTCATTTTTTCCAGAAAACCTTGTTGAATTTTTACAAAGGCAAACCAGCCGCCAAATCAAAACCAGTCTCTAACAACAAAAAAGTCCTTTTTTTTATTTCTCTCATTGGCTGGCCGACAGAGGAGTGGGAGTGTGGCACTCATCATCCAGGCGTGAGTAATCAAAGAGGAAATAAGACAGAGTCTGGAAGAAGCCAAGTGGACCTTCACTGATCTGTAGCCATCTCATTGTTCCTCACTTCCATTTTTTCCATGCTCGGTTGGCAGAGGGCAACAATCCAACAACAGGCCAGTCTAGATACACCCTTGTCAATTTCTTAGATTGCAAGGATAATAAAGGGCAATCCTGGGAAATCCCAGCCAGAAAACCAGAAGGGAACAAAGTATTGTACAAATTTGTGAATCTTATTTCTTCAATGACACTTTTTTCTAACATCTTAAAGTTCTCTTGATCTAAATCTGTTCTGCATTTCTAAATGTCTTAAATATTTATTTTTTGTTTAACCCTTCTCATATTTGGTTGCTTAACTGTGACCTATTGTATACAAAGTCCTCTGACAAATAAAACTCTTAAATTCAAACTGTGTTAAAGCTGTTTAAAACCAGCAGCTTATCACAAAGACAATCAGATCCAATTACTTTAGCTGGATCTCTTAATTATGCCAAAGCCCCAACAGTTTCGACACATATGAAACATGTCCAGCTTTTTTCAGATTTCAGCTTTCACCTACACAACTTATTTTCCTCCAGAAATATCCATAGGTCTTCATCAAAACAAACCCTTATTTCTCATGAGTGGCAGCATGGGAATCTTCAAAATATGAGAAGCTTGTGACCTAAGTTATACTCAAAAGAAGAAAGATTTTGCTGAATGCATTTCAAAGACTTTTCTTTAAGCCCCAAATTATTTAAACCTCTGGCAGATTTGGGTCATAAATAATCCTTTAATTTGATCTTTTTTCAAGCATTAAGTAATTAATATTTTGGTGTTGCCTGATTTAAATCTACTGGAGGAAGTAGATGGTAAGAAGGTCTTCCAATGTCCAAGACATGAAGATTATCATCAAAATATACCAGTGGTAACAACTACAAAGTTGGTCAGCAATTATAATGCCAATAATTTTGCCCATGACTATTAATTTAGAAATTTAGGAAAAGTTCCTATTAACTTATGACCTTCAGTATTGTTGATAGGGTCAACTATTGACTGTTGATATGCTTGTAAAGTGAAAAAGAAACTTCTGGATGCTCTGTAGCAAAATACACTGATCAGCTATAACATTAAGACCACTAACAGTTGAATAACACTGTCAACAAGAGGAGATTCCTTGTTTTTATTGCCTAATGGTGGTGGTCTCTTTCAGCGGGATAATGCAGCCATTCACAAAACAATTATTTGAAAACAACAAAAAGATTTCACAGATTTCAATTCAATCAAACATCTGTGCTCATTTCTGTGTAAAGAAATAACACATATCTGAAAATTTTAGCGCACTAAACAAGTAAAGGAGAATGAATTAACTTTACCTTAAAATTAAGTCAAAAACAGACTATGAGCATCAAATTTTCAAATTGTCTACTTTTTATTTTTAGAAAAAAGATAAAAGTCCTTATCAGTAATAGCTTCTGATGGCCACGTGCACCAACAGTCGGATGAAACTAGATCCGCCTGTTGAAAAGTCTCCATCTAAAGTAGTTGAGGTGTTGATTTATACTGTATCCAGAAGCAGTATAGAAGGAGCCCGTTATGGTTAAGCTCAAGGCCAAACACAGCCTGTTAGCATCGGATAGGGAGACAGTGGGCAAGCTTGTCTTCTTTATGATGGCTGGAAAAAACAACAGATGCATTTCCAACCAAAGCAGGATTCTGGTGTATGCGGTGCAGCCCGCAGTAGAAATGGGCCCAGGAGGCTTCCGTAACCCAAGCACTGATGCAGAGAGAACACAGGGACTCGTCCAAAAATGGCACAAGAGCCTGCATGCATGCACATACACACGATGGAGCACTTTCCCGGCAAGCAACAAGTCATCCTGGTGGAAAAGCAGGGTAACGAAAGCATTAAAGCATGGGACTTTGAGAGATTGCAGGCACGCAGTGGCATTAAAGATACACAGACTAAGCAGAACATGCCATGTAAGATCCAAAGAAGAAAGACGTTTTCAAAATTGGTGCAGCAGGGAGACTGGACACACAGAATATGGAAAAAGTACCAATAATGTTGGTTCTGTTTGCATGTGCATGTATATTGTCATCAGCCAGAGTGTGCAACATCAAAGCCAGGCCTAAAAGGAGTAAGAGAATCTTTTTTTCAGAAATTGGTTTAAAAGACGTAAACATCTGAACACCACAAAAAAAAAGTGAATCTGTTGCTGCAATCCAACACCAAATCTCATTTAAAGTTGAGCTTTCTATTCCAGTATCAGGCTATAATTCTCTCCTCATCAAATGAGTCGTACAAACTTTAGAGCTCCTGGCAACGTTTCAGTTGTCAGAGTGAGACTAAGGTCTTACTGTACATAAGTTTTATGGGGTGAGTGGCCCATTTCTTTAACAGCTCTACTGAACAAATTCCCAGAAGTCTATGCTTTAACACATCTCCTGCCTCAAAAATAAAATAAAATAAAAATACACACCAAAGGCAGCCCTAACTCAGATCTCTTTAGGCAATGTAATCTAAACTTGTTTTCCTGATGAGCTGGCAGAGTAGAGAAATAACACAGGCCATCCTATTAATGCTTAAAGCGCTCTGACAGAGCCTTTTGTTACTTACTTAAACCACACTGCTACAGCAACCCAGCAACCTAATGGAAGCCTAAAAGCCATTAGGACAGAAGGCTTAGCCAACACAAACTAGGCACACAAACTATGAAAGGAGAAAATTAGGGCAATCAATATCTTCCTTTATTTTCTTCTTCCTGCTCCTGCTTTTTTCCCTTCAGTGTTAAAGCTGGATGTCAAAGTATCTTCTCTATCTGCTGAGTAAATGAGGCCCCCATTTACACAAGGAGCATGGACAGAGGGTACATCACCTGCAGATATAAGGTGTCTCCATTTACACAAGCTGCAGATTAACCAGCTTTCACCCTCGACTTCCTATTCAGGTATACTGTACATTAACTGGCCCTTTACTTAGTCGTGGCAGGTACAGTCACAAGGTAACATTGCTAGAAATGAGTGGGGCCCGGTTTGCCTGCATAAGTTCCCTATTGCATTCACTTTTTGGTCCATATTGATATGATAGTATCTCACAGTCTATCTATGATATAAAATCTCTTGTCCCCTCTACATCCAACACAAAGAAGATCCACTGGGTCAAGATCTGAGTCTAATGGAGTAAGATGAACTTATTGTCATATTCAGTTCTAGATAATTTGAATCTCTTGGTCTGGAAGTAGCCATAAGAAGATGACAGCAAAGTAAACTGTGGAAATATTCAAATGGCATCCCTTGGACACTGTTTACCATGTCCAAGGGATGGACATGGTAAGCAACAATATTCAACTATATTAAACATTACCCATTCCATTGCCCCGACCACCAGGAAGCATTGTTACAACTCAGGACACCTCAATACTTTAATGTAGTTGCATCAAATTCTGACCCAACAATTTGATGCAGCTGAAATTGAGACTGATCAACCAATCTCTTTTGTCACATATTGGTTAAATTCTGTAAATTCTAGCCTGCGCTTCCAGTTCTTAGCTGCAAAGAATGATACTCAATACAGTCTTCTACAATAATATCTTGGTTGTATTGAGGGATTATCTAAGATTATCTACCATTTCAAACAAATCTGATCATTCTTCTTTTCCTATTTTATCAACCCTCCAGAACCATCTTTGAATACGGTTTATTAGCTATCCATAAAGTAAATTGAGTACAAAGTTTGATTGACTGATTAGGTTGTTGCCATTTGCATAAATGACTAAAGTTCACATAAACAATTCAGCAAGCGTACCCAATAAATTGTCCAGTGTGCGTGTCTGTTGCGCATCTTGCCTTTCATGTCAGGAAAAACAGAAACACTCATGCATCCTGTCTCGCATGAGTGTAGTCTGCAGTCATGTTTGCATGGCGACAAAGCAGGGAGGAGCATGCTGAGGGAAGGCACAGTGTGCCTTTTTACAGGCCTGCTGAGGCTGGCATGAAAAGAAAGCCAGAGTTGAAGGCGGATGGAAAAAGCAAAACTTCAAAGACCTCTTCTCTTTCTCTCCTTTAGATGTGCTGTACAGTAGAACACTGAAAGGGAACCTGCTGGTTCACTTTAACACAAAGACACATAGAGCCATGTTGTCTGATACTCCCACAAACACACCTGGAACCATCAACATAGACATTTCCTGATTCTACAAGAACTATTGTGCATTTAGAAAACTACACATACAGTACAGACTTATAATATTACGCACATTTCTACCTGTAAAGGCAGCAGTAATCCAGCACATACAGACAAATGCTGCTGGCTCTGGCACTGCAAGGTAAAAGGCTCGGGTGTATTTGCTGAGAGGACACAAGTCTTTCATGTCTATTAGTTTTTTTCCCTCTTTTTGTCATCACAGACAAAATAAAAACAAACCACTTTTGTCATCTTACAAAGAGACTAAACAGGTTGGAAGAGGGTGGCTAGAGGCATCAGGGCTGCCGTCACAAGTTGTCCTTCAAATACATCCTTTTCCTCACTACTATATACTTGTTTCTGTTCAAAATGACTTCACTTGTATTATCTTGAGGGACTATACAAAGAACATGTTTGTGCCCAATTAAATACATTAAATTGCATTTTAGTTCATTAAAATGAGGACAATCCGGTCTAAATCAATTCAATTATACCCTATAATGACATCTCATCTCCCATAAAAACAACAGCTCTAATGCTTCTTGTAAAGAAAATGAGCTGACTGCGTGCAGGAGGCAAGAAGACGCCTCCATAAAAACAGTCCCAGCTCCCACTTAAGTCTTCCTGTGACTTACTGCCCTCTTGTGGTTCAAGAGAGAAAAAGCATTTGTGTTTGAATCCCAGAATCCTCACAGTGCCTCATCACCAGCCAGCAGCTGCAGCAAACCACAACTCTGCCACAGGGTGTGACTGCAGGACCCAGTGAGTGGCAAGGCAGAGGGAGGAAAAGAGTAAGGCTTATTTTTACCCCCCTTTTTTCTGTGGGCCGCCAAGGGGGGTCTGCCACAGCCCCCTATCTTCCCACCACAGTAGCCACCAAGCCCTGGAGAGAGAAAGCCAAGGCACCACATATTAACAGGGGCTAAAATAAACAATGTGAGCACACACACAAAATAAATCCACCCTGACTGGTTGACTGCAGGCACTGGAGCGCAGCAGATAAGCCAGTGCTGTTGCTTGGTGGTCTGTGGGGTTGATGTGGCTGCTGGTGATGCCACAGTAATCTCCCCCTTCCATATGCAAACGTTGGGCCCTCATAACGAGGAGACAGTGTTGCATGTTCAGGCTGAATACACACTCTGCAAACAGCTGAAGTCGAAGGATACATTTGCACAAATACTTCACATACCTGTGGTAGGATACTTCCATGCACATAGTTAGTGGCAAGTTTTGAGACATCTGGATATCTGCCCCAAACACACAAAAAAGGGAGGTGAGTGGAAGGTTAAATGCTGCAACGTTTATAGGTACATATACTGAGTTTACTCAAACCACTAGAACTTTCTCACATTTTTTTAAATGGCAACAAAACTGCTCATAATTGTAAAGTGAAAAAAGCGACATGATTTTTAAACTTTTTACAAATACAAAATTGAAAACTGTATTATGCACCCTTCACCTCCATAATAAAAACAGTTTCTTTCAAAATTTGCCTAATTATTAAATACAGTCCACTTTCTGTCATTTTAATTTTACTAATGTCACAGTTATTTTGTGAAGGCCTCAGAGATCTGCTGCAGCACCACAATGAACAGGCAGGTTTAAACCACAAATTATTTTTTAAACACTGTAAGTACTTAGTAAAAGATGGTCTGCTCAAGTGAGAACAATATTGGCATTTTTGACCGGCTTGCAAAATGTTGAGTGGTCAAAAAAAAAAGAAGAAAAAAGACAGTATCAACCAGAACAAACCATTTCTGCAGTGAAACATAGTAGAGATGCTTTTTTTGAGCAGGAACCGATTCAGCTGTGGACAACAAAAATGTAAATTAAATTCTACTTTATGCAAGTTGATATTCCCTTTTATATTTTTCACTATATTCTAGGAGGTGCCCATCTCATTTATGATTACAAACAAACTTTCTTGATTTAATAATAAAAATAAAAAAAAAAGACTACTATGGGGATGGATAATTTTGGCTTCAAATAAGATTTTTTTCCAGCTGTTTCACTCCCATCATCTTCCAGTAATACAATATATTTCATGAGAGACATAAAACTTGAGAAGTATTACTTTGGTGAATAAAGCCCTCAAGATCCTCTCTTAAAGGCGTTTATTACACTTTCCAATGGATAAATTTGAACACTGTTGATGTGAAAGACAAAATCCGAGAACATTCTGGAGATTTAGGTTCCCCCTTCACTTATTGCGCGTATTAATGGGTATTTTGCTCCATCTCATTCGGCAAAAAAGAAACATTTTGATGGGGCAGTGACAGCTTTCACAACCAGAAGCTCGGCAAGAAATACACATTGTTGGATTTGCAGTATAGGAGTTGGTGCCAACATTTTCTCTCTGTATATAGCTCGATATTACTGTAGATGTAAGGAGCAGATACTGAGTATGGGAAGCTATGCGGCCTGTAAGTCTAAATGCCTAAACCTCACCTCTGTCCAACAACAACAGCGCTGCGGTCTACAACAAACTGGCAGCTGCTCCTGCTGCTACAGGCCTCCAACATGCTCATTAGTTGATGAGAAATAGATTTAGCCACATATTACTGAGTATTTACCGAGTAGCTCCTCTCGAAATATTCAGGCGGGAGCTGTCAACTTCCAGCTGGATCTTCTCACAGGTGGACTAGGCAGAGCTGGCGCAGGTGGAAGCGATTAACTTAATTATGGTCTCGTCCCATTTAGTTTTGCCCGCGTCATGCTACTGGCCTTATGAGACTGCTTTTCTCCTTCTGTTAAACAATTTGTCTAGACTCTAGACAGTAAAGTAGATTTATTTTGGTGTGGCCAGTGTTGTAACACCCACAGTTAACAAAAAACAGCAAATGCCAAGGATAGTAGTTTGCTAAAAAAAAAAGTAGCTAATTTGTATTGGCCAAAATTGTATCACTAGCTGGCACTAGCATAAGTGTCCCATCAACCATCTTTGTCAAATGTAAGATGAAAAAAACAAAATATCTTTAAAGAATGGTTTAAGTTTAATTATTTTATTCTCTATTTTTTGTAAATGACAACATTGTCACAATAAAAAGTATTCAGCATCTTGGATGTTTTCCCCTTTTGTTGTGTTTTCAAATCAATCAAACATTAACAACAAAAAAGCTATAGTTCTCTTGAAGCAAATTTTCCTCCAAGATATCTTCTCATTTTACTGCCTTCATTTTAGCTTGCACCTTTAAAATCCTGCTGCAGACATGATGTCACCACTGCATCCCCCTTCACTGTGGGGATGCTGCGTTTGTGGTGATGTTCAGTGTTTGCTGTCCACCAAACCTAATGTCTTGTCTGATGGCCAAAAAGATCCATTTTGGTCTCGTTAGACCACAGAGCTTCATTCGGTTTGAACATGGAGTCTCTTTGAGACTTGATATTTTGTAAAGTCTCCCTAACCCTAACCCAACAATGTCCTGGTGTCCTCTCCCTCCGTCAGGACTTCTTGATCTAGGCAGATTTACACACGGACCATATTGCTTCTTTTACTCATTGTGAGACTACTGGCACCAACTGGCTGGACATTTGTTGAATTGAATCAGTCACTTTAAAGGGAGTGGATTTTTATCTAATAATTCATTTTGAATTAAATGTTTGTTGAATTGTCATTATTTTGTATAAATCAGTTTTTTGTCATTTTATTTGCCATAAAAGTTGTGTTCTGTTGCTTGTGATTGATTTGTAAAAGCAATAAACAGGATAAAACATCCAAGAGGGTGAATATTTTTCATAAGCACTGCAATTATTTGGACTTCAAAAGCCATCATAACACTAAAAAGCAAGTACTCCAGTTCCTTTTAAGTGTAAAAGAAAAGAGGTAAAGTGAAAAAAAAAAAAAAATCCCCTTCTTGAACTGATTACAGTTTATGACTGGTTGCTCCAAATAAGTTTATTTTGAGGAATCATTTAAAACTAAAAAATACTTTTAAAAAAAACGTTTTTGTTTCTGTTGTCTGAACCATAATATAAACACATCATGACTCAGATGAGGAGTCAGTGACTCATTCTGCCTGTTTTTTTCTACTGAAAAGCTCTAAATACGCCTTTTATAATTCTCTTTACTGTCACAACAGAAACCAAACAATGTATTTTCATGGCATATTATGCGCATGAAAATGATCACTAATACTTTCTAGAGCGTCACAATGGTCTTACTGTTTCGCTCTGTTAAGTCCTGTGCACTGTCAATCAGCGTGCTAAATCAAATACATGCAGCCCCCTAACCACATCAAATGTCAGGTGCACAGAGTTCATATGAAAAGAAAGTTTTTCACACATTGTAGGTCCAAAACCCAGTCGGGATATCGCTGTGTACCCTTGAGCGAGCTACTTTACCAGAGTAAATATTTGGTCAGCTGTATAAATGGGTGTTGTGTAAAAAGCTGCAAAGTGAGCTGGCAGTGTTGGGAAAGAGTCAATGCCAAAGAGAAACGCCTCCACTTAACTATTGAGTGATGAAAGTACATGTGTGATTAAATTACACTGTAAAAAAAAGGAAAAGAAAGCAGAATAAAAAAAATTAGATTAAAGGGGCAGTTTGTGTATTTTTCAGGCACAAAGGGTCATTCTATAGTACAATCATGTAAACTTCAGTTGGTATACAAATACTGGATATGTCAAACATGACTTAAAGTAAATTTGATTTGTTTTCTGTCGCCTTTAAATTGGGTCTTTGTGTCTTTAAGAAGCGCCTATTCTTTCGAGCTCTCTGCAAAATGAATATGGAAGAGTTAAAATAATTTATGTCTTTTCTTCAAAAGAATGCTGTCTAGAGCTTTGAATGTGAAAACAGCCCTGATCATGTGACTGTATTTTAAATTTAAGGATAGTTTTGTTAGGTTTCCCCATCGGTTAACGAATGTAGGTTAGAAAAAGAAAATCATAGAATATAGCCCACACTTAATTTAACCTTTGGCTTATCAGGCCTTTGTGATATCTCCTGTCCTGGCAGCAGAGATTCTGTGCTATCGGAGAGTTTACACGTTCACTTCAATTTTCATGCACACGTTGTTTTTCGGGGAGCAGAGTGAGGGGAGGTTGCTCAATGTAAGTTTCTTTGAACGTCTCACTCAGTTTTAAATGCAAAGTAAAAAACCACAAAGATCTGAGGCAGAACTGGAGTGTGAAGATTCTTCCTTAGATTTATTTTAAGTGCTCCAGTGTCTTTTTACTTAATTAAATATATCTCAGATAGATTATCAATAATGGTAGTTCTTGATCAGACTGATTTCCAATTCCATTATTTTTCTTATAGATTCAGATTTTTGTTTTTTTTATTAAAGTGAATCTTTAAAGCTGATGCAAAATAAATCTTAATCTTAAGAAACACACAGAAATATCAGTGTTTTGGTTATTTGTAATAGATTAGTAAATAATTAATTATTCAAACTAGTATAGATTAAGTCAGATTTATTTATGAACATAAATATAATTTAACACAGCTGCTCATTGCTATTTTGCACTCCATTTAATGGTGTAAAATATCCACACTCTGTATTTTTTTTATCCTTTACTAAACTTTAACCAAGATTTCACCCATCATTTAGTCCAAACATAAACCAGTAAAAATTGTTTTAGTCCTTATGGGTCTAAACTTCAACATTTCTGAAAATAAAAACACATAAGCACACTCACACGCGCAGTCAACATGTTTATGAAACAACACTCAGCCCTCCTGGCCCCACCTCTATTACCCAATTACACTTGCCCTTCTTGTAATGATTGTGTGGTCTGAATGATAGCCAGCCTGTTTTGTTGTTTCTTACCACATTCCCTCTCACACACACACACGCACCCCCACCCCCACGCACACAGTCTGTTTGCGTCTGGATGGATTTCCTCTATAAGAACTACAAGTAAAGGCAGCGTCTCAGTAAGTAGGGAGTAGGGAATGTCTGAGGCTGAAACACGAGACTTTAATGATCTGGAGGGAATCCAAAAAACTCTTTGCCCCCACACCTCTTTTTTTTCCTTTCCTTTCTCTTCACCCTCTCTTGTGAAACTTTGGCTGCCATACGCCCTGCAGAATAGACTTGTTTGTGTGCCGAAGTAGCTGAGAAACAGAGTCAAGACTCACTGTAAAGAGGGTGTCTTCAGGCGGAGGTGGAAGCCGCAGTGGTGGACACCCACACGAGACATTCCTGACTGACAGCGAGCTGTAAACAAACATGTCTTGGCTGAAGGGTTCCAAAAGTTTTTTTCAGAAGCAGAACGGAAAATGAGATTGTGAGGCACTGACCACCAGCATTGATTTTGGAATGGAGTTTCTGCAACTCTGTGACTTGGGGTATGTTTTTTTTAGTCAGTCACCCAGAAAATTATAAAATGAGTGTGTTAAAAAAATGGTAAAACATTTCCATTGAAGCATTCATAACAGCCTTTGCAAAGTGGCAATATAGAGTTATGGGAAAAAGGAAATACAACCTCGTTTAGTTTTTACATATTAACATTGGTCAGTATCAGGGATAATTGTCTTGTAAATATCTGGTTTTAATTGTATTTCTAACTGCAAGTGTGCAAATATACAGAAACATTTCAGGATTATTAAATATTGAACAGAGCTAAAGCTAAAATAGAAAATAAATAAATAAATAAAATGACATTACACCTGTAGCAGCACAACCCCAGTAGACATTTTCTCATCACTGTGGTTGAATTGTAACCCAGTCTACTTTACAGCAGTTTATAACTCTCTTAAAATCCCACCAAAGCTTTTGATTCAGTCTCATAACTGAACCAATAAACATCTTCTTGTCTTTCTATACTCGAACCCATGACTGCAAGTTCTTGAAGCTGCAGGCACACCCATAATATAATACTTCTGCCACCGTGCTAAAGAGCTGCATGAGGCTTTTGTGCCGATTTGCCAAGTTTACTTTCTGAACATGTGCATCGTCAAATATTTTTATTTTGATCACATCTGTCCAAAAGACAGTGGAAGTTCAACGTCCATCAGAAGCAAGCTCTGAATACTCCCATTAAAATCTTAACAGCTTACATTTAAATCTTCTTCTGTTTGTGTCTGAAATAAGCAGAATACAGTTGCTTAAGTGGAGAGATAAAGAATGTTCATAAAGAGAATGAATCAGATCATTAAATCTGATTCATTCTCAGCTTGGATAATTACAGCTCTTATACAAGCTGTAATTAGGAAGAGTCCAGGGATTTTAATATTTTTCCATCTTTGAATTTCATACATTAAAACTGTGTAGGAACCCTGGTGTTAAACGACAAAAAAAAATAATGTATGTAATTTATTTACACTTGAAGTTAGATTAAACCTTTTTTAAAATGCGCTAAAGGGTATAGACCAGATCATTTCTATTATACGCTGATTAAATCATAAAAGCAAAGTAAAAAGTGTACTTTCTGTAACCTGTAGGGTTAGACTGCATCTTTAACATTCAGATAAGCTGTTATTTATCCCTTCAGGCACCTCAGCCACCCAAAGAAAAATTTTTGATGAATGTTCCTTGGATACCTAGCGGGAACTTGTTTGAGTTGGCGTTGGACATTGTTTGGGACTATGCACAGTAATTTGAAACAGCTGCAGAGTAGACCTCAGCACCAGAGGCAAGCTGTTTCTATTATTAAGAACTATGCAGATGTAAAAGAAAATTGACAAACACAAGTCTAAGTGCCAATAAGAAGTTTATTTAAATTTAGTCAATATTGTAAAAAAAAAAAAGCCATGAAATACCTTCGATATTTCTTTATATAAACCCTAGTTGCTTGAAATGTTAAAAAAATCCTTCCTGCTAAACATCTGCAGAGAAAACTAGTAAGGCAAACTGGAAAATGTTTCCTCAGAATTCAAACCAGGCGAGAAACGGGCCTGTTTTTCCTCAGAATTCTGATGATATGCAATAAATTTACATATTGAAATCAGAGCAATGAAAAAACAAAACAATATTTACAATTCCTTTTTAAATCAGATTTTCTAACAAAAGTCTGAATAAGAATAAAAAAAAATTAAAAAAAAAACTGGCAAACAGGAGAAAAGCATTTTGTTCCATCTACTTTAAAGCACTTTCCGGAGCTACAGTATCGATACGTACATTTGCTACTTCAGATCTGCCTTCATACCGGAGGGAACGCGAAATTTGACCAGGTTCTAATTATTCCAAATCTCCTCAGTTCCTCTTTTACTTCATAAATATTTTCAGTCTTGCTCGATTGCAGTGTTGTCTCCTTCACCATGTACGTTATGAAGTAGCTGTTAATCTGCCTTTTTGGTTCAATGTGCATCACCTTCATGAAGAAAAAAAAAATCAAGAGGTTTCTTTTGCTTTGACAAGAGCTTTTTTGAATTACTGCAGCAACGAGGCAATAAAAATACTTTGCTATGAGCTACATGTGTTTGGATATTTATAAGTCTCAGGGTTTATTAGTCCTGAGATGTTTCCTACAATTCTGAGCTGAGCTACTCCCCCAAGCACTGAGGCAACAAGGGAAAAATCAAAGCATGTTTGCCAGTTTGTTACAATTTTCTGTCATAACGAAGCATCTCTGCATTCCGGTTTGTATTATTTTCAGCTTCTAGCCCCGTTAAATACTGCAGGCAGAAACACTGAAGCTTCAACACTGTTCACAAGATCTCTGAATCAGCCAAAAATGAAAGGAAAAAACTTAAAGTTTTCAGTTACAATCCAAGAAGAAAAAGAAGAATCTAATTTAATCTTCCAGAAACAAAGGCTTGTGACATTTCCTCTGCTGGCAGAGAAAAAGTCAACCGAAAGGTCACTTATCTAACTCTGAACATTGATAAGCTCCGCTACAACATGTCACACATACAACAGTGAGTGAAGAACAGAAGCGATTAAATGAACAATGTGGAACAAGGGTGACCTCTGCTGATTCAACTAAGAGACCTTCATAAGACCAGATGGGGAAAACAATAACAGGATGAGCACAGAAGGAAAAAAGTCCAGAGTTTTTTTTTTCTTCTTTCTCATAAATGAGGCACATCAGTCCAGATGCTGAGGAGTGGGTGGTGTGGGGAAGTGAGAGAGGACGGGGGAGTGGGTTGGGGTTTTAATGGGGAATGTGGGCCGTGAAGAGACGTTTACTTGACCAGCCTCTTGGCTACATCTCCGTAGGCGATCTCTATCTCCTTGTCACTGGGGCAGGTGTTGGTGAACTCTTCACGTGTGTAGGCGATATTCAGGTACTTCCAGATGGACGTCATCTCTTTGGGAATGTCAAAGCCTCGGTACTTCTTAGTCACAACCTAAAAGAGAAAGTTCAAAGTTCGCTTGAACAACCTGCAACATGCAACAAAGAATTGCAGGCAACTGAGATGAAGATGCAAAAGTCTAGGGGCATTTTCAGTCTTGATACCCTCTAAAAACCCTTCATCACAGTCTGTTTAAAATTAAAAGTTACAATACATACTGCTGTGTGAGAAAAATTCCATCGTAATCCTGAGGAGTTTAATCAGGTTCTGTAACATTAATCTAATACGATTCAAACTTGCTTCAACCGTCAACGTTTACCTTAACTATGTGCAGTTTGGGCAGCAGGTTGCAGTCTGCCAGGGTCATTTCATCCCCGTCCAGGAACTTGCGGCTGGAGAACTTGATGTCCTCGATGCTGTTGTGGTCGATCTCGTCGGGCAGCGGGGAGCGAAGGTAGTCGTCCAGCTTCTGCAACGTCTTCAGCAGCCCACGCTCCAGAGCTGAACACAGCGACAGCAAACAGAGGCCATTTATTTCACTGCAGGTGCTTCGGCTGTATGCTTTTCAACCACACGGGGGCAGCATTTATCAAGTAACATACAATATCGTATGTATTTTTGATTGTACATTTTTTTAAAGCAATATTCTGCATTCCGTTAGGATAGAAGGCAAATTCTGCACACAACACATTTTATCACCTGTGATTGTTTAAGAGATTTTATTGTTAGAAAAAATGCGATGAATTTGAGGGAATGAGAGCTTCGGGGGTTCAACGGCTGCTATGTTTTAGAGCGCTTATCAGTGAACTATGAGATTCAGACTCTCACTGTTGACACAGCCGTGGCCCTCGTCTAAACTCACTATGGATCAATATTTTCCCAAGGCGGAGCACAGGCAGCTGAAGCGAGATATGGACTTCTCCATAAAGATCCGTAACAAGACACCTAATCCAGGTTAAGCAACCCCTAACAGAGCACTGAGAGATGCTTTACTTTGCAGGGTTAAGGTAGAATAACAGGGAGGAGCAGACTGTGAGCTCTGGCTGCTGAGAGGCTTTTTCTGGAAAGCTCCAGGTGAGATGAGGAGCGACACAAGAGGAGGCAGCAAACAAAAGAGCTGTTTTATGCTCAGTGAATGAGGGAAAAATCCACCAATCAGGGCAGGGCTACAAAGGTTGCCTAGCGACCAGCACTCCCTTCACAGCTGAAAGGTATCCATGATGCAGTTAATCTCACACACCTGTGTGAGAATGCGAGTGTGAAAGACAAATGCTGGTCATTTACCCTCGTTTGCGTCTGGCTTGGAGTTCTTGATGTAGGCAGAAAACTTGGCGAAGATGTCCATGCCGGCTGTGTTTGACTCGGGGTGTTTGGCACCAAGCTTGATGTATCTTAAAAAAAAAAAAACAGCATAAAAAAACAAAGTCTGTGCTTTACCAAAGGAGAATATTTCTGTCGTTATAGTAATCACAACAGACACAGCAAAGAAATAATCTTCAGTCGCCCAAAAATACCTAAAATCATGAGTAAGGCAATATAATCTGTAGTTTAAAAGAAATGTACCCGTGTAGAGCATAAAACTAACTGCACATCGTCCTGGTGATATTAATGTGGTTTATGCATCTCTTCAATGTTATGGATACAGCCAAATACAAAGCAACTAAGGAGAAAAGCTGAAAGACTTCAGACAAATCTACCTTTATCACACAAGACAAACCTCAACATGCAGCCAGATCAAAAGATATAACGATGTAGATTAAAGCAGATCCATGTGTTGAAATGGCTCCTTTGAAATATAAACTTAAATCCAGCAGAGAATCAGTGACCAGACTTGAGAAATGCTGGTCAAACACACCCACACACACACTACATCCAACTGGCTGAGGTTCTTTTTTTGCAAAGAAGAATGGTCAAACATTTCCATCTATAAAAAAGCTGATAAATATATATTTAATCTACATATTTAGACATAGTTTACTAGTAAATTATGTTTTAAAGCATTTATAGTTTTATTTTTATTTCACAATTATGTGCTGTTTTGTGTTTGCGTATCATATCCAGGAGTTTTTACTCAAAAACAGACTAGTCAATTCATTCATTACCTTAATGCAGTGAGGACTCTCAAATAAATAGTGACCCAAACTTCGTTCTTATTGCTAAAAAAAGAGACTTTCTTCCGTTTTTTAAATCAAGCCCAAAATAATTTGCAAACTCGTTGCCTCTTTTTTAAATAAAAGGCAAACATTCAAAGGCCTTTTTACACATGTAGTGATTCACATTTCCTACAAATAAATCCAACTACTTGTTTTAATAAATTACTGCAACCCCAATTTATTTTTGATGCCAAAAATGTGGACACCACTGGTGTAATTCCTTTTTCTAGACACCTTGTGGCATAATTCTCTAAATGACTTAAGTTGAGGTCTCCACTCCCATTTTATGCTCAGTGTTTTGACTGTAATGAGTTACATTTGGTGCTTAGGTGTGGCATGCTATTATCACATGGGTGAGAAAGGACTCACTTGGGTGGGCTGAGAACATCCTCCAGGAACTCCTCGATCTTGTTGACATCAGTTTTGACCTCGCCATTAAACGTGATGAAGGGCGGGTGCGTGCCGGGAGCCAGGTTCTGGAGGTCTGCGGGCTTCCTGTGAAAACAAGACCATTCAATTCAGTCAAAGCTTTTTTTTTTTTAAACCAAGCAGTCCAGCCATTTCTCCCCCTGCAGCTCCAGCTGCTGTGTCTCTAACCGAGTGTTGTCCGCTTGTGTGCGTCCTCCGTTCTGTGGCCTTCGCAGCCAGCACATTCTGTACCAGATGGCAGGCAGATGAGGCCGAGACACAAACAGAAATGAGCATGTGCTGAATGAGGAGTGTGAACACAAGTGAGTGGTCAAACACAAATAGTCTGTTAAATCCTCTCGCTAGAAAAGCAACACGAAACAGCAGCAATGTTGCTGTGGGCTACAAAAACAAACGTCCACAGATCCTCAATGTTTTCATTGTGACAACGGCGGTTGCAGTTTGAGAAAAGCCATTTAAGGCCAAAGAAAAAAGGGGAAATGATCTCAACTCTTTGGCATGTTAATGGGGTGTGGTACAGTCCCCGAGTGACAGCACTGAGGAGCGGGTAAAGAGGTGCCCTCTCAGTCCAGGAGAGCGAAAACATGTTGACCAATCAGACGATTAAGAAATTCCAAAGAATTGTTATTAATAAATGTTAAACATGTTTTTCCAGGGAAACAAGCTCAACATGGCTTCCACTTCTGGTTAAATTCTACAGTAAAACCACCATAAACAAAAACATGCATTTCATGTTTGCTCAAAAGGCTCCAAATGACAAAGAAAAGGGCACATCTATGAGTTATTCATTCTAAAAACCGAATAATACAGCAATAAGAAAGAATTACAACTGGATGGAAGTGGAGAAGAAGGTTAAACTAAATAGTGGGAAACATCCATTGCTTTACACAGCTGGATTTTACAGCATCCCTGCAGGAGCCACAAAGGGAAATATATGCAAATACATCTAAACCTTTTGAACTACTTGTCAATGTGCAGGCATGCGAGTAAAGCCTGACAAGTAGCCAAATAGCCATGGCTTCAAGAACACTTTTTGAGACTCAAATTCCAAACGTTTTGGCTGAACTTTTGAGTTAAATTATATGAATGATAAAATGGTGGATGAATTGGAAGAATAAATCATTGGAAAGGTGGAGGAATGAATTAACAATCTGAACAGACAGGTAGATACAGGGAGGAATGGAAAAAATGGATAGATTTGTTTAGGAACCAAGAGAAATGTGACCCAAAGTTACATTGTTGTTTTTTTAGGGGGAAGCCCACTCATATTTCTATTGCCATATAAGCAAACCATATTTCAAAACAAAGTGGCAAAAAACTATGTAGAAGACATAAATCATCCATCAGAATCCTGGACGGAGGTGAAGATAATCGAAAACTACATTTCCTGAAGCTGGGAGGCAAAACTAAAGAAAAATTCAGAAGATCACAATTTTCTTATCCAAGTGGTTGGAAAACACGTTCCGCACCAAACAGGAAGGGAGTAGAGTCAAGGAGTTTTAAATAGCTTCTCTGGAGCCTGTATGTTTATTTTTCTCTCATTTTCTACAGCTTGGGAAGGGGTCATGGGAAAACCAAACAAGGAGTGGGGAAGCAGCAAGCGTGTTAAAGAGTGGAGCTGGATCAAAGTTCTCCAGCACAGCTCCACCCAGGAAGAAATCAAAAAGATGGAGCAACGCATTTGTTTGAAATTAAGCAAGGTTTAACAACAAGCAGGCCTCACCTTTTAAGGTCCACTGTGGTGACGTTAAAGACGACTCCTTTAAGCCAGAGTATCATGAAGAGCCTCTGAGAGAAGGGGCAGTTTCCGATGCTCTCGCCGTCGCTTCCCGCCTTCAACAAACAGAGTGAAAGTTACAGAAGCAGAAGAATAACCACTTCACGTGCCTTTCTTGAGAAAGGAGAGGACAAAATGGGTAAAAAGGCAGATCTAATCACTAGAACCATGGAAACCTTACAGGTTAAGATCTAAACATCTCTGAATGCACTTGGCTTGCATTTTAGGGCTGCAATAATTCACCAAGTAGAGATCATATCTCTGTTGCACGACCTTTGCAAGGTTCACAGCTTCTCACTTCACTCCCCAAGTGAGGGTCTGTTTCAGACAATGACTCTTTCAGACTCTCCGCCTCAAAAAAGATAAGTAGGAGTGAAACGCTGGGCGCCAACTCTTAAGTCCTAAAGACTTCAGCACATTTTCCTCTTCATCAATCTGCAAAAGCACTTCAGAGTAACGGTAAACTTGAGAGTAAAACTTTTTTTCTCAAGTAAGCCTGCACAAACAAGCTGAGCAGGGTGATTAATTGAAACAAACTCTTCTAGTCTGTGATGAATACTGTTTAATGACGGGATCAAAACAAACCGAGTGCTTGAGAAAATCAAAGCTAGCCGGTCACAAAGAGTTTGTTTTCTTTGAAATAAATGTCTGTGAATGATCCGCCCAACAAATGACAAAAGTTAAAAGCAGTGATTTGTTTCCTCCTTCACACCAAACAGTAGACAAACCGTCAGAGCAGAAAGAGTTTTACCCGAGGATTCCTAATGAAACCTTCCTAATGTGCACATTTAGATAAATACCAATATCAAATTTAATAGCATGAAATTACAGAAGTTTTTTAAAAATGTATATTACTCCAGACCAATATAAACAAAATCTAATTAAAAAGGTTTTAATACAGAAATGTCAGCCTAAGTATTCATGAAGAAGACGGATGACTTTCTACAAGGAGGGTAAGCAATAGACCATCATTGCTCTTTTCAGAATGCTGCATTCAAGCATGTCAATGGAAAGTGAAGTGTGGAAGGAAGAAAAGTGGTGGGAAAAGATGCACTTAGCAGCAGTCAGTTCTTCAAAAGAGCACAGAGTTCTGTGATGGGCTAAACCTGGACCACACCTGGATCAGAGGCCTCATCAGAAGTCTTACATGATCTGAGGAGAAAAGGGATCCAGTTTTTGCTTGGCGGTCCAAACTCTATTCAGATGAATGTAAATTGTGCATTTCATTTGGAAATCAAGGAAGATGAGTCTTCAAAAGCACTTTAAAGCTTTTCAGTATCCACAATACAAAAGCAGATTTCCTTTTACATCAGGACTCACACTGCTGAATGTACCAACACCTGGTTTAATGATCGTCTCATCACTGCTCTTGTTTGACAAGAACATTTCTCCGATTTAAAACGCCACAGGAAATCCATAGAGCATTGTGGAGAGGAACATAAAGATGCCAGACTCAACAATGCCTTCCTTGGTTTAGAGGGAGTGCTATAAAAACAACCTGATCTTCCTGAACGCCTCACCTGAGCCACAGCCCCAACACCTCCAAATCAGGCCGAATTGATAAAGTAAATCCTAAAAAACCAAGTTCAACATGCCTTCACTCTTTAACCAATTTAGAAAATGTCATATTTAAATTGAATAAAATGAATAACATCCTATTGTCAAAGTTGAACAACACAAAGGTGAAAGTTCCATATTTATTTTGCGGGGCGCTGGGTGTGTTTGTGCATGTAAAGCAGTTCTGTAACTCTGTCCATCAGTTTTGCAGAGCACAAGCTGAGGTCATTTGAATGCTGATGCACTGGAATATATTCATTACAGTAGAGCTGCAGAACTCTGCATTCCTCTCTCTCTGCAGTTCTCTTTAAGACGGTTTCAGGTTTTTAAGAAACTGCAAAGATCATGCAAAGTGGGCCGAAAGATAAGACCCATACGCCAGAATTGGAGCGAACATTGTGACTGATTAAAATCAGTTAAAACTTTAGATAAACACTTTCCTATCAGAGATGCAGGTCTGATCTGTGGACAATAGAGGACTTTGTTTCAACCGAACCCAGCATTTTCTTGCTCATGTGGACAGCGTTGCTGCTGTTGTCCTCTGTGTGACGCCCTGCGGGATGGCTCTGTTTGATGGCTCCTATTGTACAGCAGCTGTCTTCTCCCTTCCCCTTTTTGAATTCAGTGTCTGAAACACTGGGATTAAATCCCCACAGCCATTGTTCGGTAAATGAAATTCCCCTCAAGCGTTATTGCATGACGAGTTCCAGAATAAAGCTGCGGCCTCGGGGCAGTCGGACCTACGTTAGCTTTCCTTTACAGGATCAGAAGGACATCAGCAGGATGATTATCTCCCAGTGCGGTGCCTACAGAGGAGCATTCAGGTCTAGATCAAGGGTGGAAATGCGACACAGAAAACCGTTCCCATAGCAATGATGACATGGAAATCAGGGCTTTCACTGTGCAGAGGAAGAATAACGCAGGTGAACTGTCTGAAGTGTGCTCTTTGTTAGCGGTGATAAAATGCAAAGCACATGACAAAATAGCATTTGTAAATCAAAAGAGGGCTGTAATTCAAGATAGAGAGCAACTTTAAAATAGAGTTCATATGAGCCACTGTGATCGAGAAAGAGGGCACAGCAGGCCTGAGAAAGAAAAGGCACAGTTTTCTTCCTTGTTCTCAGAGCAGTGGCAGACAGCAGCTGTCTGCCAGGAGAGATCGGCAGCATGACAAGAGCCAGAGGTGTTACAGGAAGCTAGGAGGAAATTAAGGATCAAATGTTTTGATAAACATGAAGGAGTGTAAGAGGTAATGGATGCTTTAAGTGGGAATGAAAGGAAGAGGTTAGATAGCAAGCTCTACAAGCAATGTGCTCTTTGGCTTACAGCCCTCTTCTTCCTCCTCTTCTCTTTTAATCCCTTCTCCCCTCATCCTGGGCCCCTCTGTGGAGTTGGGGGTTATGGGGGTGGGCATTTGGAAAGAAGGGAGAAACTATTCCAGAAATGTCCTGTTACACCCCCCCAAACAGGATGCCTTCCTTAGTTTAGAGGGTTATGCTGGGAAAGAAGCGTTTTACTGTACAGAACAGCAGAATGATATTATCCTCAGCGTTGGCATCAAAAGGTGAAAATTCATAACCCAAAAGAGGTTTGGGACAGCCTTGTAAACAGCGTCCGCCTTCATCCTACTAACACTTTCCAGAGTTTGACATTTAGGAGAAGGTTTCTGGAGAAACTTCTGTAACACACCAGCACATAGAACAGCTTGTTTGTCAAGTTTAAGGTCATATTTTAGCAAGAGGAAGGGAAAAAAAACCAAATAAAACTCATGTGCAAGGACAAGTTATGTACCCATAAAAGGTAAAGTACATGAGTTGGCAAAGGTGTAGCTTTTCCAAATAGGGCTGCTATTCTGATGATTATTCAGATAAAAAAATACTTAGCATAGTCTGCAGATTTTTTCCTTGTTATGCAATATTAGAAATACATTAAACATGTAAATAAATACATACATTACTACTTTCTATGAGCATTTTATTGCCTAAAATGCATGAACAGCATTCATTTAGGGAACGCTTCTGCAGTTAAAAATATACTAACATCAATATGTGAAAAGCTCGGGCTTTTCTGTTGGATTTGACATTAATAGTGTGGATCTGATCTGTTGATTATGTTTTGGATTAATCAATAAATAATTGGATAACTATTGTTGCTTAAAAGATTTTTTACCGAATTTAAACTGGGTAAGGCTAAAACTATACCACTCGAGGCGTTCAGAGAAGATAAGATAGTTAATTTTTTTTTTCCTAAATGTATGTTTTTTGCACAGTTTTGCCTTAGCTGCTGTTGTGTGAGTGTAGTTTTTTAAGCAAATTGGCTTTTTCAGTCTGTATAATCCAGTTACTGACTAATCAATTACTAAATTAGTTGTTGATTATTTCAATAATCAATTCATCATGATTAATTCTTTCAGCCTATTTCCAATTAATTCAATTCATTTTTTTAAAGCACGTAGAAACATTTAGTAGTGATAACTGTACTCCTTTATTTTCCCCAGGATTAGAAATGTCCAGCAGCTGTACACATATTTAAATCATTTGGAAAAAGTTAAAATAATATCTGAAACAGGAAGTGAGCATCAGATGACTTTTGCAAACAGCGGAGAGAAAAATCAACATTTTCCAGACACACACACCGTTGCAGTGGAGTGTGTGAGTGTGATGTATCTAGGAGATGATGACTCGGACAGTGAGGCCAAACAAAAGGATGTGGATGGGGAGGCACTCCCAGGCACTAAGTCCAAGCCCATAACATTTTACAAGCATATAATACAAGCTCGACATTCCGTTTCTAGAACGGTGACAATATTCTACAATAATGAATCCTGTTCATGCAGGGCACAGTCCGCTCAGCCTCTGGTACAGAAAGCTAATTTTAGTAACGTGTTGGTCCGTGCAGCTCCCCTCCCCGACACACTTCTTTTTCTAAATTGGTCGGACTGCTCTGAAGGTTCAACCTGCACTTGACCGAATAAGGAACCGACGATGTAACGAGGGCCACTGCTTCCCTCCTGATGCTTTCACACAGTAGGAATGCAGCCATGGAAACCTGAAGGGCAACGCCTCTCGAGGCTTTCTGGAAAAGTCTCCAGAGTTGGTGGGTGACTAAAATAAACCCTGACTACATATGAAATGAACAACTCTGACATAATTACAGAGCTTGTACTGGAATTTTGTTCACTTCACAGATAAAAAAAACAAAAAAACCCAAGTGTAATAATTACTCCTGGACCATATTTTTTAATCATTCAGCACCTTACAAAATTATGCACATCTCTTTGAATGTTTTCATACTTTGTGAAGCTGGGATTTTATGTGATACACCTTCATGACGTAGTACATGTTGCTGCTCCCGTTTGTTAACAGATTCTCCCACCTGTGCTGTAGATATTTTATTTTACTTTGAATTATTTTTATGAACGAAAGCTAAATGCATTTCAGATTTGTTACCTAAAAAATGTTCCACATTGGAACAACATTCTAATTTTCACTGACCTACCATAAAACTGAAATACATAGAAATTTATGATTACAGTGTAAGAAAATCTGAAAAAGCTTATGGGCTGTGCTGACTTTTTCCAAGGCACTAAAGACAAAAAAAAAAAAAAGCAAAATAAATTCTTTAAGGATAAAAAAGTGAGGTTTGGCCTTATGAGTGAATGACTCAGACTGGACTGGGTGGGTAACGAGAGTTCTCACCACAGTCAGAAAGATGAGTGTACACAGGAGTCATTTTCAGATGGAATATGGGAACACCAACGCATCTTTAGTCTGGGTCTGACTCAGTCACTCTGTGGAAAACTCAGAGCCTTCCAGTCAGTCGTCTGACTACTGTGCTGGATTAGTCCATGAAAACCAATGGATTTTTGTGGAAACTTTGACCCTGAAGACTAAAATAAGCCTCCGAGCAGAAATGAAGGGAAGATAAAAGCAAGGGTGTAAAGGTGAAAGGTTAATATTTCACCTTTACAGCTGGAAGCCAGTCCCTAATTCCAGTGTTAGCATGCCGATCAATGCCACAGAAACTATGGTTTTGTCAGCCCTGCTGAACAGACAGAGGCCAAACTGACGTGCCAAAGATTTGCCTCCCAGATCGTCTGCTGCATCTTGCTTTTCCTATAACACTATAAATAATCAAACATGCAAAGCAACAGCTCATACGCCAGTCTGCAAGTTTGAATAGTCGGCACATAGACTATTTTTACACATTCTGTTCAACTACTGTTATATTTCTAATTTCCATACAGTATGGAAATACTTTATTTTAAGCTTTTATTGCAAGGTCTCAAAGGTATGAATCTTTTCTTTAATAAAGGTAACTAATTTGAAAAAATTATCTTTTAGAAATTCAAATTTAAAAGCTTAACAAAAATCGCAAAAAAAAGGAATCAGCCAATGTACTCTTATTAGTAGAACATGTGTTCTGAAAGAACTAAAAGGTTTTTAAAAAAGGCTGAAAAATAAGTGACTGTGGGTCAAGAGTAAGGCAATACTCTGCAGGTTACATATTCCAAGGAGTCAGCACACACCACATGAAACACAAGAGAGAATTCAAACTTAAGTTACTCGTCTATATGATCGACATTCTTTGCTAAAAAATATATATATCCGAATTAATAAATATCTGTTTTATCTCCAAATGTTGAATTTATAAAAATGCAGGCTAAAAGTTTGTGTTTCGGTAATTTTGTTTCCCTTCCTTATGTCTGTGATTACAATCAATATTCTCTGGAGCTAAATAACATCTCTACTAAGTTTTCCTCTTTGTGTTTTACTACCACAGGAAACGGCCATAAAGTAATAACTAAGGGTGTAATGGCATCTAATGGCACGAGATGCAATATAGGAGGCAGGAAAACCCACCAACAGCAACATATTAATACCACCTAATTAAAATATTCTTTATTGCCCGCTATGTACTAATTTTTATGTCGTTTGACAAGGATGATGAAAATTTGCCCAATTGTACGCAACAAAATAAGCAGAGCAGCTTTGTATGTAATAAATGAAATGGAAGTTTTTCTTTCTTTTTTGACACCTAACTAAACAGGTCCAAGTCTAACATAGTGCATAGTGCATTTCTTGTGAGGGATTAGAAAGTGAAAACATGGTCCAGCTAAAAACCAACAAATTGTGATCAGAAAAGAAGAGGCCACGTTTAATTCCTGAAGCCCTGAGTGGCTTGGACAGAGCCAGTCATCCTCAGATTAGCTGACGAAATGTAAAAGGAAGAAAATACGCTTAAAACTTAAATCTTTAAAATTGAATATGGTTGACTTAATTTTTATACATATACGTTTGAAAAGTTTATGAAAAATCTTGACAAAACCCGAACATCAAATGGTAGACAGAGAATGGTAGACCCAAATACTGTTAGTACAAGGAAGCTAAACTGTATCAGATATTGTACATATATTGTCTATTCCTACATTAAGACAATTTCTTTTGTTGGTATCCAAACAACACCAGATCTTATTTCACAGGCAGAACTAACCTTGTTGATGTGGTGAAGATGAGGTGTGTTTTTTAAGGACATGGACACAAATTAGCTTCGGTCTTATAGAAATTAAAGGGACTTGCTTCTACAGCACCTGTTCAAATTGGTGTAATGACACACCAGCACATCGATTAGGCCAGCAGCCAGAGACTCAGTCAACCAGACAGAAGAAGCAGCTCACGGTGGTGCTTGCAGAAGCAAAATTCACAAAGCGTAAACAACACACAACAAAACTCTGCGACCAACCTGTGAGACAAGAAATTAATCTTTGTCCTCAGATTCATAATGCTGCAGATGAATAAACTGCATTATTGATTTACTAATAAGTAGAAATGGTTGCTCAGAATGAGAAGAAGAATAGCTTAAAACAGAAAAATAAGACACCATTCGGCCTTGGATGTCATTGTAGGAAGAGAACTGTGCCACTATGTTTACTGAAGAAAAAGATCTTTGTGTTTCCATAAAACCGGCAAATCACAAGGCATGTCTGACCGTCACATGTTGCAACAGATAGCACACCACTGCAGCAACTGTCCCTCGGGCCTCACAGTAAATCTCACAGGACAGAGATTGTGTGAGCATTAATGTTTACCATGAGGTTCATGAACAGACGCGATAAAATAAAACCCGACTGGGAGCCCCAACTCCATCGATGGCAACGGAAACACTGAGTTGTTGTCAGCTTCAATGGTTCCCATGGGACCGTCCTGGAGGACACGCACAAACACAGATGGACTCTTCTGCCATCCAAACCTAAAAGCACTTCTTAGAGCACATTTACTGGCAGCAGGCTGGAAGTCTAGAGGCAGCAGCAGAAGGCTTTGCAAACCTAATGTGTGACCCTGGCACGGTCTCAGCGTGCAGACAGAGATAAGGACTGCCTGTTTCCCAGACTCATCAGTATTCTGCTCATTTCCATTAAGTCAGGTCAGATGGAGGCGGAGAGCGTTTCTAAATTAGCAACAGCAGCTGATAAAAATATGCCTACAGTACCCTTTGAGCTTTTCTGTTTTAAATACACATTTTGCCCCATTACAAACTTTTATCTCTGTCATAGGATTGCACATGACAGACAGACAAAATAGCACATAAATAATCATCCACGGTTTTAGAAAAACTAGGAAGCGTGTCATTCATTTAGCCTCTTAAATCAATACAAAACGGCACCACAAGTCACATAATCAGTAAATATTGTCCACCTGTGTGTAGTTTCTCTGAATCCATATCCAAGTCGTATCCATCCGCATAAACTGAAAGGCTGGGCAAAAGGGAGCAGTAAAATATATTTTGAAGTTTATAGTTGTAACAGGACCATATTAGACACATGCTACATTTAACACATGGAGACTATCACAACACAAAGTGACACTTCATGAAGGTTATCTACTTGAGGTTTCGATGAGTGGAGGTGCCAAGTGAAACAGATGAGTGGACAACAGGAAATCAACGTCCAGCAGGAGGATACTACTGAAACCAAAATGTTATCTAATCTTTTGATGAGGTCAACATTGGACCATCCCACTTACAAAGCCATTATATCATCGCCATGTGCAATTCAAAGCTATAAAAACAAGCAATCATGAGGACAGTGTGAAATGCTGCCATGTTAATGTGAACATTGTTGCCATAAACAAAGGCAGGTAGAATAAATGAAAGATCATCAAAATATCTCAAATCTGGGGCCCTCAGCTTCTTCTAAAAGGTAAACAAGTCAAGCTGTTCATAAAGAGTTTGTGGTGAGTCTTTTTTCTGGAAAGATTAGTCAGATTGGAAATTTCACAGTTATCTGTCAGATATGACCTCGCACTGCGTGGAGAACTTACTGAACCCCAGCTCACAGTAATGTGCCTTTGGCAACCTGTGTGTCTCTGCTATTGTCTCCCATTACTGGGTTTAATGCAGCAAAGTGAGAACAACGTCATCAATAATACATGCGGGTCACTGCAGCTCCGAAAACAAAACAAAACAAAAAAGATACACATTGCAAAAAAATGTTTGGACTGTATGGAGCAAAGAGGGAGAGCCAGATGACAAAAGTTGGCCACAGTTTTAAATCTTTGAGACCAAGGGATGATGCAACCTCTACTGCAAGATGTGAAATCAGAAATAAAGAGAAGGTTAAGCTTGTTGCTTAGCTCCAATAACACAGACTTGTCTTTAGACAGTTTTTCCTCAATGTTGCCATGGAAGTCTGCCACCTCAGTAAATACTAATGCTTAAAAGTATCAACATACTGGCAGACGTATAAAAAAGGTTTGGACTTTTTCCAACCTGAACTGCTTTGTCATTCAGACAAAAAAAAAGAGGAAAAAAGCTGCAGTGCAGTTTTAAATAAGCTGCAGTGTTTGCATGAACACACAAAGCATTTATTTGACTCTTTACATTCACCCTGTAAGTGGTTTGTACAAAAGCTGCAAAAACTAAATAAAAAGAACCACTTTAACATGAGATTTTCTTAAGTTGCAAACCTTTTAGTATGTCCATCCCCTCCAAATATTTGTGCTCTCAAACCAACAACCTCTCTCTCCCTCAATGCAGGACTACCTCCCACTTTTTCTCCCCCCCCCCATTTACTATTTTCCCGCCCTGGAAAGGAACACAAGCTAAAGAAAGAAAACAGCCAAGTCCTCACCATCATCATGGTCACTGATGAGGCAGAGCTGCATAAACTGGCCTAAACGCAGTAGGCCTGAACTCCTATAGTAGAACATAGAAAATGCTTACTCAATTAGACAGGCTGCATTGAACAAAAACTACAATTTCACCAATTTTGTGCTAAAACAAAACCAGCTTACCTTTAAACAAAATAAGCTAGGGACTTAGACTACCTGATGCCCATAATCCAAAACATTGAATTAACACAACTGAAATCCAACACAATCAGCTGCTTTAGAACCCGACACCTTTCAGGAACAAACGCAGCACAATGAAAATGGTACAAAAAAAGATACAAAACGGTACAAATCATAATTCCCATTGTTTGATCAACCCAGACTGACCGCAATGAGCCTTTGTTAGCGCCCCGTTTCCAATGTATCCCCTCACCTTTGTGGGTTAAACCTATATTCACCCCATCAACACCCTGCAGACTCCACCTGGTTGCAGTTATTTAATATGAATATGTATTTAAGAGGCAAAAACACTTGGCATGTCACAACCAAAAATTCCTCCTACCGAGACATAGCTAAAATGAAACGTTCGAACTACAAAACACACTTGAACGTATTCGTAAGATTTTTACTTCCAAACGCGTTAATAAAACTTAAAGTGCTCGCTGAAATTACTCTAGAAATGAGTCTTCGCTATATAAAAAAAAAAAAACAAACAAAAAAAAACTTCTACGACTTGTACTGCAGTCTTACCTTGACAAAAAGCTCGATAACGGGTTCGTTGTCCGCCTTTACTCCGTTCTGTGGCACGGACAACGACATTGTGGCTGCTTCTCTTAAGTTTTAGGGCAAAAATGATTTTTTTCCCCCCCTTGCTACCACGCCCGAATCAGTTCGGTTCTTTCCCCCCCACCACTTCTTTTTTTCCCCCCTTTCTTTTGGTAATTTTAGCACCAAAACCTCGTGGATATTTTCTTCCCCTCCGAGGAGGAGCGGCAGTTAGAAGCAGACAAAAGCGAACAAGGAGAAAAAGGGCAGCGGGGTCTAGCAAGAACAACTGTTCCAACGTCCACTAAGCTAACGTAGCTACAAAACTATCGTTAAAGCGCGAAGCTATCTCTGCTGGTCTTGTGTGGAGAACGGCGATGGCTCAGGGTGGGAAGAAGCAACGGGAATACTTAGCAGCGTGATGTCATTCAGAAATGTGGGAGGGAGGTGAAGCTTGTGCTGAAGATGGTGATCCGTCGGAGCCGCTTGGTGGCTGGCTGCAGAGGAAAGATGAGTATGGCAAGCTAATTTACGACATAATAGTTATTCATCTTACGATTAAACCCTGGGAAAAGCAAAGTCCAAATTCCCCATGTCCCTGACGTATTTTGACTTTAAATTACTTTTTGAAAAACTTAAAACAATTTTGAAAAAAGTAACGGCATGTTCATAATTAGCTATATTCTTGCACAATCAGCAACAAAATCTTTATTGATTTTACAGCAATGAAACCTTGCTGGCAGATTTTTATCACCCAAGAATCAAAACCTTCCAGGAACGGATGTAATTTGTTCAAAACGGTTCTATTACTGACTATTTGTCTGAGCCATTTGTGGACAAGTACTACTACACTGTCACTGAATGATTCCTCAGTATAACCTGAAAAACAGATCATTCAGTTTGAAAGGAGCCCTCTTCTTTTCCAACTCTGTGGTCCCTTAAAAAAGTTACAAACTTATCTTTTTTTTAAATATTTCATTTTATAAATAACCTGTTTTATGCATTGTTGGCTCAAGCCGTTAAACTATCTTGTTGAGAAGCGCTTTGCAATGTTTGTATCTTCAAAAATGTTATATAGTTTTACTTGCTCATGTTTGATCAAAAGAGAGCAAGT
This sequence comes from Phalloptychus januarius, assembly GCA_902982915.1. Classification (NCBI taxonomy): domain Eukaryota; kingdom Metazoa; phylum Chordata; class Actinopteri; order Cyprinodontiformes; family Poeciliidae; genus Phalloptychus; species Phalloptychus januarius. The sequence continues at coordinate 10,385,660 of CADWAE010000129.1, read as the reverse complement.
TAAAAAAAGTGCACAGTGAGGACTGCTTGGCCAGTGCATGAATCACCCTGCTGGGCCCATGGCTCTGTCAGACCTCTGCTGGGAGATGCTGTGCCTTTTCTTCACTTGGTATCACATCGATACCAAAATACACCCAGCCAGTCGTGGCACAGGGGCGTTTGTGCTTAACAATATACATTTTCAAAACTTCTGGAGCTGTGCTTTGTTTTACACTTTGCCGATCATACTCCTTTAGTAGATAAACGTGAGTAACAAAATTCAGTTTTAAGCAAAAAGGTTTACGCTGTGTCTTAAAAAAAGGTTTAATTCTGAAAGGATGACAGGATGACGAGAGAAAAGGTTACTAAATACAAATGATACACTATAGCAGTCCCACAGAAATTAGCACAGGTCAGGGGCATCAACATAAATTGCATATCAATCAGTTTAGAAAAAAAATAAAAATAAAGCATCAAAGTTTCACATCAAATTGCTTTCATTTTCAAATAAGACAATTTCAAAGTCAGAATAAAGCAGGTTAAATGATCCAACACCTCAGTTAAGTTAGAATATGAAACAGGACAATTTTTCAAAGCCTCTTCAGCTTCGCATGACGTTGATGCAGCTTCCACTGGGAAAAGACATTAGTAAGTTTCTTACTGTATGGTGTTATTTCCCTCCGCTCTTCAGATGGTCAGTGGTCCATGCACATCAGAGGTAATCACTGAACATGCAATCACTTCTTAAATGATCTACTGTACATCGACATATCATTAACCTGCCCAACTCAAACCTCTGAAATAAAAAATTTCTCCTGTTTTACAATCTCAAAGTATTGACAACACAAGTTTTACAGTTTAGATAAACTATCTATTGGATCCATTTTTTGTAAAGAAACTCACTTTCCAGAATGTACCAAACCTGTAAAAAGAAACAAGATTCAAGAATCAACAATTTGTACATTCTAAAGCTGAACCTAGGATGACGACAAACATCAAAAGTGAAAGGAAAACTCAAAAGCTTAATATTTCAGGACATCTCTGAAGGAGACATCTGGGCCTTCCTCATTGAGCGCAGTGCCTTTTCTCGGAGGTGCTTTTCCAGATCGTCTAAGGTGTCATCGACTTCACTCTCCGATTCCTGGACAAAGATTAATACATCTTCTTTTAAACTTAGCAAAAATAAGTTCGATATCATGCCCTCAGTGGCTAAAAAAAACTACAAAAGAATCCTTTACCTTTCTTGAATCGCCGTCTTCGTCCACAGGTCGACTCTCTTGGACGTCGCCGGTCACAGCAGCACTGCTTTTCTCCTTCTTATGCTTCTTGTGCTTCTTGTGCTTCTTATCTTTCTTATGTTTCTTTTCCTTCTTCTTCTTCTTTTTCTTTCCACCACCATCAACATCTGAATTCTGAAAAAAACAAATGGATTTTTGCAGTATGATTAATGTAAATGTAACCTCCTTTTTCTGTCATAAATTCCAGTACAGGTGCATCTGAGCAAATTAAAAAGTATCATCAAATATGAAATTATTTTAGCATTTAAAAATTGTAGAATTTAAAAATGTAATTCTTACACAGAAAATTAGATATGAAAGACAAAATAATATAAAAACAAAATGATGTAAAAGTGCCGACCAACTGGAAAGTCCTTGTACTGCACAGTATATGCACTCCGTGCTTGGTGGGGGTTTCTTTCGCATGGTGTAATGCATTAATGTGGTGTTGCATGAGGGAAAAACAGCCTCCATGCAACCTGAGCCTCCTTCTTAAGGAGGCATCAGGACTCCTCAGGTTGCTTTGATGATACATTTGTCAAAATAAATAATATTTTGATATAAGTGCTACTAAAATTGCTAATTCTTTGCAGGCACAAAGTTTTCAACAAAATTGATACAAACTCGGCCAAACAGACATTTAAGCCCTGCCGCCATTTGCAGAGGCTCATCCAAACAATCAGTTTAATTGTGAAGTTTAAAAATCCACTAACATGGAGAGTTTATCTGGAGAAGACTGATCTGAAGTATTTTATGTATGAGGTCGAAGGAACAGGAAAAGAACCTTCTTGTCTTTAAGACAAGATCTTGTCTACATTGTAAAAAGAACAAAAATCTATTACTACATAAAATAATTGCAAAGTATTAGCAGCACAGTAAGCATATTGTTACACATCATAAGTAACAGTTTATATTCCTTTGCTCTTAATTAGAAAGAATCCTAAGACTTCAGAAAAGGTTACTTCAGTACCTAAAATGGTGGATATCAAATTTTGTGACAACCATACTCAATACTGGCCTCCGGTTTAACTGCATCACTACCTCTGGTGTCTCGTCTTTCTTTTAAAACTTAGTAAACTCTTTATGGAGTTTAAATCAGATCAGAAGGCTGAGAAATCAAGCTTGATGACATCACAGCCATTAAAGCAGGCATCAGGACTCCAGGTCCTGCTGGAGAATGAAATCAGAATCCTCACAAAACTTAACAAAACATGCAGAGAGAGGCATTAAGTCCTTTAAATATTTTGGTAGTTGTGGTTTTGATCAAAGAATTTAGACAGATACAAGCAGATGACTTGGCTCCTCAAATCAGAACAGACTGTGGAGGATTAACATTTGTCATCAAGCAGCTCAGATTCAGAGCCTCTTAATTTAGTTTTAAGAAGTTGATCTCAATACTAAATCTAAAAACTCTTCGATAGCTGTTAATCAAAATGACTAAAAATACATACGTGGCATATATAATGCTGCATAAAATGCACCTACTCATGTTTCCTTTACTACCCCAAATAACTAAAGTAAATTAGCTTTGATGATATTCTAGTTTATTGAGAAGCAACTGTACTGGACAAACCTTGCTGGGAGACTGACTGCCAGAACCACTGGTAGCCTTTTTGGCCGGGGGTGGAGGAGGTGGAGACCCGCTGGCAGAGCGGGAAGGTGACGGGGAAGCCGAGGCCAGACGTTTCTGAGCTGCCGGTGGAGGGGAAGCGATCTGGATCTGGACGAAGCTCTTCTGATAGGCTTCGGACTGGGAGAGATTCTATCAAAAAATAAAGAAATTTAGAGGCTAAATATTCAAAAGCGACATTAAATCTGCATCTGATGGAAACTTGCTCCAACCTCACCTTTTGTTACGCGGCTCTGGGGTGCGAGACACCCTACGGATGAGCTTACTGCTGTGTGGAGGGGACTGCTGTCTTCGCTGCGCGGAGGGGGACATGCTGGACGAATCAAAGCGTCTCTGGGGACTAGTGGACCGCCGAACGGGGCGACCTCGGTTAGCAGGGGAGGGGGAGAGGCGTCTAGCAGACATGATAGGGGATCGGGTGTCCCTATTCGGCCTGGCAGACGGCGGGCTCCTTCTATGTCTTGGGGGAGACGAGGAGGAAGGAGGCGAGCGTCTCCGCTGAGCAGGAGAGCTTCTACGTTTAGGTGACCTGGAGGAGCGTCGCTTGGGGCCTGGAGAAAAGCGCTTCGTGGGAGAACTGGACAGCTTCCTCTTCTGCGGAGGCAAAGGTGATGGGGTGTAGCGCCGCTGGATTGGGGGAGAATAGCGTCTGGGGGACAGAGAGCGACGGCGGGGAGGAGGGGAAGGAGACCTGGGAAGAAACGCATTTATAAATCAAACCAGTTTTTCAAACATTAAATGATAATGTTCTTCATTAGTAGCAGGATTATACCTGCGTCTGGGAGCGGAGGGAGATCTACGACGCCGAGGGGGTGAAGGAGTGCGACGTCTACGTCCAGGAGATGGAGAACGTCTCCTCCTGAAGGTACAAGTGTCAAACAATTGTTGTTGTTTTTTACTTCACATTAGGAAAATTTTGAAAATTATTATATGCAGAAGAAATCACTATCAAATAATCTGGCTGTTTAAAATTCAAGCTATCCAACCTTGGGGAGGGATCTCTATGTCGCCTACGAGGTGAAGGCGTACGGCTGCGTTTCCTCCTTACTTCACCGTTTCTGGCGCCTGGCCCTGTTGCCGGCCTTTTAGGTCCTTCATCTTCTGAGGAGGAAGATCCTGAATCTGAAACAAAGAAAACAAAAATCAAACTTTTTTTTTTCCTTATGGCTTTACGCTTTGCTGTAAAGACAAAAACAACACCAAGTTTGGGACAAGGACACAGCTTCTAAAGTCCATGAGACGATGGAGGCAAGATGACAGAAAGAGACTCGGTTAGAAAGAAGGGTGAAAAAAATAACGTGGAAAAACAAAAACGCTTCTTAACCTGAAGAGGACTGTTGATTCTGCCTGCGATACTGACGTCGCTGCTGCACCGAATCTGCTGTTGCCCCTTTTTCATTTTTATCCTCCTCTGAAATGTAAAGCATTGAGCGTCTGATCAGTGTGAGAAAGGCCATGAACAGAGTGCCAAGGAAGAGTTACAGAAAGTACTTAACAGTGTTTACAGTTGGCTTTGTCAGAATATGGTGCAATATAACAGTACTGGAGGTACTGAACTCCTTTATGGAGTTATACTGTATGACTGGTTCTATTTTTGTTCAATAAATTGACTTTGTAACTTTGTAAATTCACTGCTTTGCAAAAGTGTTCATATTCCTTGACCTTTTCCCCATTTTGACACACTACAACCAGAAACTAGGAGGGATTTTATGACAAATATAAGTTAGTTAAGAATTGTAAAGGGGAATTCTTAAATTTCTTTCACCAGTCATGAATCTCTGCATGTTCTGCAGAATTACCAAGGGCCTACGAAAGGCATTTTGGATCATTTATTGCCACAGTGACAATTTTTAATTTCTTATGATCGGAATCTGGATTGTTTTCTAAAAATAAATAGTAACTGATATATTTGTACAATTTTCTCCATGAGAGCATTCAATGAAAAATAAAAGGTCCATCCTGCCCACCACTTCTCCCACTGTCTTGGTTTACAAGTGGGCCATCATTTCCAAGTTCAGATTATGAATTAAATAGTGTTTTATGAAAGCTTGGAATATTGTTTTATAATCTATAAAATCTTTAATTTCTACATCTAAAGAGAGATCACACTTGTGTAAACTATTTAGATGTAAATAAGAATATCTGAGTAAAGAGGGCTGAATATTAATACACACAACTTTGTATATCTATAATTATAAAAATTGAAGATCATGAAAGAACAAAAGATTGTGGTTGTAAAATATGAAAAAGGTCAAGATGCACTAAACTTTGACATTTCTGTACACTCACAACAAAACTTGGATCAAGTCAGCAAATTAAAACTTTACAAAAATATTCTTAATTAAAGTTTTACTAAAACTTCTGCTATATATTTCCTATTTTTGGACTTAAATTTTCTCAAGTACCCGTACGGTTTCTGGTGTGACAAATGTCATATATGTTCTCTGCTGATGATGATTTGCAACTTTATACAGCATTTTCAAAACTCACCTTTGCAAACGGTATTAGTGTGCATTATTATGATTTAGTATTGAGGTAAACAGCAGTAGTGGTGTAAATTAAATCAAGGTAACATATTTTTAGACAAATAGTATTTTTTTCCCCACCGAAATGATTCCAGTGTTAAACTAGTGCTAGTGATAACTCAGTATTTCTGTTGGAAGCTAGAGGTGTGGTCATAGAAACCAAGAACCAATCCAAAATGTTTAGCACCATTTTTTTAACCAATATTAAATTTAGCATTCGCTCTAATTTAAGATAAAAATCACAGGGCTTCAATAGAAATAAAAAAATATTCATAAATTATAGAATATGTTTGTAAAAACACTTGTTTAGTAGAACTGACAGAAAATCAGCAATTTACTGTATAGACATGTAAAAAAAATAACCTCAATGGTTTTCCACACCAGTCCTTTCTTAAAAACCCATTTAAGGTCCAGGGCTGGTCGTTGTATTTTTTCCTTTAAGACGACAAACTCTTACCTGACTCAGACCCCTCAGAGGTTCTGGCCTTTACAAAATCAGGTGGAGAATCTCCCCTTCCTCCCGGTTTTCGCTTTACACCTAAAAGTGACATATTCAAAGCTCAACATGCATTCACTGTAACTGAAACCTGAAGATCTGCGGGCGAAATATTGTTGACTGTTGTAAAAAAAAGTTTGCTCAGCAGCAGAAGAGGTGAAGGGGTTACCTGCTGATCTCGGCGGGGAAGCGGAGCCCTGGCCTCTCCTGGCTCGGGGAGACGGCGAACCTTTGTCCTTCCCAACAGGGCTTACAGAAGCGCCAGGACGAAGGAGCTGTTTCCGGGGCGGTGTGGCAGATATTCTCTTCACAGGTTTCTTAGGTGAACGCGACCCTGAGGAGCTGCTACCAGAAGATGAAGCAGAACGGGAACGCCTCCTAAAATTTACATATTTCCAGTAATTTAGGAAAACCTAATCAAATTAAATATAATCTAATTAAGTTCATCTTCTGGGACTTTAGATATCTGATGCTTCTGTGAAGGTGCGACTGACCTGCGAACAGGAGACCGCCGGTGTCTGTGCCTGGAGCCGGTGGGGCCACGTCTAGGGGGACTCCTCCGACGGGGAGACATTCTCCTTCTGGGACTTTGTCTTCTACGAGGGGAGTAGGATCTGATACAGTAGGAAGGACACATTTTATTACACGTTTTATACATTTGTTTCTGTGATATTTGTGCAAAAAAGAGAAAGCATCACCTAGACCGGGAGCGTCGCCTGCGAGAACGCGAATGAGAACGTGAGCGAGAGCGGTGGTGGGGTCTTTCCCTCCTTGTTTCCTTTTCTCTTTCACGAGACCTTGGTCTTTCCTCTTTCTTGAGGGATTTCTCTGGAGACGGTTCTTTGACTTCGGCCACAGAGTCTGCTTTAACTGACTCTACAACTGTGTCACTACATTAAAAAAAGACAAATCAATAAATTTTAAGTATGCAAGAAGAAAGAAGCAAAACCTAGTTGTCACAGAGCGTGGAGTTTTACATTAACCCAGTAGACGAAGCTTCTTGGATAACGGTTTCTGGCAGGCCTGTTCCTGACGTGTCTGGTTCCTCAGGCTGCTGTGACGTTTTAGTGTTGGGCTGCATCAGAGGTGGAGGAGGGGAGTCTCCAACAACTGGGCTGGGTTTGCGCACAGGGGATCGCGATGGACTACGCTTCCTTTCACGCTTCCCTGGTGACCTCGTCTTCCACCTGATCAGATACGGAGTAACGTTAACTTCAATACAGAGACAAATCCACATGTTTAACAGGGATTAAATTGTGCTTAACTTGAGAAAAGTGTCATTGCAAACCTAACGTATAGGTTTTAGTCCCTGTTTGGGACTAAAATTTAAGACCCCAAACACAGAGTAAAAGTGTAAATTTTTGGTTTGAAAGAGGCAAATAAAAAGCTCCTTATCACAGTACAACATCATAATTTAACTGCTTTTTAGATGAGGAAAGGAGGTAAATTCAGATAACTTTCATTACAACAACAGAAAAGTGTCTGCAAATTCACACACAAAGCAAGAGAGACAACACTTACCTTCTTGGGCTCTTTGATCGAGTCCTTTCTCTTGTTTCCTTGTCCTTCTTATCCTGGTCAACCTTTTTCAAGGAAGCAAGCTTCTCCTGTTCAATCTGCCAGATATGAATGACAAGTAAACAGATGTTGCAATGAGAAATTAATAAGATTTTAAATTATATTGTCAGTGTAAAATTGGATCACCTCCAGGAATATTTTAATCAGATAAACAACATAAAACTTGATCTTAAAAAAACTAGTTTTAATGTGACATGTTAGATATTTATTCAAATGTGAGATTCCCCACAGCACCAAGCTGTTCTATCGTGAAGATAATCACCTGTCTCTGTCGGATTTCTTCTTTCTTCTGCTCCAGAAAAGCAGAGGGGATGCCAGCGATGTTCTCCTGTGCGCTCAGCAGCAGGGGCCAAAGGTCCCTCATGAACTCCCGGGCGTTCTTCCCGTTCAGGAACCCCGTCAGGTTGATCTGCATCATCTTGCTATCAGGGTGCTGCAACACAAACATGAAGGGGAGAGAGAAACAAATATGGCCATTTAAATAATTGAAAAGAAAAAAACTAGAGGGAGGCCCCAGAAATGGGGTGACCTACCTTCTAACCCTGTCTAAACTAATCCTGAGCTATAATTAGCCTTATCAAAAACATGTACAGCTCTGAAAGCAAAACTTAACATCTCAGAGTTTCACTATTAGAATTGTACACAAAAAAACTAATAGATTAACTCATACTGTATTGTACTCAATCTCTTCTGACTGACAATGTGAGTTAGCTGAAGGGAGACATATCTAGTAATAAAAATGCATGCAAAAAAATGTTTTAAAATCCTAATACATCCCAGTAAACCCTACTGCAATCTTTTGAGAGATTATTTGTATTCCTCAGAGCTACCCCGCTACTTTTCATCCCTGTGCCACTAACCACCCCCAGTTCTTCCAGTCTCCCCACAGTCTACAGTTCTGAGGTTAAACAAGTAAGCACAATACAGAGTGCATCAAAACCCAACACAGCAAGTACAGTTCCGGTGTCTTCAGTGAGTCCCGTGGGATCAGTGGGCACGGAGCTCCATTGGCTGGCTTCCGCCTCCCTACTGCTTGAGACTCAACCACCTTGAGCATAATGTTATATCATTTATCTAAATTGCAAGAGACGAACAAGCAATAATGAGTACACAGTTACACAAAAAAATATATTTTTATTCAAACTAGGTAAAATTGAGACACATCATAATCTCAACTCTATTACAGTACAATTTCTTTCCACAATGTAAAAGTAATTATTTTATAGTTAGCTTTTAACACAACCCCTGGCAAATAAAAAACACTAGGGCAAACTAAAATTTTAATTAGAACATTAGCTAAAACCTATGTTGCTGACAAAACAAACATCATGTGAAATAAATACCTAAGAATTTGAACACAATATAAAAATTAAGATCCTAACCAAGGCCAGTATCCATAGATGCTTGCAAAGGGTATCCCATGGTGTAATAAAAAATATTATTTAAGATTTTTTTATTAAGTGACTTGAGTTTCTGCTTCTGTTAATAAAAACAAATGTGTGTGCAATGATAACCAGCCAATAGTATTCATCACAAGAGGTTTGTGTATTATACGAAAAATAAAAACCTTGTCTGTTTTATTTCCTTGTTTTAAACAAAAAACCTACGAGGGGAATTAAAGGGGGTAGCTTAATCTGAGAGGAATGCAAATCAGGTTATTTCAAACTAAAGTTTGTTATGGAACATATAAACAGTTTTTAATGAATGTGTGCATTGGTAAGATGACATGTAGCTGAAAAGTATTGTTTCTAGTAGTTAAAACAGTTTTTTTGCTGACCTCCAGTGGTTGAAGTTATCAACTTGCAAATGTAAAAAGCTCTCCTTCTATCCATAAACAAGGAGAGTTTTGGGATTTAAAGATGTACAATAAAAAGTTCATTGAAAAAAAGAGAAATTGATCAACAAAAATCAAGAACTTAAAAAAGGAAAGCAAGTGAATAGTTAGTAAAAGGTTTCAGTGAAAATTTGAGCTAGAAAAAATTTAAGGCACCAGTTTGTGATTGGTTACTATGGCCTTTACACAAACAGTTTCACTTTCAGTTTTTCTCCAATTAATGACTAAAGTGAGATCATTTGTTTTTTTCCTTTCTTTATAGCATTGTCTTACAGGTTTTAACAACTTATAAGGAATTTATAGTGATCCCTACTGGCCCTAGCAACACTGCTTCACACCTTATTTAAAAGGTCTACGTTCTTTTTGACAATTCGATGGAAACAAAGCTACGGCAGGGTGTAAGTAAAGTGCAACTTCAGACCCCACCCTAAAAAGCTAAATGTGAAACTTGCAATCAGGGGGTCAGTGAGACAATACTTTTCAGTTTCTGATTTGATAAGAAATAAATATTAATTATACCAAGAAATAAGCTACAGATTTTTTTTTTTTACTTTTTTCTGTATTATCTTTTGTCATCTGTAACATTGTTAAATATAAACTTAGCAGCCTAATTATAAACTATATATATACATACGGACAGTATGATTATGGTACTGTTCAGTTTTGTCTTTCACTGGCATGATATGGATGATCCCTATATACAACTCACCTCAAAACACACACTGCATCATGAAGGGAGAGTTGGGCTCAGAGACTTTGGGCTCAGGAGAGAGCTAATTAGATGTTGGTGCTATACTTCTGATGCAAGGTATAACATCCATATTGGTTCAGGCCTTTTAAATCATAAATCACATCATCATTAGAAGACTGCTGAATAAAGGCAGGTTGTCACAAAACAGCAAAACATGGAAATTTAACACAAGTCAGATTTAAACCAATTTTTTATTTTACCCATTCAATTTCAGTGTCACTAGGATCTGCAAATATTTGTTCATGTCCCTTTTTACTGGCTTAACAATACCCTCAAACTAACAACAGTTCTTCAATAAAAAAAAAACAAAAAAAAATTAAGACAATGACTTTACCTTCTCTTCAAGTTGGTTGAATATGAACTCTATGACCACATCATCCTCAAATCCCAGAATCTCAGTCACACGTTGAGTGATCCATGGTTTGATGACTTCTAGGTTCACTTTGGTCATGTCCACCTGTGGAAAGAACAAGCAACAGTTGTGGAAATGTAAACATACAGCAAACATGTTAAGAAAATACACAAATACTACAAAAGTAAGAAAAAAAATTATGTCAGGATCCATTTGTTTCAACAACGATACAGTAAATGGCTCACTCTGTGCTTCACTAAATAACTCATTTGAACCAATGTTCAAGTGAATGTAAACAGATAAATTCAGCTGATGTTCAATTGGCTGTGTCTAGCATGCAGCTAGGACATGTCCACACATGTTATAAAATGAAACTTGAAGGAATATCATTGATGATTATGGATTTTTCCAAAAAACTGAACATGCTGCAGGTACAGTTAGGACACCATGTTGTCCAAGCTAAAATTTTAACTTACAGTAGGACTGGGAGATATGGCTAAAAAACCTGTGATATAAGTCGAAAATCAACAATAATTGTTGATTTTTGTTTTGAAATATCTGAAATACTGCCAAACTGGTGGTGTGACCGTTCCTGTTTTATTCAGTTTTCAATTCACACTATGTTTTTTGTTATTATTTATAAGCAATTATGGGGCACAGTCGTGAAACCTGAAACTGCTGCTACAAGTTACTCAACAGGTCGTTGCTAGGTAACCAAAGAGTGAGTTAGCTGACGCCACCAACCTTGCAGAAGGTTGATGGCATCTGTGTAGTTCTGGTTTGGAGTTCAGTGAATATTCTATCAAATGTATTATCTATATTGATCACATGTCTATCGCATTATATATTGTCATTGATTTATTGTCCAACCCTACTCTAAATATGTTTAAAAGTCATTTAAACAGATATGGGCAGTTACTTTTAAAAATGTCTTAAATTTGACACTAATTGTTTTCAGTAGGTTGATCTCCAGTCAGTTCTAAGCTTTTCCATTTGAAGGTTTAAAATTAAGTTTAAAAACTGAAAAATATTCTTTGCTTAATGGAGGTCAAAGTGAAAAAATATTTCTGTAAACATTTTTGATTGACTTGTACCGAAAACATAACAAAAAGATTTCTGCCAACTGCTAGTCTCCCATAAAAAAATTTGGCTATGCAACTATTAAGACCGATCAGCAGGAGGTCATCCAAAGAGCTATTTTGGGTTGAGTAGAGGTCAAAATTGCTCCTGTTTTTTAAACATCAACTTGTTTATATGGGCAACAAATGCCACAATAAAAAAAAACTGTACCAAAAAAGAACATGCAATATATTCACAATGATAGACAATATGACATATTTGCATGTTTTCAGAGTCTTCTTTTAAAGACTCTGAGAATCTTTACGTTACATAAAAATTAAGATAAGAGGTGAAAAATTGTTTGTTTTCTGCACAATTTGGAAGTAGGAATGGACAAAATGGCAACTTTATGTACAAAATTTGGGGTATTATTTCAACCAAATTGACTCAAAATCATCACAAACTTTTACTTGCAAGCTTACGATTAAATGCCTCCAGTAAACTACGTTAATATGATGTTCTGTAATGTATAATATAATGATGTATATTATACATTATACTAATGCATAATAGAAGTTTATGCATAGTGGACAAGAAGGTCCAGTATGCATGTGTTTCCAGAAGTAACCTCGGTTTAATCATTTTCGTGCAACCAATACTTGAGGAATTTTAATGCAACAAGTTTGTGTTTTAGAATATAAACATCCATGTTAATAATAAAGCTCGTTGTCAGACATAGCCCACCTTCTTGTCGAGACATTCTGCAAATTTCAGCTGCTTCAGCAATTTTTTCTGCTTGTTGCTGAAACGGTTGTCTTGCTCCGCACTCGTGCCCTAAAATTATCAAATAAAAACAGGCAAACATTTTCAGTCAATCTGGGTCACACATGATGATCAGATGCTAAGTCACCAGCAGGAAGATACTGGTTTCGTAGTAGTCGCCACATTTAAAGCTAGATAGGAACATTAGGGGACATTAATAAGCAAGAAGTTAACAAACCCGTGTGTAACATTTCTAATTAACATCGACGCAAACGTGTTCGCGAATAGCTAGTCGAAACATTAGCTACGCACCGGCCAGGCGCCATCTTAAGCCAAGGTCTGGTCTAATTCCTGCAATATTACCTACAAATAACCTAAAAACATTTTAAACCGGCAAAGTAACATTTAATGATGGAATAATGTAATCAACGCTTGTTATATAAACACTAATTCATCCCCGAGATGCCTCAGTTCAAAGAAAACCCACAACGAAATCCCGAATTATTTTATATCAGTTGATAGACGAAGCCACGGCCGCACTGCTTCTAACAGTATGGCCTCCTCCTAAACACACACGCCATATTCACGACAAATATCAACAATATATCAACATGCAACCAACCAAACTGGCGATAACGCATTAGCTATTTGCTTAAAGCACTTACGCGGAAAAATCCCGCGTCCATTTTTGTTGAAATATGATTGTTTCAGGCGCAGTGTAGAAGGACGTGCGTCGACCCGGTTAAACTCTTGAGTGGGAAGCCGGATGGAACGTGCGCCCCATGAGGAAGGAACGGGTACTGCAGCTGGAGGAGTAGTTCCTATTCTGTCAAGTGCTTTCGGAGAACAAAAGTTACAAAAGCAAATCTACATAAATTCACTATTTACTATGAGTATCGTTTCACAGTAAGACAACAAGAATCTTAGATTAGGAGCCAGGTCATATAGCACCTTTGTGGGACCTTTTTTAAAAAATTTATATATAAATAAGTGATCATAAACACACTTTCCCGACTCTAAAACGTGGTAGTGGCAGTATAATAATGTGGGGATATTTTTTGTTTATCACCGTGAAGCTTGCCAGAGTTCAAGGAAAGATATGTGGAACTAAATACAGAGCATTTCTGTGACAAAACCTAGATTTCTATTAAATAATAATATATTATTTGGATTTTGAAGAGTTGATCAATTCAAAATTATATTTTCCATATTATTTACATTTGAATATAAAGCATAATTCTCATTTTTATAAACAGAGTAAAATATAATTTTGGGATAAAAACATTTTGATTATCCGTGCTATGGTAACTGTTCAGCGAACAGCATATTTCCATGCACTATCCTCCAAAGTGATTAAAGGTTGATGATGGTCATTCAAGTACAACTCTGGGAAAAAGTCAAATAAATAAATAATGACCTCCTGTCAGTTTCTACATCAAGTAGCTTTATTTTTGATATCATAAAAGAGTGTTTTAAAGGCAGCCAGAATGAACAATGTGGTAAGCAGTCCAGAGTTAAGTGAGAGGCCATACCAGAATATTCTGGCAAACAACAGTTTTGTAACTCTAAAGGTTGCCTCTGGTCTATTGTAAAAAAAATATACTGTAATACAATATTGTGTTGTTGCATGCAGGAAACGTAACATTTAGAGATCTCTGTTCCTTAAAAATAACAATGTGTTTTTTTTATGTTGTTTATGGCAACTTTCTGATGTGTAAAGTGATGCTTATGACAAGACAAAAAACAAATGTGAAAAAGGTTCTGACTAAAATGTTCACTGATGGTTTGTGGCAGTGAAGTAAAAGAAAGTTGCTGGTAAATGTAGGTTGAAGAAAGCCAGTGGTGAAGCATTTGTCTATCAGGTGCTAATAAGGAACTGCTAGCTGACAGGAAATCCCTCTCTGGTCCTCTTGTCTCTGACGCAGCGCAGCATGTCTTTCACCAGCTCCTCAAGCCCAAAGGCTGGTGCCCAGCCCCAATCCCTCCTGGCGTTGGAGTCATCAAATCTCACAGGCCAGCTATCAGCTGGAAAGTTACACAAAATAAATGCATCAGTTAGAATATTTTAGCAGTAGGAGTTCACTCTTAACTTTACAGAGTTTGGGAGAAGGTGTAAATAAAATTAAGGGCTATTCAGAACTGAAAAACCTGTTGGGTCAGAAACTTGATGGTGTCTGGAAAGCAAAAAATAATGTAGCCTTCTGGCTTTGTTTCTCTTATCTCATAGCAGATCTTGTGTAATGGAGCTGTTGGTGCCATTAACTTTGTGCAACTTCCAGCATTTGGCATTGTGGTTCTTTTGGAGTGTTCTTTGTATGCTTCCTCAGCATGAGGACCTGTTAACCTGTTTAATCCCAAATTTCTTCCTGCAAAATGGGTGCATGCATTCCAATCCTTGGACCTCCCTAACACACAATAAATTATTACATGTTATGTTGGTTATGTTAATGAAAATGTAGGCTTTATATTCGGCAACAATTGTTGCCGATGGGAAACTGCATAGTCTACATTACAAAATCTGGCCAATTTATACATATAAAAAAATAAGAAAAGTCACGACATGCATAATCTATAATAACAAAGAATGGTTACAAGAGTGTTCAGATATATTTTAGATACATAAAGATTCAATGCCACATCCTGGAGATGTCATAGTGTCAATGTGCTGAGTGACCTTTGACCTCATTTAGTCATTTCATCAATGAGGCAAAATAAGGTGAAAATGTTAGTACGAACAAATCTGTATCTGAGAGGAAATATTCTCCCTGTTCTACCAGACCAAGAACTACACCTTGGCTCTGTCCTAAAGTAGTTTCAGGCGTGGCGCCATCTTGTAGTTTTCATTCAGTGCACAGACACACTTTGCGGTAAGGATCGCCTTTTGGGGGGTGAAGGTGGTGAGGGTTTCAACTTTGGGAATAACAGTCATGTAGATTACACTATTTTGAGGTTCCTTCAAGTCTAGAAGATCTAAAAAATCCGACAGTTTTAAATTGTGTGGGAATAGCAAGGCATATAGAATAAAGCTATGGACACATAGCATAGTGCTGTCTATGTATTATGCTAGCAGCAACAATTGTTGCCATGCTTACATTCACTCTTCTTATGATCAAAAGATGAATGAAGGAATACAATTTTCTTTATATATCAGTAGAAGACACTTGAAAGAACATATGTTGAAAATATTTTATTTATATTTGTTTATTAAAGTATTTTACTGACTTCCTCTTGTACAGGTTTGTGACTGACTTTTACCTCCAGCATCACAGGCAGGATGTAAAGAAGTCTGGTCATGTGACCTTTCACACTAGCTACATAAAATTACTAATGCTTAGAGTAGACACATTATTATTTTATTTTAAAACTTCTGCTAGCTGCCAAAAGTCAAAACAATTATTCTAGAGCTTCCAGAAGTTAAAAAAAATGTCTGGCAACAATTGTTGCCGGTGGGATTAAATGGGTTAACGCCTGTTAATGTTGTGACACATGTTGTGATTCACTTAATATAGCTTGTCAAAAATAAACTGAATCAATTACACAAATTGCTTTTGGTCTGCAATATAAATACAATACTGCCTGTGTTTTGTTACGTTATGTTTCGAAAGCAGTAAAAATAAATCATACCAATTGTTTGGCGCACTGAATCTGGATTGTAGGTGACCTTAAGATTTGGGAGATGCTTGCGAATTTCTTGGGCTATCTCCTCCGGTGTGAAGCTCATGGCGGCTATGTTGTAAGTGCGCAGAGAGAGCTGGCACTCTGGAGTTTGCATAAACTCTACTGTGGCACGGTGGCAGTCAGAGATATGCATCATGGGAAGACGGGTGTCAGGTCGTAAGTAGCACTCATGGTGACCTGTGCTGAGAGCATCGTGGAAGATCTGAACTGCGTAGTCTGTAATAACATAAGCCCAAAGGTTTTAGTCAATCACGTCTAGCTTATCGCCATGGAATTGCGATTTCCTTTTTGTGAGCTGAGTAATACCTGTTGTTCCTCCTCCAGGAGGAGTGTTGACTGATATTACACCAGGATAACGCAGGCAGCGAAAGTCCAAGCCATATTTATGGTGGAGATACTTGAGAAAAATAATGTGTTAGTGGGTTTTTACCATTAGTGGGTTGTAAAAGTATTCAGACATCTTGAACGTTTCCACCTTTTTTTGCAATACAGCCAAAAACTCCAATATGACTGGAATCTTAAGTGATACAAAGTAGTGTGTCAGAAAATTATATATACATCTGCAATGTAAAAAATTGTAAACCATGCTGTTACCTAAAACATTTTGAAAAGTGCAGCATGCATTTGTATTCTGCCTTCTTGTATCAATACATTTTAGAACCACTCCATTCTGCAATTGCAGTTGTAAATCTTTAGAAATTTCTGTCTACCAGCTTCATCAAGAAACTAACATTTTTGCGTAACACGTTCCATTTATAGATGATGGACTGAACAGAACTCTATGAGATATCTGAAGCTTCAGATATTGTTTAATAATCTAACCTTGCTTTAAATCTCTGTAACCTTATCCTCTATATCTGCTGAGTTTGTTGATCTTCATGATACTGTTTGTTCGCTAAGCCTTCACAAACAGCTGTTTCTATATGGATATTAAATTAAATGCCTTATTTAAAAGTTAGGTGACTAAAGGCAATTGGTTGCACTCAATTTTATTTGGGGGTTTCAAAATAAAATGGGCTGAATACAAATGCACAGCACCCATTTAAAATTTTTATTCTCAAAACTCTTTTACCCTATTACATCATTTTCTTTCCATGTCATGGTGATGCACTACTTTTTGTTGGTGTTTCACAAAAACACCAATGTGACAAAATGTGAAAAAGTTGTATCAGCATAAATGTTTATGCAAGACTCTGTATTTCCTCACAATGAGGTTACATTTTTGTCTATGTTTTTAAACCTTACCTCCCCCATCAGTTCGCCATGCACTTTAGAAACACCATAGATGGTTCTAGGACGCTGTACACAGAGGTCAGGCGCAGGGTCACGGGGAGAAGAAGGGCCGAATGCCCCAATGGTACTGGGGACGAAGAGGCGAAGGCAGTTCTCCAGGGCCAGATCCAGAACGTTGTGTAGACCTGGGAGGGGCAACAGAAACTCAGACATGGGTAGCTTAAAACCTGGAGAGACGGAAAACTATGGGCATCAAAACCGACCTGTAATGTTAATTTTTCGTGCTAATGCTACATTAGCCTCACCCACAGCGCTAAGCAAAGCGCTGTAGTGAACCAGCCAAGTAATGCGGTTATTTATGATCAGTTCTCTGAGGTGCTTGTAGTCCAGCACATCGGCATACACAAACGGCCCTAATAAATAATCAGAAAGTTGAAACTAAGAAACAAGTTAAGGACAAAACATATCAGAAAAAGAGGAAAACTGAATTACTTTTCCTTACCACTGGTGTAAACATGAGAAGGGGGCTTCTTGATGTCAGACAAGATCACACTGTCTGACCCATACTGGTTCCTGGATATTATTACACTTCTTATGAAATTTCAAGCATTTTAATTCCGAGATACAAAACGTTTGTGCAGAACTTACCTAAGCATTTGAGCAAGCCCCACTCCCAATTGCCCCAAACCACCTGCACAAAGAGATACTTGTATATTTTACCTCTCCAGTGGAAAAAACCCCCCAAACATATAGAGATATTTGTACATCAATAATCAATTAGCTTTAAATGCATTTAGAAAATACACAAGAATGGATGGCAAAAAAGGGTTTTGTTTGTCCCAAGGCTTTGTTACAGAACAAAAAGTCACCCAAGCCTATTATTCTCCTCCCTTTCATCTCACAAACACTGTCTGTTTCCACTCTTTTGTGATGAGTCAAAACAGGGTCCTGCTGCAAGCGCAGATTGAAAACAAAGTGCACATGTCTCTCGTTCTCTGCTTTTGACAACAATTATTCAACGACACTAGCCCTTCATCCTTGAACCGCCACATGTCTTCACATGTGACTGCTCAAATTTGCTTAGAAAAGATCTGGGGAATTCCTCCTTTTACTTCATTCACTAGATGCTCATCACCACAGCTCTCTGCTCTCACTGTAACAACTCATGTCCAGCAACAGAAAACAGTGGAATGGTGTATAAAATTTAAATTCAGAGATGTTCAATGTCCACCAGATATAAATAATTGTGAGCAAATAAAGGCTGGAAATCGTCTTCACCTGTGATGAGCACACGTGGGTTTTCCTGAGGAGTATCAGCATTGCAGGACTCCTGACTGTTCCACCTAGTCATCTTTATGGGCCAAGAGCTGAAGCTGCGACTGGGTTGATTCTGCGCCCTGCCGAGGCAGCCTCGGCACAGCAAGCCCAGCAACGCAGTGGTGGGCTTACACACCTGAAGGCCAGGCTGCATGTCCAGTAGCAGTCCTTAGAAAAGTTAAAATACCAAACTAGTTAAATTCATTACTATGATGATCACAGTTATTTACACATGAAAGTAGAAGACATAAATTACCTTTATGCAGACAAACTCAGAAATTCCCGACAGGTGACTTTCGATTTCAAAATCAGCTGATGCAACTCGGTAAATCCACAACAGTTCCTCACAAGAAAACTAGAAATTGAAAGATTGCAAGACTGCATTTGTGTGTTCTAGAATACCTGTCTTAAATCTCCTAGTAACCACTGGGTAAACATGCAGGTGTGAAGAGACATGCTGGGCGATGTGGTTCTGGCCCACCTTTGTAATCAAAGCGGCCTGTGCCTCCCGACTGCACTGGACTACAGTCTCCAGCTTGCAAAGCTCCGTGTGGACAAACACACAAACATGCTGACTTGCTGTGCACAGGGGTTTGTATTGTGAAGACTGTTTAGCTGAGCTTAACAGGACTGTGAGGTGTGTCTCTCATATATCCTTTTAGTATATAATGTGTGTGGTTATATATCCTTTTTATGAATGAACTGTTATAACCTCACTTGCGTTTCTCCCCCTATTTTTTTATCCGTCTTTAGGGATAAGAAAAGTGCAATAAATAATAAATTATTTATTACGCATGTTTTCAACTGGCTCTTCATGTTCACCTAAGCTCATAACATGAATTTAGAACACTAGGGCATAGAAGAAATCTAAATAATACAAATCACATTTCTTACATTCTACTGCTGTTACTTTTAATTCAGCTCTTTTTCCTTTCCCCTGTTGAACTGCGTGTTTTAAAATGAGCATTTCTTCAAAAACAACCAAAATATTTCACATGAAATTGAATAAAGAGGAAATGAAAGTCATGTACAAACTGCCTACACAAATAAAGAACAGTTGTTTTTTTTTTATAGATATTGATGTTCTCCGTTACAATTATCATTCTCATTTGAACTGAATATTAGCTTCACAACCCCATTTCTAGATCATTATTTTACAGTCTGACATATAGCATCCATTTCAAGGTTACTGAGCTTTCAAGTTATATAAATAAAACATGTTTTTTTTTATACAAACATCTTTAGTGCCGTGATTAAGTTGGCACTAAACATGTCGTGCTATTTGTTGCAGAACAATTAGAATTGCTAATGTCTGTTCAAGACCATTATTTTCACAACAATTGCTACATTTTTACATGCAATATTGCCAGCGATGGACAATATGCATTTTAAAATGAAAATGATTAATTCAAATGTAATCCCAACATGCGGTCAAAACTAATAATTAATATTTACTCATTTGTTGTTAATTTGTGTTACATATATTTTTAGTCGTAAACACACACAGGCTCACCAGTTGATGCCAGAGTATGGCAGTAAAAAAAATATGAAGACAAAAGAAAAAGTAAATGACGACAACACTCAATTCTTAGAAAAAAACGATCAACATTTATGAAGGCGTAAAAGAAATACAGTACATTTAAACATGGAAAAAATTTAAATATGGCTTTGTGAAATAATTTCCTCTTACAAATCCAATTTTTTTTGCTGGGGTGTCACCTCTGCGTCACCCTGTGCCACTCAATGACCATGCTCCTTATTTCCTCCTGAACTGCCTCAAGATGTCGCGCCTGCTGCGTCCACCTCAGGAAAAAGCCTGGGGGTCAAATCAAAACATCAAGTCCAATCATTGTCATGTAATATGTATCAGAATCTGTAATACTAAAGTGGCATGATTAATTGGACTATAGCTCACCTCTCCAGAGCTGCAGGGACTGTGGATGCACTGAGGGCCAGATTGCCAGCTCGTTGGGTTCATACAGAGGGTTTGAGTAGTAATCTCTCTCAGGCGGCCTCAGCAGGGCCTGGAACAAACAGTGAGTCCTGTCCTTCACTTCTAGGGCACACCTGAAATTGATTGTTAGTTTCAATGATCAACACTGATGAGCTCAGCATTACAATCTATATTGAGTGAAAAACCGCCGATGCTGAACTGACCTTTCCTGGTCATTGTTGCACAGAAACGTGCCGTAGTCTGAAGCGTAGACCTCGTTCGCCAGTCTGAGGAGCAGCGCCTCAGAGAAACCCAGCGCCAGGGGGAACTGACGCCAAAGCTGCCAAACACAGTCCAGCAGCAGCAGGAAGATTGGAGATTCCTGCTGGAGGCGAGCGTGGGAGTAGGCTGAACGGGCACACCGCTGCTGGAACGGATGTCCTGCCTGCAGGATAGGCCACGCACTCAAATGAACAAGAAAACATGATGTCTTGCAAAAACCAGAAATGTCGATGTAAGCTGTTCTACGTAGAGTGAGTTCACAGGTTTTTGTGAGAAAACGATTGAACAGACAACATCATGAAGTGCAAAGGAACAAAGCAGACAGCTCAAGTATGAAGCTGAGGAAATGTTTGAGTTAAGGTTTGGTCATTAAATAATATTCTAAACATCTCAAGGAGTACTGTTCAATCTATCATCTGCAAATAGCAAAAGCTTCACACAACTTGGCATCAGAAAGCCTTTTTAGACTAAGAAAGGAGATCATTAATCAGAGAAGCCACCAGAGGCCCATAGTAATTCTGGCATATTTACAGTTCAATGGAGAGAATCAGTTCACAGGATAACTATTAGTTTTACACTTCACAGAACTGGCTTACCAGTGGAAGAGTGGCAAGAAGACAGTTATTGTTGACAGAAAGCCATAAGAAGTTATAGACCACATTAGTGAGTCGGCAAATATGTCAAAGAAGGTGCTCTGGTCAGACAGGACTACAATTTAACTTTAAGTACACCAAGTTTTACATTGAGATAAAAGCTTGGGGATGAAATGCAGCAATTTTGGAGAAAAAAATAAATTAAAACCAAAATAATTTTCTTCCCACTTCACAGTTTTGTACTAGTTGGTAAAATCTCAACAATAGTAATGGAGATTTTTTTGGTTGTAGCTCAACAAAATGTGAAAAGTCTCATAGAGTATGAAAGGTTTTACAAGGCATTGTCTTGTTTACAGTTTTAGTTGTGGATTATCTTTCTGAACTATTATATATTTACAAAAATATGATCCACTAAAAACACTTCACTTCACTGGAAAAATTAAATAAATAAGGAAACAATGCTCTGAACCTCCTTTCTTCTCTCATACACCCTGTAGCCCCACCTGTAGCCACTCCCTGTCCAGGAGAGCCAGGAAACCCTCCAGCGTGCGGCAGCTCGGGTCCATGATGAGTTGGGCCAGAGTGCAGATGAGCAAAGTGCAGTCTGTACCTTCATAGCCGTGGACCAGAGCTGAATGACCATCCCTGGACAAAAACAATACAGTCTAATAAAAAAGAGTCATATGCATTCATTCCTTAATGTAGCATGTTTCGGAAGTTTGGGCATAAGATACAGACATCTTTTCTTCATTATTAATTTTTTCCAAAATCTTTGTGTAATTTGGCTCCTTTTATTTGACTTGGTGCTTTTATTTTTAATAATATCTGCTATTGGAAATGACAAATTTCATGTTTCTCTAGTACTTTAGCAATAAAAACAATTGAAGTTTCATATTTTTATATTTATTCTGCTTTTAATCATTGCCCAGTTGCCATGCTTGTTTACTCTACTAAATGCTCATTAAACTGAATTATATTAAGTTGTAATTAAGCAAATGTAGGTGCCCACCAGATGTGATCTCGCCACGGAAATGTGCTGTAGGTGTTGCTCTTACCTCTCCACACACTCTACCAGCAGGCCAGCTGCGGACAGAGCAGTCTGGACGTGAGACAGCCATTTTGAATTCTCCAGCTTACTGAGCCAGCGGTCCACGTTGTGGGACTCATCTCCGCAGGCTTCCACCAGTTTAATCAGGCTCTCCTGAAGGGCCTTACCTCTGAACACACAAAGGCAAAGAAGAATGAGAAGCTAGCTCTGGAAGAAAGATCTGCAAAGTTACTAACATACTAACACACAAACCTTTCCATTTGTTTGTGAAGTCTCTTCCAGCGGCTGTAGCATGACTTGGACTCAAAGCCGCCGCCTGTCATCCGAGCTTGCTGAACCTGCTGACTTGAACGAGTGTCAATAATGAAACCTTTATCTGAGTCCTCAATCACAGCCTGAAGGAGGAGTTCATCTTCCTTGCAGCGTTTCATGTTGGCACCCGTCAGCGGCTGGCTGCTGCGCATGATCACCTGAGTAAATACAGAACACAGGTTAGAAATGAAATGGTACTTGTACAGTGTTCATGTGCATTTTGACAGATCACAATCCCAATCTTTACTTTGTTTTATTGGGATTTTGTGTGATAGTTTTCATGATTTATTTACAGATAAAAATCTGAAAAGTGGGACTTGGATTTGTTTAACCCCTCCAAGTTGGACTCTGTGTCTGCCAGATCTGCACACGTAAAGCCTGAAATTGTAAAACTTTACATTAAGTCTTCGCTATCTCCTCTATTGAACACAATATCCACAGGATGATGCTGTCACCACCATGTTTCACTATGAGGTGTATTCAGTGTTCGGTCTCGAATGAGCAGCTCACCTATGTTTGCTGTCATCCCTGCATAGCTTGAGAAAATGACTTTTTATCACTTTCCTTTAACAATGACTTCCTTTTTGCCAATTTTTCATAAGGAACATATTTATGTACTCACCTAACACTTATCTTTAATTTACTTGGACTGTCATGCCTTGGTATGCTAGCACATTTGCCATACTATTCCATTTTTGGATCCTGATTTGAACAGTGGTTTGTGAGAGATTGAAACTTTAGGGTAATATTTCACAAACTAAAACTTCTCCATACATTTCTCCCTGTGACCTGTTGTTGTGTTCCTTGGATTTCATGATTTTGCTCCCTAACAACTCTCTCAGGCCTCTGCAGAACAGCTGGAATTATATTAAGATGAATCTGAATGTACACTGAGCCTTTCTGATTGTAGTTATATAACAATATCTGTTTTACTTTCCACTCTACAATCATGAACTACATTGTCTGTCACATGAAATCTGAATAAAATAAATTGAAGTTTGTCCTTTAAATGGAAGAAAACTGTAAGAAAGTTGAAGAGGGTCAGATAATCTCAGAAGTCATTCTGTCAGGCAACACGAACCCCTTACCATGCCATTCTTTTGATGATAGTAGCACAGGACTGGGAAGCGGCCACCCTGCCTAAATTTGGCCACTTTCTTCAGGTCTTCATCGTCGATGCCATTTGGAACAATGACTACCGGAGGATAGGAAGGGCACACAGAGTAGGTTTTGTTCACGCTGCTCAATCTCCATTTCTTATGCTGAAAATAAAGAAAGTATATGATCAGAAAGTACTGAATAAACCATCAATCTGCTAGAATGCCTAGAGAAGGGCGGCTCAAAAACATCTTAAATTAAATTAGGTTACAGGAAGTTTGAACAGAAAAAGACTATTGCTCAATATAGTAAGTTATCATGTCAAATCTAAGAACTCAATGATGACAAAGCTTGACAAGTCAATGTAGAGGCTGTCTTGGACAAAGTAGCACATTGAAAAACACTGCATTTCATTGGGAGGCCTTAATAAGACATTAAGAAAAGCCAGTCAAAATGTGGTAAAATGCAGTTAAACAAAATGCAGGGTCTTTAACATGCCCAAGATATAAAGATAATAGTAAGTTTTATTATTTGAAAGGTGTTGCAGAAAGACTTCAAACAATGAATAGAAAAAAACAAGATTAAACTGGAAAAGAAATGCCTAGACATGTAAATTTCAGTAAGTTTCTCCCAGTAACCAGGACACCCTGATACATACATTCCACCTACTTGAAGAATGCTGTGCTCATTAAACAATTCCAACAATTAAAATCCTTATTGCCCAACCCTTCGTCATGGCGACATGATATTCCCAGAGAAAGACATGAACTCAAGCTGTGTGTTTGCACATTCAGACGTTAGGATAAAACAAATGAAAGCTAAGCAACAGGGATATCCTGAAAAGTGACCTTTACATCCTCCCTCCCTGGCATTTTCCTGTCATATGCCTACTGGATTGTTGTTGAAAAAAATGGTTACTTTTTACAGCTTTTGTGTCATTGCTTTACTACACTGCTTAACTTTTGTTAGGCAAGTATAAAAAGTCATATAGTTTCTTACAAGTTCCTTAATTTGAGAGTAGTGTTTTTCAGCAGTTGAGAGACCCCACTGCTCCCGCAGGCTGAGGTCATTGGGCCTGTAAAAGAAAGGATACATCTCCGACACATTGTCCAGACAGGACAGGGTCTGCAGGAAAAAAAGAGAATTGGCTGCCAAATGTTGTAATCCAAGAACATAACAATTCAGGGCAAAATGTACTGATCCTTTGTTTTTGATAAGGTATTACTGTTAAATACCTCAATCGAGTGTGCAATGTTGAGGCACTGCTCCATGCCTGGAATGTCGAGCTGAAGGACGCGCAGATCTTTGCACTTGATGGTGATTGTCCCAGAGGATCCAGGCATCCTGTGCATGTAAAAGTCAGAATACACATGTTTTTCATACAGGCACTCTACCATGTATATTCAGAGACCTATTCCAATGCTTTTGTTTCCACCAATGCAAGGATTCCTTGCCTTACTTACAGCAGAAGAGGAAGGGCTAACCCAACAATGGTTGTTCTGAAGGTGTGCTTCTCTTAGTCAGTGAACCATAATAGTTTCAAGCAGTTTCAGAAGTACTTTCATAAGGCATTGAAATCAAGCTTCAGCAAGAGGCACAAGAGATAGTGAAGCATGTGGCTAGCAGCAAGTTGCGAATAGATGCTGCAATTTTGTTAGGAAATTTCCTTTTTCAGCAAAGGCAGAACACAGCAGGCACATGGCAACACCAACAATTTCCAACCTGTCACTGTGGGCTGCTTTTGAGAGGAAGCCGGAATAGCCCAAAAGGTTTTCCACACTGGTTGGACAGATTTAAGGAAGCGAATTAGACATATTGGGATTAAATGACACAGTTATGATTTAGTTCATTCATCAGCTTGGCAGTGTAAAAGTCAGTAACTCTGAATGTCATTCCAAGTCAATGACATAATGATCAGTTGGTATATTAGAGGGATTAAACATTCAGTCTGATTTAAGTTGCAAGGATTGAAGAATAGATGAAACCAACATGCATGTTTCAAATCCTTATTCTAAGAAGACAAGTAGGTGATGAGAAATTTTGTCTTTAATCAATAAAGTTCCGCTGATTTGAACGCCTCCCAATCTCACCTTTTCTCAATGGCATCGATATTCCTGAGCAGAAGCAGAATCTGCCTGGAGCTTCCCTCCTCCCTGTCCGAGAAGAGCAGGTGGTGACCGGTGATGCACAGGGTCCCTCTGCTCGGTGGGTGCAGCGGCTGACGGAGCACAACATCCTCCACGTTGGCCGTCTTGATGTGGTCAGAAAACTCCATCAGCCTCCTCACATTTCAGAAAAACCCTCACAGAAACGAACTTTTCTTCTATCTTCCACCCGCACTTCACTTCAAATCACCTACTCGCCTCTGTTTAAGAAAATGAAAGCAAGCTTCCTCTTCTGAACGCAGAGCTAGCTGGGCTGTCTTGCAGTTGCGCTGCTGGTTTGACGATAAGGCGTCTAAAAATAGAAGAAACTTCATATTTGCCTGAACATAGCTGAACCAGATGCGGGTTCACCTTTTACTGTAACTACTTGTTAAGCTGCTGCCTGGTGTGGAAATGGAAAATGAGTTACTTGAGGCAACAAAAGACGGAAGTGCGCGTTTCCTGAGACAAAAAAAACGACCCAGTGTGATGTGACATTTAAGTTGAGTTTAGTTCAGTTTCGAACCGAGAGGCAGCTGAGGTGCGAATGCAATACATGAAAAGGCCACTATGTGGAGGCACAAGGCAACAAAAATTAGCTGGAGGTCAGGCTTTTGCAGTCTGAACAACCAGAAAGGCAATTTTTCCCTCAGTCCAACCCAACACTACATTAGAGCAAATGTTACACTGTCATTTGAAAAAAAAGAAGAAAAAAGACAGCATGTAATTGTTGATAAACAATACCAGTAGGAAACTTGCAAGCTTGTAAAGCATTTTTTTTCTATTTTTAGTTTCTGAAATAAACTAAAAATAAAGTAAAACATTAATCTTTTCACACAAATTTAGGATGGACTCATTTTATTATATAGGATGGAGATGTTTGTGAAAAACTATGCAATTCACCTCAGTTGTTCCATGAAACAAAATCTGAAACACTGTTAAAAAAAGTATTTGTTATTATATCTATCTTTTATTAAAACAAGAAATACTTCTTTGTCAGTTTTAGCCAAACTTATTAAAAGCCATTGTAGAAGGTCCAAAGAACCACTTATGTCTCTGGAGCCTCATATTACAAATCTTTGCTTTTGGTCCAGAGTTTAAGACTTTTACAATGATTAGATTAGATTAGATTAGATTAGATTAGATTAGATTAGAGGATTAGAATGATTTTGCTCTAGCTTTTTTAAATAAAACTTGTCTGTACCTGCAAGGGCTAACAAACATCATTTTATTTTCTCTGGTTCCCTGGGACATGTGATTTCTTTTCAAGATTTCAGACATAATGTATGTGAACTGCTACATAATTTCCCCTGTTGCGAACACAATTGTCAATATTTTCATTTATCATAACAAGTGCAAGATTTTTTTGTTATATGTAAAACTGCTACACATGTGAAGTATTTCACATGTGTAGCTATACAATAAGCTGATCTGCAAAATCTGACTAAAAACACAATACTAGTCTTTTATCTCATCCTTTCATAAATAAATAAAACACTTTTTTGTTATAACAAATGCAACTAAAAATGGCTTCCAGGTGTCCCACTCTCTGAAGATGTTCCACACAATTTTTAGTCAACCAACTCTATAAATCATGAGTTTCACGTGCGAACACAATATCTTAGCTCTAAACCCCTTTGGAAAGTCAAGATAAAAAAACGTACAACTTTGATTAGCATTAATAAGATTTATTACATGAATAATAGAGTGGAATCTTGGCTGGTTGAAATGACTACTTATAACTTATTCCCATTAAGATTAATTATTATGATGTGTTACATTATATTACAATGCTAATGATGAATGAGAATGTGGCCAGCCATCTGTTTGCCTCAGCTTTTTTTGTCTGCAAAGAAAATAAAAGGTAGTGTTTTGTTTTTGTCATTGATTCCAGGAATCTTGATGCTTGAGGTTTGTGCTCAAGGCCAGGAGAGACTGGAATAGACCTAACTGAGTATCACTTTCTCTCATGCTGCTACAAAAAGGTCAGTTACCTAAGATCCATTTACCTTACAGATCGTCACTGATTTAGATCTTCTGATCTCTAAAGTGCTTGCACTTCTCCTGGTGCTCTCTTAAAAATCCTTTTTTCTTTCTGCCGTATAAATCTTTATTGTGTATCACATAAAATCTTATGTAAGATGTGAGGTTTGGGGTTAGTACTTGACAATATTTGAAAAGTACATTCCATTTTACATTGATTGGCCTTTTATTTGATGCACCCTTTCAATGGCTTGTTAACACAATGAGCCAATCACATGACAGCAACTGCGTAGGTTCAGTCTTCTGGAGATAAGTTACTAAAGTTCAAACAAAGACCAAGATGTGGAGGAGAATTAAGTGACTATAAATGTGGCACAGTATTTGTATTTCAGAAATTGCCAATCTACTGAGATTTTCATCCATCTCTCCACTATCTCTCCAGACTTGTCAGAAAAAGAGGAAATTAACTCCCCAATTGATATCTGTGGACAGGAGGAAGAGAAGGTTTGAGATGATGAAGAGGCAACAGAAGCTTAAGTGAACTGCTGTTTTTTGGGGGGTTTTTTTTGGTATGCAGAATATAATCTCAAAATGCACAATTCTTTAAGCAGATGAACTACAGAATCTGAAAACCACACCGGGTGCAACGTCTGTTAGTTCAGAACAGGAAACTGAAGTTACATTTCCTACAAGCTCACTAAAAGCAAACAATTAGAGAATGGAAGATTTCAGTCTGACCCGGTAAATCTTGACTTCAGCTGCAAGATTTCAGAGTTGTGCATGAGCAACGCATGCATATATCTGACCAGTTGTTCGGACTGGTGGTGCCGCTGTGTTGTGGGTTATATTTTCTTGATGCACTTTGGGCCCTCAGTAAAATCTGAGCATAAAATACGCAGAGACTACTCTACGTTTTTTAGGAACTGTTACTTTTTACACTTACACGTGTGTAAGAATTATGCATGAACTTGTCTCAGGCGATCTTGGCTTATCGAAATAAAATTTGTTTTGAAGTTTTTCTTTAAATAAAACTCTCTCTGCTGAGGCCTTAAGGTCCGACTTCCCCTTTCATAAAACAGCTAATAAATTATCCACCCCTCCCGTCCTCTGCGGGATGGGCGGCCACTGTGTGGCTTCTCCCTATAAAGGAGGTATGGACCTGCTGCGCTCTCCGCACCCTCCGGAGAACCGTTGTCAAGCTGAGTTCAGAAAGTTTCGCTTCCCCGTTGCGTGAATGGATTTTAAAGAGCTCGGAGCTGATTGCTCGGAGGGAGAGACGGAGGATCTGGACAGCGTCAAGGCGCTGACGGAGAAGCTGAAGCTGCAGACGCGCAGACCGTCCTATCTGGAATGGCAGGAACGGTTGCAGAGTAGCCCTTGGACGGACAGCAGCCCCACGGACTGTCCGGACGCTGCTGAAGGAGACGTTTCCATGCCCGCAATTTTGAGAAATGACAACTCAGAGCTTGTTGTGCGCAACATATGCGGCTTTGATACCATTGATGATGCGCTGGAGTTTCTGAGAAAAGAGCTGGTGAGTTGAGTTTATGTTTAACTAACTTATTGCAACTTGACTTGAATGATTTCCAGCTAATTCTCAGCCCTCTAAATCCAAAATCTGATCAAGTCAGGAGAGAGGCAGCTTCCTGCTTCACTATGAGGTAGATAATCATCTCCTCACTGTCTGCATGAATGTCTTTCTCATTTCAAGGATAGCATGAATGATGATGGCATGCTTAACTCAGTTTAAACAAACACCTTGTGAAACAATATGAGGCCTGTTTTCTCACAGCCTTTACCTGGAACCTTCCAAATGAAAATAATTTCAGTTTGGCACAAGTGAACATATGAGTTTTAAATAAGTGACCAAATAGGTAGGACTATCAGCAACAATCTGCAAAATATACCAACATTTCTGAAGGCATTTATGTTTCTATATGAGAAAAAATATTTTAGAATGAAACTAAGTTGATAACTACAGTGATTAGTAGCTAGCAGAGTTGTTAGTGGCTAATTAGATATAATGAATGTAAAAAAAAATACCCTTTCTTTTATCAAGAAGTTCTACCTACACCCTACAGAGATAAAACTACCGATTTCTTGCATCTCACCCCAGTTTCCCACTTTTTTTTCTCCCTACCCAGAGGGAGATGCAGGTCCAGGACAACCGACTGGCCCGGCAGCTGATCCGCCTTCGTGGGGAGATCCACCGGCTGAAAGTGGAGCAGGTGTGCCATCGTCACAAGGAGATGCTGGATGATGCCACTTACGAGTTGGAGGAGTGCGAGGAGGAGTCTGACCTACTGTGCGACATCCCCATGAAGGCCGCCTTTGCTCTCTCCACGCCTCTGAAACACCTAGGGCTTACCAAAATGAACATCAACTCCAGACGTTTCTCACTGTGTTGAAAAGGGTCAAATTTTACCCACACAGCAACAGATGTTCTCGTATCTCTTCTCTGTGTTTGTACAAGGCATGTCACTAGAGTTACTTCCTTTTCAAGGGCGGACTGGTGAGTGGCAGGCAGCAATTGTTGCCAGCAGTGAAAATGAAAATGTCTGCCTTGATTTGTGTCAGGCATGACATGAATGAGGAAATATCTATGTATTCACCTGCAGAAGGCATGTACACGTCTGCTACTGCCAGAACTTCCTGCTGGTCCGAGTCTGATTCAGCATTTTTATACCACAGAAACAAAAACTTTGAATGGATCCACTATATTGCCAAAAGCATTAAGACAAACCTCCAAGTCCTTGATTTCATTTGTTCCAAACACCTCCATGGCCACACCAAGGCAGCATACTGGATCTGCAAATATTTCTAGAGCAGTCTCAGGATGTCAGTGAAGTTAAGTGTAATACAGTGATAGAATCCTGCTTGTGCAAAAGTCAATTGTACGGGGCATCAGAATGAAGTGGAAACAGTTTTGAGTAGACAACATAAAAACATAAAATCAGGCGCATAGTGTGTACAAGTTGCCACCTATCTTGAAGAGTCAATCTCTATTTACCTCCAATCTTTGTGCGCCCTTCAGAGTAGCTCAGGAGCAGTGTTTAGACACTTTCAAGGAATGGGTTGGATGACAACCTCTGTCCAAGAGGTTGTCAAGTACATAGTAAAACCTTCGGATGTAGTGGTGAAAAGCATGCAGCCGCTGGACTGGAAAATCTCAGCTTGGCAGTGGCTGCTTTGCTCTGCTGAGGATATTTACATGCCTTCCCACACATTGCTGGACCTGGGTGTAAAGTCACCACCCACATTTGCCGCACTGTCCCCCAGAGCCTCCGTAAATTTGAAGTTCAGATCTGCAACACACACATCCAAATGGCCTTAGCAACCAAAACAGAACAGACACCTCAAGAATACCAGAGTTAATTGAAAAGCTGTACACAAAGAGAGGATTCCTTAAACTTTGTATTTAGTATGTCCTGCAGAATAAATAGGAAGGATCTGATGTGTGTGGATCTTTATTCAAACTAACCCAGGTGAAAATGGTGTCTGTTAAATCTAGAATTGATCCTTAAATAGGAGATGGTCTGAGTGGGGAAGATCTTGAATGTTTCTTTGCCATTGGATGAGTCTGAATTTGCCAGTTACTAAGATAATGGTACTTGCTTGCTCTGTGCCATGTATTGGTGGTGGGGATATTGTGGTGTGTGGCTGCTCCTCAGGAATGGGGCTTGGGGCCTTAGATTTATTGAAGGTCATCTTCATGCTGCAGAATACAAGCATATTTGGATGCTTTCCCTTTCCAACTCCAATGCCCACCAGAGCAAAAATAAAATTCATATACATTAGTGAGTTTGGTGTAGAGGTACTTTACTGGCCATTTAAAGAGCCTTGATTTTAACCTGATAGAGATCGTTTGGGATGGATTAGAGACCATTGGGAATGACCTCACAAATGTTCTCCTGCAATTAAGGTCAAATATTTCCATAAACACACTCTTTAACCTTGTGGAAATAGTTTCTATAGGAGTTGAGATCGTTAAGTCTTACATGTGTGGGGGAACTATTTAAATTGACGTAAACGTCATAGTGAGCATCTGAATACTTTTGGCAACACATTGTATCAAGTTATTTAACTGAAACTTAAATAGCATGACACCAGAGACATTTTTTGCTTATATTCTCAAAGATCCAGGGATCAATTATTGTGACAGAATCTTCAAACAGTAAGGTAAAATATAATTTTTGAAGCAAAAAGGAATTTGGTGAAAGTGAGATAGAAGACAAAAGGTCAAACTTTGTCTGACTGGCTGAGCGACGAGGCGCCAACAAGTTGGATCCTTTCAGGCTGTCACATGCTTTAATGAAATCAAAGAGCTCAGAGCCGGTGTGTATTTGCTGGGCCTGGTGGAATCAGATAAAGAAAATGCTCAGCGAGTTTCTATGCTAAACAACAACAGCACTCTTAAGCCTTCATCAGTTTCCACTAGGAAGCAGGAGGTCACCCTTATGATTTTTTTTACACCTCTCCCTCATGGACCAAAAATATCTCTTCAACCTCAGCACGGCTGTGACAACAGCCAGGAGGCTGTTTTGTTTCTCAGTGACATGTTGAGATGCTGCAGAGCACTGATTGTATAAAGCTGACCAAGTGTTGCTTTTTTCCCCTTCAGCACACACTCCCACCCAAGATGAATGATTTGCTTTATACTTAAGTAACAAATGCACGACTGATTACTTTTGCTCCTTCTATATTGATGTATTTTAATTAAAAGTATAACATTAAGTCTGTGCAGATTTTTGGTTGCTAAGTACTGATGTAAATGTATCTACTAGGCATGTCAGTATAAATGAAAATACCTTGGCTGGATCGCTTTCTTTCTTCCACAAAAATAATTAATAATAAGAGTAACTTAAATTCCTGGATGGATGGGAATCTAACCGTGATGTACAATGGTTTCCGCACTCTGTATTCTTTTTCCATTCTTACCCTGACCAGGAAAATGATTATTATTCCAGACTTTACCAGAGTGTAATGAAATCTTGTAAGTGGTACTCCATTCCACCACTAACATTCAAGTTAACAATAAAGTTAAACCACCCATAATTTTCAATATTTTACTTGCATCAACCAGATTTTCCAGTTTTCCAGGCTTTATTAATCTGTTATTGTTTCCTATCAGAAATCAGAGATGACTCAAGAACCTTGCACAGCACAAAAACTGAAAGTTATTTTTGAGTATATGTTCGTACAGTCAGTGGTAAAGATCACCAAAGTCTCTAACCTATTATCTGACCCCTCTACCAAAAGCACACAAATGTCCTGCTTCTTTCTTTCATGTCTTGTTGCTCATTTCCTGCAGGGTTGTGTTGAACCAGACACATTGTAAGATACAACTTGTAGAACATGAAACAAAATATTCCTTGGCAGATTGTTGTTACCGAGGCCAATGAGCAGACAGAGTCCTCATAATGTGGAGTGCTGCAGGAAAGATGACCTCATGTGTGTCTTGAAATCAGAACAATCAGACATGAAGGTGAATATCAAATGAAAGAAGTTGGATGGAAGCCTGAGTATTGCACCTTCAAGGCCTTTTTCTTTACCTTTTTGTTTCTCACGCCACTCAAGTTTGCCCTTCAGATATTCTCCCTTGACCTTTCTCCAGCATACCTAATACTAAAACATCCTTTAAAGCCGATATCATAGAGTAAATAAAGCATACACAGCTCTCAGATCTAGGTGATATGGTGTGCAAGTAGTAAGCATCGGCAGCATGAGAGAAGACTGCACCTGCATCATAAAGCGGGCTGTAGGAGGACTGGAAAACTTTCTGTGCGTCGATAGCATCTAAGTTTGATTGCGTAACAGAATGTGATTTCCAACCACGTTTGGAAGCAGTGACAAATGTGGAGCAGGAATACCCTGAGCTGGCTGAGCCCTCCAATTTGAGGATTTCTGCTGCTGTTTACACACATATATTAGGTGTTTTAGAGAAAACAGCTACCAAAAAGTCTCTGGAGTGCATCATGATGTGGAAAACTTCAACACCTTGAGTAAGTTTTTGCAGAATTTCATTCTTAACGGAAAAAAGGAGAGAATTTGGGTGGTTTTTGTTGCGAGCGAGACTCAATCTAAGCTGTGGCAGCCTTCAGAGCACATATTTCTGTGCACTGTCTGTGATGCTTGGACTGACTTCCTGCCGGTGCAAGCTCTACAGCAGCATCCGTTCACCACAATAGAAGAAATGTGGCCTGCAGCCTGAGGTGTCTGAAGTGTAGATGCAGGGGCTCAGAGACACAGACCTCACAAATCCATGTTATGCAAAGTTTATTTTATTTTAATTTTTTTTAAAGAAAAGTGATTGACTTACCTATGTATGTTTGTTGATGTGATACATGAAATCAATTTTGTCAAGTTTGATTTGATTGGACTTCAGATTAAAAATAAAAAGTCAAGGCAAAACTATACTTTAATTGACTTTAAATGAGAAACCATATTTTTCAGCTTTGCAGTCATGTATTCTTGATACTAAACCAAAAGGAGTTTTAACCCACGACAGAGGAAGTACAGCTGCTGCAAATATGCTAATGTGGCATCACGTTGGGGGCAAATGTGATCTGTTTCATTAAGGTCTCGTGTGATTTTAAATTTCTGTTTGTGCTGATTAATCAGGGATTACCATGTGAGCTGCATACTGGTGGGGCACCTTGCAAAGGTCAGCAACTCCCACATCGTCACATGGTGAGAACCAAGATAAAAATATACAAGCGTAGCGTCACCACCATCCTACAAAAGGCCTCCTTTTCTAACTGTATTGGA
Organism: Phalloptychus januarius; assembly: GCA_902982915.1. Lineage (NCBI taxonomy): Eukaryota > Metazoa > Chordata > Actinopteri > Cyprinodontiformes > Poeciliidae > Phalloptychus > Phalloptychus januarius. Next base: position 10,351,029 of record CADWAE010000129.1, on the reverse strand, counting down.
ACATTCTCATTTTCTGGATAAAGGCGTTGTCCTGACCCCCTTTTTTTTCGTCTTAGAGCCCATAACGTTCCCCTTTGCTTTCACACAGCTGCACATTCAGCACCTGTTAAGATTGCAGAGCAGCCCTCAAAGTTTCAACGACAGGAAACTCTCTGGGTCGCTCTTCCATATGTGTGTATTTGTGTTGGCGTGCGCGTGTGTGTGTGTGTGTGTGTACGAGCCACCGCATCAAGTCTGTTTGCAGTCTTAGTTATAATAAGAGAGGCGGATGATGACATCTTCACACCCAAGCTCGTGGCGTGTAAAAAAAGTTGCTCTCTCGACAAATAGCTCGGCAGAATAAATTCAGGTCTGAACAAAGGTAATCTTGATGGCGGCATCTGAAATCTGACATTATTGGACGTTTGAGGAAAGATTCAATTAATTTAACAGGTGAGTAAAAGACTTGTGATGGTTTCAACCTTAAAAGTTTGAGTTTAAACATGCTGTTTCCAGCAATGACTGCATGAAATTGACATAGACGTGTATTTGCTTTGTTTTTTTGCAAATATTTAATCTTTAGCCAACTGGAAAATGACTTAAGGAATAATTTTATCCACCTTTTCCGCCTTTTATTTCTGTCTATTTACTCTATCATAAGGCTAAAGCAGAAGTTTCTGAAAGGCTGATGACATCATCACACACAAGTATTGCTTTAAATTATTGATATAAAAGCCTTTTCCCGGGTAATATTTTTTATCTGTCCATTTTCTATGTAGTAAACCACCAAACGTGTCTTTTCTGGTAAACAGAACAATAAAATTCTCAACTAAATTAAAGGTACTTTTTTTAAGAGATCATTTGAACAAAGGTAGCATAAAATGAACCTCCGGTCTCAATTTGGTTCTTACTGTTTCAAAAGTTGATTTGAAAGTGTCCTCAACATGGCGATCTTGAGTGCTTGTTGTGTTCATATCTGCTGTATCCTGTTAACATTCAGCAGTTTGTTTGGAAAAGGCCTTCAGCTGCTTGTAATGATAAGAAACAAAAAGGCAGAGGGTAGCCCCCTCAGTGGAAAATACTGACTTGTGTGACTCCCCAAGTGTGGGCCAGAAAGCCTAGGAGATCTGATAATAAAAGAACGTCTTTAGATGCTGGTGATCCCCCTTGTGAATCATCCTAAGGACCTCTTTGCTGCAAATGGTGGGTTGTTATTAAGACCTTTGCAGATTTCTCACGGCTTTAAGCCTCTGGGACGGACGTCGGCTGTGATTAGCCCGCTGACCCTTTTTCCATGAGCGGCCAAATAAGGGAATACAGCGGGCTTGAGAAAGCAGGTTTATTTGGCGCATTAGTGTGAAAATACGAGACATAGCACATGCAGACGACAGATTATGCGAGATTAACATTGCTGTAAATTTCTAAAAGAAAACCCTTCAAGCCTTGAGGAAATTATTTTTGAGGAGGAAGGGGGACGCTGAACTAGCATTGGTTTTAAGTGAGTCAAAAACACAAAAATTTCAGTGTTCATGCCGCCATCCTCCATTTTGTGTCAAAACATTTCCTCTTATCTGTCAGAGTTGCCCTAAAAACCTAAGATTTAGGATACTGGAACTTTTTCAGTTATAATAACTAATACTAATAATATGTTGTAATTGCCTTGTTTATTTTTTGAATATGTACGAAATGAAGCATTAGTAATTGTTTTGTGAGCGTAAATCTTTTGCTATGTTATCTGAAGAAGTAACTTGTTGCTTGACATTTCAGAAAAGATGGGATGCGCCTGCAGTTCGGACTCAGACAGCGAATGGATGGAGAACTTGGACGAAATTTGCGAACACTGCAACTGTCCAATTCCTCCACAGGCCTGCAATCCAGTAAGTGGACACAGAGCTCATGTTTACACAAATGAACAAATGGCTGAATGTGAATGACCACACGTGAACTGAAGCCAGAAGGTGTTCACTTTATATGGGCTCCCACCATTCAGTCTGAGTAAACATGATACAGTACAACGTGTTTCAATCCGCTTTGGTACAGCAGAGTTGAATAACTTACATAACTGCAAGGGAAGCTGTCTTTTGTGTGTGTGATTAAGCAGGAGTGCAACTATTCCCTCAGTGTTTTTCTTTCCTCGCTGTGACTGAGATGTCCCATTAGATTATAAATTAAGTAGAAAACCACCTGCGTGTGACACAACACAGAGGCGTTTGGTTTGCAGAGAAAAACACAAAATGGACGACAATTATCGTCAAGAGCTGGTTACCCAAACCCAAATATACAAGTGTCTGCATAAGGTTCACATTGTTTTCTTTGTTTGTCCAATCATGTCTCTTTTTTGTCCCTTCAGTACACAGATCAGGTGATTCCATATCCGTCACAGTATACGCCCCCGATGTCACCTTTACCAGGTATATCTCCTGACTTTGTCTCTTTGCAGCATATTCAAGCTTCTCCTGTGTTATTTGTATTTGAAAAGTTAAGTTAAACAACTCTTTATATGTTTAATTAAATTTAGCAATTTATTTGTTTGATAGGGGGGAAACACTGCAAAAGTAACGTTCAATGAGATTGTTGAACATGCTTTTTTTTCCTGTTTAGTACTGTCCTTATTCTGAAAGGACGATAGTACTGATTATTAATCTCATTTCAGAATTTGTTTACTCAGCATTTTCCACTTTCCTCCAACTTTGTTCTGTCCACGCAAGTTTCCTTTCTTCGGTTTCTTTAAAATGAAAGCTACGGATCTAGCCGACTACTCGATTACCATGTTGACGCTTGGAAATATTCGACTTCCTGGGGATTTAGGTTTCAAATGAAATGTGGTTTACAAGTCAAATGTACTTTATTTCAGTCAATCCAAGTGCTGGCAAACAAATATATGCAAATTTTCAAACATTTTATGAGTATAATCTAATTTACCTTATGCGTCCTTCCGACGCTTCACATTCCACATGTCCCATGTCAACCTCCTGTATTTCTCCAATTATTTGCCCCATTCTGGGGACAACAAAATGCAATTCTATACATAATAACCAAGTTATTGTTGCTTTTGGACCGGAGCGACCTGGTTAATACAAAAGTCAACGTATCTCCTGTATACTGAAGTTAGAAAATTTTTAAAGTTTGTCATGTACTTCATATATATAAAAGTTGAGTTTAGCAATATGTGACACATATATAGTGTTTTTTTACTTTTAAAACATCGATTGTCTAAATTATTAAACTCATGTTTTGTGCTTTGGTCTTGCATTTACCAGAGTGTGAAACCATATGGACTTCATTTTGTTTCTGAGGTTTTAACTAAAGATGCATATTTCTGCTTTTAATTTGTTTAGTTGTAAAATAAATATTTTCTATTGTTGTATTTATATCTATGACATACTGAATAAAAGAGTACAGGAGCTAGGTCACCAGACAAAATTTTCAAAAAAACAAGAACTGCCTTCCTCTTAAATATGTTAAACCTGGTGAAGAACCGATTAAGAAAAAAAACAACATATTTCTAACTTGTGCAAAATCTACTATGTTGATGTTCAAAAAATTTACCTTCAAGTTATAAATACATCTTACCTTAATTTTACAAAAATTTTGCTCCAAAAGGAAACAGTGATACTTGTAAAAGGTTTCATGACAGAAATGTTATACTGCTTGAGTCAAGGAGGTCCCTGCTTTCAGCTTTGCTATCACAGCTGTGTGTAGTTTGTAGAAAAACATCCAGAGAACCATTCAAAGACACACAATGCTCTGAACACTGGCCATAGTGACTTTATCTGACTAAAACTATGAATACTTTTTCTTGCAGATAACATTGGGGTGGCCATTTACAGCTATGATCCCAAACATGAAGGAGACCTGGGCTTTGATAAAGGAGACAAACTTAAGATCATCAACAAGTAAGCTACTTTTAAATCTATACAGACAAACCTCGTAAGTGGAAAATGCATCCAACTTCAAACAACAATGCAGTTAAAGCTATAATCTCCTCTCCAGGAAAATTTGACAACAATTTGATTTGAAGAATATTTAACAACTTTTGACACCAAAAATCATATAAATGACTTATAAAAGTCTCTTGCTGTTGGTTCTGGTGTTATTGTGGTTCTGAGAACAGATAATGAACTCAAAATGTTTCCGGTGTGTTTCTCGACCGAGGATGCTGTGAAAACATGAGCTCAGCCAACGTTTCCAGTCACCCTGAAATGCAGAAAATTTAATAAAAGCAAAGGAGTGCTTAGAATACAAAGCTCAAACAAGACACCCAAACTCTCATGGGGAAAATACCAGTCAAGAAAAACAATCAAAAGTCATATCTGTTCCAGATTCTTTATATTTACTTAAACAGAAACAAGTTGTTTTCTTTGAACGAGATAAGACATGTATAAATCCAGATAATCGTCCTTAAGATTTGCATATGTATATATTCCTCTTGCATGAAGTTCTGAACATCGCAGAGGTGACATTTAAATCTTTAGAATCCATCTTGTAAATTGCAAAAAATAGGGTAAAAATACTTAATTTTTAGTTTATTGTTAATTATGTTTCTTCTTACAACATACTGTAATCCCAGTTTAAATAGTCCTTATTTACTGTTGACTGATTTCAAAATTCAATGGAAATAGCACGGAAGAATATTTGAATCACTTGATGTTTGATCATTTAAAAAAAACTACTTTAGAAAATTGATCCCTAATCTATTGCTGAATTTGACAGCGTTATGCAGCGGCTCTCCAATTCACTATTTTAACGTGCTAACGCTCAGTTGACTTCTGCGGTAAAATGTTAGATTTCGAGCTGCCACTTAATCTGAATAACTGTTGTCAGCAAAACAATGCAAGGAAACAAATGAATTCAACTGTAACCAGTAAAGGTTTCAGTGGGATTAGTTGAAGACTGGTTCATTATTTTTCTAACAAACTTCATTTTTGTCATGAACAGAAAACAACTGTAAGACATAACAGAATATTTTGGCTATTCTTTTTACTGCTGAAAATTATTTTTTGATGTAATGAAGTTAAAATCAGCCTGTGGTAGGTGAAAAGCAAATGACTGAAATGAGATATAAATGTTACACTTGGGAGTAGATGTATAAATTTTCTGGTAAAATGTAAAATTATTAAAAATGTAGGATATTTAATAACTAAACGAATTTGCAAAAAGTGTTTGAAAATGCTGTTTAGTTTGATAAAGATGTTAAATGTGAAATAACTTGACTAATATTAGATCTTGCCAAAACCTTTTTTGCTACAAGGCTTTAAACAAGCTGTGCTCACAGTGGGGAAGATTAAAAGTAAATAGTTAGCACATATTCTTTTGTCTGTGCATAAATAATTTTTTTTCATGCAAAACATGTTGTGGTCCTTTTCATGCTGCAATTATAAATGCTGCAAAGTGTCCACGAATCTATAACAGTTCATTAAGAGTGTTTATTCCCACTCAATTCAAAACAACCAAATCTTCTGCACTGTTGACAGCTGGCATCTGTTCTGTCTTCCAGGGACGATGCAGAGTGGTACCTGGCCGAGTCACTCACCACAGGCCAGACGGGCTACATTCCCTACAACTTCATTGCAATGACCACAGTGGAGACTGAAGCGTACGTCACAGAGGAAGCAGCATAATGTCACGACTCTCAGCACCATCTCATCTGGCTTGATCTTAACTCGTGTGATGCATGCCGGGTCTCTAAGGGAGAGGAAGTGGTTAACGCAAAGTACGTTTGTGTTGCAGGTGGTTCTTCAGGAACGTTTCTCGAAACGATGCGATGCGGCTCCTCCTGGCTCCAGGGAAACACGCAGGGCTCTTTCCTGATTCGAGAAAGCGAGACTTCCAAAGGTGAAATGCTCTCGTTTTAATATTATTTTCATAAATTAGCAGAGATCTTATAAATAGAACTAGTAACAAGTCATGTTGCATGACTCAGACCCTCTCATCCCTGGGGCTGAATTTTCCATACCGCACTTCCTGTTTGCTTATTTGGTTTATTTATTTGATTTCAGTTTTGGTTTCTTGTTAAAGACCCAAATTACCCCAAGACTTTCTTTGACCTCCTCATTGTTTCAAATTTGCTTTCAATTGACCAGATATTAAGCAATATTAATTCAGCTTCTGTAAAAAAATAAAATTCTATTTCCTGGTTGGTTTAGATTTTTTTCATGAATCTAGAAAACATATTAAATAAATCAAAGCAATCTGTACATAACTGGCTTAATGGGTGGCCTACAAACTGGTCTCATGTGAATGGACGTAGGTTGGCCACAGTTTTGTAGGGTTACCCACAAACAAACCAACTCACATTCAGACCCAAGTTAAAAGCACCTTTCAGAGATATGAACTGACAACAGCGTAATGAATTGAAAATTTACACTGCAGGATTTCACAACAAAGAATTTTACCGTAACCCTTAACCCTTAACCTCTTGGAAAAAGAGCTTCTAAATCTTCTTTGAGCAAATTTGGGTTGATGACATCACAAGAGGCACAAGAATGATTCTGATCAGCTGACTTTAGCTGATCGCTTACTGTGGTAAACAAACAAATTTGTAACAGATTTTGGTTGTACATTTTATGTTTTAGCCAAAGTTTGATGCCAATTGACACCATTAGGCTCATTAAATGTTTGTCCTTTTGGGAAGCATTTCAAGAAGTACCTGGTGATTCATCAGATTTGCAGGAAACATTGTTGGGAGTTAATGATCATGTCAATGAAAATCACCAAGCTAAATGTTTTATAACACCTGGGGTTGAAATGAACACTGAAAATCTTTACCAATAAAATCTTTTTTGTAAAATTAATATAATAAAACATGTCTAGAAAGTGGTTTTACTTATCTTTACACAGCAGTCCAAATATTATGTTGAAAGTAAACTAAATGTTTAAACTTGCTGGCATCGTTATCTAAGTGTGTTACTCTACTGCTTCGGCTTGTTCTGGTCAAAACATTTTTTGTAACTTTCTCACTATTAATTTTTAATGCGGCTCCAGGGTCATATTCATTATCAGTCCGAGATTTGGACCACAACACGGGAGAAGGCGTGAAGCACTACAGGATCCGCAACATGGACGATGGAGGCTTCTACATCACAACCAAGATATCTTTCAACTCCCTAAAGGAGCTCGTCCAGCATTACTCTCGTATGTGTGCCTCCTAAGGGATCCGGTCTACATTTCTGATTACTGAGGAGTTGAAAAGCTGCATTTGTTGCTGCTTTCCAGGTGAATCCGATGGATTGTGCACAGTCCTGGTGAAGCCCTGTCAGTCCAGGGCACCGCAGAAACCCTGGTGGCAGGACGAGTGGGAGATCCCCCGAGAGTCCCTGAAGCTGGAGCGCAGACTTGGAGCTGGACAGTTTGGAGAAGTCTGGATGGGTGAGCTGTTTTGCTTTTGCATGAGATTTAACTTTTGTGCTCAGAAAAGAAAATGTGTGCAGATACATCACATGTGAAAATGCCTGGTCTGGTTGGGAGCTAGACTGCGTGCCTGCCAGGAGCCAGAGTTTTTCTGCAGTGTATGCAGAAGAGTTTCCTTCAGCTTAGTCCTAATTGTAGGCTTGTTTGAGCTGCTTAGCGAAAGAATGATGTGTGGTATTAACCCTGCTGTGCATTATTTCTCCTAATACTTTTATCTAACCTTTTGATGAGTTCATGGCTCTTTAAGATTTGTCTCCCAACAACACTTTGAATCTGACTATGCAGCGTTAAATTAAACAAGAGGGGCTAAACGTTTTGATCACAAGCACATCAGTTAGGCCACAACCTCATTATCATTCAACTGAAGGGATAATTTCCCCGCTATTTTCCATCCTCGTTTGCCAGCACCATTTAACCTCCAAAACACAGCACTGAACAAAAGCTAAACATTACTAACCATGGAACTTGCCCTCATTTCACTGCCACTTTTTGTTCGCTTTATTGTACTGCTTGAAATTTGGGCTCTGTGTTTGTCCACCTCATCCAAATTAAATGTTTACTGACGCCAGTGGACATGAGAGCAAAACTTATTGAGATTTTCTGTGACAGATCAACTCGCAGTAATAAGTATTTCTGAAGTGTGACAAAAATTATGTATTTTTTTTAATCATGAGAATTTTAAAAGTGCTTTCATATTAATTCATTTATATGCTCATTTATCTTTCTGTAAATTCTGGCTCAACCAATTGTCTTCAGAAATTACTACACAATAAAAACTCGATATTGGCAGCATAAGTCTGAGGGTATATCTTTTTATGGTTGCAGTTTATGGGAAGTTCATGGGTTTATGAGCCATTTAAAAGGCAGTACTGAAAAAAGAGATTCACCTTCAGTCAGATATATATTAGGCGCATACAGGCAGAACTACTAAGTGATTTAGAGCAGAGGATATCCGTCGGTTAGAATGACCTAAACATGAATTTCACCAAACTTTTTTGGCAGAACTTGAAAATTGATGTTCACAAACTTTCATTGTCCAATCACACTGAGCTTGAGCTACAAAAAAAATACACACATTGCTTCAGATGCATCAAGCATGCTGGTAGAGAAACACACCAAGAGACTTGCAACTGCAATTGCATTATATAGTGGTTCTGCAAATTAGTAAGTCAAGAGGCTGAACAAATGCAAAAATGTATGCCACACTTTTCAGATTTTACTTTTAAAAAATGTTGAAATCCTTGTACTAAAAGTTCAATAAGTATTGCGTGGTAAGGCACTAAACATGATAACCATCAGTGCATTACCAAAAGAAGAAGAAAGAGAAAGAGGAATGCTTTCATTAGTAGATAAAGATTTGTTCCCTCATCGCTGTATGCTTCATGCTTGGCGTGCGGGAAAGTGTTTTATGTGAAAGAAAGAGCAAACTGATTTGTACTCAACCAAAGCCGTGGTCGGCCACGGCTTTGGTTGAGTACTTGTTAGTGAGCGTTAGTGTTCCAGAAAGCTTGTCGCCATGAGAGTCATGTGAAGCCGTTATTAGAACAGCACACATTTGAACCAAGCGATGGTTTACAGCTGGCGTCACAGGATGAGTAAATGCTTATAGTAGTACACCAATTTAATGTGTGTGAATCAGTGGATAAAATTATTATTATTATTATTGCTGATAAAGTATATTATTTTTAATACTCTCATCCAGAGCAACTTCTTATTTGGTATTAATAATAGATAAATAAATATATTTTAAAAATTATAAATTTCTTGTAGAACTACACTTTTTAAAATTTAAATACCATGATGTAAAAATGGCTATTGTTTAAAAGATAACATTTGCAATTATTACTACTGCTTCTGCTAAAACAGACATATTGGGTAATACAGACATAATAATGTCATCAGTAAGATTTGTTTTGCTTTGCATTTTCTACATTCAAAAATATAGGCCAAACATTTGCTACATTAAATGTTCATTTTCTGTTTCTTACTTTGCAGAATATTATATATTACATAAAATACAAGTTATGACAACATTATATTAGTAGTAGACAGACAGACCTAGCTGCATTAACCAATCTCATTAAATTTTGTTCGAATTTATTTTGTAGTAAAATTGAAAGGACAATTCTACATAGGTATCTTTAATTTTTTTTCACACTTTAAGTGCTTATGTTTTTAGCTTTTGTTTTACATCCATTGATATCCAGATGTCCTTTTCCAGGTATCTACAATAATGACAGGAAAGTGGCAATAAAGAATCTGAAAATGGGCACCATGTCAGTGGAGGCCTTCATGGCAGAAGCCAACATGATGAAGAACCTGCAGCATGCTCGTCTCGTCCGTCTCTTCGCCGTAGTTACCCAGGAGCCTATATATATTGTCACAGAGTACATGGAAAATGGTGAGTCCTCTCAAATATAATCACAACAGGGGATAAACCTTCCTTTGGAGTGTTTTTATATGAAAGATGAATAGAAAATAAGACCTTGGATAGCCATGCAAGCTCCTTCCAAAAAGGTTGACTAAACCTTAATCAACTAAAATATGTTTCAGCCTGTCTGAATTAATCATCTTCTTAATCTCCTGCCTTGTTACCATGAAGACAGAGTTGGGAAGAGTGATCTTGGAGCTAGGAACGAAGACAAAGGAGTGGTGTTAGCCTGGTGTCATAGATGTTCAGGATTAAACATGTTGATCTGTTATCGGACTCAGGGTGGGAACACATGTTTGAACAAAAGACCAGGCATCACTGGAGGTTTCAGCCCTTTAATGAGTCACAATGTTTTCACATGAATACTTCACTCCAGCGATTCTGTTGAATCAGCTTAACGTCAATGGAGCTGTTTTTTATAATATTTTGTTTGTGCATGAGGTCAGACATACTGGAAATATAAAGTGCATTCATCACCAGCGATTGAGCATGAAGACTGCGATGTGAGCAGGCATAGGTAAAGGAGCTCCGGCTTGTCTATGCGGGCTATTTTTAGTTTCTCCTCATTAGGCTCGCTTGTGTTTAACTGCTTAGGTGTTAAAATGTTTCCAAGCAAACATGAACTTTCCCTTCTTCTTTTCCGGACCTGTCCTGGAAGGTTAATTGTGTTTACATGCAGAGGGGAAGTTTCTGATGCGAAAGGCTTTCATCATGCACACTGGTACCATAAACAATCTTGCAGTAGATTTTACAGCAGTCATGTGATCAGCATCCTGTCTGTGGGTCTTCCTTCTTTTCCTTCTTATATCAGATGTCTCTTTTAAGCTAACTTTGAGCTCCAAAGACAGATAAAAAAATAAAGGCATGACAGCCGTCTGCTGGTTTCACATGACCAGAATCTGAATTCAGATGATAGCAATCGTGGATCTTTTTCCCCTTAACCTCGAAAGTCTTTGTGATTCTTTTTATTGTGAGTGACAGCACCAAAATGCACTGAGAGATGCTTTCACAAACACAACAACAGCCTTAGAGCTGAAGTGAAAGGAGTGTCTTTGTGTTATCATTTGTAAACCAGCTTCAGTGTTTCCACATAAGGCCAGCTCTTTGTCCCTGGATCCATGTGTGGACAATTGTCTCTTCTGCGTCGAGGTTCCCATCTTTATACAGTTTGTCCCGTATTTTTTGCATTATTGAGCACAATAAAGAAGGTAAAATACCAGGCGCGTCATTCCGGCTTCCCTTTGTGGCCTTGACAAAGAGGGTTGCTCTCACTTTTAAACTTCAAAAGCAACTTCCAGACTTAAGTAGAGGAGTAAAGGTCTCTTCTTTCCATTCACAGTATTTCCTTCTCAAAGTATTTCCTTTGGTCTGATTTAGTCGGCCTTCATATGGAGATATTGTTCTTAGCTATCAGAAAGTGCACATCAATTTGACAGATTACACTGCACTTCCTCGAAATGTTGTTTTTGCTGATTTTTGCTCTTATTCCAGTCCTGCTCAGTTTATTTATATTCGTGATTAAGAATAAAGTCCAGAATGTAATTTGTCATCCAAATGCAGCATATTATTTTTATTATTTGACATTTTCATCTTTATCTTGAAGTGAACATTTTTATTCCTCTTCTTTCGCCCTTAACTAGGAGATCTCTGTGTTATAATGTAAAACCTTTTGGGCATTGTTCATAGTTAATGGCACTCAAACATCAAAGAGATTATATCAAAGCACACTCATGGCTATTCTCCATTAATAAGGACTACTTTTTCAGTAACTATCACTAACACATGGACAAAATAAAATAGAAAAATCTTTTGAAAGTTATCAACAAGTTTTACTACCATGAAACTTTGAAGAGGATGTGGGGTTGAGAAGTAATTGGGTGACAGCAATATATGAACAATATATGACCAAGTCATAGGAAATAAAAATAGAAATAGCGGCATGATTATACTTAGCACTATAAAGTGATATTTTGAAGACAAGTACGAAAGCACTATTCTTCAAAATAAATTCATTTCCTGTTTGATTCTATCAGGAATTCGACATTAACAGGTTTCTGCGCGCGTTTTTGAATAAACTGTGTTTGACCAGCTGATCCGATTAAGAGAAAACATAACACTAAACACGATCATTTATTTCCCGTTTTCTCTTTATGAAAGAGGCTGTAGGTTCAGATCACCAACAGGCTCCCACATATTTTACAGTCCCATAAGTTCAAACAAATGGCTGAAACAATTCATTTTATACATATAAAAAGAACAGCGACAGATTGACAGGATGTGTGACTATACCAGAAGGAGATCACACTTAAGTTGCCTGCTACACTCAGTTTTAAAGAGAAAAGACAGGACAGCTCGTTCTCCAATTGACACATGATTAGTTTATGAAACCCACACATTAGATTCATTATCTAAAAAATGTCAATTATCAGAGCTTTAGGACATCTCACAAAATTTGCAGTGATATTAAAGCCTGAGATGTTAAGAGAACAGGCCCGTTCAGCAAAGAAGAAAATCTATCAAAAGCAAATATTTACTTTTTTAGCCTACATTTAACTAAAAATATTTGAAAAGCGCTAAAATCTGCTTTATAATAATTTTTGAAGGCACAGAGAAATGTTTTGGTGTTTGTCAGAAATGTTTGAATGTACACATCTCGTTAACTCTTAGTTATTTACGAACATATTATGATTTATTTATTTATTTGTAATTCCGTATACAATGTGGTCATAATCCCATTGTGAAGTAGTATGTTCTAGCTTCAATTAAAACATTTTCTGAATATTTTCTTTTGCAGGAAGCTTGGTAGACTACCTGAAAACACAGGAGGGAAGCAATTTACCAATCAACACACTGATAGACATGTCATCACAGGTGAGATGTCTTTAACATTCTTTTCTTTGGAAAACAATTTGTCCTTCCAATTAATTTACCTGATGACCTCTTGTTTATACTTCCAATTCCTCACGCTTAGCCTGATCCTACTGGGCAATAAATCAGCAACTATATTAATGAGGCTTGAATTCCACACTAATCTTGTAATACGTGGAAACTTGGGTGGGTATGTGTGCAGAAAGGCGTGCAGGTAATCGTTATTACAAGTCTAGACGCAGTGGCACAAATAAAGCCGCTCTTCGTACTAATAAACAGGATTTGGAGTGGACAAACTGGCTGAAACTGTAACTTATTTTGTACTCTCACTTTTGATTTATCAAGGCTTGCAACTAAACTAAAATATGGAGATCATTCCTCAATGACAGAGCCTGAAACTATGATGCAGATTAGTTTCTCTGAATGTCTTTAAGCTTATTTTATTAACAGAGAAATGTTTTAAACTGATTTCTTATGTTAAACTAGACGGTTAGAAAGGAAGTGCATTTAAAGTGATAATATTATGATGTAGTAAGCTCACAACATGTGAACAGGATGTGTGCTTCAAGGTGTGGGAAGATTCGTGAGTTTCATAATTTAGTCAAGCTCTTTTCTTTCTCCAACTAGACTTAATTCTAACCTGAACCAATTTAGAACAGAAATCAGAGAAAAGTTACATTCAAAAAGTACTTTTTTTTTGCAGAATTATTGTTAAGGAATTTCAAAATGTTACTTGCCCTTGAAAAACCTCAATTTTATGGGGGATTGTGGGTGTGGGAATGACAAAGTCAACCACAGGAAGACAGCCTGAAGTTTCAAAGTCTTACACGGCAAACAGCTTCATCTGAAGAAGGCAAACTCTTAGACTGTCAGAACTCGGTGCAAAGATCTACGCTTCATGCAGAGCGGTGTGGTGAAGGTTTTACAGCGAACTATGCTTTCATACCAACCCGTCATACGCCGACAACATTTTGTGGTAACAAGGCTTCTGAGCATCATGCGGTGGTAGATGGTTAAATGGCAAGAATCTGACATTTTCTTTTAGTAATGTGCAAAAGTATAGTATAAAGAAGATAATCTTGGAACATGTAAAAAACCTAACTGAAGTCTTCTTAACATTATCAACAAAGGGCAACTAGGTGCTAAGAGGTCTGAATTGGACATCATGACAGCATAATACCCCTTCAATTCTTTTCATTATGACCTCAAATTTCAAAACATTTTATTGGGATTTTGTGTGATAGACCCCCCCCTACCAAATAATTTCATAAATATGAAGTGAAAATGAAAGCCAATATAATTTTAGATTGTTTTGCAGATACAAATCTGAAAAATGTGGTGTGCCTTTGTTTTAAGTCCCCTTGAGTCAATCCATTGTAGCATCTACTTTCTGATGGAATATGTGTCTGTCAGATTTGCACATTTAAGAAAAAGGTTTTTACCCGTTCTTGTTTACAAAACAGCTGAAAGTCGGTCTGATTAAATGCGTACACTCTGTGGACATCAATTTTCAAGTCTTGCCACGGATTCTAAAATTAATGTAGGCTTGTCCTCTGTCTGGCTCTATGCTTAAGACTATCCTGGAAAGTTCATATTTATCCTAGATATATCGAACGTAGAAAAATCCATGCTACTTTAAATAAAAACAATAAAAATGCTTTTTTTTTAACAAGATTGCTACTGTATTTACCTCCATCCATATTGTTGCAGGAAAGTATTCCTGCAGCACTATGCTGCTGCCACCATGTTTCACTATATGGATGGTATATTCGATGTGGTGTGAAGTGTTAATTTTGTGCTGCACATAGTTTGCATGTTTACTAAAAATCAGTTTCAGTTTCATCTTACCCAAGCACCATCTTCCACATGTTTGCTGTCCCTGACAAACTGACTGCAGAACATCTCTGGTGACCTTTGCATATTGAGTTTTCTTGATGGATTCTCTTAAGGGACATATTTATACCAGACTAAAAGTTTTTATGTCAACAGATTCACCCACCTGAGCAGCAGCTCTCTGCAGCACTGCAACACCTTTTCCTTGTAGAATAACCCAATTTAATTTACTGAAATGTAAGTTTAGTATGAAGTGTACATCTCAAGTTCGTGAGAACACTGCCTACCCTGACACTTATGTGACACATTGCAGCTTCTGTAATGCACACCGTTCCTCAAAAAAATCCTCATAGTTTATAGTCTCGACTGACAGGCAGAAAATGGTTCAGTTGTTCAGAAACTGTGGGAGGTGAGGTCTTCGGAATTGCAAAAATCTCAATGGAGACACCCCATGCAAGAATATGTTCTGTCATCGAGTGTAGTCAGATGTTATCAGAGTTTTATGTTTAATAATGAGTCATGTAGTCTGTGACTGAAACAGAAACTCAGACACTGAATAGACAGGTCTGAAGTAAGGCTGCAGCTTTTTTTCTGTAAAATTGAGTTGCGTAAGCGCAGCTTTGCACCTGGGTGGAGTACGTCAAAGCACGAAAAAAGGTAAAAGGGTGAAAGCAAGTGACCAGGGGAAGTGGTAAACTCCCTGGTTTTGGTGCATCTGTCCTGCTGGAGTGCCAACATACACACAGATCCTTCACAGACATTCATTTCACACTTCAACACAGACGAACACACTCTCTAAGGGCATGTGTAATGATGCGCTGCCCTCTGCAGGTGGCTGACGGCATGGCGTTCATCGAGCGAAAGAATTATATTCATCGAGACCTGCGGGCTGCCAACATTCTAGTTTCCCATGAACTCATCTGTAAAGTCGCAGATTTTGGTCTCGCAAGATTGATAGAAGACAATGAATACACAGCCAGAGAAGGTATGAGGAGGACCCTCAACACTTATAGTTTAACGTTAATAAAGATCTGCTCAAAATTTCTGTTTCTTGTTAACATGTTTACTTGTTTACTTTTTCATAATATATATTTATATTTTTAAATGTATTAACAGGTGCAAAGTTCCCCATTAAATGGACCGCTCCAGAAGCTATAAACTACGGCACTTTCTCCATAAAGTCTGATGTGTGGTCATTTGGGATTCTTCTCACAGAAATAGTGACATATGGGCGTATTCCTTACCCAGGTAAATACTCCTACCTAATATTCTTGATATATATTTTATGTGTTTTTTTTGACATGGTGCGTCCTCAGCAATGACAAAAAAAGAACAATACACATAAGAGACTAACCCAGACGATGACAACTGAATCACAGAGAAAATAGCAACAGTTATTTATCCATTGAGTTTGGGCATTCATTTCATATTCATTTTTCGCACTAATAATTTACTTGAACCATTAGAGCTGAACGATTATGAGACATACATCCACTGTTTTTAGGTGTAACTAAACATTAATCGCCCTAAATACTTTAATTGACGTTAAAGGCTTTAAACCTCTTAATTTTCTTAGCTGTTTAATGTCATTAGTCATTGCAGCTGCTAGTTTTTGTTTTCAGCATAAAGTGATTTGTTTATCATTGGATTAACTGGACACTCACTGAGCTTAGTTTTGAATTGTAGATTTATAAGGTTTTGTAAAGCCTTTGGAGTCTTTACAAAAGAACAACAACTCTACCAGTTATTTAGACGAGTCACGAGGCAGTACCAAGAGTAGCTAGAGTCACAATTTTTTCTACAGTGTGAAAGAAGACCCAACTGTCACACTAAAATGAAAGAACTAACTTCAGCCTTAGAAGCAATCAAGAATGAAATATCTATAAAAATGTTCTCTATCGACTGAAATGAGTTAACTAAATGGTATGTAGTAGTGGCAAATGAGCACTACAGAGGACAAATTTAATGTTCACGTCATCAAGTGGAAATCAACAAATTAATATTCTTTTCTTTTTATTATTTCAACTGATCATAATTTTTTTCTTGTTCAGGTATGTCGAACCCAGAAGTGATCCAGAACTTGGAGCGTGGATACAGGATGCCAGCACCAGAAAACTGCCCTGATGAGCTTTATGACATCATGAAGGAGTGTTGGAGGGAGAGACCAG
This sequence comes from Phalloptychus januarius, assembly GCA_902982915.1. NCBI lineage: Eukaryota > Metazoa > Chordata > Actinopteri > Cyprinodontiformes > Poeciliidae > Phalloptychus > Phalloptychus januarius. The sequence goes on along the minus strand of CADWAE010000129.1, from coordinate 10,334,340 downwards.
ACGACAGACCCACGTTTGACTACCTGAAGCACCTCCTGGAGGATTTCTTCACTGCCACAGAGAGGCAGTACCAAGAGTAGCTGCAATGGACAGAAAACGACATACAGAGACACAAACATGTGTAATCAAACTAAAAGCATGGCCGTTTACAGCCAATGCTGAATTTTTAACTGTTTGCTAAAGAGTTTAAGTGTAGGAGCTGGAACGATCAACATAGTGGTGCTTTGTTTCTGCATCAAACTAACCTGGAAAACATTCGCCATAATCTCTGATGGAAATAGTCGAGCAGGGGAGAGAATCGTGATGATCCTGCTGATTGAGTAAACGGGGGACTGAATAAACAGCTGCACTCCTGGTGCTTTTACAGCAACATGTAAATAACTGCTTCAGTTGAATTTTACTTCCACAGTATTACAGTTTTATTTACAGTAACAAACTTCTTGTGAATGCTGTGTATTGTTGCATAAAATAAGCCAGTTGAGCTGAATATTTTTGGGAAGCACATTAGCTATAAAAGAGGTACATTATGGAAAATTTTTTATTATAAAGAATGAATGTCTCATGTATAAATAAGAAAAGAAGTATTTCTGGAAGTGTAGTGATTAGTGTGCATCAGATATAGTCTTAAAGTTCCTATAAATACACCTTCATTTGTATTCTGTCTCTTTTTTCAGCCAAAATTGACATATTTATGTCTGCTACCTTTTGCTTTCAGTAAATTCGGACAAGATACATGTAAAAAATATATAAATAAATAAAGTGTACTTGAATATGGTGTCAGGTGGGAAAAATGTAGAGCTCAATGTACAAAATAACTTTTTCAACCTAGTCAGTTTTCAGGACCAATGTTGAAACCAAACATGTACCTGCACTGCTTAAAAAGACATATCATTTTTTTCATTGTATATTGAGATATATTTCTCCTGTTCATTAAGAAAGAATTAGGTAGCACATTTTTCTATTTTCTTATTGCCAGAATTGAGAGAGCATCTAGAGTTACAGATTTTTTATTTTATTTTAAGTCAGAAGTATTTTCCTATTGATGCTATCTATTTTGTGAAGTGAATCAATCCATATTGTAAAACACCTACACAACATTATGCTGCCCTGTGCTTCAAAGTTGCTTCTCAGGCTTTGAAACGTCCCTCTTTTACCTTCAGATGTCATTTTGATCAACATAATAATATACTGCAGCTGTGGTTCATGAGCTTTGATTAAAGAAGACCCCTAAGTACTTTCACTCGATGAACAAAGTACCTCAAAAGAGGAAGAGTAATTGAAATTAGATATATAGGCAGAGGTAATGTGATTTCTATGAAAATTAAGTAAAGCACCCAGAAATTATAATCAAGTTAAGAGTCAAATACTTTAATATATTTTTACTCAATAAAAAATAAAGTGTAGTCATCCAATAAATGACTCAAGTTGGAGTAAAAATAAAAGACATGCTTACAGTGATCAAAAATAACAATTTTAAAAATTACAGGAAAAGCAGCAGTTTTGGGTATACTGAAATGATCTCTGACTTGACATATTCTGCTACTTTGCCAGAAAGTGAAAAATTATGTACTAGATTATGGAGTGTAAGAGCAATGCACAGGACCAACACACATTTCTCTGTGGGTTGTAAACAGAGCTTCTCTCAGGACTCTGACATGTGTCTATCATACATCAACTTCTTGTAGGTTAAGAAATGTAAACAGTAAAAGATGCAATGTTTAAATGCAGAGGTAGAAAGCACAGGCTATTTAAGCACGTAGCAAACGTAAAGAGTCTCTGCGTGAAACCCTTTTGTGCCACTCTGGCGCCCCCTATGGACAGCTGCTGACATCCCATTGACCAAACGTGTCGCTGTTGTCTCTTCTCCTGCACTGTGGGTAAAACCATCCAAAAAACAGGACTAAAATGGCATTTACCTCCCAAGGCACAAAGAAAAAAGTTTGCTACTACTATGATGGTAAGTACTCTCACAGCTGCAGTTTTATAAGTAGACTCGATAACTGATAAATTCCGACAGAGTTTGCATCTATCAATTTTACCTCTTGCTAACCTAGGCTAACGTAGCTAGCTTGAGACGCAGCTTGACCTCCTTACCTCAGCTTTGAGATGTTGGTGTGCTTAAACTCTAAAAAGGTGATTTGGCTACAGCCGAAGATAGCTCTTCAAATACAACTCTGTGCATGTTTGAAGCGGTTTTTATACTTTGATTAAAAAAAACTGCCAATCAGCTAGCACGCTAACACTGATGCACGGTTATTGTCAATAAAATTAGTTCGTACTGGGAAAAGACTCATTTTTCTATCATCAAAAGTTTGGCGTTTGTTGTTAGAAATGCTCAAATCAACGTTAACGGAAGTTAAAAATGCAGTAGGTAACTTTAGGTAATTTATTCCCCTATTTCTAGTTCCCCCCGATAGTATAGTGAGCAGACCTCAACAGATGTTTATTTGCTGATAGATTCTGTGTTTTTTCCTCATTTCAGGTGATGTTGGAAATTACTACTATGGTCAGGGCCATCCCATGAAGCCTCACCGGATCCGCATGACCCACAACCTGCTGCTCAACTATGGGCTCTACAGAAAGATGGAGATCTATGTATGTGAAGTTAAGCGACCTGGGTTCATGCTACTGGTTTTGTCCCAGGATATAAACAATGACTTTATTTTTGTTGTTGCAGCGTCCACACAAAGCCAGCGGAGAGGAGATGACCAAGTATCACAGTGATGACTACATCCGGTTCTTGCGCTCTATCAGGCCAGACAACATGTCAGAATACAGCAAACAGATGCAGAGATGTAAGTTTAATTTGAAAACCTAACTAAATCTTTCTATTCCATTATTGTTTTTGCATCGATCTTGACTGATTTAGAGAAAGTAGGTCTTACAAAGCCATTTACACCATGCATTCAACCCTTTTTATAGTAATTAGAAAAAAGGGTGTAGTCCAATCACAGAGATGTGAAATTATTGTAATGCCTCTAAATCAGTAAGTCTGTTTTTATTAGTAATTAATTTGTAAGAATAAATCATTTGCTCAGAATTTTCTAGATTTTCTCATGATTATTTGGTTAAAATACATTCAATTTTAAATAATCAAACAAATGTAAATATTCTAAAGAAACACAAGTTATTCTTTTGAATTTTTAGATAGATGTGAGATTAATCAGTAAAAAAAACTGAGCAAAGATTGTAACAGAAAGAGAATAACTTATGCTTCCAGGTCATGTGGGTAATCCTGCAGAGTGTCTGAGGACGGATTGTGTTCACGCTGCTAAATTAAGTAACAAGTATCGCATGCCACCTGGTTTTGAAGCAAAGCTGGTTTTGAAGCAGACCGTCCTCAAAAATGCTTTAGTTTCATATTTAATGTGATTGGATCGTTCAGAACTGAAGCTGTTCCTGGTCTGAGCAATACGGATGTGTTTTGCAGTTAACGTGGGTGAGGACTGTCCAGTCTTCGATGGCTTGTTCGAGTTCTGCCAGCTCTCAGCAGGGGGCTCCGTCGGTAAGTCCATCTTCTTTGAAGAAGTCCAGTAACCCTTTGTTTTAGAAAAGTTAAAATTTCTCACTGTGTTTCAGCCGGTGCTGTGAAGTTGAACAAACAGCAGACAGACATCGCGATCAACTGGGCCGGAGGGCTTCATCACGCCAAAAAGTCTGAAGCCTCTGGGTTTTGCTACGTCAACGACATTGTACTGGCTATCCTGGAGTTACTGAAGTGAGTGTGACAGAAAGGTTGATACTTAGTATGTATAATAATGACATTTCCGGCTTCTGATGATTCCAATCACAATATTCTACATAACATGCATAAAAACAGTTGGAATTAAATAATATTTTCTCATTCATAGATACCATCAGAGAGTTCTGTATATAGATATTGACATCCACCATGGGGACGGTGTGGAGGAGGCTTTCTACACCACAGATCGTGTCATGACTGTGTCCTTCCACAAGTATGGAGAGTACTTCCCAGGCACTGGTGACCTCAGGGTATGGCTTTAACAACTCCACATGTAAACATGTCAGAGGGCTGCAATAATAAAGTGCTGCTTTTCTTGTTCTCTTAAGGACATTGGTGCTGGAAAGGGTAAATATTATGCTGTAAATTATCCACTGAGGGATGGGATTGATGATGAGTCCTATGAGGCCATTTTCAAACCTGTGAGTTAATAAAGTCTTGTTAAATTCATAATGTAGATGTTCTTTGAAGCAAAAAAAAAAATTAATAATAATAACTGAGTGCTGCTGTTACATTTTGTTTTTCTCCTGCAGATCATGGCAAAGGTGATGGAGATGTACCAGCCCAGTGCTGTGGTCCTCCAGTGTGGAGCCGACTCTCTGTCCGGGGACAGACTGGGCTGCTTCAACCTCACCATTAAAGGCAAGATAATGACACACAGATGAGACATGCAGAGTCTCATTTGAATGTTTTTTTAATTGTATTATTCTTCTACTATGTCTGCTTAGGCCATGCAAAGTGTGTGGAGTACATTAAGAGCTTCAACCTGCCGCTGCTGATGCTGGGAGGAGGCGGCTATACGATCCGGAACGTGGCTCGTTGCTGGACGTTTGAGACTGCTGTGGCTCTTGATAGCTCCATCCCCAATGGTATGCATTTAATCCTGTCAGGAATTCTTTGATCCTAATTCTTTTACCTAATCTATCAATAAAACTGATTGTGTCAAAGTCAAAACATGCCAGGTATGTGTGAGGAGACATAAAATAAACGAGTATGGAATCAGAAAATAATCTGTAAGGCTTTATTTTTCCTGATGTATTTCAGTGTTTTCCCATAAAGACACATTAGGAAGCAGCGTTTCGAGTTGGCCCTTAGAAATATTCAACTTAGATGTGGTGGATGAACCAATCAGATGCTCATGTCCACATGACATAATGAAGTATTATGCAAATATTTTCTCTCAAACTGACAGAGCTCCCATACAATGACTACTTTGAGTACTTTGGACCAGACTTCAAGTTGCACATCAGCCCCTCCAACATGACCAATCAGAACACAAACGACTACCTGGAAAAGATCAAGTGAGTTCATGAAACACGTTAGAGTATTAGTTTACTTTTGCCCTGAGAGAACAGCTGCATTTCTTAGAGCTGAAATATTCCTGTGTCGCCAACTACAGGCAGCGCTTGTTTGAGAACCTGCGCATGTTGCCTCACGCCCCTGGAGTCCAGATGCAAGCCATTCCAGAAGACGCCGTGCAGGAGGACAGTGGCGACGAAGAGGACGATCCAAACAAACGCATATCTAGTAAAATAATGCATTTATTTTGCATCAGTTCTCAGACAGTTGTTGAGAGCCAGTAGCAGCATCTCTTAATGCACATCTTCCTTCTGATAAATGTCCAGTCCGTGCTCACGACAAAAGGATAGCGTGTGAGGAAGAGTTCTCAGACTCAGAGGATGAAGGCGAAGCCGGTCGCAGGAATGCAGCCAGCTACAAGAAAGCCAAAAGGACCAAGACCGAAGGAGAGAAGGAGACAGAGGAGAAGAAGAAAAGTACAGAGGAAACAGAAGGTAGTTATCCTTGCATCCTGTTAAATAATTATCAAATCATTGAGTAAGTCATTTCAAATCTTTCACAGAAGTAAAAGAAGAAGAGAAGGTTCCAGAAGAGGAAAAAATGGACACCTCAAAGTGAGAAAACACATCACAATCACATTGATGGCCAGGAGGCGGCTAACAGAAGGTGTTAATCATTTCCTTCCTCTGGATCCTTTAGGCCAAATGAGGAACCCAAGACACCTTGAGGTCCCGAACTTCCTGTGACAACAGTACATCAGATCAGATCCTAAAGGTTCCTTAAGTGACTGTTGCAGTGGAAAGAACTGTATATTTTAGGATGGTGGAGATTAAATGGTTTTCCATTTGTTCTTTTCTTAATCTTTTCAACTTTGTCGTGTTTGGACAGAAAACGTATTTTCAGTATTTTTTTTTTGTATGAATTTATCTTTTTTATTTACTATATTTGCATTTCCAAATGTGAAAATATTTGTAAAAATGGCTTAGCATGTGCCTATTTTATATACCTGGATGTAATTTAACTAATTTTGGCTATTTTTGTCTTTGCCATCTTACCCCCTCGTGTCATGTGCCTTTGGAGTTGTAGCAGAATAATGTAGAAAAATGTGCCCCTTTTCTAGAAAACGTGCAACTCATCTTGTCCACCAAAATTTGCAAGACGCATATTTCTATACATACTTCACAGTTCAGCTTAAATTAGTGTGCGCTTCTATGTTACACAGTAACTTTAGGGATTTTTCAGAAACTAAAGAGATCACATTTTGAACACATTTGTTTAAGCAAACTTGTCTGTGGACGACTTAAAGTTCACTGAAAAGGAAAACCAGATGTCATCATTGATTTGTGTATATATTTGTATTCTGAAAACAGTTGAGTTCTTTAAACATTTTGACTGAACAAAACCTGTCAGAAGTTTCAACTGTATTAAAATCTTTTTTTTTAAAGAAGAGAATAGAAAATGCGAGTTTGCTTTTTTACAATGAAACAGACATTTAAACTGAAGGTACATGAGGCAGATTTTAAAACGGGACAAAAACATTTGAACCATAACGGCATCCCATCAATTCATAAAAACAAAAGTGCCAATAATGGATATAAATGGTAAAATGCAACTGCTTCAACGTACTTAAGTCCAGATATATCAAAATATTTGAATTGTAACAGATTCTCTCTGTTCAGTTTTTCATCCTGTTCAGTCGGATGAAAAATGTTTTTGCTGGTTTAGGCCCAGTCATTCTGCATCGCTGTGTTGTGCATCAGTTCATCCTGCTCTGCGGGTCCTTCCTCTGAAATCTGTGGTGAGGCTTCAGCCTTTTTCTGGAATTTAACCTGAAAGTGTAAAAAACAATTAGATTTTTGATGAATTAATGATCTGATTTAGCAATTCCTTATTTTTATAATCAACAACATTTATTTTTCAAATATGCTAGAAAAAAAAACTGGCAGGGCAGCAAATGTGCCAGCTGGTGATTGTGTATTAGTACAAAATACACGATAACCATTCCTGTACTTTAATTACAATAATGCAAAGTAAGAAAAGCTCAAATCTTAGATTTAATTCTGTACATACAAGTGTATAAGGAATACTGCACATTCTAATCCAGACTAAAAATGAATAAAATGTAGCAGCATTTTCACTAAAGAAAGTGAATTAGAGACACACCTAAAACCTTAAACATTATTGCATGAAATTGTGCAGGCAAATCTAAATCAAAATGCTAAAAAAAGCCAATCCTGCACAGGTCTGGAGTCTAGAATGTAACATCAAATGAACAGCATTATTGCATTCACAGATTTCTGAAGTAAATGCAGAACACCTGATAGGACCTTACCCTCCTTGCCTGGACCGGCGCCTTCCTGCACGGACAAAGGTACAGGAAGGAAGTGCAGGCAGCAAAACAGCGAAAGGTGAACACTGATTCCGTGATGCACATTACGATGAGAGGCATCCAAAGAATGATGCTGGTTGCCTTAATTTACACACAAAAAAAACATTTCTTACACACCGGTTTCATCTAAATATAAAAGGGTTACTGATCAAACATGGATGCATATTGTACCTACATAGATACGAGTCGGATCGAAGGGGCATTCTTTTGTGATGGTCGCAGGGTCAGGGATTTCATCAAAGAATTCACAGTATCTACTTAGCACACGCTCTTTCCTGAGGATGAAGGCTTTAACTAAAGAATATGACAAGCCCAAGGCAGCAGCAATTCCTAGGAAGCCTGCCAGGAAGCTGAAGATCAACAGAACCCACTTCTGTCAGGGAAACAGTCAGAAGTGCATTTGTTAGGCATAAACCTTCATATTCAAAGGCAATGTAAGAGATTTCACATATTAATTTTTGTTCTGTATAAGATTAGCATATTGTACTGACACTTTCATCTTTAAACCACTGTTGTACGTCCAAACACATGTAGGTTATAACAGGAGGAGACAGACAAGATTTTTGCCACCCTATTAATGACTGAATAACTTGAAACTGGCAAACGTAATAAATAAAAACATACAGAAACTTAACAAATGAAAGTCATATATTGGCTTTTTTAAAGGTAATCTGTCGAAAAAACGTTAAGCTCTTTTGCCTCCTCCTTTTGGTCCTATCAGTATTTGCACAAATGCAATTTGAGACGAGAGTTAGGTCTTAGCACTGCTTGATTTGCTGCAGCTGTGCTAAAGACGGAGAGGCAACTTAATGATACGGGAAAACTTTTAATCCTATGGCCAGCATCACTATGGCCATGCTAACTAGCCTTCATAGCAGAGTCCACTGTAAGTAAGGAACTGTAGCACAGCAGAGTGAGAGGAGATGCAAGCAGCATGTACACAAGTGTGATTTGCAGTGTGAAGATCTTCGTCCTGTGTCTGACTCCTTGATTCTAACCAAGGGGTGTATCTCTGGAAATGGCAAAAATACATAGGGGCAGAGGAGCTCCATTTGTTCAAAGATTATCTATATTGTATTATACTGTAAGGATATATTATAAGAAGTTACCTACTGCAGCTTTAACAGAGGAGTGTCAACAATTATGTCCATGTGTGTAACATTTGTGGACTGAAGGAGGTGGGAGAAGGGGGAGAGGATAAAGGGAAAAGTATTTACCAAAGTACTGTTTTTCTTGTTCTTAGACAGGACAATTGCAACTATCCCGCAGATAATACCCTGAAGAAAAGGAAGCAGAAACATCATTCCTTGCATATGAAAACCACTGATTTACTTCCAGCAGCAAAAGATTTAATGACAAAAACAAAAGAACAAAGAAAAAAAACTACGTAAACCAACTTACAATCAGACCTTCCACAATGGCAATGACGTTGGCCACAGCGTATAAAATAGTCCGGACCTTGGCTTTCGTAATGAAGTATCTTAGGACGGCGCCGTGCACCAGGGCTCCAAGAAGAAAGTTGACATGGCCCACCAGCACCAGCGTCAACCCCATCTTCATCAGGGCTCTGTTGTCTTTGAGGCTGGCACAGCATATTCCTGCAGGAAGCGGAAGTAACTTTTATACACGCAAAATCTGTTTGATTTTGTAAAAAAAAAAAGAGAGTCCTTAAAACAAATAAATCTTTAGCACATAATGAAATTCAATATTTGAATACTTATCGAGACAATTCAGAAGAAGAAACAAAACTAGCCAGTCACTCACACTTATTGCTCCTCCCAATATTAGTGGGGGGTGTTGAGGAAAAAATTTCAGATTCTCAGACTTTTTCTTTTTTTTTTTTTTTATTATCGCCTAAAAGCGGAATATTTCAACAGTAAACCAGTGTGTTACACAAAGAGTCATGCAAGTTAATTATGTATACATTTTGGTTTAGAACCCATTTGATGTTCAACTACTTAAAAAATAAATAGTGGTACCAATTACAGCGCAGCCTATAAAAGCAATGCACAACTACATCTAATCAATGCTTGGATTGCAAACAGCCAGCGTACACAACATCAAAAATAAACCCATGCCAGCAGTTCTGCTGTGAACAGGGTTCTGCGGTTTCAACAGAAGAAAATGCAAAGCAACTGCAGATAACCAGCAACGGCAGGTAACCAGATCGTGAGCATGAACAAGACAGTCTGTGTCGGGTGTGGGGGATTCAAACACCCACCACCACATCTGCCCAACCTGAAGGGTCAGTTGCTGTCAGATAAATACTCAGGTTCTCAGATTGAGTGACTGCTGTGAAAATACAGACAATGTTTTTGGTCAAAATAGTGTTTGGTATCTCACCACATAAACAGTAAATATCCATCGCTTTTACTTTCAAACTGTAGCTAGATTGATGCTAGTTATTGAGGCTAGTTATTTAATAGAATGAACAGGATTCTCTGTGAAAGGCTGCAGAGGTAAGATGACAAATGACATTTTATTTGGCCTGTCAGTGGTTTGATGGAAGGCTAGTCATTGTGTTCCATATCTGATATTAACTTATAAATAGCTTCACAGAGATAAACACAGGCTGCCCAGTGGCACAGCTGGTAGAGCTGTTGCCTTGCAGCAAGAAGGTTCTGGGTTCGATTCCTGGCCCCGGTCTTTCTGCATGGAGTTTGCATGTTCTCCCTGTGCATGCGTGGGTTCTCTCCGGGTACTCCGGCTTCCTCCCACAGTCCAAAAACATCAGGTTAATTGGCCTCTCTAAATTGTCCCTACGCAATTGTGAGTGTGTGTGTGCATGGTTGTTTGCCCTGTGTGTCTCTGTGTTGCCTTGCGATAGACTGGCAACTTGTCCAGGGTGACCCCGCCTCTCGCCCGAAACGATAGCTGGAGATAGGCACCAGCAACCCTCCCGACCACAGTAAAGGACAAGGGTGTAGGAAAATGGATGGATGGAGATAAACACACAAATCTTAAACCACTTTTTTTTGTTTTGAATCTAAGAAGCTAAACTTCTCCATTATTTTAATAACACCATGTGTGATCGATAGCTTTATAGAGGGTTTTTTTTGTTTGTTTTGTGTGTCTGCTTTACCACTCAGTACCGGACCAGTTTGAGAACAAAATAAATGAATTGGAAAGCCATACAAATCTTGAAATAGAACCCTAACATGATGTCATGTAGAGTAAAACAAAAATATTATCAAATCCTACTGAATCATGTAGAAATAATACATTTACACACAAAAAACCACAACAACGATGACTTAAGTTTAGTAATTGTGAAAACAGAGATGCCTGAAAAGGAAAGATGCCTGGGGCCTCTGCAAATGTTTGTTGCAGAGGCCCCAGACGAAATAATCAATATCTTTTCTCTCTCACAGGTGGCGCTTTAACAGGAAACACTTTTAGGCTTAAAAGCCATCAACCGAAGCAGAAAAAGACAGACAGGATTTGGATTTCAGCCGTTTCAACGCTTTCCAAGTTCAAAGACCACGCCTAAACATTTCACATCGAAACCAATCAATCCTCTGAGGCTCGCAAAGATTTTCACTCACCAGCTTCGCTTACGTACCTGCGTTAACCATGATGGATTCTACGTCCCTTCTGATCACAGGTGCTAGTAGAAAAGTTGTGGTAAAACCATTTCTGACGACGCGCTTTTCACAGCTCTGGGATAATGGATCTTTGACTTCCGTGACTGAAAGTTACCTGAGAACAAACAGGCGATCACTACTGCCTACCTGAGCGGAGGCTCCGCCTACAACTGCTAAAGAATGTTACAGCAGCGGGCAGAGACCAAAACAACAGACAAAACATTAACTGGATCAGTGGTTTTATATATTTTTGTAACTAAGAATAAACTGTTCAAAGAGCCGCTTTATTTACAGGCCTTGTTAAGCAGTTCTACAACGTCACACTTAGTCACTTTGGTGTGTCATCTCATTATGAAAGCCTATTTCTGCTAACGTGATATAAACAAGCAAAAAATGACTATATCATAACTATGAATATACTACAATATGAGATCCTTACGAGATGAGATGTCAAAATGATGAGATAGTATCTCATGGATAAAGGATTTCTTCTTGATTCCATTCTATTCTATAACATAGAATAAAATCACACATAAGTATTATATGTGTTATGTGTGGTTTATGTTTTCTCTTTTTAATATTGGTTCAGATAAAAGTTACTCCTGATTAAAAAATGTCTTAAACAACCATATTTTATATGATCAGAATGAGGATTGGAATTCAAAGAAAAGTTTGAAATCAGTTTATTTCTTTGGTTAGTATTTGCATACTTTACAAATACCAATATTCTGAGTCAAACTGTTTTCCGTTCATATTGAGACTGATTAGAAATCAATGTAATTGCATAGTATGAGAAGACTGTATTAGAATTACCAAATTAAAATGATCCTTGCTACAAAATAAATGATGAAAATACAAAGATGACTGCAAGACAGTTCTGCAAAAAAAAAAAGAAGCCTCAGAATCTCATTGGCTTGACTGCCAACACCTTCCAATGCTGCCTCGTTACTCTACTAATGTCTCACTGGCCTGAGGACACATAGAGTTGTTGGCCCTGCAGGAGGCTCACAATGGGTACATTACAGCAAATTCTTTGGATTTTTTGGTGGCACTTTATGGCTGCTCAGTCTTTTCTATTGCCTGAAGCTGCCACATTTCCTCAAGATTTTTCAGGCATTTTTGATGATGTAGTAGAATTTTTTAACAAAGAATGAGAATCCGTTTCAATAATAAGAGAAAGATTAATCTTTGTCTTAAGTTTCTTTATTCGAAGGCAAAAGCGTTCAAAGACTCTTCTCACTGAGCGCAGTCAGGAGAAGAGCCCTCAGCAACACACGTCATATCATTATATAGTCAAAGCAGGCAAAGACCCACTGTCAAGTGTTTTATTTTGTCGTGGCTTCCCACACTTGAAAAAGGAGGACTTCAGACTTCAGGATTTCACTCAGACCCTTTTTTATTTTCACCAGTGAATGTGAAAGAGTGAAAAGGTGAAAAACCTACAAAACACATACACCATTTCTTTAACAAATATTTTAGACATATGCATTAAGGTTAATTTATCTTAATGATCAATTCATTTTTCCTTTGTAAATGTTTTAAACAATTTCAATCACACATTTTAAGTGTTAAATTATCTAACTCAGAGTTCTGTTTAATTAAACAATTCCAAACATTCCAGTATTGTTTTCCATGTCTTTTTTTCCCCAAACATAAGAACCAAAATCAACATTTGCTTTTCAATTGAGTTCAGTGGCAGGCTTACCGGTAGTCCTTGCTTAATTTAAGCCCTTTTCCACGACATGCAGGCTGGAGGCTGTGTTTGCCTCCTCAGCTCAGCTGCAAAACCCGGGCAAATGGTAGGTGAGTTCTTTATGTGACCTGAGTTGAGGGTGTGGTTAATTGAGTCAGATCCCTTCCACCTGCTAAGAAGTGCTGCAGAGTGGCACACTGATGTGTGTGTGTGTGTGTACACACAGATGTGTGCTCATGCAGCCACACCTGAACTCATGAGCAGCTCTGCGCAACACCCACCCAGAGGCCAAACCCATCTGCATTGCCAAACGGACCTCAGACAATGACCCCCCAGGAACTCTCACTTCACAGAAGGAAGGACAACCGACATGAAGAGCAGGCGAGACCCCCCCCACTCCCATGTGTTAACTAGCTATGGCTGGGGGGCCGAGCCGGTGCAAAAAACCCATTCCACACGTTGGGCCCCCTAGACTGAGCATCACAGCTGCGGGAGCATGCAAACATTACCCGGAACTTCCTTCATGAAAAAAAAACATCCCACAGAAATAAAAAGACACAGCAGATCACCCACCAAACAAATGGCAACAAAGCATCTTCAGTTCCATCAAAGATAAAACAAGGCCAAACAATGAAATTTTCTATTACAATGATAACTGGCTTTTTCCATTTGAAGGGAACTTGAATTTTCCATCATTTGACATCTCAAACTCTTGGCAGACATGGCATTCTGACTTCCCCATGCTGACTGATTTTCTTCCTATGAATGGTCCCAGTGTCCAGGTGTTTTGTGATGAAACAAAACAAACTTTGCTGGTTGATAAGAAAGCAAATGGCCTCACATTGACTGCAGAAGAACTGCAGTTGGGTAATGGCTGCTACAGCAAAAAAGAGCAACTGAATCATCTTGTTTTCATTTATAACTTGGACCAATGTGGAACAATACCTGTGGTTAGTTATGTGCATTTGCTTCTAGTAGCTTCAGCTACTAAAATATGCTAAAGTTGTACTGTCTTTCTTCCCTCAGACTTTTCACAGGTCCAAATTATGTCTCCCAACCATCTTCAACTGTGAAAAGATTTAACATTGAGGCCATGAGTAGATGCAACATTAAAATCCTGATGGGTTGAAGGAAATGCAAATATTTGTCTGCTGCAGCATCCTGGACACAGACGGCAGAGTCTGGTTTTGTGAAAGACCTATATACTTCACGTTAAAATGACTAAAACTGCATACTGACCCCTTCCAACTGTGGGATTTCAAATAAAATTTAAGAGTAATGTCTCATGGCTTTCATGAGGCAGGAAACTGCCAGAGATGCTGGTTGTATTTAATTTGTGCACAAGCAACAGACTGGCAGAGTGCTACACCATTTGCACTTAGACTCTTGATGCAAATGGTCAAAATATTTGTGAATGATGCTTTCTTTCCCAGCACCTAATCAAAGCTCCACAGAGAGCCTATAGGATAAGAAAATGTAGCTGAAGGCCAAAACTACCTCAGTCACATTCTGCTCCTTGTCCACAATGCAAAAGGAACAAAAGCGAAGTACTTAATGCATATGCTACAGACTATGTGTAATCTATTTGTATCTAGAACATTAGAATTTCATTATAAGCAATTTTGAAAATTAAACTCTTCAAATGTGACAATTTCTCTATTTGAATTACTAAAATTTTAGATATCCTAAAGTATGAAATGGCGCATTCTGTAGCAACTCCTGTTATTTCCCTTATATTCATTCATGCATTGTTATGACACATGCAGACTGAACTTACATCGGCTGGGTTTTCCTGTATAAAGTTTTTGTTTGTATTCCAACCCAGGCGTCGCTGTGGGGAGCTGGGTTGTGCTGGGGCACTTACACTGTGCACTCTCCCTTTTACTACGCATGCTCAGTGTGTTTTTCCTATCCCAGGTTTGACCCTGACCACTATTTCCTCCGCACCGCTACTCTCTATAAAGTGTCCATGCTTTCCTCACGCAGTCTCTTTCCCCGGCCGCAAAACGACCGTGAGTGTCCAACTCACCGTTATAGGAAAAAAAAAAAAACCTTAAAATAAAAACGCATAAAAAATATAAAATCTAAAAAATCTAAATAAAAACAAACGCAGAAAAACTTAAGCACAAACCTTTTTTAAAAAAATAGCAAAATTAAAAAATATATACAAACAGAGGTGGGATTTTAAAGAAGTTCTCAAGGTTTATTCTAAGAAGCTGGATTTGCGGAAGCTCTTATAATAATCGGGGGAAACTGAGGTACGATTAAGAACCGGGTGGTTTACTATTTCGGGACAATTTCACTAATAGCGTTTTTATTTGCATTCGGGGAAGCTCTAAGAAATGAACACTGCGACGGGGAGTTATCCAATGGCTTCTCTCTACGTTGGCGACCTGCACCCAGACATAACAGAGGCTATGCTGTACGAGAAGTTCAGCCCCGCCGGACCGGTGCTCTCCATTCGGGTCTGCAGAGACATGATCACCCGGCGCTCCCTCGGATATGCTTATGTGAACTTCTCGCAGCCCGCTGACGGTAAGGAGTGACTTGTAGCAACTCAGTGCAGTGTGAGCATGGCTTGAAAAAACAAACAAACAAAAAAAATCTTGGGCATGTTTTCACTGGTGCTCATAATGAATTAAATTGTTTAAATTTAAAGGTAGTTTGTTGCACTCTTAACTGGGGCTTTTCGCCTGTAGGTTCATTTCTTGCATTGCTGTTTTTTTTGTAAAATAGCCCAATAAAAAATGTTCACGTAATTATTTTTAAAAGCTGGCAACTAATTCTCAAAAAGGGACATTATCTCCACACCAAACAATTAGCTATTTAAATGGACATCTTCTATAAGCAAGCAGAAAAAGCTACAAGCACAGCAGAACCGCCCTCTCCCCTTTGAATCTGTCGATTTGCCTTATATTGTACAGATTGTTTATTCTGCTTGGATGAAATGTTGCAACTTTTCCTTTTTAGAGAGGTTTGATTGCACTACATTATAAAGTTAAAGTATGAGCTTTATAAAGTATGATGGCTGTATTATAAAGTTATAATAGGTAGGTTGTTTGTATTTACCAGCAACCTACCTGGTACTTTTCAGTATTCAGAGATATACCTGCTACTTTCCTGAAATGTGACATTTACTTTCTGGAACTCACAAACTTGCACTTACTTTCCCTAAACTTACCAGGTATGATCCTAAAATGTGGATGTTATGTGTTTGAAATGTCCAGAAAGTACTTGCTAACTTTTAGAAATTCAAAATTGGTAAATTTCTGGAAAATACCCCGTAAGTTCTGAAAAACATGCACTATCATGTGATAAGGGTTTTGTGATGACTATTCAGGCAATTTTGTTTATTATTAATTCATTAATAATACAATATCAGTGGATAATTAATTATAGAAAAATCTCAATTAGGAGATGGAGAATTATTCAAACACTTTTTAGGTTAAGAAGAAAGAAATTGTGTGTTTTAAGATGACATTTCTTGTTTACAGTTAATTATTGTGTATGTCAATTTTATGTACATTAATTTCTTTTTATTGAGAAAGTATGATACAGCTTCTTCTCTGAATGTTGGAGCAAAAATGTAACACGGTCTCAAAAATATGGACTAATGGTAGGAGGCAGGGTGGGGTAATGTTAGGATGGCACACCAACTCCCAAATACAGGAGTTAATTTCAGGCGCTTCATAATGATTTATACATTAAGAGTGTTTGGGGTGGTGGTAGTGTAAGGATTGAACCATAATCACAATGGTCACACTTTAGGAATAAATAATTAAATACAAAAATATATAAATAAATAAATAAATAAATATATAATTATTGTAACTTACTGAAACATTTACTCTGCTATCTTAAAGCTAGTTAAAAAATTTTTATATAATACTGCCTGGCTGGGACAACCGCCCCTCCCCCTTTGTGATGCCACTGGAGTATTGATATCCCTACACTGACATAATTAAAAAATACTTTTACAGCAAGTTTAGCATTTCTTGATTTGAGGTAAGTTATATTGTCTGTGTAAGCAACTGTATCAACAAGTGTTTTCACAGTCTATAGGATTAGATTATATCAGGCACGCAGAGGAAAGGTAGCAGGTGTTGTGGTTGCCGTTGGGGTCTTGGTGACACTGTCTACATTGTGTGAACTTTTCTCCTGTTGTATCAACACGAAACACCTGTGACAGCTTATCCACGCTTGAGTTTGTGACTCAAGCCCACAAGAGATGGATGACGACAGACTTGTTTCCTGGAAGGGGCTTGGCAGTGAGCAAGCCCCGAATGAGTTATGCTGCAGGTTGTATCTGTTGGGTGTGCAAACAGATTTCAGGATTTGTTTGTGTGAATATGAACAACAGGTTGATTTTCCTATTCAGAACCAGCTGATTTAGGAGAATATTTGCCACCAAAAAAGTAGCAGATGTAATGTCTTTTTTTTCTCATTTGTGCTGTTGCTCATCTGAGTGATGTTGTTGAATGTTTTTTTCCCCATCAATGGTGAAGAACGTTCTACTCCCACTCCATGCCAGCACACATGCCACACAGGACCCCTCTCTAAATATAGCCCTTACATTTGAGCAGCCCAAAATGTGCCTGCCATATAATACTTGAGACAAACAGTTACTGGTTATTAAAGACAACATTGAATATTACACCTATTGATTGACTAAATTCACACATTAGCTGTTTTAGGGGGCAGCACTTGATCTACACTTTCATTCATTCAGAATCTTCCAGAAGTCCCTGTGATGCCACCTTCTGTGAGCACACTGGCTGGGAAGTACAATTGTGAGCCAAACTGCTGATGCCAGCAGACGCAGGGGAGCTCCGTTTTGTTTACCAGACACTTTCAGCTGGAGAGCCCCTGTGTGTGTATGTGTGTGTGTGCATGTAGCTCCTGAACAAAAGGGGATGTTTAGCACAGGAGCCCACAGTGACATGGGAGGTGAAGCAAAAGATAGCTACAGATTGATGTTACTGGGCGGACATAGCAATGGTCGATGACTGCACTAAGAAAAATCTAAATGGAAACATATTTGTTATGAACTATATGAGCTGAAAGTCTTGTTTTGACTTCAAGGCATGTGGTTTGTCCAAGAAGAAAGACAAACCAAAGACATGTGCTCGAGCTTTCCGACTGCAGCTGCCCCACACTCGTCCCAGCTGCTGGCAGATAACTCATGAGCCGCATGCTTCACTGCTGTGTCTTTAGCCTGTGCTTTTTCAGCAGCCAGGATTCTCCACAGTGAAAGAAAATAAAGGCAAAATGTTTTAAAATGATAACTTTATGATTATTGTTGCGCCAAATCACTGGTACAATAGAAGCAGTGCATTCCGTTCATATTGTCCATACTGTGCCTTCCAAAAGTGATAACCCATAAACATTTGCAGGTTTTTACACGTTTCAGCCTGAAACTACAATTTTTCTTAGAAGAGGTTTGTGAGAGAGCATCTTGAAGACTAAAGACGAGATCAGACAAGTCAGGACAATGTTGTAAAGATATTAAAAGCTTTGTTCGATGCAAGGTGCTAGGTTTTAGACAACTCATGGAAAATGTTTCAAGTATTGTCTGGAAATGGAAAGAGTGTGGGACAAAAACAACCTGTTCAGTTCCAGAATGTTCCAGTATGTTTTCTGAGTGAACGTCCATGTAAGAAGTAACAAAACTTGACCTCTCCCTACACTTCTTTCTAGCGGAGAGAGCCTTAGACACCATGAACTTTGACGTGGTGAAAGGGAAGCCAATCAGGATCATGTGGTCGCAGAGAGATCCTTCCCTCAGGAAGTCCGGCGTGGGCAATGTTTTCATCAAGAACCTTGACAAGTCCATCGACAACAAAGCCCTGTACGACACCTTCTCTGCCTTTGGCAACATCTTATCCTGCAAGGTAGAGTCTTTATAAAAGTAAATATTTATCTATTATCTGTATTTGGATTAAGCCAGTCAGTGTTGGGTTTACGCAATGTAGAACTGTGATCTGAGTGTTTTTTGTTATTAGCAATATGAATATTTCTTTGTTTTTAGGATAAAGGACAAAGATAAAAAAAATACTTTTATCTTTGTTCCTTAAGGCAATACCAACACATTCTGAATACATTTCTGTTTTCTGCCCCAACAGTGAAATCCTTTGGTTGCATTTTAAGATGGTCTTTATGAATAGTTCTCGGTCAAATACATCCTCCTTGGAGTTTGGCTGTAATTTCACATATTTTCTGTTCTTACACCTGACAATTGGATACTTAAAAAATAAAGGAAGAGGTAAAGTGGAGAACAAAAGATTTGCAATGCCATATACATTCAAAACTTCCTACAAGTCTGGAAACATTTGTCATCCTTCACTTTTGCTCTGCTCTAAATTTCATCTATTGGCTATTTAGTTCTCTGGTTATTTGTGTAATAATATTTTATAATATTTTTCTTAGCATCAACTTAGAAGTTGGAACAAACTACATATTTCCAAATAGGAACTTGAAACAACAAACTTGAAAATCCAATTTAAAAAACATTTTTCTGTAAGTTCAGTGGAAAAGCAGCGTGCCAAATATAACTATTGTGACATAATGGAGAAATATGGACACAAAGTAAAAATGGTTACAACAAGGTTGTACTGTAGCAAAACAAAAAGAGTCCAAGACAGAGGGACCAATAGAGTCTAAAAAAATAAAGACTCCAAATGAGAGCACTCATAAAACCTCCAAGCCTGCACATGAAGACTTGGATTTTTACAAAGAAATCATAATGTATGTAAATTGTAAAAAGCCATGCTTACTGTTTACTAGCACTCCTCTTAGTGTTAGGCTAACTGACTGAGCTTTGCAAAGCAGTGTTAAAGCATCTCATACAATTATCCTTCCAAATTCTTCAGTCTGTGCTTTAAAGCCTGAGAGCTGTGTGCATTCCTGAAGACATTATACCCCTGTCCACCTTTCCAAGGTGGTGTGTGATGAAAATGGATCAAAGGGCTACGCGTTTGTCCACTTCGAGACGCAGGACGCAGCAGATCGCGCCATTGACAAGATGAACGGCATGCTTCTGAATGACCGCAAGGTGTGAGTGTCTGATCATTCCCTTTAAGTTTGTTTTTTAAAACCATTACCATGAGTTTGTCTAAATGAATTATACATGTATCAACCCTGATTAGAGGTCAAGAGTTTTGTGTATCTTGACATTTTGTGGAGACTCTTATTCACTTTGCCTTGCAGAAGTTCACAGTCGTTGAACTTTGTTGCATTTGTCATGCTGAATCAAACTCGAACTTCAATGTATGTTATTCAGATTGCTTGTGATGCACCAACATAAAGCAAATTACACACGATTTTCTAAAATTACAGATGCAAGTCTGAAACATGTAGCATCTGTGTTTTAACCTCATCTGAGCTGTACAGCTGCAGGTGTTTTTGGATATGTCTTGCAGATGTGAAGAGGGAATTTTTTTTACCCTTCCATCCATATTGGAGACAAAATGCTTGAAGACACCTTTTTATTTCTAATTCTCAATTAGATTAAGATCTGGAATTTGACTGGTCCAATCGAACACATTAATACGCTTTGGTCTCAGCCAGGCTATTGCTGCAGCTGAATGTTGTCCTGCCTTGTGGTGAATCTCCACCCCATCTTCATGTCTTTATGAGCCTTTAACAAGTTTTCCTCCAAGACTGCCTTCTATTCAGCTCCAACCGTTCATTCATCTCATCGACTCCTGCTAAGTAAAAGCAACAGGCCACAACATGATGCTGCCAATACATACTCGTGTTCTGGATGATGTGATTCCCACCACACATGGCACTTTGCATGTATACCAAAAATGAGAGTATTTTCTTTCACATGTTTGTGGCTTTGGGCAAACTGCAAATGGGACTTTTTATGTTTTTTTCTTTTGGAAATAGTTTTTGAGTACAGATTGTACTCTCCACAGCAGACTTATAGAAGAGCCGCAGCATCTTGTAGCAAACCCTAAAGGACAGAGGCTTCCTCAACAATTGCAGCTCTTTCCTTTCTTATCTACGTACACTTCACCACTGGCAGTTTTACTCCCATGATGAATATAAATGCATGACTCATTTTTTACATTATTATTTGTAAAGAAAATAAGAAAAAAAAACATAACTGAAATAAGCTAATTTTCTTTTCACCGTGTAGCTTTGCTCTTTATTGTGTTGATGTAAATCCTGGTGAGATCCATTGAAGTTTGTTACCTAACAACATATGGAAATGTTCAGTGGGTCTGAATGCATTTGCAGGCCATTGTTTTTTATTCCTGCATTTCTAAACATGAGTGAACTGATCTGCTGCGCTTTTTTGTTTGAGTTGGTGAGTTTGTGTGAAAATATACTGACTAATATACTTATCATTTATTCCCCACCAAACTTTGAAATAATCAACTAAAAGCTCTTTCCCACCAGAGACATTCTTTGTTCACTTATTGTCCACTTGCTGGTCATTCATCTTAGAGTGTGTGAGTGTGCGTGTCTGCGTGACAACGCTTGTGTGTTTTAGTGATGGATCGAATGCAGATATGCAATACAGGATGGCAGAAGGGGAGAGGTCCTCATAACCAGGTATATAAAATTGTTTAGTCTGCATCTGATTCCCCTTTAAACTTGTGAGAGTTTTCCTCAAGCTCTCTCCATCCACCTTCTCATCACGTTTCGGACCAAGATCTTGACATAGTTATGTCTAGCATGCCATCATTCATGCTTGCCTTTGGATGCTGGATGTATTTTATTTTCTTTTTTGTCACAGTCAACCCCGAGAATGAAGAGTCACACAATAAAATCTTGGTTTCAGTTTGTCCAATGGATGTTGTCCAAAAGAGAGATGGGGCCTGGTTTATATCTCAGGATTGTTGAGACTATTTTATAAAGCTGTGTTTCGCTTCTCTTGTTGCTTCTTCAGGTTTGTGGGTCGTTTTAAATCTCGAAAAGAACGGGAGGCTGAACTCGGTGCCAAAGCCAAGGAGTTTACCAATGTTTACATTAAGAACTTTGGGGATGACATGGACGATGAACGACTGAAGGAACTTTTTGAAAAATATGGTAAATTGATACATACAAGCGCTTTGCAAGCTGTTTTATGTTAACTGTTGTCAGGTTACAGCCAAACATGTCCATGTATTCTACTGGGATATTAAACATGATAAACCAACACGAAGTGATACATAACTATGAAATGGGAAGAAGAGGATTCATGGTCTAGATTTTATTTTCAAGAAAAGGTGGGAGAATCTTTTGACAGGAAAACTATTAGTTGTGCACTTTACAAATCCAGTCTTTATGGAAAAAGTATGTTATTGTACAAAAGGTGGGTTTAAAATGTCTTGGCTCAAGGTGCTGTAAAACAAATGCACACCACATTTTCAAAAAGTTGTTTGCAAAAATTGAAATAGCTATGCAAGATTTTTTTTATAATGTGCTACTTTATGTTGCATCTCATGTTATATACAAAGAAAATACAATAAAATTAGTTTCAGCTCCTCTTTTCCACATTTGCAGGTAAAACCCTGAGTGTGAAGGTGATGGCAGACTCCTCTGGAAAATCTAGGGGTTTTGGATTTGTTAGCTTTGAGAAACACGAGGATGCTAACAAGGTATTTTACATTACCAGGGATCCTTAGAAGCTATGCTTGATTTTGGACATGTTCCCTCATAAATATTTGTTCGTCCAAAAGGCTGTGGAGGAACTGAATGGCACCGATCTGAATGGCAAGACCGTGTTTGTGGGCAGAGCTCAGAAGAAGATGGAGCGGCAGGCGGAGCTGAAGAGGAAGTTTGAGCAGCTGAAACAAGAAAGAATCAGTCGGTATCAGGTGAGCTTTTAGTGAGTGCAATCCAGGGCTTCAGCTTGTTCCTCACATATTCATACTAAAAAAATGTACTGTTTTAATTCTTTATTGGGTTCTAGAGGTCTATTTCAGGCTATACAGGCCTGAGGTAGCATGTCAAGGTTTTTATGATTACATGACTTAAAAAACTTGGAGAAGGCCTTTTATTCTAAGATCAATATGGCAGCACAACTTATTTTTGCATATTTGCATGTGAGCATAAAGGCAAGTCATGAAATAATATTGCAAAAATATTTTACAACAATAGAAAACGACAGAAAGTTATTATTATTAAAGGTGACTCTACAAGATTTTCAACACAGATTTTCCATTTTAGCTGCATCTGTATTCAATACATATGATACTGTCTGTTGTGATTTTTGTACACTTGATTTTAGATTTAACTAAATTAAGGCCCATGTTGCTTTTACTGACTTTAAATTAACATCTGAAACTGAAATGTGACCTTTTTTCATCAGGGAGTCAATCTATACATCAAGAACCTTGATGACACAATCGATGATGAAAAATTGCGTAAAGAGTTTTCTCCATTTGGTTCCATTACAAGTGCTAAGGTGAACAAGAAATATAACAGATTATTACAGTTTATCTGAAATGAATCTGCGTTACACTGTGATTGTACATGTATATTTATAGTCTTTGTTTACTCATTAGGTGATGTTAGAAGAAGGACGTTCAAAGGGCTTCGGCTTCGTCTGCTTCTCTTCCCCTGAGGAGGCCACCAAGGCTGTGACAGAGATGAACGGACGCATCGTTGGCTCTAAGCCTCTGTACGTCGCTCTTGCTCAGCGCAAAGAGGAGCGAAAAGCTCACCTTACCAACCAGTACATGCAGCGTATTGCTGGCATGAGGGCCATGCCGGCTAACGCCATCATCAATCAGTTCCAGCCCACAAGTGGCTACTTCATGCCCGCTGTCCCCCAGGTGAGGGAATCAAATTCTGAATTGATAAAATGACCAACTAGTAAGTAAAGAAGAATGATCTGCTTTGATGTAAGGAAAAATTGTAGTGCTACCTTAGAAAATCCGTCAACAAATAAAATTGAGAGGCAGAAGGTATATTACAAGTTTCATAATGTGTTTTGACCAGAAGAAGAAGCACAGGTCCATAGCTTGGTAGAGGAGGGGAAAACATCCACAGTTCAGGTGGAACATTCTGTTAACACTACAGTTATTAGTTGTACACTTCACAAATTTAGCCTTTATGGAGGAGTTTTCAAAGGAAAAAATATTAAAAACTCCTGTTTGCAGTCTGCCACTTGTGAAAGTAGACACATGTGCATTGTGCAAGAAAATTCTTTAGCTAGATATTGCCTAAATATAATCTTGTGATCAATTAAGAAATAATAATAGTAACATTGCACATCACCCTGAACACACCATCCCCAAAGAGAAACGTTGAGACCGCAGCACAAAGCTGTTGGGATGTTTATTATTGCGCAGGGACAGGAAAGCTGGTCGGATTTAAGAGGGAAAGACTGGAAGACAATATCTTTGAGGGTGCTAAAGACTTGAGACTGCGGAGGAAGATTACATGCTAGCAGGGTAACAACCCAACATGCTCAAACATGCTTAGATCACAGCATGTTTGTGTATTAGAATGAACCAGTCAAATCCACATTAATCCTCTTGAAAATCTATTTCAAGAATTTGGCAATTGATGTTCACAGATCCTCTCAATCCAATATGAATATGATTAAGTTATTTTACTACAGGAATTGTCTAACATTTCAGTCTCGAGGTGTAAAAACCCGGTAGAGATTTATCCCCCCAAAATAGCTGCCTTAACTCCTTTCTTGCCCCTATTAGGCCCAGAACAGGACCACATACTATGCACCGAATCAGCTGGCTCAGATGCGGCCCAACCCACGGTGGCAGCAACAAGGTGGTAGAGGTCAAGGTGAGCATATTGTGCCTCTGTAACATCTAAGTAAACATTCAACATAGTGTAGAAATGCTTTGCCTCATCTCTGCTTGTGTTGATCCCAGGCGGTTTCCAAGGAATGCCTAACTCGCTGCGTCAGCCTGGACCCCGGGCCAATCTCAGACACATGACTCCTAGCAGCGGTGCACAGGGCCCACGAGGTCTGCTTTGCTATGAAAAGTGACCATTATCAGTGTGTCTGCTATTTAAATTTGTACTTTTTTGTCTTTATTTTATCTCTCTCCTACTAGGTGCCGGTCAGACCATGGGTCCTCGTCAGTCGATGGGAGTTCCCGGCCCCAGAGCCATGCCTCCTTACAAATATGCCACCAGTGTCCGTAACCCCAATCCCCAAGTGGTGCAACCTATTGCCGTACAGCAGGTTTTATTTTTATCTCCCTTTCAGAATAAGCATGCATATCTATAAACACTCATTTCTAAAATACCTCATCCATCCTGTTTAGACTCAGCCAGCTGTGCATGTTCAGGGCCAGGAGCCGCTCACAGCCTCCATGCTGGCTGCTGCGCCGCCTCAGGAACAGAAGCAGATGCTAGGTATGACCCGGTCCTGCTGGGAACTTCCTGTACTTTTGACTTTCTTTAGACTAATTTGTTATCATTTTAAAACAGGGGAGCGTTTGTTCCCGCTGATTCAGGCCATGCATGCCAACCTGGCGGGAAAGATCACTGGCATGCTGCTGGAAATCGACAACTCGGAGCTGCTGCACATGCTGGAGTCGCATGAGTCTCTCCGTTCAAAGGTACCTTATTAATCCTGCCTGGAACAAAAAAAGTTCCCCATTAAGTCACTAAACTATTTCCTTCCTGTTTGACTGGTGCAGGTGGAGGAAGCTGTTGCAGTGCTGCAGGCCCATCAAGCAAAGAAGGATGCTACTCAGAAAGTAGGTGGCATAACGACTACTGCTGCTGCTACATCCTAAAAACCGGATACTGTATTAACTTGGTATGAAAAACAATAAAACTAATCATATTTGATCACTTTAAATTACATTGTGGTGCTAATGAGTTCATTGTGTTGTTCCAGGACTGAAAATCAAAGTCAGGATGGACAGATACACTACAATACCTTCAATAACTTATGCAAAAATATCAGGAAAAAATGAAAATTAAGAAAAAAGGATGTTAGAACCCATTCAAGAGAATTCAGTTTCTACTTGCAACATGCTTTTAAACTGCACACTACATTAACGTGAAAGGGTCGCGAACACAGGACACATTTTATCAGAAAAGGCCAGAAACCTTTTTCCAAAACCAACATGGATCTTGTTCTTTATTTTTGCTTGAAGGCTTCACTTTGATTTTAAAATGATAGGTTTCTTAGCCATCTCATGTTATCATGGGTGTGTGGAATTATCAATAAAGGGATGATAAACAATCATATGTCTCTTGGTGTTTTATTGAGTCAAGTTTGACTTCAAGTATTGTGAATGGGAATAAGGTCAAGGATCATGACTCATATTGAATTGGACGTGCTGCTGTGACAGGTTTAGGTGCTGATAAGTGTTTCAGAGATTTTTAAAACTGTCTTACATATGTATAAAGAAACATAAACTGATATAGTGTGTATTTTACTATGCTAGTTAGCTTACACTTTTAAGTTAACATTTTGAGGGAAATAGTAATTAAAAAAATAAATACGTTGTTTAATAATCATCATAATATCATATTAAAAAACTATTTGCTATTTAATTAAATGTAATATTATAGTGTGGCCATATGATTATAAAAGTCAGAATAACCAGTTATTTTATTCCTTTAATATTATGCTGAAGTATTGACAAAATGATAGTGAAAGTGATCACAAATTAAATATTGTTGTGTAAACAATTTAAAATTTCATTTATTAATATAACTTAGAGAAGACAAAGAAAAACAGGGGAGCAATTTATTGAAACAAATATTCCAAACAATTTACGCAGTGGAGATTAATTACGAGGGACTTAATGTTTCCGCAAAGTACACTATTTTTATATGCAAACAAATTTTATTAGTAGTCTTTAATAATAAAAATGATCTTTAGCTTCTACTTTGACGGACTACTTAAGTCGATCGATTAAACTGAAAAAAGATAAATGTGAGTAGTAGTTCCAGGAGTGACCACTAAGAGGCGCTGTAGCCAAGCCCATCCTGGAGGCGGGCTTTACTTTCAGCCCACCAATCAGCGGAAGCGGTCATAGTTGAAAGGTTACGTTTAATATGGCGGCCAACAAACGAGTTCTGTATGTCGGTGAGTTTTTTTAGATTTTTTTCTTTAAAACTAAATTATATAATTTATGGTTTATGTATATTAGGAATATTGTTCTACTTCACTTATAATTGTGTTCATGAAAGTAATAAGAGATCGCAAACACGGTGTTTACGCCTTTAGTAGACATGTTGACAGAGAAAATGTGCATTAATCTACCAAGTGCTGCAACCTTTTAATATCTCCTAACTTTAATGTAGTATTACTAAGGATACTAATTGTTAGTAATTATTACTAATTAGACTAATTAATCGCTGAATCTTGGCAAACTTGTAACATACACAATAAAAACAGCATATTATTATTGTGTATAAGCTGAGTGTATTGTGTGTTTTCTCTGAGGTGGCTTGGCTGAGGAGGTAGATGAAAAGGTGTTGCATGCAGCTTTCATTCCCTTTGGAGACATCATAGACATTCAGATACCTCTAGACTATGAAACAGGTAAACCCACACACTTATTGTTACATTTACTGAAAATGCCTGTAGAGCCGGGCCTAATTACTGTGTTGTGTTAAATTTTCAGAAAAGCACAGAGGATTTGCATTCATTGAGTTTGAGCTGGCAGAGGTGTGTAGGAATGTAAATATAGCAATTTAAAGCGTGTTTATTTATAAGGTATCTGATGGGTATTTTCTTCTTGTGCAGGATGCAGCTGCAGCTATTGATAACATGGTAAGTAGTAAAAGTGTGCTATTATTACTCTCTGGTGACCTTGAGAGTTGTAGCTGATGTGCTTCTTCTTTGCTTTTGGTTAATCAGAATGAGTCTGAGCTTTTCGGACGGACCATCCGTGTCAACATTGCAAAGCCAATGAGAATCAAAGAGGGTTCTTCTCGACCAGGTAAGGAAAGCAGTAATCCACTCGGGACTTTTAAATTTATTTATTTTTTTTAATTTTTTGCTTCATTCTGTAATTTTTTCCTCCCCATAGTCTGGTCGGATGACGACTGGCTGAAGAAGTTCTCAGGGAAAACTGTAGAGGAAGCTGAGGCAGAGGCAGCATCTGGAGAAGCAACCAACACAACACAGGAAGTAAGAGGCATTTCCTTATCTTAATACTTAGTTTACATGTCTGATAATGTGGGTTTCTTTGTCTAGACAAGATGTTTTTCAGCATATCCTATGAATCGTGATTGTGATTGCGTAAATTGTTGAATTACTTTGCAAAAGTAGCTAATTTGATTTAAGGAATTTCTGCATCTATGGAAAACTGAAATCATTTTAATTTATTGATATTGTTCAAAATCACATTTTCTGAAAACCACATCTATCAGTCACTTCATTTCTCTGTCCTTCCTCATCACCATTCTGTCCGTTAGTCCTTTCTACTGTCCCTTGTCATTCCTTCATCTGTTTGTGCATTTGTCTGTCTATCCACCAATGCACCAGTGTATCTGCTTCTATTCTTTTTACAAGTTCCATATTTAAAATGTCTGTCATGAATTTATTGTACTTAACATTTCAAAACATGCTAAAATGAAACTAATAACTCTTTAAGAATGTGATTCTTAAATTTTGATTTAAAATGTATATATGAATCCTGATCTGTGTTTTCAGTCTGGAATGCTTGACGTAAATAAATGGAGAATAATTTGTTATTTGCAGGGCGAGCCTCCAGCAAAGAAGGGCAGAGTGAATCCACAGGTCTACATGGATATAAAGATCGGTAACAAGCCAGCAGGGAGACTGCGCTTCCTCCTCCGGGCCGACATTGTTCCGATGACAGTAGGTCTGTACAAACTCCTTAAATATGTTGTTGTAGGATTTACTGATCAGTAAGGATGAACATTCTTTCTTGTTTAGCCAAATTAGCCAACAGATGTCCTGTTTTTTCTGTGTGGTGAGATTCTGTAGTATAGGTTTATTTGAATTATTATTATTTTTTTAAGTTTCTAATTGACACAAAGCAAAAAGACAAAATAAGATGACTTTTAGCATCTAGTCTGCAGTAGTTTCAGAGAAACTACTTCCAGAACAGGGACATTTAGTTTATATAATTCAGGAATTAGAACAAACATAGAATCCAGAGAAACTTAGATCAACTTTTAGGACCATCTACTTTATAGAATCAAACATAGAGAACAAACTTCTAGTTTGATCAAGTCATGAATCCAGAGAAACTCCTACTAGTTTATAAATCCTTATTCTTAATAAACACGAGGAACCAATATGTAGTTCCATAGTTTTATACTTTTATTTTTCTCTTGCTTTTCTTGTGTTTTGTTAGTATTTCCTCTAACTCATGCAAAGTACTTTGAATTGTCTTGTTGCTAAAAATGTCCTCTATAAATAAAATGATCATACTTTACCTTACAACATTTCACAGTAATGTGCAGTTAGCGTTGCCATCTCAACATTTTAGGCCCAAACGTCAGGATAAAGGTGGACTTTTAGATGCCTCCAAATTCCAGCAGCAACATGTGAAATATGACTTGAACCTGCTGGAAATTTCTCTGATGCATCAAAGAAATAGGGGGAAAAAAACACAAACTAGTTTTCTACAGCTTTAAAATGAAAGTACAGATTTAATATAATGTTTATCTAAAACTTTACACTGTTTTTAAATTCAATAGAGAACTTCCGCTGCTTGTGCACACATGAAAAGGGGTTTGGCTATAAAGGCAGCAGCTTCCATCGCATTATCCCTCAGTTCATGTGCCAAGGAGGAGACTTCACCAACCACAACGGCACCGGCGGGAAGTCCATCTTCGGCAGAAAGTTTGATGATGAGAACTTTGTCCTCAAACACACAGCTCCTGGTAAGGAATCTAGCAGTAAGCTGATAATTTTTTTTCTGATCCTAACAATGTTTGGCTAAAGTTGCGTGCTCGTTCACACAGGGCAGCTCTCCATGGCCAACTCTGGGCCAAACACAAATGGCTCTCAGTTCTTCATCACCACAGACAAAACGGACTGGCTGGATGGGAAACATGTTGTGTTTGGCGATCTGGTGGAGGGGATGGATGTGCTGCGTGCAATGGAAGTAAGAAATAAAGCCACAATCTGCTTTTTTCACTGAAATGAAGGTTTCTACTGCAGCATAAGGATATACATTTAGTGATTTTGTTAATGGGGCTCCAGATAAAGTAAATGTGTATAGCCAGGAAGCAACCCTGCTTTTAAGAAGTATGTCATCTTTTAAAAATAAGTTGGATTTAAATGTAACCTGACTTTGCTTTACTCCTCCAGGCTCAGGGAACGAAGGATGGCAAGCCAAAACAGAAAGTGATCATCTCAGACTGTGGAGAATATGTATGAATGAGTGAAAAAAGTCAGTGTTTGTCTGTGCCTCATGGCAGATGTTTGTCTGAGGCAAATAGATTTTTTTTTTTACTGAAATCCACTTCTTTTATGTAAATATTTCAATAAACTCATTTTTATAACTAAATCACAGGTTGGTAAGCATTTTTCAATAATTGCTATGCCATGTATTTATGCATGAGTTGCATAAAAACTGTGCAAAAGGTGTTATCACTAATTTAGAAAAACTATTTCTATTGCAAGAAGAGAGATCTTAAGATGTATCCAATCTTATTGAATGACCTCGCCTGAATAATACCACTGGGAATGTGACCTGGACACAGGAGAGGTTGCACTTTCAAAGAAAATCAAAACAAGCACACCCAAGCAGCTCCCTTACAACATTCTTTAACGCTGAGTTTTGAGATTATGTTGTTAAGACGATCAGACCTATCCAGAGGCAAACTGATGAACTGAAACGTGTACATTAAAAA
This sequence comes from Phalloptychus januarius, assembly GCA_902982915.1. Lineage (NCBI taxonomy): Eukaryota > Metazoa > Chordata > Actinopteri > Cyprinodontiformes > Poeciliidae > Phalloptychus > Phalloptychus januarius. The sequence goes on along the minus strand of CADWAE010000129.1, from coordinate 10,303,864 downwards.
AAGTAGAATGTAATTGAAAAAGGTAATTTATTTCAGTAATTAAATTCAAAAAGCCAAACTCATTAGATTGTGATCACATACTAATGGATATATTTCAAGTGTTTATTTATGCTACTTTTGACTACTTTGGCTAAAAGCAAATCAAATCCAAGAAATCAGTTAATTGTGCAATATATATATATGTATATATCACATGATGAAAAGAAATGTGATTTTAATTAAATGTACTAAATGTATGTACTATATACATTCAGTTCTTAATAGGTTTTCATCAATGTAGAGTCACACATTATAAAGGCTGTAAGGCTGTAGCACTGACTAGGTATAAGGTAAACACTAGGGGTGCACCGATTGCAGGTTTTTGGCCTAACGCCAATTACCAATCTTTTAAAAAGTCTAACTTACTGATTCCGATTTTGGCTGATACCAGTTTTTTGTCTGAAATGTTGCCTAATATATCAAGAAAGTTGCTGAATTGGCAGCAATGGGGGAATTAATGTTAACTGTAAATGTGCAGACATGACCTAGTTGGCCAGTTTGTCAGTCAAACCTCTCTCACAGGAGAAAAGAAAAGCACAGTGGTTGATTTTTAGACCTCTGCAGAGGTTGATAACATTTGTGGATAAGATGGGCTTCACCAATCTCCCAAAATTAAGGAAATCGGCACTGATAAATCGGTTGGCCGTTAAATCCCCTTTGAGGGGTTTAAGTCAGGAGAGTTTGCTTGCAAGGTGAGTTAATCGGGTGGCATTGGGTCTGGCTGATAAATTAAGACACTTAGCTTTAAATCAAAACGATGCTGTATTGCAATGCAGTGCTTTTATACATTTCCTCCAAATTGTGTGACCTTTATTTCTAAATCAAATGCATTTCAATTACTTAACTTTTAAGTGAGAACTTTGGACCACTAATGCAATGGTTTTCACCTTTTCTACAACACTTCTTCCTTCCACTAAACCTTCCTGTAATGTGCTTTGATAGAATATTCTGAACAACTTTCTTTAGCATTAACTTTTTGTAGCTTGCCTATCTGTGTCAATAATAATTAAACATTTATGTATAAAAATTGTTTTCGTTTTGTATTATTTAATATTTTCTTCTTTGGTAAAGTTTTGGTGTTTTATTTATCCAAGTTGACCGGAATACAATAATGTATTGTAATATATTTGCAATACATTCAATATGTGAGAAATTTATGAGACCTTCACTTTTTGAACTGAAATATTTCAGTAAATCAACTTATCGATGATATGTTATTAAATATCTTATAAATAGTTTTGGAATGGTTTATCTTTTCTTTTTCCTTTCTTCCTGTTTTTTTAAAGGTTAAAACAAAAAACAAAAACCTTTGTTAAATCTGAATATCTTCATATGTGAAACAATTATGTGTTTTACGTAAGAGTCGAGTCGCTGACAATGGATCCTTTTAAGAGTACCTTTCATTGGTCGAACACGTTTTGAGGTTGTGGAGCCACACCTGAACAGGTCAGCGCGGTGGGAAGTCACATACCAGGCTCGCAGCTCCACCCCAAATTTCAGCCCCACTCCAGTCCGGGGAAGTAAATCTGCCGAGATTCTCGTCGGGGTTGTTGATCCACGGACTGCTGCTCTGCTCCGACTCTGAGGCACCGCGACTGTTTTTGAGCTTTAAACTGTGAGTAAATTCAAACAGATACGAGCGAATATACCACTAGGTTAGACGGTGATGTGAAGCTGTTTAGTGTGTTTAATGTGGGAACTCGTGTCAGCGCGCAATTACGCACGGAATGTACGAGCTTGGAAGACTTTAGCGCAGGCTATGGAAAGTGACAGGCTGGATTTAGCAAAAGTTAAAACACTGTAAGAATGAAATGGAAGCTCATGTAAATGAGATCTAACTAAATAAATAAGAACAATGTGTATTTTTAGCGATCGTTGGAGTGGTTAAATACTGTTTAAACTAAACTACCAGAACACAGAGTTACTGACATTTCTTTGTCTTTGTTGCTTTCTCAGTGATTGACTTCAGCTTGTGTTTGTTTCAGATACCTGAGGTCTATCTGTGCCATTTAAACTCTGAGGAAAGCCTTTTGTCTGCCTTCGATCAGCAGGAAGAGACAGTCTGTGAACAAACTCCAACATGAACTGGGCATTCCTCCAAGGCTTGCTCAGTGGGGTGAATAGGTACTCCACAGCTTTTGGTAGAGTCTGGCTGTCCATTGTGTTCCTCTTCAGGGTCATGGTGTTTGTGGTGGCAGCTGAGAAGGTGTGGGGAGATGAGCAGAAAGACTTCAAATGCAACACAGCTCAGCCAGGATGCCACAATGTCTGCTACGACCACTTCTTCCCAGTGTCCCATGTCAGGCTGTGGGCCTTACAGCTCATCTTCGTCACCTGCCCCTCGTTCCTGGTGGTGATGCATGTGGCCTACAGGGAGGACAGGGAGAAAAAGCACAGGGAAAAGTATGGCGAAAACTGCCGCCGAATTTACCTGAACACCGGGAAGAAACGCGGAGGTTTGTGGTGGACCTACGTCCTCACGCTGCTTTTCAAAATTGGGGTGGATGTGACCTTCGTCTACCTTCTCTACCACATCTACGAGGGGTACGACTTCCCCTCTCTTATCAAGTGCACACAGGACCCGTGCCCCAACACAGTGGACTGCTTCATTTCTCGGCCTACCGAGAAGAAAATCTTCACCCTCTTCATGGTGGTCACCAGCCTGGTCTGCATCCTGCTCTCCATCTTCGAGATCATCTACCTGGTGGGAAAACGCTTCCATGAGTGTATCATTGGGGACCATCACTCAAATCGCATGACCAACACACTGTCCGGCGGCTCCAGTCTGATGGAATTGAGTGCTTTAAAACATACAGGGAAAAAAACCCCCGAAACGCCTGCACCCTCATACAGCGCAGCTTTATCATGAGACACGAGAGCAAAGACTTTCTGAAAGAGCACAAAGATGGGGAGGAAGCAAATCTTTCACTCCTTGCTGCCTGAAAAGACTTGTTGGTATAAAGTACCTCAAAGACTGAATTTTTGTACAGAGTTTGAATTCCTGGATCAGAATATGTGTCATACTGTTGGTAAAGATAATGTTTTTACCAACAGGAAAACTCTAATGCTGTTTTAAAGAAAGAAAAACAAAATCCAACATGTCGCTTTGTCTGGCTTGGGATCAGAAGCATGAGTCACTCCTCGGTTTGGCCAGTTTTACCAGCACATGTGGTTCCTCTCCATAAGATTTTCCCCGTGCTTAAGCCCAACCTCAAAAGCTCAGCCTGCTGAGAGCCTTCCCCATTCCCTCAGAGCCTGACGTTGCACACTTTTCATGCATGTTTTGTGTTTTTGCTCGTGTTGTTGTGTTTTCCTGCTTTCTGTAATAATGCTGAGTGTAAGAATGTGGTTTTCATAAAAACAGATGATTAGGATGTGCATATTTTACATTCAACCTCACTGCATATGTGTTAATATTTTGTAATAAATGTTATTTTATGTTTTAAAAGGCTTCTTTCTCACTTTTTAAAGACTAACATGGCGAGTGTAAGAGAGAGGAATGCACTTAAAAGCAGTGTAAACCATCCACCCTCTTTACAGAAAAGGATTTGTTGACTCTGCACAAGCCTTGTGGCTGAGCAAAGATCTCAGCCTTCCTTCCTGTCTTACTTCTACTTTTCCATTTGTTTCGTAAAAAGCCTTCCACCCTATTGGCCAGTCTGATTATCCTGTTGCCAGGAGCAGCGCTTTCATTGTTTGGGTAGATTGGTACATTGAGGAGGAGCCACCCACTCCATGGTTTGATTCATCTCCTCTGAAGACTGACTCCACCCAATAGAGGAATCCGTTGTTTATGTTCACGTTTTTTTCTTTTTTATATGGTTGATTACTGTAGCTTCACTGCAACGTGCCAAAGCAGTGATGCAGTCAGAATTAAGGGGCATTTGCAACTCTCTCCTTATTCGCTTTGCTAAGGTTTTGAAATGCAGCTGTTTACATCTGCAGTGGGGAAAAAAGTATTTAGTCAGTTACCAATTATGCAAGTTCTCCAACTTAAAAAGATGAAAGAGGCCTGTAATTGATAGGTAGACCTCAATTATGAGAGAAAATGAGAAAAAAAATTCAGAAAATCTTATTGTCTGAATTTTAAAGAACTTATTTGCAAATAAGGGTGGAAAATAAGTATTTGGTCACTTACAAACCAGCAAGATTTCTGGCCGTCACAGACTTGTAACTTCTTCCTTAAGAGGCTCCTCTGTCCTCCACTCATTACCTGTATTAATGGCACCTTTTTGAACTCATTAACGGTATAAAAGACACCTGTCCACAACCTCAAACAGCCACACTCCAAATTCCACTATGGGGAAGACTAAAGACTGTCAAAGGACACCAGAAACAGAATTGTCGCCCTGCACCAGGCTGGGAAGACTGAATCTGCAATAGGCAAGCAGCTTGGTGTGAAGAAATCTACTGTGGGAGCGATGATCAGAAAATGGATGACCTACAAGACCACTGCTAATCTCCATCAGGGGCTCCAGGCAATATCTCTGCCTGTGGGGTCAGAATGATCACAAGAATGGTGAGCAAAAATCCCAGAGCCACACAGGGCACCTAGTGAATGACCTGTAGAAAGCTGGGAGCATTTGGATGTTCCAGAAGAGAACATCACTGCTTTAGAGGAGATCTGCTTGGAGGAATGGGCCAACATTCCAGCAACGGTGTGTGCCAACCTTGTGAAAACTTACAGAAACCATCTGACCTCTGTCATTGCCAACAAAGGATATATTACAAGTATTGAGATTACCTTTTGTTATTGACCAAATAATATTTTCCACCCTTTCTGATTTTTTTTTCTTATTTTGTTTCTCATAGTTGAGATCTACCTGTGATGTCCATTACGGGGCTCCCATCTTCTTAAGTGGGAGAACTTGCACAATTGATGCTAAATTGTGTTTAAACTAAATACTTTTTTCCCCACTGTACCTTGGCAGAAACACTAGTGACAGAGCGGTAAATACACAAGTAAACCAACCCAATGGAGCTCTGGATAAGGACTGGATAAACTGCAGGCGTCACTAGTTTGCTGGAAATGTATGAAGAGTTTTTAAGGCAATCATCCAACTAACACAGCCTTTACAAACTTTGTAGCTTCTACAGAATATCAGCAGATGGATGAAAGACTGAGGTTTAAACCTAGAACAAATCTTTCCCTTATTTTTTTCAGGCAGTAAGTTTGCTAATTATCTTATTTTATTTTTTTGCTAAAGAGCAGCATCATAGAGCTAATACTATCATATAAAGATATTTAAGACAAGAAGAACATATTTCTTGGGTAAATGCATTTACTTGTTAAAAAGGTTTAACTCCATCTATGCTAAGTGACATTTACATGCAAGAAAACACATACAAATAAAATACAAAATGCATGCAATTTGAGGGAAGAAAAACAAACAATATTTGCATCAATGAAAGTGGTCAAATCTAGATAAGTGTGGTGTGTAGTTAATGAGGAAAAACGGGATTTAAATTTTGACTGCAAGGTGGAGCAGCTGAAATCCAGCCTGGGGTCTTTCTGCATGGAGTTAGCATGTTTTTCACTGGCCTGTGTCTCTTTCAGTAAGCAGCTTCTTTCCAAATCCTAAAAAAACCTGACTGGTCATTTGGTCTCTCTGAAATGCCGTTGGGTATGTGCATGCGGTTGCACCCATGTGTTGGGTGAGAGGCGGGGTACACACAGATCTGGTTCTATTGTCTGGATATAAAAGAGCTTCATTGTAAGAAAGTGGAGTGGAAAGTGGAGACCAATGACATCCTTTAGTTTTATCTTATCTCTGAAGAAAGACACTGAATATCGTAGTATGTGACCTTTGTTTGGAATATAAAGTTAACTTGTTATTGTTGATGAAATGATTGCTAAAAGATATTTTCCCCATACAGAAAAGACAAACAAAAATGAATCTACTAAGAGATTAGATATAAAAAATCCATATTATTATAAAAAAAGGAGTGGAATAAAAAGAGGCATTGACATTCTGGTATATCCAGTTCTTTAAGTTTAGCTGATTCATCTTCACATTTTGAAGTTTCCCTGATTCACTTGTTTATCAAGTTGGTCACTTAGTTGTTTTAACTTGTGAGCTGTTTTTCCATCTAATTTGTGAAAAACATTTTGACCTAAATCCAAATTAGAATGACTAAAGTATGTCATTATTGTATTGGTTAGTTGATGACTGATGATGATGATGCCAAGCTCTCTTGTTGTCTTCAGATATTTTCATTCTGCTGTCAATTCATCCTTCTTCCAAGTCCTGATGATCTCCTTCTCCCATGTTTGTCCTTTTAGATGGACACTGGTTGATCAGTCCTTCTGGGATAAAGATAATCTCATCGCCAATTTGAACTAATTAACTCTAAAAACAGGAGTTATGAAGGATGTGATCTTTGGACAGTAATGTAAAGAAGTTGCTAAGAATTGCCAATCTCTGGGACAACTAGCTTACAATCAGAACATCCTGCTTTTTGATGCTAGTTGGGGACTTTCTGAACTTAGTTTTGATGTTCTCCCCATAGATGTGTGGATTCTGGCTTCCTTCCAAAAACAATATATGTTAAATTAATCAACCATCCTAAAATGCCTTTATGTGTGAGAGTGCGTGTGCATGGTTGTTTGTTCTGTTTTATCATAGAGGCACGGTACATCCTGTCTCTCTTTCATTGAACTGTTAGACACGAGAGCAAGGAGTTGAAGGAGGAAGCTACTTGGGCAACAGACACCTTTTTATCTTGTCAAACCAGTCTCCCCAATCTTTTCTTTTTTTTTTCTTTTTCAGCACATTCTTTGTAAGACCAAGACATGGTTGTCCATTAGCATTGCGGCATGTTAGCAGTTTTTGAAATACTCGGGTACCAAAACCATCCATAATGGTTCTAACTTCAATCTCATGTCTTTTCCTGTCTGATTCTTGTTTTAAACTTTAGCGAGTCATTTTCTAGATGTCTAAATGCATTAAAATACTTTTTATGACTGGTATTCCTGTTTGTATAAGGAAGTAAATAAATTGTTCTCCCCGAGTGAAACTATTCACAAGAGGCATTAGAAAACTTCCTTCAGGATTTGATATTTATTGACGTAGTAGTAACTCAGAGTTGCTATGATGTTACACATGTGATTGCCTTTGGCCATTATCCTGTTTCTCAAGCTAGACTGTGTGCCTCTGTAAACAATCCTGCCCTCCCATTCACCATGGGAGCCTCAAGGGTCTTGTGGAAAGACCTTCTCACACAATTTCTTGGCTTCCTTCCTTTTTCAGAGCCAGCAGTTGAAAGTTGTGCCTTTCAGTCTGTTGTGTTCGACTTGCTGGGACTTGTCGTTGGCAGAAGTTGAGTCACTCTATAAATTTCTTTGGGTGTGTTCTGCCCAGACTGGAACCAATTCTTCCTTCAGTGTCAAGAAAAATCGTCTTCACCACTCCTCCAAGTCTGAAAGGGATTGCTGTCAACTAAAATGTTAAAAATGCAGATAATGAAGCAGCTGTGGAAAACATGACTTTCCTGAAAAGCACAACAGCAGTTGAAGGCTCTGTCCTAACAATCTACCAGTTCATTCTCCATTTCTAACATGCAAGAGTTGACTGCTCTCATAAAAAATGATGATTGTTTCTCATGTCATATTTTCCTTGTTCCTCATTTTTTTCTCGTCGTTCCTTTTGAGAACTGACTGCTTAGAAATTAAGAGTTTATTGTTCTGTTCCCGAAACACATTGGCTAAATTATTCAAATTTGACTTTGCAGCCAAATGAAAAACCAGGTTTTTTTTTTGTGTTATCCTCTGCTATGTAGATAGAAAATGTTATTGTTCTGAGCAGGAACAAGTCTACAAGAACCAGCTTGCTCTGGCACAGCCTGGCACGCAAGCTAAAGAAAAGACACAAAAGCTAAACCTTACATAATTTCAGAAGGTGAATGATAACAAGACCCTTTGGGAGGAGGTGAATGGTTAGACTGTTATTTGAGCAGTGTAAAGTTAAAACATTGTAAGACACACAATGCTCCTTTTAAATAGTATTATTAAAGTATAAGTCTCAATAGAGCATGTAAAAAGTGTTTTTTTTTTTCAAACCCACAAAAAATCTCAAGACATCCAAGCAACGAATATGTACATGTCAAAGGACATGCACAACAACAAAAATATGCATCCACGTTAAGGTGTGCCTCTTGCTTGCACTATTCAGAAGCGTCACGCTTGTTCAGACAAGGAGCCAATCCTGTTCCTGGAAACCTAAAACATGGAAACAATAAAACTGAGTCTGTACTTTCAAAAACAAAGACAACAAAACAAAAACACCTGGTGGGTATGCTACAAATTTTGACTGAAAAAGCATTGCATGATTCAAAATGTGAAAAATCTAATAAATTATTCATGCCATAATTTGGCTTTTCCTTTCTTACAAATGGTAACTTTAATATTAATACAGTAAAGGTGAAGCAAAGATTTCAAACATGTCAAGTGTATAATGTGTTTCAAAAAATCAGAAGTTTCTCATCACTCTGACCTCAAAGTTCGATATGACTGCTCTATTAGCAAACCTACTGATAATTGAATAAAAATGAGTATAAAACTTTGCACCTATAAAGAGTTCTACATCATTAAGTCAGTCACACACAATACAATTTAATTTCCTTCAGTAGAACTGTTGCTTCTGTGTTTTGAAAGTACACAATGGATAGAAATACACTGTACCATTTTTAATCCAAAATCTATTTTATCTCACTATTTTTTGGAATCAGAACATAGTTAAAGACTTCTACACCACAAGCAATTGTTACTGTCCAGTGAGCACTTTCATAAGGGGCCCATGTAGACAAGAACCAGGCTAAAAGAACGGGAGTATGTAATTACAGTTTTGCCCTCTTTAATTTCTTGTGTATGTTTTATCCAGCACAGGACCATCTTCACAGCTTTTGTAACACCAACTTTTCTTTGGTGTTATAAAATCGAAAACTTGAGGTTGGAAAGATAAAAAAGAATCCACAAGAGTTTAAATCTGAAGAAGAAAAGTCATGTTTCTCACCTGAGCACAAAATCCAATTAGTCCACCTGTATAGACAAAAACAACTTTATTTGGAGTTTTGATTATTTCTATTTCAACAGCACAGGGTCTCACATACATACAGTATTGTACACTATGCTCCAGTCAACATGTTGCTACATTGTTTGGAACTAACACATCTAGATAAATGCATTATTTTGGCTTGCACTGCAAGTAGCAACCTGTTCACTTAACATTTCAATCAGCAAGTCGCATTGGTTTTGTAAATTGAAGCTGCAACGAGGTTAAAGTTTAAATTCAGATCCTTCCCAGATCTAAATTTGATCCCAGGAGTTGACTGGAAACCGTAAAGTAGCCACCAACAGTAGTTCCAGCCCAGCTAACACTTACATAAAGGGCCTATGTGGCTAGAAATCCAGATAAGACCACCTGTAGCTTACATACAGCAACTGTCTGATGTGAATTATCTGTATAAGAGTCCAACTGGACAACCTGGGTGGAATGTGGGACTCATAGTGTCCTAGATGTTTTGTGAACTTTGATGAAATCTGAGCTAATATCATTAATATTTATTATAGATCTTACTAAGAAACCAGATTGGATTTAGCATATTCTGAGTAAAACGTATAGGAATTTTTCTCCTAACTCGTGGGCTGAGTGGTTCACTCACACTAAGACAAAAGTTGAAACAATGTTGTGTTACACTCATGCAACATTGCTTTTGAGTACAAAAAACATCCAGCTGAATATTATGATTGAAACAAGGATTCAAGTGAACAGAGAAATGAAGAAATCAAAGGAAGACTAGAGGCAAAAGAGTGAAATGCTAATTAAAAGTTCAGCTCAGCTCAAGATGTTTTAAAAATAAGAGCGGTTCTGTTAAAAGCCTCTTATTGTCAGTGGTTTGTGGGTCCGGTTTTTTTTTTCTGAGATTCAACTGAAACGAAAAAAAACTCCGGTTGTGAGATCCATGATTTTTTTTTAAAGTTTCTTTTGGAAAAGTTGTTCACTTCGCGACAAAATACAAGCAGTTCGGATCTTGCCAGTGCCATTTCAGATTCATAATAAATGTATAAAACACGGTTGAGTACTGTGAGAGTGACGAGAAGGAAGCCCACGAAGGCAAAAAGGAGTGGAGAGGAACATCTGGGGCAGGTCTAGCCTTTCTTCATTTTTTCTAACCACACCCACGGCCACATTTCTCCTCTCTGCGCTCGGATACCTGTCCACCCGAGCCAAATCTGTGCGTCAAAAGCTCCGCACGAAGTTGAACCGAGACGGAACAAAGGGGGAATAAATAAGCCAGTGGTTATTTTTAGTGAGATATGGATTGACCATCTGAAAGTAAGTGAAAGTAAAACATTTTTATAATGTCTTAGAAGGATTTGGTAATGTTCATGTTCGCGTTTCAGACAGAAATGAAGTCTTGAGGTCGCGGTTTGTGAATCCACACTGAGCAGACTTACTAATTTGTAACCGATTATTTGTGATTTAGAATATAAAAACACTGTCTAAGAAAGATTCTTCCCACGAAAATATGTCCAGAGAGCGCGGACAGTTAGTGCGTAAAAGCCATTTTGTGAAATTGTATCTCGCTTTAAGACGCATTAACCCTCCGATGCGTCAGTGACTGACTATACAGTCTTTCGTGACTGGGTCTGTTACAATTCATGTGTTTTTATGCTACTTTTGTCATTTTGATTCCAAATAATGTTTTGTATAATACTTTATACTGTGTTTTATGGCACCCAAGAATTATTTCATGTTTGAAATATTTTCATTTTTCACTTTTTTAAACGTCTATAGAACAATTTGTACAACATTTTTAAAACGAAATGACAGCAACAGCAATTTTACAACAACGATGATGAAATGTCAGTAATGGACAATGTCCCATTATGTGTGTTTGGGCATGGGGGAGGGAGTGTGAAAGAGTTTCTTGAAACTAGCTAGCTGTTTCAAGAAAACAGCTAGCTTCTATTATGCTATGTGAGTGTATGTGTGTGCATCCATCCATCCATCCATCCATCCATCCATCCATCCATCCATCCATCCATCCATCCATCCATCCATCCATCCATCCATCCATCCATCTTCCGCTTATCCGGGGTCAGTTTGCTGGGGTAGCAGCCTAAGTAGGGAGGCCCAGACTTCCCTCTCCCCAGCCACTTGTTCCAGCTCCTCCGGGGGAATCCCAAGGCGTTTCTCCCGGGACTCCTTCCAGTGAGGGTCCCGAATACCTCACCCAGGAGGCGTCCAGGAGGCATCCTAACCAGATGCCCGAGCCACCACAAGTGGCTCCTCTCGACTTGAAGGAGCAGCGGCTCTACTCTGAGTCCCTCCTGGATGGAGCTTCTCACCCTATCTCTAAGGGAGAGCCCAGCCACCCTACGGAGAAACTAATTTCAGCTGCTTGAACCCGTGACCTCGTTCTTTGGGGCATTTCCCAAAGCTGACGAATAGATGAGGGTAGAAACTTAGATTGACCAGTAACTCAAGAGCTTTTCTTTTTGGCTCAGCTCTCTTTTTACCACGACAGACCGGTACAGCGCCTGCTTCACTGCAGACGCTGTGCCAATCTGCCTGTCAATCTCCTGCTCCATTTTTCCCTCATTAGTCAACAAGATCCTGAGATACTTGAAATCCTTCAGTTGGGGCAGGACATTCTCCATGACCCGGAGAAGACACTCTATTCTTTTTCAGCTAATTTATTTATGCATTTATTTATATAGCGATGAATTTTTATTTGATTTATTGAGATCATAAAAAAAGAACCTTGAACACATTGACCAACAGGTTTTGCATGTCATTCAACACATTTTCTCTCTTGGTTTTCTCATTCAGGGTGTCAGACACACATAGAGACACACACAAAAAATACACATGCATAATAAAGTATAGGTGGTAATGTTAGCTTGTTGGGTAGATAACTAGTGTTGGCTAACTTTGAAGAAGGCTAATAGGTTGATTTGTGACAATAACACTCTCGCAGCTGATGAATAACACACACACACACACATTTGTGAGGTAAATAATAAAGATAATACTTATATGTATGGGTTCTTGCTGTGTAAAATATTATTATTCAGGGATGACACTTAGGACTAAGTGTGTATGATTCACAAAAAATGTGACAAAGATTCCCATTAAATTCCATAGGAAATTAATGCGGGTCATTTTGGACCCACTCACTGAAGAAAGGGGTAATAATATAAAACATGCTATTTCTTAAAATGTATAAAAGGTAAACAAAAATTTAGAATTGCATGATATCAATAAAATGTTTGTTGAGGGATACGTGGAATATGAAGTGACGGAAACTTTTCAGTACAAAGATGTTCCCAAAACATGACCTCTCCGGGTCAAAAAGCACCCATTTATGCATAAGAGGATAAAGACTCACTAATCGGTTTTCTTCAACTTGAAAATACTCACAAAAGGAGACTGACATGCTTTAACCTCATTTCTAAAGTGACCATTTGCCTAAAAATGCCCTAAAGCAACGATTAAACAAACAGTTTTGTGGGTGTGTTAAAAAAAAAAAAAAATGTTGTTTAGCTTGTCTCCTTTGTTGGGAGTTTGGTCATGGGCCTTTACATGTCTGTGATTTTATAAACACACTCTTGATTTGATTAAAACTTCAGAAGTTGGACATCTTTTTTTATTATTTCCAATCAGGTTTGAACTGACATCCTGATATTTATCCCCCTAGAAAAATGTCTACTGGCTAAAACTCGACTTGCTCTGAAGACATGATGTTGGTGACCCATTTTCTTTTTTTCCATTTCCACTTCCAGGTGAAAGGAGAAACAGTCACCATTGAGAGAAGAACTTCAGACAACAGATATTTGACTACAAGTCAGCAGCATGGACTGGAAGACCTTCCAGGCCCTCCTCAGTGGAGTGAACAAATACTCCACTGCGTTTGGACGGATATGGCTGTCGGTGGTGTTTGTGTTCAGGGTGATGGTGTACGTGGTGGCAGCTGAGCGGGTTTGGGGTGATGAGCAGAAGGACTTTGAATGCAACACCAAGCAGCCTGGCTGTCCCAACGTCTGCTACGACCACTTCTTCCCCATCTCCCACATCCGCCTGTGGGCCCTGCAGCTCATCTTCGTCACCTGCCCTTCGTTCATGGTGGTGATGCATGTGGCGTACCGCGATGACCGTGAGCGAAAGCACAGGGCCAAATTCGGTGAAGACAGCAAGCTGTACAACAACACTGGCAAGAAACACGGTGGGCTGTGGTGGACCTACCTGGTCAGCCTTTTTGCAAAAACAGGTATTGAGATTGCCTTCCTCTACATCCTTCACCACATCTACGATAGCTTCTACCTACCAAGGCTCGTCAAGTGCGAGGTGGCACCCTGTCCCAACGTGGTTGATTGCTATATCGGCCACCCTACAGAGAAGAAGGTCTTCACCTACTTCATGGTTGGAGCTTCAGCCCTGTGTATCATCCTGAACATATGCGAGATCATCTATCTCCTCTCCAAGAGAATTGCACGGATCATAAATAAGTGCAAAAAGCACAATCACAATATGGCTGTGCATCATGACGACTACAACAATGACAACTACCACAACTACAACATGGTTAAACCAAAGAGAGATCTGGATGATAAGCCTCCATCCTTCAAGAATGTCTGCAACCCACCACGGCTGGATGCACTCAGGTCAGATCCAAAGATACGGGCCTCTGCTCCCAACTTATCCATATCATGATCATGATATTATGATCAGGAGTGAGTTAGGCCACGGCTGAAGAGCTGAGAACTGCTTTGGCTGGACCCCAGGTTACAAACCTTGAAAAAAAAAAAAAACAGACGCAGACCCATGACCCAAATTACAGAATGTTTCAGAGCTGCATCATCGGTACTGGATTCATTGTGACTTTGTGCCACATCTAAAACTGTCAAAGAATTGTTTGAACTTTGGTCTCCAAGTCAACATCCACAATATTTACAAGTCAATTGTTAAATTTAAGTTTGATTTGTTGGTGATACTATAAATATCTCTCTGCTATTTCAGCTCTTCTACTTTTTAAAATAAGCCAGTGAAGGTTTTATCAGCTTTACTCTTGCACAGTTTTGGCATGGGGAGGGAAGGGAATAAGTGCCACAAAAGAAGCAAAGACACACCTGCAAGAAGTATTCACCCTTCCTGCCAGTGTCTACAGTGGTGTGTCAGAAACCAATGTCGTAATCTACAGTTTAGCCGTCAAAAAGGGATTTTTACTATTTAATTTACACTCCAATTATGGTTTTAGGTTCACGATTTCATGTGAATTCAGTGAGGAAAGGACACCCTTCATCATGGGAATCTAGATGCTTCAGAGCTTGCATAAAAGTACTTGAAAGTGTCCAGAAATTAGCTTTTTCTATTCTCAGAGATAAATCAAACACATGAACCAAATGGATTTGTTTTGCATTTCATGTCTTTAAAATCCTTGCTCTCTCTGTCAGGTTTGTGCTGCTTAGACTCCTTGTGTTTTGACATGTTTGTGCACAATCTCACCTGATCCAAGACCACTGTTGATTCGAATCAGCTGCTGTTTAATTCTGTCTTTAGTGCTGATTCATGTTGGATGAAAACTGGACAGACCTGGATGCAGCTTGTGGAACTGTGACAGTCCAATCTGGATGTCACGTGGAAATGTCTTAATTGCAGATGCTGTTAATATTTGTTCTTTTTATAAAAGTGTAAACATATGAAAACAATGTGTGTCTTTGCTGTTTTTGAATTGAGATTCATTATTAGATAAAAGCAACTTCTGTAAGAGAAAACATGCTATAAATATAGATTTTAATTCTCCATGTGGATCCTGACAATCTTCATCTAAGGAGCTGGTCATGTTTTATGATGAATCCTGACATCGGCATAAATTTGTGCCAGACATGCACCTGAATATGCTGTGAGTCATATTGATGTACCATTTTAAAATGTTTCCAATAACTCCAACATGCTTTTCCAGGTGTTGCTTGGACTGCGCAACAACCTCAGGTTGCCTGTTAGACTTGTCGTTCAGGTTTCTTTAAGTTACATCAACTGAAATGTTTTGTGTTTGTCCTGGTTTGTCCTAGAACTGGAAATTTTCCACAGAGACAATAAGAAATCTACTCACAATAGTTCCTCAGATGGCAATTAATGGCTCAAAATATGCTTCTTCTTGAAGAAGTATAAAAGCAAAAAGGTACATCTGATGCCCTCTACTGTTACTGTTACCCAATGGTACGGTTGTGAAAAACCTGAATATAAATTATCCTTTTATAGCGGTTGGACAATCTAACCCTAAAATATAATGAAAGAGACAGTCTTTCATTTTAAAACATTTATAAGCTGGAGGGAAAAAATGTTTTAACTTCACAGCTGCCACATTTACCATTTCTATGAAGGGATGTAAGTGAAACATAAAAATAATAATCCAAAATTTAATTTAAAAGCTCCAAACATTTCCAGACACAATTTTCTCAATATGTTTTGCCAGTCTTTAAGCTATTATTCACATTCAAGTTCAAACCATTTTCCAATCTGGCTTTTATGGGTTATTTTTCACAAATGCAGTTAAAACCCTAATTGTAAAGAGATGTGTAGGCTAAAGAAGCAAAATCGGTGAAATGGCTTGCACCCCAAGTAGCTTTAACTCTATAGGCAACCCAATGTGCCTTGCCCAGAGGCATTCAGACATATGGCAGGGGATGAAACAGGAATCTGCACCACAATTTTTCCAAATTCAAGACAGCTTCTCTTCCAACAGTTGCCTTCACTAAGTAAGTCTGTGAAACAGACAAGAACTGAAGCTGAGTTGTGGAAAATCAAATCTAAAAATAATCATGCAAATTGATATAAAATACCATAGATTCTTTTCTTTAGATAATGGGATAAGTAGCAATTTCACTTAATTTCCCTTCAAAATAGAGATGATAAGATAACATTCCATTTGAGTGAGGCAGATAACTGATATTGCAAAGCATTTTCACTGTGTTTTATCAAGTCAGACAACTCAAAAACACTTTAAACTCGATTCAGTCAAATCAACAACACATTTCAGGCGGTGAGCGGACAGCAGACTGATAGAAGTCAGTCTACCTCTCAGGCCATCACCAATATGCTATGCAGGAAAAGTGTCTTGTTCAAGGACACAACGACTGATACAGATGGAACTGGGTTTTGAATGCACTGGTCATAGGATGAACTACTTCCTGAACCATTCTCGCCCCATGTGCATTGCCCTTCATAACTCACAAATAACAAGAATACAGGCAAACAAAGGATGAATCTGTGGAAAAGCTCCATTTGCTAAGAGGCCTGTGGAAGTCCCTGAGTCCCATTTTTTACATTTTAAAGAAAAATCTGGTGGCCACTATCAGGAACTGAAATCCATATTGCAGGTTAATGGTGTAAATGGATTCAAATCAACAAAGATTTGACAAAATCAGCACTCATCTGGTCATTGTGAGTTGACTTGTTAGGTGAACTCTGCATGTACAGAGATTGATTGACAGTGCTGAGACACTCCTTCTGCCTCTGATTGGTTGTTTTTGACCAGGAGGAGTGCATTTCTTCAAATAGCAATAGAAAAACCAGGAGATGGCGGAAGCGCTCGATCTTTTCACAGATCATCCGTCTCACATTCCACTGTCACAACATGGTGAGTTTTAACAAATTTGCAAAAAAATATATATATTTCTGCAAAAGCTACATGCTGTATCTATACTTTATCTCTAATCTGGGATTCCCCGATCACACATTAAACAAATACACTTAAAAGCAGGATTTTTCAAAGATTTCCAGTATGAGATGATGCTACTCCAATAAAACAAATATTACATTACTAACAATATTTATCAGTAGACAAACACAATCACAAATTACAATGTAAAATAGTTTTATTTACTTTTGAAACTTTCACCTTTCATCAATATGTACATTTTAGATTGAAAGAGATAATTTAAATAAATAATCTTAAGCACTATGTTAAAAAAAGAAACCGTTTCACTAACCATTATATTGTCCAAACTTCGAAGGCATGATGGTTTCCACAGATATATCCTAAACAAAATCTTCTGCTGTGACATTAGTGATTTAATCTGTATTTACAGGACCATGTGTCATTAGAAACTTAAAGTTAAGTCCATTCTTCATCCACTGACCACAAATTGACAGAAGCATTCCTTTAAAAGACAAGTGCTCTTAAGAATCACAGATTTTACATAAGGCACTAGTATGCTATAATTATCAATACAGAAAACAATGTTTAACAACAAATTTTAGAGAGGTTAAGGCAAACCATCTTTTTATTTAGTTTAATTTTGGAAAGCGAGGATGATGTAGCCTTGGAAAAAGCCGCCGCTGTTTTTGTCTACAGTTTGCAGGTGGCTTGTGCCACTTTAGAGCTGGTCTTCCTGTTGATGGTTCGACAGATAAAAGCTCCAGCATCCATCAGCTTTGAGAGATCCACTCCCTGACATGAGAACACAGAGTCACAGCGTAAATGATTTGAGGAAAAGTTAATGTAAAACAAAAGTAATTCATCTACTTTTAAAGTGAAAGCAGAGCAACAGCAGTGTAAGCAGACTGACAGAAAACAAGAACAGAATTCAATTATTCTCAGTTGATCTAAGGTGAAAATTTAACTGCAATATAATTTTTTAAAAACACTGGAAAAATATATACTTTTCCCAGAGTATTGTAACATTTGTTTTGGAAAATAAAACTTTGGTTTGTTTACTTGGAAGAATGAGCTAATAACGAAAGTTTCTGAGCAGGTGTTTTTCATATGGAACTGATAACAGAGGTTTCAGTGAAAATCTTTTTCTTGTCCAACCGAAACTCCTTTGAACGGGATTTGATTTAGGGAAAGAGGAACCAATTAGCCAGAGATGAAGAAACTGAGAAAAACTCCCTACAGCAGAGAAATGGGTGGAATCCACCGGGTATGTGGCTGAAGTGATATATTTAAGAAAAATTGTATGTTTTAAGTTCCACTTCTTCTTCTCTCTTCCCTTTTTCTCACATGCTGATCTCATGATACTCTCATTTTCTAAATAAAATATCTAAAGACAAATGCTCATTGCTCTGATTGATTCAGTGTTTCGCTCATTCCCGAAAACGAAAGATTTTTCCTGAACACATTCAATTCTAGTTTTTAAGAAAATGTACAAGTCATTCAATATGTGCTGTTTCATCCATAAGACAGAAAATGGATCAACCGTGGCATTATAAACTAATAATTAATGGAATAACCGCTGTTGATAAGTGGTATATACATTTACCAGAAGTGTAATTAACAACTGGTTTTCTTTTCCCTCTTAGCCGACCCCAAAACAAAGTAGATAAAAGTTGATCCCTTACCGTTTGAATTCCAAGTCCATGCAGCATATAAACAACATCTTCAGTTGCAACATTCCCAGAAGCCCCCTGAGCGTAAGGACAGCCCCCCAGTCCAGCTACTGATGAGTCTACCACACTGATTCCCATCTGAGAAAACAAAACAAAATGAAAAAAACAGAAAAACATCACTTTTATAATAATACCTTACATTGTTTCAGGGAAAGTTTTTAGATTCAGAAACATGAACTCAGCCTGACCTGCAAGGCGATGAGGATGTTAGCCAGAGCCTGGCCATAAGTGTCATGGCAGTGAACAGCTAAAGCGCTAACTGGCACCTCTTTGATCACAGCTTCCAACATTTTAGTTATACTTCCAGGAGTCCCCACTCCAATAGTGTCACCCAGAGAAATCTCGTAGCAGCCCATAGAGTACAGGCGCTTCGCCACCTGTGAGACAGAAACAAATCTTAAGTGCTTTGTGTCCGGCTGTTTTGCAAAGGATGATGAATGACTTATTTGCTGAACAAACTCAGCATCTTTTGAGCCAGAACTAACATTTGCAACTTTTTCAGGCGCCACCTGGCCTTCATATGGACATCCTACAACGCACGAGACATAACTGCAGTGATAAGAAACATGGATGAGAAAGTTTAAGAGCAAGTCCAAATGATTTAAAGGTTTACTGAGAGTGGCAAGGATGCTGGCAATAATACCCCCGAACTGGCACAGCTGCTTCTTTAGCTGCCTTCATGACCTCCTCGAAGCGCTGTAAACTCTCCTCCACAGAGCAGTTTATGTTCTTCTTGCTAAACAGCTCAGATGCAGCACCAAATATGGCCACCTCTGAAGCTCCGGCCTTTAACTACAGCACAAGAAATCAAAACATGTTTTAGAGCTATCACCTACAGTATTAAAACCTGCACATTCAGTACTTATTCAGAGCTGAAACACAAATGCAGGAATGTGCAGCACTCACAGCAGCTTGAAAACCTTTCAGGTTTGGCGTCAGGACTGGATAAGACACTCCAGGTTTCTTAATGATACCTTTCATCACCTCCACCTGATCTGCCATCTAATATTTAAACAATAGAAACCAATTAGTATTCAAAAAAACAAAGCTCAAATAATTTTACATGCTGAAGTCAGAGTGGGTTTTGTTCTAAAATGCTTACCTGAGGAACCCATTTAGGGGACACAAAGCTGGTGGCCTCGATGACTGGAAGTCCAGACTCTGACAACATGTTAATTAAATTGATTTTTGCCTCTGTTGGAACGACAGTCTAAAGGATAGAATAATAAAACACAACAATGAAGAACAGCTGATGAATATTGCTGATTATGCATGACTCATTATTTCACCAGGTTGTACCAGGTTGCCACACCTATTCTGTTGCACACTGAACCATTAGGGCAACAATTTACTTTCATATTTAAAGTTATTTTAAATATAAATAAAGGTAGTGTCTTAACCTGAATACAAAAATCAGACAATCAAACAGAAACAAAAACAGTCAATATGGTAGACTTAAAACAGCTTTGCTATACTACATAGTTTACATAGTTATAGTTACATAATTAAAAATGAGAGTACAAGTTGTATGAGATGTGGCCAATCAAGCTTGTAATCTCAAAATGAATGATATAATGCCTGTACAGACAATTATTAAATAAAACAAATTAAAATAAAAACAATTTAATAATATAATTGCACAGTATTAATAAAACAAAAATATTTTGTTGTAATTGGGATTTTTTTAAGCTAAAAATAAATAAATGTCTATTTATATTATGTACGTCACTGAAATTCCTGAAAGACACCAGAAAGCACCTGCTCCGCCTGGATTAACATTTAGTTGTAAATCGTGATTAACCTTCATTTGGTTAATCTTATGGTTTGAAAATCAGATAAAACCAAACAAAACTGAAAAAAAAACACGATTTATTTATTTATACAAAAGTACCTTTTCATTTTGAAGACCGTCTCTGGGTCCAACTTCCACTATTTTCACCGTTTGTGGGAGAGCATGAGCAGCTTTTACACATGTCTAGAGGCAAGAACACACAAAGAACCACCAACAGGTGAAATCAAGTCAAATAAAAATAGAGTTAAAGCTGAATTGTAGACTCTCCTCTAGAGTCAGCAACCAGCTTCAAGTGGAGGCTAATGGATATTTGGAGACCGACGTTCGTTACGGCATCAACTATAAACGTTCAGTTCAAACAACGGGGGAAATAAAAACCCAGAACTAACCGTCTTCTCCTTTGGTGCGGAGCTGAACGACATATATTGCTGGCCCATTCTTAATCTTATAGTGGTTCTGTTAATAAGCCTCATTGTAGCAGCCATCACTAGCTGGCTAACAGCAGCTTGACGTCATACTTCCTGGAAACGCAAGTTGTGACGTTTTCTTTAAAAAAAATGAGTAGGCGCCATCTACTGGCAATAATTAGGTAGTGAATAAAAATTGATATAGAAAAAAATATATCCATCCATTTTCTAACACCCTGATCCCTTAGTGGGGTCGGGAGGGTGCTGGTGCAAATCTCCAGCCATGGTTCCGGGCGAGAGGCGCGGTCACTCCGGAAAGGTCGCCAGTCTGTCGCCTTAGAAAAAAAAAAAATCACATTTATTTATTGCACATTCTTTTCATCACTACACAAAAGAGAAAACATTGTTCTGGCCTTATAAGTTTCAAAAATATTTTGTTCAATTGGATGACAGCTTTCAAGAAGACCTTCAGGTCTCTTTAAACTCTGGGTAAAAACGGGACCCCAAAAGTGTCAGTATAGCAAAATAAAATATCAATATCCCAACTTACTTCAATTCTGTACCTGAAAACAAAATAATTTTATACACCAACCACACTACACCAGTTTATTTCCCTTATTAGTTTAGGCTTAAATTCAATTTAAAGAAGGAAAGTAGAATCCACTCAAATTGAGAGTTGTGGTTAATTTCTATTGATTGCAGTTCTGATTCCTGGTGAGACAACTTCACTCATGTAAACAAATTACAGATATTTTCTCCCTGATCAAACAAAATTAAGTACGATTTGACATTTTATGGTTCATAAGTTTTTTGGAGTCTTAGAATTACTCTGATATTTTTGTATGTAGGCTACAAATACAATATAACAAAAATGATATTGTGTCAAATGAATCTCAAAACATGCTATGACTTAGCGATTGTGTTTTTGTAAGTACTTTCTCTGGTTTTTCAACTTGGTGATTTTCATATTTCAGAATATGAAAGCTATGTTCTTCTTTTTGAAAATAAATTCCACAAATGAGTAGCTGGTAGAGACATAGTAGTTCAGTTACAACTCTCACCTAATGACGATCCATGCACAAGTGTACAAAAATATCTTTAATGTGTCAGAAAGTAAAAATAAAAAGTAATAAATAAATTATAATCGATTATATCATAGTACATATTATAAACAGGAAATCAGAGTGCTTGTAGAAAAACACTCAAAACAAATTATGTCTCCTTAAACTTGAAAAATCCTTAAAAGCTGCCATTTAGTCTGGATCAACATTTTGGGTTCATTGCTAACAAAAAAGTCCCAAATGTCTGTAAAGACGTAGTGATTTTTCATGCATTCAAATGAAGAAACACTTATTAAAATCATTATAACACAACAACTCAACCAAATCAATAGAAATTAATATGCATGCTTTGGCTACTGCGTAACTTTAATGACATTTACAAAAAGCAGTTTTTGTTTACTGCACAGTCTTGAAATGAATGATTCCTGTGTTGAATACACCCAACAAACTGAGAGCTTACATCTCCAGGCTCCAGTTTTTGTTTTTTTTCTTGCATTGCTTTAACACAGAGATGCACACTGTCAATATATCTGCACATAGTTTGGTCCTTCTTCACTGCAGCTCCTCGTCGCTGTCATCCACTTGCTGGATGATGAGATCTGCACCTGAGTCTTCAGCGAGATCATCTTCATCATTCACCATCCAGTTTCTCTTGGTATCCCCCTCTTCCTCACCGTCCACACCTAATAACAGTGCTGGCTCCTCGTTGGGCGTCTGCAGACCGTCCATGGGTATGTCATCACAGCCCACTTCCTGGATACAGGTGGTGCAGATGCGGTAGCGGCGTGTGCCCTCACACACTACATGTCCCGTCTCCTCTGTCACCTGACATTTGCACTTCCTGCACACCAGTTTCCTGGCTTGATGAATCTGTGGAAAGCCATAAAACTGTTAAAATGCTATTCGGTTTTTCTTTTAGAGTTTATTCCGGATTTTAATCATTTATATATGGTCAGAAAAATGGTTAATATTGGTTGGAGTCTACCAGCAGAGATCACTTGGCAATATTTTCCCACTCTTCCATAAGTTATCCAAATCTTTCAGACTGTGAGGACTTCTCTAACCCACAGGCTTCTTCTGGAGATTTAGCAGATGATCATGTAATATAGTGAGTGGTGGAGACTGTGGAGTCTCAACAGACTTGCACAAAGGGTGGGCTTCCCACTCTCAGCCCAGATAGCCTCTGTGACATCAACAATGGGCAAAATTTTGATCATATTTGAAAATAGTCTCCCACTTGTGTACTAACCAAATCCACTAATGTTTGTCCAATAGTTTTAACTAGTATCCAGCTTCAGAGAAATAGGAGGCTCATCACTATCCCACAAGGGCATTGTCAAATGAGGCCCAAAGTTGGAGGTTTCACTGTGGGTCAAGTTTTTGGTTTGGGGTTCCACATGTATATTTACTGATGATGCTATTTTCCTCTAACCTAAATGTTTTCCATAAAATGTTGTAACATTTGGTACATCTGGATAGTGTAACTTTACCCTAAATACAGTATAAAATCTCAACATGTCCTATAACCTGCACATAAAAGTAGAACACCCTTTCCCAGAGTGATGAAAGAAAAAAATAGCTCAGTACTTTTACCTTGAGGCAACACATAGGTATTCCATGTCATGACATCCCAAAAAAACATTCCTTTTTAAAACAGTTCATTGCTAGATAAAACTCCTACTCCCTTTCCAAAGATGGGTTTTACCTATTAAGTCTCTCTTTCCTGACATGCCAACCCCAGTCATCCAAGTCACCCTTCCTGAATCTGGTTCTTCTATATATTTTTTTCTGTCTAAAGGGAAAACCTGCTAATTTACTTAATGCCTGCTCAGAATGGAAATAGAACCCAAGTGACTGTCTGATGCATTTGTTTCCTCCCCAATATAAAGTGGGGTATAAGAATCAAGCTAAACTGAACAGGATGTAGCTTCTTTAAATGTTTTCCACTGAATTTTGTATGAATAATGCAATATTCATACAGTATTTTATCTGGTGTTGAATACAAAAGCACAGCTGAATGTTAGCTTCAGACTCTGACCTACCGTCTCAAAGTGGCTACGTAGATGCTCCAGGCGGGTGAAGCGCTTATTGCAGGCCTGACATGGGTATGGTCTCTCTCCGGTGTGACAGCGCAGGTGACGCTTCAGGTCTGCCTTCCTCTTCACAGTGTGTGTGCAAAATGGGCATTTAAAGCGCATAACAGGGTTGGAATCTGCAAAAAACAATAAGATATGGCTGAAATATTTGTTTCATCAAATAAGACTCACGTCATTCAAGTCTGTTAATCAATAACGTCTCTAGCAAAGCTATTGATGGTGTGTGCAGACAAACACACCTTTATTAAAGTGGCCAATAACACCAACAATTGGAGGTAGTGTGGCGTAAAGCTCCTCTGCTTTCTCAGCCTTTAGGGTTCTCGCCTCCTGAATATCCAGATCTTCATGCTGGCCAGAATGAATGCTGTTGTGAGCTCTCCTTTTGGTCCCTGCTTTCCCACGTCGGCGCTCTGATCCTGGCAGTGTGTACAGAGGGTCCTGAGGGTCATGCAGGTCATCTGTCTCTGCACTGAGCTCATTAGCAGGGCTACTTGGGTCAGTCTTAAGGGCTGAGACTGCAACTTCCTGCTCCGGCTCCTTCCCCATAAAACTGGACTGGGACCTGGAGTTGTCCCGGGTCCAGAGTGCAGGTGGTGGGCTGACGGAGCGGGGGCCTTGCTGCGGATGCTCCGTAGATTCTTCTCCTGCTCCGCTGGTGAAAGAACAGGTCTCAGACAGGCTATGGCAGCGGTCACTGTCTTCGTCCTTTACACTTATGTCCAGGGAAGATTTGATGAAGTTTTTGCAGTATGTGATGACACTGTTCATCTGCAAATAGCTGGCTGCGGACATGACCTCGATCACATTGTGACTGGACAGATCCAACTGCCCGGAGTAGATAAAATCCAGGATGACGGTGAAAGTCTCTGGGCTGAAGACGTCGAAGGTTGCGTTGACAGTTTCTGGCAGCCCGTCTGGCCCCCGGGACAGCAGCATGCGGAAGTAGCCGCTGCTGGCAAACAACACGTTCCGGTGAGCCCTAAAGAGCTGGCCCTCAACCAACACACTGCAGTCGCAAAAAAGCTCCTGCCGGCGTTGCTCGTTTAGCTGCTTCAAAAGGTTGCTCTGGTGAGATGCAGTGATGTCGGCCGTATTGAACCACCTCTGAGGTTGCCTGCAGGAGACAAAGCGACAGCAGTACCAGTACCTGTAAATGTCAAATACAAACTGACTGCATTTGTCTCAACAAAATATTATTAAAGCTGGAATTTTATATTTACAAGCACTTACATTACAATTAATATCCCTTGAACTTTTTCACGTTGTCATGTTGCTGCCACAAACAAACAGGTAGAAAATTATGGAATATACTAAAACACAGCAGTGCATAACTGTGAAGAGAAATGGGAGGGATAATTTATTTTCAAGTTGTTCATGGATACAAATCTTTATAGTGTGGCATGCACTTGTATTCTGTCTCACAGAGTGAATAATATGCAGAACTATCAGTCATTGCAACAATACAGGCACATCTGTTTGGGTATGTCTCTTCCTGCTTTGGACATCAAAAGGTTTTAGCCATTTTTCTTTGCAAAACAAGTCAAACTCATTTTGATTGGATGTAAAGCATCAATGATAAGTGATTTTCAATGTTGTGGTTGCCAAAGACATTGAATTGACTTAGGTCTAACGTTCTAATACCCTTCTGATTTTATCTAAACTATTCCAGGAGTCTATGTCTTGAATCTCTCAAAACTTCTAATAGATTTGTTTCTTAAAAGTGTTTTGCATTTAGGCCAGAAAGGTACATTTTGGTCTCATCTGACTAAGCCACTTCTTCCAGATGTTAGCTGTGTCCCATAGATGGTTTGTAGATAAAATGCAACCAGGACTCATTCTGGCTGCATTCTTCAAGCTGTGGCTTTTATTTTGCCACTAATATTCTGAATTATGAAGAATTAATAATTCTTCCAGAGTTCTCTGAGGGAACTCTGGAGCTCCTCCATAGTAAGCATGGACCTCAATGCTCCTTCTGTGAGCTCATTGTGACTGACAGGAAATAGAGTCTGATTTCTCTGTTCATTGTAGTGTGTTGGAGTGCCTACACATGCATAAATATAAATCTTGTTCTGATGGCAAATGTCAGACAAAAGTTCTGTTTATAGACATACTCCCGTGCACCACCCTGTGACTGGATTTTTGCACTACTTTGATCTATCCTGTACCAATCTCAATAAAATCTCCAGTTTCATGGTTGTTTTGCAAGTTACCTTAAATTCACATTAACATAACAATGAAGTTATTGGAACTAAGTTTATAGAGCCAGCACCTGCTAGCTATGCAAGCAATTTTTATACCAGCTTCATCCTTTCCAGATTGTAGAGGCCTTTCTCCAGTGGTCAAGTGGGGTTCAGCACAGGTTGCCAATTTATAGCAGACGTATGTCTAATGTCCCTACATCCACTTGCATAACATCGAATCAATCAATCAATTAACCCAAAATTTTTTAACTGTCGGAGGAAACTAAATTTATATCCAGTTCTAATGCACATTTAGCTCAAATAAATAGGAGCTAAATGTGGCATTGTTAAAAGCAAAACATTAACAGGCCAGACCTAAATCAATGTAACCCAGGGTGGACTTAATTGATTTACCCAGACATTGTGTCTTTTACTTTATCTATGCTTTAAACCCCCAAAATTATTTCAATATTATTTTTAATATTCATGTGTGTGCAATATAAACTATTACAAAACTAAATACACCTCAGATCAAACTGTCATTAAATGTATCTTTGTCTGCACTAGACGACCCCGCCTACATGATTTCTTTCTGCACTGTGATTGGCTAAGAGATCCTTCAGTCAAAGCCAGCCCTTTTAATGGGTTACGCCCGACTCCAGTCAGAGAGGTTCGGGTGACAAACCTTTCAAACATTCCCATCTGCTGAGTTCAAAGTGTTTCAGAAACCCCTGATGATGAAACACATCCGACTACTAGAAAATGATCTAAAAAGACTACAGCTGGACATGCAGTCCAAAGGAAAAGAAATAATAAATCTCCCTCAACCTCATTTGAAGAATGGTGTCTGTTTTTCTGAGGCATAAGAAATCTGATTCTTGAAGCTTTCGTATGTAAATTGCACCAACGTTCCATCTGAAAAGCTCGGCAGCGCCCGATAAGCCCATGGTGAAACACCCGCAGTACTCTGTGGCCATTTCTTTTACACTCAAAACCAAAGGAAATGTCTGTACTGAGCCATTATCCTTTCACTGAGGCACCATTCGACCTACAAAACGACACGACAGTGCTGCAGTCCTGCAAGAGAAAAGCGGGCAGCGCCGCACCGGAGCAGCCCAGCCTGTCCTGGAGCGACGCCCACTTCAGGCTCCAGCCAGCACACAATGGAGGAAAAAAAGACAGGCGACAGTCCTGCGTGCAGAGCAATAAATACACTGACACAGTTAAGATATGATGCGCTAAAACGCCCGTTTTTTATATCCACAAGGCCACCCCTCCACACTCCACCCTACTCCTCGCTGGAGGTCCGGAGCGCGACGAGCAGCGGGGGAGGATTCGCCTGCTGCCCAGATCGAGCTGCTCCTTCTCAGTCGAGAGGTGTCGCCGAGACCCGCTTACGCCCCATATCCTAATCTGCCCCCCTCTAAAAAAAAAAAAAAAAAAAAAAGGAAAAAAAAACACCATCAATACTCACTGGTGGCTGGATTCACCCGGCGCCCGATAGAGCCTGCTCGCCCCCAAATCCGCCACCATATCCATTTTATCTTATTTTTCCTCGCCGCGTCACCCCCCTCTGCTTTCCTTCCCCCTCGTCCAGGGTCCACAGGCAGACACTTCCTGCTCAGCCCTAAAGACCGAAACCCGGTCGGAGCGACTGGAGCGCTGTGCTGACGTGGGTGTTTATTAACTGGGTGCCCGAAGGTTCAAGGAGCCATTTAAAGCCCCAGCGACCCTTTTAAAATGAACAAGTGAATAGTGCAATATTTACACTTAGGACTTAGGAGTCTGTGATGAAATGAGCTCATTTTAACCTTATCATAATTGTAGAAGGGTTAGAAGGGTGCATATTGAAACCAGCATTGTTCTAATTTGCTTCACTGAACCGTTCTATATTCACTGAACGTCTCACAACACATTTCAACTTTAATAGAATATCAGATTTTTGATGGGATATAAATCAAACTCAAAATGAACTGAAACAGTGAAAGTGATTTATTCCGTAGGAACATTTGTTTATTTTTCCATTTGTAAAGAATCCCTTATTAAACCTGAATTGCAAGGAGAATAATTAGATTTATACACATTCCCTCTCGTATAAAATATCTTGAAACAGTTTATAGTTTGCAGCCACAGTTTCATGTGGATGATTTCCAAAGAAGCTGCTGCAGATGCATCAAGAGGGTACGCCATTGGTGAATCCAGTGGGATTCTTGGATTGCCAGCGCCACAGGTCTTCACCTACACAATACAGGATGCAGAAACATTAGGAAGTTATTGTGGATGACATCGAGAGGCAGTTTTCTTTACTTTGTCACTTTAAAAAATGAGAGATGTAATTGCGTTTTATTTGATGGGTCAATATATATTGCATGTGAGAGTGGAAGAAAAAATATCACATGCGAAAAACATCTGAAAAGTGTGGTGTGGATTTGGTTTCTTCACCTCTTGTACTCAGATGAGCCTAAGCAAAATCCAGTGCAACCAACTTCTTCTGAAGTCAAAATACACATCTCAGTAATTTAATGTCAGCATCAGTGACTTTTCTTATCTGAAAAAGCCAGGAGAAAGCTGTAAGAGGCCATATTTGCAATGTAGGGACCCACTGCTAATGTGTGGAAGATGGGGAACCTGAGCAACAATCTGCTGTAAACTGCAAAACAGTTGAGACTGGGCTGGAGGTTCACCTCTCAGCTTTTGTCAGGCGTTTGAATGGCCAAGTCAAAGTCCTGACCTAAAAATAACTGGGAATCTGTGGCAATGCTTTAAAATTTATGTTCGCGTAGCTGGAGGCATTTTGGAAAGGGAAATGAGCAAATATTTCAAACTACCTGAGCAAACTAAATGTAACCTAGAAGACTTGCAGCTTTAAATCTACACTGTTTTGACTCAGGAGGCGGTTGAATCCAAATGCATCCTACATTTTAAAGATTTTTTATGTTTCAAGAAATGAAAATTAGTCCATCTGTTTCATATAGAATTTCTATAAAACACACTGAAGCTTGTGGATGTAGTGTGAAAAAATTTGATGCAGTTCCTGAAATGTTTTTGTAAAACATTAAAAATTTATATTTTTACTAGAATCATCAGATGGTGATGTATGGGCTCACTTACACATTCTTTCCAAGTCAAAGGCAGCTGTCCAGCCAAGCTCTCTCTCAGCTAGTCTGGGGTCTGCATAGCAGGACGCTATATCCCCTTCTCTACGAGGCGCAATCTTGTATTTAATCTATGTGAAGAAAGATAAAAAAATGATTTATCTAACAAAACTTAAAGACGCTCAGAAGTCATCTTATTCATTAATGTACTGAATATTAGTAATTACATCTTCCTATTGGGATGCAAAACAAAACCATGATTTTGTGCTTGTGGGACTCTTATGACTTGCCTCTTTTCCTGAAGCCTTCTCCATCGCTTTCACCATCTGGAGCACAGAGTAGCCCCTTCCTGTCCCAAGATTGTAAACCTAAACACAAAAATAAACAAAAAACAGATAATATAGCAGGACTAAATATATAGGGTCAATATAAATGATTTGATAACTGGTCAAAAAATAACTGAAAAATACCTGGCATCCACAGTTGTCCTTCAGTTTCTTCAGAGCCGCTATATGTCCCTTTGCCAGGTCTACTACATGGATATAATCCCGAACTCCTACAACAGACAATGAAAAAGTTGCATCATTCTCAATATTTAATTGGTACGTTCAAAGCTAAAAAGAAAACGCCTCTGTCCTTGCCTGTTCCATCGACCGTTTCATAGTCATTTCCAAATACATTGAGAAATGGTCTCCTCCCAACCGCGACCTACGAAGACCACAAAAAGGCAACAGATTCGGTGAGATGATGCTAGAATTACATCCACAGAGTCCTGTAGATGCTGCCGTGCTTTTACCTGAGCTACATAAGGCATCAAGTTATTCGGGATGCCCTGAGGGTCCTCTCCAATCTGACCTGAGGAATGAGCTCCGATAGGGTTGAAATAGCGCAGCAGCACAGCATTCCAGTCCTGCACACGAAGCAACAGTTATCATCCAGTGAGCAGCAACGGCGCATGTCTTTGAGAGCTCCGATGAGTACCTTCTCAGATTTACAGTGATCCTTGATCATCTCTTCTATGAAGTACTTGGTCTTGCCGTAGGGGTTGGTGCACGCGCCCACAGGGTGCTGCTCGTCTATGGGGAGGTGCTGGGGGTCTCCATACACTGTAGCAGAGCTGCTGAAGACCAGATTGTGCACTTTGTGAGCCTGCATCACCTGAGACACATGACGAAGCACACAAAGATAGCAACGTATATAGTTAGCCGCATAAACTGAGAATAAGTAGAAAGCCTCACCTAGCAGAGAAATATCAAGGCATACTTTTATTTCATATTCCAACAGAAAACCTTTTTTTTTTACAAATGAAAATCTCATGTGAAGATGTGGTTTGCATTTATATATGGCCCACTTAAGTCAATAATATGCAGAAATGTCTTTTGTTGCAATTGCAGTTTATTAAATATAACGAGCAGCTTTAAAAATCTGCACTAATCAATGCTTTTTATTAAACCTAAGTATTCTTCTAACAAGGTCAAACTTAGCCTCAAAAGACTCACTTTGTAATTACGATTTGGACTTTAACTAGGCCATCCAAACACGTGCTGGAAGGTGAACCTTCTTCAGAGGCATTTAAAATGTTTTCTTGCAGGATTCTCCTGATTTCTTTGCATTTTGTGCTGTGAACGATAACTAGCTTTAGTTTTACTGGCAGAGGTGCCGTTTCCATCCACAACTTGCATATTGAATGTATTGTTTTCTTCCTCCATCAAAATTACACACTATACTCAATATCCCCTTTAGCTGCAACGGAACGCCCGTGTGCCGTTTTTCCATTGTATTTTCCTTGGGTGAAGGTTAAGGGGTTTTTAAGCTCTCACATACTTCCTAATAAAATACATTTGGTGAGAAACCGTAGCAAGAGATATGAATACTTTGGAAAGAGATTGTGCATGCAGTAGCAGATGTTGTGAACTCGGCAAACAAAGGTGAGGAATTGTGCAAATAAAGTTGAGCTTGAAGCAGGATGAAGACTGAGTTGTGCAGACTGAATGGAGGCTGGTTGTGTAAGATGGAACTGACCTCCATCAGGTTGATGGAAGCAGTGAGGTTGACTCTGTAGTAACGCAGCGGCTGCTCCACCGACTCCCCGACTGCTTTCAGGCCTGCAAAGTGCATCACAGCACTGAAAGAGTGCTGCACAACAGATGAAGCAGAATGAAATCCAAGTGAATGCATTGTAAAACTTGTTAGCAGCAATTAATGGAACTGTAAAATGTTTTCTTTATTTGCAAGAGTAATTGGAAATCTCAGGCTGACTTACTCAAATCTAGTGTGAATCCAAATATGCTTATCAATAATTTATTTGTGATTGGTGACATTGTGTGATGGTGAAGAGACAAATGTCTCCAGAAATTGTGTTTCAATTCTAATCAATTTCCTTTCTGCAACTTTCAGCAATAGTGTCACAATTAAACATTTTCATAAAATCATCTAACCCCAAAAAGAAAAGGAAACTTCTGGTATTTAAAATTGAAAGAAAACATTACAGATATTGACTTAGCAGAAACTAATCATCATGCCTAACACAATTCTGACCTTTTTGAAGAGTTTTTCCAGTGCAGGTCGATCCAGAAGGTCCAGCTCATGAAATTCAATGCTGGTGTTTAGAAGCTTCTCTATCCTTCGGATGCTCTCTGCCACATTCCCCTCTCCTCCATCAAAACACAAACACACACAGATCTTAATAATCGATGAGCTTCATTTAATAATGGTTTTTTAATCCTTCCTGGAGGAACTGGCGCTCACCTCGGACAGCGTTGCTATAGTTATCCACCACCACCGGCTGGTAACCTGCCTCAATCAGCTCCAACACGCAGTGGCTCCCGATGTAGCCAGCTCCACCTGTGACCAGCACCTTCTCCGCCATCCCGTGAGTCTGTGACATCATGCAGCAAGTCAAGCAATGCATGCATTCTTCAGAGGATGCCGACCTGCCTCATTTCTTCTTAACACACCTCAAGCGTTTGTTAGAGCCTATTAAAAGGTGCGACTCACCTGTATTGTCCCACGTCAGCAGGTTAATCCTGTCTAACTGCACGACACAATATTGAACTATACAAGCTATTAACGTCAGCAGAAGCAGGTATTTTATTTTGGAACATTCCTCGTCTAAAGATACATTTCTCCACTAAGTTGGTTACATTTTTATTTCTTCATGTGCTTACATACAAAGCATGTTTTATATTTTTGCCTTAATTGCCACGAAACTGAAATAAAAAAGACATTCAGAACTGATAGAAGCCCAATTTCTAGCCTTTTATTTGCATTAGCGGTTTTTTTCAGGTTACGCTGAAGGTTAAAGTCCAAACTGCACATGACTGAAACAAAAAACTGAGAAATAAAACCCCGAACTCCTACTTAAGCAGCCAAATGACATCTTTTTGCTACAATTGGACTAAAACTGAATTATATTTCACAACATAATACCAGCTCTTTGTAAAATACTCACATAATGTTTCTGTATGGATGGAAGACAGTCGCTCCAGGTAATGTTTCTTTGTAAATCTGGTCAGACCGGACTTAAAATGAGGAGTTTAAATCAGTCTGCCCATTTAAAAAAGTCCTTACTTGACACATAAAGTCTTTACTTCCTGGTAAACGTGGAGAAGAGTTAAGTACTTGAATAACTGGCAACTTAAAGAATATAAATTTTCAAAATAAGAGGATATAAGTGAATATTTTAAATTTAAGCCACAATTTTACTTTGAAACCCTCTTAGAAATTAAACAGCAATTTAAAACACTATCCAGAATACACTTCACTTCAGGCAAACTTGTATTATGATTTTTTAAATACATTTCTTTAGCTTTTGTTTTGAAGGGCAACACGGACTTAGCAAAAACAGAACCGTACATATGATTCCCCGTGGTACGTGAACGCCCCCTCGTACGTAGAGTTGCGTCAAACAGTATCATGATGATACCACGCCTCATCTCTGTGATACAGGGAAGTGTTTGTGCAGAGCACCCACCACAGAGGACAAATGAGAGAGTGCCACGTTAGTAGGAGCCCATGCTGCCAAATTAGGCCAGCAGCAAATGTAAACATACGGCATCTGTGTCCTTTGTAGACAGGAAATGCAGAAAAAACATTAATGTTAACCCTTACTATATATTATTCATGTATTTTTAACCTTTTAGATGCCAGTTTTTTTTTTTTTTTGTGGGGGTTGTAGGGGTTGCCCTACTTGGGAACTTGGAAAAAATGTGTCTCTACAATTCTAACAATTCCAGTGTTAGAAGTTAAAACTAAGGTTGATTATTTTCCAGTCCCACAGATGTAAATTGAGAATATCAAAAATCAACTGCAACATTGATCAGTTTTATTTTTTTACAATTTTTTTTTGTAAAAAAAAATGTTTTTACAAATTGTAAAAACAAATGTACAATTCGTTTTTATTGCTAAATTGTAAAACTAAGCAGAACCACCCTTTTTTTAACAGATTGTTGAGCTTTTTTAAGTCCCCAGTTCTGACGCTGCTACCCCAACAGATGACAGGAAAAGAAATTGGACTCTCCACAAAAGACGTACAGAAGATCTGAAACATGTTGCTGTAAACTCAAAAGGGCCAAAGCTTCCTAGGAAGTACAGTCTGTTCACTCCCTTTCTTGTGACTTCATCACTTAACACTGATGATTTAATGAACTACTTCTTGATTCAATACATTGAATAATGTAATGGATGTTTATTGCTTGCCATCTACCTTGACAAAGCATCTATAAAGTTGCCACACATATTCCTCACTTTTGAGGCATATTATCATGACATATATTCTCAGAAAACTGTATCCTGTTTATAATTGTGTCTCATTTGCTGGTATTTATTACCTACAAAGATCTTTTCATTGCAGACTTTCATAATAATAACTTTGTTGTTTGAGAAATAATTTTTCCTTTTTTAAATAATGAAACTATTTTGAAATAATTCTTGTCTTGTTTAAACAAAGATGAGGAAACTCTTTAAAATAAAACTTCCCAACATCCCCTTTCCGAATGACCTACTAAACACGTTCTGCTGCAGCAAAGCATGTTTCAGTTCTCACTTGGTTGAATCAAACTTGTGATTTCTTTAGGTAAAAGTCATGCTCACTTTCTTTTAGGATTTAACTTCCTGTTTGAGAGAGAGTGATGCTTGTCTCTTGCTTGTTTTTTACATAACTTTTGCACGTAGGCTTGCTTTTGAGTATATAAAGGTTGTTTAAATGTTCACTTGCAAACTTCAATCAGCTAGTTTCCTGTTAATACAATGATTGAGCTATAAAAATGTTTCTTTTTAGGAAAAATCAGCATCACTTGATATTTGTATTCTCTGTTTGCATACACTAAAACTGATAACAGCGATTGACACATTGGTAAAAGTTTTCTGGCCACCAAGAATATCGTCCCTGCAGCATGATGCTGCCACATTTTGCCTTGTGTTCAGGTTGCCATGTTGGTAAACACAGATTCAGCAGACTGTGCCACATTTCTTAAACCACTGATGGTCCTGACAAACCCAGAGGTACTGGCATTTGAAAAAAGATGCAGTAGGACTGGAAAGAAAGAAGGTGAAGAGATAAGCAGATGCCTGAGAGGCGAAGTTAGTTTCTAAGAAAAGGCTTTTCTTTATTATTGAGGAATGTGGGACAGATGAGAAAGGTCAAGAGGGTAAACAAAATGGTAATATGATTCAGTATAGATACAGAGGAATAAGAGCAGAAAGCAATTTGACTATTTAAAAAAGGACAAGAGTTGCAAACTGAGAGAAGGAAAAATAACTGATTCCCAATCGAGATTATTTATTTACGAATCCTTCTGCTTTATAGATTTGTTTTGAACATAGTTGTTCTGAACTGCAAGGAAATAGTTTGTACACATTTTGATGCAAGGTAAAAAAAAGAATAGGAGCATAAAATTTTCAAAATGTTAAGCCTCTTAGTTCTTTACATGTGGCAGAGTCCAACACCTTTAAAAGGAGTCACATACCGTAATCCACTCTGAACTAAATTTTAGTTTAGAGCAGAATTAAAATTTTCTGCACTAATACAGTCAGGCAAATGACATTATCCATGCAAATCTCCAAACCCATCTATTTGATTGCCAAACAGGGAGGAATAATTCACCACTCCACAGAGTACATCTCCACTGCTCTTGAGTCCACTGCTCCAAGAACTTGGTCATGTAAGGGCTTCATCCTGCTGGACTCTGACACTTTCTATGTCTGATGTAAAGCTCAGATACAGCTGCTAGATTAGAAAAACCGACTTCCTGAAGCCAAGATAGTCCTCTATGCTTTTGGATCAACTTGCATGTCTAAGTGATGGATTTTACACACCTTTGGCCATAGAAGGGATTAAAATATCCCATTTGAATTATTTGGCAGGTGAGTAACAGCTTTGTGTTTAATATGCAAAATATGGAAGAAGTGGACTTAAAGTGGAAAAAAGGACACATCTAAAAACTCTGTTGTTTGGACAGGTGCTAGGACTGTGATGTGTCCTGACAACAATATGAACTATGGTCACCCTTTCATGCTAGCAGAATACTACAATGGCCATAACTTCTTTTAAGAGGATAATGCTCATGGCCACAAAGTAAATATGGCAGAGGAGGCACAACATTGAGTTTGAGGTGTTGATTTGGCCTCCATATTTTCCAGATCTTAGTTCAATGAAGCATTTATGTCATGTGCTGGACAAACATCACGGCAATTTAGGGTGAATTAGAACAAGCACACTGTTAAACCATAATGCTTAATCTATCATATTCTAACAATTATATGTACATATATGTATAAACAAGAAACAGGTTTTGTCAAGCACTACTATTGAACTCAATTTGTTTTGTCAAGACCAACGAAAGAGATAAGCTGCTATATAAAAGGATAGAGACTCATTTTGGTCTATTTTTGTGAGAGGAAGATGGAAGTGACCCTCAGCTGGCGTTTGGAGATTAGCTGCCATTAATTTAATTATTTTATAAAAGCCCATGGCAAGAATGGGTCAGAACTAAATGCTTCAACAAAGAGAATTAACTGATAGGTTATTTTTAAAGACATATAACACAGCTTCACAGTTGACGAGAAGAACTTAGTCATGTTTTACTTTTTAGATGCATCATAATTGTCACTAGGATTAGATTTTTTCACTTCAATGTTACCGAGTCATTCTCTGTACAAACAAAAGTGAACACAAACTGCTCAGACTCTTATAAGTGATGATCGTTTTCTTTATTACTATTTTTTGTTTACGTTTTTTGTCTTTGCTTCTTTCAGTTCAGAATTGGATTTTATTTCACAGGCAGCTCAGGAAGGATTTCAAAAACTCTGTAGCTAAAAGTAAAACAATTCTGCAAAGACATTCCTGCAGAGAGCTGTAAGACTCATCGTCTGTTTTACAAACACTTGAAAGAAGTTGTTGTTGCCAAGGGAGGATGAACCAGAAATCCTCCCTGCACCTTTTCATGTAGGGCCAGGTCGGTCTGGATAGCTTTTCCCCCTTGGTGAATGAAACAATATTTGAAAACAGTATT
This sequence comes from Phalloptychus januarius, assembly GCA_902982915.1. NCBI lineage: Eukaryota > Metazoa > Chordata > Actinopteri > Cyprinodontiformes > Poeciliidae > Phalloptychus > Phalloptychus januarius. The sequence goes on along the minus strand of CADWAE010000129.1, from coordinate 10,267,291 downwards.
TTGTATTTACATAGATGATCAATGTTTGATATGAAGAACTATTTGATGATCTGAAACAAAAAAAACTAAATAATGAAGAAATATGTTAGAAGCAAAGTCTTTTCACAGCACTGAAATGTCAGAAGCAACTGGATGAAATCTGAAGCATATCAGTAGCCAGTTTATGCTGATGTGCTTCAGATTTCACCCAGTCAAGCACAAAAAGTTTGATTGCCTTGAGCACAAAAAAAAAACAGGATGGGGAGTAGAGAAATGAGATATTTTTGCAACAGCTGAGACTGACACCACTTGATTCAGGAAGCAGTAAGTGAAAAAAATGCAGCTGGAGCAGAAAAATCATTGCAATGGAATGAAGCACATTTTGCATTATTCTGAATTAATTGTACAATAAAAAAGGGGAAATCTCTTAAATAAATGCATATTTTTTACCTTAAACATAACTCTTTCCTAAGAAATAAAAAAGAAAAAGGGCTTAATTAGATCTAAGTCTTTTCAAACCATAGATTGAAATAATTTTTGGCTCCTTAACACGTGCCATAAAATCATTCACAAGAGAAGAAGAGAAAGTATTGACTCAAATCCAATTGGACATAAGTCACCCCTGAATTAAGCCGCTATCATTTCCTCCTGCTGTCACTACTCCACCCAGAAAGCACAGAGCGCCGATGTACATTTGTTCTTTGAAAATGAAGGGACAAAACGTGATGGATGGAGTGGAAGAGGGCGTGACCGTCCACAGGGTCTCCATCTGATTCTCTTTATCTCTCTCCACCTGAGTGCCAGTTAATCCCCCTCCCCTCCATCCCTTGGACTCCCAGCTGGATACACCGGCTCCTTCCGAGTGGCAGCCTGCATTAGCACTGAGGAACTTTCCCCCGCTGTCTGTTAGTAAAAGCTGATTGGAGATTACGGCCCGCTGCAGAAACACAGGCCCTCCATCTCATCTCAAATCTCCTCTCTCTGCTTTATCTCCCCCACCTCTCCTCATTTCTTTATCTTCTTAATCCCAGCTCTCCTCCTTTTCAGTGTCATCAACTTTTGCTCACATCTTTTGCCCTCCATCACTACTCTTTCTCAGCAGCTGAATGGAGAGGCAGATGAAAATGAGTAAATGGGGGGGAAAAAAATGAGGAAAGAAAGAAAGAAAGAAAAATCTTCCCTCCTGAGTGGAGCCAGAATGATGTCATGGGGGCATTTGTCCTCCTGGTGTGGAGGCTTCCCTTCCTCTGCTAATTACCTTGTACAAACTCGAATCTGATATGGCGGATATGAGGCCCAAATACAATTATTGTGGGCTAACAAAGAGATATTGAGATTCAGGGAATGAGGGAGAGACCACAAGTGAGATAGAAGGCGAGCCATGTGCACGGTCCATGCGCGCGCCCAGCCACCCACACACACACAAACACAACCACTTGTCCTTCCCCTCCATTCCCTCAGATAGGCTAATGTTATTACACGGGTAATTATCCTCATTAGTGCCAGCAGCTGTAGAGAGCCCATTGCTCGCTGTTCAAACTCCACCCCAAACCTTTCTGTCTTCAAAACCAGTCTTTGTCCTCTCCAGATCTCATTTAGAGACTTTGTCTTTATCCTTCTAGTTGTAAAAATAGAACCAATCGACCAGCTACAGGTGCATCTAAATAGGTTTCAATGTTATGAATACACTCAGTTATGTCAGTAATTCAATCCAAAAATCAAAACTGAAATACAATGTCGTTTTACTGCACATTGAGTGATTTATGTGAGTTAGTTTAAATCTTTGGGGCTTAATGCGAATGAGAACCCGCAGTCGGGTTTCACAGAACATTAGAATATCACATCAGGTCAATAAAGAATAATTTCTAAAACAAAAATATAATGTTTTAACTTGATAGTGGACCAACAGGAGTGCAACAAGTAGCATAAGCCGTAAAGGGTTAGTTACTTGTAAAGAAACTGATTGTTCTCAGAAAGTATGTTAAAGGAAAGTTTAGTGCAAGGAAAAAATGTGGTAGAAAAAGATATAAAAGCTCTGGAAACTACACAGATATGCAGAGCAGCTGTCTAATCTCCTTTGTTTAGCCACCCATCAGCCAGAGACAAAGCCAGAAGCATTTCACCTGGGCCAAGGAGAAACAAGATTTCCTTTTGTTTTTGGAAATTAAATACAATTTTTTATATATTTTGGAAATCTGAAGGAGTGCAACAAGAGAGGACCAGATCTCACCTTGCTTGAAGTGAAGTGTGAAGTTCCTACAGTCAGTGTCATCTGGTGATGTTGGTTCACTTTATTAAGTCTAAAGTCAGCACAGCAATCTACAATCTAATCTAATTTTCTAATTTAAAAAATAAATAAATTTGAGTTTTTGTTAGCTGTGAATATGACAACTAAACAACTAATAAAGGCTTGAGACGAATCACTTTCTGTGTAATGAATTGTTTCACTTTTTTAAACAAACTGATGCAGTAAATAAACAAACTGATGTTCTAATTTACTCAGATGCACAAAGACAACAGACCTGAACCAGGTCGTCTGTAACGGTGAAACCAAAAGATTCTCACTGATCTTTAAAAGTTAGTCAAAAAATCTCATTTTAGGGAAGGAAAAAAAGGAAAATGTTGTCAATCTGAAGAGTCTTCAACACAAGGTGGCACTGTTTGGTCTTCTGTGGCTGCCTCTCCTCTCATCCGCCTCATGTTTTCCTGCGTTTACAGGCCATTCTTCTTCAGAGTAAATTAGCTGTCAGAGTCCTTCCTCCTCCTGCATAATGACACTCTCTAAATTTGATGTCCGGTAAAATGGAAAACAACTGTATGTGGATGGCTTGGAGACTCTGGCTATTTCCTTCTTGCATTTTAACTTTATAGAGAAATTATGGAATCATCAACTGAGGCGGGCAGCTTTATGCACAGCATCCCTCTCGCTCTGTGAGATTGCCTTTTTGTTTTTATTGCCGGGGGCTGCTGCTGCAAAGACAGACAGTGAGTAACCTGTATTCCTCTAAGCCTTGCATCAGGCGCTAAATGTCACGCATTGCCTGTTTTTATTGGCTAATGTGCCCTATTGTGCCCTTCTCCTGACTTTTTTTAAAATTTATTTTTGTCTTTTTGCAGGACACTTTTGTTAAGAGATGGTTGTTAATGCTGCTGACCAGATGGGCTCCTTCCCCCCACAGGTCTCACTCAGGGTGTTTACCATCCACTGGGCTGTGGATAACAGGTGAGATCGCTGCTGGGCTTTTCAGCCAATCAGAGAGCAGCAGCTGCCTGGCCTCTGCCTGTAAACCTTTATTTGGCATTTGAGTCCCTCCTCACTGGGAGTGCGTTTGATAATAACATTGAATCAAAGTGATTTCTGGTTTTATGTGCTTTTCTTTTTTTTCCGCATATGAGGTTTTTATGTGGCACCGTCACGCATGCTGCCTCACTCAATCCTCCCCTGGGTGTCATTATTTTCCCAGTGAGCAGCTTGGGTTGAGTGAAGCTTGAGTATCATCACGGGTATCTAACACTGAAAACCCACTCAGTCATTTAATTTTCGTTTCATGAAGTTTAGAGATAAATTGCTCCCCAAATGTTCCCTCATGTCCTGTGTGACAAAATGTTTCCATCGCTATCGCTGCGCAAACAGAGTGGACATTCCTTTCCCTTTTTTTTTCTTCTTTTTTTCCAATCCAGGCCATCCTGAATTACTGCAATTTGGTATCATGGCAACAGCAAAGGTAAAGCCGGGCCGGGATTGTTGAGGAACGGCCTCTTAAAGCTTTGAATCAATCTGCCTTAATGGATGACCTGTGTCGAGCATGCATATGTGGATTAGTTTAGCCGGGAGCACCTGTCGCCGTTCTGTCAACAGCAGATCGGGTTACAGGCCCCTCATCCACCTGGCTGACACCACTTCCTGTGACTGGCAACGCCGGCACTCGCACTGCCACATGTCGAATTATGACATAAACTGGAGATTTCAAGATATGTCTGGGTACAATATGCTTTCTAAGTGTACAACCTTTTGGTACATTATGCTAAAAAAAATAAAGAGAAAAATGCAGCTCACAACAAAGAGGTCAGCAGAGGGCTTTGTGTGTGGATCTCAGCACCCTCCCCATCCCACGACCCTCTAAAAGGATAAGCGAGAACAGCTAATGGATGGCTGGTTGGGTGGTATGGAGTAAATAGATGATAACCAACTCATTGAATAAAAATGCCTTGAAACAGAGTGGACTTAGGATGATGATGGAGTTAGACTGATGGAGAGATCCAGTGAAGAGAAGCTGCTTCTGGACTTAACATCTTTAAAGGGAAATCTTTTGTCTACCCCGAGGAGATGACTCTGTGAGGAAGAGGATAAAGATTTTGCAACTTTCGTCTAATTTTTACACACATATCAAATATTACATATAGTGCCTTGAAAAAGTATTCATGCACCTTGAACTTTTTGCACTGTCTCTCACGTTACAACGTCTATGTTTGCTCAGTAATGCTTTAGGAGTTTGAGGGAAAAATGTGGGATAAAATGTGAGTCTGATAAACGTAATATCCTCACTGCCATCATGTAGCCTCCAATCCTTAGACGAAAACATCTGATTTAAAGCAACATGCTGAATGCGAATGCACTTAATCATCTAATTGAAGATCTACAGGGGAAAATGCAGTCTCATTTGCTCCAGCTGGAGGAAAGCTTGCTCATGTGTCCTTTTACTGGTGGTGCACTGTCTTCTTCCCTGATGATGGATCCCCTGAAGATGAAACAATTAGCACAACAACCGTTGTGCTAACCACAAAGCTGGGCAGATGATAGATAGGGTATCTGATAGACTCTGCTGGATGGTCTGGGGGCTTTGTCCCGGATCCCTGACACCTTCTATATTGTGATCAATGCAACCCCCATGTTTCTTCCATCTCATCGCCAGATCCCCCCCACCAGCTGCCTCTGACCCCTCATCATAGCCCTGACTCTGCTTGCCATGTGCTGGGAGTCAAAGGGTTCCCACCTATCGCTCATCAGAATGGAACCCCACCTTCTCCTGCTCCTGTGCGCTAAATCACAATCAATCGCTTGGCAGACAGAGATGGATTGGGACGTCCACGACCCTGTACCTTCCAGGGAACCCACCCACCCTTCAAGGGGCTGCTGTCACTGACAAATAATAGGTGATTCCAGGAGGAGTCAGCAGGTCAAGTCTGCTGGCCTTACAAGGAAGTTGCCACAAAGGAATGGGGGGATATTTTTTTCTCTTTAGGAACAATGTCTAACAGCATGTATGACTGAAAGGAGAGAAGCGTTGGCTTTGCAGATAAAAAATAAAATCAATTTAAATCTAATTTTCACTCAGATGAAAATGAAAGGAAGTGTCCTCATTTGTAACATATGCTAAATATGTTTGGTAAAAGTTTCAGTGCAGAAAACATTTAATTATCTTAATCTGTTTTTATTGATGTTATGTATTTTGAGTTAGTTTATGGGGAAAAAAATTATTCCAGATCAATCAGATGATTGCTCTGAAAATGACAAATTTCACACAAGAGCTTTTAATAAATTATATATACATATTATGTGACATTCTAATTTTCGGAGAAACTAAATGATTACGCTGTCGCCCATAATCATTCAAAGGAAAGAATGAATGTCATTAATCTAACTCTTTCAATTGCCTTTCTAAAATAAAAAAAAGATGCAATAATATTCAAATTTATTCAGATACGTCAAATGAGTAATGGTAATCCTGTTAACTAAGTTTAAAAGAAGAAACAAGTAAATAAGTAAATTAACAGCAGTGAAATTATCCCATTCTCTTCAGCAGAATTTAACGGTGTCATATATCTATTCTAACAAAAACCCAGAGGTCGGTAGTTTACTAGTAGGTACATTTACTTAAGTAGGTTTCTAGAAAAAAATACTTTTGGGTGTAGCTTTACTACACCATACCCTTTTTCACTTTAACTCAAATATTATGATAATTATGAAATATTGCTACTTTAACTTTAGTAACATTTCTGCATCCTCTATTCACTGAATGAAGAACAAATCTATTTTCATCAAAATCATCTACAGAGGAAAATTACCCGTTTTGGCTAAATCTGGCATATTTACATGACTTATGTTTTGCGAGGTCTTCTTATTCAATGACTTCACATTTAAAAATCCACCGGATGCAGACACAAACCTACAGTTATGTTAAAGCGAGACTTTTGTTTGTACAAAAATGCTTTGTTGTTTTCTTTCTGTATATGTTGGACATCAAGTACACAGTAACGCCATCCACTGTCATTAAAGGTACTTTACCTTGTTAAAACATATGCATAATTACCTTTTTGTTTTATTTCTTTTCTCGCTAATCTTTAAAATTCCAGAATTTGCACATAGCATTATACTTTTAAAATATTAAAACAGATGTTATCAGTTACTCAATACTTGAGTAACCTATGTTATTACTTTTACTTGAGTAAAAGTTCTACTCTTGCTTCTGTACAATCTCTGGATGATCTAACCAGCTCTGTGTGAACCTGCATAAAAAAAGAGAAATATCATTTTAACTATGATACAAGCAGTATTTTGCATATTGTATGTGTCTACTGTGCTCTGTCTTTGAGCTCTTTTCTCCTCTCTCGGAATAATACAATCTTGACATTGTTCTGCAGACCATTGTGCCCATTTGAAGAGTTGCTCCTGGTGGCTCCTGATTTACTTCACAACAGGCCGAGTGATTGCATCATTCACATGAGCACTGACAACAAATATCATTCAGACATGCAAAAGTCTCCACAATGCCATAACACCATGATTGGAAGCGAAAGATCTCATTTGGTATTCACCGCCTAGGCCTCAAGGAGGATCATTCACATGTAGATGTGTCCTTCTGGAAGTGCCTCGGATATACAATTTCCATTTAGATAAGGTGTATACACAAATAAAGAAAGGACATTGGGTTCTTCATTTGATTAACTAATCATAGTCTTTGTAATTCCACTCTGGGACCTTTAAGGGCAGTGCGGGGCCACGCGCCCTGATTAGCCAACACATGATTGCTGCAGCTACGGCACAAATCAGTTCAAGTAACTCAGCCGACGACACAGTGGCAATGATTAAACAGGTGATTAAAACAGAGAGAGTTTCTGTCTAATCCCTTTTCCCATTGTCTAAAGAGATAGCCGGAGTGTAGTCCCAGATCTACAATAACTGGACACCACAAGAATTAGAGTGGGAGGTGATTAGGGCCTTTAAAGCTCCCTGGAGTGTGGAGGCAGGTTGTTTGTGATTAGCCTGAACTTAAAGGTACATTGTGTCCTTATTGCCTCTTGCTGGACAGGGGAATTCATTATCTGATTCTTAAGCTGAGAGGAAAAAAATACACCCACTGGCCTTGGGGCAGATGAGGAATGGAATAATCTATGTTGGTGGCACCAGCGAGGAGGATTCAGACTGGCAGCATGTTGACAAGCCAACAAAAACACTCCTCAAAGTCCTTTAACCCTCTTCCCACTTCTCCGCCAGCCTCTTCATGCACTGCAGTGGCGTCTGCGCGTCATCTGAAGGCTGTATAGAAACTCTACAGCTCCCCTCCATGACTGATCTCTTTTGATAGGCCTCATTATGCAAACTGCTCCCAACTCCCGCCGCATAATTAGTGCTTAATTAATTTGAGTGAAATCTTTCATCTGTCTGTGTCCGGCCAGCTCCTTCCTTCCATTTACAACATGATATTAATTTCAGAGTGGGGGGTGGGAGGGAGAGGTAGCCCAACGGATGAAAAGGCTGATATAATTAATCAAGTACTGTATCTTTTCCCTTCGTTTTTTTTTTTCAGGAATAATAATAAGTGTGATGAGCAGAGTCTGATTAACCCTATTATGCTCCCTAATTAGGGTGATCATTTAATAATCAAGGAAGCAGCACAATTATAAGAGAATGCAAATTATGTAGTCTAACGAAGAAGTGTGCCAATTTTTGGGAATTCTTTGTTTGGAAAATCCTGCATTCCCAAACCAAATGCGAAGACAAGTTTCTCCTCTTTGTGTTCGTGTTTTATGGTTGCACTCACTCCAAATGTCTGCATTTTGCATTTTCATACATTTAGATACCCAAATGTTGACAGGGAAATCCTGGAAAAAAAGTCTTGTTCACAGTTTCCCACAAGATATGAAGGGTACACAGCAAACACAAAATAAAATACCAAAATGTGACATTACATGCAAAACACCACGTGGGATGGAAAACTAACTTCTGGACACATTACATACACAATGACACATGACAGTGGCACCGCCATGATAAGAGGAAACTTTGGGGGAGTGTTTTGGCAAGAGGGATGATGGTGGTAAATAAGGACTGGAGGTTCACCTTCAGCAAGAAAAAAGTCCTAAACTTGCAGCCAGAGTTACCATGGTTTAGATCACAGCATATTGATGTGTTAAAATGGCCCAGTCAAAGTCAGAGAGCTGAGAGTCCTAGATAAGACATATGCCATCAATTTATGCTAATCATTAGCAATTCTCACAGAATGTTAAAAATGTGTTAAGGTTCGAAGGGACTTTGAACTTTCACTTCTTTTTTCATTATTTCTACAAAGTGTGGCATGCAAAGTTCAACAGTACATGTGAAAGTCAAGCTTTAACATTGTGCAGTATTTAGGTAGCACTATGTTTAACAAACGACTCCAAATTTTAGCAGAAACTTTTGATGACTGCTTCATCCAAGGTCTGCTTAGAAAGAAATGTCATTATAACACATCACATCAGCAAACTGCATGCATTTTTAATCCATTTGTGACAGTTTTTTTTAGAACTGTGCAATTAAAACGAGCAATCATTTTTTGTTTTATTAAACTGTTTAAGATATGTATATGTACATATATGTATGTGTGTGGGTGTGTGGGGGCTGCCATAGTCAGCTTGGCAGAACTTCAGCACCATGGCCAGCAGCCAGGAAACACAAACACATTTTGAGGCTTTGTTTAACATATAACTTTATGAATAATTCAAACAGCAGATAGTCATGAATTCAGCAGAGGTTTTCACATGGGGCTAATGCATCTTTAGATGAACGGATACTAGTCAACAGATAAAGGATAAGGCCCATTAGGTCTGCCAGAGTCCATCTTTCATACTCCTCAATGATCCAGCTGCTGTCCACACTTTCATCACGATAATGGCAACCTCATATACGGAGCCCATGAGCAATGGGCTTGATTTCATTTCTCTTACCAGCCACGGAGAAACAGAAGATGGACCTTCTTTTTGTTGTTTACTTGTGTGAGAAGTGTATTGACTACTAAGCAAATGCCTGTCAGTGAGATCCTTTATATGCAGGCTGCTCTTGATCCAGCGTGCATGCCTCCTCCATGTCTTTGTATCTGGAAGGTGTGTACTGTGTGTGTCTACATGAATGTACCTCAATTTGCTCCTCTTTACCCCCATAGTGCAGCTGTGCCTCGGAGAACTCTTGTGAAGTAATTGAATGAGCCGAGGCCGGGTGGGGAGAGGAGGAGGGGGAGGTGGAGGAAGGGAGGGGGGACCTGTGGCAGTGAATGTGGTGCCCGCTGGCCTTATTATCCGTAATACAGCAGCCGCTCTGCCTGTGCTTTCTCATCCACTCATGAATACAGAAATGAATGTGATGGACGTCAGAGGTGAGCGCAGCGGGGGGAGATGGGCCAGAGCCTGTTTTAATCAGCTCCCAGATAGAACAATCACTTTATCCACCTCCACAGCGCAGAGGTGAATTAGCGTTTAACATTCCAGGGCATGCTTTCTGACAGGGGACTCCACCCCAAACAACCAATGGACTGCAGAGATTACCGAGAGACACTCTGCTGTTTCTGATGAGGAAATTAGGGCTAAACATGCCCCTGGGACTCAAGCGACTGATATGCCTGGTCTGCAGGAAGATCTGTTTTTTTCTTCTTTTTTTCCTTTCCCAACAAGAGGCTTCTTAGAATAAAGGATGGTCTATTGTTGTCCCTTTGAAGCGTTTGTTCAGGTGAACATGCGTGCACATTTTCCATATTCTGTTAGTGAAAAAAAAAAAAGAGTACTTCAGTTTATAGTTCAGATGTTGCTCATTTTGCGAAAGGCCAAAAGAGCAATATGGTACTTTTGCAGAAATGTCCTTAAAGCATGAAAAAAACATGTCCTTGTCTGCGAAGAGTGATCTGCATAATTGTCAGAAGCACCAACGACATCAGGGACTTTCCCAGTCAAGTCAAGTCCATGTGGTCCATTAGCCTTTAAACTCAGAGGTGTAGCACTTTGCAGAGCTTTTCACAGCAACAGGGTCTCATGGGCAACCTTCTAAAGAACACTTTAAAGTCTAGACAGTGACCTCTGTGTTGCTCTGATGGCCAAACAGGCAATTTTCCCATTGATCTTTTTGGTGAAATAGCAAACCTTTTACAACTGCTGCCTTTTCTTTTATTTACAGCTCGAGTTAGACTGTGTTTTAATACTTTGGATTCCCATAGTTTGCCCACAGGTGGCTTCCATGGCCTTTGGAGAACTCAGAAAAAAAGCAGGACCCAAACTTGCAATTAACTGATGTGAACGGCCTGCAAAGACTAACAGAAGAGGAAGTGGGAAGTAATTGCCTGTGGAGAAATATCAAGAGATATGAGCAAGGGTCTGTCTTTAGGTTATGAAGCTAAACAAAGTTTTTCACCACTATTAAATTATTCATGCAAAATTCCAGAAAATTACCACTTTTTTTGTTTACTCTACAAAAACCAACAAGGAAAATCAGAAACAGATAATATAAGAGGCCCTTGGCAATGACAGTTTGTTTGTGTGCCTTGTTTTAAAGTAATATATAAAATATGCTTGTTGAAAAGCAATGAAAAGTTTTTCATTATTTTTTTAAACTAATAGAAATACATTAAACATCAACATACATCCAAGTCTTTATGTGAACTTCTTTTTATTTTCAGGTAATAGATTCGTTGAGACTTTCAGAGCTTGGGATATGGTTTTATAACCTAATATTGCTTTAAACTTTGCAATTTGTTATTCAATTTTTTCTAACAAACTCCTGAGTTCTACAAAGAACGTGGATTTATACTGACATTCACACTGACTCTGATGTATCAGCTAGAAGGTCTTTTTTCCTCATTCTTATTTTAAATAACTTTTGAAAACCTGTTTCACTTTCCTTCCATTTTATAAAAACACACCGCTTCATGTTGGTTGATCATTTAAAATCCCAATAAAAGAGCATATGATTTGTGGTATTAAAATGACAAAACGTCAAGATGTTCAAAGGTTGTGAATGCTTTTGTAAATGTGAGTTAAGAAGCTATACGTTTTTTACAGTAAGCTAACTGAAAGAACAGATGTATTAATCACAGCAAAAAGCTGTAAAAAGAATTTGACTAATTTTGGCTCCAAAATCTTGTTAGATCATTTGGAGGTGTTGTCCATCAGTGCAACAACACTAATTGTGCTTTAAAACTATACTCAAAAACCAATTGGTTCATTTCACTCTGATGCTTTTGTGCTACACTCCTATTGTTTCTCCTTAGCTGGCTCTTTTCTACTCCCAGTTTTGGAGTGGACAAAGGCTGAGGCTGAGGCTGTGCTGTGTTCAAAGCCAGCGTGATTAAATCTGGATCCCTTGCTGGCTCTCTCCATGGTGCTGAAAGAGCCCTGTATCAGATTACGAGCAGCCAGAATAGGACCTCAGATAATCCATTACAATAATTGATTGACAGAGCATTGAAAGTGGTCCTGTAGTGAGCACCAATTACAGTCATGTCCTGTTGCACTTTCAAATTGTCTCAGTTTGGCGTAACACATGGAGGCAATCACTCATGTGGGAAGTAGAGAGTGCTTCTTTAAGAACAGGCATCCCCACTGCACTGAAGTTAATGTTTAACAGCGTCAACAGCACAGTGTTTGCAGAAATGTTTGTGTGGAAACCTTCAGTCGCAGGAGGGGAACTTCCCTGTTGTCCCCAAGATTAATTCTTCCTCCTGTAGGTGGTGCAATAAAGTAACTTCTGGTCTCTGCCGGTTCTTCAAGCATCAGACCCGAAACAGTATGAACCCCTTCTTCAAATTTAGCGGTTTAGAAGTAGGTTTAGTCCTGGAATTATTTTTTTTTTTACATATACATTTGTATTTTTAATGATCATTGAAAACTTACTTTATTTCAGAAATTCAATCGGAAAAACTGAATTACGAATTTGTTTAACTGATTCCTTTCTGTTCTTTCAGTAGTTCGGACTTACAGATAATAGAAACACAAATTTTTTTTTTTTTAATAAGATTTCAATATTGCTAAACACAAAAAAAAATTATACAAGATTTTGGGCCTCCTGATAAATTTATCCATGTCATGTACAGCGTCCCAGGGAGGGATGATGGAAACATAACTCAGAAATTGCTGAAACACACTTGAACAAAACTGCAGATGATGGAGGACCTCAAACAGGCTGGTGTTTTCCTGGCTCTGGAACCTTGATTTTATAAATGAAATGTAAAAATGCAAATTCATCTGAAAAGGGAATTTCGGACCACTGAGCAACAGTGGCTCAGGCTTAGGAGTGGCTTAACACAATATATGAAAAACACTCATGTCTCTGTGTTTTGGTTCTTTAAGCAGTGATTCTAGTCTATGCCTTGTAATTCCTCCAACTTTTTGGGCTTTAATTAAACATTTTCAACGACACTTTTTTTTCTTCCACTAAACTTTCAATGAATATGCTCACTCTCTGAACAAGCCAGCTTCGGCACTGACCTTTAGAGGTTTATCCTCCTTGTGGGGGCTGTCAGTAACTATTTCCTGGACAATCATTAACATGTTGTATCAAAACTACAGTTTTTAACCTGGACATAACTTTTGTTCTAAATTATTAAAAGAATACATTTTGAATTTTCTTCAACTAGAAGTCATAGTCCTCTAAAAGAATGGAAGTAACCGCATCAAATATGTCATTTTCTGTCACTGTAAACATCAGTTTCACTTTTTGAATCGAATTACTGAAGTAAAACAACTTTTCAACAATAATTAATTGAAAGATATTTGTTAAACCCATTTAACCAGAAGAATAATATAAAGTTGAGAATAAAACTATAATTTAAAAAAATCTTAAAGCAAGTGAGGAGGTATTGGAGAATATGGTCGAGTCTGCAGTGAGACAAAACAAACGGCTGCAGCTGTATGCTAATTAGGCGCCTATGCTTCCCGTCCGCGCGAGGCAGCACGCGCCACTGAGCAAACACGCGCATGCGAGGCCGGGCAGCACAGGCCCACGCGCCCCACAGAAATTATCTCGAGGGAAAGAGGAACTCGTTAAAATGCCATCAAAGCTTGTAGTCCCAACAAACCACGACTAATAGACGAGCAGAGTTGAAGAACAACAAGAATAGGAGCAGAGGAAGCGAAGATGGCGTCAGGGAATTTAGGTTGCATTTTGCAAACAACATGAGTTAAATAAAGCGAAAGCAAATTATTTTAAGTTATTAACCTTAAAAAATAGATATCCATCCCATTAAATCAACGCATTAAAACTTTTTCCCCACTTTATGAAGTATTCCCAGCTGCTTTAAGTTTTAATTCTTAAATATGATTCCTCAGTCAGCCCATTTCAAATGTACATTTTAACTCGAACAGAACCAACATAACGGTGTGTTTTCAAGCAGGTGAGAGAAGGCTCTGGGACATAGAGGCCTATTGAAAGGGGGGCTGCAGGCCTGCGGCTCAGCTTCGATTGTGTAATTATTTGACTTGGTCATACTGCAGCTTTATGCAAATGAGGGGAACAATGAGCGACGATGGAGATTAATTCCTCCCTGGTCTGAGCACTGAAAGAGGGGGAAAGAATGCGCTCTCTTCCAAGTGGCGCACTGTCGCATGTAGGCCTGCATTATTAGGCAATAAATGGAAACTCAGGCAAATGTGCAAAATGCGAAGAGAACAAAGAGGACCTGTACTTGGAGAGAAATAAGTTAAGTTAAACACTTTTATTACAACATTTGAAAACTTTTTTGTTTGCCTATTTTACAGCTATGCAGTTGTTACAGTAATAATAATAAAAACTTTAGAGCTTCCGGAAAACAAGATATTTCCTACAAGCAGATGCAACACCGGTTTTAAATATCAGTGCAGAATGTCCCATCACAAGCTTTGGCTGCTGCTGCCCTCCTCTTTGTCTGCAGCGCTGATTCCGCCCAGCACGCGTCTCGCTGTGGCCCAGATTGCCTGCGAGTCCTTTTTCACAGTTAAGAGGTCAATTTGCCTTTGAAACGATGGAAAAAAAAAAGATATCCACGCACACGCAGACGTGGCCATTGTGCACAAAGACCAGAGGGCTTTCTTATTACTTATGTATGCAGCGAGATGTCTGATTTATATGTCGGGTTAAACTACCGAGACAGACGCGTGCCCTCAAAATAAAGAAATACTCCTCTACTGGGTTCATGTTATAAAATAAAATCGGACAAAAATAAAAGTTGCTATATTCGGTTGTGAGCATATAGTGTGCGTAAAGGTCGTGCGTAAAGATGGAGCACATCTATAGAGAGCGTGTATTTCAAACATGTTATTTTTGCTGCACATTTTTACCAACATCTCAAGGAATTTTTAGAAGAAACGAGCATTTTTACAACCTTCTGGTAATTTTAAATCGTGATGATTTTAGCACTGATGGACATTTCCTTTTAGAGACTCAGAGGCCCCCCAGAGGAGAGCCACAAAGCAGTGGCACGTGTGCATTTGTGTAGGGGCCCATCAGACCGTAAAAAGAGGAGGGTCCCGGCGTGTGCCTCGGTCGGGGGAGGGAGGCTGTGCGTGCAGCATTAATGTAATAAACCGCCAGTACATCTGCTGAGCTATCTGCACATCCTCCAACGAAATCCGCCGACCCCGGGCTCAGAGCCCTCCCACAATAAAATCCACTGGGATCTTGGTTTCATCCCATTGGTCGGGGATGCTGCAACGGGGGGGGCGAGAACAATAGCATCATTCCGGCATAAAAAGAGTGGAGCTATGCCTTGGAGACGAAAACATTTCAGCAACAGAAGGATCGATATAGAGGGGAGTAAAAAGTCCCTAAAATTCTGGTGTTGCCATATTTTTTAAACCAACCTGGATACTCCAGATTTCAGCCACCTCTCCGAAGTGCCTTTCCGCCGTTACTCGCCAAGATGCCCAAAGGATTCCTGGTGAAAAGAAACAAGAAATCCGCACATGTTTCCTACAGGACTCGATCTGATGAGGATGATCTCCAGGAGCTACACACCCCAGCTGCCTTGCCAAGTCAGACGGACCCCTCCCCGCCGATGTCCGTGGCGTCAAGCCCCGACCGCGCCTCGGTATCACCAGATTTCGTCGCAGCCGACGCGCTGGTGCCAAGGCTGGAAAAGCCGGAGCAGTTCGGCAATCCAGAAGCTGTGTGCCAAGCCATCTACAGCCCCACCCGACCCATCAGCAAGGAGCACGAGAGGGGATATTTTGAGCGAAGTTTCAATCTGGGCTCGCCCGTTTCTGCGGAGTCATTCCCCGCAGCCGCCTCGCTCTCTGGCCTGGACCACCTCCTGTACGCTCCGGTGGACCTGAAAATCGGCACCAGCAACAGCAGCCGGGGCGGCGCAGCCATCACAAACACCACCACCACCACCACCAGCAGCACCAGCAGCAGCAACAGCAACAGCCTATCAGTACCAAACAACCGGGTCGCAACCAAAAGACCCGCCGCCGAGGGAGCAGAGCGAAAACCTAAAGCCGCCTCAAAGAAACCCAAAGCCATCAGAAAGCTCAACTTTGAAGACGAGGTGACCACTTCTCCGGTGCTCGGGCTGAAAATCAAAGAGGGGCCGGTGGAGATGAAGCCGAGGGCGCAGTCCTCCGGGGGAACCAAACCTTTAGGGGAGTTTGTGTGCCAGCTGTGTAAAGAGGCTTACGCGGATCCCTTCTCCCTGGCTCAGCACAAATGCTCCCGTATAGTCAGGGTCGAGTACCGGTGTCCCGAGTGTGACAAGATGTTCAGCTGCCCGGCGAACCTCGCTTCTCACCGCCGCTGGCACAAACCGCGGACCAGCACCGGCGCGCCGGCGGTGCCGCCCGCGCAGGGCGTCAAACCGGACATGGCCAAAATGCAGCCGCTGGGCGTCAAGTCAGTCTCAGACGAAACCAAAGACATGAGTGACAGAGACACCCCGAGTCCCGGGTTGTCCGAGTCGGGCTCTGAAGACGGCTCGTACGACTGCCAGTTCTGCGGGAAGAGGTTCAAGCGGCAGGCGTACCTAAGAAAACACATCATGGCTCACCAGGCCCTGCAGAAGAAGGTACTGGAAGAGCACGGGTTTCAAACCAGCGACCGTGCAGCGGCCGAGCAAGCTCCAGTGTCCGCCCCTTCCTCCTCTTCCTCAGCATCATCAGAGGAAGCCTCAAACCAAAGCCCCCTGAATCTGAGCCCGGTGGACTGCCTGCTTTGCACGATGTGCGGGGAGAGTTTCACCAGCAGGGCCGGCCAGGAGAGACACCTGCGCCTCATGCACCCCTCCCAGATCTACCCGTGCAAATACTGCCCCGCCACCCTCCCCAGCTCACCGGGGCTCACGAGGCACATAAACAAGTGCCACCCCTCGGAGAACAGGCAGGTGATCCTGCTGCAAATGCCGGTGCGCCCTGCCTGCTGAAGACAACACGGAACTTGTGCCTTTGATGGGGGAAATACAAAAAACAAAACAACAAAAAATTAATAATAATAATAAAAAAATAGAAACAAAAATGTGGCTTTGGGTTTAAAAGAAAAGAAAAAGATAAGAAAAAAGTTGCCCACTGCCACAACTTTAGGCCAATGAAAGGCAGGGCTGTTTGATGTTTAAGTGGTGTCTTTTTCATGCCAATCAGTGATTGTTGAATGCTTGTCTCGATATTTACTTTACTTATAGGCCTATTTTGAGATTTTATTTCTCAAATTAGTTTATCAAGAGGGGGAAAATGAATACAAAGCGTTAGTTTGACTGTTAAAGGGTATTTTTCTAGCACAGCACATGCTCAATGATAGCTTCTAGACCTAAGAAATCTTTTAAAAAAATCTCAGAAATCTTTTTTTTTCTCCCCATCAAAGTCTGTTGAATTCACCGACCGTGATTGCTCTATCACTGTAGCTTTACGCTTGTTTGTGGAGGACAGAACTTTATCAACTTTGTGTTGGTGGAAAAAAAAAGTGACTGAAGAATTTTCCCAGTTTAGTAGAACCACAAATGCCTTTAGTAAACAGAAAAGCCTAGTATAAATAGCCTGCATACACATCCAAATCCTGCTGTATAACTGCCTTAAAAAAAGTTAACATAGATTGTTTTAATTTTGAATGCTGGCACATATTTTATTCCTATTGTTATTATTATTATTATTATTATCATCATCATTATCATCATCATCGTTATTATTATTGAAGATTGTTGCAATATTTTTCCATCATATTTATTTATTTATTCTAATTATTTTATGTAACTTATTGTTGTGATTTATTTTCTTTTTTTCCTCCCCTGTGAATCGTTCTGGCAGTTTACATGTCGTATAGCCAAATGTCTTTCAATTTATTTATTTTTTTTGGTTGCTGTCTTTTATTTATTAGTTGTGATAATTGTGGTGGGTCGGGTTTTAATCATCAATCTTCACAGCTCTTGTGTTTTAAAAAAATAATAAAGAAAAACGTAAAGCTCTTACCTTAGATGCAATCTTTTTTAAGGACAAGTTATTTTTCTTAAATGTTGGCTTTTATAGCGCTTTGATTGTATGTGTACATCGTTGGTGTCTATCGAAATAAAAAAAATATTTTCAAAAAGACACACGGGCTGCTTGAAATTTTTCACATTACTTCCTTTAAAGAATATTTTTGTAGGAATAACGGCACTTAACTAACCCAAAGTGTTTTTTATGTTTTTAAGGTGTCTGTACCCTCTCACTTCAAACATTAAAGCATAACAATCCACAGAAAACAGAAAATGATTGCAGCCAAAAAAAACAAACAAACAAAAAAGCATTCCGACTTTTAGAAATTACATAAACTAATTTCTAACTTATTTTCTTTTATTCTAATTGCGCAAATTGATAGATTTATTAGTGCGCGCACCAGGACGATTAAATAAGAAGTTTAAACTTATTGAACTTATTTGTTCAAATGACTCAAAACCGATTCAGAAGAGGGTCAAGTCTGACCTTTATGTCAGAGTCACTTACGAGTCAGAGCAAAGATTAGATTTTATTTCCATTTGCAAGTTTTACACTTTAAAAGCTTGAAAGTTTAATTTGTCATCGGGAGAATCTCCCCGTGAATAACTAACATAGGAACCGAACCTCCGCATTCAGCCCCCCCTTTGGTCATCAGAGCGATTTTCTGTAAATCATCGCTGTAGAGGCTCAAGAGAGGAGAGGAGCACTTAGAGCCTTATCATAAATCCCCTCCTGCCTTTAATACCATGTCAGGACATGACAGCGGGACAAAGGAGGTGGTGGATCAGAGCTCACCTCTGGAGCAGTAAAACATCTGTCTGCTTCTTGAAGAAAAGAAAAAAAAAAGAGAAAAATACAGGGTTTGCTTTTTCCTGAGTTGCCAGATGATTTATGATTCATCAGGTTCACAACTGACTTTAAATCTAACCAGCAGGGCGCGTAAAGCTAAGTAAGACGCGTAAAGCTCAGTAAGACGCGTCAATTCAAAACTTAAACGCCTTGAAGTTTTTGAAGTTGCGGCACTTGTATCGAAGCACCAAAATCAAACGCCGGACAAAATTCGAGGATATTAAAATGCTCCTAAGCGTCTCGCACATGTGTTCACAACTTTCGGGGTTTTCAGATTTCGTCACATTTCAGCCAAAGAGAATTCAGTAGAGCATCAACATGATGAGAAAGGAAAATATGGATGGATATAAAGTGAGGCACGGATTTGTATGCAGGACCCTCATGTCAGGACTTTGTAAGACCAGTATTTTTGGGTATGGTTATCATCTTATAACTGAAAATGTTGAATCTTTTCAAAAAAAAAAAAAAACTTATTCAGATTGGATGTAGATAATCTGTTAACCATGTTTTTTTTGCTTTGTTTTTTTAAATCTTGGCAGATTCGAAATTGGATTTAGGTCTGGACTTTGATTGAGCCATGACTGTTTGATCTATGCCTTGTTAAATCACTGCAGTACTGTAAGTGAACATAAAAACTTCTGGCATGCATTGAGCTCCATCTACCTGCTTTGTGCCTCAATACCATTTTGCTGCCACTCCTATGTTTCTCTGAAGGGATGATGTGCTTTGCTTGTAGGTCAAACAGTTTAATGTTGACTTCACCTAACCAGAGACCTCTTCCATGTCTGTCATGTTCCCTAGATGGATTGTGACTTTCCATCAATAGCAGCTTTCTGGTAGCCATTCTTCTACAAAGGCCAGCTATAAATGTGGATCTCTGCAGCTCCACTTACCAGGCATATCTTAGCTGCTTCTGTGATTTTGGATGATACATTGAACAGTGCTATGAAAACTTTTCTAACGATGGGATATTCCTTTATAACCCTGCTCTGGTTTAAACTTCTCCACAACCTTTACCTTGACTTGTCTTATTCTGCTATTTGTTCGCCAATGTTTTCTAACAAATATTTGAAAACTTCACAGAAGAGTTAAATGTGGTTAAGTTAAGCGACTTGTGAAACATCTGGCTGCAAAGCCAACACTTTGTAAGGTTTGTACCTATGTATCCTTTCTTCACTTCACAAGTATGAACTATTTTGTGTTGGTCTGCCATGTAAAATCCCAATCCAAAACATTATAGATGTGTAGGTGTACAAGTGACAAACTGCTGAAAATATAATACACAAAAGTGTAGTTAAAATAAATAATGCTAATCACTGAAATGTTTACCTACAAGTATTAATTTGTATTATTAAATAATATAAATATGAGAAAGACTTTTGCCACCTCGACCACCAACAGCTAAAAAAACAGATGTACTTTCACTTCAACCTCCTCTGGTCTGATTTCTATTATAATTCAACATGTTTTATTAATATTCCACACCTATTCAAAGCAAAATAATTTTTTTTTTTTAGCAAACATCCGTCTCCCTCGGCAACATGGAGAGATATTTGAAACGTGAGAATGGACCACAAAGACATGAAATAATACAAGGCAGCAATCACAGTGTCAGCCTGTTCTGTTGTAACATATCTAAAGTCAATGATGAGAAAACAGGAGCGCTGAGCCCGGTGAAAATTAGGTAACATTAGGATTATTTTCCACACACATACAGATTCAGGGCTCCAATTATGGTCAAGTGCTTTTTCGTGTGCCTTTATGTGGCCCAGGAGAGGTAGGGGCACCTGTAGGTGCTGCAGCCTCTGCACCTGTACCTCCTGGTGAGGTTCCATTACGCAGGCCTCCTCTAAGTAGGTCTGAGCAGCAGGGGAGACAGATGGGAGGAGGGTCAGGTTACCCCTGCTGCTGATGGCACAGCCGGGCTGGGGTCGGAAAGCCCACGGAGACAGCAGCATCGCAGATTAAAAACTTACACTCACAACTTCCCAATCAGAAAAACAGCAAAACGTAGAATTTTAAAAACGATTTAATGAAATGTTTCAATTTCACATTTCCAGTGAAGATAAGCAGGACCTCGGTCATTAAAAACAGTTTTGATATGTTGACAAATGATGAAAATTTCAAGCTTTTTTTGCTCTCTTATACAAAGATTATATTACAGGCATTAATATATTTATATTAAGAGGGCAATGAGGCCCCTGAAATTGACACAATGTACAAGGATTTCTAAAACGAGAGGAGAAAAATAACACGTCTAAAGAACTAACTCATTTTCTTCACAAATATAAGACACACAATGTTGGTCCAGCGACTAAGCCACTAAAAGAGGAGTAAAACATCCCTTCAAAATACATTATTCTACAAGCTACAATCTTTAGATCCACATAGCAGGTTTTTCCTTCGAAAGACTTTGGGGAAAAACAAAAACCATAGTTGCGACCCAGGCCTATATGTTCATACATTCTTCAAAAGGACAGCCAAATAAAAAAGCACAACAACATTTCTGCAAGACCCCCTGCTGTTTGGATTCCCCATATTCTGCTGTAGGAATGAGCAAACAAAAGGAGGTGAGATCTTGGAGAAAGACGGTAAGGCATAGTAGTGCAACAGATGGGGATAGTGTTGCAGTTAGGGTGGAGCTGTCAGAAAGTGTGAGTGTACAGTGTGAGTGCTGGAGGGTGGAGGGAAAAGAAAGGTAGGGGTGGGGGCTGGACACCTGGCTGCCATGACAACCATGAGCGTGCAGGTTGTGAGTGCTGCTGGCCTGGCCGTTGCTAAGAGGTCTGTTGAGAGTTCAGCACTGGCACGCTACCTAAACCCAAACTCAACCCCCTCCTTAGCAGCCGGGGCCTCAGGAGGACACATGGATACAGAGAGGATCATGGGAAAGAGCAGGAGTTGGTTACACTCCATTCTGAGATGAAGATGGAGCAAGATGCTAAGAAAAAAAAAAATCCTAAATCCATCTGTTGTTTTTGTGGGAGGCACAAGACATGGCTCTTTAGAGATCATGGAGGAGAAGGATCAATCGGACCAATGAGATGATCAGACAATGGAAACTGTGGAAAAAGAAGCCTTAAATTTAGAGAAGTACCAAGAAATGAGCTTTTCCAGCAATTTTCAGCTTAAGCAGCCCATCAAAACTAACCTTATTCTCTAGTGGGTCATAACCCAGCAACCACCGCACTGTTGTGTGGATGCTGTTACTGAACAAAGAAGACTCAAAGTTTGCCATTTTCAGTCTCGGCAAGTTCTTTAGTAATGAAGTCATAGGAGGCATAGACATAAGGGATTTGTAGTTTCCACTATATTAAGCTGAGAGAGAGTGCAAGAGTGCAAACCGTTCAGCAGGTAACAGGAAGGCTGAATGGAGAATAGAAAAGTTTCTCGTTTTATCCTTTTGAGTTTTTAACCACTGTCTCTTATGGATGTGGTGACTTGGAAAGTATTTGCAGGAGGACATTAAAAATAAAATGACACTATTTCTCCTCCCAGTGGCCTTGAGTAGCATTATCCAAGTGCTATCAGAATATCTAATGGTGAAGAATAAACAATTACTATAAGAGTCCCTTGGTATATATGTTTGCAGCTCTAATTTTGAAGTTAAAAAGGAAGTAGTTCTCCATCTGCTGTGTTAGAAGAGTTGCCTAATAAAGATGTCAGGCTGACCAATAACATTTAGTTAAACCAGCTGTGAAGAGACCCGTCACTCAGGCATAATATGTGGCGGATAGACAGACTGAATATAATGGAATGACAGAACACTGCGAATAGCTAATAATTAGCTGCTAGCAAAGCTAAAGCTAGAATCTACTTTGAATCATCTCATTGGTGATGAATAAAGGGCAACTTAACTGTTTTTATTGAGTCTAGACTTTATTATTAAACGACTGCTCAAACCTGAACCAGATTCTTCTATAGCAAAGAGCAACTCTTTAAAACACAGTTTGAAATGAATGAAAATGAGAAAAACAGGATTTTTAGCTTTATCTTTCAAAAGATTTGTAAAACATAATCCAATTCTCAAGAACCAGACATATATCATCTTATCTTATAAGCTGGCTGCATTGTTAAAACTGAGTTAAGAATCTACATTCTTTTGAAATATACATGGAGTCTGCCGTTTTAGTAATACTAGGTGTACCAACTGTGCTAATTACTAATTAAAGTCTGAAACGCCAGTTTTAAATGTCAACTCAATCATTTGGCCTTTCTAAAAAAAAAAATTAAAAAGTCTGGTCACATGTTTTACAGTGACCAGACAAAGCCAGAAGAAAAGAAAAACTTTGAAGGCTATTATATTATAGTTCTTGAAGAAAAATCTGGATGTGATCAAATAAGCCACAAAGCTCATGTTGGTGCATCTCTAGATCTATCGGTATTTCTTATTACACAGGTATGGCGAGAAGCTTCATAAGAGAAACGAGTATATGAAAACACTAAACTGTCACATACATCACACATATATACACACCCCCCCACACACACACATCCGCACACACCAGTGCATGGAGTAAAGTTTCACCTGAGGGTCTGGCATTTCTCTCCTCTAAACAGCACAAGATTCACATTACAACAACAAAATGAATAATCAATTCATTCAACTTAACAAATTCAGAAGAAAAAAACCAAAATAAATGAAAGCAACTTGAATCCCAAACAAACTCAACAAAAGAGGAACATTCAATGCCAATGATGAGCGAGTGCAAAACACACTGGTAGGCTGAGAATGTTGGAATGTCAATGTCATCACAGGACAGAGCAAACTGATGGCAGAGGAAAGAGACAGGAGGAAACCTATCCAATTACCGGACATAAGCCCAGGTTAATGACATCATATAACGATTATAAACGTGGTCTTTTCTCATTCCAGCAGAGTTGCATAAATCAAACGGTGACAAAATCTATTGGAATCCATTTAAAGTGGAAAATGAGAATGGTAAAAAAACAAATTTCATTTCAAGTTAGAAGGATGCCATCGATTGCACGATGGGGGGGAAAGCAAACAGAAAAAAAAAAATAAATAAATAAAACTCGGACACTGCAGAGACTATGTGCCCAGGTGTGGTAGTGCATGGCGTACATATCCACCTATAAAAGTATCTGAAAATGCAATCAGTCTTTCAAAACATTGAATGAACTGGCGCTAGAGAGGAGGACAAGAGCTTGAGACCTCACCTGATGTGGAATCACTGGTGAAGGAAGGCAGTGGCGGGTGCAAAAAGAGGTAAAGACAAATCTCTAAAAGGACACCAATCTCCTGTGCAAGTTTAGCACAAACTGTCATTCAGCGCTTTACATAAAGTGTTGAACTAACTGACAATGAAACAGCTTGAAGCAGTCTCCCATTTCCTTACTATAGTAAGAACATCAGTTTTTCTAGCGCTTTCAGAGCTCTAGAGTCTTAGAATAAAAGTCACACTTGGATCACAGATTGCATTAAGACTCTTAAGTCTTCCTATGATGAACATGGTTTAGTCTCGTGCCTGTCACAATTAAGCCAGTAAAACAAACTGAAATGTAGAGACAAAAAATCATCGATAGCCTCTTAAATTAAAAAAAATGACACCACGTTCAAATTAATGTTTATACGACACAAAATAAAAAAAAAACAACAAAAGTAAAACAATCTTGCAGTCCCGGCAGAGTGTTTGAGGTTCTTCCACAGCAGATTCAAGGCTTCACTCTTGAGGATGGGGGACAGGTTGAAGAGCTTAGTTTGAAGATTTGCTTATAGCGCTCGCTGATCTGCGGAGTTTTCCCGAAACTCTCTGTTTGGTGGAACGAGGCAGGGTGGGAGACACCTGCTCGGCCAAGTCCGCCGTCGCATGTCCACCTTCGGGGCTCACGCTGCCAGTGAGGGATCCTAGCACAGAGATGGATGAAGAGGTTGCAGAGAGAAAAGTTTTAGCAGCTTAACACAAACTGTCTGTATGATGTTCATCCCAGCATGCCGTGTCTTGCATCTGACTTTTCATTAAACCAAGTTCAAAGGATTTCCACCAACATTCACAAAGCTACAACCGAAGCTGCAAAAAGAAAATAAACACTGGTTAGGATCTGAATTATTTCAACTCAAGTTAATTGGAATTAGACAGCCCATTATAAAAGTTACATGCTTTTTTGTCCCACATGCTGCTGAAAAGCAAAGCTCGCTAAAAGAGAAGCCCATGTCCCCTCCTCAACCCCTTTGGCTTGCTTATATAATGCAAAAAGAAAGGCCATCTTTACAGCTTAAAGGAAAGCATCCAGTTCACAGCGTGACGGCAAAATGCTCTGAATGAAAACAAAATTACACATTACACTCTTGTTGTGAATATTGGAGCTTTCCCATTGTAACACCTTGTCGTTTTTCGGGAAAAAAAAAGTTCCCATCAGTGATTATGGGATGACTAACGGTAATAATGACGCAGAGGACAATCAAGTATTGTGAACATCGACTTCCTCGCTGCGCCCCCGACCAAATCCGAACTACTGGGGGGACCTCCCCCCTCCGCCCGTTTAAACAACTTTTCTGCTTTGTTGAGATGGCATCTGCTTGCCTATTTTCTTTCCTATCCTTTTATTTCCTGCCATTTTTCTGAGGCATCTCAAGTTGCAGCGGCTAAAAGGAATGGCAGATGGCAGGAATAACAGACACAGGCAGCACAGTGGATACCAGCAGCATCCAGCGCTGCAGGTCGCTGGGAGAGGAGGCTGGGCAGAGGATGGAACGCTGGGTGTGAGCATTGTGCAGGGCTACAGGAGGGGAGGTGAAACTGCATTCTGAAAAT
The DNA here is from genome assembly GCA_902982915.1 of Phalloptychus januarius. NCBI lineage: Eukaryota > Metazoa > Chordata > Actinopteri > Cyprinodontiformes > Poeciliidae > Phalloptychus > Phalloptychus januarius. Next base: position 10,242,017 of record CADWAE010000129.1, on the reverse strand, counting down.
TCGGCATTTAAATGTAAAAGAGGGACAAGGTTGGCTGAAGATGTGTGCCGGGGAAGTTTTGCATTCCTATAATCTTCACTGGTGTTCATTCCAACAGTGAATAAATAAAAAAACAAACCCACATCCACCATAAACACTTCTGGTCAAATAAAAATAAGCTGTTAAAGGTAAAACACGCTCAACAAGTACCGAAAACTGGTACCAACGTTTTAAAAAGTTACGGTTGAAGTTTTCCCAACATATCAAAGGCTTTAAGTTCATTATTTAGATGGAAGAGAAAATGCAGCACTGGTCAGTTTTCTTATGAAGGATAAAGTAATGCAGCACTGAACCACTCCCCATTTGATGCTGTGCACTGCCAGTCATCTGATTGAAAGAAGACGACTACACTATTTTCCTTTAACTCTTTCACGACTGCAAGGTGTGAAAGAGTTAAAATATACAAATAAAATATATAAAATATTTCCAAAAACCCAAACTGGTGTTTTCTGTCAGTTTGAAAAAAAAAAAATGAAAAAAAAGATAACATTCTTTCAGCCAGCTGACTGGCAGTACTCGGCAACAGAGGCAGAAGGCAGTGTTGCTTTTTTTTCCTATGGCTCTATATTTCTGGACAAAACTCTGATCACTCCAGGATTTTCTGTGGTCTCTCTGACTTTAACCTGTGAAAACCATGTCAAATTTTACCAGCTTTAAAACTGCACATTATTAAACCCTCAGTCTACCAGCAACTGGCCCGTAACCAGTAATATTAAATTATATTAGCAGCAGAAGGAATACCTGATGCTTTTCTCTCTTGAATAAAACAATTCACTACATACATACACGCAGTACAGTTTTGGTTTAAATATCAAGAAGCAATGGTATTTTTACTCCAGGTTGAACTGTAAGGATCTTATACCAGCCACGCCTACAGCTGCATTTGTCTCAGATTTTTATTTACAGCGAACAGTCTATTATAGCAAAATATCCTAAATCAAGAGGAATTTTGTTATCTGAATGTGTATATTTCTTTGTTTTGAACCCACACATTTAATCCCCCCCACTCCCACCCTTGCAGTCCCGTTTGTTTTAGAAGGAAAGAAGAAAGATTGAAAAAAAGGGCAAAAAGATAAAAAAGGGACCCTTTAAATGGTCCTGCACTCCCATTGGTCCCCAGTGCAGCAGTTCAAACAAGGCTTTAGATGACAAAGACGTCTTCCAGTGCGGCAGGTGTTAGTCTCAGAGTATGCCCCAGGCAAACAGGCACACTCCAACAGGAGGAAATGAGGAGGGGGGTTAAAAAAAAGGAAAGAAAGAAAAGAGAAAAGTGTTTGCATGGGGAAGAGATAAAGGCGCACCACATGCAGAAGCAAGGGCCAGAAGTGTAGCTTTATTGTTCATGCTGCTACTTAGTCAGGTGCTAATTGTTGCCACCGTACATCGCTCTCAATTACCAGCCTGGCCTAAACAGTAGGACACCCCCCAAATAAACAGCCCGGTTTCCCTTTCTTTTCCCATTCTGAAGCGCATTCAGTAAATAAAGCTTGGTTAGTATTGAATTTAAAAAGAAGAGCGGCTTGGGTAAAAACAGTCAGGGTGAGTGAAGGGTAGGTAAAGCAGCTGGACCGAAACAAACTTCAGTCCAACTTTGGCTTACCTTCACAATATTTAGCTTTTGGACCTTTAAGACATTTTTGTTAATCTAAAAAGGAAAAACAGAGTACATATTCATTTGTGAGGGGGAAAAAAAAGTGGAAACACCAAAAAAACAGAACGCAACACGTTGCTGCTGAAAATACAAATATTTGAATGCTTCACAGATGTTAGATGGATGGAGCTTCAGGCAGCATGTGTGGTGTTGTGGTTAGTTGTAACTCAGAGCTTTAAAGAAAGAGGAGGTTAACCAATTCTGGATAACGAGTTAATGAACAAGTAGCATTTCTCTGAAGGTACAGTTATGTTTGATGGTGCCCAATAACACAGATTTAAAAAAAAAAGAAAAGAAAAATAAGAGCATTTTGAAAGCCAGTGCACAAACGGTGTGCAGTTCACATGGAAACAACAGACTTAGAAACATTTACTGCCAATGTTACGAGTAGAAAAGCAGTTTGGGTGAAAGAGCAAAAGATGCTGGGCACCTCAAAGGGTCACGGCAGCTTTTATGTAGTTTCATCCCGAGAGACCCTTTATTTCTCCTCTGCTGTTAATCATTTTAAGAAGTACGGCGAATGACCACAAAAAAACACTAAAAAGTGAAGAAAAGCAGTGGAAAGTGTAACACACTGATGGAGAGTTTGTGGGATAGATGGACCGGTTAATGCAGGAAGCCATGTTGCTGCGCAGAAGCTGCACAGTTAGTGAAGTTACATTGAGGATAACAGCAGCTGCAATAAAGTAAAGGATGAACGTGGGCTCAGGTCTACAGAAATATTCATTCCACTTTAACTTTTTTGACATTTTTCCACATTACAACCGCTCATGAATTTTATTAAAATTTTACGTAAAAAAAAACATATTCATATACATAGACACCTGTAAATAAAATCCAGTGCAAACAATTGTCTTTTGCTGGGACAATTATTAATTGTGCATATGCAAGTCTGACATTTATAGAGGAGTGGCAAAAAGAAAAACTTTATAAAAGAATGTTTAAAGTTTGGTATACACAGAAAATACAGCAATGAAGTGGGAGAAGTTGCCATGGCCAAATGAAACCAATATTAAGTGCATGGTGAAAAAGTCATCACTGCCCTTCACCTGAAACACACCGTCCCTACAGTGAAACATGGCAGGTGAAGGAAGCTGAAAGGGGCAAAACACAGCAATCCTCGAATAAAGCCTGGTAGAGACTGTGAAAAAACCAAGACAGAGGTTTACTTTAAAGCAAGAAGATGATCCTAATCATACAGCCAGAGGTAAAATGACTGTGCCACATTTATACATATAGACAACCCAGTCAACATTCAAATTTAATTCTAATTGAGAACCTTAATCAAGGTCTAAAAACTCATATAAAAACAGATTCTTTCCATCCAATTTGACTGGGAATAAAAAAATATATATATATAATAAATGGGGGAAATTTACATCTGCAAAGCTGGTAGAGACCGATCCCAAAAGGTTTGCAGCTCTAAGTGCACAAATTGTTGGTTATACAAAGTACTGACTCAGGGCTGCCGAGTACACATCCATGAAAAACAATCTGTATTCTTTATCTTCCACTCCACATATACATTTGGGTTGGTCAATGACAAAAACTCCCAATAAAATACAATGACGTTTTTGGTTGTAATGTGGCAAAATATAAAAAAACCCTCAAGTGGTATGAATACTTTTGCATGGCACTGTATGTTTGTAAGGGTCAAATCAGCATGCAGGATCTGGACTTGGAATCAAAACCTGGATGCATCAACAGAAATTAAACGCAGCCTCTAGGGATCTGATGATGTCAGGATCAAACGACTGAATGGGGGATGTCAATGGGCTGAACGTCATGCCAAATATGAAGGAAACAGGCAGTCTTACAGTCCAGCTTGGCCCAGGGGTACTCCATGTCCCAAACCATCCCCGGCCAACGCCTGCATGCTGTCATGGAGGATGGATGACATGTTAGTGGCAGCAATGTCTGCTACAGCAGGATGGACAGACAAGCAGATGGGAAGGACAAAGTTGCATATAAACACAGCCTTGCATGAATGACAGAAACTGGAGAGCACTGTAGGAGAGTAAGATGGGGAGCAGCCAGCCAGCTAACACAGTTACATGAAATAATATACAAAGTTATAAGTCTTGGTGTTGATTTTCCAGAATATTCCACCAAAAGTCCTCTTTATTTTTTTTTGTCAAATGTAAATATAAAATGATGGCTCATTTATTAAGAGAAAAGGCCTGATTACTATCTGACTTGAAGAATCACCAAATCACTTGAGTCAGCTAAAAGACCTCAAAAAGAAACATGCAATGATCCAATTAAAAGAAATCCAAGAACAAATGAGAAAGTCCTCCATAGTCCGAAAATAGTTATAAAACTGTTTTTGGAAGTGTTTGGGCTCCTGTGAATGAAAGAGTGAGTCACTTTCCAAAAATGGAGAAAACATGGAACAGACATGAAACTAACCAGGAAAAGCCATTGCTGATCAAAATGAACAAAAAGACCAATTACATAATTCCTAAAAATCAACCTGATGATTCCAAAGACCTTGAGAAAAAGGTGAGACAAAAGTGGAACTTTTAGGAAGGTGTGCGTCCCAAAATATTTAGCAGGATTTCAAAAAAGAGAGAATAATCCACACCGTTAAAAATGGTGGTAGTAGCTTGATAAGTCTGGGTTTGGTTTGCTGTGTCAGGACATGGGTTATACACCAGAATTGACAGAACCATGTTCTCCACCAAGCGGGCAAAAAACAAAGGCATGCCACACTTTTCAGATTTCAAGATCTGTAAAAACCATTTGAACACCATGTATTTTTTTCTTTCTACTTCACAAATATGCAGCATTTTGCACCTGTTTATCAGAAAAAATCTGATTAAATATTTTGTACTTTGAAAGTTTGTGATTTTCATGGAAAATAAATTAACATCTACTTTTTGTGATTTCACTTTTTATTATTGTCTTAAGATTGTGTAAATTCTGCTTTATTTCTAAAATATGTGAATTTAAAACATGATATAATTACTGACTTTTTTAACAATCCTTTGATGTGGGGGTATTTTTTTCTTGCTTCGGAAGGAGATTTAACACCTCTGCAGGAAGAAGCGGCCGATGATATGGAAATGTGACTGACAACTTCTTGCCTGCCTGAATGTCACACCTGCTCCTTGCTAAAGTCCAACACACAGGCGGAAATACTGGAAAATAGACTGCAGTTAATTTTCACTTTTCCCCCTCACAGTAAACACACTGCATGCACGCTAAAGCACCATTAATACGTATAAGCCCCGACATATCTGAAAATGACAAGGCATCTGTGGTGTGGTATTGTGAAGTGCTTTCCTTGTCAAAACAGAATGTGTGTCGGGATCCAATAGAGTAGAAAAGTGCAATCTTGTATTGATTTCAGGGCTGCTGCAGATCGATCAGAGCTGCTACAAGGAGGAAGAACAAGATAAGACACGTTTTCCATTCTATTCATCATGGACTGATAAGAGGACTGTGCTGACATCCGCGAGCTGCTGTTTGTCGGTCAGATCTTTTAAGTGTTAGTGACTGAGCTCATGAGGAAACACACACAGACAAACACAAACAGGCACTGTGCAACTGGCATTTAAGAGGCTGCTTATATTCATGGGGGAAGTAATTGCATGGAAAGATGCAGTTTGAAAAAAAAAAAAGGGATGAACAAAGTAGCTTGAGTGGGGCTTGAGGAAGTGGAGAAAGCAGTGTGTTTGAAGTCAGTCGGAGCGCATGAAGAGGCAGGGCTTGTCGTTTGATATTCATCAGTGAGCGTAGGCGTTGAAGAAGAGTGGAGGGGCGGGAGAAGGGGGCAAACAGGTGTGTTGTGAAGGAGGAGAGACTAATGTAGCAAGGGAGCTAAGAAAACAAACGAAGGAAGAGGAGAAAAAAATGGAGACAAATGATGCAGCAATGAGACGAACCGAGGGGGAGTTTTGTTTATTTCTCACCTGTTCCGCTCGCAGAATAGGCAGGGGAGGGAGAGAAGACCTGCGAAGCAAAGTCTTCAAAGGTCATGACCTCTCTGTGGTTCTGAACAATGGCCTCCAAGTAGAGCGCTCGTTCCTCGTAGCTGGCGGCGACTCGTTAAAGGAGCAAACAGTATGTGTAGAAGAAAAAACAAAAGCAACTGGTATGTGCTTCAAGTCTTTTGTTTTTTACATAAATTTACATGAAACAATTCCTGAAGACAATAAAGGCATCATTTCCTGTGTAGAGGAAAAATATAATAATTTCTATAGAAGAGAAAGCTAAATGTTAGATTTGCTCAATATACTGCAAATATTTTGTCCTCACAAAAACAACAGTGCATTAATATGTGTCAAGAGTTCCTCCTTTAAATGCAATTATTACACAGCCTTCTTCATGAAATCTCACTGCAGGAGATTCTCACACCACACAGATGACTCCCAAAACACTAAAGGTCACAGATATTGTCGGATGCACGGGGAAAAGAAGTGTGTCAAAAATGTTTATGCGTGTACTTGTATGCTTCATATTCACATGTACTCAGTGCACATGTTCGAGATCAACTGAAATGTCAAGACACAGTAAGGTTTAAGTTATCACACCAATTGGGTTCTGCGATCCCAAAATCTTCAACTTCTAAGTTGTTGTTGTCTTAGTAACAATGTTTAAAAAGGAATATACTTTCCTAAAGTCACATTTCTGTGATTCTCTGGGATTTGGAAGAAAATCTGATGGCTGATCTGAGAGTCACGTCAGCTTGTTACCTCCTGTGTTGGTCAAAAATAATCCCCTTTGCAAAATTTAAATTTGCTGCTGCATTTTTATTGGAATCTTTTGTCTCAGATGAGAAAATGAAAAATATCTAAATCTTTAATTTAGATGCTGTAAAATTATAATCCGAGACTCTACAGCACTCTACAGATGTTCTATGGCTTTAATTAGTGTCTTATTGAAAACAATATCCATCCATTGTAACTCAGTCAAAAATAGTTTACAGTTAACATTTATTTTATGTCGTGTTTTAGATTTGCTCTTGCTCATTAGTTAAACTGGTTTTCCTTGCTTTATGTGGTCAATTAATGATAGGTAGGGAATGATCCATTATCACAAGACATTATTCGTCCCCATAACAACTGCTCACCTTTTCTTTCCTGTATGAAACGAAAGGTTTCCCTCTTCAGAGACAAAGTTTATTGAGAAGTTATTTAATTTTGATAATTGCTGAGAAGGGCTGAATTATGGTTCTTAAAGTCATTTAAACTGACTGATAGTTGCTTCATAAAACACAGTTATGGTGTGATTTAGCTTAGCTGGACCAGGCAGCCACACCATCATCATCCCAGCCAGAAGCAGAAATGGAACAATCAGCCATGCCACATAGCCCCAAATGAGAATGCAGTCTCCAAAATAATCATAAAAAAGAATACATCAATGCTGGCGTGATGCTGAAAAGCTCTCCTGTTCCTACTCTCGTCCCTCTCCTCTCTCTAATAGAACCCCTGCTGCAGGCAGCATGTCTAGGACCACCCTCCCCGATGTGCTGCCTGCCACTTCTCCGTGCCATCAGGGGGAAAATTGGAGCCATTTGAAATTCAGAGTGACAAGCAGCGACTGAGGCCTGGGCAGCCAGCATGCAGGATGGATGGCTGGATTTGGAATGGAGGAAACTCCAATAAATAAATAGATAAATAAGCCTCCAAAATGGCTTCTGGTTGAGGGTGGAAAAACATTCTGATAGCTATTATCATATCATTATCATGGATATATCCTGCTAAGTCTGTTGTGGAATGGAAGGAAGTGTGGGATAAAATATGGTGAAGGGAACCATTGGGGTAAAAAGGGCTATTTGATGCCATGATGACAGTAAGTGCCCTGAGATTTAACAATGTGTGGGTGAGCGACTATCCGAGAATGAGTCGGACTACTCTCTGTGACCATGTTTTCTTCTCAAACAATGCCTGACAAATTGCTTGACAAACGCATGAACTCCTGAGCAGACAAAGCCGCAGTTATTGAACGCTGATGCCCTCTTCCCCCATCTCATTATGACTCCCTGAGTAGAGTGAAACTAGGCTGAAGTGGACGCCAAGGATGAACCAGGCTAAGCTGAGATAGGCTGGACTGGGCCGAGGGGCTGTGGTCTGGGTTAGATAGATAGGACAAGACAGTCACTGGGCAGGAAGCCTGTGGTGGGCACATGCCGCCACAGCAGGGGCCAAGGCAGCCATGACCAATGGCTTTGAGGGGGGGCACCGTGCAGAGCACACCAGCGGGTACGAAAGCCAAGCTGTTCAGGGTAACGGATAAAAACTGGACAGAGGGCAGAGTAAGACAAAGGATGAGGTAGGAGAGCATGTTCCTGGAAAAACAACCTCATTCAAAAAAATACACTATACCTTGCAAATACATTTAACTATTTATATGGATATTATCAGACACCAATTTTGCATCATCTTCTCACTTCATGGAGGAAAGACAAATTTTCAAAACTAAAATTAACCACTTTACTCTGATATTCCTAAATAAAGTTTAACTGTTTAAAGCAGGGTTAGGCTGCAAAGCAATATTCCAAGATTTGAACATCTTAAAGAAGGTAATGCCATCTATTGTCCCAAAACCCAAAAAGTATTGCACAATTGAAAACCTCCCAACACATATCCACCTAAACGGATGCCATTTTTCAGAATCAGCTGAAAACCCATGATGACTCTGAACGAGCTGCAGAGATCCATGACTCAATGTAATGACTGGACAGCTATTTGTTATGTGCTCTATAAATCTGGCTTTCGTGTAAAATTGAAAAGAAGAAAGCCATTGTTATTAGAACGCTAAAAGAAAATTGTCCTGCAGTTTACTTCATATCCAATGGCATGAAACAAAGAAAGTCAGAGCTGATGGGAAAATCCATTCTTGTGGATGAATACAATAAGTTGCAAAAGACTTGTCAGTGTCTACATGCGCAAACATGAAAGACAAATGCCCAATAAGATATGCAGATGTAATTACAGTGGAAAGTGGTTCATCAAAGTATTTACTGAAGAGGACTAAATACAAATCAATGCCATACTTTTAAATTTACAGTTATGTACTTTTTTGTGTTGGTCTATCCCCTAAAATCTCAATTGTACTGCACTAGATGGTTGCGGTAAAAATACTTATGCAAGCCATAGTAAAAATCTAAGAAGCATAACTCAAATACCTGCATAGAGAAATGTTTCTAACATGGTTTGGGCCACAGAAAAGTATCAGAAAAATATAAAATTTAAACATTAAGACACCATAAAAATAAAAGATAATATTTTACACTTTAAAACGAAGAAGACAGAGTAGAAATACTCAAAAGTATGTATTGGCTATATAAAAGCTCTAAAAGCTGCCAAATAATATGGTGTGACTAATTGATTATTCCTCACAGTAGAGCAGCATGACTTTAAGCACGTAAAAGCACTTCCTAATGTGCTCTTTATCCGTCTTCCAGACATGCAACGTCACTGTTTTCTGTCACTTGCTGGAAACTGTGCTGGACAAAGAGTGGGCATCCCAGGCCCTGCTGCTATGGTAACACGGGTCACAGCTCTGTGTGGTGGGTCATGTCCAGGGTTTAGTGGATGATGGACAGAAAGAAAAGAAGCTTGTAAAAAAAATAACAAAATGTACCTAGAGAGGGGACAAGTGGAGAGGGGAAAAAATACAGAAGGAAGGAAGGGTCTTGATGAAACGACTTTCAGGGAAGCCGATAAATGAAAAACAAGAAGGGATGGGGACAGAGAGAGAGCCTCAGCACAGCGTGGGTCAACAGAGCCATATGGCGGTCCATTATCAGAGATGCAGATGACTGTGGGCCTGTTATTGAGATTCCTAAAGCAAATATTGACTCCAGCTGGAGCAGGCGCTCTCTGACTCTGACACACGCCTCTCCTCCACTACTTCCTTCCGCTGCCCTCTTTGTAAGTTGGACAAATGGATTACAGTGAGTAAGAGACAGAAAGTAAAAACTTAAAATAAGAACAAGAAAAATGAACAAAATAGAGTAGTTGAGAAAGGGGAGAAAATAGATGCACAATGGAGGTGAAAGGTGGGTGAAAAAAACAGGGAACAAATCAAGGTCTTTTTAGGATCGGTCATGCTCACTCACATTAATGTTCAATGATATGTGTTGGAAAAAAAATACCTGCAAAGAAATTTGACCTGATGTACATCAAGTAGTAATCATGCCTTCTCTCTCCCACTCTTTTTTTATTTGCTTGTCCCTAATTACTAATCCATGGACACAGCTTGTTCCACTGCAAATGCACAGCTGCTGCCATCTCCTCACAGTAACCGAATCAGGGGACACATCCAGAGCAGTGACGCAAAGGCTATGTCCAAGCTGTGGGTACCAAGCCTGCTGATTCTGACCTACTTTTGCTGAAGAAGCATGAATTCAAACATGGGTGGTGAAAGCAAACATGCAGGGTAGGTAAATAGCAACAAACAGGAAATTATCCTTCAGGATTAATTTATCATCCTTTAGGAAAAATACATGTTGCCAATGAAATCCCCCACTAAGATTCAAACACATTTAGGTAACAGACAAATGGGAAACCAAAAGGAAAAATTCAAATAGGTCTACATTTTCACAGATGGACTGCAACTCAAGTCATCTGTGACATAACTGTTATTTACAGCTGGACTGGGTGGAAGACTGTTGCACCACTTTGGGAATTTCCAAGGAACCCCTACGTTCCAAGTGGCTGCATTTCTATTAAGGGGAGGAGAGGGAAACCAATGTAATGCCTATGGAGTGTGGCAAGCACAAGGACAGTAATGAGAAGGCGGGAAAAAAAATCTCCCAGGTGTGAGGAGTTGTAAAACAAGTTGGTTTAGGACATGGCTTCCTAGAAATGAGGTAGCTTTGTAAGTGGATCTAGCATTGGGATGAAAGAGATGGCAATAAAAAGAGCAGCATGCAAATTAATCTCTGGTTATTATCACATTTTACTAGGAGTTTAATGAGATATTGGGGTGAGTGCTCTTCACATCGAAATGCCACAATTTTTCGTGTCAAAGTAAAAGCTTCTAATTACTGTTTTACTTGAAGCTTCTATGAGCTCCAGATAAGTTTAAGTTTGACATTCTGCGTCTGTCTGAGACTCTTCTTATGAACAGAGACAGGAAGTAGTTCTTTAATTGTTGTTCAGTTTAATGAAGTCAACTGGAAATGGCTGCAAGTTCTGAATATCAGCACTTAATAGTTAACCAGTTGCAGTAAGACTCTCAAACAGATGCAGGGCATCAAGCATATAGGACTCACCGTCATATATGGGGTTCATAATATTAGCTTAAAGTAAAACGAGGACCTTTTTCACCAGTCAGACGTCACTTTGATGCTCTAACATTGGTTAATATCAGTCTCATAACACCCCTATTAAGGGGTGAAACCTTTTTAGCTTAAGGTAGGTATGAAAGCTTAAACATATAAACTGATCAAATTTGGAATAAATTCTTCCATTCTGACAAAATCTTGTAATCAGTATTCTACACTAATCAGAAACACTTGAAATACACTTTTAAATGAAAATAGGGCTACACAATAGCAGGAAAACAATATTTTGTATATGTTTGTTGAATACTACGATGATATGCATATCATGATAAAACAAGATTTTCATCACTGGTCACCTTGTTGTCATCACTTAAATTTTACATCATGATTTCTGAAAAATAGAGAAATATTGCTTCCAAGAGATCTTCTGCAACTGAAATATTGTACAAACTGATCAATGCACCATGCAGCTCTACAAGAAACTTGTTCTATATTTGTGAATAGAAACAGGATAAAGTCATAGTTTTATCAAAACTGCTAAATTGCCATCTCCTGAACTGCATATAGTTACACCTCTAGCATCTACACATTTAGGATAATGCACATACTCAAAGAAAAGTATTTTTTTACACCATCTCCTTCTAGGCATCATTATTTTTTTTCTTTAAGTTTAGCAGAAATGTCGTACTACTCGTACCTGTGTAGGCATATGTGCATGTGGGTCCAGGACAATGTATGTGTACATACATATGCATCTCGGGGTGTGTGCACATTTCGTTTACATATGCATGCATGCTGTCCAGATGGCAGGGAGGTAGCTCTGGGGGAATGGTGGGGGTCAAACGTCTTTGTGGATCAAAGCCAAGGTCAGGGCAGCTGCAGTGGCCCATGTTCAAGGTGAATAGAAGCCTCAGATGGCTCTTCATTAGAAGGCTGCCCCATCCCTGCTGGATCCCAGCAGCCAGTCACTACCCTCCTGGACAAGCTCAGTTTTCTCACCTTTTTCTCTTTGCTTCCACAGAGAGCCATTATGAAAGTACTCAACTACAGAGATTCATTTTGTACTGTAAATAACTGAGTATAGAAACATACAGAAACTCACACACAGTGTAGGTGTGTAAACAGTCACAACACAGACATACAGAAACATCAAAACCCTCCATTTATAAGAGCAGTTGAAAGAAAACGAGCCCAGATTGACCTCTGAACTGTTGTCTCTCTGGAGAGAAGCATCCTGACAATCAGACCAGCCTGACTCTTTGTGCTCCTCAGTTTCCCTGCTGACAAAAGTCCTCACACCATCACTGGCCTCTGACACACACACTCAACACATCTAAAACAAATTGAGTCTTCATGCACACATGCACAGCCAGCAGGGATTATTATGCATTATGGCCTCTAAACATAGTCCTGTATGTGTGTGTGCTGAAAGCCAAAACATGGTTGCTTAAACACCACATTTTATACACACTGAACAGATGAGGATCCTAGTAAGAAAATGACCAGGAACCCACCGGATCACTGCTGCTTACTTATACTATTTTGATCCTTCTAAGGGTATGTAGAGCTGCACAACTATTCCTTATCTCTGTAAATATGAGTGAAATTATCTTTGTTTTTGTATCCACACAGTAATATTTGAGGTGGGAAAACAGCATGGTTCGAACCTTTATCCACCACTTGCTGCTTAGACCAATCAACTTTAAAGGCCTGCCTTCCTAAGGTTTCTCTAATGTCACTGCATAACTCAACCAAAGCCCAAGGACTGAAAGATTTTATTGAATTTCCTCCAATGAAAACATGGAGAACTATAGAAAGACGCTATGAGAAGTAGGACATAAAAATCCAGATGAGATTAAGGAGTACTGGGGTCTTTAGAGTCTCTAGAATGATATTTATCTACGTAAGCTCTGACTTCATCCAACAGAAGTCGGATGATGGGTCTGCGGAGAGTGACTCCTTCCTCTTCTTTTGTCTATATGCCTTAATCATGCTGAATTTTAAATAGAGCACTGCCTAAAGTTAAACATATAATTAGAACATTTTTATATTAGAAGAAGATGGAGAAATGATCAGGGTTGAAAGTAATAAAGGCTCCAGATCAATCTTGACATTGCATCAGGCAATAGAACTCCAACTCTAGGTTGTCCATTTTTTTGAAAATGGTCCTCTTCAAGGAAATACATTTGGAAAATTTGTCCCTGAATGAACTCTACTCCAACAATGACAGTCAGAAAAACTAAAATCCCACAGCAACCAAGCAGACAGGCGCATGTCTATTTCTTTCTAAATCTCTGACTCATGCATGTGGACAAAGCCATGCCGATGGCCCTCCGGCCTCCACACCAGCAACCAAGGTTAATGCTGTTTGTCAAAGCGCTTCTAGGAAAAGGGGCTCTTGTTGTGAAGAGGGACAGTTGAGAGATGAGGTGGAGGATTCCTCTATGTGCTCGACCCCCTTCTCTGTCAGTCCCCACATCTGCCCATTAACCTGGGCCAATCAGCTTGACCTTGGTAAGGAGAGGGCCTCAGGAGTAGCTCACAGTGCCATCGACTCCAAGTGGTCATGTAATTGGCCTGTTAAGAGGAAGAGATTTGATGGTAATGGTGGCGGGGTGCTTGGTTACTTTGGGGTGCGAGTACAAACTGACTAAAAAGCAGATGTTTTCCTTTCTTAATAGGTGTTTCATCTCTCCTCCCTACGCGAAACAGAAACTCAGAACCATGTTAAATCACAGTCATGTTGCGTTCAGAGCAACGGTCAGTGTCCATTTTCTGTCCCACCGAGCATTTTGTATGTAAATGAAAAGTTAAAATCTTGGTCTCACTGGAACATAGCACTTCTTTCACATGTTTGCTGCATTCACTGGACAGTTTGTGGCAAACCACAAACAGGTTTGTGATTTTATTTATCATTACTGCTCTATAAATGGCAGACTTGTACAGTACACAAATGCTCATCCTGTCAACAAATTCTCTACTTCACAGTTATGTAGTATGTGTTAGTCTGTTTCATAAAATCCCAATAAAATACCTACAAGTCTTTTATACTAAAAAATGTGAAAGAGTTGGTGGTAGCAATTATATACAAAGCACTGTATGCACCAATATTTAAGTAAAAAAATGGAAAAAGAGGAAACTAAGTTATTGGAGGGAAAACCATTAGCCAAACCATAAAAAGAAGGGATTTCACTGAGAGGGGGAAGAGGGAGGAGACTTATAGGAGGGAGGGGTAAGATGGAAAAGAGGAAGGAAAGAAAAAGAGATAAAGCCGAGCAGGTGTTGATTGGAGAGAGGCCGAGCAGTGAGTGCCAGTGGTACCTGTTGTCACAGCGAGGGCTGAGGTGTGAAGCTCGTCTCAGCAGAGGCCCTCGGAGGTGTGAGGTGATTATGGGCAAGAAGACAGAGAAATTTAGATGGAGAGACACAGGGAGAAAGATAGACACGGGCAGAGCGTGAATGTGGCAATAAAGCTGGCTGCAGGAATAATGGCAGAGTGGGAAGGAAAAACAGATTGAGACGGATAAAGTGAGAGCATGTATGACAGAAACCAGCAAGTAGGGTGATTGTACAGTACATGTGTGTGTCCCATTTTATATAGCAGCTACTCAGCTCTTGGTGTCTCATTAAACAGCTTTTTTTGGGCATGGACAGCTTTAGCAGCAGTACAGAAAATGTCTGAATGTGTCACAAATGCATTATGATGAATGGAGGTGTCTGCGTGTCCATTTTCAGGGTGAGCGCGGACTTTGACGACAGCGGATTCTCCTGAGGACTAGCTGCTTTCAGAAAGTTTTAACAAGTAGTCTAATTAGTGGGCCCAGGATAACTGGAGCTGCAGGAGCACCAAAGGAGTCAGGTCAAACAGTAATCCCAGGTTAATGACACCTCTTGAGGGGTCGGTTTCCAACTGCAAGAGCTCCAACCTCCACACCTCTCTGCAGTTCATCTGGCATTCAGACAGCAAGACAAGGAGGTCGTGACATCACTCTCAACCAGTGACATCATCACTGCCCATCAGTGATTTCACGCAGGCTGGCCTAAGCTGAAGATCAAACCTGATGTCTAGAAACCGGCCTGATCGGATAATTTACAGGCTGTAACAGAAAAAGTAGTCACCCATTTTCTGAAGTCTCTGGCAGTTTACCGTTTCTCTGGGGGACAGTAAAAATTGATTTTTTTGCCAAACAACAAATCACAGTTGTAGCACCTACACAGAGGTCAGTGGTGTTACCTGATTGTTAGGAATAAAGCTTAAAGTAACAAGCCACCATTTTTCACCGGAGACTTTGGATAGCCATAAGAATCATGGTGACCTAATGTAGTTTTGCCCAACGCGGCAACTGTCAAAGCCTACTGGTCTTATGCATTTAGATGAATCAAGTCTGTAACCAATCTTATTTTCAAAGGACTCTGGCTTCCATTGATGAGTCCTAATACAGCAGGCTCAGATGTGAAACACAAAGGGTCGACATGATTAATCAAACACAGACCCATTATGGCCAGACAGTCACACCAGCCTCCACGGTACGTTAACAGAAAGTCATAATAAGATGAGCTACAAAAAGGCTGATAGGGATGAAGATTAACAGATACAGCTCCACGAGTGGCTGGGTGACGGTTGTCTCTGAAGGTCTCCTTTGTCAGTGACGATCACCAGAGTGACATGAACGTCGGAGCCCAATGGAAACATTATTAGGTTGGGACAAAGGTGGGCACGATATGAGCTATCTGGGGTGAATGTGAGTAATTTTTTCCCTTCAGTTCCTGACATTTGACTTGTTTGAAGTCGTGTCAGAACAACAGCATCTATCTGATCTCAATTTGAACTTTTAATAAAAAGTCGCTGATGAAACACAGAAGGGCATGTTGAACTCAGGTAGTGATTGAAATTCGACTGAATGCTCACAAGGCAATTCACCCCGTATTTTTTTAATTAAATTTATAGAATAGCAATCGTTATCAGGTTACAAACAAACTCTTAACATTAGGACTCTTGCTTAAAAGCGCACACACACAAATCAAACTCCCCGGTTGTTCTTTAATCTGACATACAGAAAACAGGTCAGACACTTAAATTACAAGAGTACCACGCTAACTCTAGGTCATGCCAAATGACTCTGATTTTAACCATACGATAACATTACTCAGACAAGCACTGATGAAATATTAAAAACAAAATGAGCAGAAGCTTCTGCAATTTTAATGATGCTTGTGGCATGTGCAACAGAACAACAGTGATGCATTAATGCCGAACATCTCTGCTGACATAAAATCTCCTGTCCCTCCCGTCTATGGAAGGTTTATTATGCCAATTAGGCTGTCTGGCCTTATGCAAAATGACAAGCATTTAGTAGGAATGATAATGATCAGCGCTATGTTGCACATGATCACATCTGTGGTAAATATAAGTGCTAAGAGGATTCAGTTCCTGAAGGGTTAGAGAGATTTTAAGAATCTTATATTTGTGGGATAATTATTGTAGTGAAACAAAAATACTTTACTGCACATTTTATATGTACATCTTTAGAAATTGTTATATTACAAGTGAATTTATTCATATGATTCAATTCAAACACACATGAAAAGGCCAAACAATCAGATAAAGAAGGCTGGTTCTGTTCTTGGGACTGTGGAACCATTGCTTTACAACAAGAGTCTTCCATCAGAGGCTTGTCAGAACCACTGTAATACAGACTGTTACAGGAGGTCCTTTCTGCTTACAGATATCAGCATCTACAACAACGTTTTGAAGAGCCTTGAATAATATGAGCTACAGCAAGACTTAACTTCCTTGTGGGGTTATTATTTTTGAAATTGGATTTATGTTTTATTTTTTAATTACATTTCTGAAATTAATTCACTTTTGCATGATATTCTAATTGAGATGCACCTGTCTTGTGCACATAGATGCATTTTGTATAGAACGTCTTGTGATGATAAGGGACTGGAACTAAGGCAGAAGCAGGACCAGGCCTTCTCATTGTCTGTATATTAATGGATAAGAAGGACAGTGAGGGGAGATGTATATGTGTATGCACACAGAAAGAAACTCACACAGAAAACCTTGGGCAAAGAAGAAAATAGACTTCTGTGTTGGCAACAGCTTTCCCTAATCCTCGCCCTTGGGCTATATTGTGCAGTCAAGCAGGCTATTACATGGCAACAATTAGGGGGGCTGCAGCCCAACACCTGGTCGTCCCCTATTCTGGCCCTTCAGTGGCAGCTGACTGTACAGTCTCACAGCCAGGTGGCCCTCCTTCAATGACATTAGCTAGTCACTCCAGGGTTAATCAGGAGCCAGCCATCATCCAGTGGGCAAGCATGAAGGCCCATTCAGACTGAAGGCTTTTATAGTGAAAATGGATGATGGAGACAATGTCCGTTATAAAAACTTCTTCAACTGAAGATCTCTGACGGAGATCCCACATAATCAAAATGGACTTGGGGGAGGGGGATAGGGCCCGTGGCCCCTTTGGATTCACAGCATACGTTTGCTGCACTGTCTTGATTGGGTGAAGCATAGCTTACAGCATGTCAACTGTGCATCCTGCAGCTTATAAAGGACCTTTTCATGGGTGGACAAAAACAGATGGAGGAGTGGGAAGTACTATACATACAGGCAGACGGGCGATGATGTGGGGGGGAGGGACACTGGATTTTTGTCAGCCGCCTGATACAAAAACAAGTGTGCGTAGCTAGAGCAGCTCTAGAAATTTCAGCTTTTAAAAAGGGGAAAAAAATTCCAAAGCCCCCTGGCTTGGAGATCTGAGGATAAATAACAATCATTAGAATAACAAAAAGCTATAGATTTGTACCCAAATGAGCTAGCATCTCATCAATAGTAATTAGAAGCTATACATAACTAATGAAGATGTGCACACTACATTAAACAAAACTATTGAGTCGTTCAGTTATCTAAAACTAAACCATTAAATAAGAGGAAAACTAAACTTTACATTGCATTTCAACCCACTAAGAAAGATAGGCCAATGCAAAAAGAGGCGAAAAAAGGCTAAAAGTCATGAGTTAGAAAAGTCTAATTTTACAGTAATGACACACAAAAAACAAACAAATGCTCTTGAATTATACTGTTACATTCTCTTTGACACCAAACAACTAAGGAACAATTCAATGGTTTGCTAATCTGAGACTGAATGTCCTAAGTACATATGGCCAGTTCTTGCTTCAAATTTGGACCCATGTAATAATACTATACTCAATTTGTAATCAAAATCAACACAGAACTGGGAATAACATCACAACAGAGTTGAGACCACTCTTGTTACAAGTCAGAAAACATTGAGATTTTCCATTTGTTTTGGTGCCAACTATTGCTAGCAATACAGGTCAACAATATATTTCTCAGTTTTTCTGGCATCCACATACAAAAGGAACGTATTTACAAGTACATATCTTATAACATTATGTGTGTGCAAATCATTTAACAAGAGAAATTGTCAAAAATGCAGATAAATGATTAAAATAAAGTTTTCCTACACAGTAAAATTACTGTACTACAAAATAAAGTTTTCCTACACAGTAAAATTACTGTACTACATACTATATAGTATTAGTCTCATGTCTGGTTTTTATTGGTTCTGATCCCTATTTGGAACAATTTACTAAATAAATATCATAGATGATGATCCCTGAATAAACAAAATACCCAAGTGACCGCCTGCTTGAAGCTGTTATTTCATTTTGAAAACTACATTTCTGAATAGGAGATTAGGGATAGCTTAAAGAAACAGATCCTGAAATCCCACTGGTTGGCATGAATTGATGCAGTGTTGGTATGAATCAACCAAAACCAAAGATGCAATATGGTGAAGGAACAAAATGACCAGCTCGCCATCAAACTCAGTTTTATTACAGCCTGTTGCAGAGGGACGTCTGAAGATTCAGCTAGCATCTCTCAATGCTGCTCTTTCAGCCACATCCACCACTTGACAATAAAAGACAGACTATCAGAATTACCACATCAAAGGCTGTTTTCTGTAAGAAGAGGCAAACAATGCACAGCGATGCACACTTACATGTTTTGTTTTTGTTATTGCTTTGTTTGCAGAGCTTGTCTATCAATACAAAAAATTCCATTTAGTGCAAAAATGCAAATGCTGGGAGGGACAAGGACGTCCACTGAAAGAAAACAATAGCCACAGGCCAGCCGAGAAGCAAACAGTGCCTTTGAAGTATTTAAAGAGGCATTAATGTGGAACTTATGAATAATCAACTAATTCCTTCTTAACACCATGAATTAAGTCTGCAACATTAAAAGCAATGCAGTCTTATAATAAAAGAGCAGTCCTGGAGAATTACAAAATAAAATGATCATTTAGAAAGAACAGCCAGATGATGTAACAACGCATAAAAAAAAGAGTTTACAAAACGTAGTGCTAGATCAGAGACGAAGAGATTCCAGCGGAGCGAGATGAGTGACATTTCACTGACATTTCCCAGCAGCACTCAATGTGAGGCTGCCTCACGTCAGCGCCGGGAATATCTATGGATATGCTTGAATGTGACACAGGCGTTAAGGGATGTGGGTTCTTTCAGGGGCCGGCCTCAGCTCTGGGGCCAGTGATGAGGAGCCTGGACCCAGTGAGATTGAATAGTAATCACTGGAGCACAGATAATGGATGATTGAAGGCTCTTTCTACTCCGCTGCTGGATTTCAATATCAGAGAGGCCCTAGAATTGGGATTCTTATCAGGGGTGGTGTGTCAAACAAAGGAGAGCCGAGCGTGAAATATGGGGTCCAACTCAGGCACACGACCACGGCGATTAGCACAAGGATAAAAAGGGCCGCACAAACAAAAGAGGGCAGCTTTAGCTGGACAACGAGCTGTTTCTGGCCTTGTAGTAGGAGACACGCTAGGAAGATGGGACATAAAGGAAAAAAGAAAGACTTGCTGGTTAGAAGAGAAGGACACAAGAGTTTTTCTGCAATGGTCTGAAGATGAATGGTGACACAGTTGACTGTTTAAAGAACCGTCCATAGGAATAATAACAGACAAGCAGGGATAAAATATAAAGTACCTCCAAGCTATTTGTGCAAAAGCGCATCTTTCACATTTGCAAAAGCGTGCATGGTGGCACGAAGCTTCACATCAATGCCAAACCTATTACAAAAAAAAATATTATTCCCATTTATCCCCCGATTCCAAGCACCACCGCTTGCCAGTAAAGCTCATTAACCCTCCCTTCAAGAACCCTGAGACAAAAGAGAGGGAAAACAAAACATAACTAATCAATGGGAATGCACTGGGTTGGGAGGGTGCGGAGAGGGGGATAACACGATAACCTGAGAGGACTAACAGCTTTTGCTTTAGTGCTGCGCTCACTGGGTGTGGGGTGGAAAAAGAAAGTTCATTAATTAAACAGGGCTAGGGGTAACAGATGGAATGGCTAGCTGGATGCTAATCACTTAAAGCGGAGGGACAGGTTTTTTACACTTGAGCTGGAAACAGCAACAACAAACCAATCATACTGGACCCTGAGGCGTCTAGTAGGGACTCTGGGATTACAGTATCTCAGGGGTGTGGCATTGAATTTATTTTATTTTTTGGCTGATATTAATATTTGAAATCATGTTCAGACAATACTTTGATAGACATTTCCAATCTAGATTTAACAATTGCTTCATATGCAAAACTATTTCAAAGGCTGGTTAATTTCAAATATTTAAGTTTAAGTTTCTTTTAAAAACTTGCATAAAATTGTTTCAAAACAGAAGTAACTGTACTAAATGATTTCAGGAATACAGAAAGTGACTTCTCTTATATACATAATATATCTAATAATACTGCAAAAGTCTTTAAGACCAACAGGCTTATCCATGCACTTGTGTCTAATACTCCACATCTCGTCTTAGGTTATGGTGAACTCAGTGACTACATATTACGCCAAAATCATGAACCCTGCAAATTTATGAGAAATTATATGAAGTGTTCGAACTATAAGCTATGTTATATTTATTTTAAATCTGGAACTGTGCAAAAACATATCTATATCTCTGAGATTTTGAACTGAATTACTGAAATAAGTAATCTTTAGCTGATATTCTAATTGTTAGAGATCCAGTTGTAAAACAACAAAACTGTAAGAAAGTTTTGTTCATTTACCATAAAGTCAAAATACAAAACTGCCACAACAGTGTGACACCAGACATGTGTGTGTGTGTGTATGCTACCCTTGGCGGGTCTCTGGGACCCTGCTGTTGGCCGTCTGGTTCTACGCCTGCCCTACCTGTGTTTTAAAGGGGGGCCCCCATGAAGCCCAGGCCCCAGAGTGCAGGCTGGGCAGGGCCTCCAGGGCTTTTCAGGGTGTGGGTGCCATGCAGTGGACGCCTTTTGTTACGGGCTGGGTGGCAAGAGGAGGAGGAACTAATGGGGAGGGGAGGAAGGATAAAAAAAAAAAGGAGTAATGCTATGAGTCATTTTGCATTAGCAGCAGGAGTGGGAGACAGAGAGAGGGGGAGTAGATGAGAGGGGACGAAGGGCGAGAATACTTTTGCATGTTGTATGAAGCTAGACGCCATATGCCATCCGAGCTGGGCTGCCTCCTGAGTCAGGGCTCTTGGTTTGACAGGCCTGCGCTTGCCCCCTCCATACACCCAAAGCTACCCCCCAAACCCTAACTAACACCCTCCTCCTTCTAGGCCTTTCTACGCTCCAGCAATGGGCTTGGCAATTGCTTTGGTTGTGCATGGTCTGCACTCTGTTCATCTGTGTGTGCATTGGAAGAAGAGTGCGTGGGGGTGTGTGTGTGTGTGTGTGTAGGGTGGGGGCTTACTCAGTGATCTGAACACATCGGACATTGTCGTGAGTCCCGGCAGGAACAGCTGGTCAGCTGGAGAGAGAGGTGGGAGGGGGCAGGGATAAGGAGGGGAAGAGATGGGAGGCAGTGCGCTACACTGATAATGGGATTAGGTTAAAACATTCAGAGGGGGAGAGAGACCCCTCCCCTTTTAGTAGCCCTCCAAATAATGCATAAACTCCCAACCCTATCAAAGCCAATGCCAGCCACCGCCCAAAGAAGAACTTGCCAAGTCCAAACGGGGCCTCCACCCACACACTCATTCAGCAATAACTGAGTTTTAATATACTCACCCCATAAAGTTCAGTTGCTGAAATTTACTTACATTTTAAAGCAACTTCCTGCTTGTGAGCTTCGTTTCCTACAAACAGGAAGTTGGCAAGTTACACTCACAAGAATCCTGTATATAATGACTTGCATGGCGTCTCACTGTGCCCAGTCAAGCACCATGTACCACGGCGATCCAGACTGCTGAGTATTATCTATGAGGCTGCTGACAGTTATGGCACAACAGCTGGCAAATTAGACCTATCAGCAATGCTAAATAATTCATGTGAGACAACACTAACATGGCAGATCCTATTCATGACACCCCATCATGCATATGGGAGCACTTTCATCTCTGCTAGGTGAAGAGTTTTACAATATACAAAAGGGAAAAAAAAGGTTGTGGTCAGACAGAGACAGGGCTGAGAGTGGGGCAATAACTTGGAAGAAGGGCTGTGTGAATATGTCACTAATAATTACAATGGGGATCTGGGGATGAAGCATCAACACACAAAGGAGTGTTTGCAGGATATCTTTTATGTTTTCACTTTAAATGCTTTGAAATTATGTCCAGATATGTTAATATGAGCCTGATGGGGGAAACATGACAGACTTCAGCAGGTTTCTGGGTTCCAACGAAAGAATCAAACCTTATTCTCTCTGCTACACACACACTCACACACACCACCTAAAAGCCTGGCTCGCATGACTGGCGATGGGCAGAAACAGATTATGGTTATTGATCGCTGCCTGGAGATGGATCTGCGTGTGTGTGCGTGTGTTTACTTGTGTGTCAGAGCAGAGGATGGGGACTGAGAGCAGTGTGCAAAAGCTATTGATTCTGTCCGGTAGGGAGGATATGTCTCTGAATCAAGGTCAGTTTTGCATTGTCTCACCTATTAGTAACTTGCCATCTCACAAACACACACACCGACAGACACACAGATCCATTTTTATCTTTAACAATGGCCCTATCACAAAAAGTGACGGACGGAGCATCAAACTCAAGTGCTTGTCAAAGAAAGAAACGAATCCCACCCTTTGGATGAGGAGATTACTCTATAGTGACAGCATAAACGACCTTCATACACAGCAAATGGAATTGGACAGCGAGGCCATCCTGTGACTGACTGCTTTCAAATGAAACAAACTTAGCTCTGTATGCTACGATGGTGTATATTTTGGCCAAAAGAAATGGAGAAGGTGCAGTAGAAAAGATGTAGTATTAGCCACAGCCTTGGCAGAATTGTGAGGGAAAAACCATTTAACCATTTCTTTTTTGAGAAATTAAGGAGTCGAATGCCATTAGTATCAGGGCTTCAAGAGGGAGCACACACAGACTGGACTGAGGTCCAGTGTGGTGTTTCTACAGTCAGAGAGGATCGGGTGAGCCATACCGTCTGCAGGTGCTGATTCACTGCGTTTCTCCAAGTTTAGAGTCAGTGCTGCTGTCTATCATACATTTTTAGAGCACCTCATGCTTCCCCCTGCTCACAATGTTCAAGAAGAGTCATTCCATTTTCCAGTGGGACTTTTCTCTGGTCCACACAAACTCAATAAGCTGTAATTTTTGCTTTGAATAACTTTTCCATCATATTCTATGTCATTGGATTTTGCCCATATGTGGATTTAAAAAAATGTAATGCTACAGGTCATAGAGTTTAATTGTTAATCTAAACGTGTATTGGTCTAAAAAAAAAAAACATGGTTAACATAGTTATTAGGACCTTTTCCACCATATCAGAAATGTTGATGAAAGAGATCCAAATGGTTTTTGACAGAAAACCTGAATATTTTACTGTTTTTGTTTTAAGTTAAACGGAAGAAAAATATAATGTAACTCTAGGGGCTTTGCACATGGCACTTAGTGGTTCAGCCATCCATCTTCCACTTACTCCGGGGTCAGGCCGCTGAGGTAGCAGCCTAAGCAGAGGAGTCCAGACTTTGTTCTCCCCAGTCACTTGGGCCAGTTCCTCTGGGGGAATCTCAAGCCATTTCAAGTTAAGAAATGGAGTCCCTCCAGAGTGGCCTGGGTCTTCATCTGGGTCTCTCCTCAGTATCAAAACCCTGAGATACTTAAACTCATCCACTTAGGGCAGCACTTTGTCCTCGAGCTGGAGATGGCACTCTATCCTTTTCCAGCTCAAGACTAAAGTTTTAGTTTTAGAGGTGCTGATTTTCATCAGAGCTGCTTCAGTCTCAGCCTCTGCTCAAGTGAAATATTCTGGAAGTGGTTGTTATTCTTTCCCTACTGATTCAGAGCTTAAAAACCCTGAAAGCAAATAATATGCTTCTCCAAACCTTTCAGGACTGTGTAGGAACCCAGCATACACAAGTGCAGAAATGACTCAATAAAAAAACTGTGGTTTAAAAAAAATGAAAAACATTTTGTGGTCACCGGTGTTGACAAAGCCGCTGTGAAGGATAGACAAGCTGCAGATGGGATGCTCTGACCACAAAGCCAGACCAGTTGCATTTTCTATCAGACATACATAAATAATAAATTATCTATGATGAGTTGTTTGTAAAAGGCTTGTGATAAGATTCTTATTACTTTGAGGCCGGTGCAGTGTCCTGACAGAGGAAGCTGAGACAAAATGTGCAAGAAAAGTGCAACTAACAGCTGTAGAGCTCATGAAAAAGCGGATTGAGCAGGTCAGATTTAACAAATCAGCAGGAGAGAGGAAAAGGGGAGATGGATGGAAACACGACATAATGGGGAAAGATATTACAAGGTGGTATCCTACTGAAAAACATTGTTGCCCGTCTGTGTGTATTTTCCTGCAATGTTGCTGGTGGACATTTTTTAATATCAAATCTTATTAGCTTGAGAGATTCTGGGAGCGTTGCAGCGGACTGCTGGAGTCCTCTTGAGCCTTGTGACGGAGCAAAAGAGGGGGCTGCTGAGCCACACTGGCCTTTTATCTGGACACACAGGGGTCATATAGCTCCTCTTTGAAGAAATATTCTCTAATTACCTTGGAGAGTGGCCTCACAGGCAGAGAGCAGGCTGTGGATTGTTAAGGCATTGTAGAGCGGTAAACTAAGGATGAGGATTTTCTTCTTGCACAGCAAAAGGAAAACACACACACATCCTTCAGGGAAAAAAAAAAGCAAGTTGTTGCTCTGACTTGTTAAAGATAAAGACCTGTACATCTAAAGAAGCAAAAAGAAACAAAGCAATAAGTGGGGAAATAAAACTGGAGTAACACACGTCCAATGTTGAACACGCCTCAAAGCAAAACTTAAACGGCATTTTCAGTTCCTAGTGCCACGGCTGAACAATTAACACATGAAACTACCGCAAAATAAAAAACAAACACATATATAGTTTAACAAAACATTACAGATTTTTCCATTTCATTGCCACTATCCTGACAACACTCTAATTCAACATACAAACATCAGACCTACAGACACTGGCAGTGTGCTTTTCCTGGCTCACTTGTTCATCTCCTCTTGGACAGTGTGAGGTCTGGCTGCCTATCAGTGCCAGACCTCCAGAGGCAGCGCTTATCTCCTCCCATAGATCGCGCCTTTGTGCTTATTGCTCCTCTGCTAAGGAATGCCAGGTGAAGCTGTGCGACTCAACACAGGCCTGTTACTCGCCCCTCTCTCCATCGACTCCCACCACCCCCACACCCCAACCTCCCTAAGGCTCACACAGGCCGGCAGTGGCCCCACCACCTCTGCTCCCCCTCAGCTCTGGCACAGACAGTCACACTGGGCTAATTCACTTGGCGTTGGGTAACAGACATCTGTCACTCAGGATGCCCCAGGGGACACACAGACACAGCCTGATACTGGGTTGGGGGGGCCGGGCGATGCGATGCATTGTGAAACGCACACAGACGGATGCATACTTACACACAGACAACGTGGCGTGTGTTGCAGCTTGATTTAGGACAGACGGTGGTTGATGCATGAGTATGACAAAAGGAAAGTTTTAAAAACAACAAGTATGTGCACAAGACTTCCTTCCAAACTGAACCTCCTTTGGGGAGGTTTCTATAGCAACTACCAGTGGGACGGAGGTGCTTTGGTGAGAAGGTGCTGTACATGTAGTCCGAGGAGGAGCAGAGGCGTTAGAGGAGATCGGGTTTCTCCCTCGAGGGACCATCCCGATTCTGTCCCCCGTCTCACTCCGCACCCCTCCCACCCCCAACAACTCCATGCTGCCGGTATTCACATGCTAATTTATCTCCACTGGTAATTACACTCTCTTTAAACCAACTGACAACTACAGCTGGAGACAGGCTCTTAACGGCACACTGTTGGATGGGTGGAGGGACGCAGGCGTGTGTGTCTGAATGCACTTACATGTATTTGCTCATGGCACTTTTATTTTGGCTCTCTTTTTCGTCCATATAATGGTAGTGATAGATGATGAGACATTATCTCTGCTCCAACCCAAAACAGCCCCACAAACCTCCCATTTTGCTCCAGGCTGTGAAACAGCCCAACCTAATAGTTATATGTAAATAAGGCAGCTCATAAAGATCGCTGTCAGCACTCAGCTGTGTACACTGGCTAACATGACATGCACGCCACATGTCTCAATGAATTTACCCAGAAGGGGTTTTAGTCTCACTATAAACTGAAGCTTTGGAACGTTGTACTCCAGTTGCTGGTCTTTTTTTTTTTTTTTTTTTCACGTTAAAGCATTCAAGTGATGATCTGTTGTTACATGAGATGGTGAAGAAGACACGGTTGAGGTGTAAAGGATACAAGCTCTGGTAGAGAGTCAGCCGGGACTTGACAGCTCTGCTGGCATTGATACAAGTGGCTCGTACCAAACTTGGCAACAGCAACCCAGTGACGATGGCGCCATTAAACAGAGGTCCAAAGAAGGGAACCTAAAGAGTTTCAGAGAGAAAAAAACAAATGCATAAAAATTAAAAGAAGAAAAATACTAATTTGAATCAAATGATTCAAATTTG
The DNA here is from genome assembly GCA_902982915.1 of Phalloptychus januarius. Classification (NCBI taxonomy): domain Eukaryota; kingdom Metazoa; phylum Chordata; class Actinopteri; order Cyprinodontiformes; family Poeciliidae; genus Phalloptychus; species Phalloptychus januarius. The sequence continues at coordinate 10,215,061 of CADWAE010000129.1, read as the reverse complement.
TACAGAGCTTTTGTTGTCACATGATGAGAATAAAAACTGACCAAAAATGTCTTTTATTGAGATCAAATTAAAAAAAACTAAACTATCTAAACTAACCAAAGCTTCCAATTTACCAAACTAATTGGCCCTTATACTTAATAACAGGTCATGCAACAACTGCCATCCAGTGTTCAGGCTAACTCACAATTAGTCTTTTATACCATTGTGGAGGAATTTTGCCTTTGTAGAATTGCCTGGAATGAGCAATTAATTGTAATGTCATAATCAGATTAAAGTTTTTGACTTTGACTGGGCCACTATGTTCCTATTGTTATTTTATTGTTTAAGCTATCAGAGATTGAATTGATGGTTTGCCTCATAACATAGTAATGCTGTCAGTGCTTAGGCTCAATGTGATTCACTGGAGCCCCAATGCCTTAAAAATATCTTTGTAACCCATTCCAGATTAATACACGTCTGCTCTGTGTGATCACATTGGTTCTGTTTAAGGGATTTCTTTGCTCAGCAGTAAACATGCTGGGCTGTGGCTAGTCATATTTAACTTGGCATTAAAAAAAAAATTGGTGTTGATCTCAGATAATCATTTTAGCAGGTGGGAGATTAGCTAGAACAATGTGTGTATTTACCTACATGTTAAATAAAATAATTTGAAACAATGAGTGTGAAAAATAAAAAGAATAACATTTTAAACAAATCTGTAATGAAGCAAATCCTTTTTCGCAGCACTGTAGGAGATTCTTGGATTAAAAATCTTTGTAGATATTTCTTCCAAACGGTTGTTCCATCTGTTTAGGGCAAAGGGTTCAAGTTGAAATTGAATTTTTCCTAACTTTGCATGACAACTACACATATCTAATGCGAATCAATGTTAGGTAAATGAAATTAAAATGACAATCAATGCTATACAATACCCTCATATTGAGCTGCTGGACAAATACAAAAGGAAAAATATGAATTTTAGCAACAGCCGGGGTGTGTGTGAGTGTGTGTGCGGGGGTTGTACACGCGTCTGTTCATGCATATTGGAAGGGGCCCTTAATCACCAGAGCTCAATAGTCATTGACCTGGAAGTTGACGCAAATGTCAAAGGGTTTCTGAAAGGTTCAACTTGGCAGTTCAGACACTTTAAGAGTCCAGCTGAATTAAAGAAATTTTTTTATGGAGATGTTGTTAAAAAAAATGCTTTCAGTTGCAATCACTAAATTATTTTATTCATAACGTCCCACAAATATGTTAAGGATTTTTTTAAAATATTCATGTAAAGAGTGTAAATATATAGTTTTGACCATCTAAAATTCGTCATCAGTGGCTTGAGGAGTTTAGACATTTCACTGCCCTCTGTGAGGCCACACATCGAGTACAGCACTGCAAAGTAACCAAGATGAAAGCTAACCAACAAAGGGCAGTAACCACCTCTGAGAGCACATACCCACAGTGTGGGTAATAATGCACTGCTGGAGGAGAAGAGGACTGAAAGCCTTCAGACAGAAAACAGAAAGCAGAAACATCTTTTAAAAATTCACAAGAAAAAAAACAGGAAATACAGGGAAGAGATTGCATTACCACATAAACAGAGATTAAAACAGTTCAGTGCTGTCTGAACACAGTTGAAGATTTTATGGTGTACAATTTGGCTTGTCACAGTAGGGAACGTTTGGATGTTTGATGATGGATCTTATCCATTAAGTGTCTCAGAAAGCTTCAACTGTGAACCAGTATGTGGAAAAGTAAAACCTTGTCTTAACTAAATATGGCAGGCAACAGAAGGGTGTTTACCAGGATACCAATAGGTTTTTACTGTCACCACCACCTAAATGTTCAAAAACAGTATTTAGAATCACAGCTTTTTGGGCATTTGCTTATTTTGGGTTAAAAATTTCAATTCATCAGTTTTATTTGAAGAGGCTGATTGAGCCAACTAATCACAGACTACATATGTGACTTTTACTCAAAAAATGTACCGTAGTAACCAGACTATAACACTCTCTCAAACTCTGACAGTGCAGATCACATGACAAGTCAATCCAGACTCAGTGGTTTGGAAAATTGCATAATTGGACATATATTGTAGAATGTGCTCATCTCTAGATTTGAATGGACAAAAGTGGGGTTTTCCCACAATCCAAGTGTCAGTGTATCTTTACTGACACCTCCAGTGAGTGAACAGTTAAAAGAACCTATAATGATCCCTGCTGCTCTCTGCCTGTCTGAATGATGAGGCTCGCTCAGCCCCATTTCTGCTCTCTGACTTTTTGTAGCTGTATGTCCCAAATTAGAAAGTTCTGTAGAAATTAATTTAAGTCAAGGAAGATAACACTAAGTTTAGCAGGTTAAAGTGTGGTATGTTATAACTGCTCTGTAAAAACCCAGATAAATTTGTGTTAGAGCAGCAGAGACTGTCCTGGAATTTCAGAGGAGAAAAAAAAGCTTTTAATTTGCATTCCAAAAAAATACTAAACATTTTGTTGGTGTAGACGAGTAAAAACTCCCAACATAAATTAAGCCAGGATTGTAACAACTCAAAGCTGCAGTAGGCAATTTTTTATAAATGTTTTTATATAGATTTGCTACAATTGTCACTATGTCCTTTTTATTATTAGAGAGACAGGCCAAAAAAAACAGAGCATCCTCCCTGTGGTCCTACTGCTACACCACTCTCAGTCAAAAACAACCAACTATAGCTAAATGGAGGGTAAAAGCAATTCTCAATTAAAGTGGGATTATTTGACTGAATTTAAATTTACTCTGATAAAAATGTAATTTATAAACAAATCCTGCAGTTTAACATGATGCCGTCCTTAAATTGCTCTCTGTAACACTGGTTTCACAGCATGTTAAACACGACCACCACTCACTGAGGTGCCATGTTCTGCAACCTTTAGATGCGTCTTTGTCTCAACACACCTGAATCAAATAATTGTATAATTAACACGACTTTGTGAAACTTGTACGAATGCTGAGGATGTGATTCAGTCATCTAATATATGGGGTGAATCACAGTCACCAGACCTCAGCCCTCCTGGACTGTCGCTTGACACCGCAACCTTAAAGTGATGATTAAAAAGCTCTACCACAGGAAAAAAGGATTTACAATTACTTTACAATATCTATAAATATTTACCTGAGGCTTCTTAATGATCTGGATAAAATACATGTGATTCTTCATTGGGTAGATGATGATCAGCACGTCTCCAAAGTCAGTTGGGATGATGCCACAACGGTAGTCCCTGGTGTGCTCCGACCACACGATGTGCACCTCATCGTTGCCCAAGTGACGCAGCTGCCAAATAAACACAAAAATCATTCTAATCAAGGGCCTTGGTAGTGCATGTTATTTCCACTGTTACGGTGATGAAGAAAAGACGACAAATTTAGGTGGATTATTGCAAAAGATTGTTTTGCTAGTCAATCTTGTATTACCCCTAGAGATCAGAAGAGAAAACTAGAGCTGAGGGGAAAAACAAGGCAATAAGAGATAATGAAGAATATTTACTTGAAAGGTGCCCCAAAAAAGAGTGAAACCATGTTTTATCACTGCAATCAGCAGGTGTAAGAGAAATCACAAAGTTTGTTAAAAAAATTATGGTTAACACTGGGGTTGAGATCCTGGATTTGCCTCTTTTTATAGATTTTTCATTACAAATTCAAATAGCAAATACAAAATAGACAAAATTGCACTTTTTAAAACCAAAGTAATTCAAATCCAATTAACCTTCCCCATCAGAGCTTAAATTGCTTCCCATTTCCACTCTATTCATAAACACAAATGAAACTGGGCAGGACAAGAAGACGCTCTTAAATGACAGGAAATAGGTTGACAGTAGTTTATAAAAGGTAAACAGGTCTCCCCCTTTTCTGAAGGCAAACAGGTGAATAAAGTCGCATTATCTTTTCTTACAGGTTAATATTAACTACGGCACCTTGCCACAGTATTCGCACTCCTTGAATTCTTGAATTATTACGTTTTGTCACATTACAATCGCAAATGTCAAAATCTTTATCTGAATTTCATGTCATAGGCCCACATGAAACACTGCATACATGTGACGTGAAGGGAAGAGAATACAAGGTTTAGGTCCCTATTACGCTACCTCCAGTGTTTTATTCAACAAATAAACTCTAAATAAAATCAAATGGAACCAACTTTCTTCACATCAAATCCACTTGGATGTCATTTCATTTCATTATAGGTCAGAAAAAATTGTGGAGAAGTTGAACACAGAGATAAGTTACAAAACATTACTCAGAGCTCTGAGCATGTCATTTGTGTAGGTAACACAAATGTATACCTACCAAAACCTGACAGTCTACCCAACATCCGTCTTGGCAAGAGGAACACTGGTCAGAGAAAAAGTTAACTCTGGAGGAGTACGCAATAACCCGATCATGCAAACTCCATTGTCAAACTTGGTGGTGGTATTATCATGCTGTGGGTTTGCTCTTTAGCTGGTAAAAATGGATTTTGTCACAATTGAGCCTCTCACAGAGAAATACTCAAAGAAAACCTTTTAGAGTTTCAACTTCGGTCTTCCTGGGATGAAAAATGTTAAAATCACACATTCTGTTCCTTTCACTTGACAGCACTTCTTAGTATTGGACTATCAGAAAAAAAAATTCCAATGAAATACAGTGACGTTATTGGAAACGTGACAAAATGTGAAAAAGTTTAATGCGTCAGCTGCTACTCCAGTGACCAAGCACCCTTTCCGATTCCCCCTTCCGATTTCTATCGAGGACACTGAGAAGTGAGCCTCCACTCAGAAGAAAACATCTGCCAATGTACTGTTGGCCTAATGAGCCATTAAGAAACATGCCCTTGCCAACAAAAAATGCAATTAGCACATTCTATTATAAGCCCTTAATTATGGTAATACGGTAATCTTAAACAAATCCACGCATGCTGATTACTGAAGCTCGGCAGTTCAGTCTGTCTGTCCAAGGATCAGCAGGTACCAGCCGGGTCAGTCACTGGGACAATTTCAGAGAAAATGTTGAATATGCATTTGCAGGAGACAATTAACACTGGGATGTTAATTTGGGTTAAGATATTAGCATTTGGATGAGCTGAATGACAAGTTTAATGAGGATGCTTATGCTCTAGTAAATCATCTTCTGCACAAATCTATTTACCCCTCTGTTAATCACATCCAAATGTTTGAGACTTCTTTAATAAAATGTGATTCAAGTCAAAGGCTCTTGTCCAATTATCCCTCTTTGACCTCCCATCCAACCACTGGGCTTCACACACATGGAAACAGAAAACCAGAGGACTCCAGAACAAAAGAGGCTCCTTATAAAAACAACCTGCAGCAGCCTAGTTAAGCTGTAGTGCCTGGGGGGTGAGCGTGATAGCTAAGGCACCCGTCTATCTCACTCCCTTTCACACACATGCACATAAGAACTACATGGCCTGACCCCAACCCTGCAGGTCGTTTCCATAACCCCATTACTGAAGCCAGCTGCTACTGCTGCAGCCTGCACTGCACTAAAACCCACAATTGGATTCAGGAATTTGTGGTTCTCTTTTTTTTTCCTTTTCAGGATTGTCTGCCCCCCTTCTATCATCTTCAAAAAGACAAATCTGCTCAGCCAGAGCTACCCCATCCATGTCTCCCCACGGTATGCTTCTATGGTTACTGCCAGTAAAGTGGGTGACTGCTGGACTAAGTGTTATTTTTAAATTGACAGAGAAACATCCTACTTGGACAGAGACAAAGCCTGTTTCTCATTCCAATTCTTCTTCTCCCTCCTGTCTTTTTATTTTTTAAAGCATTTGCACCAACAGCCAGTCTGCCAATTTTTTTGTCAGACTTGTGGTTGGTGTGGGGATCTGAACAAGGTGAGCCAGAGCAATTACAGAAGTTTCTGGTGAAATGCATGGTGATGGGATAGCACCACCCTCCAGCGCCTCACTTTGGTGAGGATAGGAGAAACTCTTCTTTCAAACTCTACTCTAATTTTCAGTGGCCATACGAGAAACTTCAGCGTGTTTGGAATGAGTAGTGTACCATTTTAAAAAACAAGAGGGAGAAAGTCTAAGAGTGGTATTGTGGTTGGATATGAGGAGAGCCTGATGAATTTCCCTTCCCAGCAGGGTACTGTATGAGAAGATTGGCAGTGCGGGCAGGGGCCTTGCGGCTCATTTCTCCGTGCTAACTGCTACCGCTGCACTAGAGCTTAGAATCCCACAGCAGAACCCAATCGATTGCTCCTGTGGCGGCAGCAGGAATTGGATAAAAGGATCCTGCCGGCATCCGGACGGCGCCTGCCCTAGCAGGGAGAGCTAATGGCTGAATCCAGGCCCTGGTCACAGCACGCAGGGAGGGGGGCAGGGGCTGGCAGAATCATAGTCATTACCACAGCGGCACATGCCCTCTCTTCACTCACGCGCCTGCGATTCTCTACTCCTCAGGCCTTCCTGACCAGGGTCACTAATCAATGCCCGTACTTTGGAGTCACACCTCCTGATCACAGCTTAACACAGAAGTGGAGGCTACACAACACACGGCTCTGGGCAGGCATGACTGTGGAGCCATTTCACCGCATCTAATGTATGAAAGAAGCTTTACACAAGTGTCTTTATGTACTCAGGTATGTAAAACTTTTTAAGAAGATGATAGTCCACATTTCTACTGGGTGTTAGACAAGCCAACAAGATTTTTTACTTACCTTTTTGGTGAGACAGTCATCAGAATCAGATGGCATCCGCGTGGACACATGGAATATGACTTCTACAGTGGAGGTAGCGTAATAGGGAGCTGTTAGACCTGTGCTGCCATTCCTTTGGAGTCCTCCCATAAAACCGCAGTGTGTGGCCAGGTCCACCTGAGGAATACAACTGAGTGTATAATTTAATGTAGTCTGCAGATGTTCTTGTAGGTTCAGCAGAGATGCAGTGAGAAAGGGCTTATGAAGAGAATCAGATGGTTTTCAGTTTGATCAGGACTGATTGGAAACTTAAATATCTGCTCTTTCTCCAACCAGCAAACATGCCGTTCTGAATGCTGCTGGTTGAAGCTGACAGCAACTCTCTTCAGGTGTGGGTGATGTAGCTGAGTTAAGAAGTTATTTTTAGCATCAGTAACGAGCTTGACTCAAGTCAAAAGAAGTGAAGTATCTATACTGTTATTTTCTTTTATCTCAGAAAAATATTTTCTGCGATAAAATTTTAATGTTAAGGTTAAGTCTTTAAGGTTTCTAAGTAACTCAGGAATGTTTTAAAGGACAATAAAATTGCTACACTTCTTGTGAAAATGGGTCGGTTCAGAATAGTTACAGCTGCACACTTCCTTCCACCAACAGGTAGGAACCGTCCAACTATGGATCACGTCTCTGTATAAACGTGTTGAGCAAGACATTAACCTACAAGGTAATTTTTATTTTTCAGAGCACCTTCAATACTTTGCTTCTTCATTTCATTACCTGAGATTATAACTCACGATTAAACCATTAATTAAGGCCCCCAGGTAGGAGAACATTTTTAGTCGTATAGCTATGCCAGTCGTTTTCTGTGTTATGAAACAACTTAAGAATAATGCTGTTAATTTGAGCCCACTGTCTTTAATCACATTTTGCAGTCAGCAGAGAGCTGAATTTACTTTTATTTTATTATTAGTTTTATTTTCTTTTTTATCATTTTCTATGTTTCCTGCATGCAGCATTGACCATCAAAGTGGGAGATATCTGACATGAACTGCTCTGTTTAGATTTGCCACAGTGGCAAGAAAATGGCTACATAAATAAAAAGATTCTGCAAAGTTCATTTCTTATGCAGAAAGCATTCAGGAACCCATTTTGGGGATCTGCCTAAAGTTTCTTTGTTTAATTCCCTGGGATTTCTCCATTGCTGTTAGTCATGCAACATCATCCTTTAGAAATTCTGCCAGATCCAACTGTTAACAGAAGATACTAAGTTCCATAATTATTCCATAGTTGCTTAAAGCGATATTAAAACCCAGTATTGTAGTGAATGCTCTCTCTAACACATGGTGTCAAGTCGCCTCTTAATAACAACTCATGCAGGAAGGCTACAGAAAAATCCTTTTCACTGTTACATTTTAGGAAAAATCTGAATTCTGAATAAACAAATTTTTATCAAAGCTTTAAAACAAACTGGAGAATAGAAAATTCACTGCAAAAAAAGGAAAAACAACTGTAGGTCTTCCCACCTCCCATCCCAGTCCAGATACAAAGTCTTCATAGGCCTGACTGCCTGCGTAGTTCGACAAGATGGAGCACTTGTCTTCCTGGCCTTCTCTGATGTAGAACACAGCAATTTTGTGTGTCTCTCGGCTACAGAATAACATAAAAAGTAGAGAAAATTAGAGGTCAGAAAAAATCCTGTAGTCAAATTGATAAACTAAGCAAAACTCAAGAAAAAAAAAGAACATTTTCCAAATTTCTTCAACATTTCTCCTCTTTTCACTTGATTTTTGAAAGGACTGCAGCAAACTCTGCCCATCCATTTCCCCTGTTGCCATGGCAGTGCATTGCTCTACGCTAGGTTTTGGGGCACTTTGCATGCTTGTGCACAAACTGTTATTGTCCTAACTATCTGGTACATGGGCGAAAATAAGCTCCAATTCCGTGGATTTTCTTCAATACACTTCTGTCATCGGCAGTGTGGGAAGTATGTATTGATTGGGAGAAGAGAGACAAGAGAGATGGCAAGAGATTTTCAGAGTTGTGGATAGCTGGGGCTCGCATGAGGAAAATAATGGTGTTACAAAAAAAGGGGCCAATATTATGCTGCTTTCACTCAGGCTAAAACAGGTATGGCAGAAAGCTGCAGCGGTAGTTTGATGATAGAAAAAAGGGCACTAAATTACAGACAATTGTTTTCGCTGGTATCTCAAGCAAAACCTAGTGTAATTTAATCTAATTTCTGCAGGAGACAGCGAATAAAAAACAACTTACCACTGCCTGGAGTCCAAGTTCTTCAGCTCTCTTAGAAGTTTAGAGTTTTTCTTCAGCAAGTGGAAGCTTTTTCTGTTTGATTACAAAAAAACAGATTCAAGGTGAGGTTTTTAATACACAGAAAAAACACGATTCACCTATCTATCAAGTTACCAACAACCAACAGGCACTGACTGTATGCAAATAGGCTTCAGGAGAAAGTTCAGGTGCTGATTTAGTTATCAAACCAAAAAAAAGGCACAGGTGCAAAATACAATCTCCTATTTGCTGTGTGCCTGTTGCACCATCACTATTAAGAGGTGTAAGCTTTTAATTTGCGGGGCAGCACTGGAAAGATGTGGCTTTGTAGACGCTGATGAAAACAGCTGGGCACCTTTACCCTGTGGAGCGGAGATTAAGACCCAGCAGACTCCAATATGGCTTTAGTTTTACTCTCTCTTTAACTAACGAGCAAACAGCTGAGTTACTACAGCTGTGCTTCACAAGTGAATCCTTTGGAAACATTTTTATAAAAACATAACTATAACATTGTTCAGTATGTGAAAGAGGGGTCCATAAGTAGGAGATGAATCCATTACAACAACTGAAGCGAACATATTCCCACTGAGGAAACCAGAGGGACGATGTGCAAACATAACTTCAGCACCAGACAGCGCCTCAGCCAGCATAATTTGAAATGAAGTTTAGGAAACTATTGACTCGTTCTAAAAACTCCCAATTATCCTAATCCCAATCAAACTGTCCCTATGAAGCAGGGGTGCCCAAAGTCGGCCCTGGAGGGACCGACTTTCGATACCCCTGCGATAAAGGGACTGTTTGATTAGGAGATGCGCTGTGCACTGTAGCCGGTTTTCATTTGATAATACCTGCGATCCCATGAGTTCATGCCCAGATCATTAAGAAGCAGTCTGCAGAAATAGAAAGGAGCTTTTGGTTCTTGGTGGGAGGGTTCCCTCTGGCAGGCAGGCCGAAAGCTCACATCGGCATTCCACTTTCTGACTTGCTCCTCCTCCTGCTGAGTCTGACGGAGAATGGCCTCCAGTATTGCGTTCTCTTGCTCCAAGTTCATGCCACGAGGTGACGGGGCTGGTTGATTGAGTTGGAGTCGTGGCTGAGGGAGGCATTCTGGGCTGCTGTGGCTAAGGTTCTCCAAAAGCTTATCCAGCACATCCACCTCATCCTCTTCACAGAAGTTAGAGAGGGAGTCTGAAACGGAGCAGTGAGTTTTGTAATGTCCTTTCAGTGGAGAGGTTGGCTGGTTTCTGCTGTTTGCATTGGAGGTTTTCGAAAGAGGCGCATCAGCTGGATGGAAAGCACCCAAATCAGGGTCCTCCTGCGCAGTGGAGTACAGAATCGTTCCATCCCAAGAGTACTTTCCTGAAATGTCTCTGACGATGATGCGAACTTGGGAGGAAGGGTGCGGGGGTTGACCTGCGGTGGGCGCCTCGGCTGGGATCTGAAGGTAGGACACCAACGTGCTGTCGTTGAAGACGAACAGCTGCAGGTTGGGGCTTTTAAAGACCTCAGAGGACAGCTCGGACGACTCCACATACGGGTTATCGTGGTTTTCGCTCACAAGGCTGTGAAGGAGAGCCGGGCCACCGCTGAGGGGATGGTGGCCAAGATGGTTCACCAGATGAGTCATGACCATCCGCGCCGTCAAAGGGATGAGCTCCATATTTCGACGGCGCTTCTCTGTCAGGAGAAAAAAAAAGTGGGGGAATAAGGATTAAAATACTGAGACATTAGCTGAAGGAAAAACACATTAGAGAACTCTAATAGAACACTGGCTGCTTTATAACATATTCAATGCAGAATTTAAAAAGCTCAACATTTGTGTGCAGACATGCCATCATCTCTATTAGCTCCTTTTGCACAAAGCCAAATCTCATTTATGATTATTAAAAGGTGGTGTTTTATTTATTTCTGACAAAAGCTTGGCCAGCGCACCTCTAAGTAGGTAGAATCTAATCATAAGAGACAAGTCTGAAAAGCCCATTGAGTCTTCCTACAATAGATAAGCATTGAGACCAGCCAGGTGCTAATGAGAATGAGCATCTTTACAGGCGCTGAATAGAACTCTGCTCTGTGGATTGCATTTATGTAAATACACAGGTTTTTTTGCTCCCCAAGTGAAAGGCATGCAGCACTTTATTCTGCAGTGATGTGGGAAAAACAAGAAGATGTACTTTTGCATTGTGACAGTGCTATCAATACCATCATCCCTCATCAAAGTGGAGAAAGCTCTTTAGAGAGCAGGCCAAGCTGCATTAGAGATGTGCTGGCCCTTTGATGTGACTTGATCAATATGAGGTGAGGGCATGAATATAACTAGGCCGGCCGGCACTCTTTGGTTTGCCCTTTTGATAGTGTTTTGTTATTTCTACCAAGACTTCACCACACGTCTGCACCAAAACGCAGACGTGTGGTGAAATTTTACAGACAAAAGCTTTCTATTTCTAGAATATTTGTTGCATTGTTTCAGTTCACATTGGCACTCTGTATCTGGGCTTTGATGACTTTTAGAAGTTGAGGACAGGAGGTAGAGAGAGGACTACGTTGCCTAATGGAATCACAAGGTCATAAAAAGGGGGGGAAAAAAAGAAAAAAAATCAACATTTTTATCTAAACCCCATAATGGGCCTTCTCTTTACAGCTCGGCACTAATGCAAAAATTCCATTCCCTCTGATGGCTGATTTTCTTTTCATACTTTTAATAAGATATTGACATCTAATGGAGAGGCTCCAAATGGATGGACTACTTAGAGTTTGCTTTTACCTGTAACCATTTTTGTTTCTTTTTTTCTTCAAGGAAAATGTTGTGGCAAAGAGGGCAGGCATCGTCCTAATTTGCGACAGACAAGAACGACTAAATGCTGGTTTTCATTCTCCCATGCTCCTGTTTTTACATACCAACACATGCCCTGCTTAACATTTACTGTTTGTAAATTAATGCAAACATGACCAGTTTTCTCCAATTCTATGGAGGATAAAGTATTGCTGAGCTGTTCCTTGTTCACTTCTTTTATGTCAAAAACATGGGCAACCAAGGTCCTATCACCACCCTTATTAATTGGAGCCCATTTTAAAGATATGGTTTGTAGTCTCAGAGCAAAGGATCATCAATTTTCATCAATTTATGACTCAAATTTAGAACTTTGATGTATTCACAAAAAAATGCATCTTAGCCTGATGACGTCTGTATTTGTAGGAACAATTTATTATTTTGAACAAGGATGTTAAAAATACTTTAGTGTTACATTATATTGAACTTAGTAATATTTCATTCCACGGATTGTGCTTGTCATTGTCAGAGCTTTTTTTTATTAAATGGAGTCTGGGGAAGACTGAACAAATCCATTCCACAGAGCACCATGCCTGCATAATGGAGCTTGTAGTTTAGTTACAGCACAACACCACTAGAAACAATACAAAACTGTAAATTATGAAACAAACAAATGCCGCCCTTTCTCAAATATAAAAAGAAACACACCCATTGTCTAAATGCTCTTGTCTGTGTGGAGTTACAGGGGAGCTGGTGCCTGTCTCTACTGAACATTGTGTGATAGGCAGGCTGCACCCTGGAGAAGTCGCAAGTCCATCACAGGACAACACAGAGATGCACAGGACAAACAACTATGTGCACACAGACACACACTTACACCTATAATTTAGAAACCAATTATCCTAACAGTCATGTTTTAGAACTGTGGGAGAATGCCAGAGCATCCAGAGAGAACTGAACCATGCACAGGGAGAACATGCAAGATTGAACACAAAACTTTCTTGCTGTAAGGCTGCAGGCTAACTACCCAAGCACACAGGCTAACCAACTAACCAGCTAATATTTGCTAGTATTGCAATGAAAGTTTACAGTGCTGTATTCAGCTAAATTCAACATTTATTTTAATTAGGCCATGAACCAAAATACATAAAAAAAGAATTGGACAATATGGACAAAAAAACACTAAAAATCAATTTAGTATTAAGTGATTATTATTTCAATATAGTTTCAAATCAACAGTCTAGTGTGAAATGGCATTTGTTTCAAGAAAAACTAAAAAATAAATAAATACTATTAATATCTAATGAAATTTATATAAAAAGAAATGTCTAACACAATTGTGGGACATTATTGACTAAATTAAAATGAAGAAAATTACACTTTCTCAACTAGCAACACAGTGATGTATAAAACCCAATAAACAATAAATAACATAATTTACAGTACTGATTGCAATCCCTTCCCCGCTTGCAAAATGTGTAACTAAAAGTGGCCCCAAATTCTTGATAGGCCACATATATCATCTATTTAACCTTAAAGCTTTCTTTTATTATTATTGTCATCTTTTATTCTTTTATCAAGTTATTTGAGTAGAAGTTTGAAAAGTGATTCTGATTTAAATAAAATCCATTTAATCATTTTGTGCATTTCTGTTTTGTACTTTTGTGAATCAATTTTGCTGATGTTTTCTCAATGTTACTGTGGGAAACATCATACTGGTCCATATCAGTATTGTCGCATCCTTACCCTCAGCTACTGTCAACAGGTTGCCAAAGTCTGATGTGGTCATTTGGGAGGGTGGTGGCTCGAAGCTCTTCACCTGACCCAGCATCAGGTCGTACTCGTTGGACAAGTCCGACAGACTGAGCAGGTAGTGGCTCTGCTGGGTGTGCAAGTTGGAGCCGGACACACAGCAGTGAAGCACCTGATTGATGGAAGAGAAAGAAGGAAAAAAAAAAGCAGGTTGATTATGTCCAGACGAAGTGTGCTTGTTTTGTTTTTCTGTGACGTGAGAGCACGCTGCACTTTGAAGACTTAAATTCAACACTAATGTGTAAAGATAAGATCTCTTTGTGCCTGGCACGACATTAGGCAGAGATGCTCCTGCAGACCTGTTTGAGATGGACAAGATCCAGGAGTTTGCAAAGGGGGTAATATACAGTCTATTTGCATCATAAGGCGAGGCTGAGTTGAGGGGTAAGGGGAGCGAAGAAAAGAGGGTCTTTATTGCCACTAATCCATTTCTCCTCTGATGTGTGAGTGTATCGATCTACATAACAGATGGCAGAGCATCCGTTGGCAACACTAGATAAGGCGCACTGGGGCAGTTGATTACAGCCATTGGACAGGTTTACACTGTTTGATTTAATTAAGACATTATCCCTGTGCTCTGCTCTCACCACAAATATACACACACAAACACCTGTATAGAGCACAATTTGCTGATGGATAAAAAATGATCAGATGGCGCAAAACGTATGCTAAATGTATGTAGATGAGAGCGCCTCTTATTCAGACTGGAGCAACTTGAGTAAAGCCATGCAAAAAAAAAAAGAAAAAAAAAGCTAATCCCATTCAGTACACTTGGTTGAGAGACGCTTGGAGAGGCAGTCTGGCCCTGCCATGTGAAACAGTATTGTGTAGGGCAATGTAGACAGTATGTGGATGCTTCTACCAAGCTGAGTGCATGGGGGAGGGATTGGCGGCTTGATGCTGAAAAGACCTGAACCAAACAGCTGCTACACCAAAGCCCCAAAGAGCTTCCTCAGTGGAGAGGTAAAAAAAAAGAGGGAGGGGGGCACGGCTGTGCCTGACAAGTAAGTGAGTGCACCTCGCATAGCAACAGTTCCTGGAAGGTAACACAGAATAAACAAGCATAGCTCAGTTAGAAGGGCGCATATTGAGAGATGCGAGTACACTATGTACATGCACACACATCAAAGAACAAGAGGGCAGATGTATGTAAACAAAAATGCAGATATGATATTCTTGCCGTCTTTCTCCTTATGTACGCACACACACGCAGACACGCACAGAGGGTGGTGCAGCTGGCTGCTGAGGCACGGAGAGAGAGAGCAGATGGAGAAGCTTGAGCACAACTCCAATGAACCACCGAGGTCTGGAGCAATGTTGCATTTTAAAGCCATGAGCATCCACAAAAATCAACTTCTTTTACCCCTTTTTTTCCCAGCAGTGTCTTTTTAAGCTGTGTTTTGAAAAATGTATAAACTGGTAATTACAGGAGCATAACACTCCCTGTTACTGACACAAGCCAATAACAGAAGAAAAGGAGTTGTTTCCTATTAGCGAGGTTATTCTCTGCTTGGTAAACAGAATAATTAGAAGCCAGCGAGCCCATAGAAATGTAAAGAGATTTTGGTCCTGATATTGCAGTAATATTGTCACACCTCAGATGGAAACCCAGAGGGACCGTGCCTTTTGTGTGCCGATGGACGACCAATCATGCCTAATTGTATTTGCTTTCATAGCAGCTGCAGTCTCTCTCATATTAAGACATATTCCATTCAAATCTCCAGGACAAGCGTTTAGAGCCTGAGCTTATCAATTGGACAAAAGGTCCTGTTTGAATAATTGGACCATTTCTTATCAGGGGTGACATCCTTACAAAGATCTGCCGTTGACCGCATCTGCCCAGACAGGAGGGAATGAATAATACCTCATTCATTTGTGCCTAAAGCCTGGCCCTCATCCTCAGGGTCAGATCATGAATAAAAAAAAAGTTAGAGGAATAAAAACGGATATGTAGATTAAATGTTGAATATTTGCATGTTTTAAGCAATCAAATCAAGATTAGAGTGGACTTGTAAAGGTTTTCTACATATGACAAATACCAATCATTTGTGTCAGCTACGACATACGCTTCTATACTGTTATTCCACCATAATGTTAAATGAGGCGTGGTTATGAGGTCATGGTGGAGGTGAGTCTAATTAAAGCTACAATCCCATGTGGCATTGTGCTGGTGGAGGGAGCATAGTTAAGGCTGCTGCCTCTGTGAATGAAGGTTATGAATCTTCTAGAAAATGCTTAAAAAATATATATTTAAATATATATATATTTTAAGCGGAAACATTCAGATTTAAACGCTCACCCTGTAGATGTAGTCCAGGAGCGGAGCCTTGCTGGGTGAGTGGGGCTCCAAAGACGACATGGTGATGGGTTCTAGCAGCAGACTCAGGGGAACAGCCATGCACCAGTCCAGCAGGCAAAGAAGCAGCGAAACCATCATCTTAAAGTGACAGGTACATAATCTTTTAGTTATATCTACAAGAAATCAACATATTAGAACATCAAGGTTTTTCTTTTTAGAATTATTTTCAAAACAAAAATGACAGAGTAATAAATTTCATGTGTTTGTTAATCTCATATTGAAAGCCTAAAATTCAGCTCTTTTGAAAACAGGAATGTTAGACTAACAAAGAAAAACATACCAATCCAAAGGTACCAGTTTTATGGTACAGGTTCAACTTTCTACATATCTCCCTTTATAGATTTTTTTTATGCTTTCCATTCTAATCATGCAGAGCATTTTAGTACCCAGTATTACCCATGAATCAACACGAATAGTAAGATCTTATTGCATGAAGTATCCACAAATAGCGAAAACAACAAATTGCTAAAATTGGTCTCTGATTTGGAGGGGCTGTCAAGTAATTTCCAATGCTTTTTTTTTGATTCTACACGCACTTAGATGACCTCCATTTCATTTCAAAATATGCAACACTTAGAACTGATGTTCAGACTGAAAGCAGATTATTTACACCACAATTTGTACTTTGGTACCTTTGTTAGTAAAAATTCCCAAAACACAGAAGTATATTTCAGACTCTTTGAGAACCATGGGTCCAGTTCAACCTGAAATTAAAGCTGTCTAAAAGCCAAACAGATAGGATAATGTCTCCTTCTTTGACTACTAAATAACTCGTAAAACATGATTCGTAACTCGTAAAAAGGGTATCGGTCCAGTTACGACTGCAAAACTACTTTTGAGACTCTTTTCACGCTTCCCTGATTTGTGTTGTAGATGATGCGTTTACATGCTACTAAAAGCTCCGACATCTGAGTTTACTTCGGAAATAGTTTTTTCCATAGTTCAACACGTATTTCCCTCTCTGCTTGTCTCGTCTCGTGGCTAAGACATATTTTTGTGGAAAATATATATGTCATTAGACACATCTAATTTTTATATATATGTTTATATACGATTCCTCGTTTGTGACTGGTACAACTGTAATTACATGGGTAAAAGATTCGACCACTACGTGGCGGAAGTTTATTCTGCTCTGGCTGGGAGAAGCGTTCAGTCAAACACTCCAGAATGGCGGGTCGGGTCTACGAGTTACGAATCATGTTTTACGAGTTACGAATCTTTTGAGACTATTTTCACTCCATACACTTATTGTAAGCCTGACCTGCTGATTCCGATTTTTTAAATATAACAAGCAAGTCACTGTGTTGGCAATAGTGAGGTCACTATTGTTAATTGCAAATGTGCAGACATGACCTGGTGGGTGTGTCTGTCAGTCAAATCTCTTGGCATAGCAAAAGAGGACAGTAGTTGATTTCTAGGCCTTTCCAGATGTAGATAAGATCTGTGAATAAGATCAGCCAATCACTGAACTCCGAAAATTAAGAAAATCTGGGATGACTTATCTGGCTGACTTATCTGTGCACCACTATTTTCGTGACTTGTGAAGACTCAGTAGGAGCCAGGTGTCTCTTTGAAAAACAAGTCTATGTAATGTTGCTTCACAAGCCTCACAAAGCATTGAGTATCCCTGTTGCTTATGAACCTTTTTGTAAATGGCGCGTACTTGCATAGCGCTTTACCAAGTCCAGAGGATTTTTTCCTCCTACCACTGATCTTCCCTTTACTATGGAAAACAGGATTCTAAACAGCAACCTTCTTCATGCATAATCTCTAGTAGTTTTCTTTCAATGTGAAATACGTCAACAACAGTCGTGAAGCAGTTTTCCATTATTATTTCCCATGTTTCTTCATAATAATTCTAATTTTTACATCAATTGCATTTTTTAAAGTTGATTAGTAAAACAAATATTAAGATGCAACTATACAAGCATCAATAGCAACTGCATTACCACAAAGAAAAGTAATGTGACAGGAAAACCTTGGAGAGATGAAAGTATAGAAAAAAAGGATAACAAATCACTTCAGTGGAAACATTCCTCTGCAAATGCACCATTCCAACATGATAGATCAAGGGCCTTTAGATCTATAGATGTACCTTTTTGTCTGCTTCCACTGTCGAGTGCTCTGCGCTTGGCAACAAAAAGGCTATTGTAGCCACAAAGATCTGTGTTGGGACAAAACAAGGTGAAAAATAATTGGATGACACATCTATTGTTATGCTCTTCTATTCATACGCAAAGCCATACTTGTGCAGGAACATAAATGTGAAATTGTTGAATTTGGAGTATTTACATAAAAAAGTAAGAATTAATAATCCATCACTTTATTTTAAAACAATAGGCATTTCCATCCAGTATAGTATATGTAGTATATGTGTATGTGTACGTGTGATACCTCAATTATCTTCTTGGGAAGAGTTGGATCCAGCCTCTGGAGATGTTCCCAGTGAGAAATTAGCAGCTGGAACATGTCACAGGCGACTTGGGCCACTACTTTGTTTCCAAACTAAAGAAAAAAGAGGTCATATTAGGAACTTAAAAAGATAAATTGTCATCCAACTGTGACAAACAGCCCAGATAATGAATAAGCAATTCAGCAAGCAGAAAAAAAGTGAAAATATTTATGCCCACCTCAGCAATAAGGTAAAAGGTACAAATCTTGCATTGGTGACATCTGATGTTTTGAGAATTACAATCAGCTTTACTAGTCATGCAATATGTTTATTTTGCTTCAAAACTGGACAGTTGACTACTCTGGCTGAATGATATTCTTTGTGTTCATCAGGAAGAAAGTGAGTCTGTGGTAGCATGACCAGGAAGTATAAGTATAAACACTTTGTGTCCAGGATGTGTGGGATCTGCAGAGGTATTGGCTGCCCTTTTCCTGATTCTAGACCTGTGCAACTGCTGGATGAAGAAAAGGTAATCTCTGATGATCCAAACCAAAACACTTTCTACCGTATTACATAACAAGCGTCATCTGATATGTACTCTTAGTATGGATGGGCTGAAAGTACATATTCATATAGTTAGCAAATATTTATTGCAGTACAAGCAGATCTTTGTGATGTTGTGACACCAATAAATATGCAAAATATTGTGCAGACCATATCAGAAATTTGCTGCTTGGATTCAGTTGTATAGTTTTGACCCGGTTTGGATTGGATAAAAATCACAGTATATTCAAAACTTTTGAACATGTTTTAAATCCTGATTGGTCATTTTATCATAGAAATTAATTATTTAAATAAATCACTAAAAACTAAATGTTAATTTGCAATATAGGTCCAAGATGAATGAACAATTTTATATATCAATTCACCTCAATGTTTTAGCCAAACTGTGATTACTGCATGTAGGAAACTGTAGGAACAACGGTGAAGTGAAAGAAGTCAGCTGGCTGCTTTAAGTAAAGCAAGGTGCTTTCTCAGTGTCATACCATGAACAGATTGATAATTTACAAGGAAGGAAAGCGCCGGGAGGAAACTGAGTGTGGTGCATCCAAAGCACCAACAGACAGACTAAATGTGACCACACTTTATCAGAAGATCAATACAAAAATCCTTAGGCTGAGAGATAAAGACAACCTCATCACAGACAAAAAGACTACCTAGGAGTTTAATCATCAGAAGTCGTGACAAAAGAACATTTTACTCATCTACGTCTCAGAGGATGAGTAGTGGGGTTTCTAAACCACTTTAAGACCAGGAAACAAGGACAAATACTAACAAATGTTCATTTTAAAAGTCAGTAGATGAGAAATTAATGTTTTCCTTTTCCTGTGCGTGTGCTTCTGATCAGCTCAACAATATGAACAAAAACCGCACTGAGCTAGTATGCCATGTACAGACTGGAGAGAGAAGAAATGTCCCCCTTTTTATCTTTGACGTGTCTTTCTATGCAAAACAATTATTGACAGACCAGTATACTTTTAAGCTTTTAAGTCTTTCATACTTCCCAAAAAGTTAGCCTTCTGTGATGATCACTGCGAAGTTCATTTTCTGCTACTTGTTACAGCATGTCTCTCTCAAATACCTGAATCTTACAGAAGCAGGAAGCCAAGGCTTATTGAAGATGGTGAATTAAAGTTTTGGCGAGATACGCACTTTCTGGGG
The DNA here is from genome assembly GCA_902982915.1 of Phalloptychus januarius. Classification (NCBI taxonomy): domain Eukaryota; kingdom Metazoa; phylum Chordata; class Actinopteri; order Cyprinodontiformes; family Poeciliidae; genus Phalloptychus; species Phalloptychus januarius. The sequence continues at coordinate 10,195,075 of CADWAE010000129.1, read as the reverse complement.
CAAAATTCTCAGTAATTCTCCTTAAATTTAGTTTTTCACTTACTGTGCAGATTATCAGCATAATTTCATTTCACTTCGCCACCCTGCCTCATTTTCTCCAGACTCATCGGAGGACAGAATTGAGCTGTTGACAATTTTCCTTCAAATGTGGATTTCTTCAGTGATTTGAAATTCTTTGTGGAGAAATAGAATTTCCCATTTCTTCCAGCTGAATGCCTCTCAACATGTAACAAGGGCAGACAATGTGGGGAGTACAGAAATGGCCAAACACAAAAAGGGGCCCTGAGAGTTCAGCACCTGCTTTTAGAAAAGAGACTCTCAGTGCCACTCTTCCCCCTAGAACCCCCACCCAGCCTATACCCTCTATTTTGGGGCTGGTTGAGTCTGTGTGTCAAGTTGTACAGGGGAGTGATTACTGCTCCATTAGAGAAGGGGTGGGGGATGCAGGGGGTGCTTGAGCAGGAAGCTGGGAGATGTAGCTGCTTAAATTGGCCCACATCTACTGAGAGCGAGCAGCCTGGAAATTACGCCACCGCCCAAAATCCTTTTCCATGAGGGGGGAAAAAGGGGCAGCCTCCTCTGGTTCTCTGCATCTCTTCACTCAGGGAGAAGAGAGGGTTCTTCTAAAATATACCTATGAGTCACATCACATCATGGACATGTTTTATTCTAACACTTTTTCCTCGGTCTTCCACTATGTCAAAATTGTTCCACAGTCCTTTAAAGCAATCAGCTCTCATTTTTGTTAAAGCCAAGCCCAATAGGGATTGTAAAATAACAGCAGCTATTATGTTCCTATTTATGCATTAAATTGCAAATGATGAAAGTAATTTTAAAAAAGTGAAGCTTTCTGCTTAACAATTTGTGAACACAACTTATTTGTAAAGATACAAACCTTTAGTGTTACTCCCAGAACATTGATGGCATCTTTAACCTGGTGGTGAATGTTCTTTTGGGTGAGCTCTTCGCACACCCACAGGGCCAGGCTGCATACAGCAATGCACCTGAATGCCAAAACCAGAACACAACACATGTTAATTAAGAAGAAACAAGGTAATTTTTGCAAATCTATACATAAAATATTTCTGCATAGAAAATATTTCTCTTTCCAGTATGAATACAGAAACAAAATGAAACAGAATAAATGCTTTAAGTCACTCTGTGAGCAATTAATCTATCTTAATGACAAAAATCTATACATGTTTCTATGACATTCAGATTTATTGAGATGAACCTAGAAAAATATGTAAAAACATAATAACTATTTATTAAACTAACACACAGACACTACCAGTAGTTCTTTAGAGTAAAATATTGAGACCAGCACAGATGATCATTACCTTGCTCCTTCACAATATTCTTTTGTGGCTGCATCCAGAAGGATTTTAATCAGATAATTCTGAAAACCAAACAGAATAATTTCACATTTAATTCTCAAATAACCATTTCAAAAGCATTTATTTGACCAATCTACAGCAAATCAACTTTTTAAGAGATAACCTGCATGAACTGCAAACTTTATGCTTCTGTGCAAATTGTGAATTTTTGTGTCAGTTTTAGGCATAAAGTCATCTCTCTCAGGAGGGACATGGAATAGTGAACATTGATCGGTAGCGTTCTTCAGCTTTGTACGTATTTGTTTCATTTGCATTGTGGGCACCGAGTGGAATTAAGCTAACACTGCTCTGACTCCAGGCAGTTTGCTGAAGGACGACTGTGAGAGACTCACCACAGTACTTAGGATGTGGGAGGGGTTCAGGACAGTTACTGCAATTTGTGTTTTATGTCGCCAAAGTCTTCAATAACAGAAAAATGTCACCAAATTTGTCGGCAGTAGCTTTTACGAAAAAAAGTCACTGGGTGTGTCCGAACGTCGCCAACTACAGCGACAACGGCCCTAAGTTGGCAACAACAAACCTTAGCACTGCCCACGGGTTGCATTTTTCAAAAATTGTCTGGGGATGAGGTTATGCTTTCACAGTGGGTTGTTACACGGCAAAACCTGCCGTCCTGATGACTTAAAAATCAGCAGCTTAGAACTTTACAAGGGTTGGGAATTGACCCCAAAATCTAAGAATGACGCATCTGTACAACCTGCCTACCTTCCTAATTCTGTAGGAAAGGCATTAGCAGGAATCCCTATACAAATACAGTCATTTATGTCATTGTGACATGTGAAGATAAATTGCTTACTTTTATGCATTCTACAAAAAAGGAGGAATTTTTAACATTTTCCATGAGAGACCTTTTAGTGATGAAAAGATGCAGCATCGAAGCTGCTCTCTTGTTGGGGAAAAACATGAACGATGATAGAACCAGTTAATAATAAACAGCTCTATCACTAACATTTTTTTGCAACTAGCTCCCCCTATTTGTTACCATCATCCTGCTGAAAAACATAATTAGTTAGTTGGATATAAAAATTTATTATAATACCAGCACAAATATATATTTTATGGAAAAATCAATTGTGTAACAGACGATACATTCTTTAAAACTAATGTCATATTTTTTTTCCCCAAATTGTTTTTGGTTTCTTAAAAATGTCTCTTGCAAATGAAGAGCTTCTGCTGTAAACATTTTTGTGGGGGCTGCCAATTACTACTTTGTCCTCTATTTATCCAAGACCAGGATTTTTAAGGACAAACTGCATCTCTTGCCAAGACATGAATCACCTTGTTTCAAAATACTTTAAAGCTGTCAATTTTGGTATGTTTAGTAAGTTCAGTTGCAGAAAATTAATAAAAACCAAACAAAAAACACATATATTCTTCCCCCAAACTATAATGAAAGGGTAAGTTGACTTTAAGATAAATTAATTAATGCAGACAATGATTAATCAATTACTGAAACTTACATTGATGGGCTTTTGTTCTGAAATGTTAGTGTTTTTCCCATGCTGCACCACATGGACTACTCACCTTGATGTCCTCATTGCCTACACTGATGTCATTAGAGCCAGGCACACAGTGCAGAACAGGAATCTGGAGGTACAGGTTGGGGAAACACACAAGGGAGCCCAAGATTGTCTGAGCCTCTATCCTGGGAGCCTGGCAGAAACACACACACAAAAAACAGACATCAAGTGAAAACTTACAACATGGGTACAACACATTTATAGGAAACTAACAGAAACATTTATTTATATGGGGAAAAACAATTCAACATCTCAACCAGACTAAGACAACAGTGGATTAGGCAACAATTATGGCCTATTTAATGCAATAAATAGGCCATAATGATGTAGTTCTGACCCACAGTTCACTTCTCTGACTGGTTGCTCTATCCAATGTGACAACTATTGCTTGAGAAGACAAAGTCTACTTTTTTGATGGGATCAGAAAGGAACTGTCAATTTTAAGATCTGGTTGAGATAAATGATGTGTCTTCCTTTTACATTATGTTTTATTTATCTAATTTGTAATAAGGGTTTCTTCCATATATCCTGGACATGCACTCAGTGTCACTTGGGTTTTCCTTTGATTCACTCCGCATGTCCCAACAGTGATTCAAAGACATCTGGAAACCCAGAGCCAGAACAGGCAGCACATCTGGCTGCTTTGGAGCAAACATTGGTCGAAAGACCTGACCATCTCTGAAGCCAAGAGAGATGGAGCTTGCAGCCACAACAACAGAAAGGTGAGAGAGTTTTGGGACTAATTAAAGTGTTTTTCTTACATTATTGTAAGTTTTAAAATATAAAATTGAGATTCAAAAAATCTCCTCCTTCTAGACTTCTAAAAGATTGAACTGCATGATATCAAAAATATGTAAATTAAGATAATTTTATTATTAACTTTAAATTTTCCTGCTTTACAATTACAAAGCAGCCCCACACTCTTCATGAGTGTTTAGATCTTGAAATGAATATGATTTTCTATCAAGTATTGCCTCCAAATAGTCCTGTAATATTGCATACACACTGATATATAAATATAGTTGTGCTTCAATATGTTGTGCAGCACCAGTTCATAACCAATTTGATTTGTGTTATTTTCTAAATTAAATTCATAGTTTAGTATTTATTTGTTTTCATGTATTTGTTAGGCTTTCTATTAGTTTTGTTTTTTTGTTAGCTTATTAATTCCATAGAATAAATAGATGTTGGCCTATAATAGCATTCGTAACACCACTATAGTCAGCAGTTAAAGTTACAAATATAGTAATTTTAAATTATTACTAATCTTGAGAAATATAAAGAAATCTCCTTGTACTTCCTTTTAATGTAACATATTGCTCAATGGAAAGTTAAAAAACATTTTTATTTACATGGGGTTTGACAGATTATACTGATTTAGGAGCACCAATATAATTTTATCCATCTCAATATTGCTGCAGTACAGCATTGTTTTTGAAACCTTTTCTGATAATTGTTTCAAATATTGTCAGAAATCATATCAAGTCTGTGTACACAACGTCACATGACTTTCCAAGCTCTATTTGAAGTAATAAAAATGATGTACATTATGTCATGGACCATTAAACATGACAGGGGGTTAGTTTACCATGGAGAATTTAACAGCCATGTGTGCTTAGTGATTTATTTTGTTAACAATGTATCATTAATCAGAAGCATTTGTTCAGTTTCTAATAAGGTACTGTTTTTATCACAAATACAGTCATGAGCTAAGACTTTTTAAAATTTTGATTTAGTTTCCAAAGACAGTAGAACAACCTTGTTCCATTTTTTAGTAAATCACAGGGAAGTAATTTGTGGTTATAAATTCTGCCATTGTTGCTCACTCCAAAATTCAGGCACAATAAGGCAAGAATGCTGGAAGGTTTTTCCCAAATTACATTCTTGAGTTTTGTCCAAGTCATACAAATGACAGACATTTCAAGCATTTCTTAAATCTCCTCCTAATGCTTTTTTATGCTACCGGTAGATAACAAAATAAAAATGACAAAAACAGTAAAAAACAAAGTGAATCCACCAATTTACACACTTTCAAAATGTGTTAAATTAATAAAAAGAAATGATCCATTAGTCTCAAATCTTTACTTTGCTTGAACAGTTCATTAAAAGAGTGAGTTGAATGTTTGTCCAGCATTCAACATTAACCTTCATCAAATTTAATTCAGGCACTTAATGCAGTTCACTTCAGGAACTGCATTGAGTTTTTAATTTTCAATAAAGTCTTGCTTTGAAGCATGTATGTGGCAATGGTGGGGAGGAATGGTACTCCAACAGAGAAATCTCCAATAGATCATCACAAGACCAAGGCATATTTACTAGTAGTGCAAGATGATAGCATTTATACCAAATACACTTTCCAGAGAACAATGAAACAACAATAAAATAAGGATAGTTCAGAGGGTGACATTTCTGGAGCCAAAGAAAGTTTTACTCAAGCATGTTGTGGTTTATGGTTAAGGATACATTCAAGTAGATCTCTAAATAATTTACAGATCAAGAACTAAACTAGTACACTAAAAATGTAACTAAAAAAAAACAAAAAAATCACATCACAAATAAGAAACAATCTACAGTAGGATCACTGTAACTTCCAGACAATTGAATGCATCATAATATAAGATGCATTCACAAATTTTGAATAGAAAAAAAATTATATATGTTGAGTGCACTTTGCACAAAATGACTGAATCAAATAGAAACCGGTTTTCAAATATATTTTTCATAAAACATATTTTTATAATTAAATTTTTACCACTTTTACTATTGATAATCTCCATAACCTCCTGCTATTATGCTTTTTTATTTAAATATTATGATCTCAAGACCGCACTCTTGATATTTTCACTCACCCCAAATTTGGATACCAGATATAAAGACAACTATTGAACATTTTGATTGAATCCATATTTCGGTGCACCATTAATTCCAGACTGATACTCAAAGTAAATCTGAATGTAAAACTTATTTGTACCTCTTTGGAGTCAGAAGAAAGGACGCGGGCAGCAGCGGTGATAAAATCTCCAAGCAGCATTGTGAAACCTGGTAGACCGAGGAAGAAGAAGCGGGGCGAGCAGGAGCGGACGATGGTATTCAAAACGTCCTAAAGAAGTGAACGGAGACAAACAAATTAATAATATTATTAAAATTTTATAGTGATAGATGTTTGACCATGACCTTGGAACAAACTAACTTTTTTACCAATCTAGATTTAAGTTTTCTGCAGGCCGTGAGTTTGGAAGAAAGTGGAAACAATCTTTCCTTAACGGATGAAAAGACCCAACATGGTCAAAGCTTTTCAATAAAAATGGTGGGTTGGTCATATAGAGCAAGATGATTAAATTTAAACATTCAAGAGTAAATGACAAGGAAGGGGGGAAGAAAGACAGATGAGAGGCAGCAGATGGATTGTTCACACTGGATAAGAGAGGACAAAAGACTTCAACTTTCATGACTCATGTGTAGGTACACACACCAGCAAACCTGTAATTAAAGCCAGAGACAAGGTATTGTTTTGAGGCGGTACAGCGGCTCAGTGGCAGATGGGTACTCTTTCAACACCAACATATGCTGTGCAGCAGAGGGTTACACACAAACCTCTTAAATGTGTACAGTATAACGGCAAACGCACATACAAAAGGAATTACGAAGTTAAAGGTTTTACACCAAACTGAAAATACTCATATATACAAAACGCATACACAAAATGGTATAAGAATGCTGCTTCTCAACAAGAGCAAAATTACTCTCCCTTATCTGCAGCGAATATGTGTGTACAAAGCCAAGGTCCAGCTCAGAAACACCTGCCTTCATGGCTATAAACCTGAGCAAATCCGACAGTTCAAACATCAGCCTGTTTGTCCCTGATCCGAGGGCCACCTTAACAAAACACATGCATACAATTTCAGCATCAGAGACACACAAACACACTGTGCCACCTATGTATTTGTGACATAAGTAACCCCAAACCCTCAGTAAACAGCTATGCAGGTGAACAAAAGGAAAATAGAATAAACACAGACATAAAAAGCAGGAAGTCAAACCAACATCAATGCTGCATGCAGAAAATTGGTGGGAAGAGCTTTAGAGCTGAGGGGCCAATTTTACCCTCATTTTGTTGGTAATTGACCTCTGAAGCATAATGTGCAGTGCAGTCAGAGGTAATTAGCAGGCAACAAACTGTTTCTTGATTGCCTGAAATAAGCATTTTAGAGGAAGCTACAAATGCAGACGGCAAAGTGCTTTCGATTGTGTGTGTGAGCAGAGGGGACCTGATTTCAGGTGTGAGTAAAGAAATCAGCATTGAGGAAAGTGGAGCTGTGTTGGCAGTAGAAATGGCCGACTGCATCAACAAAAGGTGCATTAACGTCAACACTGAACAGAGCTACCACAGGACTTTTTTTTATATAAATGTGGCCTCATCCTCAGGAAAGAATGCACTCCGCCTGGCCCAGGGGTAACAGGGTTCAATCTGGCATTTTATCACACCATAAAGTATCAAAAAAAAACCTTTACAATTATAAGAGGAAACATCTGATTTCTAATATTTTATGAATAAATATCTATAGAGTTCACATGTTAGAGATGTGCTTGGAGAAGATTAGATTTTGTGGAAAAGTTTGAATTAAACTAAACTAAAAAATACAAAGTAGTTTAAAAGTTTCTGCAAATTTCAGTTATGAAAAATAAGCAAGTTACTTTTAAAAGTTATTCACTTATTCAGCAACAAATAAGTCAAACAAACACCAACATAAAAAAAATAAAAAAAACATTTGTCAAAACTTTACCTCTGACACAGCTGCTTGTTGTCCTGATTAGATGTCTATGAACTTTTAACCCCAATTCCTTAGCCACACTGAACAGACCACTGATGGAAATGTGTTTCTGAATTTATTACCAAAGGGCAAAAAGAACATAAATTGGTGAAAAAAACTAGAGATGTACAAAATTAATATGCGTGAAATGTTGTGAAATATAGCATGTGATGAAATCTGAACATATTTACAACTTTTGAGACCGACTTTTTAAGCCTTGCAAAAAGTCCTAGTCTTTAGCTGCTTCACAGGTGCTGCAGGTGCTAATAATGGAATGTTAAAATAATTGGCAAAGATTACTAAACACTGCAATTGACGAGTGCTGTGGGATGCACTGTTTTAACCAAATCACAGCCTAGTTATGAGTGAATGAGTTGCAAAAATGCATTCTTGTTCATGTATTTTAGTTTGTAGATCAAATTAAATTTGTTTTTGTTTACCCTCTTACGCAGACATTTATAGGCGAAAAACATGGAGAAGCTGCAGCCAATGAGACATTAAACCAAAAAAGCAAATTACCACAAATCTGGGTTTTCTAAAAGAGGTTTGGCAAATCAACCAACTTGATTAGCAAAACTATGAACTTATGAAGGGAATCTTTGACAACTGATTATGATCTGTGTGCATTTATGGAAAACAGGTTGGGTTAGAGGACCAATCATAATGAAGAAGCAGGAAGAAAACTGGTCATGGGTAAGAAAAAAGGCAAACTTCCACACTTATCCATATCACAACCAAATAAGACGACTACAAATGATTTTATCATTGTGAACTTTATTGTATTAAACACAACAGGTGTCACCCCCAGAACATTTCGGCCTTAATCTCTCTGCAAGGATCCCGACTGTTACTAATACTATTTGTATAAAATGATCTGCAAAGATTAAAATTATTCAGTCCAGGAGGTAAAAATAGTTAGTCCAATTTAACCATCCATAATGTGTTAACATCAAATAAAACATCCTGCAATTTAAGATTTTAAACAGTCTTTTAAAAAATAATCTTGGCAATCTAAGTACGATGATACATTTCCGTAATTGACATTATATATTTAATGCGGCTGTTTATTTCTGATAAATGACCAGGAGATCTTTTTAGAGGTGAACCTTTTACGTAAGGAATTAATGTTTGTTTCCAATCTTCAGCTTTTGACAGGAAGTGCTAACCCAAAAACAGCACTTCTTAGCATTTGTTGGAGAAGACATAATAATACACATAGACACACAAAGTCATTTTCCTGATGTTCACAATACAGCACCCAGTTTCTGAGGTATGGAGATGCTTCTGTAAGATTTGTCTGCTTATGATTCAGCTGATTTTCTCATTAATAGTTTAATTATTAATGATGTAAAAACACTAAGCAACAACTGAAGTTGATAGCGACTTGTATACCATATCCGTTTTCCTCTTCGTGTCGCAGTTATTGATTGTTGCGTTAAATGTTAATTCATACTGACAGACATGAACTAAGGATTAAACTTTACCACCAGCAGCTGCAGGGGAAAGCACTTTATACAACAAGCTCCAAATCTTTGAGATTAGAAAGCCTATTTGCAGTCATCCTAATCTTTAGCTCCATCCAGAGATTCCTGGCTGGCATCTGGCTGCGCTGCTCTTTAACCTTCATATTACATTTAATCACATGAAACATGTTGGTGAAATCAAGAGAGCAGTTTCTACTCCATCAGCTATATAAAAAGGTTTGTACTTAAATGTTATGAATGTTTTAGGATATGTGTTTTGGAGTAGCATAGTAAGGCTGTAATGTATAAATCCTGGATGTGGCAAAATACCTGTCATTGCCAGGCAAAAAAATAATAGGTGAGACTGTGGCATGCTGCATGCCATTATTGAGGTAAAATATGATACTGATGAAATGTATTGTTATATTTCAGCTTTTTGAAGTTAAACAGCTTTTCAACCATTTAGACGGAACTGATTCTATTAATTTTAACTCGGCATTGGACCTGAATGGCCTGGATCAGTATTGAGGAGATAGACTCCTGATCCGGGACACTCCTGTTGTTTCAATCACTAAACGTCACAAAAATACATTGATAACCATTTAACTCTAGATTGCCCAGCTTTTAGAAAGACCGTTATTGATCGACTACTGCTATTGTGCTGCCATCTTGCCATTGGGACCAGTGACCAGTAAGTGACAGAGAACCAGGTCAATAGCCCTGACCTTGGCACTCTGTCAGTTGAAGGAAGAATCCTACAAACAGAAGAGTGGCTGATTTCAACTAAATTTAACCACAAAAAAGACTATTTAGGTAAACTGTCAACTTTAGGCAGAAATACAGACATGGAAATATTTGGGATCTTTTGCTCAGTTTGCTTCAACAGATGACAACTTTTGTTATTTAGGTTATGTGTAAATTAATGTGTTATAAAATTAACTTGTTTGATTTGAAAAGGTTTTTTTTGTAAAAAAAAAATTATTTCTTTTTTTTGCGGGTTGCAGAGAGGGTTGGGGGAAGAGGCAAAAAGGAAGGAGGTGGGGGAGAATAAGAGCCACTTTCTTATGTTAAGCAGGCGTGCGGCTGTCCTCTATTGTGTGGCGTGAGGACTCTTTTCTCTGGCCAATTTGAGCATGCTTCAGTGGCCAGCCTGGCTCTGGCCCCCTAACGCATTATACAGAGCCACAACAAAAGCTGGAGAATGCTGCCTGGTCTCGCAGTGCGCCGAGCCCCCCTCATTGCTCTACTCTACGCTGCGTTCCCCAGGCTCCCCTCCCGCTCCTTCACACACACAGGCAGGCAGGGCCGCTCTAACTCTGGGCCCCCGGCCGACGTGTCAGTCTAACGGAGCGCGACAGACGTCAATCCTTAATTAATCACGTATACACGGCAGGGGCTCAAAACATTATTTAACGACATGGAAAACATTCTAATAAGCTTGTCGCACTGCCAAGGCGCAATAGAAACCCAGCCAAGAGAGCATATATGCATATATATTCACACACACATTTGTATCCAAAACACCCCTTGCTCACCCAGACTTTTTTATCCCTGTCCCTTTGTTTTGGGGAACTCTATTCATCTCCACTCATCTTTGTCTAGGACCAAAGGAGCTACGCCAGATTTGAATACAAGAAAGGGTGTGGCGAGAAAAAGAAGAAGATGCCAAAACACAGCAGTGCTTCTCAACACCACCGGTTGGCAGGCAGACTGAGCCTCTATTAAAAAACTGAAGTATATTTATAGTTTATGGTTTTACCTAGGTTTAGTCTAACCTACCTTTAATTTGAACATGCATATTTCAAAGTTGACATATAAGGTTCACAGGAAATAACTCAGAAAGCACCAGCTGAATAAAAATGGAAATTGCAAACACATTAAAGTGAACTGAAATAAGCTAATTCTGAAAAAGTTCTTGACTGCATCTTAGTCCGATGCACCATCTGCGGTGCGGGTGATGAAAAAATTATTTTAAAAAACAAAGAGCCATCTGCTGGCTGTACCTGGTCATCGCTGGTGAAGCCCTTGTGCATGACGTGGTACAGGTGCACCAGGAAGTCGCTGTTGGGGAGAACGTCTTGGTGTCTGGTCATCATCTCACAGATCAGCTTGTATGCCTGCAGTTTGCCAGCCTTGTACTCTGCTTGGAGCACAGTTGCCTGTGGACGACAGAGAAGCATAGAGGTCAGTAGTTTCATGACCAGGTACGGTTTCTGTCATCTTAAATCTGCATTAGGTCTTTTGAAACTGCTTAAAACTTAAATGATCAAAGGAGAACATGTAAACTATAAATGTTATACATATATCCTGTTGTTTTTGGAAATTACGTGAGTACGATTTAAAAATAATATTAAAAATACATTAAAAATATCTAAGATTAATAATCAAACTTTAAATGATAGTAAATGAGTTTTAATTGTTCTTTAATATTATTCATAATGTAATTTTAGAGAAAAAATATGAAGTGGGATGATTAAACGATATTGCTGTAAAATAATATAATAATGTGGAATAGTTACATATTAGAGGTTAATCATTATCAAACACTTTCTTCTTCTAAGTTAAAAATATAATTATCTGCAACACAGGAGCTTAGTGCAAGGCCTAAGAACTAATTGTAATTATTAGGACTTCATGTCATAAATCAACATAAGGTTTTCACTGTACACGTGGTTTTGAAATGCATTCAAATTTCTCTAGCGTCTTAGCGTCTTTATCCCGCTTTACTTCTTATGTGATTCACAAATATAAAAACAGTAACATTTTTGAAACAACCCAGGAGAAGATGTCTGGATTACAAGATAAGATGTTGCTGGTATCATTACTTATTTGATGCATGCAAAAGTCTTGCATGTTGTTTGTTGTGTCCATGTCTTGTTCCTACCCTGAAGAGCCATGATGCTAGCATTCGAAGAGGAGGAATGAACACAGGCTGGGGAGGAGAGGACTGGTTATCCACGCTGATCCCAAGATTGTCCCGGATCTGTGATCACACATTTAAATCAAATCACCACATCTTATTCATTATTGCATCTTTGTATGACTGTTGAAAGAAAGTGATATTTTCACAATGATATTTAGGAAATCTTTGTGACATTAATGTTCTTTCCAGTATGGGGGCAGTGTGGTTTGTTTTCTTTACCTTGGCCAGCTTGTGCCAGAGATCATAGAGATAGGAGAAAACCTTGGCGTGGATCTTAGGGCATCGGATGTTATTGACATCTCCCAAAATGCCCAAAATCCTCCTCCACAGGACAAAAGCAGAATCTGGATGCCAACCAGTCAGCGTCCCCCCAGCGATGATGCTGACATCATCGGCAAGACACTCACTGCTGTCTGCAGGATCAGAGACAGTTTTGGTTTTAATGCAATACAGATTACAAAACAAGGCAGAATTTATTTTTAAGAAAACTGGATTTAGTCAACATGTGCTGAATAATTTTCTGAGATAATTCTAAACACCTGAAAACAGGAAATGAATAAGAACAAAATTCAATGCTTATTTAGCAGCTGTTGACTGAATCTGACAAAGTATCTGTGCTTTTGCCCCAAATGCATTTGACCTGTAACATTTCGCTGTAAATGAATAATAGGCCTAAACAATTTGGGGAAAAAGGCACGACAACACATGCATCATCTCATTGAAGTATGGGAGAACAGTGCCACCGGGTGGGCAGAAGTAGAAATGCAGGTACTAGGGAACAGAAGCCAGGAATGGACTTTCTTGATATGTTGTGATTTTTTGTTGAAAAAGAAAATGTTCCCCCAAAGACATTTAAATTGCATTTAAAGGTCTAAAATACTATATAATAAAAGAAAAATAAAAAAAACAGTTTGATACTCAGTATGTTTCTATCCACTAATGTCAAAGGGAACAAAATGGGTACAAAAATGAAAGATGTAACTACAATGCCTTGCAAAAGTTTTCATATTACTGAGCTTTTCTCACATTGTGTCATGTTACAACTGCAAAGTTTGATGCATTTTATCTGAGTTTTGTATGAAAGATTACATTAAGTACTGTATTATTTTTAAGTGGAAGGAAAATTACATTTTTCAAAGTTTATCACAAGTGCAAATCTGAAAAGTGAGCTAAACTGCTGTAGTAACTCTGGAGGAGCTGCAGTGATCCCCAACTTTCAAAACAACCACTTCTTGTTATCAAAATTACAAATCTGGCCTTTTTTAAGAATGGAAAGTAGAAAGCAACTGATGAAAGAAAGTTCTAAGAAGTCCTGTTTGCAGTCTGCCAGAAGTGATGTAGAAGACAGCAAACAAGCAGAAGCTCTGGTCTACCCAGATGAGACAGAAATGCATCTGTTCTATGTACAAATGCACACTAAACTTTCCGGATTTGTATCGTCTGTGTTGGTCTATCACAAAAAAATTGTATCAAGTACACTTAAGTTCTGGTTGTAATTTGGTATAATTTGGACATGTTTAATATTTTGCAAGTCACTGTGATTAATAAAAGAAGATCCATCTCAGCTGAAGGAGGAGAAAAATAGACACATGAAACAGAATTTTTGGATGCAAGAATCCAGGTGGAAACAATGGAAGGAAAGTTGATGGTATCTTTGATTGATAAATAACAGCTAGGCAGCGGTACCCAAGTTGTGTGGCATGTGTAAGACAGACTGATGCATGGTGTCATCCAGGGGACAGTCCCGCGGGCACTCAGGGTGCAACAGCAGGGCTGGTGAAGAGAGGGGTGTCTGGGGGTAGTGATAATTGTGGTGGTAGGGAGGAACAGAGGGGGGAAGGAGGGCACACTCAAGACCTAAAAACAACAATGGAAAAGGGATAAAAACTGGCTTTGAGGTCGAGGGAGCACAGAGACACACGGATCACAATGCAGGGAACACAAAAATTAACCTCAAACACTGGGATGTGAGGAGACAACAACACATTTTTTCATAAAACAATGTTAGGAGTAAAATAAAAATCTGAGCGAGATGAAGACCTACAAGTACCTGGAAAAGGACTCAAGCTTTCCAGTGAGCTGAACCTAAACTTTTAACGTGAATCTATCCTGTGTTTCTGTTGTTTAATATTTCACATCGTTAAAATCTAGCACATCTAAAGTGAACATTTTTAATCTTCAAGAGTATGTGTTAGCTGACTTTCCCCGGCCTTACCTGCGAGAGCATCATTGTGGCTGAGCAGCAAACTCCCTTGGTTCTGGGGGTCAGTTGTAACGTCTATGTGAGCCGACTGCGTGGACTGAGTGTCGGCCTCCTCATCAAATGTCTGCCACGTAACTTCAGCCTCATTGAGGTAGCCGTTGGATGTCTCGCTACTCACACTTTCACCTATTTAAAGAAGAGAAGATGTGTTTTTTATAGTAGAGACATGCGAGTACAATATAACTTTTAGAAAACATGCTCTTTACGTACACGTGTAATGAACTGCAGCTAAACAGCTAACACATAGGTAATTCAAATTACACAACCGGCACGAGATCTCACTTTTATCTCTGAGTTTGTGTCTTGAGCAGGTTGGGGGTCCGTCAGTGCTTGACTCTGTCTCAGCCAGACTGCTGCTCCGTCGGATATATATCTAGATATGAAGTAACAAATAAAAAAATAAAAAATAAATAGCACACACAGTTGATACCTCTTTATATAATAGTGCAAGTTTAATGTACATACCACTGGTGGCTCATTGCTCTCAGTCCTGCCCTCAGAACCACAAGAAGTGGGGGAATAGTCTCTCTTCTGGGCTGTGAGAAAAAACTTTGGTTTATTTAAATAGAGAGCACGAAAAGCTTAAAAATCCACATATAAATGCTCTTAAATACAAATTTCCCTTAAATCATGATCACGGGTACATCTACATAAATTAAAATGTTATTGAAATATTATTTTATTTTTGTAGCTCAATTCAAAAAGTGGAACTTGTGATATAGAGGTGACCTTTTGGGAGACATATCTCTCAAAAGGTCAACTTATATGTGTAATTTTTTGTTTTTTCAATTAGTCTGATGTAATGTTCACATTTTCTGAGAAACTCAATTTTGTGTTTTTATTAACTGAAAGCCATATTGTACAAAGTAATAGAAATAAATGCCTGAAATGTGTGTAAGAAATCACTTCATGAATTACATTAATACAGTTTTCAGTGACTTCACTGAGCTACACTTGTTGATTCTCACTAAAGATTTAATTCTAGGCTTGATTAAATGTTATTTTCTTAACATGTCATATCACATAATGTTCCTATTTTATCATTGTGACATGGACATATTGACATTTTTCCATAAAAAAGTAGAACAATACAGCCAAAAAAGTAATTAGCATACAGGCAACTCCACTCATGAATTCAGCTAAATCGTGTCTTCACGGGTTAAGTTATGAATGAGAATGACGATAGAAGTAAAACAGAGCGAAGATTTTTTTTTGTTGTTGTTCAATACCTGGTAAAGTGTCAGACAGCTGCTGGGTGATATCTGAGGTGCTGCTGCTCCGCTGCAGAGGACTCTCCCTGCCCCCCATCTCCTCTTCTCCTCCACATTCTGAGAGCTGACATTCTTCCACATCTGGAGGGGAAAAAAAATAAGGTCAGTTTGTGTCGCGACATCATCCAAAAAGAAAATTATAAGCCTAATCTGGGACATGACTTGTATTATTTCCAAGGAGATGAGTAATGCAGAACAGACTTATGAAGACATGGAGGAAAACATCACATGCAGACATGCATTAGTAATAGCTAACGAGATGCTTTTGTTACATACTGCAATTTGGCAATAAAGGGAGTTCAGTCCACAAGTGGTTTTTCAGGAACTATTTTTAAAAATAAAACCAGGGTTCCTACAGCTTTTTCATGCTGATTTTTTTTTCAAATTTTTACAATGAATACAAATGCTCACTGAAAATGCAAAAACTTAAATGTGAAACCTGAAAAAAAAAGTGGATGGATAGATGGATACAGTTTCTCAACAATGTAACTAGAAATAAAATCTGGGAATATTTTTCCAGACTCTGTTTCCTTATCGTCCATAGTTATTCCCCCTGGAAGAACAATAATATCTAATTCCAAGCTTCCCTCATTTCCATACAGCATAGGAACCCTGTAATAAGGTCATAAACACTATAAATTGTGTCAAAATTTGTTAGAGATGGATGAGAATGCAGGGCGGAGGTCACAAACACACAAATACATGCGGCCCTCGCAGAGCACGTTACCTGAAAGTCTATGAGAGCAAGCAGAATTACCAGAAGAGATACCAGGCAAGAAAGAGCTCACAGTGTGGAGCAGCATAGGAACACTTTTAGTAGTGGGCAAAGCCTCGTAAAGATGGACACAGTTGCTGATGGACTGGCTTCGCTTAGCTTTCATCAGGCAAAGATAGAGAGGGAAGAAAACAGACAGTGGAAACAGCAGAAAGGCAAAAGGAAAACAGAATTCAATGAAACAGTCACTTCTAATGATAAATGTTTTTGTTTTTTTAAATCACATTAGTAATTTACATTATGCAGAGATAAGAAGTTTTCCTGTGATGTCATTTAAATACTTTGGAAGGATGTATTTAAATGTATTTAGTTCTGTGTGTGTCTTGATATAACGCCCAGAAAAAAGGAGAAGCGATGAGTAGACAATACAGCTATTGTAACTCATAACAGTTGAGTGTATGTATACCACTCATGGTATCATAGCCATGCACAAAATAGCTACACACGACTTCTCACATAAAAAATAATTAAGGCTGTTATTTGAGGAAAAAAAAGTGTCACTTTAAGAAGGAAAACTTGAGCAAGTTTTACCTTTTGTATGGAAAAAACACAACAAAACTTAAGTAGAAAATTAAATAAATTAAGCAAATTGAAAAAAATAAAATTTGCACAAATACTGCAAGAGCAAATTCAAAATGTATGAATTTCAGAATCATTTTTGATGTACAAAGGAACCCCAAATATCTGCTAAAATATCTCATCACAAGATTATGGTATTCTTTATCCTGTATTAACAGGATATTAGCGTGAGGCAAAATTATTAATTTCCAAGTTCACAAAAAATATTGTTCAGAAGGAAAAACACGTTTTTGTCTTCCTTTTAACTTACAGCTTTACACAGCTGTAAGGGTCACACATGCAGATGACTCATAATGACATTTTGGTACCACTGAGACACCAAATAACTCAAGCAAAATATTATGGACATCCCATCATCATGAGATTACAGAAGTAGTTATTTTGTGATAACTCCACCACTCAGCTCATGCAGTCTAGTGGAAGCAGCAACTTGCAGTCACTTGGTGGAACTATGGGTCTTCTGGGATTACTGTATCACCTACTTCCCAGTAAAATGCTCCTAAGAATGGTTTAAATGGGATAATGCAGAAGCATTGTTATGATAAGGTGCTGAAGGCTGAATTTCGGAACGAATAGGAGTTTGTTAAGGAATCAGAAGTTAATTTCAAGACATAAAATTACAAAGTCAAATTCCTTTTAAGTCGTGATTGTGCTATAAAATGGCACTATGTCCATAGAACACACATAACACTGCCCCTTTAGAATATATCATTGTGGGTAATGAAACTATTTTATTTATTTGCTTTCTGAACTGAACAAATATATGTCATTTTTTTATATCCCTAGGATGCAAGTGTATTTATTTGTTTTATGTACTTTATACAAATACATAAAAAAACCTATTTTTTTCAAAATGTATTTAACAACTTTCTGCCCAAAATAATTAGCTGTTTACATCCAATATAATATGAATAGGATATTGCAACCAGTTAGTAGCCATCATATCAAAGGCAAGGGGAAAGTTTATTCACTTGGATCTGTGTAGTTGCAGAAGCTTGATGAGCTCCATAATTAAATACCCTTTTTCTTCATTATAAGGACAAGATCTCACAATAACACTGCACATTTGCATGTGTAAGAGCAACCAAGTTTTGACAGTTGTCAATGCTGATGCTTTACCATTGTTTCTGGATAGTACTTCAGGGTTATTCTCATAGAAAGCACTGGAAAAAAAAGGTGAGTCTCTCATCTGCTTTCAGCACACTTTAATTACGCCTTTCAGTTAAGAGAGATACATCATATCTCCTACAGCCCACTGCTGCTTCTCGTTTTGTGCATATTAATGAGCATTAATTACACTCTTAATGAAACAATCAAAAACTGCCGTGTAATTGATGTGTGGGCTTTCTCTTGAGGAGCAAGGAGAAGGGCTGTTGCTCCTTTGAAGATCAATGTGAGAGCAATCCAATTAGGCTGAAGAAAGGAGGAGAAACTGAAGCGGTCGCTTTTAATGTCCATCTTTACTTGCACTGAGATACAAATAAACAGGCTAAAAGAATAGATGCATAAACATCTACCTAAAGGATATAATAGATTTTTCAACACATGCATATGAAAGAATACAGATACAGCCTCCTTCAAGCAAAAAAAAAAAAATCCCTCGTCGTCTGAGAGCACTGTTGGTGGATTAAGTGGAAAAAAAATGTTCTTTTGGTTTGACCATCCAGATTAAAACACAACTGAAAAACAGAGGAAAGCATTGCAACATTTGGCATGTCTATCAGTTAAAATAATTTACTTCCCACTTCTCAATCAAATAAAAGTTGTTTGCAGCATTCAACCCTTATTTTTGGCATGCAGCCTAAGGAATTGCTCTGTCTGCCTGAAGTCATACTGACATGGAATATGCTGACACTGGCCAGTGACATGTCAAAGAAACAATGAGGGCCATCTGCTGGCCTCTTTGTCTACAGAATTGCATCCCACTGGCACCTGTCCCCTTTCAAAGATTTCCACATAAGATCATTAATGTTTGATAAACCCTGTGCATGTTTTTTGGTGTGCAGTCTGACACAAATGAAAAAATAAATACAATGCATATACAAGTGTTTATATCAGAAGTTTGCATACACTCCTCTTCAGTGGAAAGCACTTAATTGTGAAAAATGTGATGTTTGTGACAATGTAGTTGAACTATTCTTTTTTTCAGGTTGGAATTATCATAAAATATACTAAATCAGATAAGTTTGAATTTATTGTGAATTGTAATTGTATGCAAACACACACATGCACACCCCGTCAAATGTATGCATACACAACCATCAGTATTTGAATGATTTTGAAGAAGTTGTAAAATCCAGATCTTCATTTGTCTCCCTGGTGAGAAATCTACCTTCGCCAGAGAGGTAACACACATCAAAAATAATAAATGTATTCATAGATTAATTGATAAGAGAAACTACATGCTTTTTGTAGCCATTATTAAAGTTCTTGTCTAATTCTGGCTGGAGCATGATTTTAGCACCTCCATAGTTGATTGGAGGTACATCATCCGTAAACCTCATGTTGACCCCATCAAAGATACTTTGCTGTCACCATCACTAAATAGCTTATTCTTTTCTTCATCTGCCTATAAAACTTTCCTCCGTAAGGTCTGTCTATGTAGTTGACTGAAAGTCTCAGTTGTGCTTCAAGCGTTTATTTTGGAGGACAGGATTTTGTCTTGGTCAAACATTGTTAAACTGACTTCACTGTGAATCATTTCACTGGTATTCCAGCACATAGTAGTTCATCATAAACTTTAGATCTGAAGATTTCTCAGTTGTTCTGAAAAACAACGATCAAATGATTGAAGTTTACACATAACTAGAGGTTCTAACCAGATGATGATCTGAAACTCACATCAATACTGATTTTGGGTTATAGTTCCAGATTGGCTCAAACCCCAATCCTAATGAAAATACACACACAAAGGCCAAATCTGGGCCAGAGCACAGCAGTATCCAGGAAGAACTGTGCTAAGACTGTGATAATGGGCAAAAAAGTAGCTGGTATCTGTACTTGCTAACAGATATTTATCTAAATATTAGTGGAAATGTATGTGTATATTTGTTCCTGCATGTGTTATTTTAGTCTTGTGTGTATTGGATAAAATGTTCATAATGTTAAAAATTCTGCACCAACTTTTTGTGAATTTGTATAAGTTACTTTGTATCTTCATTCCTCGCTGAGGACAGAAACACTTGCAAATTAAGCAATATGACAACAATACCGATTTATATTTCTGACTAGTATTTTAAAACAGCGTACATGTGGGAAGAGCTGTATAAAAGCCAGTGGTGTGGGGCTGCTAGTGGACCGTGGATCATACTGACCAGAGGCCTTCTGGCGGACATTGTTCCGGGCTTTCTCCACACCGGGGGCTCCTGAGGTAGTGGCAGAGCGAATCCTCATGGGTTCCTGGGCTCCTGGCCCACCCTGCTCTCCATGGTTTCTCCAGCTCAGTGAGAATGAGCGTGCAACTGCAGCAGCCTTCTGGGAGTCCTGGATTACTCCTGGCATGCAAAAAGAGAGTTTTAAAGGGCTAAAATGCCAGTGGGCAGTTTTGCACGAGCTCCTGGTGTAAATTCAAATTTAGAACAAAGGATTATCCTGACAACAAAGAGAGATATCTGCAGGGTGCATAATACTACGAAGATTACAATTTACAAATGCTATGTTGATTCACCAACCGTGTTGAGTTAAATCAAAATATAATGTACCAAAAATATTGTATAATAGGGAAACAACAAATTGTTAATACAACTGAACTGAAACAAAGTTTAGCTTAAAAGAACCAAAATTATATCACCTGAAGATAAAGTTAAACATTATCTTGCAAGCATATTTCACATTTTGTCACATTACAAATAAACTTTAAGAGTATTTTATTCGGATTCTGATAAATAAATACTTAAAAAATTCAAAGTAGTTCATAATGAAGCGTGTACAAGAGTCATTTACAACCAGTAGGAGAAGTTGTCATATCGTTTATCAATTATCATGAAAGATTTTGGATTGTCATATCAGTCTTTTTACTATTAAATCCACCATTTGTTCCACAAGAGCATGAATAAATGTTACATTTGAAAATATGATTAAATGGAGTTACTCTGTGGGGCTTAGAGATATAAATCATACTTTTTTAAGTAACTGGTGTCCGGAAGAAGCCTATTTTAAATGTGGATGTTTTTCAAGAACAGTATTTGTGTTTATGGAGCTATGAATGCTGCGCCATGCAATCACAGCCATACATTTTCCTAAAACTAATTCATTTATTACAATTTTTATTATTATCATAATAGTACCACAAAATATTGTGTCCATAACACCCACCCTTAATTTTCAACTCAAGTCTTTTTATTTCTATCAGCTTTCAAATTTAGACACTGATTTTTTTCCCCCAGAGAGACTGGGGAAAAAAAACATTGAGTAAATTGATATATTGTTCTAAGAAGTTGTCTTTTCTGAGGCATCAATGTTTATGATTGAGAAAATTTAATTTTTTTGCACTTTAAAGATTGCTGATCACTGGTTTAGTGAGAATCACTAACCAAGCCTGGTTAGAACCACTAAATCAAAGTCAATGCCTGACCTGATCTCAGTTTTGGTAGGTTTTGTGATTTCCTTTTCATTTTTGGATAATGGACTTAGCACTGCTCCTTTAGAAGCTCAAAGCTATGAATATTGCTTTGTAACCTAAACAAAGGTTTGTCTATCACACACAAAAAAAGAATCACAGTAAAACACATGGAAGTTTGTGGTTGTGATATGACAAAAAGGAAAATTGCAAGTGGTATTAAAACTTTTGAAAGGCTCTGTATCGTTCGCAAGTTTTTAAAATCGTATCCCAATCTTCATATTTTCACATTTAATCTCCTTACCACGTCCTCGCTGCTTTTTCTCCTTCTGTTCGCTGAGTTTGTCTAAAGGCAAGTTGGCCATGTCCAGGCCATAAACAGAGCGTGCCAGCACAGCCGTCAGCGAGTCCATGATGCTGGCCCACTCCATCACCAGCTCCTCCCAGCAGGTAAGAGAGGACAGCACTGCCAGCAGCTCGTCCCACAGCTCCCGAGATATAAATACGTTGAGGTTTGCTCTAACCCACGCCACAATAATAGTCTAAAAAGAAAAAGAAAAAAATCAGGAGAGAAGAACTCAGCTTGTTCAGTATCTACTGTAGCCTTTAGAGGAGGTCATGGGGAAACCGATGATTAAAAATTAAAAATGACTTAACTGCAAATGAATTTAAATAAAATGGTAAATATTGGCTTTTACCCTAAAAAGTAAGGATGCTAAACTTTCAGCAAAGCTGTCTTTTCTTTGGTTTTCTTGTGGCCTCTTCATCACTGCCTCTGTGATCTTCAGTAGCACCTGCAGCATCTGGTCCCTGAGGTATGAATGAACATGAATCAAAAAGGCATCAACCAAAGAATCATTGAAGAAAATCACTCACATACTCCACAGTTACTAACCATGTCTGTGTAGTCATGCTGTGCTCCATGATCATGTGCCGATAGATGCTGAGAACATTCTTGCACACCTCAACCTGATTTTCCAGGAGTTTCGGAACGTCCTGGCACGGCTCCAACAAGAACACATTGGATGAGTTGGTCAGGAAAACCTACACAAATACAGAAAGATATATGTAACATGCAAATATGGACAAATTTGTTGGTAGCCCTTGTAAAAATATGTTGAAAATGTATAGGATGAAAAAACAGAATGTAATTTAAACTAATTTACAAAGATTAGATAAAATCTAGAGTAGAAAATAAAATAACTGGTATTCCAAACAGCCATTTAAAATACATTAAAATGACTTTTGTTTGTATTTATTCTATATTTTTTAAGGTTGGTCAGAGTTCTTTGGACTCCCTATTTAGTAATGCAAGACTCCCTGCTTCTCTGGAGCAAAGATAAAACCTAAACATGCCCATTTTCTCTCATCTATTTACTAAATGACAGGATGAGGATCCATGTTTATGAAACAGAGTCACCATGAGAAAAATGTAAGAAAGAAATACTGCTAACATACTGATCACTGTAAGAAAATTACAGAAATTATAAGAACTAATAAAAATAGGGTCCCATTAAGGGTGGTGTTCTTCTATCCATCATGTTCACCTGCTTGTTCATATAAGTTCACTCTGACAGATCACCATCATATGGCAATGCTTTTCATTGCACTAAAAGCAATTATTTCTCAAGGTAATTTCTTCATGTGAACCAAAGCATTGCTGACCTGTAGTGTGGGTTGCATGCCTGCTTTAACGTCTCTGTTCTCCTCCTCTGTGAGAAAACCCCGATTGATGGCACTGCTGAACGAGTAAGTCCTTCCCCAGCTTGACGAGCGTTTGTGACCGTGACTCTCAAGCGCCTTGCAGAGAACAAAGAGACAACAAAGGCAAAGGCTAAAATATGAGCACCAAAAATGTTTTATGCCCGCATTGTATTGGAGAAAGTAAAATTTCAGAATCATGGATAATTATGTCTATTTTACTGTACTTTTACACGCCACACAAAGACTACTCTTACGAATGCTTGCCATGTGTCAAAATTATGTAAATCTTATCAGAACCGAAACTTTCTGTGAATTTTACTTTTACATGCATGATGCTTGCATCTGTGCTGAGCACACGCTGTGAGTTTTCCTCCACTTCATCTTCCTGGGTAGTTGGGTCAGGCTCGGTCATGAAGACGGGCTTTTCCTGCAGGATCCACTTTCTGTACACTTTGATAACCTTCCTGGTTGCTGAGGCTTCACAAGCCGGCAACAAGAAGGCCTGCACGATTGGATAGAGGTTAGTAGAATGGCAGTAACTCAGTCAGGATGAACATATGACCAGCAGAGGGAGACAAAGTACAAGACATGAGAACAGTTCTTATGTTTGCAGATATATGTTGTACCTGGTGGAAGACTTCATT
Organism: Phalloptychus januarius; assembly: GCA_902982915.1. Taxonomy (NCBI): domain Eukaryota; kingdom Metazoa; phylum Chordata; class Actinopteri; order Cyprinodontiformes; family Poeciliidae; genus Phalloptychus; species Phalloptychus januarius. Next base: position 10,171,167 of record CADWAE010000129.1, on the reverse strand, counting down.
GACAAAATTAACATTGTCTCTTGTGGACAGCAGAATGCAGTGCACCATGTCGTAGACATGCTTGTGCTCCTCCTCAATGCTACAGGAATCACTGGGCCTTCGTTCAGATAGCGTGCTGCTGTTAGAGTGGCTCTTTTCTGTATCCCCTGGTGGTCCACTAGTATCCCCATCAATGGTCTTATCTTTCTCCTTCTCCTGGCTGCTACCGCCTGCAGTGACAGTCTGCCAGAAACAAACAGGGGGAGAGAAATCAGAAGTCAGCATAAGTTAAAGAAGAGGATCCTCACAGGTAAATAACTTGGCTTCTACAATACATACTAACATTTTTTGAAATCATTATCTTTTCTACTTAAATACAAATTTAGACAGTTCTTTTCTGATATAAATAGCAGTTAAGAAGGAAAAATAGAATGTAATCAAACAATTAAAGAATGCTGTAGTTTGAGAAGAAGTTACACTATTAATCAGTAAGTCATGCAAAAAGCATCTCCCATATTCCATACTGATATAAAAGAGAATATGGATGTTTTTTTTTTTCCCTTTGCATACCTTCTTGTTCTATTCACTTTTATATGGTTAGACTTCCCAAAAAAAAATGAACAGAGTGGCATCATATTCACCTGGATGAGTTTGGGAATGACCTCAGTGCCGTTCTTGGCGCTCTGCGCTGCAGCAGCACTGTTGATGTACTTCTTCTCCAGGAAGAAAGTGACCAGCCAGTTGATGAAGGCCACCCTGGGTGCTAAGTACTGATCCCTGGTGCAGAAGGTGCTCTCGTTGTTCCTCGTCACTGGCACATACAAGGGTTTCGGTCTGAGCGGGGGGAGTTCTGAACACAGAACAAAGTAGGGTAAAATAAAAACTGAAAGGCAGACTTATGCCACCAGAACCATATTTATGGCTGTAATTGTTTGAATTACACGTTTTATTAAAATCCCAGGAAATGAAAAGGTCAAACATGTCCACTTTTGTTCTTTAAAACTAAAAGGCAGAACTCCCAGGCAATCTCCATGGGTCTCTCCCAATGCAGCACACCCACTTCATATTTCACCAACACCGGCCAAGTAAGACATTGTGGCTAAAATCTGCATCAAGAACAAGCTGTAAGAACTCGCAACCCAGAGCTGCAAGAAAGAAAATTTTTTTCTGTTCTTGCAGAGTGCTGACCTTCAATCTTTAGTCATGAAAGAATCACACTGAAATCTTGCTTGAAAAATTTGGTCTGTGATCCTTCAGTACAACAGATTTAACGACCGCCAATTTAACTTTTTCACAACCAAAGAGAATCTACAACAAACATCAAGCAGTGACTGAAAACATGAGGGAAAAAGTCCTGCAGCTTGACATCTAATTATTTGCTTCTACAGTTGTCTCTTTTTCCTGATACTCCTCTCATTCTCCCCACCCCCAAGAGTCTGATTCCAATAAGCGCATAAACGCCTGAAACATCCCTTCTATTTTTTTGTTAGACTGTCATTCCTGATCACTTGTCTGGAATTTTCAATTGCAACAGGAGTTCCTATCAAGATTTGATCATACTTGTGCAATCTGCCATGTTCAGCTGTTGAGAGCAAAACTAAATGATTTTCTTTTGAGTTTTTTTTTCTTCAAATTAACAGATAAGGAGGGTTTGTGTAACAGTCATATTTGTACATTTTTGTGAATTCACTTTTGAATTTTCATTTATTTTCACATTTTGTACTCATGTCACCATCTGTCACTGGTATCGGTAAACACAAATTATAGATATTGCCGTATAATGTGATTAATTAATCATTTTATTTTTTCGACTCTTAACTAAATAGCATGATACATGAAACTAACATTTTCACTAACATCATACCATGATAATCTCATACTGAGTTCAATGTATAATGTGAGAATAGTTGCTTTACAAGGCTTCAACAACAAAGAGACACATATACAGAATGAATAAACTTACCTAACAAAGGCTTATAAAGATTTGTGAACTTGGTGAAAGAGGGGAATAGATGTGGAAGGTAGTACTTCTTGAAAAGACTGAAGAGAAATCTGAAGCCTGTGTCTTCATTCTCTTTGTTCTTCCATTCTAAACTGGATGCCTGAAGCAGACAAACAGCACAAAAGTAGACAAGGTCAAGACAATGTTCATACAGCGAGCGCTTATTGTCTGTGAAACAAGGCCCATCCATCATAAGAAACAAAACACAGACAAGGTTTAATTGGGTTAAAATCAACATTCTGAGCAGCAGATTTCTGCAACAATATGATTGAAATAAATGCTGCTTAAGAATGATTGGTTATCACAAAGGACTCAAAAAGATGCACACACTAAATTCCTATCCCTGACAGAAACTTAGCACATTTAATAAACTGAATGAATCTAGAGCATTATTGTATATTTTGAAATGAGTCAAGAAAGGCCAGGTTTTTTCAAATTTACCACCAGAGTGTTGAAGAGAGCATCTAATTCTTTCCGATTTCAAACACGACATAAGGTCACAACACAACGTCAAGGTAGAAACGACTTTTGTGTAATGTGTTTCATGTTTTCTTGCAGTTGAGGTCCGACTGAAGTAATTTAGAAATCCGACAAAAACCAGATGAGTTTTATTACCTACAACTCAAGATTTTAAAGAAGGTGCACTTACTTTTTTCTCCATGATTAAAAGTAACAAATATTTATGAGCTATTTCACACTTAAAGTTTATTATTACCTGGATAACCATGTACTTGAGCAGTGTTTCAAGAAAGTAACAAGTCGGGTCCTCTGCAACCTTTTCTCCAGACACAGCTGGAACCAATGGGGTGATCTCCTCAGGCACTACCTTGGCTGTACAAATTAAAAAGACACAATAAATCCAAAAAATAATTATATAATTATATGAACTACATTATGGAAAAAGGGACTCTGTGCTAGCAAAATAAGAAAGTGGCTTGCATCTAAGTCACCTTCTAGGGTGTTAGACGATGGGTTGTTAATGATGGTGTCAAGCGTGCAGGGTCCTCTGGAGGAGGGAACAGCAGGGAATCCCGGAACCAGACAGGCAAAGATAAGGAACTGCTCCTCGGCGCAGTTGTCCCGTAGAGCCTGAAGCCACAGCAGGAAGAGACGGATCCCCTCACAGCGGATCTAGACAGAAGATCAATTATTTTATCTTATATACAAATTCAACTCAGTTTATCTTCAAAACCTCATATGCTAGGAAAGTAATGCTTCTGCATTTGGACATTCATATAAAAGTTAGATACAATCAACAACTTACTTTAAATGAATTTCCAGTGTGCAGAAGTTTTTTCAGAATAGAACCTGAAAAAGAGAAGAAAAAAAACAACACACGTTTAGATATTTTTGAAAACCAAAGTCTCCAACCAAAGTTGCAAAGACACAGCACCCCCACAAACTGTCATCTTCCCTGAAACAAATGGACTTTGAAAGGGCATCTTGACAAATGAACAGGCCAAGTGGCACATCATCACATTTTTCCGATCCAAATTAACATTAGTTGACAGTACAACGAATCCATGAAGCCAGTCCATTTCCTTGTAATCAGATGAGACATGGCTCTGATTGCGAGCCAGAAGGGTCTGTGTGAATTAGGGTATAGTTTTGACAGGCCCTGTTACTATGAGGACAAATTGGAAGGGCAACATATTTTAACTGACCCAAACAAGAGAGCTTTAGGGGTAGGTACTAGATCATGTTAATTTGGAATATTACATCATATGTAGTAAAGTATATTGCTTATCAGAAAACAGAAATAAAAAAAAAATAAAACAAAACAGAAGAATAGGCAAAGTTACTTTAGTGTAAAAAGTCATAAATTTAGGTTATTTTTGTTTTGGCTTTTTTAACCAATGAGCTTCTTAGTGATGTGTATTAGAGTAATTGATGATTTCAATATACTATGCAGGGGGTTTATGGAGTCACCACTATGTTGAGAAGCATGTTTGCTATGAACGTATGGCAGACATTGCTATAGTTATCATTTAAAAATCAACAAATGACAGATGGACATACAGATGAACGGACGGACGGACAGATGGACGACAGTACATTGGATGTAGTAACGGAATCATTATTTTTTATATCTTCCATTGGCTTTTTCATAAAAAATTCAGACTAAAAGAACTTCATACTACATATTCACCTTAGTAGTACAATAAATTGAATGATCGTGTTTTTTACATGCAATGAAACATAAAATAATTGGGAAATCACTGCAACAAATAGCAACAGGTATTGTAAAAGACAGAAATGCTAGTTATCCATAACCTGTTAGCAATAGGATTTACAATAAAAAAAAGATGATTGTGTTTTTATACTTTTTTCATCTGGTGTCCTCATCAGAATGCTGGATGCACAATAACATAAATTCGTCTTTTCATACTCATGGACTTGAGCACAGAAGAGTCTTAACAGCGGTGCAAAACATCTGCGACCTTGCAATTCTCAGTTTGAAAGGGACTAAACAACTAAGTCATGAATGTCATTCCAGTCACCGAGGGAATTTGTCAGGAGGCAGAGATTTTCAAACAGTACTGGAAATGGATGTAAAACTGTGATAACAAAAAAAGGCAGGTATCTTGTCTGAAGTGTGAAAATAACAGAACCACAACTTGACCAGTGACACATGAACTGATGAGTGGAAGAGAAAATTCCCTGTGAATTCAGGGTGGAATAAGGGGCGCATTTAAACCAAGGTAAATGGAGACAAAATAGAGAATTTATCAGGGGCATCCACCCAGAGATAAGCACTGATTTGCAATTACAAGCCTACAGAAACAGCCAGTCTGCAACACTGATCTAGACATAAACTGTTATAGCCACAAGAACTGATAAAAACAGTTATAATTGCTTATAATTGCAATTGGTATTGTCATTACATCTTGAAAAAGTTGTATTTTTGTATGCAGCAGAAATATTTTAAGTGTACCTCAATGAAATTATGTTTTAAATCAAGTGCTTATTTGCATTTTCAAATGCTCATTTATTTTCCCTTCAAGATAGAACACTCAGGTGTACTTGTGATTTTTTTATACTTAAATGTCTCAGAAATTAGAAAAGCTAAAAAAATAAATAGAACATACACATAGCATGTATTGCCCAAATACATACCTATACTGTGAAATTGCCATCTGTTGTAGATTTTCTCAGGCAGAAGTTGAAGGATTTTCTGTTGAAAAAAAACAAAGTTATGGTTAGGCTTACAAAAGGTTTAGTTGTCAAAGTTCTCACAAAAAGTAGCAACAAACCAAAGACCAACAGAAGAAGAAAGTAGAGACCATATAAGATAATTGAGATGCACAGAGAAGTTTTCGTTTACATAAATTCTGACCTGTGACAAGTATGTTGAAAAAAAAAATAAATCATGTTCTTATGGAAGACAGACACCATGAAAAAAACTGCAACGGTAATCAAAACAATTTTCTTACTTTATAAGGTTGATAAAGATAATTAATTACAGTTAAAATTAATTATGTTTATTAATTAAATAGGACAATTACTTTTTCCTCCTAATGAGGATAATACACCAAATATTTATTTATTACCCATTTTATTAACCATTACATCAGTTTTTAAGTAGCTATTAAACTAGATAACTAAATAGAATAAAATTGAATATTACATTGGAAATAAATGTCAGTTGCATTAGTGTTGGGTATAGAGGCTGCCAAGCTGTTACACTTCAGTTTTGTGTTGCTTCTTGGCTCTCAGTCAGAAGTAAAACTAGCTCCATTTCCCAAACAGACAGATAGCTGAACTCAGGTCTTCAAAACGAGAGTCCACAAACCCATGGGTACCATCAGTGAGAATGCATCTGCTTTCTAAAAACAGTATTAAAAAAAAGACAGGTGATAACGACAGACTTTACTTTGGTAAGTGCCATCGTTTGACTGAAGCGGTACATGTTTCAGGAATACAGTGAATTCACCCTTTGCCTCCACTTTTCCTAGAAAGTCTGCAGAACCTCAAGACACAAGAGAGCACTCAACACCTCAGCGTTAACCACGTTTCAACTCAATTAGTGCACCCTAACCTTTCAGCAGCCTATCATTATTCCTGAATCCAGCGACAGGTTAGCTGGGTCCCGCTGGAGAGATTGAAAGAGGAAAAAAGCCTGAGGGAGAAACACATCTGCAACTGTGGCCCCCTCGCTACCAGATAGTTGGTTCACTGGGATCACCCAGTGCTCCCGATGGTTCAATTCTTATCAGGCCTAATCACTGACCCAATAAGTCTACATGATTGCAATGTGGAGGTCAAGCCTGCCTTTTTACTGCTTTACGAAGGCAGTTCTGACCCACTTAACAAGACAAGCATGCCTGGACAGCATAGTAAAAAGCTCATCTGCCCCGGAGAGTGAGAAACTAAGATAGTGAAGGATTTAGAGCATAACAGGAAGAAAAAAAATGCGAGACCTTTATGGCCAAAAAGATTAAGTCAGCTGCAGCTATACAGAGCTGCAGGAGCATTGCAAAGAAAAAGCTTGCAGGATAGAATCGATTTAAAGGTAAAGTGATCAAGCTCTTAAAATTAAAAATAAATGCATGTGTAAATGTACAACTAGAAAATTTCTGAAGAAATTTAAACAGGGCCTGCCAAAATGTGCCCAACAGTTGGAACCCATTGTTTGGTTTTTTAGCATTGATGCTAAAAATTAGCATCAATGCTAAGGTAGGCTACAATGTACTCAACAGCATGTGGAGAGTCACAAGCATGTTGAGTAAGTCTATTCAGTATGTTAAAATTAGTGTATAAGCTGAAACTAGCAAAATTCTAATGTTAGCCTAAATGCTGCTGGTGGCATGTGGGGTATAACGAACAATTTGTCTCACATTGACTTCCTCCATTCAGTGTGCTAAGCACGGAGAATACATAAAAAAAAATGTCTAAAAAGCTTATTTTAGGGAAATGGCACCGCCCCCAAATAGTGGGGTGCAAATTAACATTTGCGCTAATGTTAACATACTGCCTTCTAATTTTTACTTTAGCTAATGTAAAAATCTTTAGCTAAAGTAAAAATCAGATGTTTACTTTGTCACACTTGGTTACCATAAAATGCATTCATCTCTTAGCAACAGATTAACAAATACTGTTATTGTTCAAAAAACATAAGATTTCTTCTGGTCTTTTGAAATACTAATTATCTTGCACTACTTACTACTTAACAAGTTGGTGAATTTTGAAGAAAAGTGAAAATGGTTTTTTGTGTCATTGATTGTAAATATATTATAAAACAGACATTCAACACAAAAGAAAAATCAGATTTATACCTCATGCCAGTTCGTTACAAGAAAAATATGCTCATCTCTTTACACGAAACTAATTACGAGCAATATTATTGTTTATATTGCTCTTTTGAAATACAGTGGTCCATCGCCACATCGCGGTTCACCCTTTGCGATCTCACTGTTTCGTGGATTTTCTTTATGCAACATTGCATTTTTTAAATTCTGTGACAAAATTCTACTTTATGAATCAGACCACTTTGTTTTATATCTTGATTGGGTCAATGGACATCAAAGCGCTTTGTTTTGTGTCTTGTTTGGCCAAGCGAGAACAGCCTGTGTTCTTAAACTGTAGTTTTCATATCATCGATTCCTGATCGCTTTTGCTTTAATACAGTAGTGTTACTTCACGGTGCGTTGGCGATTTTTTTTTTCCGTTCAAAAAGTTGGATTTTTGAATAAACAGGGTGCGGATGCAGCGCCATCAGGGCAACTGTAGTATATTTTACTGGGTGAGTAATCATTCAGAATTTTATTATGTTGTTAAAATTATGTAGGTTTCTGAGAGTGTAAACTGTGTGACAATGTGGAAAATGTTAATGACAGTTTTGGAAAGATTTATAAAGCGTGAAGCGGGGTTATGAGGCCTTAACATGTATTTGAATAGGGAAAAATTAAACAGTCATCACTTCGCAAATTTTGTTTATTGCGGGACTTTTTCAGAACCGAACCCCCGCAATAAACGAGGGACCACTATAGTCATCTCCTTAGACACAAGAAAATTAAAGATGGTAAATGTTACAGATTTTTACTTTGTGGCACTTGGTTACCAGAAAATGCACTCGTCTCTTAGCAAGAGATTAACAACAAATAGTGTTATCGTTTAAAAAAAACCACAATATTTCTTCTGGTCTTCTGAATGTGTTTTTTTTTTGTCATTGGTGGTAAATAATTATAAAATAGAAATTCAACACAGAAGAAACACCTGATTTATACTTCGTAGCAGTTTGTTACCAGAAAAATATACCCATCTCTTAACACAAAACTAATTACGAGCAATATTATTGTTTATAAAACATAAGCTCTTTAGCTTAGAAATACTCCTTATCTCCTTAGACAAAATAAATTTGCAGATGGTAAATTTTGCAAAAGTAAAAATCAGATGTTTACTTCGTGGCACTTGGTTACCAGAAAATGCACTTGTCTCTTAGCAACAGATTAACAACAAATACTGTTATTGTTAAAAAATATATATATATATATATTTCTTCTGCTCTTTTGAACGTGTTTTTTTTCCTCATTGGTGGTAAATAATTATAAAAAAACAAGCTATTTTGAAATATTTCTTATCTTTCTTACTACTATTACTAAAGAGACATTCTATTGACTGTAGGATAATAGGTGCCTTCCATGCATTGCTTTGGCAGGCACCAATAATAAACCTAGATGTTGCTATGTTTAATCGGAAATTCGTGTCACATAGACATACGTCTCTATTCAGTTGAAAGATTTAGTCAATAATGTCAATCTTTATAAAATGAAGCTGCTCTGACTGATGGCACACACTCACCGAACACTATTAGGCACAACTGTTTAATTACTCGTTAACACAAATAGGAAATCTGCCAATCAATAGCAGTGACCTAATCCATTTAGACATCTAGACGAGTTGCTGAAAGTCAAAATGAGTGTTAGTTGTGTGGAGAAAAATTATATTTGGCATCAGAGGAGAATGGGCAGCATGGTTCAAGATGATAGAAACACAAATTAATGCTCAAGGCCAGAGGAACACCATGTGTGAATAAGTGTGTGGTCTAATGGAGTGGGGGGATGCATATGTTGCCCACTTTGGGGCCCTTCGATCAATTAAGAATTGTTTAAATTATTTAAAAACGACCTCCATAGTCACCAGATCTCAACCTTAAGCATGTGTTGTACAGGGACGTTTCCATTGTGGATATGCAGCTAACAAACCAGCAGGAAGAGCTTGAATCTACCATGATAATAAGGGACCAACGTCTCTGAGGAATGTTTGCAGAACATTGTTGGATCTATTCCAGAGAGAATTGAAGCAGCTGGAAGGGGGAGCAGAGGGCTCAACCTGGTTCTAGCTGGTGGATTTAGCTGGTGTACCTTACGAAGTGGTAAGTGAGAATGTTTGTCACACTATCCAGGTATCCAGCTGTGGTCCCTATTTCTTAGATGTCTCTGTTTTTCAGCACCACACTTGCTTCTTTTTTCTCAGACTAAATTCTAGCCATTGACTGTGGCAGCAGAGAAAATGAAACATGCATCACTTTAAGGGAAGACATGATGGCAATCTGTTTTGTTTAACTTCTTTCTGATCCGATTCCACAAACATGATGATATGCGTGTCCAGATGGGAAGCTGCACCTTATTATTGATCCCACGTGGGATTCTTACATCCCTGTACTGGAGCTGTACTTCTCCCTGGGTCAGCAGAGACATTATGCCAGGCTGCAGCACAGCATGGTAGCCTACTTAAGCCCTTCCCTATGTGTGAGTGTGTGCGTGTACAGACACAATAACATTGTCTTTCCTGTCTGAGAGCATCAACAAAGGAACACAAACGAGAGATGGATAGCTAACGCAGAAGAACTCCCTGTAGTGAGGGAACAGAAGCGCCAACGTGATGAATTTAGTGGGGAATATGCGGCGAATACAGAGTCTGCAGGGCTAGAGGTTGGAGGAGTTACTGTAATCTGCAGCCGTACTCCAGCATAAAGATAGGGGCATTATTGCAGTACTACCGCTGCCTTAACGCATTTACATGATCCGCACTTAGGTTTCCAGTTGCAGAGCCAGAACATGACAGTGAATATAGGTAGTTTATGGGCTTTTCGAAGGGAAGCAACAGACATGTATTGTTCTCTGAGGAATATTGGTCATTTTCAAAGTCTTAAGGATATTTGACAACGTGGAGAGGATCACAATATCCAAAGATGAAACTAACAAAACAAACAACCAAAAAAAACTTAAAAACTACACACTTATCACTGCACTAAGAGCACATTAAATGTGAAAAACTTATGAGACTCATGGAAATAACTTAAAGCTTTAAGACTGACACTAAATACATGTGCCAAGTCAAACGGTTTACTTCTTATGTTATTTTATTTTTAAACAAAGCATTGGTAGCTAAACTAAAGACATCCTAAATATATTTGAAAAAGAAATTTCAAAGTCAGACTATGAACATTAGCATAAAGTAAAAATATTCAATAGAATGACCAGCATACATGGCTGGCTTCATTCTCTTCAAAGGCCAGTGGGTGGCAGCAGCAGCCTGCAATTACTCTAATTAGGCAAGGCAAGTCTCTCTGTATTGCACAATTCATATGCAAAGTACTAATTTAAAGTGCTTTATATGAAAAGAGAAGAGAGGTAATAAAATTTACATTATAAACAAGAAATACACGTTTAAAACAAATAGCTTAGACATGATACAAATTAACTGATGACACTTGACATGTACATGAAAGCATTAGTCCTGATTTGAGGGATCCAGCAGCTTCTTCATATTTAAGTAGGAGCAGAAAAAAGGAAAACTGCTTTCTTTACATTAGTTCTGGTCCCAAGAACTGTGAGAAAACGGAAGGTTTATAGTCCTTTTCACAGATAAAAATATCACAAAGCCCTTTAAAGAAAGTCATGAAAATAATATGTTTTTTAAATTCTAGACCTGGTGTAGTGATTTGAGGTATTATCCATTTTTATGGAATTGGAGTCTTGCAGCAGCACTTTGAATGAGGTGAAGCTCCCTGGTTTTTGGCTATTAAATGTTATTTAGCTTACATAGACCAATAGACATAAGACACAATTACAGTAATCTGAACTCCTTAAAAAAATAGTATGTTGGAATTTTTGTGTCCTGTTTTGGCGCAGATTTTCTTTATTCTGGACCTTTTCTTTTTTTTTTTTTAAACAGCAGCAGGCTTTAACAATACACGTTAGCTGTTTTTAAAACTTAGGTTCAATGCATGCTTTGTCATATTAAGCCTTATGAAGTGTTGCTCTCTAACCTTGCATCTTTGTGACCAACAACAATGACTTGTGTTGGGGGTTTATTTGCATTAAATTGGTGGAAATTCTGCTGTCCGCAGGATGATGTAGCTTTGAGTGCTTTTGCAATGCAAAAAGAAGGTCCTGGGTTTGATTCCCAGCCTGGTGTCTGTCTGCATGTTTCCTCTTTGAACAAATGGTTTCTTTGTGGGCACTCAGGTTTCCCCAACAGATTTTAAAACCATCATCAGAAATGATGACAGTGTGTCATGGATCGGTGACCAGTCCACCTCACCATTTGCCCAATGACATTTGTTCAACATTCATTAATTATATTTGCTAACTACAATTCTCTTTCTTTTCCCACAAACAAAGCAGATGAATACCAATAAAATATCCTTTAAACATGGAAAGGGAGATTGAAAGAGAGGAGAGTAGGGGGAATTTGGAATGCTGATTCAGGTCCGGTTGATAGACAAGAGGTCACAGCAAGGCCATATCCTGGAGAGAAAAGGGTCCTGGCACAGACTTCCTTCTAAATGTTGCTGGTTCCAAGGCTGTCCCTTAACCGGTCCCACAACCTCACTGGCAACAAGATAAAAATGCTCTCTGACGGTGAAGAGTCATGTGGGAGCATAAACAAGTCAGGAGTCCATGAAGGGTTGAGAAACTTACTCTGGTCTTGTGACAGCAAAAACTGCCTTATAAAACAGACTCTGGTCTTACATTTACTGCTTTACTCAGTGTCTGTCATAAAGGTATTTGCCGATACCTCTTCTTTTCACTTATAAAAACAAGCTGGATAATAAAATGTTCTTCAATATAGAGATCCGCATATTGTACGTTCAATATAGAAATGTTTTCCATGAAAAAAAATAAATAATTTTAATTAAGTATAATTTCTATAACTATATAAAAAAACAAGTATAAATGTTATGATCTATGCATAACATTTATTCATAGATCATATGCATAAATGCATATGATTTATGGGGTGTTTTCCCACCCCAGAGCTGAGCTAAAAAACAGGTTGACCTGTGTGACTTTGTACAAGTCAGCCACAAAGGCCTGATATAGCTATCAACATTGCATGTCAAGGCTCTGAACTTCATCGGGGCATTTGTCCTTGGTGTTTGTAGTTCTCACATAGACTTTGGCAATCAAAACACTCATGCAGAGTTTTGATTTTATTTTGTCTATTTGTGAATTAAGGCTAATTCTATCAGTTGTAATTATATTAAGCAGGATTTTCTGTAATTCAAACCACATGGCCTTTATTTACTTTATGTCAACTAAAATCTATGTCAACTATGAGCATAAACAGTAGCATGCAATGTGTGAACACACTGCACTGGACATATTGCCACCTTCCTAAGATAGTCATTTTTTGCATCTGCCCCCTCCATCCCCCCAGAAAAATCACCACCTCCTTCAACAACATTATCAATCTGGAAATGAAATATTACCTAAAAATCTAACTTATTAACTAATTCTCAAATAGTCTACTTAGGAAGACCAGTTACATTAAATACATTATCAGTTCTATCTATGCATGTATTTCAGTTCTAATGATAATTATAATTGAAATATTTTCACATATGTTGATAATAGTTGATGTAGAACAAATTAACCAAGCAAGACTAATAATCCCAGCAAAATTGATTTGAGTGATTACCGACATCCTCATTCAATGTTTACCATTATTATGATAAATCTCAACTCTTATGATTATTTGTTTCCAGCACTTATGACAAGTAATGCAATAATTGTCCATCGCTTTTCCGTAAGTGCCGACGCCTCTATGTCTGGGCTAAATTATAACCATTCCTAAACAGCAACTGATCTAAAGCTGAAGTGAAATAGCCATAAAAACTAAATAAATTCTGATATGGATGTAATTATTTTGCTTCCAAAATCCTTTTCTTCTAAAATCTCTCTGGATTCTAACCCAGATGAGGGCTGTTCTACATCAATCATGCTGCATTTAACATATGCTTTTGCTGAGATCTCTGTGGCAGCAGACTCAAATAAAATCCTGGAAGGGAACAGCGATGGCTGCTGGTAGAATGGGGGTTGGAGACTCCAGTAGAGCTTATGGGCAAAGACAAAAGCGTACCCCCTCAAGGTACTAGGGATCAGCATGGGAGCTCACACTCCCCCCTCTGCAAGCCACAGAAAAAGGGGTCACATGCCTGATCATGGCTGAAAAGTAATCCCCATGCAGCAAACTCAAAGAAAACATGCAACTACATTAAGATAGGCTGGTCTCTCGGCAATATTCAGATATGCTGCCGAGAGACCATTTTCAAATTTTTCTGGTGACCAAAAATATTGTAGAGATTTGTTATTCTTTTTAACCTGTCCAACCGCATTAAAGCGTGTGATAAAGCTTTATACGGTCCTGCAAACACAAATTGGATTTTATTCCAGACAATTATTCAACTGGATTTGAAGCTAGATTTAATAAAGAGGAATGAATTTATTCTCTACTTCTTTTGATTAAAATTAATGATACACATTTCTTTCCAATTACTTCCTTGCATTAAGACACTAGATTCATTCTTAAGCAACGTTAACCATTCATATGTGGATTTGCTGCATAAAAATATTCAACAGTGAACTGCATTTTCATACAAATGTCATACAACTACCTTCTAATTCATCTGCCATCATCCCATAACGAAACATCTGGTTAAACCAGATAAAAGACACTGCCTCTGATAACAAATTTAAGATCACATATGGTGAAAAATGACTAATATAAGTTTGGAAAGAGTAAGTTAATGTAGTGTACCAGGGCTCAGAATCAAAGAAACTCTGTATCTGCCCTGTACACACCCACTCAAAGCAAGCTTATCTACTCAGCGCACGGGTGAAAGCACACGTTGTCACAGACGGGGGCTAAAATGGGACAAATGAGGGTTAAGCTGCTTTCAATATTGACTCCATAAATATGGAAGAGGAGTGAATCCAGGATCTATTTACAGGTCAGATGAGTGGCTGTGCACTGACAGTCAGGGTGATTTTCTTGATGAAAAGCAGAGAGAAAGGTTGACTGAAAATGTTGAAAATGACATACTGACCAAAAAGGAACAGAGAGGTTACCTCCCATTTTGCTTTGCTGCCATCTTTAAAGACCTGCCCATAGCAAATGTAACTAGAGAGCTGATTGTTTGTACTTGAAACTTGAGCTCGCTTTGCAGTGAGGTAAAAAAAAAAAACAAGTAAAAGGACTTTAACCTCCAGACCCATCATCTCACACACACTTTGGACATGCCCTCCGAGATTTGCATTAACTGTGGGCTTTAAAAAAGAAGTAATGATTGAGCTGGGTGGTGTTTTTTTTCTCCACAATCTGTTCTTGCTATTCAGGTTCTTGAATACAGCAGGTAGCTTGCAGAGTTCTAAGACAATTGCAATTATGATCCCACCCAAGAGCGGAGCTGAAAAACAGGTTGTAGACTACAGTAGGTTGTAGGTGGATCTGGGACATGAATGAGGATAACTGACTTACCTCAAAAATAAACAGGATAGAGTCCAGCTCTTCCCTCTGAGATTTGTTCCCTGAAACACACAAGAATATACAGTGGAAATTAAATATATTTGGCAAGAACATGATCGTTAGAAGTACAGAGACACCAAAGTGCTGAAGCTCAAGTGAAACTGACACCTGGGTACTTACCTTTTTGTTTTAAGCTGCTTTCCAGTGTAATGAAATTTTCATAGAAGATAAAATAAATCTGTGAGCAGTTGCTTTCAAAGAATGCCTTTAGTTCACTCTTGTCAATGATGTCTGTGGACACAGAAAAAGAATAAAAATGTTAAGATGAAAATCATGACTGTGTGATGCTGGATCATGTTTTATAGTTTATCTATGCAGTTGAAATTTCGAGCTCTCTTCATGGAGACCTGCCTCTCTCCATTCATATTGTTTTGTTATCATTATTTAAGATGGTTTGTTGACATATGAGGCATTGTAATTATCATTCAAGATAGTCTGCTGACATAACTACTGAAGTAATCGCACACAATGTTCCGGGTCAGATCACTGGTAACTTCTGGATCAAACACACGCTCTGTCAGAGTATCACAGCAAACCCATACCTAAAAAGCGTTTCCAAAATGAAAAATCTTTTTCAACCTAACATGTTTTTGTACATAGTTAACTGTATTATTTTCTTCAATTTACTGACATAATTTAGTGATAAATAAATTAAAAAAAATAAAACAATGAACTTTAACCTGCAGACTAACAGCTTTCACACACAGAGGACATGCCCTCTTAGATTTTCCATTAACAACTCAAGTTTTAATGGGTGAGTTCCCATTTAGCATTTTACTTAAACTTCTAATTCTGAACTGACAAATTTGTACAATATTCAGTGTCAAAGCAAAGCCAGAACACATCTTAAGTATAAGCCAGAATTGCAAAGTAAATGCATAATGTCCCACACTTTCACTCCCATAAAACCCAAAACGTAAAACATCTGTATGTAGTTTGCCTTTTTCTGTTATAAATCACCATGCAAATGAATGTATGGTTCAATAAAAAAAAAAGACTTTAAGGCCTTTGAGGTTGCGTAAACAAAGAGGTCTGACTCGGTTGTCATTTATTTACAGAAGGAATCATTGGTCAGTACGAATACATGTTGGTAGCTCCATAACATCAGTAAAGTTAAGTGAAATATTGCCATGAGCCCTAAACAGACATATCATTAACATTTGATAATGTTTAATGGCATGGAAATTCAATACTAAGGGGAGACAATGAAGGGGACACTAGATTCAGTGAGTCAGCGATAAAATGCAGTTAAAAACATCATGACATCACTAACAGACATAGCTCTGCTTCTTTGCTTACATGGTCAACATTTAGAGAAAAGGAGAGGCAGTACTCTGTACTGAGGGACCTAAAGGCAACTCCACAAGAGGACTCTGCATACATAATGGTTGAACATTAGATGAAGTTTTCTCTCTGCTCTTTCACCTCATCTCCTTTGCCTTTTAGATGCAAAAGGTCTTCTGCAAACATGTGAAAGAGATTATTAACAGCCTGTTTTTCCTGGGTCAGTGCAGTTGTGTCAGTCAGGTGACACATCTGCATATTTAACAAGGGTGATAAAGTTGATGTTTGCTGCACTGCTTGTAGGGATGCAACCACTGAAGAGAAAGTTTTTTCATTTAGTATTTCATTGTAGGTGGTTGGTGTCTTGCTAGTAGGTGACCCTCCACCCAATCTCATGTATTTGCAGCATTTCGCCAGTTTTCTGTCAGGATTTTCCCATTTTGCCCCACCTGTTTTTAGTCAATGTGATTCCAGACCTCATCCCAACATTATGATGTCGTCACCACTATGTTTCACCATTTAAAGTTAACTTCTGATGGCAAATGGTTGCACTGAATTTTAATGAGGGGTACGCAAGTAAAAGGGCTGAATACATGTGAATAACACTTTTCAGATTTTTATGTATAAACATTTTTTGATAATTATCATTTTACTCTATTCAGAATTTTATGTTGCATGCAATTCCCAAAACATAAAGATTGTGTATAGTGACAAAATTGGTAGACATGTGCAGGGATTTAATACTTTTGCAAGATAAGGGTTAGAGTGTAATACTGAACATTGATTTTATCCAAATGCAAGTACATCAAAACAGGCGAGTGGCATGCTAAAACTCATACTTATCACATTTCCACCTCTATTGCTTAAAAAAGCTTCCATGATAAATATTTCGGTCTGACTGTTTCAAACAATTGTTTTTCAAACAATTTGCACAGCACAAAAAGCCTTACCATAAAAAAACTGATATTGAGAAAAAGAAAATCATACATTTATGATATAAAGAAGATCCAGCTTCTGCTTTACTTGCTGAACTTTATGTTCAGCAAGTAAAGCTGAACATGAGGTTCAGCTCAAAGTTGACTGTTTCTGAATAATTAAATGTAGGTCAGGAGGAGTCCTGGAAAAATAACAGCAATTAAGGTTCACCTTCTGTTGCAACGTCTCCTGTACCACATGGTAAACTGGAAACCTTCCAGAAGCTGTCCAGCTCCTGGGGAGTGCTGGAATGATGTACAATGTGAGAGAAGCCCAGACCACTTATCTGTGTTCCCAGATTAAAGCAGAAATAATGAGGACACATGATGGGGAAATTGAGTCACAGACAAAACTGTTATTAGATTTCAGTCTTGATGTAAAAGGACACTCTGCAGAGCTTTATGAGGGAAATTAAAATGTCTATCACTCAAGTAATGCACATCAAAATGCAACAAAATCACACACTAACTACACTGGAGAATAAATTGTGTAAATGGAGTACCTAAAGCTGCAACATTGAGACAGTGTTTAACTGATTTCACGAGAATTTTTTTTTTTAATTTCAGTTCCAACAATCAATTAGCAATTATTTAAACAAAAACAGACAGTTAAAATACGTCAGAATCCTTGTGGCTTAATGTTATCTCATACAGGTGCAGTTACATGCAGTTAGATGCCTGCTGGAAGTTAAAACATTTAAAAGAAATTGTAATTAACCCAGTGGAGGAGAAACTAGAGTGCTCATAAAGGCAAATGTGGAAAAATAATATACAGAAAGATTTAATTTAAGGTATGATTTATAACACTTTCAGTTCTTTCAGATAGATTTGATAAAGTCAGTCCATGGTCTGTCCGAGTAGTTATTAAAATGGAAAAAGGATATGATATAGCTCTAAATATTAAGATTACTTAAGTCCTCAAAAATGAATAGCCTGATATGTTTCAGGCTAAGCTGAACTTCTCTAAACTTTAGATTTTAAGATGTTGCAGCAAACAGTAAAAGACGATTTATAACCAATAGCTTATTGATTCCAGTTTCAAAATATCTACAAGTAACACGTATATATAGAATGAGTAAATATTTAGCTCTTAATAATAAAAATATTTTTATGAACTTTGTACAAAAACACAAACCCAAGGTTCAGTAAATGTCCATCTCTTACATACATTTCTGTTACAGATCAAACATCAACATCGTCTTGTTTAGTTGTATGCCATTTCATATACCATTAAATGAATTAACTGATTAAAGATTTATTCATTTTGAGCGCAAAGTAGCAGCTGCTGGTTGGAGCAAGTCTGCAGAGCAGCAAATATTTTACTTTAATTACCAAATCTTTTCTGAACCAACTATGAGTTATTAGCACTGGGGCAATTTTATCCTACTATATTGAATGTTTCTTGGGGGTGTTTGGCTGACAAGCAACAACAGTATGTTGTCAATTCTTTCATTGTGGAATATCAGTAAATTTAAGGACATAAAGCCCTCTATCTGCATTATTATTAAGTTTGAAGGTTGCTCAACTAAGCGGACACTTTACAATCAGTATCTAAGAAGCGTATTCTTGGAGGCAGAACGCCCAGCACTGTGAAAATCGTCAGTCCATGCCAACTAGAGCTGTAGCAGCTGGACCTGGTAATGGATTTTCACTAAAAATTTAATACCTCTTATTACTGCTGCCTATTATGCTAGTAATGAGTTTCACTATGTACAAAGATAGTGGAGATTTCTCAACCTTATTCCTGTAGGGTTTGCTTTTTCAGAATGCTTTTTTGGTCAAGTTGCACAAGTAGCCACAGAGATTTGTTCACTGCCCGGAACAGACTTCTCAGGTGTCCTCAGCATAAGGACTGAATGATACAGAACCTGTTCTCTGGGCCTGGGAATGCTGAGGATGACACTATATCCTCTGAGCCCAACAAAGTAACCGTTTTCCTCAAATGACACTTCTTCATCTGCTAAAACTCTCTTGTTTAAGACAAGAGGGCTTGTGTAAAAAGTAGCTGAGGAAAAACACCAGAAAAAAAGAGCTTTTAAGAGAGGCGGAGACCTTGACCTAAATACAAAATTAAATACACTGTAAGTTTGACTTCATTTTCCAAACAAACAAGAAGAAGTAATCATAATTCTACTATTTAAAAGCTTGTAAAAATTTAAATAAAAATAACATCCTTAGCAAACTCAGACCATACATTTTGTTATACCAGTACAGGGGGCTTGTGATATTCATGGTGGTTACAAACCGCAGACCTCCTACGAATTACTAACATCCGCAAATCCCTAAGATATCCTACCTCTAAAAATGCTTGGAACCATCTACAATCACCAAATATATCTTAATATGCATCAATACACACTGTGAAAACCATTCTGGTACTAGATGCTAATATCCACAGCATTCCTTATCATTGCTCTTGGGGATTCAGCCAATCAGCACCAAGGAAAATGACTGTATTGGCTGCCAAGATGAATCTTCTTTTGTATTTACCCTATGAAAAATATCTCAATAGTCAGATTTTCACCAAATAATTTGGAATCACATTTTATAGAAAACTACTGAACCATGAATAGGTAAGAGTCCACCATACATAGATACTGATAAACTCATCAACTAAAGTTTCTACAACACAGTAGTTTACTACAAGCCCTAAAATACATTTAGTCAGTTTTTATTCTTATCGCCTCTGCAAGTCATACGTTAATCAGAGGCTTTAATCTCTAATTTTGCACTTTTAATTGTGTTACTGTTTTACAATTTTACATGGCCTGAGAGGAGCTGAAAGGCTGTTCCACCAAAAGAGAAGCTGTTGCTAACAGAATATTTTAGAGCGTGGCTGAAATTAGGAGCTGCTAGCATGGATCTAAATACCTTCTGGTAAAATGCTTTTTGGTCCCAATCATGAGAGGTTAGGTTTTGACCCAAGAACACAGTATCAAGTATGCTGGTGGTAACATCGTGATGAGGGTCTGTCGTACTGCCAGTGTTTCTGATGTACAGTGCAAAGTAATTGGAATAAAAGGAGAGAACTACTGCAAAATTCATAAACTTTACCTCAAATGAGCAGCTTGATGGTTAAAATTTCAGCATGACTGTTTGCTCTAACAGGACAATAAGCACAAATACAAATCACAGCCGGATCTGAAATGGATGAAGCAGCCTCACATTAACCTAAAAAGACCCTTGACCTTAGCATTTTTGAAAAATCCATGGACTATGCTTGTCACTATCATTTCTGATAAGGAACAGAGGTCATACATTCAGTTGGAATTTGGCCTGGACCTTCATGGCTACAAAAATATTGTGGTTAACATCCAGCTTGCTAAAAAACATTTAACCAAAAGTTTTTAGTAATGGCTGATTAATGAGAGTTCTTAAAAGGTTTGATATTCTGGGATTTTTACACTAAATTATGCCAAATTACATTCAAGACAGTTAAGAAACATATATGGTATTAAATATAAGGTGATGCTTGGTAAAAACTCCGAACATCACAGATTTTAAAAATGTCAATAATTTAAAACACACAAACTAAACCTGCAGGCCTGAAGGCACACCATTTGATTTTAGATTTCCTCTTGTGAAGTTCATACTATAAAGAAAGAAACGTGGTTAATTGTGAAAGCTAACCACTAAAACAATCTAGATTACTTAGCAATGCAGTAAAAATTACAACTCTGTCAGGTGTCACTTTCAGCCTTTTTATTAATAACTAAATGCTGCCTGAGCAGTCTTGAGAACTGCTGATGCTGATAACGTAATGATTTAGTGACCTACAATCTTTGATAAGTGTGCTCATGCCAAAAACACCAGCAATAAACCGGTTTGGGTCAGATGAGAGGGTTTTCCATTGTGATACATTTCCTGTTAACCACCAGAGAATAGCAACTCTTATACGCCCAAATTATCAGCCAACTTTGGCTAAGTTGACATTTATTTTGCAGGGCACAAAACCACAGTATCTTTTTGTAATATTCTAAGAAAGCAGATATTATCAGTTCACTATGAGTTAAAGATGTTTCAGCTTGTTCGTCTCATCTTCATCACAAATAAACTCTGATTTTTGAAGCATACATTCAGTTCATAAGAGCTTCACGTGAGTAAACCAGGGAAATGCTGAGTTTAAACTATTATTGCAGTTCCACATGAATAGTTAGTGTGCCTTTTTTGTTATTTTAAGCTCAGCTAACAAGATGTGTGTGACACTACTGTGTGCACTCTAATTGCTTGCTGAGTAAACAAGTAGGTGAAGGTCATTTAGCTAACTGAAGCCTATGGCAAGTTTAAACATTTAAACATCAGCCTACTCTGCCCACCAACCTTTATACAAACTTAATCAGCACACAACACATCAAATACATCTTCACCATGGAAGTAGAGTTGGAATCAGATTTGATCCTCTGGGAAAAGTCCAATATATGCCATCCATTACACCACTTGAAGTAAAGTCATTAATATGCCAGGTCATACACAAAACCAGCCCAATCAGGTCTTTGATTAGACAAGCTCATTTGCATCAGCTCTGGGTAACCAACACTGCAGGTGCCCTATATTCGTGCCAGAAAGAATATAAGGGAGAAAGGAGTGATGTGTTTTTTTGGCAGCATCTTCAGGAAGAAAAAAAAAACAGAAGTCTTTAAGGACCCCAGTGAAGAACACCTGAAGGGTACGACTGACAGAGTGAAGAGAAGCAAACACTTCCCTGGAAGAAATAAAATAACCTCTAGTCAAAGATAAGTTGAAACAGTGATGGGTTTTTCTCATTGTATATTGTAGATGCATTTTGCAGGTATGTAGAAAAGAAAGTGCAACCTTTTATGTAGCTCATATGCAAACAAAATTATCTAATTTACCCAACTCAGCAGCCTCGGAAGATGTAAAATAATTACTGAAATCGATCTAGTGTCATAATCTCTTGTATGATCATGATGAAATATTCTAACCCTTTAGGGATGATATTTTATATTATGTTGAGCTACAGTGACGGATGGTGAACAGCTGGACAATTTTACACTCGACTGAACAGCGTTGGGTTCATCTGAAAACCTACTAGAAAGGAAACTGTATTGTCATTCATGTAAATGTTTTTTTTTAAAACATGGTTAGATTTTGGCAAATAATTAAAATTTGCACAACCTTTAGGAAATCTTGCCGTCACTCCATTTCACCTCTGCCGTTCCTTTCAATTGTGTTGTAAGTAGGGTTATGATGACAATAAAATTACAAACTCGATATCCATATTATGAAAATTATTCAATGGCATTTTTGATGCTTTTGGAAAAGATACTTCTTTCTAGCTAAAAGTAAACAAACATGATTAATTTCATTATGACTAAAATTGCAACTTCCTTAAATAGCATACAACCAATAAGTATTAAACAATTGTGTCTTTATTAAAAAAGTACTACATAAAAGTATGACTTCCCTGTTTGGAAAAAGTAGACAAGAGAACACTTAGCTTAGCTCAGTGCTTCTCAATTATTTTCTGTTACGCCCCCCCTAGCAAGAAGAAAACTATTCGCGCCCCCCACTTCCCACCGTGACTATCCATCTCTGCATAACATTTTATCCTTATTCACATTAAAGAAAATAAAAAAAAGAAAGACATATGGTCAAACTTACAAAGAATAACTTCATTAAATCGTGTTTTAAGTCTGTTTTAAGACGTGTTTTAAACATGTTTAAACTGTAAACATGTTTGACCAACTTATTGCACCATTGCAAAATTAAATCAAACCAATAAATAATATTTAATAATTATAACTAAAAAAAAAAAAAAAAAAAAAAGCAGCCTGTTTCCCAGGGTCACACGCGTCCCCCCAGGTATCGCACCGCGCCCCACTATTTGAGAACCACTGGCTTAGCTATAATCTGTCTTGTAACAGACAGAGACAGAACTAAATAAAATATGTTGTAATTTTTTTTAGATGGATTTTATTTCTGTAGATACATTTGTCAAACTGGAAGTCTTTATAGGTATAGCTTTTCTTCAAGGCACTGAGAAAGAGCTCCAACTCTGGGTTGTTCTGAAATTGTTTTTCATTTTTACTCTCATATTTTGTAAAGATGGTTAAGCTACTGAAAAATTCAAAATGTAGAAAAAAGTACTTATTTATAGCTCCTCAAGAGAAAATGAAAGGTGCTAAACATTATTTTCAATATTTCAGAACTTTACAACAATTATAATCAGAAATAAGCATCAAAATCTCTGATCAATGAATCTGTAATAACAATTACCAAGAGCATTTCTTGCAGAATGCTATTAGTCAAGTATGTTTCACTTTGCTCATTGTGCATGTAATTTCATTATGATACAACTGTGCCAAGCTCTGTCTGGGTGTGTCTCGAATTTTGGTCAGTGTCTAGCTGTGTAGCAGATTGGGATCTAAAGGGCTGCACAGAGCCCAGCGTGAAATTGTCACAGCAGCGCTCTTTACAAACGGGCATATCTCAGCGGTTGATCATAGAAGACCTGGCAACTTTCACTCTGTCATTTCATGCAACATTATTCAGAGCAATACTGTGTGATAATTATCACAGAGCCAGCCATGTTTCAGACTTTACTTGCCAACTTAAAACTGGCTCCATAACATGGTAAATACAAAAAAGCCAAGTGTTTATTGTTGTATGGCTTCAAATCCTCTAAAGATTAACAGGGGTTTGGTCACTTAGACCTGCAACATAAATATAAACCCTCTCCATGATCGAGCCCTGATAGCATCTGCTGCCACAGCAAACCACAGGTCTTGGTTGTTTGATTATTCAGAAACAATACAAGTAAACAGTGCAACTAGGCAAACCAGTTTTCCACTGGACACTACAGAAATCATACACTTGGAAGCAAAAGGAAAAAGGTGTTTTAATATCTGTAGCTGGAGAATAAATAAGCTATTCATTAAGAACCACATGTTTTGTGTCATATTTGAGTTCTGCTGTTTTGCCAAAGCTGGAAAACACATGATGTGGCAACAATACCTCGGAGTGAAAAAAAAAGTAAAAACAAGGCCAGAGAAAGGTTTGGGGATAGATACAGCTGAAGTCACTCGTTTACATACACTTATCATAAAAAATGCCAGTATTTTAGTGGTTTTATAAGACATAACTTAATTCTTGCTTAGAAAAATGCTTAGTGTGACAATCTGTCCTTATTGTGAGTTTTCTTTAATCCACATAAACTGACTGACTTTTCAAAGACAACTTGACAAGCAGTCAATGACAAACAATGAGTTTGCTGCAAATCTGAGGTTACTAGATTTCAGGATACTAACCACAAAGTTGCAGCTCTGACTGTTACTGCTCTGGTATAAATGCACTCCAGTCACCAAAAAATACCAGTAGGAGAAGTCCAGTCACATTGCAGGAAACTGGTCCTGCACCAGCGACTCTTGATGTGACTTACCCAGCCTCCATGCATTTCCATGTCTAAATTTGCTATTCTAATGACTGAGGGATTGCAGGACAGGACTTCTTTGTGTTGCTAAAGGCTTATCTTAACAATACCACCATTGCTTCCACAGTGACGCTATTTATTTTTTCCCACTTCTGCTTTTTCACTTTCTTGCTGAATAGTTTCTTAACAGATCTATTGAATAAAACATAGTCAATGACATGAACTAATTTTTCTTTGCACCAGCATGAATTGTCATACCATTAGGAACATATTGAATCAAAATGTTTGAAATGGAGATAGGAAGATAAAGTTAAACTTTATCTTTCTCATAGGAGTATCAAAGTGATGATTAAGATAAATCTGAAATAATAGTATTGTTTTGTTTGCATCTAGGATCAATTCGACAACATGTCTAAGGCAGCCTACATTTAATTAACTGTTTTGAATTTAAGCTTCTAGGAGGCTAAAGTAAATATTCTTTGATGAAAACATTTTTAGATTTCATAGAATGCAAACTGATAGATTCATTTTAATCCAGTCTCTAAGCATCTTGCAACTAAGTCAATCAGATATTGACTGATTAGAAACTGATTTTAGCAAGTTCATGCATCATTCATATCCACTACCAGGTCAAACTGAAAACAACATTCTAAGGTTTTTAAACCTGACAGTAGCCTCAGTTCGACCGGAGGCCAAAATTGCAACCTTTGTCGCTTCAGCAGGTGCGGTTCTCTTTCACACCGCACGGTCAAACAAACCATACCATTTAAAAACACCTATTTACCTGCTTACCTTTGGTGGCGCTGCACCAAGAACTGCCAAAGGAAACAACACAAAAGCCTTTGAAGAAGATACTGAGAACTTCTCGATACCACCAAGTATTTCTCCCACTAAAACTAGACTTGCGAATTCTATTTGTTTGTATTTACCCAGAATGCCCTGCGCTTTGCCCTGCTTCCTGCTTTTGGAGCACTCTCTGGTCTGCTTGTATCCACAAATGCATTCGAACCACACCAGAGTTCACGTCAACCAAACTGAGACTTATGTTTGTAGGCGGGCCAGAGTTCACCTTTATGGTCCACATCAGCCTGATTGAGGATTCCAATTTCCCCAAACGAACTGAACTTTCTATGAAAATTAACTACAATTTGATTAAACCAGACTAAACAGGGTTAGTGTGAAAGCACCCTTAGATGCTGAAGTTACACCTGAGAATATCCAATTAGTCAATTTCACTATAAGAGAGGGAGTTAAAAATAAAAGTTGTATGAAGGTTGTGTAAAAGAAGCTGTTCATTCAGGAATCTAACAGGGAGTTAGTTGTCAGGAGCCATCGGTGAGGTGACTGCTTCACAGCCAAGTCACTCCACTTTATTCTAGAGCCCAATTAAATTTGTAATGGAACAACCTGACTTTGGAAATGTTTGAAGTCTTTTCATAATCTCTGTTAAATTGGATGGTCTACGAGGAGAAAGCGTGTTAGTGATGTTTACCACACTAAACATTCAAATCACTGCTGTTTGATTTTAGAATCAGTTTATAATAACATGGTAATTATTTTGTCTTTAAAATATTATAGAAACTGTTTCACTGTGGAGCTGTTTAACAATGCCTGCTCTCGCTCAGGTTCAAATATAAAATTAACAACCTATCACGAAAAGCTCATAGCTACAATAAAAAAAATATTTCATCGTCTAACAAACAACAAATTTTTTTCTCTCAAATAGCTGTTTTTTGTTGTAAAAATTACATTTTCCAGAAAAAATAAAGTTATTAAGCTGTATTACTATGCTAGGCTGTAATTTTTTTGTTGAGTTTTATTTATAAATACCTCTATCTCATAACCTGAAGAAATTTACTGGCTGAAATCAGAGTCAACTAAATTCTGTATGAGACTTGAAACTTACCTCAAAGTTCATGATCAGTACATCTATAAAGTGCAGCTTTTTTGCTTTTAATCTTCTTGTTATATTTTTTTTCTCCCGCCAGGAAAAAAAAACACTTTACCACTTGTAAAGCTTAATAACATCTAGGGAAAAAACTGAAATGATCACAAAATGTTTGAAAGAACCCTCTAATATTTGCTAAGTGTTATCGTGACATACCATTAAGTGTTGATGTTACACCTATATTGTGCCAGATGAAAGATTATGAGAGCTATCGCTGCACGTAAGCCTAAATTAAGTGTTTAACAAAAAGGGGAGAATTACAAGCAGAGTGATGAAGCTTTTACCTGAGCCTCATAGAGGACCTTCTCGAGGGCCCTTCTAGTTTTGTAGTCAATGCTTCTCTTGATGCTTCAGCTTTTGATTTCCTCCTCTAACAACAGCACTTTCAATTGACCCCAACACTCAAAGCCCACAATAAAAGAAGGTAAGGTATCAGATATTTTCTTTCTGTAATTAAAATGCAGACTAGAACCATCTATAATATAAGTTAAAATCAGAGTGCAAACCTAAACTACAACACACCAGTTATCACTAGCAACACTTGGTACACATGCATTGTTGTTCCCTTGCAGTTCAGCATCAGATGCTACCTGAGCTTTTTACACCAGCAAAAGAAGCCACCTCTGGTTTTAGTCAAACCGGAGGTGAAAAAAAATAAATATCCTCCCTCACAATATTTACTGAAATGATTTTCCACCACTTCTCAAACCTTCCTTTAAAGTTCTCTTTTTGCAATAAACTGGACCCTGCCAGGCATCATGGAATAAAGAGCAGGCTTGGACCAAGGCGGAGAGCAACCACCACAGAAAAGGAACTGGAAAGAATATGCAGGAAAAGCCCTCTGTGTGCCACCAGTGAGTGGAGCAGTGAGCGATCAGGTGGTTGGTTGGCCTGCTGTAATTAACAACCTCAGCCAAAAGCAGCCAGGCATGACCGACGAATTAACATGCAGCAGCTTTCACACACTATCCCACAGATCCGTTCAGTGAGCAAAAACAGTCTGAAAATAGCCTGGCCCGTGGATACTACAGTCTGATTCAACAAGCTTGATTAAGAAATAACTGGGAACTGTTACAAAGCTTTCAAACACAGACACAAACATTTACTTCTTACCAGAAGTTTTAACAGTTACTTTAGAGTAATTAATGGTATTTTACAACAGTGGCAACTTCTGCTTTATTCATGTTGACTATAAAAGACATGCTTGTACAATTTTCAAGTCAGTCACGCAGCAGGTTAAAGAGGTTAGCATGAATCATCTCTACTGACAGGCTCATGTAGACATATACTTAAGTTTTAAAGTTACAGTTTCCAACCTCTAATATTTTAAAGTATTAAGTCCTCATATTGAGATGCCAGAGAAAGTGATGGAGTAATCAGAACCATCTCTCACTGTAAACATTAAACAAGATCTCTGTCCAATCTGAAGTGAAAACAACCTGCTCAGTTTCCAAAACTTTTATGCAATCACAAAAATTTTTTTGAAGCTGTCCAGTCAGAACCCAGACTTAAATACGAATAACATTTGGTGGAGAAAATGAGGGTTGCTCACAGACAGAGAAATCATCAAAATACCAGTGGAAAATATTGGTCTGCAATTATCAATTATAGGAATGGTTAGACTGCTGTAACACAAAGATGTTTCCATTGATTGTTGATAAGGCCATAAAAAAGTAATATGCCATTTTTAAAATAAAATATAAATAAACACGCAACTAATACTTTTTATCAACACTCCTTTTAAATTGTTTTAGGAATGGCAAAGCTTGCATCTAACAATAAAAATGAGCAGTAAATTGGGCTTGCTTAAGTATAAATGCTCTTTTTTGAAAATCAGTATAATGAACAGAATTATCATAAAAAGACAAAATTCCAAGAAATGAAAGGTCAGCTGTTTTTTTTCTGTCCTTCACCCTTCCTTTCCAAGTCCCTGTTCTCTCCTCCGTAACACCCAATCTCTAATCACCACTTCCTGACCACACAGGAGGAAATCCTTCCTTAGCTGAAAGTATAGTAAAATCAGCAAGTTTGGGACACATTAGCGTGTACCGTCATCAGCTGGAAAAACACACCAGCTTTATCTTTAGCTGCACATGGAGGGAAAGAAAAACACTCATGGACAAGCAGTGATCTGTGCAGACCTTCACATTGCTCGCTCTAGTCTTGACATTGACTGTGTTTATGCTCCTGTTGCTGACAATCCCACTAAATTAACTTTTCCAAAGTTTAATCCAAGTTTCTAAAGCACCATAGAGCAGAGAATGGCTGTCACTGTTGTTCCACTGTACAAGAAATCAATGAAACAGACGACGTGTCCCTATGCAAAGGTCACAATTAACCATGTATACATCAACAAATGTTCCAACCCCAAACATCTCACATGCACATTATCCTCCAGCAAATTATTATTTTTTACCAGGGTAACACAATTTTTTACTGTGAGGTTATTAATTGTGACAAGATACAGAAAATATTCATTATTACATGATGAAGGTGCTGTGTGTCCTTCAATGAAACACTTTGCAGTAATTCAGGAATTAATACCATACCTACGCTCCCCCAACAAGTTTGTTTAATATTTAGAATTCCCATTTGCAGCCACATGATAAATAAAATAGCTATGCAGCAGCATATTCTGCTGTGATACAATAATAAGACTATTTATGAATACTATACAGGATAGTAGCAGTGTATTTAGTTTTTTTGAATGGTCTGCAACAATAACATTGATTTTTCTTTTTTGTACAATGTTCACATAGACTTATGCTGTAGGACAGTGAATTTTGTCTGTTTTGTTAAGAAGTATGTTTGTTGGCAGAAGAATAGGACCAACATTTTGTTCCTCAAAAATGAGCAGCAAGGTTGGTGCTGACATTATAAGCCCAGACTACATGTTATCATCAACAAGTCCCAATCATTTTGGCCACAGAGATTTACAAAATGTTTTAAAAAGTTATTATTTAAAACTGCTGAAATAGTCTCGCTCAGTTCCTACAGTTTAGCAGCTTAGAGTGCCACTATTCTATCTTTCACTGCATTAGCAGGGATAATGTGTAATATATGTACATTATATATATGTAATATATGTTAAACCAAAGACTAGTTTGTTTGGAGATATTTAAGCAGTCTGTGAGCCACAAAGAACATCTCTGCTAAGAGCTGACTCCAGACTTGCTAAACAAACAGAAAGTCTGCCAAATTAAAAATGTATTAACATCTTATTTTATACTCACTATGATACTAAAATAAAGAGCAGTACTGTAACTAAGTTATAATATACTGTACAATAATTGTAAATCTACTAAATTTAGTGGATGTTTTAGTCTGAAACTTTCATTTGCTCAGGCTATGTATAAAATGCAAAACAAATTTTAGGAAAAAACATTATATGCCCAGTAAGAGAGTATTCTTTCTGGGCATAATTATTTGTTGGTGTCTGAGTTCACATGAAAACAAGTAGACTGGTTTGAGATGATAAAAAGGCAACAGAAACTCCAATACCCAAACAAGATGCATTATAACATTTCTCAACACACAACGCAATGAACCTTTAAGAAGGTGAAGACCACACCGAGTGCCTCTCCTGTCAGATAAGCACAGGAAACTAAGGCTAATTCATGCATGCTTCCCAAAATTAGACAATGAAAGATGGGAAAAACATTGCCTGCTGTAATTGGTCTCGATTTCAACAGCATTTAGATGGTAGGAGCAGTTTTGGTGTAAAGTGTAAAACAAAAGCTTCAATAGTTCAAGTGGTGAAGAAGATCAAACCATCTCTCACATTGATCACAATGGGCAAAGATCATATTCCTGACTGCAAATTCTTAGCATTCACACCATATGGCCAGACAGAGATTTAAAGTGGATCAGCAAAAGCAAATGAGGTGGATTAGCAGTGATTGCCAACAACTGATGGTGTCATCCAGGACATGGTACTGTGTAATATCATCTCTCTAAGGCCCTGAATGTTGGGCCTTAGCATGTCATGGCAGTCATACGTCATGCAACAATAGTCTTCAGTCAGAGACCACTTCAGATTTGTTGCAAGATTGACTGCTACTGGTGACCTTTCCTACCTACAGCATCATGAGCCACCACAACTCTGACAATACTTCAATGATGTGAGTTATGACATTTAATCTCCTTTTGGGATAAACTAAATATTTTTGAATTTGAATATTATTTTATATAGTTAGCAGGATCTAAATGGATTTGTTTAAAAACAAAACAATACTTCAACAAGTGTGGAAACAACAGATAAAACCTTGTGTCTTGAAATTATTATATTGTAGGACAAGGAGAGCACACTAGCTATTATTATGTCATAAAACCTGCACTTCCGTGTTAATAAACAGATCGAACCAATAAGATACACGTGTACGTCGCGCATTACTTTAAAATAATGATATAGAGTATAGGGAATTCAAACCCCCCATACTCCAGAAGATCTGCTTTCTTACATTCTAGGTTTATTTTTAAGTGTCTTATTTTATATTCATTCGTTAGTTGTTTTTTTTAACGAGTAACAATGACTCAGGAATACATAATAAAGACTGGCGGTGAGAATTGATGCTCGGCAACATCAGCTAGCAATATTGGCTGGCTAGTTAGCAGCAAGAAAGCTAGCTGATATTAGCTAGTTGCCATCCGCATCACATTGAGACTTGTTGTTCTTTTTGCTTTTAAGAAACCCTTATAAAAAATACAAATGCAAACATTAGTAAGAGTGCATTTCAACAGCTCTGTGTGTTTTTTATTTCCACGCCGATAATGCGTGTCTTAGTCGTCAGGTAGCTGTAATTAGTAGCCTCTCAGACAGGAAGACAGCTAACCTGATACAGTGTTTGACGTTAGCTCCTGTGGCTAAGCCTCGACGATGCAGCATCCACGAACCACCGCCGGTGACTTTTCACTCACCTATCAGCGCCCGCAGGTGCTTCAGTCGGGTCAAAACATCCTTCTTTGGGTCCAGAACTTTCTGTGTAGATTTCTTGACGTCCCCATGCCCCCTTCGAGTGAACATTCCGCTGTAAAATGCAACCGTAGAAGCAGAAATCACCTGTGTTTCACCATACACCAGGCTCCAGTGTGACTGTCACTTTCCGCACCACCACTCTATGCTTGTTCGGTAAACATTCACCCGACGGCCGCTAGTGAGCCCTGTCCTGCGTGCGTGTGCGTGTGTGTTTGTGTGTTTTATTTGGTGGGTGTGTAAATACGGAAGCACAGCCGACAGAAGGGACTGGTTACATCGTCTGAACATATCCCTTTTTGTTTATTATGCAGTTCCACCTTGCATTTCCAGTGTATTCAAAATAACCCAAAATTTTGCTTTCTGGTTTAGGAATAAGCTACTGGATTATGATACCGCCCGGTTCAAAAGCTTTCAAACCCCGAAGGATAAATGCGTGTTCCAAAATGAATTAAGATTAAATAAAAATCTGGAAATATTTAAAAGTATGCAAAAACAATAAGTTCCTCGGGCAGCTTATTTAATAAAGGTCTCGCGTTTCTCATAGCTCACAAGCGCCCTCTGGTGTATGCTTTCGCATTTTATCCTCACAGAGATCAACAACATATATAAATTCTACACGTCCTGTTATACATTTTCAGAGTTTTGAATAAAGAACAAGAACTTAATAAAGACCGACGTAAGTATATATGTCACTAAAGTGATATATACTGCATTATTCAACAAAAAAGCTAGCTAAATTTATAATAAAAACATAACATCTAGGTAACTCAAGTTACTGACATGCACTGCAAAACTCGTGGTGAATATTTAACATCACAATTGTATGTTTTCTTCCATTCTCACTTTGGTTGCATGTAGTCCTGTGTTGTTCAGAATATCATGAAAAGATCAAATATAGGTCACATTACATTAGGAAAATCGGAAATGGGTGACTTCTGGCTGCAGTATGAACGCAGCCTAATCGTTTTGTAACCTTTTCGGGACTGACGAATGTAGCTGCCTAAAATCTTACTGGTTGTCATTAGTGTTCCTTTGCGTTTGATCTGTTTTTAAACTGTATGATTTTAGTTTGTTTTTATTTTATGTTATCTTCCAGTAACTGTTCAGCACTTTGTTTGAAAGTGTTCATAAATAAAGTTATTGTTATTGTTATTATTGTTATTATTATTATTATTATTCTTATTATTATTATTATTATTATTATTATTGACTGTTTTACAGTTTTTTATTGTTTTAGCCTATTTATTTCTCTTTAGATCTTTCAGTCCTCATGGAGCTTCTGTGTAAATTATTTGTTATATCTGCAGGTCAGGTAATAATTAAGCCTTGGTTGGACTAGTGAATGTGAGCTCAGCTTTATAAAAATGTAGTGTAATCAGATTTCATTCATGATTTAACAAGGGGAGCAATTACTTTTCATATACGGTCAGGATGATTTGATTTCACCTTAATGGATGAAATCAACATTAAAAAGCTGATTTTTTGTGTAAATGTGAGGGCACTTTTGGTCAATTCTTCATATATGGTTTACCCCACCTTCAATTGACTCCTGTTATTTGTACAGGACTGGACCAAACCAGATGTCAAAGAGCAAAAGGAAATGGAAAACATCCTACAACTTACCATCAAAAAATCATTTCTGTTTAGTACTTCATTTCTGAATTAATTTAATTTTTCAATTTACCATCATTTCACCAACAGAAATGATGGTGAATTGCTTTTATGATCATCCATGTTGAACCTAGGCTAATTTAGGGCTGTTTGTTGTGTTCTGAAAGAAAATTGACAGATCAAAGAATACAAAGGAGAGAAAAAAAGTCATGCATAAAACATAATGTCGAATAATGGCTTAAAACAATTAGAAAAAACGACAAAAGAATAAGAAAAGAATTCAAGGCTGTATTTAACCTTAGCAAAAAAAATGCACATAAAATTAGTGTAAAAATTAGAGATACATATCACTATTATAATTACCGCTGTCAGTATAATCCCAGCTAATTTATTTTGGCTTGTGAATAACAGGGAAAACATACCACCATATGTTTGGTGGTTTGAAGACAAAAAACAAATTTTCGTAACTGCTGTTCAGGTGGAATAGTTAAAAAGTCCAACTAAATTAGACTAAAATAATCCCATCTATAGTAAAATGCTTTAATCCTACCATTATACCTTTTAATGCAATGAAGTGCAAACTTTTGCATGCATTGCAAGTAATTTGCATCACTGAGTGAACCCGTTATTACAACATGTAATAAATAAGTAGTGTTTTACTCATTAAATGAGATGTAATTATATTTTATTTTATTCACATTCACTATGAAATCACTCTTCATGGCACCAAAGATACAACTGTTTTAGTCATATAATACTTACGGTTTTGATGAGGAAAATATTCTGTGCGTCACCTTTTTAAATAAACTACAGCATAATTAGCTCCACACTACAGACAGGAAACTCTGGACAAAAATGTTCATAATCTGAGATAAGTCTAAAGTTTGGTAATATTATTGGAAAATATTTATCAGCAATTCTGAACTGAAATGTACTTGCAATCATTTCACTTGTCAGTATCAATTTGCAGAATATTGCTGTTGGAGGTAAGGTGAAAAACATATTTTTTGCACAAATTTTTTTGAACTATTTCATGACTAGAATAATCTCTCACGGTTGTTTCTAACTATTCATACAGAACATTTATTTCTGGGTCGCTATGCTTCTGAATATAACCTAATGTAACAAAGCTTCATTTGAAATATATTTAGGATTGCACAGTGACGCAGGTTTTGGCAGCACTGCCCTGCAACCAAAAGGTTTGCGTTTGAGTCCAATCATGGCCTTTATACATAAAGTTCCATTGATTGTTCTTACTATGCATCCTGTCCAGGTTTTTCTGCCTCCCACAGTTCAAAAGCATGCATGTTAGGTTAATTGGTCTCTCTAAACCTTGGGAAAGAGTGTGTGCATGCAATGTTGTTTCAAGAATGCTTGTCAGAAAATGTTAATATTTTATAAAACTTTTAAAGAAAGGATTTTTAATATAAAAAATTGACATGAGTCAATCAGCGCAGGCAGATGAAACAGCCCCTCAAATAAACACTGACTGTAAAAATGCAATGTATCTGGTTTAGTAGTGGCTAATCACTACTGCAATGCAACAGTTGCAGCCTTGTCTTTGATAAATCTCTGTTTTGAAGATGTTAAATGTCTTGAAGCTCTGATTTCAGCCACAGTCCACGCTGTGGATTGAGATTATCTGCTTGGCTTATCTACACTTTTTCCTTCCACTCAGCTTTCCAGTAATATGCTTGGATACAACAATTTGCAAAGCTGGTGTATTGGGGAATAATCTTGTATGTGTTACACTTGTTGCCAGCAGTAAGTCCCACAGGAGATCAGATCAGTAGTTTCCCCATCACTTTAGGCCACGGCATAGTCATAACATAGCATTTTTGTGTTAAAACATCAAGCTTTATTATTGATGTTGTTTAAGACCCACATTTTATCTGAAACTAAATTAAGATCAGCTTCACTGAAACATTAACATATTTCCCTCTGTGTGTAATGAATTTATGTAATATAGGGTTTCACTTTTTGGGCTGAGTTACAAAACGGTACACATTTTTTTATTTAATTTAGTACCACAACCTATTCTTAGCTACCGAAAATGCATAAAGTTTGAGCCTCTGTTTGTTTCAAATTGACCAAATTGACCAGAAGATGGCGCCTAAACCATTAGTATGCATGCAAAGAAACAGGTCATTTTTTTATTTATTTTGAAGCATTTTTTCCCCGACTTTGTGGCTTGCACATCAAGTTACATTAGCCAGTGAAAGTGTTCAGAATTAATTAGGAGGGCAAAATGTCAGGGAAGCTGCACAAAACCTCAAAAGAAAACCAAGATTCCTGTGTTTTATAGGTAGCTGCATTAAAGTCTCTATCCTCAATAAGCAGAGAAGAAAGTATACTGCATTCCATCCACCGCCCACACATTTTGAGCACAGACAATATTGTGAGAGCATTTATCTCCCTTTTTCAAGATCTCCACAATGGATGCGTTGGATGATAGGAGAGAGAACCAAGGGAAGTGAGAACTGAGGCCGTCGAGGAGGAGAAGAGAGAAGCAAAATCAGCCTTTGCCCTGCAGTTTGGTATGACACTCATTATCTGAAGTGGGCCATTCTGAGAAAGAAGGAGGTTGCCTGTCACAACAGATGTTGATTACACAAAACAAGGTTGTTTGGAAGGATGTGTGAATAAAACACAAGCTCTCTCTCTCTCACACACACACATGCACACTTAGGCTGGGTTATTGTTGATGCTTTGTCATCACTCTTAATTGATTGTAATCACCGTTCCTTCTTGGCAAACCTACCCTGTTCTTGAAATGCAAGTTACTGCTCATTATCCAAGATGGCATTGACCGAGAATAATCCATCACTAATAACAGTGGGCCTGGTTGTTTACTTCCCTCTCTTAATTCTGCACCTGGAAATAGTTCTTTGTGGCCGAATTTTAAAATAATTTATTGTAATTTTATGGCTTTATGGTGTCTAGTTGTGTGTTCAGTTGTGGGGGTAATTACAGGCCTTTTTTTTTAGGTGAAACCATTTCTTTAAAAAAATATTAGTGTCTTTAGTTTCTTTGCCAAGTGCCAGGATGAAGCAGTGAACGAAGGTTTTGATTATGGCCAAATGGTGGCACTGCAGGCTCACAAATGAAGGCCACCTCTCATCCTGACCAGACCAGACTGATTTCAAGCCAAGGTTTGAAAAGCACTTGTCTGCTCTAAATTGTTCTTATAAAGAGCTTGGAAATACTTGACTTTTCTCCTTATGTGGTTATGGATTTCCTTTTTGGACAATTAAGTGCCAATAAAAGCTAATGTCTCCTGTTAAGCTACACTAACTTGATGAGGATGTACATTGACCAAGCTATCCAGAAGTGGCGTTTTCTTTTTTTGGCACAAGTTTTGACACTTAAATGGAAATTTAGAGAAAATTAAAAGCAAAACTAATATAAATGGGAAATTTCCTGTTTGGCCACCAGCAGCTGCTTTAGACATGGAACAATGATGCAATCAGAAAACAAGTGTATAAAATTGAAGCTAACTTAATATGAGTCTCCTTTTAAGGATTTTTAAATTATAGGACCAAATGAATTGACTAAATAAAAAAAGAGTAATAATATATTTTCAAAATATATTTCATATTAGAAGTATTTTTTATTTTTTATTTTTTAGAATTAGGGTACAATGTCCTATTAATTGAAGTTATTCCTCCCACCAGGGGTCATCACAGAGCAGCCAGGTTTATCTCACAATTAACATGTTCAAAGCACAATCTGACTAATTATAATGACTATTTCTTTTATTTTGAAATAATTTTCTATGATAATGATCAGTTTCACCTTTTTAACTGTACAGAAATCGACATAATATTAATTATCCTCAGAGGTGTAGTGTTTTTTAAAGCACATTGTCATTTTTGGAGCACATCTACATAAGTGTTAGGAGACTGACACAAGAAGTAATTCAGACATTAAGCCATATACTACATATGTCCCTGTGTGATGGCTCTGGGAGCATGGACTCCAGCTACAGTTTATACCTTGAAAATCTCCCAAAAAACTATTTAGTGAGTTTTGTTTCATAATCTTATTCTTCTTCTCCTACCACACTTTTTTTCTTCTTCCAGTTTGAACAAAATTTGGATATAAATTTGGATCTCCCCAAAATGCTGAATGGGTTTTGGCTTCCTGTTGCTCGTGCACTTTGTTTATTTTAACCAACTTTGTTTTTCTTCTACTCAATTTTCTATTCACAGTTTTGGAAACTTGTTTTGATATGCACATGTTCAGAGGATGTGAATGATTGTCTGTTCAATAACTCCCAATAGTCTTACTCTAGTTTCTTTATGCCACAATGTGACTATAGAATAACTTTAATTGAGGTATCTTTATCGTTGGTCTTATTTAATATTCGGATTTTCTAAGAAACTGAATTGTGGATTCTCATTAGCTATAAGTCTTAACCATCACAAAAAACAAATTTAAAGCTCAATTTGATAGTAACATGTATTGTGAGTTTTTCTTCAAGAGAATTGGTTAGCTTTAGGGATTGATCATGAAGAAGTGGATGGAAATGTAAGCATCCTGGTAGGTGTAGTGTTTGAATGCATGCTGGAGTTTTTGTAGCACATCTCCATAAAAGGTTAATGAGGGGGCACTCTGAAGTAATTAAAACAAGAGCATTATAAGGCAGCAGTTTCACATAAGGTACTCGTAGCAACATACCCCACACTTAATTAAAGCTCGTTGCTGACAGCATTTGGTATCTTCTCAGGTAATCTGCTGTGAAATTAATAAGGAGGGAGAATTAAATGAATAATGTTGGCAAAGATATTTTTTTTCCCTCTGCCTGCAGTATGCATGACAGGGGTCCTCTATCAGGAATGCATGATCCTTATTGCGATGTAAAAATACTTCTTCAGATTCCCTCCATAATCTGATTCCAATTTAACTTGTGATGTGACACCGTAGCGACGAGCCAGGGGGAGGTTTAATTGAAATACCAGTGCTTTTAATTGGATTCTGTTAAGATGTGAAATTACCTCCTGAATTGCAGTCTTGCACCTTTAAATGCCGATACCGACTGGTTTCCAGCGGTGATCAGTTAAGGAGCTGTAATAATGCTTCTCTTGGCTGAGACAAACACACATTCTTGAATTTAAAGACAAAATGTTCAATTTGATGAGGCCTTAGATTTCAAAGACATAGAGTTTATCTATCAAAAGGAATTCTCATTTCTAATAGGGTAGTGCTTGAGAGACAATTAAAAACTGAACCTGAGGAAAAACCTTAAGTCATGATAGTCTTGATCACAGTACATCATGGTTGGACAAACATTTCACAAGAAAAAAAAACCTTTTAGTTTGTCTTAAAATGCAGGATACAATAAAAATTTTCTTCATATGTGAGTACCTTCCACATTTGACCTTCACCCTGAGAGGTCACTGCCTGGTCTGTGCGCCTTTTGGTCACTGGATGTTCTCATCCAAAACAATTAATTAACAAACATATAGAAAAGGTTTTTCTTTGATCTATGTTTTAAAAGTCTTTTTTCTTTATTTCCTTTTTTGTAATCAAAAACAGATGAGGAGAAAATAAACTTTAGCTTTAGAATCTAAAACAAGTACCAAATAAATTTATCAGTAAAGAGATACAAATTGACTTGTTTGTTGTATTCAGACACCATTCCCACTCCAACTTGCTCTAACCAGGTATAAGCATTATCCCGTGACATTACTGCCTATAAATGTTTAAAAATTGTTGACATGGGATTTGCAGTTCAATAGAAAAATACATGTGACAACACTTTTAAGGTGTAGACAAAGATGTCCTATGCTACGTGGTCACAGAATAAAGGTTTCTGACTAAGAGCGTGGAAAAAAAAGAGGCCAATTTTTTTCTTTCTGTTTCACAATTTTTTTTTTCTTATTTTTACTATGAAAACAAAACCTCTCAATTATCCACTCTGACCTCAACAGTCTTTTGATTTAAAGTAAAGAAATCTAAAGTGGAATTCAAATAACCTCTAAGAATAACAAAATATTTTAAGATCTCTGATTTCTGGTGATGACATCCAATAGAAAATAGTTTTCTGATGTTACACTACAGTGCATTTCTCCCTTATTCCTTATTCTTACCACTATGACAAACAGCAGTAGATTCAGAATTAGACATCTGATAAAGTATGTCATACTTATTTGTGGTAAGGTTAAGATCTCAAGATTTACCACAGGACAGAAATTACCAAAGGACATTGCAAACTCACCAGCTTTAATATGTGGGACCTTTGAAATTAACAGAAAAAACACAGCTACGTCTGGTGCCACTGTAGACTCTTAGGCCAACAAGATATTCTCATCAGCAACCTTTAATAAGAAAATTTTAAAGTGTTTTTTTGTTTAGATTTTCATTTTAAAACACTCACAGTAACCATAATTAGTCATTTTTTATTTCTTTGTAGTCAAAAACAAATAAAAAAAATGAAATCCCTACACTTCCAACTTGTTCTGGTCTTCCCCTTGTGACATCACAACATTGTCCATGTATGGCAAGAACCAGCTCTTAACAACTGGCTCAATGGCAATGAAAACAATTAGAGTTTAAAAGCTATGTTCAAAATGATCATATGTGCGTTTATTTGATATATTTTGCACAAATGTAATCCTCAGACTAGGAGGCGACATTTATTGTGTATACCTCACTTGTGCTGATCAAGATGCCTTTTAACAAAACGAATGGATGAGAAAAAAAAGAAGGAGTTGCCTTTCTAGGGATATTAAAATGTACTCTTTATCTGTAATTTTTTATTTTTTTTTATCTAAAAAGAAAAACCAAAACAAATTTAATCTCCTACTAATCCATTTTGGCTACAAAATAGAAAAATGGCTCACAAAACAATGTAATGTTTTGTATTTTAAAAGAAATCTGGGGGGAAAAAAACACACACACTTATTTTCTTGTTTTTCATTATTGGCTTCTAATGACAAAATCCAATCACCAAAGCACCCAGCATGTACACCCACAAATGTCCATCAGCAGATATCCATTTACGAGCATGAACCCGGTTATCACAGCCTGGCTGAAGGTGCTCGCCTGCGATCGCCACACATTCAGGTAACGTGTGGGCAGCAAACAGCAGAGCTTCCTTCACCTCCTTGAGGGTTGTGCTCTTCCAACCTCCCACACCGGGGGATTTGAGAATTTTTCTTCCCATTCTTCAAGTCGTGTCACTCTGCTGTGGCTTGTGTTGCGCCACCTCCTCCACCTACATCTCCGACTCCTTCTGACAAGCTTGGAGTTCATCCCTTTCACTGATTAGTTTGCTGGCAAACTGAACGCCCGCTTCTGTGGCCCCGAGTCACCCAAGCTGGCTGTACCTGTGTGTGGATGGATCAGCAGGTGGCTGGCACGTTGTCTGGTGTGATAGTGAAACCATTATTTATTCACAGCAGTTATCCGCGTGATCTAGAGGGATGTTTTTTTGTTAATAATAAAAAAAAAATCAGCAAAAAGATTATGGCTTGTTCTATATGATGTGGGGTTTTCAAAATGCTTTGTGGGTTCCTAGATATTCTCTGTGAGTGAGTAGCCTGAAAATGTGAGGTCATTAGTAAGTTCTCCTTTCTGTTTTAGTACACTGTGCACGTATGTGTGTGGTTTGTGTGATTTCACATGCATTTGTTTGTTTACTGTGTCACTGTCGGCCTAAGCTAGAGCCACAGGAGTGTGAAATAACAAGCACAAGAGGGATTTCATGCCTTTGCAGAGCTGAAAAGATATGTTTTGGTCAGACAACTCAGTCCATTTCCATCCTCAACAAACTTTGTTTAGTCCCAGCGAGGTGCATTGCCACCTATTTCCTAAAAAACTTGCCAACAATTAAACTGCATCATTACAAATATGGGTTCCCATGGGTGTAGTGTCCTTTGCTTATGCGGCATCGCTGCCCTGACCAGTCTTTATCGCCGTTATTAATGGCACAAGGTGCATTGGAAGAAAAAGACAAACAGCCCAGTTTGTTTTATCTTGCATAGGCACTGACAGAAAATCAATGCTCAGTTTCCCATGAGCACCTAATTAGTAGGACACTTGTGCACCGTTGAAACGCTTGGAACCATCTCTTTGTCCAACAAGTCGATCGGGGGAAATGCAAGAGAGACACCTTCTGAGCTGATAAAGTGTCAGAGAGGTGAGGAGTAAACACATAAGTGACACTTAGGTCTCACATGTCTCACATCCACTACATGCCTTTGGCAGACTTGATTTGAACTTTATCATCCATGTGATGGAAGTATTTCAAATGAAGGACATCAACGACATCTCTCATCTTACAATCTTTCTAGCTTTTTAATGCATATTCTGGTGCTGGAGGTGAATCAGAATATAATTGAACACATATTTTATTTCACTAATTTTATTTAAAAAGTAAAACTTATGTAGATTTATAAGTACAGCTGCTGTGACAGATTGTTTTAATAGCTGCCCTTAACTCTTTTGATGTCTCTTTGTGCTCTTGACAAACTCAAAAGGCTCTTTTGAGTTTGTCAAACATTAACTTATGCTTGGGGCTTAAGTCAAATGTTTGGATAACCAGGCATAGTCTTATATACAGTCATTACTTTAGATATGGATACTCTTGGCAGTGTGGGCTGGTACCAAGCTAGAACATGAAATCGGCATGAAACTTCTCAACAGAGCTCAGAAGCTCTAAGAGCTCTGGATGGCAAGCCTTCTCAATTCATCACTGACTTTGAAAACTTCAGCCTGAACCTCAAGTAACTTGAATTATGTGCCTCTCTACTCCTCCTCCATACTCTGGTGCCTTGATTAACCCAAAAAACAGTAAAGGCCTGAAGAGGACTTTGGACCACTGAGCAAAAGTACTGTTCCTTACTCTCTTGGGCTCTTAAAATTTAAGAGACAAGATCCATGAAGGTGACCAGACTGAGTGACAGTGGGTCAGGAGCCAAAGACTAGTCTTGTAATTGCTGGGTTGCTCTGTCCATCTCCGTTGCTGTGTCCTTGGACAAGACTCTTCACCCATCTTGCCTACTGGTGGCGGTCCAATGGCCTTGTGGCACCAATTGTCTGCCTCAAAGCAGCTGTGGGTGAAGTGTAGATAACTACCATCAGTGTGTAAATGGGCCAATGTAGTATAAACCACCTTGGAGTCCTCTGACTTAAGCACTGTACAAATACAGGCAATTTATGATTTTCCAGGAGCTGCCTCAACTTATGTATACTTCTTGTTAGGTCACAGCTGCATATAAATCCTGCACGAGTCTGATCTTGGCATTTGATTTCAATGCCAAGATCATTGGAAAATTATGTCTCCAGACATAATTTTGCAAGGTTCATAGTCTGTTATAGTTTTCTATTCATAGCACAAACTTTTCATATATTTCTTGTTCTTTTCATTTTATTTTAGCTTGACTGTAAATGATTTCGCTGTGTCTGCTTTAAAATGTTCCATGTAAATAAATTTAATGTCCCTGGTCCAGTTGCAGAGCAGGTCCTTTGCATATCTATGTGTTTGCTCTTAAAACACTAACTTATTCTTTTGTGCTTTCTTTTGTACTGCAGGTTTTTCTTCCACTCAACTTTCCATTGCGATACTTTAATACATTGTAATCTGTGAGTCACCAGCTTCTGACCTTATGTGACCTGCCCTTAACGTGGGGTGTAAGCCACAAAAAGGTGTCAATGACTGTAGTCCCCGGTTCATGATTGATTTAATACAAGGAATGCAGTTGCAATTCATGTCCTGGATATGTGTCAGTGTTGTGGCTGTTGAAGCTCTAACTCCAACCACATCCTGGTTTTGAGAATCAAATTCTTGCATAAGCTGGGCTATATTTTGCAAACTTCTCACGGATGTGATGCGCCTAATTTAATCACAGTTTTTCCTTCCGCTCAACTTTCCACTGATATGTTCAAATACAGCATTCTTTGAAGAACTAGTTTTTTTCATGATCCCTATTAAGTTGGTGTAAGTGATAGTCTGTTGGATAACTGTCCAGTTATCAGTTTTTACCATGAGCATAAAATCATTTCATTTTCATTGACTTTATCAAACATGTTAACTTTCTTGGTCAATGAATTATGGCTTTTCATTGACTGTAAGCCATGATCATCTAAATGAGCAAATATAGCCAAACCATATCATCACTGTGTGTAATTAATTCATATTATTAATTTCAATTAGAGATGATATAATGAAATAAATTAACTTTTAACTGGCATTGTAATTTATTGAGAAGGACTGCTGTGTCTAATAATTGATTGTAATGTTGGGATTTGAAAATTCTGCCTCAGGGCCAAGTTTCATTGAGCTTCTTTTAACACAGGGCCAGGAAACAAGTGGCTAAGGTAGATTTTTTTTTTACTTGAGTGCTAT
This sequence comes from Phalloptychus januarius, assembly GCA_902982915.1. Classification (NCBI taxonomy): domain Eukaryota; kingdom Metazoa; phylum Chordata; class Actinopteri; order Cyprinodontiformes; family Poeciliidae; genus Phalloptychus; species Phalloptychus januarius. The sequence goes on along the minus strand of CADWAE010000129.1, from coordinate 10,127,837 downwards.
GCAGAAGGCAGTTTTCTGAACAGCTCTGACTCAATTGGTCTCTCACTGGATTTTCTAAACATTCAATAAAAAAGGAAAGAGCATGGGGAGAAAAAAATCTTAAATGTCCAATCTTATTCTCTAACCCGTTAGAGTGACACTTGCGAATTTCCACTATGGACAAGGTGGCAGCACAAACGCAGATAGATGAAGGGGAATAAAAGGGCCTTCTCATGACAAACTTTCTGGAAATGTCAGCCTTTCATGCTGTTGAGAAGACCTATTTCATATCTATTACAGCAGGCATTCTGTGTCCGATATTTCAGATTTCAGTCCTCCCCGCTCAGCAAATCCTCTGCCAATCTTCCACCCTTAAGAATCTCTGCCAGCCCCGACGCATTACCCCCCTTTCCCACTCCGCCCCCTCCCCTCTTTTGATGTGACAGAACAAACCGCGACCTATTAGGATTAAGGCTTTGAAAAGATCTTTGAAGCCGCTCAAGGTTCCTTTAAACTGGGGAATGACAATATGAGCTGTGTGGCAGCAGATGCTGAATGGAGTGATTGCTAGTCCTCAGCGAGGTCTGCTGTCACATCACACACACACACACACACGCACGCGCGTAGCCACACCGACAGACACAAGCATGTACACGCAAACACCTTGCTGTGCATACTCTTTACTCAGATGGCTCGAGTTGTCTTTTACAGGACAAATGCACAATTTTTTCACATTTTGCTGCCATTTTGTGTTGTTGGTCAGGGCCACGTCTGGCTTCGGGCCACTGCTACATTTGAACTGCTGCCCAGGATGAAAACAAACCTAATCATACCTTACCTTTCTTTTTTTTACCCCCCTTTGATGATCTGTTTCCTGTTTAGGACGCAGCCATCAGCAACCAAAACCGAAATGTGAAGGACAGGGATTTGACTGGCAGGAATGCAAACTCCTGGATGTAGAAATGAATGCAGCAAGTCGTAATCCACTTGTGTACTCTTAAAAAAAAAAAAAAAAAAAAAATGAAGGCATGCTTTCGGAGGTGTTTATTTAGCTGAGAATTATAGGAGTTCAAGGTGTTTCTGTATTTATTGGAAAAGGCTCTCAAAAGCACAGAGGAATTTCATTTCATCTGTTTTTTTTTTCTTTTTGAAGATGCCTCACCACCAACAGCTCATCTGATGATGTTGGAATGATGGAATGCTGCAATGACACAAAGGAGAGCAAATTAAGTAAAAGTGACACTTTGAATGCTGCCTGTACTCTTAACTTCAGTCACACAGACACGGCAAAGTGGAAAAACCATTGCTATGCATCTCCCACAGTCGAGAGAAAGAATTTAGCTTTCTTTTTATCTAATCACTCCTCTGAATATCCCTTATCAGACCTGCCTCGCCCCCCTGAGCTAGCCGATGACTGACGGGATGTGAAATATTCAAACCGGTTGATTCCTGGAGAGATTTATCGAGACAAATTTCACAGCCGATCTTATTTAGATATTCACTATGGTTTTTTTTTTCAGAAGGTTAAATGTGGCCCCGGTGTGAGATGTCACAGAGAGACAGTTGCCACAGATAACAGTGGTCTGTGGTTAAAATGAAGCCATGGGACACAGAGAGCAAAGTCTTCTCACTACACAGAAAGAGAGGCAAGTTCTCATGGAGCTGCCACCATAGAGCACATATTGATCTGCCAATGCATCTTATCTTTGTGACTCCAGATTAAAATGCTCAACATTGACTTTTCCCCTCTCTCTCTCTTCCTCTCACTCTACCAAGCTGAAGGCCTTTCTGTGTCCCTGAGTGGAGGAGCTGTAATCTCCCCATGAAGCAGTGGAAGTATTAGAAAGAGTTTAGATCCTGGCAGTTGTTTTCTCTGTTCAGAGTGTGCAGTTGACGATCTTTATTTATTTTTTTACCCCTCCCTTTTCTATCACGCTTTGCATTGAGGCTGCGGTAACTGTATGTATTCCTCTTCTGGGAATGACTGGGAATCGGAACCTCCTGGGTCTTCTTTAATGTCGTGGCCAAAAGAGGCATAAAAGAGTTAAAGCTTTTTCCAAAAAAGGGGGGAAGCCTGGGCAGACAGATGGATGAGTCCCTGGCTCCAGGGCTTTGACTTTGGCCAAGCAAACTTTTGAATTCAATTTTTTTTTTATAGAGCACCATGGATTAAGGAGGATGCAGACCAAAGCCCCCTACCCATCCGGGGTCTCATCAAATGGTGCATTGAGAAAAGGGGCTGCACCTGTTTGCAGAGCCTGGAGGAGTGCGACTAGGATGATATTGAGCAGGGCTTTGTGGGTATCAGAGTCAAAACAAAGCTGACAGCCAGGCCTTATTCATTTTTGATGTTCATTGATGAGGAAACTGGTGGGCCTCAACAGGGCATTGTTTCCCCTAAGTGGTGATCATTGATAAGCCAGAAAGCAACACTTGTTTTTAGTCTCTGACGGGTGGAGTTCAATTTAAAAGTGCATTTAACCAGCCCTAAACATTGCACTTTTTGTATCCTCCCTGCACCATTGGCTTGACACTGCCTTCCTGCTTCCTACATGACGTATAAACAGTCATGCAGGACTGTTTACATGCTCAAATCATTGCTCAAAGCTCCAAAATCTTCTGGTCTGTAGGTATTGTCAGTCATTTTAATATTGATTATTTCAGTTTAATTTATTTACCTTCCACCACTTCACAGCAAATAGCAAATCTAGATCACTTTGCAATCAAACTGGTCAAACTCTTTTTCAGTTAAATTGAAAAACACAAATTCACAAACACAAATTCACAAACAGTCACTAACATTTACCAAGCACAAAGAATAAGGCTGGAGAATCTGCTAGAAGCTTGTTCTTATGATGTGCTAATTTTTGTCCTATGAAGCCTGATACTCCTGGTTTCCACTCAAAAAGAAAGACGGAGGTCCTAAAGAAGCCCAGAGTTCAGAGTCCAATATGGCTCCCCTGCATGTTAATCAGAGAAAAGGTTTTAGATGTTAACCATTAATTTGTTTGGTACAATAAGTACAAGAAGAGGCACTTATGCGTTCTATCCACTACGCCACTGTTGTGCTCCTCATAAGTTGGCTTTGAAGCAGTGTAAAGCAGTACTCAAATATCAATTTAGTAAAACCAATAAATAACAAATAAAACATTTTAGCAGTACCCTAGGCTTCTGCCCTGTAAACTCTTGCTAAAGTCCAACCCATGATAACAGCAAAGCAACATTCAGAAACGAGTCTGCTTTCTAGGACCATTCTCTGCCTCTCCACTCATTGTTAAAAAAAAAAAAAAACCTGGATAGCCTTCACAAAGTGCATTTCTCATGCTATTGTTCAGCTAATCATATCCTCTCCAACAATTTCAGGATGTGACAAGATAAGATAGGGGAATATTAATGCCATATCGCCTTATCTCAAATTATGAAAATGCGCAGATGAGGGGAGGCCATCAAGGGAGGAAATAGGAATCAATTTGTAGCTTTTCCATTTTGTATATTGTCTTGAAAAGAAAATAGTCATTTTTCACGTTATCTACTTCAGGTCCTATTAGAATCAGGTTAATTTAGTGGCAGTGATTTCAAAATGTTATCATGTCAGCCTATCAGTTTAAGTCTTTGAGTGCTCTCTGTTTGTAAGGCGTAACTATTCAGATTTCATATCACTTCTGATACAGGATCTGACTGATGCATGATCCTGGATATCACCTGCAGAATGGTGAATGCATGAAGACTGCATTAATCAAATTCAGCTTACTGTGGTTCACCTTTAAATAAAGTGAAAGCAAGTGAGTCCTTGCAACTGCTGTTAGAAAAAAAGTTGCTTACCGTTTAGATCTTACCTTGTACTTACTCTCCTAATTCTCTCTCTTTTTTTCTTTCTTTGCAGTCTACAATGTTGGAAAAGCATTTATGCCCCTTCAGGGTTTCTAAGTGTTCTCACCTTGCAGCCACAAACTTCAATTAGTCTAGCTAGAATTCTATGTGATCAACCAAAACAAAGTTTTGTGGAATAAGACAAAATGGATTATACTCATAAAACTCTGAAAAATATGTCATACATTTGTATTAAACCACTTCTACTCTTACCTACCACACTAAATAAAATCTAAAGGAACAAATTAAATATAATCAGCAAAATCAATCAATCAATCGAGTCAATCAACCAAATTGATCTCTATAGCACATTTCAGCAACAAGAGAATTCAAAGTGCACCATGCAGACCAATAATCACAGATCACACAGACAAGTCAGAGACTATGTTGTGAAATAGTTGTAAAGGATTAGATTATTGAGATTATAAAACAATATCCAAGGCTTTGAACATATGTGCTACTGTTCAATTCTCTGTCTGAAAATAGAAAAAATATTGCCCAACTTCACACCTAAGATATGGCTATCCTAAAGTTGCAGGCTCAGCAAGAAGAACATTTTCTGGAGAAGCCATTGTGAGGCTCCTGGTAATTCTAGAAGTATTGTATAGATCCACTCCTTACGTTATACAATCTTTTAACAAGGCACCACAAGACAGGGGGTAGGAGGTGCTATAGTCAGACGGAGCCAAAGCTAAATTGCACTATGTGTGGAGGAAAAGTAACATTTCACATCACCGTAAGCACACCATCACAAGACATGGTAGAGGTTTTATAATGATGTGGAAATTCTTATTTGTGAGGAGGCACAAGGCATGATCAGAGTTAATGGGAAGATGAAGGGAGCTAAATACAGGGCAATTCTGAAAGACAATGTGTCAAAGGATGAACAACTCTTGAGATCTGGTGGGCAGTTCCTGCAGGAAACCAACAAAATAGCTTGGAAATGAATGTTCACAGCTGCTCTCTATCAAGTCTTAGTGAGACTGAGCTATGTTGCAAAAAGGGTAGGGGAAATAATGTTGGTCTACAGATGTGCAAAATGCATGAAGATATACCCACAAAATATGAAAAACGTCAAGGGACATAAAACATGCTGCAAACCACAGTACATAGATAGTCACCTTGTTGTAATTATAGAAAACCAAATGTAAAACTAAACTTATTTTCTTTTTATTCCTTTGAAGGACATTGTTACTTTAATAGTTTGAAAGTTTCAAACATCCCTTCTCCTATGAAGTAGCAGCATGCTCATAATTTACCATTACAGATTCTTAATTCATGAATATGAATGTGTCGTCCTCAGAAAGCTGTCTGGTATTGTGAAAAATTCAAGTACACTTGCTTGGTTTCAGTGCAGAGGTGTATCAAGGAGCCATAGTCACATCTCACCTTAAATAAGGGCCACCGCTAACACCTTCAAAGTGCTGCAAGAAGAAGCTCTCACCCAGTTCCTTTCCCACTCTCCCCTTCTGATTGTTTGCAAGCTTGATTGACCCGGATTCCTAAATGATAGGCTCATATAGAGTTCTGGCTTTGTTTGCATGGCCACGTATTGGTTGGCTGCCTCCTTAAGCGCGTGGAGATATGCAAGAGCAATCAAATATTTCTATGACTTGTATAAATGATGGCGGATGGCGGGGGAGGAAAGTTAGAATTTTTCACTCCTCATTTGCGGTTCAATTGCCAAAGTGTGTATTGCCTGTTTTTTTTCCATGAAGAAAATAGATGGCTTTGTCACTCAGTATGCATAAACTGTTGGTCTGTTTGTTGCACGCTGTCAACAGAAATGATAGCAATTCTGTTTGTCTTATGAGAAAGACATTGTTACAAAGTCTGAATAGCAGTTTTCATGAAAGGAGGATTGTTTGTCTATTCTGAAGTTATTTTCCTAACACATTACATGACACATCCATATGAACTCTTTCAATTGCTTTAACCTCACGTCACAATCTGATATGTTAAGAAAAAGAAAAAAAAAAGGAAAGCAACATGACAGTCTCTGCACGCTGGCATGCTTCACATTGTCTGAGTTTGAGCGTGCAGATTTCAGATGTATCAAGGAAAAAAGTTGATATGAGTGCCGGTAATTATCAGCAACTCATCCTTCCCCAATACTACACCTGAGAGATTACAAATTGTCTATTTATCTGAAATGACACACTGCCAGGACCAAATCTACCTTGCAGTCTTGTATCATTCAGCACTTGAGCCAAACATATATTTCTATCGAGGCGTTCGGGGAATAGCATCCTCTGCTTGGCACAGAGGAGGTGTGTCCCCTTCTATCTTGACGAGAAAGGAGTTGCTTGCGTTTGTGTATGGCGGTGGGTGGATAGGTGGGTTATCTCTCTTTTGTCCACACCCCTCTCTAACTGGTAGTGTTTGACTTCCCCAAGCCAGGAGTGGGTAATTCTGGAGCCCTGTGTGAGGCTGTTAGATCACTGAGGCCCGAGACAGCACCATTCTTTGCAGACCCTTGACAGCAAATATGTGGTAATGATATTGTCTCCTGCTGGGTAATAACACACAATTCAGACTGCCACATACTGCAGTCGCTGGGGAAAAAATGGAGGGGAGAGGAAAAAAAAAAGAATTACATTGAAGTACTGGAGGAAAATGACAGAAGAAATGTCTTCATCTTGAAGTGCTGTATTGGAAAAAAAAATCCCTTCTGCAGGACACCGTGGCAGCAGTCACTGCTTTACGAGCAGTGCTACACAGACAGCTACTAACATACAGTAGATTGCTAAGTATCCATATCATTGTCCTTTCAACAGATTTTTCCACCTGAGCGGTAGATTGCTGCAGATCCACATGGGCCTATAGGCTTCTTCTCTCATTTATGCTGTTCTTTCAGTTTGGGTGCACAGTCAAGTATGGAAAAAGAAAACTCACTGAAAAATAAGTAAGTCAATAAATTTATAAAAACTGGTAAATCTGATTGCATTAAAAAAAGGAATTGTTAAACTTCATAGATATGTACTACTTTGTTGTTGGTCTGTCGCATAAAGTCCTAAGAAAATACACATTTTGTGAATTTTGCAATGCACAAAATGTGTGAAGCATAATAATGTTCTAAACATGACAAGTTTCCTGGTACACATTTGTCAGCAGTTTTTTCTTTTGTCAATTATGCCTTGATATATGGTAAATGACTCTGGCAGGGAAACAAAGCTTTGACTTTAAATGAACAAAGTGCTAACACGCTGCATAGTTTGTGGAGCATGCTTCAACCATGGAGACCTTTCATTGTCACCCAGACCACACTGGCAGCTTCAACCTTGACCTGTGCATTGCTCCACTTGGTACTCGGCTTGTAACTGTCAACACTATCCATCACTGGCCAAATGGGGGCAAAGGATGGCGGGGGCCCGGTCCCCCTGCTGTACTGTGAAATTGTGGCATGTGATCTTTAATGTGCGTGAAGTTTACAAGGCCTCGGCACAATGCATCAAGCTTCAGGGGGGCCGCCGGGAGCTAGTCTATTAGCCACCTGCTGTGTCCCTTGCTGCCTGGACTTACTCCTAGGGATAAGTCCAAATAATAGCGTAATGTCTTCATGCCTCCGAGACATCAGCCTCAGCTCTGCTTTTTAACCAGATTGTCATTCAGAAACAAGAGGTGAAATCTAGTTGACATATCTTCCAGTGCTAACTGCACATGGTTAAAAAAAAAGTAACAAAAGCATTTCTTGGCCTTTTTTTTTCCAAAAAATAAAACATCATTCTCTGCTCACCTTGTCAAAATGATCTTACCCAGTATACATTGTCCTTGACTTCAACACATACCTCGCTTCACTGCAGAGGTAGAAAGAGAGTGACAGAGAATGAATCCTCCTCCTTATTCATGCCTTCGACTACCCAACAGGCACCGTGCAATTGGCTAAAATATAAAAAGCTAGCCTTGATACTGCGCAACTGGGTGAAAACAGGGAAGCACATTGAAACGGAAGAATTCATCTTTTCTATCAGCCCCTTCGCTTGTGAGCTGAACAGAGAGGCTGATGGGTTCAGTCTCAGCCGCTCAGTTTTGCATAACACAGACAGATGAACTTGAGTGATTGAATTGGGCAAGGTGGAGTGAAAAAAAATAAAAAGAAAATGAATTTCAGAGTGAATTAGGAGATGACGGATGTGGCAATGGCTACAGTATTTATTTTTCTGCACTAAAATAATTACAGAATTAACCTTTCCTGTCTATTTAACATTCCTCTAAATCCTTTTTATCACATGTCGAATTTCAGTGACTTGACATTTTTTTAGAACAAAACCATTGAGTCTTTTGTTAGCAAGTGCCTGGACTGCACTCATGGGTTCAGTGGCAGTTCTTGAATAAATGTTGATCTGGGCAAGCTCCAGATCTTGCATTAATTGGGTAAAAACCTCCTTCTGTCCTCTCCTTTAAAGTGTAAAAAATGACCTGAGGTCCTGGGGTGGAATAAAATGCAGTGCGGTAACCTAACCACCTTATTCTCCACAGCAGGTAGCTCAATCAAGGTGAGTAGAAACTCCCCATTAACTGGATATGCATAAAGCAATAGAAAACTTTGTCATGGCACAATTGCCAGATAAATTATATATTTTTGTTATCTGATTCACAGGGACTACCTTTTCAAATGCCATTTAGGGCAATTGCACATGTCACAGGTTTACACAGTTGTGCTGAAAATTATCTACCATTGTCATGGTTTTGTAATTTGATTGTCTTTAGTAGTAATTACTGTTTATTTTTTGTTTTTTTCTCACTCGGGATGTTCCATACATTATTCACTCTTTTGTTTTGAAACAGTTGCTTTTTACTTGTGTTCTGTTCTTCATGAAATATTTAAATTACCAGGTTCTGTTAGTTCTCTCCACTATTTGACTCTTACTATTGAACATAACAACTTTATATACTTGTACATAAACAATGCATTTACACGATCTCCGGAGCAGAATGTCATGACTGAATTTGAGACAATGTTCATTCAGGCCCAAACTGAAAATTCCTTTTTTTGAGGTCTTGTGCCACCCTTTGAAAGAATGATACCCTGAGTGGTGAGCCACATTGGCCATATCAAAAACCACCACTGCGTGTGTTTCATTGTGATGTAATATTGATGTTGGTGAAGCTTCACTGTGTCTGGCAGTGACCATTTTTTAGTAACAACCCGGCAGGAGGGAAAAAAGCAATTTCATGGTTCACTTTGTGGTTAATGTGCTGCTGTAAACTTTAGAGGGGCTGGTCTTTTTGTTTAAGTTTCACTCAATAAAGCGATGGACTATTATGAGCTCAAGTCAATTAATCGTTGGGCAAAAAGGTGGCTGAAGGGCATTCACTAAGAGTATGAAGATGAAAATAGGAGTGTGTGTGTGTGTCTAAGGAGCTGGGTGCGTGTGTGTGTATAAGGGAAAGTTTCAGAAGGGGTAGTAGCGGAGCCACTTTAAAGTGTGTACATTTTGTGTGTATATGTTTGCCCACTGTGTTCACACAGCCAGGTAAGCCTCTCTAATTGCTGCTAGGTGCATTAGCACTTAGCCGCCTCTCTCTTTCTCCCCACGTCTTTGTTTTTCCTCTCAGCACCAGTCTGCAGGCCAGAAGACAATCAGACCAGAAGGGTCATTTTCTGCAAGAGCTCACCTCCCTCCTCCGAGCCCTGCTGCTGACAGGCTCACGCTCGGCAGGAGCCCTAAATTAACACTTGACGTCTGCGAGGCTCAGCCCTGATGAGGCCGCAGAGAGAGACAAAATGTCAGAAAACAAACACTCCATCATTTTTGCTTCATTTCCTCCACCGCCAGAGAAACACACTCACCTGGAGTGCTGGAGAGGGCTGCAATGACATCCACCCACCTACCCCTCCACCTCCCATCTGTTGCTGTGGATCAGCCCTGTTGCTTACAGGCCAAGGCACAAGGCTGAAGCCAGACATTAGTGGGGGGATGCTGAATAATACCTGGTAATTGAGTAAGTGCTAGCTGGATTCAACTTGTAAAACGGAATTATGTTGTTACAAAGGATCTTTGTCTTAAGGCAAAACAACATGGACGATCTCACTCAAAACAAAACAGCAGTTCTATAAAGCCTCACAAAAAATTCACCTTTCATTGCAATAGCATCATCTCACATCAGAAACATTTTTTGTCATGTTATTTAGTTTTTTATTAGGCTTTTAGTCTAAAGCTAAGCTACATATTTTCACTCTAACTAAATGTGGATTAGAAGTTCTGAAATATATATATATATATGTGTGTGTGTATATATGTAAATTCCTGCAGAACCATAACTCCTCACTGAGAAAATCAGGAAGAGCATTCTATTTAAGTAAATTATTTCAATGAAAAAAAAGAAGACATAATTAAGAAACATTTTAAATTTTTTTTAAAGATTTTTTTAGGCTGTAGTAGCCTATAGAACAGTGAACAGACATAGAATATCCTGTGATCTCCAATTGTACTCCGGATAAGTGCAAGAGGATGACAACTACTGTTGGTTTTCAAATGATCAAACAAGGCCTAAAAATGTATTTAATCAAAGTATCATTGCAATTTAAAATGTCTTTAGTTGACTACAGTTTTAATAAAATTTTAATTGATCATTTGTCTTTCTGATGTCAGAAAGACAGATGATCCTGGGGAATTAATTACATGACATACATCCATTACTCCTAGTTGCGCTTCATTTTAGGAAAAACCTGAAACATGCTATTCAAGTGAGAAAGATGAGTGTTGGTCCTGACAAATCAGGAAATCACTGCAGGTGCTTTTGTCACTGTACTAATTAAAATGTTTCAAACATCTGGAACTGAGAGGGAGAAGGCTGACCACCACACACAGCGAGGAGGATGATAAACAAGGAGTTAGAGAATTGCTGCATCTTTTCAATGCTACTGCAATAAAAAGATTTTTTAACACATCGTTGTCAGAAATGCCATCAATTGTAGGAGGTGCTATAGCTTCTTTATAATTGTGTATTTGAATTTGTCTTTTTATCAATTCTACCATTTGAATATAAACAATTTGTTTTCCTGTGCACATCACCAACAGTACTCATAATTATTTCTTCCTTGAAGGGGATGTGAACAACTCTAGGATTCCACACCATAGAGTAGTATGATACTATTTGAAGCCCACTTCAAACACAGTGCCCCTAGTGAGTTCCGATAGCGCCCGGGCCCGTTTTATTATTTGCTTTATCTCTCTGTTGCGGGAGGGTTTATTTGTTTGCCTGAGAGGTATTGTAGGTTTGGTGATCTGAGCAAATTGCAGCAGAAAGTACTTCAGATAGGAATGACTGTAATTAGCGTGCTCTTAAATGTGGAACGCTCTCCTAATGTTTTTGTTTACGTGGGGCAGCTGATCTGTGGCTTGCTGCGGGGGCGTCCCACACGCGGGTTAAAATCACTTGTCATGCCAGAGATCATCATTATGAGCTTACAATTGGTCAGTGTTGAGGAACAATCAATGCAGTGCCAGGTAGACACTCAACTACTAGCCTGATGCTGTGAGGTTCTCTGAGTAATTTTGTATTTGTAGTTGTGTTTTCTAGAGTGGGTAATTTGAAAGTACAAGTGCATTCAGGCGTGTTTTGATTTGTAAATACTACATATTTATCAGATATGAGGGATCTTTATGTATCTACTTCACTGTTCAAAAGATTAAAATTCTCCCTCATCTATGTAAACGTATGTACATACATATACATATAAATATATATATATATACAGTATATATATATATATATAGTGTTGGTTTTTCAAAGAAGCAATGGGGGGAAAAAAATCTGCTCTCCAGATGTGCTCAGTTAGTCGAGGATGACTGTATGAAACTTGGAGCAGCAACAACAGTGCAAAGTGGCTTGACAAAGTCTTTACTCATCAGGTATGATTACATATGCACCCCACATTTTTCAAATTTAGTTTTTTGAAATGCATTTATCTATTTTCTCTCTCACTTTACAAAAATTGTATTCTTTCTGTCAGTCTGTCACATTGTTTAAATGTTTTGGTTCCCACAGTTGACTTGGGTCAGGCATAGGGACTGGACTAGAAATAATCCAAACCAAAAATAACAGCAAAAAACAAAAAAAAAACTAAACAAAGTCTAAATAAAAACTTTAAAAGACCTCCAGAAAGCCTAAAAACTATTTATCAAGTTTGTATTTTCCTTTGAAAGAGTGGAAGACAGGTCTGACTCCTTCGAAGCAAAGACAAAAATATTGATTTAACTTTATCTGAGTAATGTACACTTAAGCAAATGCAACATAAAATCATTACGAGCCAATTAAGAATTTCCTGGGGTGCCCAGCCATTCAGTCAGTGATTACGTTTCGTTGAAGGATGATATCCAGGTAAATTAATATTTCAATTTAATTTCGCTCTGGTTGTCGCTACATCTCCATTTCATATCATGGGACAATTGAGATCTTATCAAGGATTAAAGTGGAGGATATTACTTCTAATTTAAATTATGCACATGTACGACTGCATGAACCAAGTAAGCGTAATGACATTGTAGGAAAAAATAGAAGGAAGAAGAGTGAAACAATTAAGAACGCACAAAACCGAACAGGCTGTGAGATGCAATTCATCAACTTGACAGGAGAATTCAGGGTGGAAATGCTGCTATAAAGAGTTCTTGAGGAAGTTGAAGAGAGGCTGGAAAAAAAGGGGGACACACGAAAGGAGCAAAAAGGAGACAGGAAGTTTGGAAACATTGAAAAAAGGGGTCATTGAATGTAGTCCAGCTACTGTGTGACAAATGCTTAAAAATGGAAATCTTTTCAGACTTTCTCCCTCGACCCCCTTCCCACCTTCCAAACCTCTGCAAGCACTAAGCTCCAGGATCTGAAGTGGCAACACTTGAGATGGTGAAAGTGACAACATCTTAACATAAGCTGAGGGGCTGAAGTGAAAGTCAGAGCAAACCCCCAAGCAACCTTTCTTTCCACCCACATAGCCCACTCCCTCCCTGTCATACCTCTTAACCCCCTCCTTCCAAAGTTTGGGCTACTCAGTACCACGCTGCGGTGACTGAAAGTCTAACAAGTTCTGGTCAGTGGAGAAGTTGGAGATGGGCATCAAGAATGAGAGGGAGAGAAATTATTTTAAAAAAAGAGAAAATGAAACATTGACGGAAAAGGAGGGAAACTTGTTATTTCACTTTCACTTTGGTCCCTCCTTCCACTTTCAGTCACAGGTGCTTCCAAACAGAACTGGAAGCATGTAATCCGCCCAAATCCAGCGTCTTCCGAGGAGTGTAAAACCGGAATGTTCTGTGGGGGTCACTGGATTAGACAGAAGGCATGGTGGTAGCTTGGCTTGAGAGGCAGAATTAGAGGAGTGGAGAAAAAAGAGAGCGGAGACCGAACTGGTTTTGTATTAAAATGAGCTTACCAGGTGGTCTCCCTCCCAAAAGTGGACACAGTGTGTCAAGTAATCTGAAAAGCCCCTGGGTGTTTGCTGCTCATTGGCCAGAGGCCTGGTGAAAAGAGAGAGCGCAGGGGAATAAGAGAAAGCGAGAGAAAGGAGGGAGGAGGTGGGGGACTGGTTTGGGGAGGTGGCACTGATGTAGCCATTGAGGCCTCAGTGAAATGTCTGTCAGGCTTGGTTTACCACAATCACAGCAGTGATTAGGGATCTTTTGATGACAGGTTTAGTTTCCTATCCATTGGAAAGAAAGTGAGAAAAGACAAGAAAGGGGGTGGGGATGTAGAGTAGGGTTGGGTTGCATTGGGCGACTTTGGGGGTGGGCGTTTACGCACTGTTGCAGGAAAATGGGAGGGGTGAAGATAGAGAAGGAGGTGTCGGGTGAGGGTGTGGGGGGAGTTGTATTAATGTCTTGCACCAGGGAGCTTCTACGTAATTTCCCAGCAGGTCGTGGGGTCAGGTTTGTATTTAGTTAGTGGTAATGATCTCGTTAGGGATCTGAATGGACCACCGTCTAAGCCCATTGAGGATAGCGAGTGTGCCTCCCCATCCCCCACCTCTGCCTGCCTTGTGTGGGCTTACACAGCCTGTGAACTGTGATTAATGGACTTCCAGGGCTTAATAACTTGCAAAACAGTATTAAACAAGGGAGGCCCCAGGACAATCGGAGAGGCTACCCAGGCGGACTAGGAGGTGGCTGTAAACAGTGCCTGGCAACAATTGCAATGCATGGAATTAACTGAGATGGGCCACTCACAATGCTACAGCTGGCTAGTGGCAGGGAGCCAGGCCCTGGGAGAAAGCTCCACTGGTGCTTCCAGGTGGCCCGGACCAGGCCGAGTCTTTTCAGTTTTGTAAGTGTTAAAAAATAGAAGGGGAGAAAGGCTACGTTTGTGTTTGTGACGGGGAGACAGTGAGAGGAAGCCATTGAGCAGGGACAAGAAAGAGATTAAAGAGCGCAGAGAGTGATAAGCAGATAATGGAGGGGGCGGGGGGGGGGTGCATTCAATAGAACAAGTAATCCTTGACATACAAGCGCAAATATGAAGCCCTTTTTTTGTTTCTTGTGTCTAATTCGAAGCGGTGTGTGCGTAAAGTTGCAAAGCAAGAATTGTGATCCACATAAACAGAACAGAGAAACAGATAAAACACACTCATCAGACCAAAACACACACAAACATTTCAATACACACACCTCACTGCAGTCCTAGACTCTTTATATTCCCCACCCTTGTGCCCTCTTGTCTGGAGACAAATGATCCCAGCATGGAGTCATGAGTACCGATGTGTTCAGACCACCCTCCACTCCGCCACAGACATTGTCCCTACCTCCCAAGCTTTAGTGTGCATTTAATGCCGGCATAATGTATCTCCAATTTGTACATATAAGAAAAGGGCAGCACTTGTGCTGAGCGAAAAGCACATTTTGATGGACACAAGAGGAATTACACTGTAATGAAAATGGCAGATAAAAATCAAAGCTTAATATAAGTACTTCTTGAAATCACCTTCCAATGAAGTAAAGGTATTTATATGCAATTAAAAAGTTTTAATCTTTAGTTTTTTAATAGTTTTTAGCAAATAAAAGGAAAATTTTCTTTATCAGTGGGATTTAACAACAGAAAATAGATCCTGGCAACAGACAGGTAAATTGCACAGTGTGAGCTCAATTATAGGCAATTATGAAACAATTTAGAAAGCATTTGATTAAAATATAAACAGATATTTTCTTTTTCAATTACGTTGTACACAGTTATCTTATTTCTTTTTATTAGTTTTACAACACATTCCAGAAAGATATAAGATGATGTATGGCATAATATCTAACAAAATAACGTGATTTTATGTTACGTAAGTAATAAAACATATTTTTACTAGGCTATTTTTTCTAATGAGTTTGTCCAAATTTTACTGTTGGTTCTATCTGCTTATATTGCATATTAGGTTTGATAATAACATCATTCAATTTGATACTTGATTAATGAAATGCCTTTTTTTTTGTTGGCTTTGTCCAATTATCCGTTTGTTAACCCAAAATCTGAAACATCAAATTGTTTCCAAATGTATTTTGAACATTCTCTTCAAAAATGCATCACGCTGCATGAATACCCAATTTGTTTTAGAAGTAAGATAATCAGATCAACCCGATTTATCAATTATGACACGAGAAAGGCAAAAAGAAAAAACATCAGGTGATGTTAAATTTATTTCTTACATGGTATAACATCCCAATTAAAACACACCTGTTGGGTACATCTATATTTTATTTTGCTTTTGCAAATTCAAATGAAAATTTAGTTTTGTTAAGTGCATCAAATAGACTATTCTGTGTTCAGAAGCCGGACTGTTTTTATTTGTTTTAGTCTTAAAGGGATTAAATGTTTTTTTATGTGTTTTGGAATTTTAATGTCTTAATTTGGCCTTGTTTGGAGTGATTGTCCTTAAAGAAATGTGCATTACATTTGACTTTATTAAAATAAATTTGTAAATAAAATCTGCTGATTAATCGATGTATTAAATTTCATCTTATACCCAAGAGTTATTTGTTGATCCTAATATTTGGCACTCTTCTCTGTTTGTTTGGCTTTCCTCAGCAGAGACTCATCTCCAAACGAATGACATCAGGGTCAGGCTTTTCCAGCAGATCAGAGATGAGCTGGACAATAGCTCACTTTGCCATTCACTCTAATATAGAAGGCCAATATGTCTCCAAAGTATTTGCACAAATGCTTTACTTAATGAGTGGCTGAGAGGTTGTTCAGCACCAGAGTCTGATGCTCCCTCCAGGTTTGTGTGTGTGCATAAGATTACCATGAAAATGGAGAAACAAAAACACTTGAAATAAATTTTACAGCAAATGTGCAAAGTGTAGACAGACATATTAAGTATTGACTGCAGTTGTCTTCATTCAGGTTTATTTAGGTGTACATGCAGAGATATTTTTAATATGCGTGCGTGGGAATACATGCTGTTGCATTATCTTTCTATCTCATCCTCTCTGTTCTACAGCTGCTGCCCCTATCACCCCCTCTGGACCCACCCTCTCTTGCATAAGGGTGTAGGTGCAGTGGGTGCATTGGGGGGGCCTCGGCCCTGATGAGGCAGAGAAGGGAGCCACTGCTATACTAAGCTCCCCTCACATCATGAATAATGCAACAGAGAAATACATTTATCTTTTAATAGCCACGGCCCCCTGGCTGAGACAGTTCTGTCTGGCCCGAGCCGACGCCGCTCTCTCACCTCCTCACCACAATACACCACCCCACCCGTGATTGTCTCTGCTTCTTTTGAAGTTGGGCGCGTCTTAGTGTCCTAGAGATGGGTAATCAGGCTTGATTCTGGAAGAGTCAGGCCATCTTTTGAAGGGGGCGGTCATTGTCAAGTTCAGCAAAGAGGGTGGAAGAAGAGCTGTAATTTTATTATACATCCTCAATATTAGAAGTCAACTTCACCAACAGGAGAAAAGTAAATGAAGAGTGGAATAGTGCTAAAAGTTTGGTGTAAAAAACATTGTATTATAAAAGTTGAAGTGAACAAAAATGTTGTGTTTACTCCTTTTAAAAGTTGTTATTGATTTCATTTTGAAGCCTTGACTGACAAAAATATTAATAATTGCATTATCGACACAATGTTGTTGTGACATTTTTGTCCAACAAAGCCTTAAATATTTCTGTGTAAATACCACCACAAAATCTGATCATGAATAGGCTTCTGTTAAAAAAAATATTAGCAAAATATTTTCAAGAATTCATAAAAGTCAAAAACCGATCAATAGACATAATCTGCTTTGCGCAGATCTTTATTTAGTACTCAGACAGTAATGCTAAGACACCATCCACCTTCATTGACACTCTTTTCAGTAAGACACCATATGATTTCAAATCAGCCTGGCCTTAATGCTCTATGTAGCGCTGCACCGTAATGTGGGAATAACACGATCTCCCAGTGTTTAACAAGGATCAGGGGGATTTCTGCTCTGGCTTCTCGTCTTCATTGCTACCACATCTGAATGCAGGACTCTTGGGGGTGGGGGAGTGGTGGAAGCAAGGGTAGCTGGATACCTTAACCCTTCCTCGGTCCGTGCAGATTTAAGGCTCAAGCAGCCTTCGCAGTGAAACCTGCGATAAAAGAAACAGTGTGTGGGGATGGATGAGAGGGGTTTTTGGCAGCAGTGGCTACAAAAATGTTTAACGGACAGGAGTCATTGATTGGATTATTTTTTTTTATTAACAAAATTAGTTTGTTCAAGTGTAGAGGAAAAGAAAGGTTGATTGAAAAAAAACCACATTTTTTTAAAAAAAAATAATCCATAACATTTTAAGATTATTTTTCAATTTAAAAAAAATTTAATATGAAATGCTTTTTAAAATAAATATTTAGGTATTTTTGCCTCTGTCGTTTGTTGACATACTTCGTTTCAAAGAAAAATTAAAGTTGGTGTCTTTTCCCTAACAGTTTAACTGTATCCAAACTTTAATTTAGTGTAATTATTTCTTCCACAATAATCCGAGATGTCTCCCAGGAGTCAACAAGATTTTTTTTTATTTTTATTTTTAGCATTTTTAAGTCACAAGTTTTATACCACCGAGTTGACATCAGATTATCACAGAAGTGAAAACAGGCAGAAACAAAACACACTCGAGAAACACTGAAGCTGACATCACTTTTTCAGCCAACAATGACAAGTTCAAGCACACACTTCTTTCTAACATGCACCCCTCCTCATCCTCTCCCAGCAGACACACATGCACATACACACATATGCATTCCCATTGAAAAAAAAAACCAAAAAAACAAATCTCCACAACCCACACGGCACCCAGTCCCTCTTACCCACCACTCCCCAGCACCCAAAGCCTTAAAGCAGCCCTGAGCTCGTGTTGTCATGCATCGGTTGCCGAGCGTTGGGGATGAGGCCTTGCTATAGTCGGAGCTGGAGCTGGGTCCCAGCCAGCAACTCCTCAGCTCCCTGCTCTGCTCTATGGAAGGCAGAGAAGCTGAAAGCACCATTTATCATCACTTGTGTGGGCAGCATCACCACAGCAACGCTCGGGCTGGCAAATGCCACTGCTGTGAATACTAATGAGGCTCTTGGCAGGCCTGTGTTGGCGTAAATGGGGCCAGGGTTGTACTCTGTGTGCGCGCGCGCGTGCGAGCCTCCAGGAGGGCTACAGTAGAGGTAAACAGTCCAAAGGAAATCAATTAAGTGTTTCCACAGCGTTTGGCGAGAGCTCTAATCTTCGGCAACACATTTTAAAATAAGGGCAAAATCTGCCTTTAATACCTCCTCTGCTTTCTGCATGACAATAAACAAGCAGGCAACAATAAACAGTCGAGCACAGCCGAGCTTGACTAAGTCTTTACTTTGAGAAAACACATGTGAAGTCATTATTCTACAGTTCTTTTAGCTTGCCTCCCCATGCAGCATGTTAGTTCTCACAAGCAAACAATGTACTGGGGAAAAAAAACTGCCACAATTATTTCATCTGTGTTTCCAAGTTTAAGAAAATATTTATTAGTGTTCAGTATTATATAAAATTGAAGAATTCCTCCCTGAACTTAAGAAAAGCAATTTTACAAAGTATGAGCAATACAGTGACATAACCTGGGAGCACACCTGCCTGACTTTCTACTTCTGACACTAGCTTTCAGTTTTAGTTCAGCACTTCTTCAGTGAACAGAGAGAAAAACTCATGTCTTATCTAGAAAGGTGTGAATAAACTGGAGAGGAGCGTTGGTTTGTTATCTATCAATTCTGATTATCGATTAATTAGGCAGGCATGTGTTGGGAGATTTTCTTTTGTTCCTCTGATTCAATCATGATTATGTATCATTGAAGAGAGACAGATGTGGCTTTTCCAAATGTGGAAACTTTCCTATTCGGTGAGGAATGTTACTACATATTCACCTGTCCTGGCTTGTTGTTTTTAGATTGATTGTGGACATGTCTGATAAGACAACACAAGTTGAAGTAAGGGGTTTTCTTATTTTTTTATGTAAATGATGCACTATTCAGCTAAATCTACCAGAAACAACAAGTAGCAGTCTTAGGTCCTTTTTTGATCACTATCCCATTGATGTATAATATCTTACGTTTTTTTATTCCTGATTCACCTACTCAAATACATAATTAATGAGCTCTCAGCATATTCTAAACTCTAGTACATGCTAAATGAACACAGTAATAAATCATATTTCTACCTCTACTGTGTTTCATCTGGGTGTGCTGTGGAATCATCCTTGTCCCACTACACAGGAGCAGCCAGTTCATTTTTATTCTGCTGAAAATAACCCTACAATCCAAGTCCAGTGATGTGTAGGCTTTGACTAGGCCTTAACTGTCAGGATCTTGGGTTATTTGAGTTAGTTTTGGGTTTTGTTACTTTCAGTGTTCAGTAGTTGCTTTTCTTTGGTTAAATCATTCATTTTTCTGTTTTACTTTGGTTCAGTCCTTTCTTTGTGTTTCTAGTTTATGTTTATTTCTTATGTCTAGTTATTATTCCTTGTTTCTCTAGTTTAATTATGTTTCTTACGTCTAGTTGTTCTTTAGTGTAAGATTCATTTCCTAAAGTCTTGTGTACTCTCCCTCATATTCTGTGCAACTTTTTCTCCCTCTCTCCTCGCACCTGCCAATTAGCCAATCAGCCCAGGTCCATTATTCCACATTCACTCTCCCAGTACATAAACACTTCTACCCCTCACACTCATTGCTAGTTCCTCCTGTCTAATCCTGTTCCTTGCTCTACCCTTGCTCTCCTCATTTTTTCTTTGGATTCAGGATTTTGTTCTGCTCTGGCTCCCTGTGCTCTATGGGGATTTTTGCAAGTTTTTTATCAAAACCTCTCCACCTACATCAAGTAGCAGCTGCCTCTGCCTTGTGCATTTCAGCACCCTTATAAACACAACATGACATAATTAAATTATGGTGTATCTCACCCTAACACCATAATTTAAATGGTAAACAAATTCTAGCCATAAAAATAGTAGCATAACATGCTGACATGTGTAATTGGAATTCACTTCTCCATATTGTTTTCCCATATTTTTAAATAATAAAGTTGACACTGATAATATATTTAACCTGTCGAGGGTGAAGACCTTCTTGTTTCACAATTTGAGGGACCAAGAATGCTAGTCAAATATTGATCTCACAAATAAGCACTGATCGCTGGTAAAAGCGGATAGGAATGTTACAATTCCTTGTAAGAAACTTGGAAAAGAGACTGTGCAGTAAAAAAAACCCTGCAGATAACAGGGATGTAAACAATTACTGAGTTTGTTAGGAGCAATAATGGTAAAGAATTAGCTGCTGGGAGGAAGGACCTGTGCTAAAGCTCCTTTGTGCACCTATGATGCAGGGGTCTGTCATTGAAAGAGCTTTCCAGTTCTGCATCAGCTTAATGCATGGAGTTGATGACAATATCCAAGAGTGCAATATGTCAGCATAGGCTGTCATTCAACCTGTTTTTGGAATTGGGTTGGGTTGGTTAGACTCATGATTGCACAACCACCAATTATGGTTAAAAATCTTTGGGAACACATGCTGCCTATCAAGCAGGAGGTCACCCTCAACATGGTGAGTTTCTTTTTTGAACCAGTTGTTTGAATTTACAGAATGTTCATAAGAAAATGTAACCCAAGACTTAAAACGTATATGAAAAACAAAGACCAACAGAGATTGACTTATAAATAGATGAGTTGCAAAGAATAAAAAGCATTTCTTGAGACTGCAGTCTAAACAGCATAATCAGTAAATCAACTTTTTTGAGGAACAAAAAAGTTTCAGGTATTGTTTCATGAATGCAACTCAGCCAGTCACATGAGTGATCATAGTCAGAAGTGGATTTTTCAACAATTTTCAACAAATCAATGGAGAAAAGACAATTTGGGCTTTATGTACAACAGCCCTACTGACAGTAGGGAACAACGAGGTCAGTTATCATGGTGGAGGTGAACCCAAAACTGGGACGTTCAGCTTCATGGTCAAGTGGATTTGTTCCAAAATAGAACTGTTGGTGAAGATAAATAGGCCTGGCCCTCTCCTCTGCATCAGGCGGACTCTATCACATTGATATAAAGAAACAAAACAGTCTGTCACCAGGGGAACACACTTTAAGCGGCAGGCACAGCCTACCTACAGACTGCATCCTCTGATCCAATGGAGCTACAACAGGTAATCATAAAAGTTAATATGCTACACTGTTTTGAAATTTGCTTTAGATTGACATTACTATGAGGCACATCATCACTGTTACATCTACAAGCAAGATTTGTGATTGGAGGTAAACAGTCATGAATTAAATTAACAGTTAAAGTTCTGCACATTGACTGTTAAAGGAAAGTTCAGGCAATGGCATTTGGAGCTCAAACATGTCAAACAAGCAGAAGCCGAAAATTTGAACAATTTGGGCTAGAAATGGTGTGGAAAACCACCAATACCACAATTTAATACTTTAATTTTTTTTTATTTGAGTCTAATGTGACTTCTTAAAAGGTTAGAATTATGAGGTCTGTGTATCCAGAGATGATCCAGACTAAAATAATTTTAAACCAATAACCATTGAGATATGTCAAATGGCTTCAATAATGTGACTTCTGCGCTTGCAACATGAGGTATTTTGGATTTCCCTTCCTATTGTAGGTGTTGTGCTCCTGGGTTCGTCATGGATTGATAAGTTAGAGTGGAAGAAAGGATACATCTGTTTGTGTTTTGTACTCAAATCTGTTTACACATTTGAGAAAGTGGAGGTGATTTGGCTCACTGTGCTTGCTCATGCTTGCTGAGTGACTTATTAGTGCTAATTGGGAAGGACAGTTCAAAAACGCCACAAGCACAGAGGAGTGGTTGTCACACAAGCGTGATACAAGTGGAAAGAGGCAGGCAGTGCCGGCTGCTTTTCACAGCTTCAGCCCTTCCCTTTCCCCAAACCCAGTGCTCCCTTCCATCCCCACCTCCTCCTTCTTCTGGTTATCCCTGGCCCCTGCCTTGGCCAGTGAGAGTGGCCACAGAGTGGGCTCTTTGTCTGGACCCAGCCATTAGCAGTCAGCAGACTTCAGAAATGTGAGCAGGACAAGGCAGTGGACAGAGGCGCAGACAGAAACACGGCTGTCTGAGACACTTAGGAAGTCAACAGCTGACGGAAGGGCCAACACAAAGGAGGGAGCTGCTGGTGAACGTGATGAGCATGAAACGTAGACTTCCCTCACTTTGCCCGTACACTTCATGTTGTCCATACACAAATATAAACATTGCAACTCATGCAACTCAGGCACAAAAACATACTTGAAATGTCTCCAAGGAACGAAGCACACAAGACTGCACCCATCAGTGGCTCCATTAGCCGGTGCCGAAGATGCCTCTGCTGTATGATAGGCAGGGCATTCCCTCTGCCCTGAACCCTCTCGTTAATGATGAATCAACTGGTGGTGCGGCAACATTAAGACCTCTTCTCGGTATCTGCTCCCTACAATTATTCAAGCACCATGTTTTTTTTTTTTTTTTTTCGCTCAAAGATGCTAATTCTAACAATTATTTAGTGCCATAATAGCTGCAATTATATTCTGCACAAACTGATATAAGGTATAAGCACCAATTAGTAACTGGTCATTATCTTAAGCATTCGGTTCAGAAAAAGTGAAGTAATAGGCAGCCATTCAGTAACCTTGCACTAAAAAAAAAAAATATCTGCGTAGTTCTTCAGTAATTAGTGGTGCTTTTTTTTGCCTTCACTCTTTAAAGCAGGTTGTACAGTCAGTAACCTGCTTTACTGCTTATTACTTGCAGTCACATTGTGCTATTAGAGAGGCAGGTTTGTTCTTAATCGGCAGTGTGAGGGTAGCGCAGTATTTAATTACGCTGTCTTGTTCTATTGCAAGAAAGTAAATTGAGAAATGGACACATGAAGATGGAAAAGTAAGTCAAATTCCAAACAAGTTTAGAATTTGAGCTTCACTGAAGCATGGGGATTTTACCACAGTAACAATGGAAAATTCTGGGATATATAAGAAAGCTCTATGTTTAGTTTGTATATAATGGCGATGGCCTGTATTCTGCGTCCTGTGTGTGTGTTTTCTCAAAGACCATGGCAGCGAGGATCACAAGAGCGGTATCAAAGCCCTCGGCCACCATGCGAAATGTCTTCTCGCAGCAGGAGGTTGTGGGATTGTTGTCGGCGTCCCGGCTCTCTTTGAATGTCAGCCTCACTAACAGGGCAGTTTGGGGGCTACATGGCACCTCTGACAACACGACCACACTTTCAACTTGCCTTTTTTTCCCCACTCTCAGAACAGCGCCTCTTAGTGGCATAGAGGCTGGCATGAGCATGAGCCATTCAAATGCCTTTTCTTATTCTAACTATAAGAAAAGTCCATTGCATCCATGCTTGCAGAGGCGGACCTCAGGTCAAAGTGTTTTACTTAGGTTGGGGATCTGTTTTTTTTTTTTTTTTTGAGACAAGATCTAAACACTCTAAACTCAACATGTTGCTTCCCTCATAAACAAAGCTCACCCCAACACATTGGACCTGCTTAATAGATGTTTAACTAAACCCCCTCATTGGAAACAGTTTGACCCCAGTTTGCTAAAACACAATGCAAGAACTCCCCAAGGATTAGGCCCTGACCTTGCTGAGGATCGTAGGGAATAGCCCACACTGGTTATAAAGGAGGCTGCCATTGTGCTGTCCAGGCATGGGGGAGGACAGTGCAAGGGAGATACATGCCAGTGGGTGGAGACAGCCTTGTTGTAACGACATCTTGATGGAGCATCTTTCCCACCCACTGAAGCAGCACAGGCTCTGTATGTATTTTAATGAGGCTTTGTGTCTGCCCACATACAGCCAACCCACTGACAGGGAACGTGTTAGCAACATGCTCTCCCTTTGTCTCAGCACCCAATCATATAATCGACCGGTTGCTGGATTTATTCCCTTAACTCTGTGTGTGTCCATATCTGTAGGGATGTAAATGGTGCAAATGACCTTTTGCAGGTGGTACATGGTTGGAAAAAAATATTGAGAACCTCAAACCCCCTTTTACATGTTCTAAAACTAACTTTAGTTTATCCTGATAATTAATTTGCCTTTCATGTTCCTAGATTGCATTAATTCATATCCCTAAAGCATGTTAAATTGTTTCAACTGAGAACAAGAAAACATTGGGGTACTTTAATTTCCTTATATGACTGGGCTGGAGCGCACAATTGTGTGCCAGGATGCAATTTAGATTTTATTTTCTTGGTTACTGACCTTGATCAGGGGAACTAGAGGGTCAGAGCCTCTCCAGTGTCTATTGTAAGCTTCAATAGAATGTTAATGAATTGGTGCTGAATATTAAAATGCAGACCCCCCTATTCAGCACCCAGTCACACTGCTGAGGCATGTGGAGTGCCTTGGCGGCTAGACGTTCTGAGTCTGCCACTGACTGAGAAAAATGGTGGGTGGTAGTACTGAAGCCCTTCCATCTATTTGTATCAGGGCGAGTGTTTTCTTTCCTGCAAAAGATGGAGGGATTGAATGGATGAAGAAACAGAGTTTGGAGTTTGGCAAAGGTGTGCAATTTGCAGATACAGTATACGCAAGGCCTGGAGGGGTGTCACTTGGCCCACAATCGCATGCTTTGTGAGAGCACAATGGTTGATTTAGGGCGCGCCCGGTGCGCTGGCCCTCCTCGCCGGCCCCGGAAGTGCTTCGTTTTGTTCGAAGGACAGCTGCACAGCTCCGTTTGTCTCTGCTTGCTTCCTGATTGGCTTGGCATGCTTGAGAAAAAGGCACGAGTACTGATTGTTTCACACAGAACCTGGCACGTTATCAGCCCCAAGGACTGTTTATTGGGGAAGAGGCAGAATAAAATCAACAAAGAGAACCCAGAGCCAACAGCGGCTCTGGAAATGTCAATCTTTAGAGCAGCTCCAAGTCTCCATGAATATTACAAACGGCAACAGAATACTCACCTCTCTAGTGCCACCTCAATCGATGGCTTTTGTTGTCAAGCATTGATTTCTAACTGAGCCAGAATGGGCAGTGTAGTTCCTGCATTTCATTAATTAAGAATAAAGAAGTGAGTGAGAAAGGTACAAATGTTTAATAGTATTTTTTTCTTTTTACTCTAGTATCCTAAAAAGATTCACACTATATAGCTAAGATAATTTAAAGATTCTATCAACATGTATTCCTCTGGCAGTAAAACGCCACTTGTGTAATGAATTGTGTATTTCTTTATTGTAATTTGCACTTTACTTTAATTTGTGCTTATGCGATCACAAGAGAATCAGAAGAATCAAGCTTATATGGTGGCATTGGTAAGCACTATGGCAGACAAGCAACTTTTGAAATCAGTTACATGCCTCGTTTCTCACATGCATGACAAACAATCTGAAGCAGCCATTACAAAAAAACAGAAGTAAACACATTTGAAGGGGAACTTTTTTATTAATTCTTTTTTTTTAAATTACTCAGAAGAGCTTTGATTATCTGTCTGTTGCCTTATGTGATGTCACAAAAGGCATGTGCGAAAAGAAGCTTGTTTTTGGAATGGTAGATTTGTAACAATATTGGGAAGCAAATATAAAAACTGACCAAGCTATGTTGTTCTATAATTTCCTAACCAATGCGAGTTTGATCAGTTTTACATTAAAGTCTGACTCATAGCCTTGAAATTAGAGTTTGGCACATAAATAAACACATTTGAATAAATCTAACATGGGTCCACAGTTCCACCGGTATCTATTTACTTATTAAATGATGTGGCATATTTAATGTCACCTGACTAGCTGAGAAGAGTTTCACCTTGCATTTGGTGTCTAAATGGAAAAACGGGGTTATCCTTTTTGAGGTTGCATGAATAGAACAGATCCGACAATTCATTTAGCCATGCCTATTTCTTTCTTTTTCCTTTTTTTTTCACGGCCCTGCACCGAGTCGCTCTATACAAGGATGAGTGAGTTGTGGCCTCGTGCTAGCCTCCATCTCCCTGAAAGAGGACAGGGAGAAAAGGCAGCAAGTAAACAAAAAAACGCATCTTGGAGTTGCTTTTCCTTGCCTCTCCATCCTACTCATTCTGAAGCAGCTGTGCAAAGAATGTCAAAAATTCAGAGTGCCCTCTTTTTATATACCTCTCTGTCAAGTATTCCTTTTTTTCCCTTCCTGTTCAGATGGAAACCAATGACTGATGACACATCTGAGGTTTTCTAAAACAACCCAGACAGAACAGGAGAGCAAAAAGTAAAAGAGAGAGGGCGTGCATGTGAGCTCGTCTGTGTTTATTCCCCTCGGTGCACGAGCATTGTGTGCACCCATGTGTGTGTGCATTGACTGGTTTTAGACAACCAATGTGAGAATGGTGCAGATGTCCATGCAGCGGCTTGTTCAGCATCCCTCAAAAAGAAGGGATTTTCCCTCTTTGTTTCAAATTTCACAGGCTGCCCGAATGGGCGCAGACATGCTTTCAAAAATAAATAAATAAATGGATGTATCAGTGGCCAACATCTGCAGATTATGATTAGCATTTGGAGACTGCGTCCTTGAATGAGATTTGGATGTCGACTGTCAGTCTTTCTTTACGAGTGCGACTCCCATTCTGGGAAACTAAAAGGGTAACGCTTTGTCCTTAAATTGGCTACAATTTGGAAGGAGAAAGGAATCCTCTTCTCTCTCTTTCCCTCTTGCCCGTTATGATGTGCCGTCTGAACAAGAAAGAGACACTATTAATTGTGTTGAATATGAATAGCTGTATTTGGTTAAACAGTTTCAAAGGAAATTGGCCCAAAGGAACTTCTTTTCCTCTTATTCCCCCTACTGTCTGTCTTTTTCTTCTTCTCCCTTTATCAAGATTTTCCCTTCGCTGTCTAATTTTACACTGAGCGAGCCGACTGCTTTAGTGCGGCTGCATTATCTTATGTATTCAGCTTTCAGCTCCTCTCCCTCTCCCGATGAGGCGAGGCTTAATTGGGCTCTGGCTTTAAAGTCTGTAGAGCTCTCCACTTGCTCATAGAAACACATTCAGGGGCTGCTCATTCACTTCGAGTATGTGTTAGATGTACAAATATTATTTACTTTTATACTCCAAATCAAAAGGCACACTCTTCCTGCCTCTCTTCGCACAGTCCGTGCAGAAGAATTCACAATTTAATTCAAGTCGGGGTAATATTTTTAGTCCCCCAACAGATAATTGATGACCCTTTATTACACTAAGAAGTATTTTATTGGAAAATAATTATAATTATTTACATGCTAAAAAATGTGTTTGTTAATAAGTACAATGTTCAATAACCGATTAAATTCTTGCCACATTAATTCTTTTTTTTGAGAAGTCACCTTATTTTGATTAAAATGAAGAAATACATAGAATTAGTCAACTATTAGTTATTCTCAGTCATCATACTGTGTCAGGCACAGAACAATAAGGGAGCTATGTTACACCAGTTGTATTGTGAAAGAAATACACGAGCATACTAAAAGTTAGAAATTGTCATAGTTGAGAGAGTTTTTTGTTGAAGCAAGAATTTAGGTTTAAACCCAGCTTCAGGTGGTGTAGCTACAAAGCTATGAATGAGTCACTGTGTGAAGGAACATCTTAGCTGTGGTTTCTGGGAAAAAGTTTACATGCCATCTTTGAAAAATAGACAATAACTTAATTTCAGCTATAAAGATAAAGTCTAGTTTTCTTTCACATGTGATTTTACTAGTTTAGATTTTTTTAATTTTAAGGACTTGAATAAATAAAGGAAAAAAAGGAAAAAATGCTGCAGGCTCTTTAGAAATTTTTTGTTTAGAATACACCAAAAAAGTAGAAAATTGCATGATTGTTCTTGAATGAAAGCATATTGTCTTGACCTTTAGAACATTTTTGACAACTCAATAAACGGCTTTAAAACACATTTATGGTGGTTGCAGAATTTGAAGAATAAAAATAGGAGGAAGAGTTTTTAGCTTTGATAGATTTAATAAAAAAAAAGGGGAAAATATAATATTCTAAGAAAAGATTTTAAATTGTATCTAATATCTAGGCTATTTTATGCTGATGTTTTTAGTGTGAAGGAAACAAAATGGATGAAACAATCAAAATACACACAGAAGGCAGAAGTGGAAAATTAAGGTTTCACCTCTTGGAGATCAGGCAGAGAGAATGGCTTTGTACTGGCACTCCTGCATTCCTCACAACTAAACAACCTGAGCAATTAGCTGCACCATTAGAGCCTGGAGAAGAGGAAAGAAGCTGTTAAGAGAAACACACTGGAAAGATGAGGAGAGGGAGTGAGAGTGTCAGAAGCAGAGAGAAAACTTGGTGGCTCTTGTTCCACAGTGAGACCACAGTGCTGTTATGTGGAGTGTCTCGAAGCTGCACGCTGGCGGCACCGAGGCCATTTCGGGCGGGAGCTGATGAACTGCAGATGAACAATTTTGCACTTCGCTTAAGACCGGAGCTTGCAGACAAACTCCTCCTCATTAGTTTTTGTCCCTCAGCTTGGGTACCAGGCGCAGGAATAAATGAGACCACTATCAGCGGCCGCCTTGATAAGCCGCCTTATCTCATTAGGTTCCACATCAAAGTTAATCAGTGATGGGAATAGTAATTGGCCGACTAGACAATGCCACAGATCATGGGGCTTTTGTAGTGTATGTCATCTCCAAAACATCAGCAGGCTGGGGCTGGAAGATAGGGTGCATCTGCTGGGGAGAGAAGGAAAGAGGAGAGTGAGTGGGGAATTGGAGGGGTGTGGGGGAGTGGGAGTGAGTGCTGGGAGTGAGTGTGCATGATGAGGAGCAGGGGGTGAGAGAGACAGCAAGAGGGAGAGAGAGAGAGCAAGAGAGAGAGGGGATGAGAGGGGAAAGGAGTAATGGCAGAGGCATAACAAGCAAGCTGCTCAGAATTAATGAGCTTACTCAATAAGAAAAGAATAACCAATCAGTGTGTGTTGGGCAAATATAATTTGGGAATAATTGCTTGATTGCTTTTCTATAGTAGGCTGATTTGACCACACACAAGAACTGAGAATTAAGATGTCAAGACAAGAATTAATTTGGCAAGCGAGGGCACACAAATGTTCCTCTCGCTCCCCACTCAGGCGGCTTGGAAGGCAGCCGTCGCCACGAGTTGGAGCGCACTAATGATGAAAACCCAGTAGTAGATTGCGTATTCATTTCCCCATCTCTGTTTTACATAAAGAGAGCCACGGCTAATGCCACAGATGTTGGGATATCATACAGAAAAAAAAAGTGTGTGTATGCTAACACATTTAATTGGCATTTTTGCATATTCCACTCCATTGTTGATAGCTAGTTGCAGCTGATTGTTCCGTTGGCCTCCTCATTGATTTCAGTGCGTTATTTTTTTCCCCCATGCGTAACTGTCTGGGGATAGTAATTGGTTCGTTTTGACGCTTTCCATCCCCAAACAGTGCTTATTTCTGAAGTCTTCTCTTGTCTCTCAATTGCCAATTCGTGGAGGCTTAGAGTGTGTCTTTCATTACCCGCTACCTGCTTTAAGAAATCAGTCTCGACCTCACGCACACACACTTGGGCGCGGAAGCAATGAGGAAATGTTTTTGTCCTCTAACAAAGTGCCGGTGGTCAGAGTAAAACATTAGAGAATAACTGACAAGACTACGGTTAGGAGAAGAGCAAAACAACACCCACCCTAGGACCCTAATGGCCAGCTGCACCCTGCTAATGACCTACATACACTCACACACACCAAAACCTACTAGAGCCTTTTTCCTACCAGTGAAATGTATGAGGTCTACAAATGTACAGTTTATTAATAGATATCATGCAGCATGATGCAGGATTTGGATTAGATTCAGCCAACTCAGAGTCAATTTCACTCAGAATAAGAAATGCATCCCAACCTGACCGCATGCATATGAATCACCACATATATTTGCTCCCACATGTGTCTGGTACTTAGTTCCAATTAGGCTGAAAACACAGCCACTGTAACGGAGGCTGCTCACACCATCTCAGTTATCAGTTCTCTGCAGGTACCGCGGCTGAGACTACTCATTTTCCATACGCAGACGCGTGCGCGTGTGTATGTCCATGTTCATTGACATTATTTGAGCAGTGAGGTAAGTAAAGGGAATAAATAAGCAGGCAGAGGTCCTGTCATGATGATGTTATTACCGCCCAGGGTTTGCCTGCAGCATTACGAGGACAGACACGCTGCCATATCCCTCACTGTCACATCCGCACTCACTTGCACACATACCAGGGATGTAGGGCACATGCTCTAGGTAAATTTGCTTTGATCCGCATTGCACCTAATTGAGTCACAGGCAATGTCTCTATTCCCACATCAAGGAATTTGAAAATGTTAGATTATTTCGCTTGGGGATTAAACCTAATTTTCTTGTGTTACGCATTAACCTATTAGGCTGATTAATCTGCATTGCTAATGCTCTGGTGCAGACAGCTGTCACTGCCCGGCAAAAAAAAAAAAAAACATGATCGTGCAATCCTTGAATGAGTGATCCCTCTGCCGATTAGTGGCAGTGAACTTCGCTGAGCCCAAGTGATAAGGCTGCAAAATTCCCAAGTTGCCAATAGCTCTGAAAATTATCAGACTGTAGGCAAAGGAGAAATTGTGCCTTCCGGCTCAGGGGCTTCAATCCAGGGTTTGCCCAGATTGACATTATTTAAAGCTATGGAAATGGGCTTTGGCTATCTGGAGGATTGCTAAAATAAGAAAATTTCCAGCAACATTTATGAATACACTGACAGGAGAGGATGGTGGGCAAAATACATATAGATATATATGCTCTGCACATTCTCGAAAAAGCAATTTTAGAGTAATTTCACGATTTTATGATCTAATCTAGGGAAATGAATAAACAGATATGTATGGAGGGAAAACTCATACAGCTGTAGCAGTCTTAGAGGACCTCAACCATCCTGACAGCAGTCACTGTGAACAACATGTGTTGACCATTTGCATTGTTTTCAAACTTGATGCAGTGGAAATGGAAGCAAAATACCTTCAAATCGCCACTGACGTAAAGCGTGGACATACTGCTGTTTTGATGTTAATGCAATGGGTATGATGTGAAAAGCATGCATAAAGAGCAGAGCACCTCAACCTATGCAAATATATTTCTAATGGATAATGATATGAAATTCCCATCGACATTTTTCGCTTTATGTTATGTTATAAAGTTATTCCTTCAACAAAAACATACCTGGACTGTTGCTTTCATTCTTTTAAGCATGTCTGAGAAATCCTTTTACCTCCTGCAGCAGCACTTCGGAGGTGCCTAAACGCTTGTTCTCACAAAGCTCCACCTATTTTCATTAATCTCCACCTTTAATTTCCTGTGTCCAGTAAGGCTTCTCCCTCACAGTGCTGCTCTCCCGCATGACTTTTCCACTCAGCTCAGACAAAATGTAGAACAGGAGCTTCTTAAAGAGACAGAGGCCAAGACGTTAAATTGCATTTTCATCCATTCTTTCACATAAACTCTTGAGTTCATACAAAATACATCTTACAGAGATTCAGGGGCTTTTCAATATACTGTTATCTTTCATAATTTGATTAAATAAAGTCTTGCAGTGTCAAAAAACAGCTTAGCACCATGATTTTCACACTTCCAAACTTTACTTGGAAATGTAGCTTTTGAAATGATGTGTAGTATTATTCCTTTTTGGAGTTTTTTGTTGACCTGTCCAAATATTGTGCAGCAGCCCTTAAATGAGCTTTAACATGCTTTCTCTATTTTAATAGTCAAATATTGTTTTCTGATCATTTGAGGCCCCTCTGAAGTCAAATCTTCTGATTATTCTCCACACACACAAACATATATTCCAACTCAACCTTAGTTATAATACACTGTTGTGGAATTCAGTTTAATTCACCAACTGGAAAAAAAATATTCTAAGAAAACCAAGGTGATTGTATTGAATGAATAACTTTACATAAATCCTTCATACTAAGTAAGCAGATGATGATAATGGAACAAAAAAGAAAAAAACCTCCAGCAGAGATAAACGCAGAATACAGATATATTGGTTTCTAGAGTATTCAGATGTTCAGAAATACATCTGCAAATGCCATCCATGTACAATAATAAGGTTGTGAGGGTTTTGAGATAATTACTCTTACTCATCACGACATAATTCTCCTGTGATAGATTGGTTATAAACACCTTTTTATTAGGCTGCTTCATACAGTAACTATAAAAAGCATTTCACCACCTTGGATCTCCTACCCTATTTCTTGGTTTTCATCAAAACTGGCAAAAACCTTCATTTTCTTTGTAACAAAGAACTTTCTTCCATTGGACCACGGAGTCTCCCACATGCCTTCTAGTAAACTCTTGTGCAGACACAAGTATCTTAATAAGTTAATCACCAGAGACACAGCCACTGCACTCAGGCAATCTCCATTCCACTCATTGTGAGACTGCCAGCACCAACTGGCTCTATTGAATTACATCCGTTACTTTAAATGGGGTGAATGTGATTCACTATTTTGTGTTGAATATCTGTATTTAATGGTCATTATCTTGTAGAAATCTAATTTCGCCAAGCAGGTGAATATTTTTTAAAGGCACTACACATATTGGCAGATTTCAACTATTTTCTTGGCTTTCTGTGCCTTTTTTGCGGATTCTGTTTGTCATGTGCTCAAAACTGATTCCATGTGCTGTTCAATTTATTGCACATAATTATATTTACGTGCAATAAGTATGGTATATTGTACATACATAAGAATCACATAAGTGATTCTTTGATTACCTATACATTACTTACAGCCCCATTTTTCTGAGAAAAATGTAGACATGATAAATACTTACTTTAACCGTTACATAGTTGTTGATAAGTAAAATGAATCATGCACTTGGTAGATTCAGAAATTTTGTTTGCATCCCTTTTCAGCATGTACAAGCATTAGGGAAAGGATGCCAGTTTGCCCTACCTGAAATAAGTTTGACAAAAACATTTGCATGCTGCATCATAAAGTGTGAATGTGTCTGTGAGTGGATGAGTATGCTATCATCTCCCGTGAAAATGTGAATGTAGGGTGGAACACGGCCCCTGAGAGCCCATTTAAATGAGCACATCAATCGTTGGGCAGCCCCTGTGTTTACAACCTTGGAGGGTGGCACTTATATGCACATGCCCCACCCAGGACTTGTCAGTGGTGTTTAATGCTGAACACACAGAATATGAATACCACTTTCCTGTTTATTCCATTTTTAAAATGTTTACTTTAATCATCTTTGTTCCCTTTTTTACTTAAACATTGTGCAAATTGTAAAATATGCATGTGTGTGTCTGTGAATCTCAGGTCTGTGAGAACATGGTACTGGACACTTCAGCCTGCATAATGGATCCAACTTCATTGGATATAGTCATTATCATTGGTATTCAAGAGTGATGAGGCTTCAAATTATCACAATAGATTCAGAACCATTCTCACCCACTGTCTAATTGTGCAGGAGTGTCGGGCACAATGCATCATGCCCCAAAAAATCTGCATTGTCCAGTTGAATTGATTTGATTTATTTGTGAATGCTTTACAAAATCTACCATTGCCCTCCATGCTACAGTTAATCTTAACAGATCAAATTGTAGCTGAAACCTAAGACCACACCTCCAAATAGAGATTCAAGTTTGAAAAGGCCCGGTGTGGTGCTCAGTGCTCAGTTTAGTTGTTGCCAATCAGCAACCCAGTGGCTGTATCCTTAATGCAACTAGTCCCAGAGCACAAAGGCTAATCAATGTCACAGTGGAAGCGGAGAATCCCCTGGCCCACCCTATTTGACTTAACTGCTCCGTTTGTGCTCCTACTGATCCTGTGGTCTTTGTGTACATTGTAATGAGTGCTGACATAATCCTACGGATTTTCCTGGAGGCCAAGCCTTCGCCACCCCCACCAGGCCAGGGGCTTCTACCCCGATCCAGAAGGGCTTCCAGAGGGGAGAAAGGCAAAATCACAATACCCCTTCACCCCCATGAGATACTTACATTTAGGGATGGTTTGAAGCTCTCTGTGACTGAGCTCGTAACCCATTTTAATCCTATTAACACCAGCTAACAAAAGCCAAATCTGCTCCAGGACAGGCACGGCTGGGGTTGAGGGAAGAAAATGTGTCTTCGAACTAAAGTTAGATAAAATTGTTGCAGCAAAAAGATGCAAACCTAAAAAGCTTCCTTTCAGCTTCTGTTTTTAGAGTGAAAAATCATGTGAACAATAAAAACACAAAGTAAAATACACAAAAAAACCTATTTGCGCAAACTGTGTTTTTACTCCGATAGACCACCAACAGCTACTCTCAGTAGCTTCTTTCACAAAACAGTTAAATCCGAAACCTGCAAAGACGATCTGGCTTTGACATACAAAAACCACCAATCAAGGACATGATATCCAGCACACATGCAAGCTTCTTCAAAAATCAAGCCAATGTTTGGAACTGAAGGAGATGTGAAAATGAATTTTGCAATCACCAGCCACTTAATTAGTTGTACCATGTGAGTTGCGGTTGGATGTTCAACATTTAAAAACATGTCAGAGACATTAATCAGAGATTTTGGTCCATGTCGGGAGAATAGCATCAAACAGTTGCTGCAGATTTGTAGGGTACAGATGCATGGTGCAAATCCACTGTGACACCATTTCCCAAAGCTACTCTGTTGGATTGGGATATATTGACTCTGGAGGCTATTGGAGTCCTTGAGAAATGGTGAATTATCCTTCTTGATGCAGCCCTTAAAAGATGGGTACCCTGCAGTCATAAAATTATACATGTCATCAGCATCAATATTCAATAAGGTGTGGCATTTAAGTGATGCTCGGTTAAAGTTAGTGGGACAAACATGAACAGAAACATTCCTCACATCAAAATATTATTACCACCACCAGCTCCATACATTCCTGCTTTAAGTCAAATATAGACTCTATCACTGGAATGTAACAGCAAAATTCAAGAATCCTAAGACCATGTAGAATTTTTCCAATTTGTCATTTCGATTTTATTTTTGTTAAACCTGTGTAAATAATTTTCTGCTCTTAGTTGACGAGAGTAATAATAAGTGTGGTCCTCTAGTGTTACAGCCCATCTGCTTCGAGGTTCGATGTCTTGTACCTTTATAGACGTTTTGATGGCAACAAGATATTTTCCTCTACTCAACATATCACTGCTTACTTGATATGTTCCCTTTTTTTCTCACTTTGCTATAAACCAGAGAGTTGGATCTGAATTCAGCTCTAAGTAGATCATCAGTTTCTGAAATACTCAGATCATCTGGCAACAACATCCCTGTCATGTTCAAAGCCACTTAAATCCCCTTTCTTTCACATTCTGATGCTCTGTGAACTTACACCGCTGAGTTATTAATCTATATGGCAAGGCATTGATTTGCTGCCACATGATTGGCTAAATTGCCACTTGTGTCTGTAAGCAATTTAACAGATGTACCATTTGAAATGGCTTAAGTTTCAGACAACTTCCGTTCTACTGCTGAAGAAACCTCTTTTAGGTCAAGTTGCCTGTTTTTATTTGGCAGAGCGACCTGTCCAGTGCACATTAATGGCAAGGACTGATCTGTGTTACACTATGACAATAGATGTCCCAGAGCATTTTTGAAGAGAAATTGATGGCTATATAGTAGCACAGGCGGTTTAATTGCTTTGTCACACTCTAGAACCTGGAGGCGGATTCACCCCTACATAAATCAGTTGGTGCAATACTATGACCCCTTTTTGGGGCTGAGTTCAGCCTCTCATTTGATCTCAGTTATTATAACAAAAAGAGCAGGCAGAAAGGCATCTAAATCAAAGATAATTGCACACAAAGGGAAATTAATTTAGCCAACATCCATCTCTGAGGTCTGGAAGAAAATAGTAGTCAATGTACAGCATGGTGCTGCACAGGAAATCCGTCCAGCGTCTTGTGGGTGTTGCTACCTCGAGGTCAAGGAACAAAAACTGGGAAGCTCTCAATGCACTTTTGTTTTGGGTGCATCGTGGAGCAAAGAGGCCAAGTATGTTGGTGGTCCTCGCCCTAGACGCCTCAGAAAGAGAAGAGTTTTACACATCTAATGTGGCAGCTTAAAACCCACCATTGTTTGAAAACAAGAAGGGGATGACAGCGCCCATACACACAGGGTGTGTTGTATAGCCAAACAGGATAGGATATGACTTAGAGTAGCCATATGACGAGTGAATAATAACTTGGATTAAAAATAAAACTCTGTGTAAGGAACATTGATTCTTCAGTTATCTCAGTAGTGTGCTGTCTGCTTGTACTCTTGTCCTCCTTGTCTCATCCACCTCCACTTTGCTCATCACAGCATCACTTTGTCATAATAGTGGTCTTATCCAGTAGGAAAAGCTATGTATGTGATTATAATTGTCACTGTGGGGTTTAAGTGATGAAGTGAGATATGCCATTACAGCGGGGCAGTGTTTGACATGGATCATTAGAGGCAGAAGCCTTTAACAAAGATGCGCCGGGCCATGAACCAAAACTCCAAGGGGAATAGTGTGCACCCCTGCTCATTGCGCAGACATCATTATTTAGACAGTGCAGCAAACCCTGCTTCTTTGCTCCCTTCCCAGTGGAGGTTTTCCAGCGCAGTGTGGGAAGTGTACATAATCAGTGAAGTGAAACATGTGATTGGCTGACTGGTAGAGACAGACACTGTGCTCCTGTGAACCTCTTGTGAGGTCTGCCCTTCGCTCTTTCCAGAGTGAGGTCCTTTAAGTATCCTTCTCTGAGACAGGCCACGCTTGTGGCAGCCTAGAATTCGTTTGCGTATGGCTCTGACCTTTCCTATAATGAGTTCGCGTCATAACCATTGACCTAAAACAAATTCAACAAAATGTTCTCCACGACTAATATTAAGTTGAAAAAAAAAACTGAGAAAGTGTGACCAAGAAAAGCAGGACAGAGGAGAATCACACAGAGAGGGACCACATTAAAGGAGTGGGACTGGTATCCTAAAGTCTCAGTTTACAAGCATTTTAGCTGATCGCTAATTAGGTAACAGCTTATCTCCGTTATGTGATGATGAAAGAGCTGTGTAATAGAGATCCTCAGATTTACTTGTAATGCTTGTGGCTGCAGACATGAAGCAGTGGGAACATCAATAGCCTGACTAAAATAAATAAAAACAGACAAGTAAATAAGCAAGGTGTTTAAACTGGATAGCAAATTATATTGCAATATCCATGTCAGTTATATATATATATATATGTGTAACCATTCAATATATGTGTAATCATTCACTGGACATGGCCAATCCCAGTCACAAGAATGGCTTAATAGAATCAGAATCAGTTTGATTGTGCTCTCAAACAAGGAATTGGATTTCAGTTTTACTTTGCTCATTGTACCAATTAATGCTCTGTAGTTGGTGTCCAGGGGTGTTGGTGTGGGGTCTAAAAAAGAAACTATTCAATTAGATTACTTATAGACTACATAATATTTTACATTATGTATTTTTTGTGTAAAGGACTTCTGATATACCACATTGACAACCCTCTGGAACACTTTATGGAAGGAGTAGTAGTTCTACCAGTTAACCAAGGCTGAACCAAGTGGAGGTGCGCTTGTAGGGACAGCACAGATATAATGGATATGGCCTCCTGGCTACAGGTGTATGATAAGCACTAATCTGTGTGTACTAAACGTACATATGCATTCAGAGTTTTCTCTTGCCCTCATTTCTTCTCAATGCACTCCCTGCAACCTCCAATGATGCAGACTCCCTGTTCATGCACAAGAAAACAGACACACAGAAAAGTTAACATCGGAGGAATAATGTCTGAGCACAATAGAAAGAGAGGCAACAAAATAAGTAGCTGCTCACCCTGCTCCTTACCCAGGCTCATCTTTCTCATAATTAGGTCTCTTGTTGTTGTGCATTGTGCATAGGCGCTACAAAACAAGTGCTTCACGGGAGGCTGTATTTATCAACATTTCCATTTACGGAGTACAAAAGGGA
Source organism: Phalloptychus januarius (assembly GCA_902982915.1). Taxonomy (NCBI): domain Eukaryota; kingdom Metazoa; phylum Chordata; class Actinopteri; order Cyprinodontiformes; family Poeciliidae; genus Phalloptychus; species Phalloptychus januarius. The sequence continues at coordinate 10,089,641 of CADWAE010000129.1, read as the reverse complement.
CATAAGCGGCACATTCTCCTCAGTTAACGGACAAACTCTTTTAATATTGCCAGGAAGCGAGACGGTTTTTCAGCACGGACCGCCAGACAAGCGTATCACAAATAGTGTAACGCAGACAGATAGGGGCTCGTAACAACAGATCATCAGTAATTTTCAAAAGTACTGAGTTCCGCCGCGAACGGCGCTCAGCGGGTCAGAAAGTGTACTTGACAGGAAATATGCATACTGAGTGGATCCTACTCCCATGCTTTTCATTTGCATTGTGTATTGATTTTTTTCGTCTCATTTAATACAATATTATGTGTGGGTCCATGGTGGCTTTTAGGTGTCTCTGGAGTGGACCCGTTCCATTGGAGGCTTAATGATAATTGCAGCTGGTAGAGGCAAGCTGAGGCAGATTTCATTGTAGGGCCATCAAGGCCCTTTCGCCCACCTCAACTCCCATTCCCATACTTCCTCCTTATGTTACAGACAGGAAAAAATGAGCATGACAAAGATATCTGAGAATGAAGGAACGTAACAGAAGGAGGCACAGCTTGTTTACCACTACCAATGTTTTATAGAGTTATGATTTCAAGCCTGCTAAAATATTTAATTGTGCCATTCCTGCTGCAAATAATATTTTCTGAGATTCCATGTAACAGAGAAACATACTTGCCCCTCCTCCAACTGCTGCCACACTCTCACTGTCTGTCAGCTGGCTCCTGCATGACTAGCTTTGAGCCTAGCATCCCTCTGAGGAGTTTTCGACTTTTCTACATACTCAATAGTTTCTCCATCTTTGTAACAAATACTCATGGGACCTTCACAGAACATCACTTAATAAAAAAACTAAATATCTCTTAAATCTATTCCGAGACCACATGACACCAGTAAAAGTGATGTTATATTCAAAATACTGAACATTAAGCAGTTTCTGGGAAGCTCTTAAAATCTTTTAGATATAGTCCAATTTTCTGTCAGTGCTCTTTTTCTAGGATGTATGGGAAGTCTTCTATGTACACAAGTTTAATATGGAGCTGTCAGCCGCTGTCATGCAAATTATCTTCGCTGTCCTCCAGGGAGACCCTGATTATTGTCATCGTTGTAATGCAATTGGTCACAATGCGCCTCCCCTTTGAGAAAAATAAAGGCAAATATGTAACTCCCTAATAACATGATACTTATCACCAGGCTGGCTTATAAAACTGTTAAACCATGACACTAAAACACACAAATCATATTAAGGTCTCGGTCACGCTCCGCCAGCTCTCCCTTCTCTCACACCCACACTGGGGTTACAGATTATTAAGCTGTCACAGACAGTAGGAGTGATAAGCGGCTATTTGGTCTACAAATTAGGCATAATTAAGGAGATGTGTTGCCAAACAGAGCCAGATATCTTCATCTGGCCCAAATATGACAGTTCCCCGTGCCTACATTTACAGAGACAAACGGAGCTGAGGGCGAACTGTGTTGTTGGTGAACAGATAGTAATGCCCGAATGATTCGCGCTCCCTGTCTCTTTGGCTTAGAGGAAAGGTGACAGGAGCTGTATATCCATGAAGGATATTGTGGTGTTGATAAGGGTTGTCTTTTACTTTTTTTTTTTTTTTTTTGTAAGGGCTTAATGTTCATCCCTTGTTTATATCTACCGACACCAACAGACATGCACAAACATTAATGAGATTAAGAGGAAGCGCTGTGCAATATTTATTAGGCTCGACAAACACTTCTGGGCTTTAGTGTGCTGGGAACAGGGCTCTCTCCAGGGCATGGAGCTGGCACAGGCTGCCCAAGGAGAGGCAGATGTCTGCAATTGCTGAGAGGGGATGTGCCTGCCACCCTCAAGACTGCTGCGCTACTTCTTCATGCAGCTTTAAAATATACGTGTGTGTGTGTGCGCTCTTATCCCACCTCCTCATTTCCACACATTAACGGCGCTCTAATTTTTTATTTTCTCTGTGACCGCTCTTATAACTTAAAAATGCTAATGTGTGGATTGTTGTGATCGTCGGTGAGGACCTTTTCTGTATTGTGCGTTAACCTCCATTAGGTAGGATTACAGGGCATACTGGCATTTGGTCAGTGTCACAGTGGCAACACTTGCGAGTGAAACGCGCTGCTGTCACAGTCAGCTTTATCACCGTGCCTTCTCTTCACCGAGAGCGGACTAATAAGCCTAGAAATTACAATTGCCTCCCTGCTGAATCCCTGATAGGCGGAAATAATGATATCAGTGCCCTACTAATCTCCGAAGCTTGCTGCTTGGCATCAGGCTATTGAGGCACCTGTCATACTTCCGTCTGATGAGTTGAATTTAATCTCTCTGCTCGTAATGACAATAGGGGTCATTTTAATATTACGGATGATATTTGTCAAGCTTCTGTCTCGGTTTTTTCCCTAATTTTACAGCACGTACCCGATTTCAGACATCTTGTCAAGGTGTCAGGGCCCTTGGACATTAGCTAAGCCAGACATAGATGGCAAGTCTTTAATTTTCTTATTTCATTCAGACAAGAAGCGAGCTACAAGCGTGGAGGGGATTTTGAATTTAAATTGATACGGCATGAATTATGGCTTAGAGCAGCGGTTCCCAAAGTCAGTCCTCGGGGGCCGGCATCCTGCATGTTTTAGTTCTCTCCCTGGTTTAACATACCTGGATCAAATGGTGGCTCATTAGAAGGTCTAAGAAGAACATTGACACGCTGAAAAAGTTGTTACTACCACCAGGGAGAGAACTAAAACATGCAGGATGCCGTCCACGAGGACCGACTTTGGGAACCACTGGCATAGAGAAAGAGCTTGGTAAAAGTATGAAGAAGCTTTTCATACTTCTTCATACTTTTGAAGAAGTATGAAGAATCTTACTTCATTCTGTAACCACATAATGCTTACAGAGAATGTGTTCCTTTTTCTGTTTTGAAAATGGTCTAAATTAGCTATTAACAAAACAACTTAACACTTTACTGTTAACGCTTTATCCTTCTGAAAAGTATATATAATTTTATTTTTATTTTTATTTTCTAGGTGGAATAACTTATTCATACCTCTTAAGATTTTCCAAATTTCTCATGAAAATACCACATTTTCTTTTTTTGGCTGGAAATGATCCATGTTAATGTTAAAGCACATTTTTTACATTATATTTTCAGACTAAATACTTTGAAAATTATATATAATAGTTTTTTCCACTCAGCAATTACACTTTATTGCTTTAATAGTTTGTATAAAGTCTTGTAGGATTAATAACTTCTACCTGTGTCAAAGAATTTGAGGAATATTTTTTTCAAAAACCCCCAAAATCTGAATCAGTCATTATCGGGCGAGAACCAGTCAAATCTGCAAATTTTATATAATTTCTGTTTTACTTAACTTTTTTTGTTAACAAGGAGAATCTCATTGAGAGATCTGACCATGATAGCTCCAGCAAAGAATGACAGAAATCACAATCAATCAGGAAATTGATGCTGTGTCAGTGTCTAACATAGTGGAATTATATGAGAAACAATCTTTAATTTATTTTTTTTGTCTTGCAGTTCTTCAAAATGTAAAAGCATAACCCAATTTCAACATATTAGAACTTGATAAGGTACTGGCAACCTCTCAGATGCAATAACAAACCTATATGGCAAGGAGTTATTTAGAGGTCCATAGCTGTACAATGTGACCTGCGAAACACTACCTCCTTATTTTCTTATTAAACCTCCATTAAATGTGAAACATATTTTCCAGTGCATTTTTTGCAGCTTCTGTGGTTCATTTCATGGTGTTTTTCAGGGCCACTGTAAACATCCACCAGCTTTAAAAAATGTGAGAAAAAATGGTAGGAATGATGATATTTGACAGAGACATGCCAGGCTAAATGTTTGAACCTAGACTAAAGTAATTACTGTTTACTTTTGGAGAGCATCCTGCCATTCATGTGCTGGAGGATAAATTGCATCACGACATAAGAGGTAAACATCACCTGTGGAAGGTATGCATTCTCTGGTGTCATGATGTAATTAAAAAGAATCTTAGGTATTGATGTTGTGATGTTGGGGAAAAAAGATTAAGCATTTCATCGAATCTGTGTATGATGAAAGAAGCACCACTAGAAATATTTAGTATCTTAAGAATGTCTTACCTTTAAAAAACAAAAGCTGCACATTGTGACAAAGCCTCCCAGTCCCCTTATCCTTGAATGTTTCTATGTATTCAACTATAAAACAGCCCGTGGCAAATGTTTAGCGCCCCCCTCAAACATGCACAAACCCACACACACAACGAAGGCTGTGGAAGGATCGATTGTCGTCATAGAAACTCTGTCATTCGATAAATGACTGCTTCCCTAACCTGTCAGATTAACTTTGACAGAACAATCAACACTATGTTATTTATGCCAGGCTGACAAAGAATCGTTCTGGCTTGGTGAGAAGCAAACAATCCCACTGTGTCCCTAGTTGTCCTATTCAGTAAAGTGTGTCATGACAAGGGTTGAGTTATGGAGCATTGGACTTCCTTTACTGTCTGTTTAGAGGCCAGCATTTGAATCGTTCGCCTATGCAGTAGAAACGGGGCCTCACTTATTTATTGGCAGCTGGTTGAAATAGGTTTGTGCAAGCTGTGGAACTTAAACGTTACATTTTTAATTAGGTACAAAAATAGTAACAGTGGGCTTCAAGTAAACTTTTGCTTTTTGTCATATGCTGCCAATTATTTTAGCAAGGAAACAGATGCATAATAATAAACAGTATATGTGTGAATAAGCTTCAACGCCACATGGGTAATGCAGATATAGGGAACATTTGTTTCAGCATGCAAGTGATTATATTTCCTATTATGTGTGAAAGAGTTTACATCATTACCCTCGGCCAAATGTTCTGTAACTTTAAACCACTGCACGTGCAGACGAATCCTTGAGTTTGGGAACAAATTATCAATGCACGGCTGCTTTGTTTCCAGTCCCAGTGTTTTTCCAAACCGTTTGATTCTCTGCTTCATGCTCTCATTTTAAATCTGTTTGGGGGTTTTTTTCTTCTCTTTTCCACGGTGGGGTATTGTTCTTTGCCTGCACAGCGGCGTTAATGAGTATGCTTAAGAACATCATTATATTTTAAGTATCATTTGGGTTTTCACAGTGGGTGATCTCGACAATAATCTGTTTTCTTGTTTCATATCCAGAGTGACAGCAGTGGGTGCCTCTTTAATACCCCAAAAATCATTAGCGCTGAGAATCTTTGGTATGCCGGAGAGAGAGCGCAGGGAGAGAGAGAGAGAAGAGGGAGAGGAAATTGTAATGAAGACGTATTAACTACGGGTAATTTGGTTGTTCTTCAGCTCGAGTTTCCCTTCGCTCTGCTAGTTGGTTTTATTTGCATTGATGTCTCCTCAGAAGTAGTTTGCTTCTCGAACAAAGGGGCTGGCGTATGTTAAGTGCTTTTGAAATCATGAACGTTCCAGCCACAAGGGTCGAGCCTGATGAAAGAGTGTGAAACGCAACGTGTAAATCGATTTCACTGTCTCCTCATTTGGCCTGGATTTAAGTCCAAGACGCATGAACGGGACTTCTGCATGCATGTGTGCATTAAACGCACTTGGTGGAATTAAAAAGTGTGAACACAAGCAAAGAAGAAAATCATGCAAATTCCCATATGAAAGAATTATATAAAGTCTTTATAAGAGGACAGTGTAGCTTGAAAGGATGCTAATGCAGTTTGAAGGCCACCACAGCATAACACTAAGCCACTTGTAAGATACAAAGGTCAAATACTTGATTTTCATTTCCTGAACAACAGATACAATCGCATTACAGTCACACTAATGTGAATGCTGTCATTCAGCAAGAACGATGGGTGGGGAAAGGGGCAAGTGACAGGAAGCAAGGGGGTGCTTAGATAGTCTATGCACATCATTATACTCATCGCAATCTGTCAGAGCTGGGCCACGCTGGCATCATTAATTTCCTTCCATTTCCAGAAAAAAAGCCTGCTTTTTGTTTTTCCAAATAGCTGCGTTGTTGCCACGGCTCGACTATCCGTCCATCCATCTCCAGCGTATGTGTCTGCTGAATGTAAATGACAGCTCGATGCTGTCACAAAGGGCCCCAGAAAGCGAGGGCAATGCAACGACGGTGTGAGAGCTTCTCTGTGGAGCGCTGGCAGTACCATCTGTGGGGATGAGTAAACAGGAAAAGGGCACACAATGAAATTATAAGGCTTCCTCTCACTCTCCCCTCTTTTAGTGATTGATGGCCGTGATATCCGTCAAGCCATTTCACTCTATTTAGTGCTGGTGCTGCAGTCTGCAGCTGTATTTTTCAGAGCACAGAGTAGAATCAAAACCAAGCGGGAACAAGGAAGCACACCCGATGACAGGACAATTTAACATCAACCGAAAGATGATGCACAAACACCTCGCACAGCTCCATGCTTTTGCCCTGTGAGACAAAGCCTCTTATTGGTTGGGTGGGATCAGCAAAGACTTCGGGTCAGGCAATGAGCTCAGGGAGTCAATTAAAGCAGCTCCATCTTAATAGGGCTATGATGTGGAGCCATAACGCCGTTATCTTGGCACCCGCTTGAGGTGGCCAGATCTCTTTTGTGACACAAGCCAAGTAAATAAATAGCCAAATGAGGGCGCACAAAGGCATCCACGATATCCCAGGGCACCTATTATGCAAGGGGCAGGGGAAAATTATGCCCACAACAAATTGCTAATGATGAGCCAGTGATGTCTTGTTAGGCGACATTGTTTTCCCTCAGATCCCTTTGTGTCTGTGCCGTGTTCTCCATTTAACGAGACACACGAAAAAGCAACCGAGCAGCTCAGTGATATTTTCTCTTTTTTCCCCTCCCCTCCCTTTTTTCTTCTTTTTTTTCCCAACTTCTTCTCTTCTCCATCTCTCCTTTGCAGTTAACTTGTGCCTGTGCCTCTGTTTTTCCATCCCCTCACATCGGCGCCACTCAGAGGGCCTGATTTGGCACATGAGAACATGCTAGAGTGGGCCTTCTCAGCAGGGAAGAGCCTTTTGATGCAGACCCCCCTGGGATCCATCCACTGAACCAGCAGTACGCATCACAGATGTGACAGCTTTCATCTAACAGTTAACTTTTCCTAATTAAAGTCCCAAGTCTAATTACACACCAGCCTATCTGATTTTTCTGAGATGGTCATAGACGTTCTGGGGGCAGAGCCCATCAAAGATCCAAGCGTCGCTGATTGGGAGGGTGGGTGTTTTTTGGAGGGAAATGGAGCCTCGCTGGTGCCCTGTGTGGGCTGTCGCCTCACCTGGGTGTGGGGGGGCTGTGGATGCCAAATGGCAAGGCCTCATCTAATTTGCAAAGATGCTGCTCCTGAATGTGGATGTGCAATTATGAATCCAGGAGAAAAAAATCTTAAAGGAAAAAAAACATTCCATAATTAGCAAGGCAACTCCAAGCACAAGCAATGGAAATTAGTCCTGGTGTAATAAATTAGCTTGTGCATATATTAGATGAGACTAACACCCATGGGGCCTTGTATTAGCAGGTTTGGTTGCACACTTCTGTGTGCTGGAAAAAAAGGAGTGACTTTTTTTCTAAGGGTCCAATAAGGGAAATTTCTCCTTTTTTATTTGCAACTTATTCCCACCTTATTAGCTGGGTGTGGTCTCTTTGTCTCTAACACACCGCATGGGCTACTACAACATACAGCCTCAACTCTCGGCACAGTCTGGCAGCCTTCATAGATCTGTAATCATTAGATATTTTGTGCTGCATTTTGCATTGATTAGAGCTACCCATTGCTCCCCAGCTATTTTCTCCAGCTCCGATAAACAAATCTGAAATTAGAACCAGTTGAGATGAGCTGGGAGGAAATTTGCATCAAAATAACAGTGTGCAGCTAACAAACCAAAATCAGATAGCAGCAACAAAAGCTGGCAAATTGCAAATTAAAAGGCATGATGTAAATGGTGTGTTGTCATTAAGCTGCAGCAGCCATATTTGGGGGAGAGTGAGGATGGGGTGATGGGTTGTTGGTGGTGGTGGGGACTCATGCTGCTGGTTGCGATGAGTCTTATCCAGAGCGATTATTCATACTTGTCCTTCTGCTTGAATTAAAGCAAGAGTGCTGGAGCCAGTTAAAGCCAAATACTTGAATGGCTACTGAACTCTCACCTTCACGCGCATCCATTTAGCTCACAAATGAAAGCCAAGTACAGTCGGTGGAAAGACATAATGGGTCTTTCTTCTTGCAGAGTGTGGCCATTACATACTAATTTCTTCTCGAGGCTCTCCATGAATTTAAACACTTGGCTGGAGCTGCGGAGTCTTGTGCTGATACAAGCAGCTCCAACAATGCTAGCATAGAAGGTGCTTATGCTGGTTTCACTCATATGCACTGGCCACAACTGAGAGCTAAAGTGGAGGACAGCAGCTTCGATTTCCTTGCTTCTTCATTGTGCAATTTTCAGCTGTACTTTATTTTTCATTTAGATCGGGCATTTACCTTACCATTTGCATTTTTTTCTCCATGCACATACTAAAAGATTTAGTCCGATAGATGGTTTTTACCACAAGTGATACGGCTCATTGCCCAGGGCGCAAATGTATCCTGGGGAGAAAGAGGCACATGGAAAAACAGCTAAATAAATGCATTTTATTTGTTTTTAAATTTTATTTGTTGTTTTAAACTGAGGGCAGTGTCAAAAAAGGTATCTGTCTGTCTATCTCGGTCTACCTGTCCATGCTTTATAACGCAAGAACAGCAACCAGTTCCTTAGATTTGTACAGTATGTACGGCTATTATGTAGGCTTTTTTTTAGCATCTAATTTACTTATTCACTCTTTTTTTATTCTCGTATCTTTCCCACTCTTTTTCCCATCTCAAAAAATCTTGGTAAGCTCATTTACTATTATGTTTTTGCAAGAATATTCTCCCTTTCATTCCAGTTTGTGGTATGAAAAAAAATGCTACAGCCTATTGTGTATTTGTAAAGCAAGTGTCCTTACTCAGTTGCTGTGGTCCGAGCCATCCATTACCATTATCACCCAGCCCACATTGTTGATGAGTGGTATTTTTGTGCCAGATTACTCACTGCACATCAGTAGCACCCAGGAGGCAGTGATTTAATTATGCAATTAGTCTGGTGGATGATTAAATGGCTTAATTAATAGAGGCAGATTGGGAATTTGGCTAGAGTTGACAATATTTAGCTAGCTCACTAGTTTGTGTGGATCTTTCAATAATTAGGCTTTAGCTCTTTTGTTCAGTGTAATGCACTGGTATGATGAGTGCCATGATGGAGAGACATCCTATTGCAAGATTTCAAAGCCCAATATTCATTTGGCTATTAGGAAATTTAAGTGGCATTCTTTTCAATGTGGCTTTCCATAATATTGGCTAGTATTTTTGTTAACTAGATAATAACTCTTCTCGCTGATTCAATAAAGATGAGTATCAGTCACAGCAGCAAATGTAACTATAACTGTGTCTCACTTTTGGGCTCAGCTGTTGCTCGCTAGGAATAAGATTTCACACTTCATGCCTGCTTTGGAGTCATTAGATTTCCCCGTTCCCTGCTTTTCTCCTGTGGTTTGAGGCTGGATCGTCAGACAGGATTTTTTTTCTCCTTTCTGTGGTCAGTGCTTTTGTCGTATTTACTGGATTAGTTCAGCTCTGAGCTCTCTAACACAGCGTAGTATACACTTGTTCATCTGATTGACGGCCTGCGGGGACCAGAGGCAGACAGTTATTTGGTGCCTGTTTGTTTGCTTGTGCGCCGAGACATACTTCGCCGAGTTACTAGATTGTGAGGTAATGCCACTGGTGAGCAATGCAAGCTTTTTGTCAATCACAAATAGTTGTGGCAAAGGAACGATCACTGAAGCATGTCGTCTCCAGAGTCGAGCGGTGCTTGCTGTGAGTGCATATTGTTTGCAGCACTTGACACCAGAGCGTGAGGCTGAGAGAAGCCGCTCACCAGCCCTTAGAAGTCTGACGTTTTCTTGCTTGTGGAGAAAGACGACACTGTCAGCTAGGATACTACTCAACATAATTACCACCTGCACGTGAGAGTTTGTGTTATTTCGTCTTTGACATTGTGGCAGAACATCAATAGTAGTGATATTTTTTTTAAAGCTGGGAGGAGTGGTGCTTTATTGTTTTCAATTTACACAATCTGAAAAGACACATCCTGGCTTAAGTCAGTGGTTTGACCCCACCAGCAATCCGAATGCTGTTTATAGTTTGAGCTTCCCAGCTAAATTTGGCAAATCCTGTTTTCACGCCTCATTTTTGTAGCTGGAACTTTTTAAATAATTTACTGCAGTCTGTCTCTATGCTTATACTGTTGTCAGAAAATTCTCTCTAGCTGAGCGTGAAGCCAATACAGTAGATATAATTACACTATTTTAATTGCACCTACTCAGCAGTCATAATCAAATGGACAAATTACTAAGTGAGCAATTTTCCATTTTTGCTGTACAGAATTGCACTACTAGAGGTTTCAAAGCTGAAAATAATAAATTGCTTTTTATTTTGCACGGTTACGTTATCCCTCTTTATTTTGAGGCTTTTCCCTGTTGAACGGTTGGCAGTTTTGGGTTGAATCCAGTGAATTGAAGTGACGTGTATCTCAAGAAAGGACAATCTCAATACATGGTGATTCACATAAGTAATAATTTTGAAGTGCGAGGAAAATTACAAATGATCTTCATATATTTTCTACAAGAAGGAATGGAAAAAGTGTGATTTGCATTTCTATTCACCCCCCTCCGATACCCAAAAATAAAATCAAGTGCAATAAAACACTTTAAGAATTATCTTAATTAGTGCTGACAGCAAAACCATATTTACTTATTGTCAATAAGTAAATATGGTCCGAAGATCTGGTTTGCAGCAACAATAAATACTGGCATTGTTGAAAGGAGTTGTGAGATGTCCTTGTGCTTGAATAAGGGACAGTGTGCATGTACTATGTACCCCGTTGAACTTGAAGAGGGTGTCGCTGCTGCTGTCATCAGCCTGTCTGTCAGTCTGCCATCGTGGGATTGAGACATCAACCTAATCCATGTTTACACGGTCCTGCATGTGTCATGCCTAGCCGTTAACCACACAGAATTAGGCCCGCTTTTGACACCTCCTGCAACCTGCCACTTGAACCCATCATCTACTTTCGGGTATCAAAGTACAGCTCCGGCACTCCGTAAGCAGTTACGGCATTGTCAAGGGCCCAGAAGGTAAAAATAAAACAGGGGTCTCTATAAGGGGATTGAGGAGTGTGTGTGTGTGTGTGTGCAAGGAGAGACGATGGATGGCTACGGGTAAGTGCCACTCCTTGAATATCCTCTCCTGCTCCCTTCCCCACTCTACCTCTCTGTCCTTCATTCTCCTCATGGCCAACTCTCTCCCTCATTCTCTCTATCTTCCTGTTTCCCTGTCTCTGTTGCTTACTCAGAAAAGCTGCCAGTGTTTACTTGTCCTTATCCGGGTTTCTAATCCGCCACCAGTGAAAGAGTCCACTAAATGGATGGCGTCAAGAAAAAAAAAGAGAGAGAAGATGGGGGGTGGAGGGGAGAGAAACAGGCAGAACCATTAGAGGAGGGTTTATCAGTGTCGCTCAATCTGTTATCACTCCTGTCCCTCTGTCCCCCACCGGCCGACAGCCACCACCTCCCTCCCTTGTCACAGAGCTACTGATAATAACCTCAACCAGTCAGTAAACTCACACACAAACAACCTACTGCCGAGTGTATTTGCGCATGTCTGTTCTACACCATTGTTCATCTGCCTCGCCATAGGTGAGAATGTATGCTATGGTGGACCGCTGCCAGTCACTTTATGAACCACATGAAAACGGCTGCAGTGGAGAATAAATAATTACACACTTCCCTCTCTCTCCTTTCATTCTTTTCATCAAGGGTATACTCTCAGTTAACTTCCTGAGCCCGATCACAAAGGGTGCAAGAAATAACATCATCTCCAGAAAACCCGAGAGGAGTTTCTGAGTGTCCCTGAGGGCACTTTGAGGTGTGAAGCGGGTGCTCCAGCATATCCCAGCTCCGTTTTGTTAGCACAGGCGCCACTGGGACTGAGCGAGGAGGGCTAGAGTTTACCTTAAGGATAAATGTCAGGGGGATCGACTAAATTAGATCCTCCCTGCATTAAGACATCAATGGCCACTGGAGTGAGTGTGTGAGTCTTATGTGTGGTCCAGGCCGAAATGGAGCTCAAAGCTTGAGTGGTGAAATGAGCCGCTTGCTCCATCCTATTTGGGACAAAAGACGTGTAAACAATTAAGTTTCAAACAAGAAAAAAAAAAATCATCCTCGTCACCAGCATACGGTTAAGTCGAGCATTACTGTTTTCAATTTGAAATGAAAGTTTCCAGATTACAAATTATTTTGGGTGTAACTGCACCTGCTTCCATCGTTTCTGCTTGTTTTTTTCTTTCAACGTGTTTAACTCTTGCTCTTTTTTATTTCTCCGGTTGACACCACAAACTTAAAAGTATTTTTTGGGGGGATTTATTTACTTTTCAAGGACCAGCACAAAGTACATATGATTTGGTTTTACAAATGGCAATCTGTGAAATGCATCTGCAATGTGGAACTTTGAATCTCAGAGTCAAAACTGCAAAATCACATTTCACTGTAATTATAAATGCATGTCTTTTTAGGTATGTCTCTATGAGTTTTTAATATGTAGAGCTTGAGCGCATTCTCCTGTGCTTTGCAAAGTTGCTCAAATTCAGTCAGATTGAATAGGTTTGTAAATTGCACAGAAAAATACTATCTAATGGAATTTGGTCAAGATATATACTGAGTCATTCTCATCAATATGTTTGCTGTCTCCCCTACATGGCTTTCCTCTCACAACTTTTTCATAAGGACAAGATATTTTGAGTGCAGAATGAATAGTTGCCTTGATAACGAATTCTTTCAAATGCAAATTGCAAGTCTGCAGCTCCTCCAGAGTTGCTTCTCTGATTAATGCTCTCCTTGCAAATTTGCAGTTGTATCAAACTACATGTAACACTGATACACTATCAGTGTTTTATAACCTAACCCTGCTTTGAGCTTCTTTACAATTTTATCCCTAACTACTCAGGTGGGTTACTTTGTCTTCACAATGCTGTTTATTCAACTAATGTTCTCTAATAAACTTCGGAAATCTTCAGACAACAGCTGTATTTACTTTGATGCTAATTACGTCACTTTAGAAGGGAACATATTTTTATTTAAAGGAATAAAAGTAAAAAGGGCCTAGTACATATGCAAGGCACTCTTCCGATTTAACTCAGAGAAATGTTAAAAAACATTTTCCTTCAGCATTCCACCTGTGATATTTTATAATATTTACATCAGTATTTGGTTCTGATGTAAATAAACATGGACAATTTTAAGAAATTGAAATACCTCTGCATCACATATTTGAACTAGTTTGAGGTTAAATTGACTTAAAATTGTAGAAAACTCACAAGGCACATTCAGTTGAGCAATGTCGCAGCATGCATATAATTTTTGATTAATCATTCTGATTACTTTACAGATAAAGTGTAATTTGTGCTTTGGCAATAATTCTAGAAATAGGGACAAAATTGTTACTTATAGCTCAAATTGCAGGTTTGGAAACTGGCTGGAGTCTATGAGGACTCTGCGGTTGCATTGTTGCAGGTTAGTCATCCCACCTACAGCTAACACATTGGAGAACACTGACAACAGTGCCCGATAAACATGCTGGCTATGAAATTTATGTGAAACTGCAGACGGGAAATGACTACATTTGGATACGGCTTCTGTAGGTAATTTGCTGTGACAATATTACCGCAGGCTTTATTAGAGCTTCTGTTTTACAGATTTTGATCTCTCCGGCTAGGTTTACGGGAACAGGAGGGGGGAAATGGCTGGTTCGGAGTGACATCTCTGCCACTTGGTCCACGCTCAGTCATTTAGAAGTAATGGCCGTGACCACTACCTCCATGTTTACATAGCAGTGGTCTCCCAGCACACAGCCGGTGACAAATTATAAAAGCTGGGCCTCTGCAGCCTGCCTGCATTTCATTAAACTTTAACTTCCCTTATCGGCAGCAACAAAGGATAGAATAATAAAGGGTGACAGGTATCTAAAGATGTATGTTTGGACTAGGGGACAGGAACAGCATGAGAGCCTCAGCCAGCTTTGTCACCAATGAAGGGGCATATGTTGCAGGCTATAAAAACTGAAGGCAGATGTTGCTGTTTTACTGAAGCTGGGAGAGGCTGATGGTGCCTTGCACATATGTCCACCATGAATAGCTGTCTGTTTCATGACTAATGTCTCTAGCTGACAAAATAAATAAAATAAAGATGAGAAAAAAGGAAATTACTGTTGTAGTTTTTAATATGTTTGTTTCCATCAAGCAATGATTTTATCTTCCTAACTATCTCCCCCAATTGTTTGGAAGTAAGAAAGCCACACTTCTTTTAGTTATTTTAAATATATATTTTCTGAGATAGATATATACAATGTGTCCACATCATTCCACTAAAGGGGGTATCATAGATGAGAAACTGAATCATAATGACAATCTTTGAATAGTAATAGCATTATCTACAGCTTTAGGTAGATATTTTTAAATTGAAGTTATTTTGTTTTCCATTGAACAAAATAGCTTCAATTGTATTTAGAAACAATCTAGTTCTCAAACTTGAATGCATTGCTTTTTTTTTACAAAGCCTTGCAGGCTTTAAAATAACATAAAGTGGCTCCAATATATGTATACATTTACCTAAATATTTCAGTAAGAGCAAATTTAAAATGGTCCAACTAAGTACTAATAACTTGGAGATCCTAATTCAGACCAGCTATGACTGTAAGACAGGAATCCTCAGATTGACAAATATTCAACAATAAAGTCCAAGAAACTCTGTGAACATCTTAGAGGAACTCTAGATTTAAATATGTTGGGAAAGTCTTTGCAGTCACTTCTAAACAACTGCTAAGAATATCCCTTCAAGTAATTGTATATTATACAAGTTATTTGAATGCATCATGCCTTTGCTCTGCAGGAACAAAGGTGTCCCTGTCCACAGGGAAGCCAGCCATTACCATGGATTGAGTAATTGTTGACAATGAAAGAAGTAAGACTTGCAGCTGTTCTTACAGATAAACCAAATGCTTTCTAGAGAAAGCTTTTAATAAGGATTAAATTATTTTGTCACAATGGCAGGAAGAAAACTTGGAGGAGTCTGGGTGAGGATTTAAAACTTAAAAACACAGCAAAATATGGTGGTGGAAGTATCATGCTAAGCATTGTCAAATATCTTGAATCTAAAGCTTCATAAGCATAGTGGATCATTTTTTTCCTAAAAATTCTTTGACAGTGTATACTGTACTTTTATTTTAAAGTGGGTTTGTTATGTAAAACCAACTTTTTGAGCTTTATATTATTTTGTAACATTGTTCCCTCACCAAAAAATTACCTGGAATGCTCCGTTTTTCTTTCACGCATGTTTGAGAAATCCTTTAATCTCCCATGCAGGGGTTCAAAACGGTTGGTTTCATCGAGTGCTGCTTTACCGCTCAGCCTCTCCTTGGAGCTGCAGTCTCTAAGCTGAGGTTCCATTTCACAGAGTTCTCTCCCTCTCAGCTTTCCCATTCAGTTCCTACAGACTAGTGGCAGCAGAAGTTAGCAAGCACCTGCTTAAAAAATGACAAATTAGTATGTAATTGATTTGAGTTTTTGGGAAATGACAGCAACTGAAATTAAGTTTATTCATATTACATTCTGTACTTTATTGCCAATTTTATTTTATTTTTTATTATTTGTATCAACTTAATTTTATTTCTTGTTTTGTCATTCATTTACCTATGATGCTGTGATTGCGGTGAAGCACTTTGGTCAACTGAGGTTGTTTTAAATGTGGAACTGCACGTCATACAAACTATTTCTCCAATGCTTCTAAATTTAAACCATGTGTCCGTAAAAATACATAATATTGCCTTTTAAAAAATTCAGAACAAAATGAAAGACATATTGTCTATTATTGAAGACACATATTAAATCTTGTTAAAAGATTAAAGTCTTCCCTTGTGTTTCATAATAAAATATGATTTTAAGATAAAAATGGCTTAACTCCTAATTTTCTTCTTCCTGGAAAGTGTCCTTCTGGAAGTAGGAACTAATTTCTGTAAAGTGAAATGCTCCTAAATTTACACCCTCAAAAAGTTTTACAAATGTCCATATGGACGACATGATGTAGTATATCTCAGGTAGATATAATTTCTGCTCCTGTACAAGAAATTGTAATATTACAGTTGTGTGCACAACTATAATATTACATTTCTGAGATATTTTAAATACATAAAAGGTGGAAAAAATACATGAACTTTATATAATAGCAATGCACTCATAAAGCACTTATATTACTTGTGGGTAAAGCTCAATATACACTAAATATGACTGATTTAGAGATGTGTCTTTGACTGTGCTGAATGAGTGAGCCACAAAAAAAATAAATACTTGAGGTATGCTGTCATTCATTATTAGTGAGAACAATGGGCCTCAGCCTTGCCAGTCTCTCTCTCTGCTTGTGTTTTTTTCCCCACGCTGAGGCCTCTCTGAAATCCACTCTACACAAAAAGACCCCTCAGAAAAGAAAGTTGGATCTCAGACATAAGTTGGATGAGGTTTATATCTCAAAAGGACGATGTGGCAAGGCCAACATTAAACCATGTTAAGATCTTCTGAGAGAAGCAGTTGATTGATTCCATAGAACCTTGTTTATCAAGGCCACCAGGTTTGAACCAAAGATATTTGGAATGTGAGGAAGAAAGAGGCAGTTACTGCAACAAAAAGCCTCTGAAGCGGCCTTTGTAAGCATCTGAAAGGGCCTATCTACAGCAGGCTAGGCTCTCCCGTCGAGCTGACGAAAGACTACCATGTAAATATAAGCCGAGGGTGAGCTCACAATTTTGCCTGCTTGAATGAAAATGGCCACAATAACATTAGAGATGCATGCAAAAATAAAGCCAACCATCCCTTTCCCCGTGATGCTCAGCAGGAGATTACTCTTTATGCAGTCTTGCAAATTTATATTAATTTCTTGTGCAGCTCCAGTCTAAATAAATCCTGTTCTCTTTAAAAATTTGAGAACTATATTCATTTCACCAGATGACTGATTGTCAGGTAAAATGTGCTCAGTCTGCTATACTCATTTTAAAGTCCAGGTACCTGGTGTCAATTTATAATTGCCGCCCATTTTGTGAGCGAAGCTGTTTCCTGGCTGACAGACAGCCAAGCACATGCGAAGATAAGGTCAAATCTGCCGTTTTCTCGTAGGCGTTGCTGGATGGAGGGTATTGGGCAGCCTGGGGAGGAGTCTATGTGGCTGAGATAGCCTCCTCCTGCAGGCGAGCAGGGCTGGAGTGCTGCAGCTGCTCTCCCTCTCTCTCTCTACCCCCCCCTAGCAGCTATGTCCTGCTGGAGTGAGCCCCTTCACCGGAGCTTTGTCTGAGAAGAGAGTAGCCGAAAGGGCCCTCTGACACGCTGGACAAGACCTTTCAATGCACAAGCACCATCTCCAGCAGCCTCTAAACAACCATGGCTGCATTCTGCATACATCCCCGCACTGCACCGCACGAGTGCCGGTGTTTATCTACCGCTTTTATGGAGTTTGAACAGAGTGCTAAACTCAAACCCAAACACGGGAGGTGGAGGCAAGACCAGAGAGCCATCTGCCCCCATCACGGCCTGCCAGCTTTCACCATCCATTTCTAGGGAGAGCTTGTCCGCATTCACAGCAAAACGGGGGGTGTAAAAAGAAACAAGATAGAGTTGAACACCGTCTGAGTAAGTTTAAAATAGTTGTTTATCAGCAGTGTTTTCTGACTGCCTCTCTGAAAGGAAAAATAGAGATGTAATCAATAATGAACAACCTTGAAAATAGCTGTAAACAGATGGCTTATTGAAACGACTCGTTCTTTCACCTTATCCCCTCCACCCTCATGTTTGTGTTTCCTAATTTCCAATCAAAAAACACGCCGTCTCCTGAAAAAGATTGCAAATCTTCTCGTAAATACCGGCAGACGCACAATTGTCTTTTATGTTTTTACAAATAACAAATAATAACCTGCTAACGCTTGTCTCTTAGCAAACGTTTCCTCCGCTGATAACTCACACCACGTGTCACAAGGCGCGACAAAGCCCACGGTGTGACATATCTCGACCGGCGGCGGGGACACAGACGGCGAGGGGAAGAGATGAGGATGCAGAGGAGAGCGGGGGTGCTGGTGGGGGTGTTTTAAAGAGGAATGTAGTGTAATGTATGGTGGTTTTGTCCAGGTAACTGTTGGCTCAAATGCAGCTGTGACATATTTGAAATTGGCCCCAGCCTGCCCACAAAGACGGAGAGAGGCGCTGCGAGCGCTGGCCAATCCATACTCTCCAGACACCTGCTTGGCTTGGAGAATCCTCAGATATTGACCTTCAATTCAGCTGGCATTCAGAGCTGATGAAAGGAGATAAGCACTCTAATCTGTCCGTCGTCTCCGCTCTTCCATTTATTGACTAACTGACACGGACTTATTTTAGCTCCCGCTGCATGCTGTCACCGCACACCAGTGGTGCTACATAAACCTAATGGATGTTTATTTTGAAAGAATTTAAGATGGAAATTGCCGGTAAAGACGCACAAATCAATTTAAAACAAACAAAAACAATGTAATATTTCTTGCGATTTATTCAATGTAGATTAATGACGAGGCTACCTTTTTTTCATGAACACCAAAAGTATAATTTTTGATTCAAATACTCCTTAGACCTTTGCTTTAACATAGTTACTCCTTTCTGAAAATAAATTGTCCATAGAAATGTGGACTGTTGTTTAACACTAAAAGTCTGTCAAAAGAAATCTGTTTTTTTTAAAAAAACAAACCCTTTTTTTATCTTATATTTTCATTTTTTTTAACATTACCTTGCTTTTCCTTTTTTATTGATACATTACACTACTGCAGTCATGCAATTATTACAACTAAAATAATGCTCTATAAATTATAAAGCATTATAATTTATAAATAACTGTCAAAATTCATTGGATCCAGATTCTTAAAAAAATATATTTTCTTTGGATGCTCACCAAACATCACTTAGCTTCCTGTCTTTTGTATCATATTTCATATATCTGGCTTTGTTAAAAAAATGGTCCCTTATAAGAACACCTGGCACACCTGCCAAAATAAAGCATTTTGAAGCAAGTATCCATGCAAATTACTTTTTAAGAGAGAAAAAGATGATGCTCAAACATGTTAATGTTAGGAAAAGCAACACATCCTTATTATTATTTAATAACTGACCAAAAATTTAGTTTTTTTAACTGAACCCCTTTTGAATGCTTTTAACAAAATAAAAACAATCTTTGAAGTGTCACTTGTTTTTCCTTTTCTTTTTTTTGTAGCACAATTGATACATTAGGCATTTGTTATCTTTAATCATTTAATCAATCCAAAAAGACAGATTTTGTATTACATTATAAAAGCATTTAATCCTTTATTGGCAAATGTTGCTTTTTTGATACAAGTATTTTCCTAAATTACATTTTCTATACAAAAATGCAAACTGCTGTTTATGTGTGTTGTCTTTTAGGATATGCAAGAAAAAACTTGAGAAAACCAAAGGATTTTTGATTTTTTTTTTTTTTGTCAAAACTGTTCAGTAAACAGCTAAAAAGTAAAATGATCCAACAATTATTTATTGTAATAGAATCTAAAGGGTTAAAATCCCAAAGGGAGGACTGAGTATTTGTAAACAGAATGTGTGTTGGTGAGGATTCATATGCATATTTTTTTTTTGTTTCAAGATTCTAAATTACATTATACCATGTTGGGGTCCTTTTCTTACCCCTCCCTGCAAGGTTCAATGTTTTCGTGCAACATTTGTGGGCAGAACGTTAGAGGCACTTGACAACGAGTAGAGGAGTAGGAGGAAGTGCTTTACGGGGAGCTTCTGTGGAAAACGGTGATGCCTGCATGCTGTGTTACAAACCTGCCATGAAGGGCGACCATGTGGACGCGTGCAGATTATTGCAACTTTCTCGCACCTCATATCAGAGAGACATCCGGTCATTTTCATATTCATATTTACATGTATATGAGAGCCAGGATGTTCTAGGAATACAGAGCCATTTAAATTCACAGAGAATCCATAAATACCACCTCCAGAGAGCCAGGAAAAGAGGAGGCGGGGGGACGGAGAAAGAGGCCAGTATATTTATTTGAGTGACATTGTCTAAATTGAAGTTTGACACTCTTCACCACTCTAACCTTTATGCAAATGTGAAAACATCTATATGTGATGGACAGAATTCAATTAACTGAGATGACAGAAAATAATCTAGTGAACTGAATACATCATGCAGTTGAAAGGTAACATAATCATCCTGGTAGGAAAGGGTGGGGAGGAATGGTGGAAGAGAGACAGAGGAAGAAACAGAAGGAAAGGAGAGGAACAGGACTGGGGGTGTTGGAGGAATGGGTGGGGAGGGCTCAGAGGAAGTAGAAGATAGAGCCCATTTCTTCACCGTCTTATCGAATGGCACAAGCTCTATTTCTCCAAAGCGGAGTCTTCAGTCCACTAAACTCTTGATCTCAAATGAGAGACCCTGGAAGACTGTTGCTAAGCAATTAGGGGGCTGGGGTTGTGGGGAGGGGGCCTTATTGAGTCGCTGATTCTCACTGCTCAGTGTCCGTCATTACAATTTCTTCTCACCTCATAGACTTCCATACTGATGAACAGTGGTGACCACACAGAAGAAAATCGGCTCCTCGGGGCAATGCTTGCAAATTACACTGCAGCAGTTATTTCACCGAACACACGGAGACTGCCACTCCACCCCTCAAATCAACAGTTGCTGAAGAGACCGGATGCTAAATGTCAAAAAAAGTACACCAAAAGAAAAATACAACTATTTTATGTTTTCTGTTTAATTCTACTTTAAAATGCCATAAATGCACAATGAAATTAGAAAAGCACATCTACATGTACAACCCATTCTATCTATTAATTACGTCTACTAATAGAAATCAGTGCAAGAGTAAGTGACGGAGTAGGAGAAACCAAAGGAGCAAGGTTTTTCAAACTGATTTGAAAAATAGACAAACACTAGTGAGCTGACGGCCAGATGGGGGCACCCTTACCCAACATTTGAGAAAAGCACATCACAATGACAGAGGCAGCTCTCCTTAGTAAGAAATATACATATGTAAAAAAAGTTGTTGTTGTTTTTTCTTTTTGACCTGAACCTATTAAAAAAAAGCACCATAAGTGAAAGTCACTTTAACCAGAGCAGCCAGGATATTTGAGAGTAAATTAATGTTCTACAATAAACTCTTGAATTTTGTGAAGATTTTTGAAAATAATTACTGAATATTGTCAAAATGTACATCTGTCACTGTATTTTTTGGTCATCCAGTGGAATAGGTCAGTCAGGATACTAAGGGGGTCTGCTATGTGGTCACTAGATGGCTCTGTTTGTTTTGTAGCTGAGTCTTAGAGTATGGTGTGGTAACATGCTGATAACTTCATGTTTTTCCTCAAAGATTCAATTGGAAATACCATACAACATTAATATTTTGTTTTATCTTATTGTTATTTATACAAGTACGAAAAGTGGCACTTGGTCGCCTTAAGTGTTATCAAAGAAAAACACGGATATCAAAAATAAGGGGAATATGCAATTTAACAAACTTCCAGTTACAACTTGAAAAACCAATGGTATCCTATGAACTAACTGTTGAGTCCAGTAAGAATGTGTATTTTTTGTATTTTTATGTTTTCCAGAACTACAACATGTCCACCAAGACATGTTGTTCAAAAAGATTTAATGAGGCACAAACTGTGGGAAATTCAAATAAGCAGTTTAATGTTGCACCTACTGCTTATTTTTAAACATGAAGCGATCATATTAGATTTATACATTTGGGATTGACAAAAAAATCTTCAACTTTCTCATTTGGAAAAATTTTATAAACAGCAGAAAAGAGCCTTTCTCTTTTCTTATTTATTTATTAATTTGTCTTTTTGAAAACTATTCTCAGAATGGTCCTATTTGGAAACCTAAGACTTGATAGGTATACAGTAGTTTATATAAAACACTTGAGGACACCACATTGGAAAAATAATTTAAAGTAAGCTTGAAGCTGGAGCAGTCAGGGATCATACAGCGATTCCTCTTCAGATCTGGGCTTTATTGGTGACAAAAATGGACACTGTTTAATCAAGTATAACTTTTCCAAGAAAGGCTCCAGTAATATGTTTGCAAATCACTGAGATAGGTTAATATCTATGCCCGGAAAAAAGCAAACCACTTTTATCAGTTCAAGTAACATGGGATAGTTCTGCATTTTGATGTATTGAAACTTTGAAGGAAGTAAGAAGCAACACAGTTTGAGATGCTTGTCACAAACTGTATGACAAGCACAGCTTGCCACACAAACTGTGCTAACCAGGTTTATGGGTTAAACAGATTTAATGAGACTAAAACTACCAGGAAACATTTATCACTGCATTCATCACAGCAGTTTAAAAGCTCAGTGGTTATATTGTATTTTAGCTTTGGGCTTTGTATAAATTCTAACTTTGTCATTGGAACTTTGACTTTGAGTTCAGGGATTTTTTTTTTACACTAGGAACATGAACATTTTGACTTCTGACTATGTAAATGATAAAACATTATTCCAGAAACAGTTAGAAAAAAAATAATTTTGATTGTTGTAGCTTAGTAGAAATAATTTTGCTTTTTAACTGCTTCTCCTGCTCACAAAACTAAGTAACATGTTTACAACAAAGTAGGCTTGTCATGCAATAATAATTTACTGAGAAATTTAACCTTTTTAATGCCTGGACATTAATCAACCTGTTTGACCAAGATATTACATAATCTGCAATTTTATTTGAGTGGAGACAGAATATATTAATAAATGTGAATGAATATGTGTATTGATGTGATTGGTAAATGGGTGTGCTAAAAAAATTCTATTTGTCGAGCACAA
Source organism: Phalloptychus januarius (assembly GCA_902982915.1). Classification (NCBI taxonomy): domain Eukaryota; kingdom Metazoa; phylum Chordata; class Actinopteri; order Cyprinodontiformes; family Poeciliidae; genus Phalloptychus; species Phalloptychus januarius. The sequence continues at coordinate 10,066,670 of CADWAE010000129.1, read as the reverse complement.
CATGACAAACACTTTGTCACATAGAAAGAATTTTACAGGCAAAGTTCATTGCAGCTCCGAAGTGTGTGAAAATCTGAGTTCTAGTGTTCTTTTAATTCTGAACCAGGACATGAAGGTAGATCTGCTTTCTGGAGCTTTACCCAGCAAACCTCATCTCTCTCTACCTCTCATGTAGTAGCATGCATGTATTAGGTGTAAAGCCCACCCATATTTATGTTAAAGCAAATTAAAAAGCAGAGAGTGTTGCATTCACTAAGACCAGAGGAGATGGCATTACATATATTTTCCTAAAGTAAAAACTAGAGCTACTTGAAAGCTGGTGGCAAAAATTTTATATTTTCTCTCCCTCTTCTGCAAATGCTTTGTTTATGGTTGAATCCTGTCTGTTGGATCTGTTGGCATCTGCATGCGTTTAATACAATCTGTTTTGCAAATCTGACGCAGCACGAGAAACAAATAGTTTGTGCTAAATATTTGTAAAATATTGGGGTGCTGTGGTGGCGCAGGGGCAAAGCACAACTCACATATGGAGGCCTTAGTCCTCATGCCGGATGTCACAGGCTCGAGTACCGGCCTGGTGACATTTGCTGCATGTCTTCCCCTCTCTCATTTCCCCATTTCCTGTCTAGCTACATTCAAATAAAGGTCACTAGAGCCAAAAAATCCTTTAAAAAAACATTTGTGAAATATGGAGGAGATTGCACTGCTTTGACAATTTCCTATTAAGTAGTATTGAGTGCTCATAAAAAAACTTCTACACTGTGTAGTTACTATTGCTTATTGTTGTTAAAACTTTTGTTATTGATGTTGTTCACTCTCATTATTATGTTAGCCCCACCTCATGTTGCATGGTGCAGGAGGTTGGGTCTGTTCCACACGTCCCAGTGCACCATGTTGGGACTTCTCAGGTATAATGAGGGAGTTGTGGCTTAGCTGCTGGGAGAGAGAGTGGCAGTACTCCAGCTCTGACCCCCTCTGAATTCTGGGAAAGCCATCCTAGGTTGACTCCTTCCCCCACTTCACAGTTTCAGTCAGTCTACGTTTCTCCTGGTTAGTGTCCAAATAATGCATCCCACTGCTAGAAAATGGAACAACATTTGCCATACATTTTATTTTAGAGCAAAGTCTGCAATACAAACCAATATCATAATAACAATTACACTTTTCTAAATTTGTTATACAGTTTTAATTCAATTTGTCAAGAGAAGTAATTAGAATATTTTTTGTACAGCTAAATCAGAACATGTGAAAGTAAAGCCTTGTAGCAGGAAGGTAATGGCTGCATGTCTTCCTTTGACCCATACAAACAAAAGCTACTTTGTATTAAGGATTTTTTTGTGTAGAAGTAGTTTCTTTGATCATTAGTTTGGTTACATCACACTGTGAGGATCAAAGACATGCAACCTCTGGCAGAGAGAGGAGGAATGAATAGAAAACTTGCTAGGAGATCAGAAATATCTTTTTTTAACATCACATCACTCCTATCCTTGAGCTTCGTGGCTCTGCAATGTCCACATTAGGAGCAGATCACACAGCAGGCGGGGAGGCCTCTGCGGCACTAGCTGTCGTCAGGTGACTCTCTCTGCAGCTTCGACAGCGGCACATCCCAGCAGGGGACATCGTTGATTGGTGACCACGCACACAACAATATCATCTATGAACCCACTGCTATTTGGCTGCTCTGGCTTTGATGCAACATCTAATTGGCCGAGATGAACTGTTGCTGTGGCAGCTTGAGGCCATGATCCGCTGTATGCCAGTGCACACAGCCACTATCTGTATTTAATTAGGTCCCCTTCCCCTGATGTGTTGGTTGTGTGTACAGTATGTGTGTGTTCAGAGTATATCAACATATACATCATCTTGCGCTTTCATCTTCTCCTGCATGTCTTTAGTTACGTGATGTGGTTTGTCTAAAGCATTTAAGGTTGACAGGTTATTGTTTGCTGTAATGAAGAGAAATGTGCAATTAGAGTTTACATCAAACTGAAGTAGGGGAAAAAACAGGGCAGAACATAATTTATCAGCCTGATTTAAGATGAAGAGGTTTGCTGTCTGAATTGCCTTGACGGTTTGCTTTCTCGGTTATTACTAGCTGGTGCGAGTGATCAGTTTGGACATTGACAGGGTGCGTTCGAGCAGAAGAAAGAGTGAAGGGTGTCATAGAGGTTTGTTTTCGCAGACCCTTCACTTCTCAGCGTTTGACGATGGGTCTGGAGCCTGTTGTCACTGCGGAGAGGCTGTGTGTGAGTGGCGCTTTGTTTAACTTCCTCTCAGTGAAGGAGAAACCAGCAGGGCTTGGTAATGAGTCTGCAAACAGGACTCAGAAGGAAGAGAACCAAGCATTGTTGTTAATTGCAGTGGGAGTGTATTAGCTGTAATTTTAACAAGTTGTTTTTTCAGTAAGGTCTCCGTATATAGTGACAAATGACAAATCCACAACTCATATAAAAACAGCCTAAGCATTAAAGCTTAGGCTATAAATACAATTGCTAAATACTCCTTTAAATTTATGCAGGCAGTTACATTCCAACAGACATTTTCATGCCAGAAACAAAAGGCAGATTCAGGAATAATGGTGCTTTGTTTATTTGCATAAAATTGAAGAAACAGTGCAAAGTATCATGTGTTTCATCTTGTACTAAACTCACCAGCACACAATGACTGATTATGGTAAATTACCATCCCTGTTTGAGCTCCCGAAAATCTGCTCTCCGTGCTGTATGCAGCCCTGAAGCAGGGGAAGAAAAATTGTTCTGCCCAAGTACCATAAAAACAGATTGGAAGCTCGGCACTGTGAATTAGCTGCACAGGAAGCCCCCTAAACCCCTTGTTTTATTCATGAGCGTGTAGGCTATCGGAGTCTAAGAAACCCCTGTGGCGTCGCCCGCTACATCAAGGTTGCGCACTGCGACCATGCAAGGCCTTCTTTTTTCTCTTTTTTTTGACATGCCACATTAAAAAGCATCACGGATTATCATCTTCTGTGATCAGAAGGTAGATAAACAAAATCCAATCTAATTCAGCAAGAGAGATCAATGAAACAGCCATACTAAAAGATTTGAAACAGAGTTTTCATTCAAATCATGAAATCCTGCTTAGAAATGTTTACTGGTTATATTTTGGTAATGCAAGGCTTTTATTTGGGGGAGAAAGGAGGAGATGTGGTGGAATGTGAGCTTAGGAAGTTCAAATAACTTTTGAGAACAAGTGTTGTTAACAATAATTCTTTAGAAATTGAAACAGGGAGAAGGCAGTGACTCCTAATTGAGACCCATGCAGAGCATATGCACCAGTGGGTACTAAGTAAGTAAATATTAAAAGTACAATCATGTAATGTTAGATGATTGGATATACCCAAAATACAATTCTAAACAAATATGTAGACAACTGTTTCCAGAATGTCTCAATTGGGTAAAAAAAAAGTAAAGTGTTCTGGAAAGATGGCTTCAATTGCATGGACTCGCTTACATTGATTTTTAAGAGCTGGAGACAGATAAGAAGCCCCAATCAGTCAACTTCAGAGGCCTGTGGTGACGTAAGTCTGAAGAACATTAAAAATGTGTTGCCGTTTATAGAGCTTTAAAAGCTCAAACAAAACCTTAAACTGTATTCCGTACATAATAAAGAAGCAGGTTAGATCAAGTAGCGAAGGTGTGACACAGGAAAGCGTGGAGGATCCATTATTAGCAACCACATTTTGGAAAAGCTGTCAGCGAGACAGAGAAGTTTTACTATCGGTTGAATACCATCTGGACATTAGGTATCATAGCACTCATTTAACCAGCATTTCAAAACTGATAAAATGAAAACAAGCAATATTTTTTGTGCTTCTTGTTTAATTGATATATATACCATCAAAGGTCAGCTCCTGGTATTCAATGGTCGTTTGAATGTATGTAGAAAGTCAACCGTAGAGAAAATGATCAGATAACCAGACTTTTTACACATTTCCGCAGAACTGAAACTTTATAGATATACAAAGGCTTAAAAATAATACAATTACTTAATATCATCTGCATGGTGATTACAAGAGAGTTCACTAAATGATAATATAGCGAATCAAATTAAGCCAAATAAAATAGGTCAAGCACTGAATCTTGTGAAACTCGATGCGTAGAAGTAATTTAAGCTCATTTGAAGTTAAATTTGCCATTAAAAAAAGTCCTTATTGATAATTAAGAATCAAATCAATCCAGTTGTACCATATATGCTTGCCCAACATTTTAGTAGCTGGAGTTACACTTTGTGATGATGAGTATTAAAGATAAAACTTAGTGCTACACTATAACACTGCACTAAATTAATAGAAAGCTATTCAAAATATCAAATCTATAGTTGACCTGATTCCTGTTATGTTGCTGTTCCTGAAATTTATTTACAGTTTATCATCTGTCATCAATTCTAGACTGGAGCCAAATTAACCAACACCTTTTGATGTGGAGGAGCAGCGACTCTACGCCAACCTTCCCTCAGATGATGCCCTATCTCTATGGGTTAGACCAGTCCCCCTTTGACAGACGTATATAGCAGCCTTTTCTCACTTTATTTTGTTTTATATAAAGATAAATAAAATATATAAAGGAACAGTAACATAATATTTTCAAAATGGCAAAAACTAGGGTTCTGGGTACATTGTGTATCACACCCATAGCACAGAATCACACGAGAACAACTTACTAAAGACATATGATTTAAGTACTTTGTTATTGCAAAATTAAACAATAACAAAATATGTCCCTATACTAATTACACTACGAGGATAAAAAATAAGGCTGCATGTATTTTAATTCCCTTAAAAGATATTAAATGTGCATGTCTCAGTGTTGAGCTTGACAATACGTTAAATTCAGTGCCACATGTGGCCTTGTTTATTTGGTTTGTCTCTGCGCCAGCATCTTCTTAATTGTCCTCTCTGAACCGAGCAACTTGGTCGCTTGTCATTATGGTGGCACTGAAGTCCTAATTAGTGCAATTGTTATCTGTAAGATGGCCTCTCTTTTTTCCCCTGCTACAAAATCCCATTAGATCCAGACAGCTCATTTCTATTCCCTCTGTCATCTCTCTAGAAATGACGTGCAGTGCTTGAAACTGTTTATTTCCAAATTCAGACCTCCTCCGCGGCAGCCATCGGCTTCAATTACCAGTTTTTCCTGAGCGGAGCCATCAGGCAGCCTGACACTGAGGTCCAACCTAATTCCCACCTTCTCCAAAGTCAAGAGCATAATGTGCAGATAAAAAAGGTGGAAAATAGCCTGCCGCTCATTAGCATGCGGCGCCTGCCTGTTCATTTGCTTGCTGCGAATGAAAGTTCTGACACTCAGCGCCTTGTGCAATACGAGAACAGTCCTCTTCAGACTGCCTCGTGTCCTTACTACCACGGAAAGGTCATCGGCATAGGTGCATGCTAACCAACCGGGATGGCTGCTCTTCATTGGCCCACCTGGGAGAGAGGTTAGCTGGGGGTATTGATTCGGGGAGAACCTCATTACCTGCTGAATCAACATATTATTGCTATGTTTCACCCAGTCGAATTGTTTACAAGTGTCTTTAGTGCGGGCAAAAGCCTTTTCTGGCAGGCCATGACCGCATTCATTAGTCCCTGACCCGGGTGATTATGTGTTATCTGATAGGCTGCTATCTGGCTTGGCCGCATGAACAGGGCCACTGGCCTGCCTTGGCCTGGACCCATTACAACCAGACACTTTCGCTCGCTGTAATTCTCTCCCTCTGCCCGCTCAATCCCTCTTTCCCACTCTGTGTGCTCCCTATGAATGTATCCATTAGCCTGGTGATGTGTAAATTGTTTTCACCTGCACTGTGGGCAGATGGGGAGCAGTGTCTCTGTCGTGATTTCCTATGCATGAGCTTTCTAATCAGCAAGAGAGTAAGACGATTCCCTTGCTTCTTGCCAGAAAAAGGTGAGCTTGCGTGAGCATGCACAAATACATTACAGGCACACATGTTCTCTCACTCACGATTTGCAATCAATATGCATGCTCTGTTGTGGGTATTTTGGTGCAGTGGCAGCAGTGACAGGGTTCATTACAGGAGCTCACCTTACAACATGATGATGGCTTAAAGCGGAAGAGAGGGATGGGGCCTGAGTTGATCCTTGCCCCCCGCCATCCTCTATTTTACTTCAAATTGAAGGATGATTTGACCTGAAAGACTAAACCCACATAAGCACAATGACTTCTACCGGTTGTGTCAACTGAGTGTGACCCATGGAGCAGACAGGAAAGGATGCCCCTCACACAAACAAGTAAAGCATTTCCTAATGTGTTAATGTGGATGTGAGTCATGCCTTCTGGGCCTCTTTTTGAGCATTGGGTCAAATGGGCCATCCACATCTAGATTGGCACTTTGGTTGTAGAAAGAGGTGCTCAATTACTGAGTCAGCTTTTCTTAGCTCAACCAATCTGGAAGATCTGGGTCTTAGCAGTAACTAAAACTTTTTTTGCTTATTTCTTTGATTTCCTGTAAAATCTTTTGGATTATTTGGTGTAGATAGGGTGCAATATTCATAAGCGTCCCTTGCATTTTGTTTGAGCCTCCAGAACCAACCAATCTTGATTCATACTGAATAAAAATACTCAGAGAAAAATCTTATGACATATTAATTGCTTATAGATTTTAATGAAACCTCACTTTAATAATCCTGAATTATTCCATTGACTCCCTTAAAACTTCTGGCTCAATCTTATCAGTGTCACAGATCAGTGATACCAACCTTTAAACACCAAGGCCTTAATGTCAAATATCTTGACCCAAAACATCAAATAGCTTTTGGGAAATCTAATCTGTCAAAATGCACACCATCCCTCAAATTAGCTGTCAGTCAAACTCAGAAGTGAACAAGATCAGCCCATGAATTACAAGCAGGTCAAAAACGTTGACAAGAGTCACACAAGAAGCCAGTGTTCAAAGTAAAGAATCAAAAAAAATGAACAAAACAGAGAACAAATCCACTCTGCATCACAAGACATGCGTAACAACAAGCCATTGTCATTAGACCTGAGAGTCTTTGTTTGAAACTACACTGACATATTGTGCTCTCAGACAGCACTCGAGACTGCCCTGATGTTTATTCAAATAATCAACAAGTGCAACATTGGCATGAATCGGATCTTCTTTCTTCAAACTAATAAAGGACAAAGGCAGTAAAACAATTTATCTCTGGTTGTCTTAACTCTGCCAAGCTCACTTTCTGTTATCTTCTTGAATCTCAACCAAAAAGAGAATCGCTGAACACTAGTTCCACTTCAGGCCTTTCTATTTGCTCAACTTTCTGTTCTATGAAATTATAAAGGGGACTTCTTGTAGCTTTTTATCCACTTGATAGCACTTAGTTAATTGCTGTCCTTTCATCGACAAAAATGCATTCTGTCACAGAATATACACACACCGAACCATATGCATTCTCTGGCTTTATAAAGATGTAAGTGATATTACTTTTTATGTATTATAAAATTAAATGTGACCTGGTTTTAAACTGATGTATCTAATACCATTGTCTGCACACATTAAATTTCTTGAATACAAATTTGTAAAAATCAAACTATAGCTCTACCAGCAGCTGTATAAGTGCCTACTTTCCGAAACAATCATAAAAGCCTGGTGAAATCTCTTTCACTGGAGTTATCAGCCAATTACAGATACAAGTGATCATTGAATTAACACATGGAACTTGAAAGCTTTTGCACTTTGATGCAGAATGTTCTCTGGAAAAAACAAAAAGAAAAAAATTATGTCAGACCTTAAACTGCAATAACACATTGAGTCACCTGAATTCCGGGGCAGTCAGTAGGTATTGTGGAATGAGAAAATGTCACAGTTGTTTTTTTTTTTCTTTCTTACATTTTTGTAAATGCTTACTAGACAGAGTTATGAATGCATAAGAAAAAAAATCAAATTTTTTGCTTAATAAAGGAAATGATATTTAGCATTAACCCCAAATGCTGTTCCCCTTTGAAAGCACAGAAACCAGAGCAGTGGAAGAGCAACAAAAGACAGATGAACCCAACAGCACAGAGAGGTGAGCCAACTGTTCCAAGTCGCATTGCACAAGGGAGGTTGGAGTAAAAAGGGGAGGAGAATGGGGAAATAATTTAGCATTTGTGTAAGCTGTTTATCAAATTATTAACTGCACAGATGTTTCCGACTAGGCTACGAGCTGAACATAAGCTCGACCAAGCAGAGGAACAAAGGTCTGAAGGATTCAATGGAGATGTGCACTGCATGTCAATTTAATTTACTAGCTGTTAATTCTTATGTAAATTGTGACCTCTGTTGAGGCGTATCAATGGCTATACACATTGCATGTTGCTGCAGGAGCAGCAGAAAAAAAAAAACAGTGAAAGATCCCTGCTAAAAATACACTAAGATAATCACTGCAAAATAGTGTTATATTTGCAGCATTTTGACTTGTTTTGTAATTAGAAGAAAATTATGTATTTAATAAACAAGCAAAAAATGAATAAACATTGTTAAACATTGTAAAACTGTTTATTATAATATATATTATAATATTATCATAATAGATAGATAGATAGATAGATAGATAGATAGATAGATAGATAGATAGATAGATAGATAGATAGATAGATAGATAGATAGATAGATAGATAGATAGATTATTATACATAGTATAATAAAACTAATCCTGCATATACTGTGTGTGTGTGTATCCCCCCCAATAGTCCCACAATCCTCTTTCTACCACGCCATTGTGGAAAATAGGGGAAGGATGTTAAGTTTCTCTGTATTTTGTATCATACTACAATAAAGAAAATAATCACTAATACGTGTTATGACTTCAAACAAAGGTTAATCGCACAGCCAACAACCTTGGACGGGCTCAGCTGGAACAGCAATGAGGCAAGTCTCATTTTCTTCATCACCTCTAAAGAACTGCCTTTCAGCTCTCTGTGACACAAACAAAAAAACCTAGCAACAATATCAATTATACATGCAGGAGGCAAACAGGGGGATTTATTTCACAACAAATAGCCTCATAGAGAGATGCTGAATAGGGCAGATTAGCATTAGAAAAGGACAACAAAACTCCCCTGTTCAACTGCTAAAGAGCAATTTGATGGGTCTGGAATTGGGGGAAATTGGTTGATTGCAATGTGCATTTGAGGGGCTGGAATCCAAACCTCTGACATATAGTGTTCAAACGAACACACTTCAACGGTTTGGGTAATACTTATAAATGATAGTTATGGTCATTATCTATGTGGCAAAAGAGGGTTATTCAAAATACAAATGATAGAGAACATACAAATCCACTATTCTTAAAATAAAAAAATATATATTAAAACTGACTGATCATTCTCAGTTTTTATACACCACAACTAATGCATTGATCAATAAACCACCAACAGACAACGTTTTAAAACTAGTTTGTAATGAAAAAGTGGAAATTAAGCTTACAAATTACTGGTGTTTGTGTGCCACGGTAAGGTTTTAGCATTTGTCTTTGAGGAAAGACACAGTAGAACATTCAGTGTAATAAACTAAACCAATGCATGACACAAAGCAGTAAAAAATATTTTTTCTGTGAAGAAAAGGGGAGAAGACTCCCATAACTGGGCATTCTTGCCCACTATTTAAGCAGTATGTCTGTAAATTTCAGGCTGTGCATACGTATTGACACTAGAAGTCCAGTTTGCGACAAGTCATGCATAGAAACCCATGAAAAAATGAGCTCTGGCTACCTGTGACCAAAATTAAACCTCTACAACCAAAATTAGACCTAAATAAGGCCTCCTCTCAAAGTACATGGTTTGAAAAAACACCACTGCAGTGCACATCAATCTGAACCAATCATTAACACTTTTCTTCAGCAGGAACAAGGAAGCTGTCCAGGCCAGGATGATAGGAAGGTAGATTAAGTTAAATTCAGGGCAGGTCTGGCAGAAAACTATTAAGAAGCTACAAAATACCTCAGAGTGGGGAGAGTTACACCTTCAACCAGGACAACAAAGCAAAATACACAAACAAAGCTGCTAAGGGATTGTATACTTTAGCATACCTGTGTGTTAGAACAATTCAGTTAAGGTATACCAAAATCAAATTGGGAATCTCTTGCAAAATGAAAAGACAAATGTTCTTCGTTTAATCTGCCTGGCTTGAGGAATTTCATTAAAATAAATTGTGAGACATTTCAGTGTAAAATCAGCAAAATGTCCTAAATTCCTCTGGACATCACCAAAGATGTCCAGAGGAATGTTGGCTCGACAAAGTATCTATGTATGGGGTCAAAATACAAATGAATGCCAGACTTTTCAGATTGTTATCTGTGAACATTTTTTAAATGTGTTCACATATTTGGCTCTTACCTCACAGTAAAGCAACATAATTGTATTGGTTTATCACATATATGCAATAAAATTTGCTTACGTTTATGGTAACCTGTCAAAATGTGAAAAGATCCAGGGTATAAAATGCTTTTTCAAGGTGTGTGTGTGCATTTGTGTACTTGTTTCTCTTGGCACATCATTGAGGCTATGTGTCTGTAAGTTCTAAAAGGCACTTATGAGGAAAAAGAAAAAGTCATAATTTAATAATGCATAATGGAGAGAGTGGGTTTAATGATAATAGTAATAAGTTTTTAACATGCTGTACTGTCTTATTTTAACAAGTTTACTTCATCAAGATCAACATGGTAAAACATGACATTTTGAGAAATGTCAGTGATAAACTTTGATGCAAGATGCTGTCTAGAGATAATAGGAAACTGCCATTATCTGTGAAAACGAGACATCAGTCTTTTTCTGACAGAGAAGGGAACGCTTATCAAACAAAAGACAAAGGCTTTTGATGGATGATATTTAAGAAAGTCAGCTTATAATCCTTGATAAGAAGAAATGGCATTTAGGAATTTGCATTTTGAGAAATGCAAATGCATTCAAGAGATAATTCGAAAAAAATATAGACCATGTGCAGTTTGTGTTTACCAGCAAAGGTTTCTGGGAAGTCGTTCTCATGGTAACCAGCGTAAACACAACCGCCTTTCTCTCTGCCTCCTCCTTGTGTCTATCCTTGCTGGTCTCGGCTTTGCCGCGGCTCCAAAGCAGGTGAAAATGGCAGGATCGACATACAGCCAGGACCGCTACTATGCAAAGATAGCGTGTATTCAGCAAAACATGCATGAGAGGTAAAGTTTCTCTCTGTTTTTTCTTACCAGGAGAGTCGGGCCGAGGTAGACTGGGGGCTCGAGTTGTAATCTCTGCCGCCTGTTGGTGTCCTTATGCCGCGTGACTCGGTCTAGCGATTCGGCGAATTTCAGCGGCTAATTATCTCGGAGGCTAACTTAAGCTAACTGAGGTAAATCTACGAGCTGCTCTTGTGTTCATACATGAATACGTATTAAAGTTAATCTCCGTTTAGTGATTGCGCTATTGTATTTTTATTAGACTGCGTGCCTGTAAAAAATAGCGCTAATATTGCGAATAATTAGCCTAGAAATACCTTTTATGGGCTAAGCTATTTAGGTCTTCTTTGAGGGTGCTGGAAACGCCTCCCTGTGGTTTGGGTCGTTTGTACGTAACTTTGTCAGGTGCAAAATTGAGCTATTTAACACCGGATTTTTCGGACTTACTACACCGCTTTCGTTCAGAGCTAATGAGCATGTGTAAAAAGTTTAATAAGTAATACAATACACATGACATGTAAGTGTTTTATGTAAGTGTACCCCCTACAAAAAAAAAAAAAAATTATATGCAATAGTTAAGTAGTTACATGAACAGGAAAAGGTTAGTTTACAGGCGCAATATGAATGCAAGAAGGGACAATATGGAATTGGGTGGGTATAAGAGGGGGTCATTATTTCACTAAGGGGCAATTAACCAAAGCCTTCATGTGGATGACAGCTTTTGTTTACTTGTTTCATTTCTGTGTGCAGTGAGAAGCGCAGACTGGAACTGGAGAGGGAGCTGTTCGCATACTCCAGATCAGATGCAAGAATGTAAGTTTTACCAGCTGAAAAAGAATAAGAATATGTGGACATCTGAACTTCTCATTTTGCTTTCTTGTTAGTTTTTTTTCACATTTGCTTGCACATGCATTCTATATGGTATCACTATTCCCTCTCCAGAGGAAATCTCAACATTACAATGAAAACAGTCGTTCAGTAAAGTATCAAACAATAGTAAAAAATGATTTCTAAATGATTTCTAAAGGTTTTCTTCTTGTAAAAATAATTTTAAAATGTTTAAGTCTTTGCCTTTGGTGAGAAACCTTCAGTTTTACTTTCGTGTTATGAATCTTAGAGCTCCATTGTTTTCTAACTAACGGCATTTAAGCAAAGAAAGAGGTCATAGTTAATGTGAGGCAAAAGGTACCTAATATAAGGTTGTTCTGTATGAATGTTTGCATCTGTACGACAGGTTTCTTAGCAAAAATATTGTAAATGGTGTCTGAGCCTTAGCTGTGTGTTTTCAGTCTCATTCATATTCACATTTCAGGTCAAAACAGCAAAGCTCATGTTGATATGAGGCTTCTGAGCAAACTTCAAATTTAAATCATATTGTGCTTAACCTTTTCTTATGAGAGGTCTAGCTCTTAGTTTTTGACAATGCTCTGAGATAATATTTCCCTTGAATAACACTTCTCCATTGCCTTCAGCTTGCAGATAAAGTGTTCGAAACTGCGCAGTTATCTCAAAGAAATCTGTGGCAGGGAAGCACGAGCGAAAATGAGAAACCTTCAGCTTAAAAGAGATGTGGAGTGCATGGAAATTAGCATGAAGGAGTACAGTTCTGACCATGGACCCTTGCAACAACAAAAGGTACTACATTCACCCACACTGCTATGTATTTATTAACACAGATCACTTGTGTAGATTTTCCCTTGATAAAAGCACTATCAACAGACTGCAAAATCCCCAACCAGAGCAAACAAATATTTTCTTCATAATCTGATTAAAGAACACCTCTAGCGGAAAACAAATGACTTAAGAAAAAGATTACTTCAAACACATTTTGTACACATTAGCTTAATTGCCACATTGTACATTTACTACTTAGAAAATGCATAGTAGACAAGTAGGCAGCCCATTGAAATTGCTCACAGTGGCTTGATGTGAGAGAAGTAAACACTCAAACCGTGCAATTTATCACCACAAGCAAATGAACAAGGGACAAAACAATGAGCCAGTCAGATTATCACTTAAAACTCAATGACAGTGCTTGACAGCTTAATATCAAATTAACAAAATTGGCTAATTATGACTCACTGAGTTAATTGCCCAATATAGAGACTCTGAAGTGCTCCAGAGGTTTAGTCATTCTCTCCCCTCAAGCAGTTGGTTTATTTCCTCTGAATGCTTTTGAGCTCTATATGTTTGTTTTTGTTTTGGTGATTTTTAGCATCGCTCTTGCATTAATACCACAATTATGACAACCGAAAAAAAAAATCCTACACTAATTGGGGAAAGTTAATTTATTTTTAACATAAAGAAACATGTTAAAAAGGTGTATATTTGAGCTAAAACAAGAGTTATTGTTCAATTGAAATTCAATTACTGTGTGAGTTTAGATTGAGGCAGTAAGTCAGATAAATGTTAAGGAGAGCATCTTCTTCTACACCAGGCAAGCTCACTTGAGAAAACTCTTTGATTGATAGCCTGCTGCTCCAAGGTTGCCACTTTAGGTTCTTTGTAGTCATATAATATTGAGCACTGGTATTGGAGGTATCCCTTTTCTAATGCAATGTGAATAGGATTATTTTTCTATCTTATATGTGGTTATTTAATACATTTTTTATTCAGGCTGACTTCTTGGAAAAGATTTCCAGATTCACTGGAGCAAGCAGCAAGATGGAGGAGCCCAAAGCAGCAAAGGTAAAACTGCTAATATTTCGGTGTTATGACATTTTTTGGATAAGAGCATCAAGCGTTTTGTGTATGCTACAATTTGTTGCTTTTGTGTTGCTGCTTTATATTTTGTGCTTATTTTGTTGTTTCTTTTTAACTCGTGCTCGTATTTAAAAATGTTTACAAGGTTTATGCAAATTACAGACAGCTCTATCGGGGCTCTGTTTTCAGATTTAGGAGAACAGAAGAAAGCAGACATTATGCCTGGTAAATCTGTAGAGGAGTCTACGTTTAAACTGTGTATCTGTAATAGCACAGGTGTCTAATCCTTGCTGGGGAATCTGCACAAGCGGTGTAGTTCAAGCCCATAGCTGCTTTCTCCCTTCACTTAAAGCAGTTAAAGCTCTTTTAGATGAAATGTCTAAGACATCTCACAATAACTTGGAGCATGCTGTCTAGAGCAGTCACTTATAACTGTGTGCACCCCCCAACCCCCTCCCTAAGACTGTCGATATTGTAATGAGCAAAATGGTACCGTCACTCCATTATGCATACAAGCCATTGGCTGGCAGTGTGCATGTCCCTCAGGCTGCAGCATTCATTAAGGAAAGCTTACCGGGCTGAAAGCTGGAGACAGATGATAACGGGATATGATTTTCATATTTAATACATTCCTTGGAAGAGCACACGCGTGCCGCAGATTGATAGAAGAATCAATTGCTACTTTAGTGAAACACTTTCTACTTTGCCCTGCAGCTACCGATGGAATCACTCAGCCAAGAAATTAACTTTTCCTCTTTTTTTACCTACTTTGTGGATCTGCTGGGCAGGCTGCATGGGTTACAGTGAATGTTATTAAGCAGCTAACTGTTTGGTATTTAAGACGCTTATCAGAAAAGAAACAGAAGCTATGCTTTTTGTTGTTATGTTTGGAGGGAGGCTTTTTTTTTGCTCTTTTCTCTCTCTCTCTCTTCCCTCTTGGTGACATTGCAGACATGAATCAAAACTTGTCTAAAGGATTTTTCACAAGATTAAAAGTTAAAGCATTGATCCTGACATATTAGTATAAAAAATAATAATAAGAAAACACTAACCTTTGCCCAAATAAACTACACTTCTTATGAATCAGGCTGGTGAAATGTAGTGAGTGAATCTCAATAAATAAGGATGTTATTTAAAATGTTGTTTTTGTCAGTTGCAAATCTACTTAAATCATATATAGATTAATTACACAAAGTGTGGAATTTGAAGCATTTTCCTTTTCCATTGTTATTGCTGACAAATAATGGAAAATTCTGTGTTTTGTAAATCTTTAATATTACATGACAGCAATAATAAAAGTAATTTTGATCATTTTTGTTTTAAGTGTAATACACAATCACTCGGAAGACTAATGGCTTGATAGTTATCCAGCTGACAGCCTTTGGCATCCTTCTTGGATGAGCCATGAAACATCATTGCTAAAAAACTGGCTGTTCAGACGGCTGTGTGCAAGGACTATTCTTGGAAAGTTTAGTGGAAGGGGAAAAACAAGCTGCCTAGAGAACATTTTGAAGCAAAGCCCAAGAGTTTTGATGGAAAGTTGAGGGTTGAGTAGCTAATTTATAGTTGAGCTGGGATTAATGCTGCCATACTCTCCAGTGCTGTGCCAAAAATACCAGCATAAATGGCACCTTCTGATCACCTTCAGTGTCAAACAGGTGTTAATACAAAGGGAACCCAAACCAAATTATTGATTCAATATACTTTACAGTAATAGGACTTACTGCTCAAATGACTAAATAGACTAAATATATTGTTGACCTTTAGATTTTTACTTTATGGTTGTTAAAATATATTGTCCTGCCAGACATGAATCTGTATACTCTGAGATTTGTTATTTTAATTAGTTAAATAATTAAACTTTTGATTATAACTTACCAAAACACTTCTATATGCGTTAAGTGAGGTTTCATTTTCAGAAAGAAAACTCCAGATGAATGTTTTCTGTTTTTTGTGAATGCAGATTAAAGCTGTGCAAAGACGACAATGGGACAACAGCAAGAACTTTAAGCAAGTGGACATTTTTATGGACCGCCAGACCTCCAGGGGCTATGATGCCGAAGCTGGGACCACAAGTGTACACTCACACCAAGCATTGCAGCGTTCGCCCAATCGCAGCGTTCAGCCGTGTGAACGTCTACCGAGTGGCCTTTTGAAGGACTTCAGAGTTGGCGGAGAGGATGCCGCCAGTAAGCGAGCGCATTTATCAGATGACATTTCAAGCTCAAACGATTCCCCTGACGGCTGTAATTTGAGTGACAAACATGAAAGAGTGTCGGGGCTGCTCCCATCTGCTCGTGCCTCAACAGCGGCAGCTGGTTGTGTGGCTTCTGCAAGTGATGATGAACGAGAAGCTTTACCTCTGGTGACCTTGACGAGGTCTGAGAAGAATCCATTTCCCAGCAACGGTAACCCTGCGATGGCTAAGAATCCCGCTGCAGAACCCACTGACTCCCAAGAGGTGGCTCGCAAGCCTCTCATAATGGGAGATGAAGAGAGAGGTCTTAGCCATTTGAAGCCTGAAACCACTTTCAGAAAAGGAGCTCAAGAGACATCAGGTTTGCAGTGATATTTCTTCCTTACTACCTAGTTGTAGCTTTTATCTGCCTTCACAGAAATAGGTTTTAACACTTTATTTTGCCCTTTGAAGTTTTTTATATTTTTCTTAAAAAACAAGTGATACTGTTTGGGTTGTTTACATTCAGGAAAATGTGAGAGTGTTGGAGAGCCATCCTCAGATGTGCAGTTGTCAGAGAGCAGTTCCAGTGACCTGACAATTTCTTTGACACAATCGGAACTCGAGGAGGATTTACCAGTGGAGGCAGCATCAGAGAGAAATGCCTCTTTCAGAGGAAGTGGTGATCACAAACAGCATCGTCCTGATTCATCCCCCCACTCTGATGAGTCTGAGAACACAGAGCGCTTAAACAGTGAATCCTCAACACCGGGGGTGACTTTGAAAAGGTAAAGTATGTTTGAAGTGTTTTGGTTTCTGAAATTTTAAAGAGACTATCCAGTCTTGTTTTGTTTTCACCTATAAAGCTACACTGACAACAAAAGTACATCTGGGTAATGTTGCATGGATTTCCACTATACAGGGTTTTACAAAATATAAGATTTGCACTGAAGAAAGAAATCTGCATTTCTTCCTTATTTGTGTTTGGGTTGATGACATCACAAGAGGCATGTGAATTTAGCTAATCATCTGGCAGTCATGAACACTAGGTGACAAATATAGCATTCAAGTTAATACAAGGGGTTGAACCTTATGTCTTTAATTACCCCCATGACATGGTGGTACTGTCATGGATGGCAAACAGTGACAGTGATTATCTTCCAGAATTTAACTGACAAGACTTTTCTATTTTCAGTATTTTCCATTTGAGTGCTGTCCCTAAATATTCTTTACCCAACCATCATCTCTCTGATCTCTCTCATCATTCGGCCCCACTCTTCTGTAGAAAGTGCTTCCAATTACATGACTCTATTAAATAATATCTATTAGTAAAAGGTCTTAGAAGGTCAAAGTTTTTGTTTGATCATTGGTGGTTCTGTGTTATGTTAGAAAATCATTGTGATGTTGTGATAAATTCACATTTCCTTAATTCTCTCTTTTATGCTTCCAATTTCGTTTGTTACCTTTAACCCCTTGATTACTGTAATCAGTGTCAGGTGTGGGCATTCTGTACAGACTCCATTCTGAATTATTCTATTGAGATGCAAAGGTGAACTTATGGTGCTTTGACACAGTATTATTAATTATTGTATTCCAAAATGTCATATTAAATCACTAATGTAGATGCAGTGATACTATATCTATGATATATTGTGCAGCCTTATGCGGAGTATTAATCTGTCATATTTTATAAAAATCAAAAAGCCTAATTGGGGGATTTCGGAGGCAGTACATCTCTATATTTCATAAAAATATTTAACTGAACAGACAAATAGAAAATATGAAAACTAGAACAAAATTGGTTGTTTACAGATACGAAATGGAAGCAGGAATAAATTAAATGGGAATGTGTATGTAAACAAGAAAACTCCTGGAACAATTTGACAAAAACACAAAGATAGATGGGAAAGAACAAAAAAAAACTACCTAATCAGTTGTTTTATGCCTTTTTTGTATCATGAGAGACATTTTTGCATAGACACTGGTTCGTGGGAGGATTCACTTTCTTTTCGATATTTAAATAATTATTTGCATCAAACCAGCAAAATAAATCGGAACTAACTGACAACTGCACATTTTTCAGTGTTTTCTTCTGTTTTAGTACATTGACCTTTTAGAATTGGCACGATTTAGTGACACTTTTTCCAAAAACCTAAGCTAAGCTTGCATAAAAGAATGTTCTGCATGCTCATCCTGAACCACATTGCAGTTAGTGATAGTGGGTGAAGTTCTTTGCAAGTATCAAATCTGGGGCTGACAGAGAGGAGCTGAGGGAGTCACAGTCCATGCCACAGTGTTGTCTGCAGCTTCGCATTAGCAGTGGCTGTTGTGGCAGTGATGCATCTTATAGAGGGGAGAGCTCAGGACCTGTCCACAACAATATTGCCATAATCCAAGATAATGCTCTAACAGAGCAATTTTCTGCTTGAGAGACCTCAGGAAGTCCCCACTGGAGGAGGAAATTGTGGCACCATAGAGTGTTCTGGAGGGTGGGCATGTGGACAGCACTTACAGCCACAAATCCTTAGCGTGATGATGGCTTCTGAGTTGAAGGATCACTTTGGATGGAGTCGGAGTCACAGAAAACCCCATGTGAATGTTTTTGCACACATTGCTTCTGCTTTTTTCCCCTCTTCATACAAGCAGGCCCTTGTGTGCATTTTACAAACCACTTTATTTTTGTGCATTTGTAAACATATTTGTTTATTTTTTTCTTCTCTCTTCTCTTATGCTACATTATAGATTATACTCGGCTTACTGTATCAGTTATAAATATCAAACCTTTCTGAGCATTGTCTAATTGGAAGCACATTATTTAAAAGTTGGTACAGCCTTTGTGTATTTCTAAAGCAGTTTGAAAGATTATATTCTCCGTCTAAGGGTGCAGCAGGCACATTTATGTGTGGTCTAGCATACTTTTTATGCTGTGACCCTAAGAGGAGCTGCAGTTAGCCTGCAATGGAGAGACGATGGTGGGGGCTGCTGCCACCATTGTTAACACAGAGAGCTTCTGTGTCTAAGGAGCGAACCAGAGGCTTTGATGTAAAGCTCAGAGAACATTCTGCGTCTATCGTCTCCCTCTCTTTCCCTCTCCCTTAAGGTTAGAGTTTATATCTCTCCTTCCATTCAAACCCCAGTCCCAAGCAATTCATTAGATTATCCCATTATATTTTCTTCCTCCAGCACGGACAGACTGAGAGACTGAAATATTGTCTGAGTTTCTTCTCATAATGGCCTCAGTGTGTCCGCCTCACAAATACAGTTTCACCTAACTGCACATTGGCTCGGGGCTTTTTGGTACTGCCAAACGCTTTTAGTCCAAATTAAAGAGCAGTACATCATGTTAACAGTATAGAATTAGTTCTTATTAATTGCAATGTAATCACAATGTGGTTATAGGAGCGCTGCCAGGTAAAGTAAGGAATATACTGCATATGTTATACTGTGTGTATACATACATATATATAAAGTATAATGTATAATATGCACTACATTCCATTTAACCTTTTTCTCCCTCTGCAAACTGCTATCTGCTTATTAGATACTGATGGGGATTTTCCACCAACCATCGGGCTGGTTGAGTCCTTCTTTCAAATCTTTCAGGCAGATTCATATATTTTTGCTGTTTGTTGAGTGCTTGTGCCACCCCCAACACTAAGCCGCCCAGGGTGGTGAACCATATTGCCTATGTCAAAAAACCATTTAGGTTTAACACCACAAATGTTATTTTGGGACTAAAAAAATATATAGAAGACCTTCTCATGCAACCAGAGAAAATTCAGGACACTTCAATGTTTTTGTTGTAATCTAATGGAACTTTTTGGTACTTTGAAACCAGAGCTTTTAAAAACCTTTCAATACCTCAGAACCGCCAACAGATCCATGCTTAATATTGTTTTTCTTTTCTCATTTGTTTGCTATTTTTGTTGTGGCTGGCATTGTTGTTTCTCTGATTCCCTGGTCATTTTCTATTTTCTCTCCCTCTAGTCGTGTTTGTCCCTGTAACAGACATGATTTTCCACTCGCTCTCATTTGTTGATAAAATCTGCCCAACACAGTAAAGCAACCAGACCCTCCCATACTGTTTGCATAAGCTGTCAGAACAGGACACAATAAAAAGATAAATAACAGAGTTTGTCTCTTGAATTATCATCTTATTGTGGAACATAGACAATATTTAAAGCCACAGCTGTGCTTGGACTATTTGTGGCTGTTTGTCAGTTTGGTTGAGTTATTTTTGCCATCTGTGCAATCAGTGTGCTTCCTTCTGACACCAATCACTCAATTTAGGGACCCATTCAGTGTGGTAAAAATCACCCGAGTCGGAACTGTGTGCTGTACAGTATTACTGCTGACCTTTTCCACCTAGTTAAAACATCCTGAGAACAACAGCAACATCCAAAGTAAAGATATACACCTGGACTATTTACAGAAAATTCTCTAATTTACTCTCACTATATCTGAGACGTTTTCTGTAACAAAGTGGAACAACTTGGGGCACACTAAGACACATGTTTTGCCTATTCTGTCAGAGTAGAAAGGAAACAATCTGCAGGAAACAATCTGCAGAAAAAAGAGGGAGCAATTGTCTGCTGACCCTTAACCTAAGAGCCTATTACAGACTGTCATAAACTCTCTCTGGCCTCTCTTTAAAGGATGGCGGCTCAGAATGTCTCTGTTGGGGTTTCTGGGAGAATTCAATGAGGGCCACCCAGAGCTCAATGCACAAGAAAGAGATGAATTCTGCATATCCACATGCATTAGGGATCCATTTCATAGCCTCACTAGGCCAGATTAAAGTTTAAATTTTCAACCAAAAGAAATCATCAAGAGGCCCCTGTATTTTTCTTTTAGGATTTTTTTTTCTGAGCTTTTACTGTGTTTATAAATTCATTCTGTTTAATACTACCTTACTTATTTTCTGCATAAGTAATTTAACTGGATAGGATTGAGCCTGAGTTTTACTACAGCAGCAGACAGAAGTTCTCATTTTTGAGTGCCAGGTGTCAGAGCTTTTCTGTGCAACCTGTTATTACATGTGGCACCATCAACAGACAGTGAAGTGTTGAAATCCTGCATTGTTGCCGTCACGTTTTGATGGCCGGATTCTCCGATGGTCCTTGAGTATCTCAAGGAAATTGCCTGGAAAAAAAATAAAACGTGTCAGATTTTTGGATCAAATGGCATCCTTTTATTTTTTTTTACAATTTTAAACCAAATCGATTATATGACCTCTGCTTTTATTTCCTTTCATCACAATATTTGCAATGTTTTTTTTTAGCCTCTCCCTGGAAGGACTCTTTAATCTGCTAGACAGCATCGAAGGGCGACTCCACGGCGAGCAGAACCACGTGTACAGAGACTCCTCAATAGATGGGAGACAACTCAATAGGATTATCAGGTACATCCTTCCTGTCTTTCTTCAAACTTTACAATCTTATCTCCCCCTGTCTAAACGGAAAGCCATGTAAATTTATTTAATAGCTGTGGAGCAGTTTGAGCAGATGAGAAAAACATATTATCCTTCTGCTGAGGGCTCTCACATTAGATGAAGTGTCATCACCATCAGGCGTGCGTCTTTATTTCTGAGGGGTTTTTCAAACGCATAGGATTGTTATAGTAACCACCCCGGCTCGATTGTTATTGGGAGTCATAGAGATAGAGGACAGGGAATGTGTTTCATTAGACAGGGCTTCTTTTTCATAAGGTTTTTATACTTCATAGCATGAATCATTTACCATAATTGCTGCTCCTGTCGTAAAGCATAAAAGAATAAATGTTGTACCAGAGCAGGGCTGTCTAACTACATAGTGTGTACTTACCTCCATCTGCTGTCTGACCATTCGGTGTCACGACCCTCATAATGTTTAGTCGCGCTGTTGTTTATGATTATGCTCGTTTAGGATGTTTGTTTGTCTTCGATGCATTCTCCGCAATGCTGGCCTGGGGCTCACCTCAGGCGCCATGGCAATAGCTGACCGCTTTCTATACATTGGGCAGCCTTTGTGACGATGGAGCGGGCTTGATTGACGAGGACCTCAAAGCATGTGGAACTGTCGTCCTTCATGAGCTTCCGAGGTTGTCATGGAGCACAGAGCAGGGCTGCGTGCTACCACAGGAGCTGGTGAGAGCGCATCAGTCTAACACTGAGCCTAATGAAATAAGGTAAGGGTCAGTGGGTGCTTTTTAGCATCATGGTACCTCAAAAAGTGATAAGTGGCATTTCTGTTTGAATTTTGTTGATTGTTGTAGTTGTGCTTAATTACATATGTCAATAATGGGTTGTTGTTATTGTTTGAATCATGCATTTACAATGACAATTGTGCAAAACTGTTTTCAATCTTTTAGCTTACTAACTACAATTTTGACTAGTTTATATTAATAAAATTTATTTAGTTTTTTTGAAAATGAAATAGACAAAGGTTTTTCAGATTATAGTAGCTTTAAAACACCCAAATTATTATTGCTATAGTAGCTGGAGTTCAATAGTTTTCTAAACTAAAAGCATTCACTTACAGCAGACGTGAAATCTGCTTTATAGACTGAAAGTTCGCTGTATGTTCTTTTTACTTTTATTTTATTTCTCACTAAAGCAGTTTCTGAGATATGGCATGTTACAGTTTGATTGGTCTCCCTTGTCCACAAACCTGAAAGGTCATCTTTGGTGTCACCTCACACGGCATGGGGTGAATGTCATGAGTAAATTAAAATGCCCTATCTGCGACTTCCAGTCCTTTTGGACAATGCGCAGTTATACTCTGAGCCAAATCTATGTTCTGCTTCACTAGCCTATTGATTTCACTGAGACCTTTTCTATTATATACTCCAATTCTAAGAGACACATCCAGCAGCGTTGTTCTCTGAAGATGCCAGTTGGTTGACCTCGACCTACTATCCTGTTTTTCAGCCTGAGGTCACATCGGTATCTGTGTCTATTCAGTGTTAACTGGAAATTAATCAACAATCTATAGTTCTGACATTGTTTATAGACGTAATGTTACAGAAAAAAATCCTTTCCACAAAACATCTTCAAAAACATTAACCTATCAAATGTAATATATTTTGCTCTAGTCAAACTTGCTCGCATTTATGACTATTTATGCTCATTTTGATCTGTGTTTAAATTTTTTTCTAAAGACGGCACTTTTTTTGTTCATTTTTCTTGTCGCCCTACCCCCACCTTAACTACAGCACCAGCCTCCCTCCCAATGCGGCTCGGCTGTGGGATCGCTGGTTCAAGCACGCCCTTGTGCTCAAGGAGAGCCGTGTCCTCAGCACTGAGCGCCTGGTCCAACTGTTTACGCCGCTTCTGCTGGAGCGTGATGCCGACTACAGCCAGCAGGTAGCGTCAAAGACACACACACACACACACACTCGTAGGGCTCAGAGAGTCATGCAGTAATAACACATCCATCCATTTTTAACAAGCGGACATGGCTTGTTATTATACTTCTGTTTCTTTTTTGTTTTACTTGCCCTTGGAAGAAATTTTGGTTTTCCTGTTCATGAGATTCTTTAATGGGGAGCCTTTTTACACAGCAGTAATTACAAAACATTCTCAAATGGTTCACTATTCAGACAGTACTTGTTTTTCATTCAGGTTTTACTCATCAGCTGAATCAGTTTCAAAAAAATCTACTCTTTAAAAACTTTCTCTTCTTTTTTATTGTTTGACATTTTCCTCACAATCATGTTGCAGAAGTATTCATACACTGCTTTCACATTTTGTCACATTAAAACCACTAGTTTCAATGTATTTTAGAGTAGATTTATATAACAGACTAATGTAAAGTAGTTCAAGATTGTAAGCTGGGAAGAAAAACGACACTTAAAAAAATAAAAATTATAAAACATGTCATCTGACAGCATGTTGCTGCCTCTATTCTTGCTTTTCCACCAAAATATGAATATTTGGTCTCATCTGTGGAACACCGTCATTCATTAGTTTGCTGTGCAAATACGGAAAGGTTTCAAGGGGTGTGAAAACTTTCATAATCAACAAGAGATTGTTTACTATTACTGTCCAACTATGGTCCCTTGTGTTTTGCTCATTTGTTTTGACTCATATTACTGGGATTATTGTGGCTTCAATTTGTTGCTGCAGTACACCCGACTCTATGAAAGAGGCAAAGAGGAAGGCTGTAGAGCCTCTTGAAAATATGAACTCACAAAAGAAAGAGGGGTACAGCCATCTACATCATTGTATCCAAGTGCATCAGAAAGAGGCTGAGTGAAATCTTTCTCTTCCTTTATTGCTTTGAGTCTCGCTCCATCTATTCCTCCACTCCCCCCATCTCTCCCTTTATGTCCCTCTGTCCTCCCGTACAACCGCTCACTCTCTGCACATGGGCTCAGACAGACATTTCCATTCACGTCCTGCCACGCAGCCTGGCTACTCCAACAAATGGGAGCATGCAGCTCGCATGCACACACTCAAAGTGGCCCTTTGAATATTCAAGTGCTAACAGTTGCATTCATTGATATTTAAAATGCAGTGGATGAGCGAAAGCCCTCAACTCACGGTACATTTGACTAAATCAAAAAAAAAAAAAAGAAAGGCTTTTAGGGACAAGGATTAAGACTGTTCCTTTTGCGGGAAAGTCAGATAGACATGTGTTTGCATCTTGTTCTCCTCTGAAAAAAAATGAAAGCGTTCGCATTGTTGATCTTTTCTGTGACCTACTGATAACGAATTACAATGCACTTAAATTTCGTCACTGTCAAAATCCTCCTGATCATCCCCTTCATATTAGTGTTCATTTAAAGTTCCAAATGGCTGTCCAAGGCTGAGAGGCAGCCTTTGATCACAAAAGAGAGATCATGATGGTAGGATTTGATTTGGGTGTGGAGAAAGGAAATCTGTGTGTGGCATCTCCCTGAACAGCTTCTCTTAATTGTGTATTCTCATCACCACAGAGATAAAAATGAGCTGAAGAGGCAGGAAGAGAGTAGTTTGTCTCGATCCTCTCAGCCAAGAGGAAAGATATCTGAAACGTGTTGCACATTAACGGCAGGGTGATTGCATTCTTTAGAAAATTCTCTAATCTCATGGATGAGAAGAGAGGGAGTGAGAAAAGCTAAAGTGATTGAAGGGGAGAGCAGGCGCAATGGCGTGAGAAATAATCTTTTTTTTTTGTTTTGTTAAACGAGTGAGGGACTTTAAGGTTATTGGATGTTGGTGTACAAACACACATTTCGGCTGCACCTCGGCGTGAGCAGCCATGGCCAAAGTTCAATTTGACGCTTCCTTCACAAAATGAGAACAATTAAGAAGGTGGTTTTAATTTGTGCTGTGCGCAGGCCAAAGTGTTGCTGAGGGCACTTCTCTCCTGGTCCAGTGAGGAGGGCCCCTCAGCAGAGGATGAGAGTGACTCTTCTTCTTTGTGCAATAATTCCTCCGCCTTGGTGGACGCAGACGTGGTGCCCTCCCGATCGGTACGCACGCAACACATCCAAGGTAACTGCAGATATTTATATCACACATGATGTTCACAGTGAGATTTTTAATACAGTTGTATGCAAAAAATGGATACACTTAATACAAAAAAAAAAATCTGAGGTTTTAATTAATTTTTAATAAGTTCTAGCATGTAATCAGATCTCTAAGTTGCACCATTTGAACCGAGAATTGAACTCTGCTTCTTATGACACTGTGAACCGTCAGTGTCTTCTTTTCCACAAATTTCTCTGTGGAAACTGATATATGAAAATAAAGAAAAACAAATATATATTTTTCAACCTAAGTGGTCATCAGTTATTAATATGAAAAGCAGAGGTGTGGTGTGTTAGTGTATTTTCTTTAGAATTTTATTATGGATAGACAATATAGATAAAAAATATTCTAACTGTATTTTGTAATTTTTATGGTATTAATAAAAAGAGTTGATGATATAATCATTAAAAAAATATCCAAGTCTTCCTGGCAATACGTGTCACATACAGTCAGTAAAAAAAATTGTCACACATTATCTAATTGCCTTCTTCTGTGCACTTATTCCAAAAAATAGTTCAATTGCGTTGCTAAAAAGCAGACAAAAAATGTATTTAATTTTATTTTCAAAAATATTATTTATTGATGCACTGATGTAATTAAGTGGAAAAATTGACTAGACAGTAGAAGTGCCCATCTTAACTTGCAAAGACCATTACTTATCACAATAAATCTTAAATTTAATGATTATTTTTATTTAAAATCAAAAATCCCTAACAATGATTCATTGCAGTAACAAAAAAACAATACAATCCTTTCAAAAGGTTTTGCTGGTTGATTACAGAGTTTTAAGCTGGTTTCAACTTATGCTAACAATTAACAGTCTGTGTAAAGAAGATCTTACATTTGCTGCCTGATTTTGAAGGACTATAAACATTTTCAAACCCAGCACGTTCCATAACAATGGAGACTGAAGCTTAAAAATATCAAATAGAGCATTGTTGCTGTCCTTGGTTCATCTTTCCTGTTAACTGTTAAAATACTTTTCTCTCTTTTTCTATATGAATCATGTTTGGAATCCAGGATTTTCCTCTACACATGGAGGTTAAAAGCATAAGATAAAATGGAGCGGTGTTCTACTTTCTTCAGCCTTCCTATTATCTGCTGAAAGTCTTGCCCTCTTTTGTCATGTTACAGCCTCAACAAACCTCAAGCATGTTTTGACATATCATAGAAAATAGTTTCATTTTAAATAAGTCTCTGCTTTCGCTGACTTCACTGATGCTGCGAACAGCGACTGTTAAATACCATTCTCTGAGTAATAGCATCCACACTGAAGAGTGTCGGTGTTAGAATGACATGGAATGTATCACCAAAGAAGACTCGATTTTTGAACTTTCAAGCAGCCAACCACTGGTCAAGGCCAAACAAGCTGGAACTCGTTCAATTCTGGTTCCATAGACAGTTTCTTTGATCGTCTTCATAGATGTAAACACTATTCATTGCTACTTTTCTTTTGTTTTTTGACTCTTATGCAGACAAACATGTACTGTATGTTCTTTTGTGGAAAATATATTTGCACAGAACATGTTATTTACTTTGTCAGTTTTTATGCAGTCTTTCATTCAGATATAAAGAAGGACCCCCTTACCAATTTCTGTCCAAGACTCACTTTCTCCCTTGCGTTGCTTCTCAGTGTGTGCTTTCCTTTCTTACAGAACTACAAAGCACTGAAGAGGACAGCCAGGACAAAAGCCTGGTGGAAAGTGGTCCTATTAGAGGTAAAAAGGCATTGCTGGTGCCTCAGCATTCACACTGTCCTTATGTTGTGGTTTGTTTTTCTTCCCACTGCAGTGAATAATGGGCTCCTTTACACAATGGCTGAGGCAGGATGATCAAGGTGAATCCAGGGTCAAAGTCCCACCTGAAGAGCCATGCTAGTTCTCTCTAATTATCTCCCAAGAAAACAGTAGCAGTGTTTCCAGCCTGGTCCGACAAATTCTGGCAGGACTTATAATTCGCTGGCCCGGCATAATGCGGTTTGCTTTAATTGTCAGGGTGCCAGTGTAGGCAGCGCAGAAGATCTGTCATCGGTTCTCATTATCTTCTAAACAATGCTCCGGCAGGGATGGACTTGAAAAAGTACTAGATGTGACGGCATCCTGGAAGCAGTTGGTGTGCCCATCCCTGAGCTCACCTCTGAAATGTAAAGCCAATCCCACATTACCCGTGGCTGTCCGATTTCCAACTGGGCGTTTCATGTCTCCGCAACCCTAAGGTGCACAGCCTGCAAAATGAGTCCAGTTTGATATTGTACACCTAATCAAAAGAGCTATAACCAACTTAAAAAAAAAAACATTACTAAAGATTTCGCAAGGAAAAGATTTTGCTTTGCTTTCCGGAGCAACATCAGTGTCACAATCAAATATCATGACCTTGGAACTGAGAGTAATTGCTCAGAGATGTGTGCCGGTAGCCTTAGTGGGTAGATGTAAAAACAGAGGCTGTGTAAAGAGCTCTGGGAGACATTTTTGCTGAAAATGTCAACATTTTGATCTAAATCATTCCATTGCAGCTCCGTCTGTTTGTTTAGGGTCGGTGTCCTTTTGGAAATTAAAATTCTGGTCAAGTTTTGTTTATTTATTAATTAAGTTTATTTGTTAGGTGCTTATAGCACAAGTTGATTAATACATCTTTAAACTGTAAATGGTATGAACTTCTCTAGATGTTTTCTGGACATATTGAAGACAGGAAGTGCTTTTACACTTATCAGTTTCCATCATCTTATCTAGCTCACAGTGTTTCAATAGTCATAAACTGATATGCAGACGGTAGACAACTTTGGATTTAATCCACATGTGACAGGAGAGGCTGGAATCACAATTCTGCTCTACTTTTTGATGGTCCGTCATCTAAAAACCCAATTAAAATACATTGAAGTTTATGACAAATTTGTCTTTTTTTTCTCCCCTAACAAACATAATTTCTTCCCCTTTGATGTTGTTTCCTAAGATATCGTTTCACAGTCACTGATATGTCACTCCCAGTTCAGCAACGAACCAAAGAAACAAAATTCAGCATGTTGCCTCATCAAACACCGAAACCTGTGGAAGTTAGAAACCCGGCCTTTTGAGCAAATGTTTGACCGTGACTTTGTATGTGTGTCTCTGTGTGCGTGTGTTCCCCTGAGCAGAGACAAAAGCATATCAGTTACTTAAACAGTCAGCCATGCAGAAAAGACTGCCGAGTTCTGAAGAGGAGGAGGAGGAAAGCAGCTTTTCGGGTGAGCGACTGGAACTTGATCATTTAAAGTCTTGCCGTCTTTTGTTTACTCATTTGTGTATATTAAGGGATCCCAAGACTAGTTTTGAGCTTCCTTATAAGTATGAATGCATGTATGGACGGTGAATTAGCCTGTGATGAGATCAATCAGGAATCAAATGGTTTTATCTGGGCTTGTTTGCTCTTTTAAGGAATAAATCATGGCCATGAAGAGGACCTGGGGAGGGCCAAATGCTCCTCACATCAAGACCCTTACCCTCGGTAAGAACATTGTTGTTATTCAACGGGCCACAGGAAATGGGCCACCAGACACCAAAGTGGTTGATGTACATTTGCATGGCGGCTCTCATAATTCCCTGTTCATTTCCATAAGATCAAGGGGGCGCCACCCATTAACTCGCTTACAAAGACAAAAGGCCCCTAAAGCCCCTCTTACTCACTGTTAGCCAGGTTCAACCAGGGTTCCAGGATTCAAAAGCAAATCAGCTGCCACGAAAAATAAATTGGAGCCATAATACTACTGTTTTCAGCCTTGTCAAAATGCAAACAGATCATGTCAAGAACAGAATCACCGAAAACTGTTTCAGAAGAAGGGGACTCGAGAGTCGATAAGGACAAATGTCCTCTCATTTGTCACCCTCCAAACATTATTTACCGTCTAATGATAACTGGCTCGGCAGAAGCTCACACCGTCTCGGTTAGATTTGAATATCAACACAACTTCATCAAATCTGCAATCGCTTTTTAGGTGCTCAGAGCGCCTCTTCACCGCAGACCCATTTGGGCTTTAGTAATGGCTGGGTAAACGTTATGAGGAATAATCTTCTCTGATTTCATGTGATTACTGGGCAACACGCTGACACGAGGGCTGAAGTCTGTATCTCCCTGTCAAACAAGCGCTCCAGTCTGCCTATTAGTCCATGGAAGGGTCTAATGGCCTGGCTCTATTGTGGTCCTCCTCACTCTTGCCCCTGCCAGCTCCACTGACCATCGTATTTAATAAACATGAGCCAATTTTGGGTAAAAAAAAAAAGCCCCTCTCAGGTGGTGTCTGCTTCCCAGTCAGGGATGTGCATGTGGAATCCACAAAGTGTGTGATTAAACAAAATTTGCTGGACAAAATGCGGACATCCCGAATGCAACAATGAGACATAAGGTGTGTGTGTAAGTAAAATAGGACAAATGGGTAGTTAGACATGCCTGACATTGTAATCTCCTCTCAGTTGGGAGACAGACATCCTAATCTTCCCCTTGTAGTAGCACAGATATCTCTAATTTTTCCGCTGTGCTGTGATTTAAGCATTCCCCTTACTGCAGCTACTTTTGCAGTTTATTGCTCCCACAAGTGGTCTGGAAGCCTCGCACTTCAACAGAAGCACAACACTGCAGCTTTTCTCCTTCTCTCCGTCTTTCTTGCCCCTTCCTCATCCCCCTTTGCCTTTTCCTCTCTGTCATCTCGTGCTTTCCTCTCTCTCCTCTCCATCCCGCTTGTTAATTATTTGCTTTATTTTGTCAGCGAGCTGATGAGTGACTTCAAAAGGAGGACGGAGCTGGACTCGAAATATACAAAAATGGCTCCGTCTCTGTTGTCTTAGACAATAATTATGATTTGCCTGTTAAGCCTGGGACTACAGCAGAGGGATTGTAGTTTAAAGCAGAGGCTTTGGTACAAAAATGCATTTATAGCCCTTTGTGAAGCTCCTCATTATGTGTGGGCTCGATTCATTAAGTAATTGGTTTGCAGTTGTTTACATGAGTATTAAGGCCTTCTATTCAGGGCCTTTGAGAGATACATTGTGCAAATGTTGCATGTTATGAATGCAGAATGAGAGGCGGGGGGCCAGTGCTATTGGCCAAACACTGTTCCCAGCTGAAAAGCGAGAGAAAAGCTCTGGGTGCTGCTTTGCATAGTAATGACTCGGCCTTAATAAGCTTTACAGATTAAAAACATGCAGTCTATACAAGATGCAAGGAGATACTCTTAACACATTTATATGCGCTCATTTCTCTATTATGGAGTTGGAGAGATTTGGAGTCTTTCATATTCTTTTTTTCCCCCTCTGCTTTGCTTTCTCCCACACAGCGTTTTTCAGTCTGATACTTTTATGGACTGTTCTGTTTATTGTGTTATAACTTGCAGGGAGGCGGCTGATCTGCAACATTTATTACAGATTTTTTTTTGTCCCCATTGTAAATCTTTTGCAGTCAAATCACTTTGTGGTTGAGTGGGGATGAAAAGAATAATGCACGAAGGAGTGAGTCTTAATAAGCAGCTGCACTCCATGTAAAGACCACTTGTTCCCCTTTGTATGCGAGTGCATGCCGCTGCTTCCTCTTGTGGGGGGAATAATCTTGCTTTTCTCTTCTGCAGGCATTTTTAGATGCCATTCCCTTCTTATTTTTCATTTCAGGTTTTTAACTTACCATTTTAACCCACCCACCCTTTTCCACCCGGAAAAAAACCCCCAAATAAACATCCTCAATGCACGTGCAGACGGACAAAACAAAAGGGCGCAGCCGTCCAACGGGATAATAAGTGCCGTGCCTAGAGCCTGCTTGACAAAAACCTTGACTCAACCATTAGTGGTTTACAGCTTTGGTTTGGACAACAGGATGTGCTCAAGCATTCGACCTCAAATCACTACGTGTCAAAATCAGAAGCTCTATCTGTCTCCCTTTAGACCCCTCCCCTCTGCCTCGCGTGAGGTGGGGGCTGCGTTTGCAGCATTGACGATTTACCTAAAAGACAGATGGAGGGTAGGAGGGGGACCTGAGCTGAGATAGGGGAGGGAAAAGAAGGAAAAATAAAAACGAGAACAGGAGTGGGAATGGAGTGGTCTTTCTGCTACAAAATCCAACAGTGAGCTAAGTTAAACAAAAAAAGAGAACAGCAATGTCACACATCAGAAGGATTATTTTTCTTTTCTTCTCTGAATGTTTCATTTTGGAAGCACACTTCATAGAAAAATAAATAAATTACCAATTGTTTTCTGCTTTTTACACCAAACATTGTTGGATTTGCCACTTGTGTGGCAATAAGAGAAGCCTGGAGATGCTCCAGTCACCTTATCCGAGATCAGAATGGGCCAATTTTCTCCTTATTTTCTTCCATTAGTCGATTAGACTCTCAAAAAACTATTTGTTTCATTTTCATTGATTATTTATATAAATGAAGAACTTTAATCACAATAACCAATGACAAGGAACTTTGAAGCACTTTTAAGCATGTAACAAAGAAAATATTTTTTTTCACAATAATGGAGATAACTTGGTAAAAATAATAATAAAAAACACAGCTATAGTCAAAACTAATACATTGATCCAAAACATTGTACCACAATTTGTTACAGAATTAGTGTAAAATTTCCAATTGACAGGTCAGACCTCAAGGAAATCTGATATCACTCACACCTGATAACCATTCGCCCATACTCCCTAAAATAATAGAAGAAAGGCAGCATTTAGAAAGTCTGACCAGTGGAGGTCACTGTACCACACTTGCTTTTTAGGATTTAACATCTTGTGCGATTATAAAACATGCAATTCTATTTTTGACACTTTCTATTCTTGAATATTTCTGAATATTTATATCGGTGAGCTCAGACCTTGGAAGAAACAAGCCCCCAAAAGCACAAAATATGCTATAATAAAAGAGCTGGTGTAATAGGCTGTAATAAAAGATGCTCTTTTCTAAAGTGTAGCTGCAGAAACAGCCAATCAATTTCAGCCACCCCTTGTCTGGGCTATAAAGCAACAGAAGCGCCATGAATGCGCTGCCCTTCATCCAGCCTTTACACTGATAGTTTCCACTAGACCGCCACCAGTCACTGGGAGAGCATGTTGTGTTGAAATCTGTGGCCCAGATACCTCTCACGTTGAGCTGCAGTACTTGCTCGCTGCCAGCAGAGAGCACTCACACGTTGGAGAGCACCCACTCATGCTGCACTCACAGGCGCCTCTCACTGTTTGCCCCCACTGAGGGGCTACATCCTGCTACCATTCAGGCCCGTTAGAGCACATCTAAGCGGAGCCTAAACAATGTTTTTGCAGGGTCATAGCTGGGATGGGAGTAGGAGTTGATGGGAATGATGAGGTGATGGGTCTCCCTTTACCTTTAGACAAGCATAGCCGAGCAAAAAGTGCTATTGTGCTATTAGCATTTGTGCGTGGGCGACAGGGGTTTAAAAAAAAACCTAGGATAAATAAAAGCAGATTATAGCTGTCGGTAAGGCAGTAATAAATGCTTGGTAAGCATTATTTTTCTTGACAGTCCTGCTTTTTTTCTAACGAGACTCCTGGATGAAGTGAACTTTTTGACACATCTTTGTGACTCTTGAACAATTGTCTTATGAATTTGCTTGATTTGCAGTTAAATATTTTCTGGTTGTGTATTTGAGTGTAGATATTAACTCACCTCATACAGAAGTTGCTTTTGCATTTTTTTAAACATGATACTGTTTTGTGGATTAGTCTGAACACTTTTGTTGTAATTTGTCATTATTAATATAATTGAGTACATTCTTAAGTGGCTCCTGATGCTGCTTGCAAAACTAAATCAAATGGACCCCAAATTGAGAAATAGATCAGAGTTATTTTAATAAGTTGTAAATTGCTGCAATATTCTTAGAGTAGCATTGTTTCTTTCACTAACAATTATTGTGCATGAAATAAGTGACAGGGACTGTTTGTTAATGTAAGTTACAAACAATAATGTAAAATATTTTAACTATATATCAGTGCATTTCTAACCTGACATACACTACTTTATAGCTATCACCAAATGTATTTAATATTTTCATGATATTAAGATTTTTTCATTTTTATGCTGTAACTTTTCAATGACTATATTATAAACTGGAAAATAGAATGTGATGGAGTTTGAGAAAACTTTTAGTAAATGTAAGCCCCTTTAAGGGCATCTAATTTGCAAAATTAAACATTACACAAAAGCTGGGTAATTATTCAGGCTATCTGCTCCGGTAGCCATCTTGCAATTGGGTGTCTAACAGATCTACATCACGTAAAACAAATTAGGGCAGTTTTAACATCATCTTAATAAAAGGGATGGCTTACCCTGCTTTAGTTTTGAATTTCTTTTCATGCTGTGATTTTTTTCAAAACAACTGAATTTATCTTCTTGTTTTTGAGAGAAATGTGTAGAGTTTTTTTTTTTTTGCTTCATTTATCTATTATTTTCAGATGACCAGCAGCGTGCAGCAACATATGCAGCTTTACTCTGAGAAATGCAGCTGGAAAAAAACCCTCCAAATTCTCTGGCATCTCTTTAAAAGGGACTTTAAAATTTTTGGAATGGTTTGAGAGAAAATCGACAAAAAGACCTTTAAAACCTTGGTTTACCATGTACTGGTAATGGATCCATGCCTACTGGTAAAGCATCAATTACCCTAAATCAAAGTGAGAACTAAAAAACTAATCTTGTTTCTCCTCAAGAATAGGAAAAACAATGTCTGTGGGCTTAGTTTGTTTTTAAAGATTATTGAAAACAACTGTTATAGTCAAATATAAACAAGAACATGAAACAATTGCAAATCCCACATAAAGTGAACAGATACAACAATAGGGGGAAAAAATATTACAACAACTGTAATTTGCATCATTTCACACATAATATTCACCTCTGTCTTTCTGGCCTGTGGAACACATGCCAGCCGGTTCTTACATATGCAGATCATTGCCTCATTTAAGGGAAATTCGGGGAAAGATGAACTGTGATAAATGTTTGTGGAGACTGAATTTCAGGTCTGTGGGGTCATATCCAGGCTCGGTTCATTGTGGTAATGATTCTGTCTTAAAATCAATACTGCACCTCACTGAAGTGGAATTGTTGATAGACCGTTCCTGTTCTGTGGGGGGAAGTTCGAGAAAAGAAATGCGCAATTTGCTCTGTGAAACGGCTATTACTGCGGCAGAGGAGAGGAAGTAATTTCACCGATTATTGCTGTGTTTTTGCTGCATCGTGGTCCGCTTTGGATCCTCTATACCGCAGCTTTAAATGACTATACTTCCATTGGTGTTTTTGTTAAGCGTTACTGTTTGAACTTATGTGTTGATCGGCGTAAAAACATGAACACTAATATTGTGAGACTTTCTCTTACTTTTCAGGGACTCATTATCATTATTCTGTAGCAAAGTCGCAAAACTTGTTGCATAACCATTTTCAAGTTTATTTACTCAAACGAAAGACTATGCGTGTGTGTTCAAGTACCAAGCTTTTAAACATTTTCAGCTACAACAATATGAAAACCTTCATAGTGTTAGCTTGGTGTTGGAGAGGTACGAGCAACATGCCTACAATCTAGTTGACTGCAAATTGGCTAACTGAGCAAATACTCCAGCTAAACCATCTAATGTCAGCTTGTTACACTTCTGTCACACTGTCAAGAGCATAACAGACAATATGTCAAATATTCTACTAGTGCTACTTTATTTAGGAAGTGTTTGTTAAATACTTGTGCTGAACATTTCTGATTTTCAAAATTTCTGTCATAGCCCATTGCGGACATTTTACCCTCTGCGTTTGCTAGTTTGCAAATTATCTATTCTTAAACTTTCAAATTTTTTGCATGCTTCAATGTATTGTCTGAACAAATTTATGAACTACTCATTTATTAGGAAGCACTATTATCATATGAATTTACAGGTTATATTGCGATGATTGTTTTTGCTCCATGATAAATAGTTTCTAACACAAAAGCAATCTTCCCGTTTGGACAGAGTGGTTCATCGTTTTCTCTCCTTTCCTCTTGAGTCTTGCAAAGCACCAATGTATAGTTTTAAGCATGAACAACTGGAGCGTAGCCAAGGTAATTTACTCCTCATGCTCGTTCAGTCATATGTGCCAAGATTTAGCTGAGGAGATGAGGGTGATTGAGAGGACAACAATCAAAGAGGTCATGGGTCAGTAGTGATGCAGATGGAAGAAATCGTAACACATCTCTTTCTGTAGTGCAGCAAAACAAACTTCAAGAAAAACATTAGCTCATATGTGAAATAGATGACGGAAAAGCCTTGTGGATCTGTACGCTAACCTGGGAGACGATGGGGATATGTTGTAGGGTTTTGAATAGGCTCTGTCATGATGTAAATTAAAGAGGACGCCTTTAAAAGTGGAGGGGGTGGCCTTATTGCATATGCATCGAGGTAGATCAAAGCCTTTTCGGAGGTCACACATTTACATAGCGATATCACCGGAGCTATGGGAACCTGGCAACCCGGTCTTTGGGCTATTTTTGAATAAAGAGGGCCTTGTGGAAGACTTTTGCCATCAACAAACTTCGTCCTGCTTTAGTGTCTGAGTATAGCTAAACCTTATTCACGTCTGTGTGGCAGAGTTGTATCAATTTTGTGCAACTGATTGAATTGTGTCTCTTTATTCTCAAAGATTCTGAGTGATTTTACATTACTAATTTTACATTTGAAGTTTACAATTTCAGCTTACTTTTTAATGTACTGTGTGCACAATTACTAATTTTGGTGTAAATTTTCTATTTGCATTTTTAGTGTAAAAAAAACAACCTAAAACTTTTACCTGTCTACTAACCAACTCTGTATTTCCAGGAAAGGAAGTTCAAAGGTGTATTCTGCTTTGCAAGCAAAAGGTGAGTGTAGACACTGGTGTCTAATGTAATGCCTTTTAGCATAGTGGAAATTATTGTAAAATTGGAGCTTCACAAAAAACTCTCAACCATTTGATTAAAATTTTCTGTGATTGCAGCTGAGTTTTTTGAAGAAAAAAAAAAGATCTTGAAGCCAAATCTAGTTCACTGAAAGCTTCTTTTGAAGCCACTTATTCAGATGATAAACAACTAAAACAACCTGTTTGGGGGAAGATTCTGCCTCTATTATTTTATAAATATATTCTGAAATATTTTTATCATTTTATAATTTGTTACGACTAATAGAGGAGAATATTTTTGGCTCTTTTGTTTAACAGATGGGTAAAAATAAAGCTGTTTCTGCCAAAATACCACCAAAAGCAGCTTTTTATGCTCTTTATTATCTTTGTGTTAAAAGTGAAACTGGCTTTATTTATGTTTTTGCAATGCTATATAGGGCCCTCTTATTATTGGTTTTTAGCTTTGTTGTTTTTGCAGGAGATTTTGCTTTAATTATGTGATTTTGTGTTTTGTAAAGACTTTTGGCAGGAATCTGAGGACAGTGACTTCGAGATTGAAGCTGCCCTGCGTCCTCCGACTTTCAGCGCCAACAGTGATGGCACCGATGACTTTTATCACTGATGCTTCTGCAATGCTCCGTATTATATCAATGTGAGACATGTGGCAGATTGGCTCTTAGTTATTCACCCCCTGACCATACTTTTATTGGTCTGCATTCTAAATCATATGCACAGCATATTGTAAAAACAAATAATAAAGTTGACAGCTCTCACACTGGATAAAGTATGTGAAGAGTTGTCCAACGCTCTGATGTTAACCCCGCTTCAGTCTCTTTATCTGAACAACTCTCCCGGCTCATAATAACAGCTCGAAATAGATTAAACTGATCTTTTAAAGCGATTTGTTTGCACTGGGCTGAAAATCCTGCATTTCGAATGCTGCAAGCATCTCAGAGTGCTCTACTTGCAACAAGCTGGAGTGTAGTGATGTGAGTCACCTGTGAAACGACAAAGCACAATGGCCACTCTGCTCGCTCCGGTGTGACCCGTGAACCCGCTGAAGAGGCTCATCTCTCAGGGCACAAAGTGTAGCAGCGCTAACAAACTCAGGACATTTAGAGACCCCAACAAATGCTCTACACATAATCTTAGGGCTGGAACAGATTTGTGAACTGAAAGTACAAGATATGGTTAAAATCTCTCTCTTTTAGTCTGCTAATGACTCATAAGTAGCTGAAATTATGCTTGTATTGCAAAATAGTCTTCTGTAATTTAGGATTTTCCCGCACATTGAATATCCTGTGTCTATTATTAACTGTGTGGGAGGCTACATTCCAAGGTTTACATTTATAGTTCATTATTTCTGCCATGTAAAATTTCCAAGCTGAGATGTGGTAAAAGCCCCCTGGCACATAGTGTCAGCAGGATTCCATTAGTCAGCTTTTGGTGACTTTATATGCCTGAACCTTTCAAAGTAGGACTCCACATTCATTACCAATAATGGCTTCAGTCGGCCCTGACCCAGCACAGGAAAGGGAATGGGGCAGAGCAATTTACAGTTTGCTAAAAGGTTCCCTAACATAATATCCAGTTAAGGAGCATGTCAACAGATACTTGTGTGCGACTGATGGCTCATGGTGAAAGTGGAGTTATATTGTACTAATGTGTACTAACAGGAATATTTTTTATGAAGATCTTCTTTGAGTCTGTGCAACTGAGACAATTGGGATGCTATTCATGTCATTTCTTTCACTCTGTTGTTGGCGTAAGTACATGTTGCAGTTAAAAATGGGATTTCAGACTCAGGTTGTCAATGGATGGAGCTTGTCTCTTATACTTGTTTGGTTTTATCAAAGCAGCTCATGTTTTTCATTGACATTTTTGCCTACATTGCCACTCTGAGTTGTATATATATTCATTGTTGCCATTAATGCCTTTAATGTGGGACTTACATTTATTTGAACTGTCCTTGTCTAAGGACAGTTTAAATCATAAGGTGCAATAATATAACATAATATTGCTTCAGTTAATTTTTAAACTATCAATTTAATGCACATGCTTGAGTTTATTTGGAATTTTACCTAAACTTGGGTCAAAATCATAAAGACAAGCTCAACTATATGCAAACACCCCATGCACATTTTGTTAAATGCTTCTGGGCAAGTTACATAGAGACACACACTTTTCATAGTGATCAGAGAGCTTCTGGGATCATTCTGACTTGATGTTTGCCTATTTTCATAATTAGAAATATTATAGCCCATTTAAACTAGTTCCTGTCCAGGAACAGACCTGGCTTTAAAGTTAGGTAGTTCATACATTTAAAACGAGAAGCTTAATGTTGCTTTAAAAAACCTAAATCAATTTTGACGAATATTTGAGGTCATTTTTCCATTGGAACACCAAATTCTGTCCATGTTTAATTCATATAACCCAAACTGCCACCATTAAATGAGATGTAGGGAAAAAAAAGTTGTCAAAATGCTCTTAACCCAGAAGCTGGATAGAAAAACTTAAGATTGGCATAAGATTGGCTTTTGTAGCAGTGTAGTGATCCCAAACAAACAGATAAACTGGTGTTCGAATAAATAAAGCAGACTGAAAATGGTTTGTGCAATAACACTGACTTCACACCAATCAAAAAAAACAAAAAAAAATCAAAGGACTAAATCTAAAAACTTCTTCAACCAATTTAAATGAGCTGTTATTTTAAGAGTGTTTAACTCTTGATTTGTAGATATATATTTTTTTGTCTTTATTAAATTAAACAGTTTCCTAGATTAATTCAACAATCAGTGTCTAAATTTCTATTACATTTCACATTAAAGCCAATTATGAGAAGTGGTCAGCTCATCATATCTAATTTCTTTGAGAGAGCTCTGCAATTTGAAATAAATGCTTCTCATGTAAGTGTGATGAAAAGCTGATCTTGCTGATATGTCCAAATACATTTTGTCTTTTTATAAACAATATATTTTGGGAGTGGTTTAATGGAACCAACACAAAGTATTTCATAATTGTAAAGTGGAAGGATTTTTTTTTCCAAATAAAAACTTGAAAAGTCCAGTGTACATGTTTACTCTGGTTATTGATTAATGCCTCACAGAGCCGTCTTTCTCTACAACTACTGTTACAAGTCTTTCTGGATTCGTCTCTACCAGATTTACACATCTAGACATAATTGTCCATTCTTGCGAAATAGATGAAGCTCTGACTTAATAGAGAACATCAGCAAAAGGCATTCCTTTATGACAGTTTGATTTTGGTTTGGACTTTGACTAGGCCATTGTAACACATGATATGCTTCACTCTAAAACAGCCCATTGTAGTTCTGGCTGTTAGTTTAGGAATCATTCACCTGCTCGAATATGAACCTCCACCTCAGTCTCAGGTTTCTGGCAGCTTTATTTTTTCTTCGTGGATTTAGCTCATCTGTCTTTCAATTAACTCTCGCCAGCTTCCCTGTCCCTGCTGAATAAAAACTTGCCCACAGCATGATAAAGCTGCCACCATGTTTCAGAATTAGTTGCAGTACTAGTTTTTGACCACCTTTTTTCATTCTGGTGAGAAAAAAAAATCAGTTTCTTTTCTATTGTTGTCCTGTACCTACATGGCCTGTTGTACAATTCTGTCTTCCTTCTTTCCACTTGTGATATGTAAAGTCAACTTTTTTCAGCTTTGTATTATGTTATAATGTCATTACCTTATCAAGGTTCCTCCTTTGAACTTCAGACTCCAGTCTTTGTATCTGCTGAGCTTATATGAGTTACTTCTAAGTCCAGCACTCCTAACAACAATCGTAAAAGGCACCACAAAACATTGTTGCAGTGATGTGCTGAAGGGGGAGTGTCAGAAAGGTCAGTAGCACAGAGGCCAGTTTCAAGGCGTCCGATACATCTATGATACTGAAGATAACATAGTTACTTGATTTTGCTATAGAATGGCACATAAAAATACATAAATACATTTATGCCCCCTGCTTTGAGACCATAAATGTTGAGTGACAACTAATGGCTGTCCTGTCAACAGGTTCTTCCACCTGAGATGTGGATCTCTGCAGTTCATCCAGAGTTGCAATTCGCCCTTTGGCTCTTTGTTTTAATTATTTCTCTCCTACTCAAGCTCCTGAGTTTAGGTAACCTTTCATGTCTTTACTGGCTTGTAGTTTTGCTACACCTTTTCTCTTGTGTATTCAAGAAGGCAGTGAGACATTTACTGTACACATAACTGATAGTACAAGGTACATGACAAGTCCCAATTAAATACATTTTGTGGTTGTAATTTGATGAAATGTCCAAACGTTAAAGAGACTTAAATACAGTCACAAGGAACTCTAAATGAATCAAATCAAGACTCAGATGCAGCTTCTTCACTGAATAACCAACTACTCAAGATATTAAAATACAATGCATGATTGTCATTTTGAACAAGAAAAGCTAAATAAAAATGCTTCTTGAGGCTTCTACACTGTAAGTCAACTATTTTTCTCTTTAGCTCTTATATAGAATATTTATTCCTTCACAGAAAGCTGTAGATGAGAAGAAACTCACCACTGAAGCTCATTTTTCAAATTCCAATGTCACTTGATAGTTGCAGTCAATCAAAGTAGTTGAGCATTACAATATCATCTATCAGTTGCATGTTGAGTAAATACAAGGCTTTCAGTAAATGGAGTGACGCACTTGTGATACACAGAGAAGCTCTGCTGATTCACATAGGTCAAGGTCTGATATAATGTGGTTTCATTAGATGTACATATCTACAGAAGCAGCCTTATTCCTGCTTGACAATCAAGTAATATTTCAGAGCTGATTTAAAAGAAGAGCCAAACATCGAAAGCCTGCTGCCAAACAGCAGATAGAAAATGGAAAAGAATGGCATTCCCATTCCAGTTCATTCAGCCTCATTTTACCCACAAGTATACGGCATGAAAGGAAGAAATACTGTGATATGTTGAGATGCTCAGACTTCTGATTGCACTCAAGTCCATTATTCAAAGTACAACATATCTTGTGGCTGCATTATGGTGCACCGCAGTTGCAGAAATTGTGTCCTGTACTCCAGATCTCCATGTTTGATTGTTGAGCAGCGTTGCAAAATGGCTCTTCAGTGTGCGGCTTCCATTCTCCACACTACCCTACTCTTACTTTGCTCTGAATAATCATTTAAAGCAAGGTCATTTTGATCTTCTGCTTCAATAGACCTAAATTAAATATTCATTCGGCCTCTTCTGCATCTTCTTTGGTATGTGTGTTAAAGAGACAAAAGCTTTTGCGTTTGATTATACAAGCCTGTGTGTGTTTTTTTAAGAGATCAGACACCATTAAACGTAGTTAAACAATCCTTTACCCCGATCAACTGTTTTTAGTAAAAATGTTTGCCTAAGCTATTCTGATTTATGTCCTTGAATGTTTGAAGAGAAACAGTTTATTCAGTTTAGAAAGCTCGTTTAAGCTATGTGTCAAAGTCTTTTGTTTATAATGTTTCATGCTCTGCTAAATGTTCGTCAACAGGTTCTTTTAAAGTTTGCGAAAGGTTTAAAAATGTCAATGTTATGTTAAAGATTGAAACATATTACCATTTATAGAGTGCAATACATGCAATAATTCTCATAGAACACTTGCTTGATAATTCTATAGATCTGACTTTGTAATTAAAGAAGGTAAATATCCAATTTTTAGAGTTACACTGGGACTGTCTTAAGTTGATATTCTCATTTCAGGTTAAATACAGTAACAAAACTACATGTTAATGTTGACTCAGTCATAGTTGGAAACACATGTTTTACATACACTGTATTAAACACGTATCACCTTTGTCTCAAAGCACCTGCAAATGATGTCTCATCATGAGTCAATAGGCTACACAATCATGGGAAAGACTGATGACTTTTTTGAATAATTGAAATGTCCAGAAGGCAGTCATCAACACCCTTCACGAGTAGGGTGTGTTTGTGGTTTTGTATTTGATACATTTTTCCAACAAATATTGTGTTGTGAGTATCAACAACTCTGTATGGGACCCAAACCCGGGGCCTTATAAGAAGAGGTTCTGTTTTTGGGTTAGGTTTAGAGTTAAAGTGTGAATTGAGTTTTGGTTAAATTTAGGGTTAGGCATGTACTGTCCCCTGAAGGCTGTGTGTTATCCCTGTTGCTGATGCAACTTCCATGCAGTTTTCTTCCTCTCAACATATGAATATGCTTGGGTCCAACACTGAAAAATCTGATTGTCTAGTATTGATCTTTGTGGCTTACCTTTTTTGCAGATGGGGTCAGTGACTGTTTTCTGGACATTTGTCAAGTAAGCAGTCTTCCTCATGATTGTGTTACCTGACCAGTGGGGAAATTCAGATACACCAGCAGCAAAGTGAAAGGCAAATGGAAGCATGCAGATTCACATAACGGTTAAAATATAAAAGAAAATTAGCATGAGACACTCATTAAGGGCAACTTGACAACTCCAGAAAAATAATACTGTACAGTTATAAGAAACAACATACTAATTTAAAATAAATAGAACCTGTAAATATGTTAAAAACAGTTTTTACAAGAAAGCAGATTTGAGCAACTAATTGAGGGAGAGTTTCTTG
The DNA here is from genome assembly GCA_902982915.1 of Phalloptychus januarius. Taxonomy (NCBI): domain Eukaryota; kingdom Metazoa; phylum Chordata; class Actinopteri; order Cyprinodontiformes; family Poeciliidae; genus Phalloptychus; species Phalloptychus januarius. The sequence continues at coordinate 10,023,693 of CADWAE010000129.1, read as the reverse complement.
GATACAGTGATGGTTGTAAATTTTTACAGCTGCTGGGAATGTATGGTTGTAGATGTCAAGTTTATCTCCTGAGTATACTAAAGTGAATAAATATACAAAGAAGGCACTTAATCACACAAGGTTGTCGAGAAGGACATAAAGAAAATAGGTTGTATTTGAACGTTTCAGCACCGAGGACAGTTCTCTGCTCTGCTCAATAGGTGGATTCATTGACAGCCGGTTCAGCACCGTAACACATAGACAGCTTCAGGCAAAATACATGCAACAACTTGGCTTATCTATTCATTTATTTTGGTGTTAAATATTAATATATAGATAAAATTGACTATTTTCCGCATACAGTCTCCAACTGCCACAGAACAATGGATTTAAATATGTATTTGCTCTAACTTTGGTTACAGCAAAGAAATCTGTTACTGCAGTTCAACCAAAAATAGCTAGATTTCACTGTGATACATCCATCTGTCTCGATATGCAGTCAGCCCCATTTAAAATTTATTCAAGAACATTTTCTTTCAAATCTTTCAAATTTTTCATCTGGTTCTGTAACTGGTTCTGTTGTATCCTCTTGGTTTTGTAACTGAAAGCTGATGGATGTAAGTGGCTTTGAAACTTATTTTCTTGAGAGTTCTGTTGCAGATTTCTTTTACCCGAATAATTGAAATAGAAAGTAGAATATAAATTATTATACAAAAGCCTTTTTGTTAGACTTTTGAGAGACTGAACAATCCTCAGGATTTAATATTTGGAATACTTAATTTTCAGGGCATAAAATGTTCCACTTTTAGCTGTAGTTTGTCATATAAAACTATTGGTGTGCTTGTTAAATGTTTGTCAGTTGACCTTAGTTAATCAGTATAATACATGTTAAATCTGATACTGTCATAGTTGTGACAGCACAGAATGTTTTTTTCAGCCCTACCTGCCGTTAAATTTAGCACTACTTTAGCACATATTTGAGTGCGCAGCAGGTGAACAATGGGTCCAAGGATGATTTGCACATGAATGAGGTCTGTGAATAAGAGCATGTGTCACAGAGGAAGGCTGTCTCCATCGTAGGGGCAGAAAGGTTTGCTCCCTTCTGCCCCCACTACAAGGACCAGGTGAGGATCTTTGACACAAAGGACCAAGCAAAAATCTATTCAGCGCAGACCTCTAAAGACCTTATTATGATGATGCTTCTGGGAGGAGAAATAACAAAAACACTGTTGTTCCCATCTATATCTGCATCCAATGTCTTTGCAGATCGATGTCACGTGTTTATTGGGCTTTAAACTTTAGAGTATGAAGCTATAATTCTGCTCAATCCTACATAATGTATCCTTATCTCTGTCCCATACTCAAGTTTGAACTGCCTCTATGCTAAGGATAATTAATAAATCTGTAACTGTAGTGTGTTATATAAAAAATACTGATTTATTTTCTCTTTTCAAATTTATTATATTTCTAATTCTAATCTGAAACAAAATGTTTGTTGCATTTGTCTTTCACCAGCATAGATGCGTTTTTCATAGTTCTGGAAGTACATATGCTTCATTTTGCTTGGTGGAGTACAAAGTTGCTATGGTGGTGATTATGAACATCTACCATGAATCTAATTTTATCAAAATTGTAAAACTGAAGCATTCATCTGGAACAAACTACCAAAAAACTGCAAAACACATTTCCTTTAAATCAAGGCTTAAAACCCAGCTGTTAAAGATGTCTTTGATGAGTAGCACCATACACAGAAAATTGATTATGTATTTGATGTGTATTTGCTTGATGATTTTGATGATGGCATTTGACAAATTGAAATATTTACTGCTTGTTTCATTATTAATGGCTGTCTGATGTTTTCATAATGCAAAGCACTTTGAACCTCCTTGACGATGGCATGTGCTAAACTTGACTTTACTTGACATTTAGTTAAATATGTATATTAATCTCTGTAGGGTAACCACTAAGAAAGGCGTAAATTGTATTCCTATTTCCAAAGGCTTAACAAAACAAACCACATAAGTTATTTTTTATTAATCTGTGTGAGTGTTTCAGATTTTTTTTTACCGTACATAGCATTTAGTCAAAGTGTTGTTCCTGTTTTATAACTCTGTTATTGCAGCTTTAAATGACTTATTTTAATAACATTGTTTGCAATCCCAATGTGACATTATACAACCATAGTCATCAATAGTTCTATGAGTTTTTATGTGTTACAAGCATAAAGAGTAATGCAAAATACAAAAAAAAGTACCAAGAAATGGATTTATAGTTTTCAGTATTTTACCAAGAAAAATCCAAAAGGTTTTGGTGTGTTTGCAGTCCCATTTACTCGCATATCCCTAAATTAAATTTTGTGGCGTTCTTATTAGTAATAGTTCCCTTCCCTTAACCATAGCAGAAAGATGTCACATCGCTGTGAGTTTTTTTTTTAGAAGTAAATTAATTCTGACTGAAGGAAGGAAGCTAACAGTTGCTCAGACTTGCTCTGGCTATTAAAAAGAAATAACTTTTTTTTTTTTATTGCTGCAATAAACCTAGCTGTGTTAGCAACCATTAGCAATCTATGGTTTCACAAAAGACCCTTGTTGTCCTTGTTATGTTTGGCACTGTTTTGTTCCACATTAATTATGGAGTTATCTTGGTTGAACAGCTGTATCAACTCTGCCAAGAATGGAGGCAACTTTGAGAATTTGTAGTAGACTGTCAGGTATGAAACAGCAGAAAAAGACGTTCCTTGTTTGTATACATTTGTTGTATACTGGTGATCTTAAGACTTGCTGATTCTCTCAATTGCCTGATGAAGCAAACTGATACAAAATACAACTGACCAGCTTGTTATCCTTCCAGCTATGAGGACATCTTTCTTCTACATTTTCTACTAAATTCAGATTAAATGTGTTATGCAGAGTTGACCGAAAAGTTCAAAACCACAAGAAAAAAGAGCAAAACTTCACAAATGTTCTGTTTGTTTCATTTCTGTGATCTCTCAGCTACATTTCTGGTGCAGTCTGCTCATGGTGAGCTTAATGAAGAGGCCCAAGCTGATGCTCTGATCACAGGGCTTCCTGCCTGAGATGCTTCTGATCACATTACAATTAACTACATTTAAAATGGAGGGCAGAGTGTCACATTTATTATTATTTCCCATGGTTCTGTTTCTTTTTCTCCCTCTTCCTTTTTACACTCTCTTCCTTCATCCCCATCTTCTCCCATCCCTATTTTCAGCAGTGGGTAATTAATATGGAAAAACGAAAAGACATCATATTCTGCAAATTCCTGTGAGATTGGCTTGCAAAAGCTGTTAAACCCAAGTAGGCAAATTAGTATTCATGAAGGTTTTCCAGTTGCAAGTCATTTTTTCCTGTGGGACCAAGTAGTAGATTGGGTAGACAGGCAGTGCTCGTCCTTGATTATGTGAGCAGAATGCTGCTGCAGAGCCAAAGCCCAGCAGAAAAAAAATTCCTTCGGCAGTAAATCAATTTCTGTGACCTGCTAAATGTAATTGACTACACTGTAATTCTTTAACCCTGCATATGAGGCAGAAAACACATCCTGAGGTTGAATGATTATACCTGCCATTATTTAGTCAATCCAGGATTCAGAAAACCTTCTCTATTATTCAAATAGTAAAAATGTTTGTAAGCAGAGTTTTCTGTTTAGATAGCATCAGAAAATCTTTATGTAAATGAGAATGGTTAAATTTTGCTGTTAGGATAGGCTGAAAATCTGTATGTCAATGGCTAATATTTTAGCCTGGAATACAGGCTATAATATGACCTGCAATATTATAGTTCATTTAACTGGATGCATTTTATCCAGTGGTGGCATGAAACATTCTTTTCTGGTCATAGATATTGATATTTTTGAGGTTTTGCTCTAAATAGATATTCAACTGTCTTAGATGTTGTAGTATTTGACACCTGCAGCCTAACTCTACTGCAAACCAACCAAGACATCGTTCTGACGGGTTGTGCTTTGAATAGAGTCATAGCTAAAATGCTTATGTTAGTGCTCGTCGGGCTGCAGACATCCACAGCTCAGATTGATTAATCCGTTAAAAGTTGGATTACATTTATAGTCTACAAATTGAAGTCGTAACAAGGACACCATAATTCGCCTCAGTCCAAGTCAGAGGAACAATAAATTAGCAAAAGAAGATGCTCTGGTCACAAGAGAAAAAAACTGAACATTTTTGAATGGCTTAGATAAAAACATAGTCCTGTGTTAGAATGGGCATTTCAGACACCTGATCCAAATGCAGCTGAGAATTTCTAAGAATGGAAATTTGCTTTTGCTATTGTACTTGCAATGCACATGCTAAAACATGGTAGAGGCAGTATCATACTGCATCGATGTTCTTCACCAGGGTCTTGAAAACTGGTCAGAGCTTTTGAGAAAGTGGATGGAACAGCTGTGCTCAGATTCTTTACTTCTTGAGGATCCATTTAATTTAGAAATTCTCCTCTTAATTTGTATCTGCTTTTAGAGTGGCAAAAATACAAATATGCCCTAAACATAAAACATAATCTCTTTTTTCACCTTTGGAGCACGTGCATATTTGAAAATATGCATGTCCTCCTGCCTCAACTTGTTCAGCTATCAGCAGAGCCCAGGACATGGGCTCTGACTTTGGCCAGATTAATTAGCAGTCTGTCCTCTTCAGTCTCTTTTGCCCGGTCCTATTAGACCCAGCTCAGCAATCTGGTAGAAGGTAATTTTGCACAAGCACACAGGGTTGCAGCACTGACACCTTATATTTCATGATTGAAGGCAATCTCCTGGGGACAGCGATAAATTTATTCATGGTACGCTCTCCCATAGCCACTAGAGATATGTCTGTGCCCGCCCCAGAGCATAGCAGAGCAGCCACAGATTTCCTGCGCTGTATCTTTCTTTGAATGCAATAATAATACTAAATGATATGAGGGAGATGCATCTTATATTCTTATGCATGCATGCATGCAGGGGGCCTGGTGATCTTTTGCTGTGTGAGAATATGACTCTGAAAAGAAGCTAATGCATAATGTGAGTCCGGTGAATGTTTTTGCATTTACAAATCTTCACCTTTGTAACCTCCAACTGACTTTCCTTCTCCAAAAGGGAATAAGCGTGTTAAGAAACATACTTGCACGCACATGCTTCATGCAATTGGGTCACAGCAAGTGTCATTCGTGTAATTCCTTGTTGATGACTAAAATCTGTTGATAATAGAGATGTTAGTAAAGGTGATCAGCGTAGATTAGCCCAGGAAACAGCAGGGGTATTGGTTGGGCTCCCCATCATTAACACTGGTTGTTATCTAGGAGGCGGCACGCACGCTGCTCTTCGCTGGGGGAATACGGGGTCAGCAATTAACATGGAGTAGAAATGCTAATGCCCAACTTGAATCAACAGGGCTCTGACTGCCTGACAGTGTTTATTTACCACTGGGATTTCAAAGGTGTTATTAGCTTGTGACCAAACAGATGCACTGCAGCTCTGATGTTGCTCAAGGGCACAAAAGGTCACTTATGTCTAATTGAGAAATGGCCTTCTCCTCATGAGATCATGCTCTATAAAATAACCTAAAGCACAAGATTTATTTTTTTTTACTTTGTAAGTGTAATATGGTGGTAAAATGTACCATTAGGTCGTAGTGGCACTGCTAAGAGCTTCAAAGGTGCCCTCAGCTCTCGTGGTGATAAAAGTAAGTACGAACCTCAGAACACACAAATGAGAGCTGTCACTCCTGAGGCTGTAAACTTGTTTGGAGTTATTGTATTATCAGAGCAGAAGAGGCAAACAAGTACCCTCAAGTCTTGTAGTGCTTGAAAGGGAAGAGGTATTTTGACAATTAGCCCCATGAATTTGGTTCCCTCTGCATCAAAACACAAGTGCCATCAATATTTGTCACACGGTCCATTCATATCCTCTTACCATGCTGCCTGTTTTTTTTTTTGTGACGGTTTTTGACACAAGATTTCACCACAGCTACAGTCATTGGGAAAAGCTATAGTCATAGGAAAAGACAGCAAATTATGTTTAGTTCTACCTTAAAATGATGATAGAATTAAATTATTAATCATGCTCAAATGTTTGATGGTTTCATAATGTAAAGAAACAAACATTTAAACTCTACTGTTTCAAGAAAATAAGAAAAAAATAACATTTTATATATTATATAAGCTGTTTAAAGAGATGGTATGAATAACTGAGTTGCCCTCAGCTGTTCTAAAAAGGCCGTAAACATCAAACATGCCTGAAACAAAATTTGACTTCCTACTTTTAATGCCTTGAAATTGGACCTCTGTCTCTTTAAGAATCTCCTGCTCTTTCCCACATTCTGCCTTCAGCCCTTCATCATAACAATTCTTCTTCTTATGCTGTTTACTTTGTTCTTAGGAGCTTTGTACTGAGAAGTAGTTCATATGAGAAGCTCAACAGATGAGCACTTCCACCAGGTGTTTTCTAAATGCTGCCACTATTCTGAAGGAACTGCCTGGGGGAGCGATGTGAGCTTCTGTGAGGCAGAAGCTCAGCTACAGAGTGTAGCATTCAGGTATCCACATATGAATGTCAGATAAGATTCTCAAACATGTATGAGAGAATCAAAACAACACTCCATATACTGTATCTGATGAGGGAATAATATTATAACATTGTATAATGCATGGCATAATGTTCATAAAAGTACATTTTAGATAGTACCACCCCTTACCACATCTTTTATCAATGTTTTACCATGTTTGAAGATAGGAAGTAAGTTATTGAATGATTATCTAATGTTAATTTAAAGCGGAGTAATCTATAGTTTTAGAACCACCTTTTCATCTGTCTATTTCCAGCAATAGAAAAGAAAACCATACTTCTGTGGGTCAGTAGAGGCTGTTTGGGTTCCATCAATCTATCCTGTTGTGGCTTTAAGGTTCTGTCATCTCAGTCCTTCTCTTTGCTAGAGGGACCGTGAGCTCTAAGCACAGTTCTGTTTGCCAGATCCATGCTAAAAAGGCAAGTGAAACTGGTCCTGCTATTTTTCTACCCTATTCTTGACACTAAGGGAGAGAATAAGAATGTAAGCTAACTAGCCTATCCTCAAACTGTACTAAAACAGATCTCCCTAAATGTATTCCAATGTGTTGGCTTCTGTGAATATCAGCTGTTACTAAATATTGTACATAGTTTGAATAAATTATCTGAGCTGATTTTCAAAGTATTAATAAAATATTGTTAGACTGTCATGTTCTTGTCATGTCTAAACTGTTGAATTGTATGGGTTTAGACCTTGTTGCCACAGGTATACTGTAATTACTAATAATGCGAGTAAACCATAAAAATGTTGACCTTCTGAGTAATTAAAGTCATAAATACATAGTTAGACGTTTTTGTGATTTATGTTTGCTCAGAGTTGCAAAGTAAATACATCACTCTTCGTAGTAAAAAAACGCATTTACTGCTTAAACATAATGTACTTAGAACGAGAACAAGTGAATTTAGAGAAATGAAAAATCACCGGTTAAATTACAGGGGAAATAAATTCTGTGTAAAGTTTAAGTAGGAGATCTTTGGATGACCTTCTTGTTATCTGTTGATTGCCTGAAAAATTTGAGATGTAAATCAACTCCACCAGCACCACCCCACAATGAATACTTCCAACAGCTATTTTTGCATATCCTGCGTGCTTATACTCAATTTTGTAATGATATTATGCATGGAAATAAGGGATGGTCAGTAAAATTAACATTTATGACTTAAGAGTGCCTCCGATCTGCTAAATCTGATCATGGCACAAAATAAATGACTTGTGCTGTAAACATAGCCGAATCAGTAGTGGCTATCTTGGTTTTAGCAATAGCAGAACCTTTAACCTTACCATGAACAGCTGAGCTAATCAACCCAGTTTATACATTTTAAAGGAGATTGCTGCAAGGACATTATAGGAAAACCACAATGAAAATGAAGAAATCCATGTTACAGGAGTACACTTTTCAGATTTTTAATTATGAACACTTTGAAAGTTATGTGCCTTGTTGCTACACATCACCCTGTGTTTGTCTAATATCTAAAATCCTGAGAAAATACATTAAAGCGTCTATTTGCAAAAATATTTTGAAGGCATCTCAATATTTTTGCAAAGGACTGTATTTTGTTGGAAGCTCTTCTCTGCAAAGTAGCAGCACATTCCCACCCTTTGGCTTATAATATGCTCCATTACGATATTGAGATCTCTCCCAAAAACCTTACATTGTCTGACCTTCAATAATCTAATTTATGAATAGAATATTCATCCTTCAATCTGTCTGTGAATTCACTCATCTGTCCACAGCAGACACATACCTTTATATTCAGAAGGGCAATAAGGATTTTATCTCTTTGGAAGAGTCTGTATGCATGTTCTTCATCAATGTGGGGTTAATAGGGAGAATAGTCACCATAAAGCAATTTGGTTTAGTAAATCTGTCAGATTTTGCAAATTCTGATTTAAATCTCTGATATAAAAAAACATGTTTGAAGCTTAAGCATTGGCTGCATTTGCTCTTATTCCTTATGTTTATTTCTATTTAATTATTTTATTTTCCTATTTTAAAATAACAACAGCAACACTATATTACGTCTATCAGTAAGCTATATATAAAGTGATATGGTAATACTACCTGTACTTACTAACTCTTTGATGTGCATAATCTGCATAATCCCAAATCTGCGTTTAATCCCAAATTTTTTTCCTGCAAAATAAGTGTGTGCATTTCAATCCTTGGAACTCCCTAACACATAATATTTATAAATTATTACATTTTATGCTGGTTATGTTAGTGAAATTTTAGGTTTTATACTAAGCAACAGGGCTCCACAGTGGCGTAGCTGGTAGAGCTGTTGCCTTGCAGCAAGAAGGTTCTTGGTTCGATTCCTTGCCCCGGTCTTTCTGCATGGAGTTTGCATGTTCTCCCTGTGCATGCGTGGGTTTTCTCCGGGTACTCCGGCTTCCTCCCACAGTCCAAAAAACTTGACTGTCAGGTTAATTGGCCTCTCTAAATTGTCCCTAGGTGTGAGTGTGTGTGTGCATGTTTGTTTGTCCTGTGTGTCTCTGTGTTGCCCTGCGACAGACTGGCGACCTGTCCGAAACGATAGCTGGAGATAGGACCAGCAACCCTCCCGACCCCAGTAAGAGACAAGGGTGTAGGAAAATGGATGGATGGATGGATGGATACTCGGGAACAATTGTTGCCGGAGGGAAACTGCATAGTATAAATTACACAAATCTGGCCTATTTATACATACAAAAAAATAAGAAAAATCATGACATTTATAACCTTATAGCAAAGAATTATTACAAGCGTTTTCAGAAATATTTTAAATACATAAAGATTCAATGCCACATTCAGCAGATGTCATAGTCATAGAGGACTTGTCCCTGTTCCACTAGACCAAGCATCAGTGGAACTAGACCTTTGCCTTGTCCTAAACTAGTTTCAGGGGTGGCATCATCTTGTAGTTTTCATTCAGTGCATAGGCCACACTTTGTGGTAAGGATCACCTTTTGGGGGGTGAAATACAGGAAGGTTTCAACTGTGAGATGTAGAAGACATTATTTTGAGGTTCCTTCAGGTCTAGAAGATGTAAAATATTTGATAGTTTTAAGCTGTGCGGGCACAGCAAGGCATATAGAATAAACAGCAAACCATTGGCAAACAGCACAGTGCGGTCTATGTATTGTTGCCATGCTTACATTCACTCTTCTTATGATCAAAAGATGAATGAAGGAATACAATTTTCTTTATATATCAGTAGAAGACACTTGAAAGAACAAATGTTGAAAATATTTTATTTATATTTGTTTATAAAAGTATTTTACTGACTTCCTCTTGTACAGGTTTGTGACTGACTTTTACCTCCAGCATCACAGGCAGGATGTAAAGAAGTCTGGTCATGTGACCTTTCACACTAGCTGCATAAAATTAATAATGCTTAGAGTAGACACATTATTATTTTATTTTAAAACTTCTGCTAGCTGCCAAAAGTCAAAACAATTATTCTAGAGCTTCCAGAAGTTAAAAAAAATGTCTGGCAACAATTGTTGCCGGTGGGATTAAATGGGTTAAAGTTACAGTTAAACAAAGAATCCTCTTCGGTATATCCAAATGATCATACACAGTTTATGCACTCATACATAAAGTGAGAGTTTATAATTTATATGCAGTGTCAGAATGAGATGCAACATTGCCAGTCAGTACACATAATTTACTCAGTCAGTTATCAAACAACATAGTAAGCATGAACATGAATGGGGAATCCTGAATTCCAAATAAATATCTACAGTTTTACCTTTAGGAACATTTATGATTCAAGATTTAACATTGAGGGCTGCAGTTTGCATTGCATAATGCAGACACCTTGTAAAAATCCAACTGTCATCCGCAAGTTGTCATCACAGATTTGTAGCAAAGATTGTGATACTACTACAGTCAAATCATGATGACAAAGAATCCTGTTGTCAAGGGTTGCACAAACAAATGCTATATTTAGTATTTGTTTGTACAAGTAGATGCTAAACCTATTTTTCCATGCATTTTTCATAAATGGAAAAATAGTTTGGATACCTCATTCTTTTAGTAAATTAAATTATAAATAAACTAAACATTACATTTTGTTTTTATTTACAAATATTAGTCTAGTACTATATTTTCTTTCCTTAAATAAAGTTGTCCATGGTAAAATAAATAAATAAATAAATAAATAAAAATCTAGGTGGCTAGATGTCCTATCACCAACATTTTCTTACTTTTTGCATTTCAGAACCAAAGGCAAGTTAAGCTCTGGATAAATGCTGGAAATCAAACAACCACTTTGTCTTTCAGTCGGCCTACAAAATGTTTAAAGAGCTTTTATTGAAATTTTCATTTTTGATTTTACAGAAAATCTACATTTTATATAGACTGCATGTATTTTTTTAGTTTGGTGAAATGGAATTTGTCATTACAAATTTTGACTTTTTACAAATCACCACTTGCTTAGAAATAAAGGTTTGTAGCAAATCTTACTTTTTTATTGTTATTATTTTCTCCAATTATCATGTCGCTTTAGATGTGATGTAGCCCAAAGCTTTCTGAAGCAAGCAGAACTCAACTGTATAGAGCGGATACACAGAACGAAGGGCATCGCGGTCAATCAAAGGCCACATTTCCTCTCTCTGCTCTTGCTTTGGGGTCTTTCTGGCGGTAATTCGCTGATTTGACTTTGATGTGCCAATTTGTGCTTGATGAATAATTGTCTGGTTTGCTGATAACTTGTGGGAGTCAAGTGTATTCTGGTGGCACTCAATGCAAATGGGACATATTTGGGTCCTTCAAATCACGACAGTGGCCCCTCTACATTTGCCTCTCCGTGCCGTGAGTAAACTGACCAATTAGCTGTATTTGAAGAAGCCATTTTTGATTAGAGCAATCAGTAAACAGCAAATTCTCAGTTTGATTGTCGCTCTTCCCCCCTCTCCCCCTCTGATTAGATGAGTTGTCACTTGAGAAGTTGTTTTAGATTTTAATTTGTGGCCTTATATCACTGGAAAGTATGGTAATTACCCAATCCATTCTCCATGGTTCAGCACTTGGATTAAAATTCATCCATACCGCTAATGTTGATGACCTCATTTTCCCACCCAAAGTTTCTTAAGTAGTCTTTGAATCTACTGAATCAGGCAAATAGGACAGCCGCTATTAAGATTCAGATGGACAGCACTGACTTCAGTACTGATGACATTAAGTTAAATATAAAAGGCTGTAAAACAAAGCCAACATAAATTTAACAAAAATATTAAATATATTTAATTCAAAAAATAAAAGTTAAATTATATTAGATTCCAACTAAATTATTTAAACTCAGAATACAAATGTAATCCTATACTGTGCTTTCTTGCTGCTTTTATCCTTATTTTACATGATATTCATTATGATTGTTGCCCATTAATCTCTTATGACAACACATTAATTAGTATTTAAGAAATTATCAGATCCTATGGAGATACAAAGTGGATGAGAAAAAAAATCTTCATTCAAAAAAAAATCTCATTATTCACTTCAGTCTTTGAGAGTCTATCTGTTAGTCTTTAATTAACTCTGTAGACCAGTTGATGACCAAAAGCTTATGATAAGTGATAAATTACAGCATAGTGCAACCAAATTACCATTTTCATTCAGAAAGGGCATTTCAAGCATTTTAAATTAATTCAGATTTTTCTAATAATGTTACAATAAAATAAATATGTTTATTTGAGTAAACCTGCAAAGGACGCATTGAATTATTCCAAACAAGGCAATGAATAATCTACTTGAAAGGAGAAACCATTTGCCAAAATGTCTAATTTAGTGAAGGAAAAATTACACATCCATTTGTGTATAGCACTATTCATGTCTCAAGGTAATTTGAAGAGACTTACAGAAAAAAAACATGGTGGAAAAAAACAGTCTGGTAATAAAATAGGACACCTCTTTAAATATCAAATTATTTACTAAGAATTGTTCACATATCAATGTCTAATTTTGATTTGGTGTAAATCTGAAGTAGAAATTTGTTAAATTACAGGTATAGAACAAAAGAAATATGTACCACACTCATCTGTACAGAAACTCTTGACACTGTGTTCAGGGGTTTCATCCATGTACAGCCTTTTTTTAAATCAACCCACAGCATTTTAACTGGATAAAGATCTGGGTTTGACTATTTATTAGTTTTCACTCAGTCCTTGGTGAATGTACTGGTATGTTTCCAATCACTGTCGTGTTGCACCTTTTGATTCCTATCTAGCTAAGCTGTTTTTTTACACATCTTCTCATATTCCCTTCAAGCACTGTCTGATACAAAGAAGAGCTATGGTTGATTATATGATGATGAGCTGGGCTGGTCCTGCTGCCACACAGCTTTCCCAAACCATGACACTTCTCCCTCCATGACTCACTGTTAGTCTCAGGTTCCTTTACTGGAATTCTAAATTTGAATTAAACCAAATATGCCTTATGTTCTGCTGCTGCTAAAAAAAAAAACATTTTAGAAACATTTGTTGAAAAGCAGTAGCTCTGAAAGTCTGTATGATGTTCATGTTTTTCTTAGAAGGCAAAGATTTTCTTGTTGCACACCTCAATTTATGCAGTCTCTTTTTGGTTGTAGCATAAACCTCCTCCAGGTCCTAAAAATATACATTTTTCAGCATTCTTCTTGCATCCTATATGGTCTGTTTTCAGGGTGGTCATGCATGTTTAAATGTAAATGTTCTCCACTTGTTGACTAGCTAGGGGCTGAACTTGTTCCTAAACCAAATCAATGTCCACACAAACTCCTGATATTGTTCTGTTGGAATTTGTTCTCCACAATTATCCTGTACCCTGTCTCTAATCTTGACTTTAAGCTGCCTCAGTATACTCCTTGATATTTCCTTGTCTCCCTTCCTTAATGCTCTCTTTTTATTGTTCAACATTTTCTTTAGGTCACGAGAGATCCAGTTTTTTTTTCATTTGGGGAAGTATCTCACTCTGCTGGTTGAGGATATGTTATCCCTCACAGCCATCTAAGTTTTTCTTACAACAATAACTTTCTTTTTAATACATGAGGGTAAGATTTGCAGAGCGTACAAATAACATTTCTCCTGTCAACAGCTGTGGTTCTCTGCAGCTTCTCTAGAGATATTTGTAAACAGTTCGGTGGACATTTACTAATTTGAATTTTATTTGGTTGTACTGGACATTTTTTAGGAATATCAGAGTAGCGATGGCTGAAAAGAAGTGCCACATGTTTCCTTCCCAGTTCATAAGTATGACCTACTTAGAATTCACCTATCATTTAGTGTCCCAGTGAATTCTGTTGTTGTGTCAGCATATTTTTTTTTCTAAGACACTGTATGAGAAAACATAGTATGTTCACGATTTGGGATTATCATTCTGAATAATGATTGATAAAAAATGTCATATATGTAGTTTTCAATGTCTTCCTTGTTCTTTACATTTGAGTTTTGTTGGGACAGCCATTGCTGAGCTTTTTCAAGATTAAATTACTCTAACCGAAACATTTTTTAATCCAACTACTCAATACATTGTTCGACAGCCACAGTGATAGCAGTCTAGCGGCCACCCTATAGAGTCTCCTAATCAATACAGCAGACAGAATAGGTAAGACACAGGATGGGTATGTGTGACACAAAGCCAGGATTAGGCCTGATTAGGGCAGTTTTAACATGTCCTACTGATTAGGGGCCTCTGAATCTGACTAATTACATGTGAAGTGTGGCTGGCCGCACAGACAGGACAGCAGACGCTCTAGGGACAGGCACCCCAAACTCGTCCCCCTCCCTCTCAATGCCCACCCTTGTCCACTTTCTACCCCCACAAAGGGAGTTCTGGGAGGCCCTTTGATTGGGTTTGCTGAATTGTGGAGAGGGGACTTGAAAAAGAGTCCCTTTTCCCTTTTGCTGTGCTACCACCCCCTGCAGGGAGGAGTCAATATACCCATTCTATGCTTTCGTATAACCAGCTGGCTGCAGAGGTGCAAATAAACACTCAAAGTCCTCTGGCCCGTATATATCTGAAACAGAACCTTTGTCTCTTGTGGACTGTCTTTTAATTGGTGTTTCACAGACAAATTCTGAGCTCAGTATTGATGAGGTTTTAATGAACAGAAAATACACCTTGAGATTCAAATAAAGACAAATAGAAGAAGCCTATGCTTGGGTTTGTGTAATAAAACATTTGAGATGCACAAAGTTAAAATTTGCAGAGTTACACAAATTCCCTGACATTCAAATAAAGTTGACTTTTCTTGTTAAAATTCAAACAGGTGTGCCTTAGTTTGACTCAAATGTTGCTAAAAAAACAATCAGAACTTAACTAAAGTTGTGACATCATAGGCTTTCTCAAAAGACTTTGAAGGCATTGTCATCTTAATGTATGTGAAACATTCCCACTGTCAATCAATTCACGTGGTCAGTTGGGATATTTTTCTTTAAGATTAGACCTCAAAGAAAGCACTTCCTTTGTGACTTAAAAAACTAATTCAAATAAAATATCAGAAAAAGAACTGTGGATCACAGGTCTAGTTCCTATCTTGGTACAGGCCTAAAAGTCTGAAGGAGCTGTGTTTATCTGTTCAAATAATTATCTGCATTTGTAAACAGCAGGCTTCCCCCTTTTTGAGTTTGACATGTATTCTACTTCTATGGTTTTGATTACACAAAAGAAGTTTTACTTTGTAACTTAATGCATTGAAATTGGTTCATGTCTCTTTGAAAAGTTTCTACTCTTCCCAGCATATCATCACACCAATACCTTTCCTTTAAGCTGTCTACAACTGTTCTTAGGAGAGTTAGACAGAGAAGCAGTTTGTATGATAAGTTCATTTGACTTGCAGTTCCAGCAGGTGTTTATTAATTGCTGTTTCCACTAGTCTGGTGGAACTGAGTGGTGAAGTGGTAAGAGAGCTACTCTACCTATCAATCATATTCAAAAATATGATTGGATGTTTTACATCAAAACATAGTCATGGTAGAATAGCCTAGTCAAAGTCAGTAACTGAATCCATTTGAGAACCAGTGTGACAACTTGAACGCTGATGTTTGTAGCACATATCCATCCAGTCTGATTGAGCTTGAGGTATTTTTCTAAAACCTCAAGACTAAAAAGGGCAAAAATGTTCACTACATATGCAAATCTGGTAGGAACATGCCCTAAATGACTTGAAGCTGTAATTGCAGTGAGGTTCAACAAAGTATTGACTCAGGAGAGTCAAATCCTTATGAGTTACATTGAAGTCTATGGTTATGGTAAAATGTGACAAAGGTCAAAGGGTGTTAAAATGTTTGCAAAGCCTTTAAAATAAATAATTCTCAAAACTGTTTGTATTCCTACCCATAAACAAATGACCTGTAAAGGAAGATGTTTTTGTGAGTCCTCACCACCACCCATTTCCTCCTGACCACCGCTGCTCAGGAGGATGAGGGGAGTGGGTAAAGAAACATGGGATTTAGGGCGTAATCCTGTTTGTCCTCAGGGTCACATGCTGCACAGAGTTGAGATTGTCAGCTACTGTCTGGAAGTTTATTCGAGGGACAAACAGCCATCTAATTGTAATTCCCGCTAGAGAGCAGTCAGTGTCTCCTGTTGAATGCTGGAGAGGAGACAGGTTGTTGCAAGATGATAATTGAAAAGAAAGTGGGTGGTCCTGTTTGGCCCCCATGGCCCTCTGGGACAGTCATATTGAGACGCCTGCGAGTTTTGGAGGGGGCAGATTAGCGCATGTTATATTTGAAGAAATCATTATGTCCTTCTGGGCTTAATTTGACACACATAGCTGTTGAGTGATGGCTGCTTCTGTTATCTTTTGCCATTCATGTTAGATTGTGTGTGTGAGTGTTTGGCTGTTTGCTGTTGGATCATTGCCCCCTATTAACTTTTTCTCTGGGCACTTTTATGAGCTTTTATGAAATTCTGTCCTTGAGTTTTTAGATCTTTTAATTTTGTTTTACTTTTTTTTAATTCATCATCCCTTTTTATTTCCAATTATGTTAATTAAATTCTAACAGAATGAAGATTCTTTCATGTGTGACTACAAACACACAAAAAAATATTAAAAGAAATAATACAAGTAAAACAATCTTATTGGCATTCGCATTTTCAAAACAACTTTGCAGTATTAAAGACACACAGATCTTATCCATTGCTTACCTTCACTGAACTGCTCTCCAGTCCCAGCCCTATTAACCAGTAATCCTCACACTGGCAGCTGGCCATTACCGTGGCAACGATGAGATGGGAAAAAACTGCTTTGCTGGTTGAAACGTAAAAAGGAGCGCTGTGAAGGACAGAGATGAACTCTTTTGTCCTGTAAATTCGCCTTTTTTTCATATTTCTGAATGCAGAAACTCCACGGCTAACAAATTTTCATTTCATCTCATCTAGGCTGTTTAAATATGATAATTAAATGTCTTTGGTAGTTTTAATTCTATTTGTGGATATTTTTTCCACACATAAAGACATATTCCAAGGGTGAATGTGCATCACATAAAAGAACCCCTACAGAACAGCCGGATGTATGAATGCATCTTTTCATTAACTTATGATTAATTTGATCCATGTTCAGAATAAAAATCACAAAGTTGGTTCCTGGATCATTAAGCAAATTCTGTATCTGCATTTTAAAATTGTTGTTAGCTTTAACCTGAAGAAAGCATAAATATTCTTTGGAATCACATTATGATGCTTTAATGAACTCTGCTGCTGCTTACATGTCCAGTCGGTTCTTACAATTTTATCCAAAACAACCTTCTGAAAATTCCTTAAGGAAGAGTAAACATTTGAAGAACCAGGTTAGCAGTATGCGTCCAAGTTTATGTCTAACTAGGTATGACAGGAGATAGGATGTGGGGGGTGCATTCCTTATTAGAAACTCATGTCACATTCTCCTCTGTGGCGACCAGGACTCGCTGCTCTGCCAGTAATCCCCCCTCCAAGTCCCCGTCTGCATCTTATTCAGTTTTCTCATAAGTAGTTAGAGAAACTGTTTTCAGTTGCCACTAATAACTACTGACCTCCAGTGACACAGGCCAACAATGGATTTTTCAGACCTGAAACACACAGCTAAAAGAAGCTGATTAGGAACTCAAGAGGCTTGAAGCAAGAATCAATGGTTGCTCTGTCCTGCCACGGTGCTTCCAGCATGGTGCTGATGATTGTGGGACCTCTATTAGTTATGCCTCATTAAGTCCCACAAACTCCTCTTTCAAGAAAATTAGTTGGGCTGGTGCTGAAATCTATTACGGTTGGGAATACCCCACAGAGATGCTTCTGCATCCTGGCTTTGAGACAGAAAAGGCAGAGGAATGACTTGTTTTAGAGTTTAATAACTTTTTCAAATGTTGAACTTTAATTTCTTTGATGATGCAATATTTTGTATTCCAATAAAGAACACTCTCACTGAGGTAGACCTTATAAAATATTCATCTGATTCTGCCTTTTGAGTGCTAACATACCAGCTGCCTGCAAACTAGCTGCTTTTAACAAAACAAAAATATTGTTTTTGAAAAATCATCTGATTTTCCCAAAATGTTTTATTTGCATCAGTATATGCTTTTGCAGTCATGTAATCATCATACCAAAAAGTTACATCCTGCATGCAAAATAAAAAATACAAAACACCTCAAAGTTTTGCTGTTATAGGATATGTGTAAATTATATTTAGCAACATGTTAAATATGTTACATTCAAATTTACTATCACCATTGACCCCACAACATGAGCTGTGTCTTCAAATATCAGTGAGACCTTTATCTCTTTGAGAGTAAGAAAGGCTTTCAGAAAACTAGAATTTCTTTGAAATCATTTAATATTTTTTACCATCAATATATTTTTTCATTTAAAAATGGCTACAAAAACACCTTTTCCCTTTATGAGGCAAAAAGCTTGCAGTGACTAATTTTCCTGAAAACTAAATAAATCCAACACTTGCAATGCTCACACAAAGACAGTCTCTCCTTGGCCGATAACAAGGGCAATGACACTAATTAAAATCTTTTAGACTTAATCAATTCAGTGCATTCATGTTCTTAGAAAAAAACACTTTAAAAAGTAGATCTTGAGACTTACTTTTATTTTGAAAGATTTGGTCAATATTCAGAGAAGGAGGGGCAGTAGAGGTGACAGAACCATGTAGAAGTGAACAAAAAATATTAAGCCTCTAGCAGTTCCTTGATGATATTGTACATACTACCATTAAAAACAATAAATGAAGTGGATCTAAATCAACCTATCACTCTCCTCACTCACTCCACCACTCAGAAATTAGGCCAGGTTCTGCTTTTAGCTTTTCAGTTTAATTGCCTCGCCACAAAGACTTGCAATATGGAACAATTTCTCATTCTGTTTGAGAAGTACAACAAAACATATCTGATTTGTGTACTATTATGGCTACATATTGGGCCAATGTTATTCTGTGTAAACTATGCAGCAAATAGTGTGGAGGCCTTGCCAATTAGCGCTCTCTAGGTTGCTAGGTCGCCATGGTCAATTGAGGAACACATCAATAGGACTTGAAAAGGTTTCTCTGCGATCAGACCTTCTGACATATTAAGTAGAATAATGGGGAGGAGGAGAGCCGGGTGGAGGGGATTGGGGGTACTGCGGGAGACTGAAGCAAGGCTTCCTTCTGTGTTCGCATTATGCAGTGCAACCTGCAATTACCTGAGAAGAATAGGCAAAGAAATCCTTTACATCAGCAAAACACAATATCCCCTGCTCCGTGCTTTATTATAACTGTATATGGCATTGAAGTAATGATAGAGACCCCTTCCAGCCCTGATGGAAATATCTGCCTTGTATAATAGAGGTAATTTTATGTAATGTATGAGTTATTCAATTGCGTTTTCTGTGTTTATAAATTTGCCTGAGCAAGAGTGCATATGCATGATAGTGGTTGTTGATCACATCTTTTAGACAGCTTTTTCAGATAGATTCACATGCTGCCAGCACCCAAACTTCCCAGCCAGCGATGATGATGCCACAGCCAATTACAGAACCAAACTTGTCTCATATCGCCATACAAAAAGAGGTAAGCTCCTCCACGATCTCCCAATAAACTGAGAGCAACAACAGGCACAATAACCAGTGATTACCTAGCATAGCCTATTAGTGCGCCATAACTGTGGCTATTGAAAAGAGAAAAGAATGGCTTCACCTCCACTTTCATTTCATGTGGTCCACCATCAAAAAGCTTTGTTGACAACTCAGCCAAGTAATAATTTAGACAGAAAATCTAAGAGAAACATCTTGCAGCACCAAAGTGTGTATTATGGAGTGCATCTCTAGTTTAGCAGCCCGCTCATAGTCTTCCGAAAGGGTTGTCGTACTTTACTTTCAAACGTCAGGTGCATATTGGCTACTGGAGCTTTCTCCGAGTGCAGGGATGATAAAACGTACACATATCAGGTATTCTTTTTGGAAATGAAAGCCCTCCAGTCTATTGAGATACACTGATAGCTGTCATCACCATCATCATCACAGGGAGCTATTGAAAAATAATTTCTGAACATGAAAAATAAAATTACCGCAGGAAATTAAAAATAAGATCATCAACCCATGCAGATTTAACTGGAGGTTTTTTGGAGGACAGAGCCAATGTGCTAACACAGGTCTGACCTTAATGCTTCTTATTATTATTATTATTAGTTTTATTATTATTATTTAAATTGCATTAAATTAAATAATACCAACATGGAATTAATGTATAACTTTCAGGTTCACTTTTACAATTATATTAATCACATATTTCAATATGAAATCTTTCCTATTACAAAACACTAATTTTGTTATAGTTGCACACCTGAAATAAAAACTATTTATGAAACAAAGGACATTAGTAAAATAGAATAGATGAAAAACACCGTGTGAGAATAAGAGTGAAAAAATAGTTTTTGGCCCTAAAGTTCGACTTTTGTAATGTTTGAAACAATCTCTAATAAGACATCAACAAACATCACATTAAAGGTGTGTATCAGATGGAACATGTACGTTACATGAGCTAAGCCATTTTGATCAAGATTACAAATTTAAGAGAGGATTCAGTAAGGTTAGTGGCATTTTTACATTAATCTGACTGGATTAACGTAAAATCCAAAAATGTAACTTTTCAATTATTCACTCTTATTCTCACACGGTGTTTTTCATCTATTCTATTTTACTATTGTCCTTTGTTTCATAAATAGTTTTTAATTGAGCATAAATTAAACTGTAGAAAATGTGAAGGGTCTTAAGTTTTAGGTCACTGTTAGCAATAATCAATTATATATCTTCTAAGAATATATAAGTAAATATGTAATTATTAAAATACATAACGTGAATCTAAAACGCCTTATGCAATAATAATAATAATAATAAATATAATAAGAATCAATGTGGCTTAATAATAAGCAGCACATATTCCACACTTTCTGTCCTTATTACAATAATTGGCTGTAATTGTGTATTTCATGAAAGCACGCACAATCACACACACACACACACAAATAAAAATTATACTGAGCAACGGCTTCATCACGATTGCATGGTCCTATCAAAGAAAGATATTGCAAATATATATAAGTACTTTTTTAAGGATTTTCTGAAATGTATCAATAAATATATTGCATAAACTGCTTGTTTCAAATGTGCTGAAAAGTGCTAAAGATGTTAAAAGAGGTGATGTCTCCCATGAAAGCCAGCCCTCCAAAATGTCACCTGAACAATGCTGGCTCCCTCATCGACCTTGCTTTCCAGCTCAATTTGGTCTCAATAACAACATAATGAAAATGCACTCCAAAACAGATCCCCCTTTTAAAAAATTACTTATTCAGGAATAGCTCTCACACTTCAAGTTATTTATTGTTAACGTTCACTTGGTTTTGAAACATGTACAGCAGCCATCACGCTTGTGTTCCTTCTTTTTTTTAACTTACAAAAAATATTAAAGAAAACATAACTGTGGACGGTATAACGAATATCATACAGTTAAAACGTCTTTTGTGTGTTTGTGTTAGCCAAATATACAAGTACCTACTTTATTCAATAAGTCTAATCAAATGAATACATTAGTTTACAATATTAATATGATAAAATACCAGAAAAGGAGTGGTGGTTTTAGTGGAGTTCGGACCTGATCCCACCTGTCCTCCTCATCAGTACAAAGAAGTGAAGCAGCATTCCTTTTCGTTTCAACAACATAGACTACGTTTAAAACATTATGAGGAAGGTCCAAATATGAATTACAAAAAGGTCCAGGAACGACACGGTTTCTGTAGAGGGTAGCCATTTGTGTAATGTTCAAAAATAGACTCCCTCCTTCAGAGATGTCAAGAAAATGTGTCCTGATCAGTTCATGCGCCTCTTTGCGCCTCTGTGCGCCTTTGTGCGCCTCTGTGCGCCTCTGTGCGCCTCTGTGCGCCTTGTCCCGTTTGACCCTTTGCCACCAAATTATTACTTGTGTGTGTATATATACATATTATATATATACATATATATGTATATGTATATATACAATATATATATATAAATATATATATATGTGTATGTACACACACGGGGCTCATCCGCAGGTTCACATAAAACTGGACAGTAGCGGTGCTTTTGAAGGTCCTACCACGTTCTGCCGTACAGGAGGTTTGAGCTGACCATGTTACTGGTGTAATCTACAGCAGATGTGTCTATCTGGGCCATGTTCAGCTGACTGTGCAATGAAGGCGGACTAGGCGACATCTCCTCCAGCTCCAAAGCGTTCACCTGCTGCTGGCTTTGATGCTGCCCGAGGCTTCCGGCTGAAGACGCAAGCACCACTCCACCTCCGTTTTGCTGTTGACTCTGTTGTTGGTTCTGTTGAACCTGTTGCTGATTCGGCGTCGGTGTGTTGGAGCCGTTCTGACACGGCTTACCATCCTTTACCAGAACAGGCACTGCGACGCGCCGCGGGGATTGCGCCTGCTGTTGGCACAGGTTACCGTCCTGTTGCTGCTGTTGCTGCATCTGCTGCGCCGCCTTGTCCTTGGCCTGGCGCTTCATCTTGTACCGGTGGTTCTGGAACCATATTTTCACCTGGGTCGGCGTCAGGTGGATCATGCTGGCCAGGTGTTCTCTTTCGGGTGCCGACAGGTATTTCTGCTGCTTGAACCGCCTCTCCAGCTCGTAGACCTGAGCCTGCGAGAACAGGACGCGCCTTTTCCTCCTGGGCGCAGCGTGCAGAGCTGGCATGGCTTTGCTGGCGTCTCCCATCCCCGTCAGGCTCCCCATGCCACTCATGTTCATACCTGTGGAAGGTCCCATGAATCTAGAAACTTTAAAAAATACATACATATACGTGCGTTCAATAAACAGAAGAGGAGAACACTATTTCGCCTGAACTATGTATCTTTTATTTATGTAAATTGTTTCTGGAACTTTGAAAAAAGTTGAAAAATCTTCAAATATAACATAATAATAATAATAATAATAATAATAATAATAATAATAATAATAATAATAATAATAATAATAATACACGGCTGAGCCAGACTTGAAATGAATGATCTCCTTTTCAGTTTAGTCATTAATTATTTTTGTAAAATATTGTCCATCATAAACAATCACCTTTTATCCTTATTACAGAATTTATGTTTTATAGCATATGAGGTCATCTGGGGTTTACACGCTCATACAGTATATCATTTCTATTATCAGGAGGGGGAAATGATGAAAGTGTAAATAAAATGAGAATCGAACTTACTTGTGGAGTATCTTGGATCAGGGTTGGCGCTGTACCATCCTGTAGCTGCTGCAGTATTCCGCATGCTTTCCTGGTACGACGGGAGGTCTCCCATATTGCCAATGCTCCCGTTGCAGTATCCCCCCATTGCGCCGTGGGAGAACTGGGAAACGGTGTGCGGCATGTGGTAAGTGGTGGCCACGGTGGCGTTGTGGCCCATCGAGTGCTGTTGCATGCCGGTCTGAGACACCTGAGGTTGTCGGTAGGCTCCCAGTGAAGAGGTTAGGTTCCCTGCTCCGTCCATGCCACTGAACTTCTTGTAGGTCTCCTCGATTGGACTCAAAATATCTGTCACTGAAAAAGGCGTTGTATGCTTTGGGCTCAACGACATGATTCAGAAAGCAGGTAGATTTTTTGTGTTTGAGCAGATCAACCGTGTTGTTGTATCGGCTCTCTCCTTGGTGGATGTCTACGTAAGAGAGTGCTTGGAGTGCGCCTGA